>CM038672.1:330761082-333161082 GCA_021605145.1 Aegilops bicornis | reverse complement strand
AATTAAACAGAGCTAGTTGACATTAACATTGCTCTAACAAAAGACCAACATTAAAAACAAAGCCTAAGTACGCGTAATTCTAACAAATCCGCCGCTGCGCCGGCCTATGCATCGCCGGTGTGAGATGAAACGCCGATGACTTGTCCTGGTGACATGCCGCCGTTGGTGGAGTCCGCGTCTCCCCTGCTGAAGTCGACTACGTCCTCGTCCTCGTCCTCGGCACTGCCCTCCAGGTTGTAGTACTTGTAGTAATGGCTGCGTCAGAGTTCGCGTTGGTACTCCACCATCGATTCCCCGATGGATAGACTCTTTTCTACCTCGACCTCGGCCACATGCAACTCCTCCTCCTGGCGCTCCTCGATCTCCGCCACCTCGTGCATCTCTAGCTCCCGCTCAGCAACCTCATGAGGAAGCAGGTGCTCCATGGCCACCGCCGCCTTTTTGGACGTGGGTTGCATGCTGTAGTCCGAGGTGGCCTGGAATATCTTGGCATGTGCATCCTCGATCTTGGCGTGGATGGCCTCGACCCGAGCAGCGACATCGGCAACGGACGGCAGCGGAAGGCCTTTCGGCGCTCTCGGCGTTTGCAACCGCCGTCGCAGCAGTAGCTGCACCCTTCTCGGCTGCTGCAACTGCCTTGTCGGCTGCCGCAGATGCCCTCTTGGCGGAAGTGGCCGTGCTCAATGCGGATGCGGCCGCACTCTCGGCACAGGCGGCGGTGCTCGGGGGGGGGGGGGGACGCGGCCATCGTACGGGCCTTCACGAAGCGTTTCCACGACATCATCTTTGCAAGAAGGGGGCGGGAATGGGGATCAGGATTTGTGTATTCGGGGTTGCCAGCACTGGAGCAGACGAGCTGGCGAAGCTTAAGGAGGGAGAGTTAAATAGACCCAGATATTTTCATCGCAAACGGTTCCTAGAAAAAAACTGTGTGTGATGTTGTAGATATTTTTTATTAGCTGTCAAAGACGAATTTGGAGTAAAGTGGCAACAGATGGTGTTTTAAATGTACGAGAAATTTTGTCATACTGATACAACTGTCATGTCAAATTTTGAAAATTTTCAGGGGTCATTTGACCTTTTAAGACATTTAAGTGATTTTCTAGCCATTTAATGACTGTAATTCAAATTTGAACTACATCTACATGCAACGGCTAACCAATACGGTTTGAAAAATCATATTTGTGTACTTGTGTGCGAGTTAATTCCATGTGTAGTAAATTAGAAGTATTTTCAAATATATTTGTCTCGCGACATGGACACATGCATATGTATGCATGGAGTGACATGGCATTTTCATTCTAAAAAAATTAAAAAATATCAGAAACACATGAAACCTTGGTTGATGTAATGTCATGCCACCAAGATGATGTGTTAAAAAAATTGGCATGTTTGACTAAAGGTTGGACACAAACCCCTAACAAACCGGAGCAACTCACTAGAAGGTTCGTGGTTCCAAGAAGGAACAATGCATGTTTGATGACGAATGGGAGATAGATTCCTCTTACGGCCTTCAATTTTTTTCTATGTCTAACATGCACTACTACAACTGTAATGTGAAATTTTGGAAAATTCTAGGGGTCATTTGACCTTTTAAAGACATTTAAGTGATTTTCTAGTCATTTAATGACCGTAATTCAAATTTGAACTATATCTACATGCAACGGCTAACCAAAACGGTTTAAAAATCATATTTGTGTACTTGTGTGCGAGATAATTCTATGTGCAGTACATTAGAAGGAATTTTCAAACATATTTGTCTCACGACATGGACACATGCATATGTATGCATGGAGTGACATGGCATTTAAATTCCAAAAAAAATAAAAAAAATAAGAAACACATGAAACCTTGCTTGATGTAATGTCATGCCACCAAGATGATGTGGTACAAAAATTGGCATGTTTGATGAAAGTTTGGACACACACCCCTCACAAATTGGAGCAACTCACTAGAAGGCTCGTGGTTCCGAGAGGGAACAATGCATGTTTGATGACGAACGGGAGATAGCTTCCTCTTACTGCCTTCTATTTTTTTGTACGTCTAACATGCACTACTACAACTGTAATGTGAAATTTTGGAAAATTCTAGGGGTCATTTGACCTTCTAAATACATTTAAGTGATTTTCTATACCAAATCATATTTGTGCACTTCTGTGCGAGTTAATTCCATGTGCAGTACATTAGAAGGAATTTTCAAACATATTTGTCTCACGATATGGACACACGCATATGTATGCATGGAGTGACATGGCATTTCAATTCCAAAAAATTAATAAAATATCAGAAACACATGAAACCTTGGTCGATGTAATGTCATGCCACCAAGATGATGTCGTAAAAAATTGGCATGTTTGACGAAAGTTTCGACACACACCCCTCACAAATCGGAGCAACTCACTAGAAGGCTCGTTGTTCCGAGAGGGAACAATGCATGTTTGATGACGAACGGGAGATAGTTTCCTCTTACGTCCTTCAATTTTTTTGTACACCTAACGTGCACTACTACAACTGTAATGTGAAATTTTGGAAAATTCTAGGGGTCATTTGACCTTTTAAAGACATTTAAGTGATTTTTTAGCCATTTAATGACCGTAATTAAAATTTGAACTACATCTACATGCAACGGCTAACCAAAACGGTTTGAAAAAAAATCATATTTATGTACTTACGTGCGAGTTAATTCCATGTGCAGTAAATTAGAAGGAATTTTCAAACATATTTGTCTCACGACATGGACACATGCATATGTATGCATGGAGTGACATGACATTTTAATTCCATAAAATAAAAAATATATCAGAAACACATGAAACCTTGGTTGATGTAATGTCATGCCACCAAGATGATGTGGTAAAAGAATTGGCATGTCTGATGAAAGTTTGGACACGCACCCCTCACAAATCGGAGCAACTCACTAGAAGGCTCATGGTTCCGAGAGGGAACAATGCATGTTTGATGACGAACGGGAGATAGTTTCCTCTTAGGGCCGTCTATTTTTTTTTGTATGTCTAACATGCACTACTACAACAGTAATGTGAAATTTTGGAAAATTCTAGGGGTCATTTGACCTTCTAAAGACATTTAAGTGATTTTCTATACCAAATCATATTTGTGCACTTGTGTGCGAGTTAATTCCATGTGCAGTACATTAGAAGGAATTTTCAAACATATTTGTCTCACGATATGGACACATGCATATGTATGCATGGAGTGACATGGCATTTTAATTCCAAAAAAATAATAAAATATCAGAAACACATGAAACCTTGGTCAATGTAATGTCATGCCACCAAGATGATGTGGTAAAAAATTGGCATGTTTGACGAAAGTTTCGACACACACCCCTCACAAATCGGAGCAACTCACTAGAAGGCTCGTTGTTCCGAGAGGGAACAATTCATGTTTGATGACGAACGGGAGATAGTTTCCTCTTACGGTCTTCAATTTTTTTGTACATCTAACGTGCACTACTACAACTGTAATGTGAAATTTTGGAAAATTCTAGGTGTCATTTGACCTTTTAAAGACATTTAAGTGATTTTATAGCCATTTAATGACCGTAATTCAAATTTGAACTACATCTACATGCAACGGCTAACCAAAACGGTTTGAAAAAATCATATTTGTGTACTTAGGTGCGAGTTAATTCCATTTGCAGTAAATTAGAAGGAATTTTCAAACATATTTGTCTCATGACATGGACACATGCATATGTATGCATGGAGTGACATGGCATTTTAATTCCAAAAAATTAAAAATATATCAGAAACACATGAAACCGTGGTTGATTTAATGTCATGCCACCAAGATGATGTGGTAAAAGAATTGGCATGTTTGATGAAAGTTTGGACATGCACCCCTCACAAATCGGAGCAACTCACTAGAAGGCTCGCAGTTCCGAGAGGAAACAATGCATGTTTGATGATGAACGGGAGATAGTTTCCTCTTACGGCCGTCTATTTTTTTTGTACGTCTAACGTGCAGTACTACAACTGTAATGTGAAATTTTGGAAAATTCTAGGGGTCATTTGACCTTCTAAATACATTTAAGTGATTTTCTACACCAAATCATATTTGTGTACTTGTGTGCGAGTTAATTCCATGTGCAGTACATTAGAAGGAATTTTCAAACATATTTGTCTCACGACATAGACACATGCATATGTATGCATGGAGTGATATGGCATTTTAATTCCAAAAAATTAAAAAATATCAGAAACACATGAAACCTTGGTTGATGTAATGTCATGCGACCAAGATGATGTGGTAAAAAAATTGGCATGTTTGACGAAAGTTTGGACACACACCCCTCACAAACCGGAGCAACTCACTAGAAGGCTCGTGGTTCCGAGAGGGAACAATGCATGTTTGATGACGAACGGGAGATAGTTTCCTCTTACGACCTTCAATTTTTTGTACGTCTAACGTGCACTACTACAACTGTAATGTGAAATTCTGGAAAATTCTAGGGGTCATTTAACCTTTTAAAGACATTTAAGTGATTTTCTAGTCATTTCATGACCGTAGTTCAAATTTGAACTACATCTACATGCAATGGCTAACCAAAACGGTGAAAAGTCATATTTCTGTACTTATGTGCGAGTTAATTCCATGTGCAGTAAATTAGAACGAATTTTCAAACATATTTGCCTCACGACATGGACACATGCATATGTATGCATGGAGTGGCATGGCATTTTAATTCCAAAAAATTAAAAATATATCAGAAACACGTGAAACCGTGGTTGATGTAATGTCATGCCACCAAGATGATGTGGTAAAAAATTTGGCATGTTTGACGAAAGTTTGGACACACACCCCTCAAAAATCGGAGCAACTCACTAGAAGGCTCGCAGTTCCGAGAGGGAACAATGCATGTTTGATAATGAATGAGAGATAGTTTCCTCTTACGACCTTCTATTTTTTTGTACGTCTAACATGCACTACTACAACTGTAATGTGAAATTTTGAAAAATTCTAGGGGTCATTCGACCTTTTAAAGACATTTAAGTGTTTTTTAGCCATTTAATGACCGTAATTCCAATTTGAACTATATCTACATGCAACGGCTAACCAAAACGGTTTGAAAAATCATATTTGTGTACTTGTGTGCGAGTTAATTCCATGTGCAGTAAATTAGAAGGAATTTTTAAACATATTTGTCTCATGAGATGGACACATGCATATGTATGCATGGAGTGACATGGCATTTAAATTCCAAAAAAAATAAAAAAATAAGAAACACATGAAACCTTGCTTGATGTAATGTCATGCCACCAAGATGATGTGGTACAAAAATTGGCATGTTTGACGAAAGTTTGGACACACACCCCTCACAAATTCCAAAAAAATCAAAAATACATGAAACCTTGGTTGATGTAATGTGATGCCACCAAGATGATATGGTAAAAAAATTTGGCATGTTTAACGAAAGTTCGGACACAAACCCTTCATAAACCGGAGCAACTCACTAGAAGGCTCGTGTTTCTGAGAGGGAACAATGCATGCTTGATGATGAATGGGAGATAGCTTCCTCTTACGGCCTTCAATTTTTTTCTACGTTTAACATGCACTACTACAACTGCAATGTGAAATTTTGGAAAATTCTAGGGGGTCATTTGACCTTTTAAAGACATTTAAGTGATTTTCTAGCCACTTAATGACCGTAATTCAAATTTGAACTACATCGACATGCAACGCCTAACCATAACGGTTTGAAAAATCATATTTGTGTACTTGTGTGCGAGTTAATTCCATGTGCAGTAGATTAGGAGGAATTTTCAAACATATTGGTCTGACGGCATGGGCACATGCATGGAGTGCCATGGCATTTTAATTCTGAAAAATTTAAAAATGATCAAAAAAACATGAAACCTTGCTTGATTTAATGTCATGCCACCAAGATGATGTGGTAAAAAATTTGGCATGTTTGACGAAAGTTTGGACACACACCCCTCACAAACTGGAGCAACTCACTAGAAGGTTCGTGGTTCTGAGAGGGAACAATGCATGTTTGATGACGAACGGGAGATATCTTCCTCTTACGGTCTTCAATTTTTTTCTATGTTTAACGTGCACTAATACAACTGTCATGTGAAAATTTGGAAAAATTCAGGGGTCATTTGACCTTTTAAAGACATTTAAGTGATTTTTTAGCCATTTAATGACCGTAATTCAAATTTGAACTACATCTACATGCAACGCCTAACCATAACGGTTTGAAAAATCATATTTTTGTGTACTTGTGTGCGAGTTAAAAAATTATCAGACGATGTAAATATATGGTGTTCAAAAAAGAAAATGTAAAGATCTGGCAAGACAACCGGCCCCCACACGATTGGCACTCTATCTCGCGGCTCGAGGTTTGGTTGGTGAGTAGCGGGGATCATTAATCAGACACGGTTCTATATTGGAAACCTCCAGATATTATGTTCACACACGGATTTTTGCGGTAATCATGTGTAATTCAAACTATAGTACTCGTAAATTCCAGCGACCGGCGTGTGTATTGTCCCCGTCGATCTAGATTCTGGCCGGCAATAAATACTACCTTGCTCATGTCGTCCCGCCTGCATTCTCATCTACATCCTCTCGTCGCTTGCCCTCTCTCTCTCTCTCTCTCAAATATCTGCCATGGCACTGCCGGTCTACCCACGCGCCGACGAGGAGTCGCCGCCCCCCGAGGACGCTCACTCGATTAGCAGCGACGAGGACCCCTACGCGCTGCCTGACGAGGTTGCGCCGGCCCCCCAACTTTGGATTGATTTTGGGGCCAATACAATCTTTTTTCGTGGAAGTTGCTGCTGCCGGCTGAGAAAGCCAGGCAAGTGGCATTCAAGAAGGAGATGGCGGAGGAGGAAGCCAGGTACCAGGCGGCCTGTGAAGACCATGATGCCGCATGGAAAAAGGAGGCGGCGGAGCTTTGGGGGCGGGCGCGTCAACGTGCCGAGGAGGTGTACGAAGACGGGTACTTTGCGAGGAAGGTCATAGGTACTGGGCGCCTCGTCACTGCATGGAAGTGGGCCGATAAGCTCCAGCGTGCAACCGACGAGGAGCTCCGGTGGGCGCCTAATGAAATGGCAAGATCGTCTCACAAGGCCCGTCCAAAGAAGAGGCGATCGGCACGTCAAGTGTCGCGAGGCGAGGAGGCGGAGTATCGCCTCAGACCGGGAAGACGTCACGAACTGTGGAGTTGCCGGAGAGGGCTGCCAAATACCGGCCTCGTGGAGGGATTATTAGTTTTAGTATTGTTCATTTTCAATTTTATGCATTGTACCTAGTAGTAAAGTATCATCATGTATATGTGATGATATTATATATATATATATATATATATATATATATATATATATATTCTGTGATGAACTAATGAACAATTAATATATATATATATATACTTTATGAATTCCATTTTCTATCTGTTTTTGTATACTAATTTGAATCTAGCTGTTTTCATCCACATATACAGAAAGGAAAGCGTATATACACACATTGAAACAGAACATATAAGAATGGAAAACAGAGTACAACATTGAAACAGAGCAATAAACAGAGCAATACTATGATTGCTGTGAATACATGGCTATCCACGTCAAAACGACTCAATAAAATAAAACGCGTCCATGAGACCATGATCAGCAGCCCTTGCCTATGGTAGCTCTTAGCTCTGCCTGAACTCATGCAGGTGTTCGTCCAAGCGGTCGACATGCTCGCGGTACATCTGGAGCGCGATCTCGAGCTCCAAGTTGGCTATTTCATCGAAGATCACCAGCTCAAGGATGCGACGGCCATGTTCCTCTACTGTGCCCAGGTGGGCACCTAGGACAAGGAGGCGGTCGAGCCTACGGACCAGCGCATTGGCATCCAGCGGGATGCGGACAAGGCGAATGGCAACACCCATGCGAACGGCGCGGTGGGCGTCCAGTGCAAGTACGACGCTGAGGGCATCTGCCCACTCCTGGCGAGGAATGGGGGTACTGACGAGACGTGTGCCCAGCTGCGGCGCCGTGTCGACAGCAGGCATGCACCGATGGATCCGCTCTTGCTGTGCGGTGCGCCACGCCTCTCGCTCTGCGGCGCTCCAATAGTCTCGCCGTGCGGCGAGTCGCAAAGTATCGGCACAGACGCGTCTAGCTTGCTCTGCGGCGCGCCATCGATCATATTGTGCGGCGAGCTGCAGCCTGTCGGTGCTGACATTCCTATCTTGATCCGTGGTGCTCAAGTGCCATGTGCCAAAGGTCTGCTCAACCCTGGCGATGACGCGCATCACGTTGTCGTCCATCGCGTTGCCTGGGAGCACCTCGACCTCGACGGGCCGTGGCACCTGCTCGTTTTCCTCGTCAATGAGGTTGATGGCAGAGGCGACGCTTTGGTGGGTTGGCATGCTTGGAAAAGGTGGATGTGCTATAGGCTGCGCTTGTAGCCTCCGTGCGTCGCGGGCCACCTATGCACAATATGGCTGGGTGGCGGGAAACATGTGAGGAAATGGCGGGAAACTGTAATTGCATCTAGTGCCCCTTAGTGATTTTGGTGTATTGAAGACTTATAGGTTAAGGGACTAATGTGTTTATGAGTCTACACAGGTCTATAAGTGTATGAGGAGTTTGATATTTACAAAGAAAGTCGACCCCTAAAAATGAATATCTTCGACTGAAGATTTTGGATTTCTGAAGACTTTGTGAAGACTTTGAAAGTGAAGAAATTAGTGTGACCTTGAAGACTTGGCATTCATTCAAGGAACATGAAGCGTGAAGACTTTTGTTTTCGTAGTTTCATTTCTCTTTCTTGAGTCATAGGAAACACCGTACTGTTAAAGGGGGTCGAGGAAATACTAAGGAAAAATTTCCAAGTGATCCTCAACTCAAATCCTACACCTACCAATCCCTTCGAGTGAAGCCATTGGAAATCTCATATAGTTCAGTCAATTTCTTCAGTGATAGAGACGAAGTTCTTCTGGTCTTTAAGGAATTCCTTCTGACTAAGGAGTTAGGAATTCACCAGTGCGGATTTCCTACACAGTGAGGAACATGATAGCCCTGAGGAATTTGATACTCAAAATTCCGACCGTTGCTGTGCTATGCGCCAGCTGTCCCAAAATATCTACCCACCTAACGGTCATATCATTGAAGGGCATTTATGTCTTATCATGTCGGGCTGCTCCCTAGGCTATAAATAGCCGCCTCACAACCACTAGCTGGTTGGCTGCCCGAGAGAAACCGACACTTGTCATTTGAGAGCATCCCATCCTCCGAGGACTTTGAGCGAAAATCATCAAGTGAGGAAAACCCAAAGCCAAACACCTACAAACCCAAAGTGATTGAGCATCATCAAGAGATTGATCCTGCGTGGATCCGATGCTTGTTACCTTTGAAGATCAGGCATCTTCCAGACGGTTAGGCGTCATGGTCTAGAGCATCCAAGAGGAAATTGTGGATTGCCGAGTGACCGAGTTTGTGAAGGTTTGGAAGTCACCTGAAGACTTACCATGAGTGATTGGGCAAGGTCTGTGTGACCTTAGCTCAAGGAGAATATGGTGAGGACTAAGTGTCCTGGACTGCGTGTTTAGGACTCGGTGTCCGGGACTGTGTGTCCTCAGGTTTAAATACCTAGCCGCTTCCAACCGTATCGCTCAATCGTCACGGCAGCTTGAACTGGTCTACCAAATCATTGTCTTCACCAAGCCAACTGGTTCTATTTCCTCAACTCTTTCATTTCCTCATTACAGTTGTTCTGTGCTAGTTCATATATGTTTGAAGACTTTGACTGAAGACTTTCTCAATTTCCTCAGTTCAATTTCTTCAGTCTGTTTGTCTTCATCCTGTGCCATCCTGTGTTTATGCTTTTTGTACTCTCTGTTTGCTTTCATTTCATCATGATGATCATGTTTATTTTCTACCATGTTGCATCTGAGTACTTATTCCGCTGCAAGTAGTTCTCCGCTTAGGAATTTCCTCGCCCGCAAATTCCTGAGTGAAGAATTCATAAAAATTGCCTATTCACCCCCCTCAAGTCGATATAACGCACTTTCAATTGGTGTCAGAGCAAGGCACTCCCTTGTTCTGTGTGATTCTGGTTTAACCGCCTGGGTTTTAGTTATGTCGACCGCAGGTATGATCAAGGTCTCTGCTGGGTGTCCTACCATCGATGGGTCGAATTACCCCTACTGGAAGAATAAGATGCGAATGCATCTTGAGGCAGTTGATAACGATCTCTGGTATGTTGTGGAAAATGGTGTTCCCTCAGTCACACCTTCCCTGAATACTGCTGATGCGAAGAGATTCAAGCAACTCGATTCTCAAGCGAAGAACATCATATGTGGCCATCTTAGCAAAGGACAGTATGGAAGAGTGAGTTCTTTGGAAACTGCTAAGCTTATCTGGGATAGGCTGTCCAAAGTCAATGAAGGAGTCTCAACATAGCGTGACTCTCGAGTTGACGTTCTTCGCAATCTCTTCAACCGCTTCAAAAGAGTCGACAATGAAAATGTTCAACAAACCTTCGATCGCCTCACTGACATCTCAAATGAACTTCAAGCACTTAGTGCCACTGACATCACCGACCATGAGGTGGTGAAGAAATTGCTGAGATTGCTTGATTCCTCATTTGATACTCTGGAACTGATGATACAAGAACATGGAGATTACAAGTCACTTGATCCCGCAGATATCCTCTAGAGGCTAAACACTCATGAGTTCGAGCTTGCTAAAAAGAGTGATCTCAATGGTTCGAGCTATAGCAGATCACGTGCCCTGAAGGCCAAGGCAGTTTCTGAATCTGAAGATGAAGATTCTGGTAGTAGCCTTGGTGATCCTGAAGAACTGAGCCAGGAGCTAGCACTGCTCGTGAAGAAATTCCAGAAGTTCTCAAGACGTGGTCGTTTTGGAAAATCCTCAAGGAGCAATGATTCCTCATCCAAAGGACTACAAGAAGAGGCTATGCCACAAATACAAGAAACCTGGTCACTACATTCAAGATTGTCCTCAGTGGGAAAAGGAATCAAAGAAGAAGAAATACAAGGATTGCAGTTCTAATGACTCAAAGAAGAAGAAGAAATCTTCAAAGTCTTCATCATCAAAATCCTCGAAGTCTTCATCTCACAAGAAGAGCAGCTCTAAGAAGGCTCGGGCATTCATTGGCAAGGAAATGGACTCTGAGGCTGAATCTGAGGAACATGAGGAAGAGGAGGCATCTGAGGAGTCCGAGTCTGGTGTGGCGAGCCTAGCTCTAGCTAATGCATTCGTGAGCAAGTCCATCTTCAACTCTGAAGAAAATGGCTTCACCAACAAGGCTGATGAAGGCAATGATGACTACGCTCCCACCTATTGCTTCATGGCAAAGGGTGCCAAGGTACTCAAATTCCCCTCCTCTGAATCAAGTGAGGATGAATCTGATGAAAACCTCAAGCCTAGCTACTCTAAACTTGCTAAAATTGCTGTGAAACAACAAAAGGCTTTTGAAAAGGTTCAAAACATGCTAGAAAAAAGTGATGATATGTTGGGTGAAGAAATGGGTCGCACTAAAACCTTGACTGAAAATCTTCAGAGACTTCAGTCTAAGTTTGACAACCTTCAAAGTCATCATAACACTCTCTTATCTGATCATGAGAAGCTTTCCTATGAATTTCTTCAAAGAAAGCAAGATCTTGAAAAACTAAGAGTGAGTTATGAAGATCTTTAGAAGGAGCGCGATTCATTACATGCTCAACAAATCAGCGCTGCTCAGGAAGAATTTGTTCCTCCATGTTTGAAGTGCATTGAACGTGAATCTGCTAATTCTTCACCTGAATGTTCTTCTGCTACAAATTCTTCCCCTGTCTCTGCTATCACTAATTCCTCATCTGAGGACAATGCTAGCATCACTGATAATCTTTGAAATTTGAAGGAATTGTACATGACATGCATGTACAAAAGCCTCAAAGAGCATCAGGCTCTTTGTGATGTGCTGAAAATGTAGATCAACAACAGGAACCCTAGGAAAGAGGGTATTGCCTTTGAGAGGAAACTCAATGCTGATGGGACATACTGGAAGCCTGAGCAGTATCCCAAAACCTCATGGGTTGCTGCAAAGGGACCTCCACTAGATCCATCCACTTCATCTGGCTTTACATGTGAATCTCCTCATTCTGCTGACAAGTCATTTGACTCCAACTATAAACTGTCCAAAAATCTGAATGGTGAAGTATTTGCAAGATATGTTGGCACTAACTGTAGGAATGGTTCCCCTATGAAGAAAATCTGGGTTCCCAAAAGGTGCCTTGAAAGTCTTTAGGTGAATGTCCTCATGACACCACCTGTGAAGAATAGGAACCCCAGATCAAATTCTTCATATGGACCAAATTCTTCATATGGATCCAAGTCCTCATACGGACCAAATTCCTCACGTGGATCAAATTCTTCAAGAGGATCAAAGTCCTCATATGAACATCATCATGTAACTCTTCTGTCTCGCAGGGAAGATTTAAGGGCTATGAATATGAGCATTATTCTTCCAACCATTATGTTCATAAGTCCTTGAAGAATTTCTCTGCTTATTCATATGCTTATCCTAACTCCTCTTATGTGAAATGAAGTGGATTGGCTTCTATGCCACCTTTCTCGTATGGAGCTCGCAGAGTGATGAACCCTTTGCCACCCCTTCAGATGTGGGTGGTGAAGAAAAATAACTAATCTCTTTTGCATGGCCGGGTCTCTAGACGAACTTAAACGTCTGAAGAATTTGCTGGAGACCTGAATTTGCCTGAAAGGACGCAGGCTAATCATGAAGAAATGAATCCTCATTTCTCACGTCCTAATAATGCTTTATCTGTTCTATTGCTTGATGAAATTGATCTGATGAATTTGATATCACATTCTTCACTAATGAAGTATATGAGTTCGTAAGCTGCACTAATTCATCTGCAGGATGATCAACCCAAAGCCAATGAATGGGTCCTCGATAGTGGATGTACAAATCACATGACTGGTGACAAGAATCTATTGATGGATGTTCCCTTATCTCCATCGTGATCTCAAGCATATCATCTTTCTTTGACAAAGGCAACAATCGTGTATTGGGTCTAGGTAAGGTTGCGATCTCAAAGGATCGACACATGGACAAAGTCATGTTTGTCGAGTCCTTAGGATACAACCTCATGTCAGTCTCAATGCTTTGTGATCTTGATATGGTTGTCATCTTTGGCAAGTATCATTGTGTTGTGATTATGGAAGCTGACAATTCCGAAGTCTTCGAAGGCTTTAGGAGAGGAGATTTGTATATTGTTGATTTCTCTACAGGAGCTCAACCAGATGTATGTCTACTTGCAAAAGCTTCAGAAGGCTGGCTATGGCATCGACGACTTGGTCATGCTGGCATGAGGAATTTGCACATGCTCGCGAAGAAGAAGCATGTCATTGGCATTGAGAATGTCAAATTCCTCAAGGATCATTTGTGCGGAGCCTGCCAAGCTGGAAAGATGACCAAGGCCAAACATCCAAATAAGACAATCATGACTACCACTCGACCATTTGAATTGCTTCACATGGATCTCTTTGGTCCTAATCACTATTCTGCAGTTACAAATGATGCATCTCTATATGGCTTTGTTATTGTTGATGATTACTCTCGTTACACATGGGTGCATATTGTCACTTACAAACATGAGGTGCAAGAAGTCTTCAAATGATTTTCCTCGAGGGCTTGAACCAACTTTGGTGTGAAGATCAAGCACATCAGAAGTGACAATGGAACTGAGTTCAAGAATTCTGGTCTTGATGACTATCTTGATGAACTTGGTATTACTCATGAGTTATCTGCTCCTTATACTCCTCAACAGAATTGCGTCGTGAAGCGCAAGAACAGGACTCTTGTTGAGATGGCTCGCACTATGCTTGATGAGTACAAGACGCCTCGTCGTTTCTGGATTGAGGCAATTGATACTGCGTGCCACATCATTAACAGGGTATATCTTCACAAATTCTTCAAGAAGACTGCATACGAGCTCCTCACTAACAAGAAACCCAATGTGAGTTATTTCAAAGTCTTCGGTGCTAAATGTTGGATTAGAGATCCCCATCACAACTCTAAATTTGCACCGAAAGCACATGAGGGTTTTATGCTTGGTTACGGAAAGGACTCGCACACCTACAGAGTCTTCAACAACGTGCACCACAAAGTTGTTGAAACTGCAGATGTGCGGTTTGATGAAACTAATGGCTCACAAAGAGAGCACCTACCTTATGTGTTAGATGAATAGTCACCTGAGGAAACTATCAAGTTCAAGGCTACTGAGGATGTCATTCCTACTGAAGAATCTATTGAAGAAATCATTCCAGAACGTGAAGAACGTCATCTTTGATGCACCAAGAAAATGGTCTTTGAAGAAAATGCTGATCAAATTCCTCAACGACAACCCGCTCATCCTCGCGTTGCAAACGAAGTGCAAGTTGAGAAAATCATCAGCGACATCAACATTACAGGTCCTCTCACACGCTCAAAATCTTCACATTTGTCTAACTTTTGTGGGCACTTTGCCTTCGTATCTATCACAGAGCCCACTAAGGTAGATGAAGCATTTTTGGAGCCTGAGTGGATTCAAGCTATGCAAGAGGAATTACATCAATTCGAGCTCAACAACTTCTGGGAACTGGTCAAACGTCCAGATGTTCGCAAGCACAATATCATTGGCACAAAGTGGATCTACCGCAACAAGCAAGATGAAAATGGCCTTGTGGTGAGGAATAAGGCATGGCTTGTAGCTCAAGGCTACACATAGGTTGAAGGAATTGATTTCGATGAAACTTTTGCACCTGTTGCTAGACTTGAGGCTATTCGTGATATTACTTGCTTATGCTAACCATCATGATATCACTTTATATCAAATGGATGTGAAAAGTGCATTCCTCAATGGTAAGCTTGAGGAAGAAGTATATGTTGCTCAACCCCCTGGTTTTGAAGATCCAAAGCATCCTGACAAAGTCTTCAGACTCAATAAGGCCCTCTATGGCCTCAAGCAGGCCCCTCGGGTGTGGTACGATAGTTTGAAGGAATTCCTCATGAAGAAAAGCTTCAAACCCGGTTCACTTGACCCAACTT
Organism: Aegilops bicornis; assembly: GCA_021605145.1. Classification (NCBI taxonomy): domain Eukaryota; kingdom Viridiplantae; phylum Streptophyta; class Magnoliopsida; order Poales; family Poaceae; genus Aegilops; species Aegilops bicornis. Next base: position 333,146,010 of record CM038672.1, on the reverse strand, counting down.
TTTCACTAAATCTTATGATGGTGAATTGTTTGTGTGCCAAATTTATGTTGATGATATCATTTTTGGCTGTACTAACCAACATTACAGTGATGAATTTGCCTATATGATGAGTGAAGAATATCAAATGTCTATGATGGGAGAATTGAAATTCTTCTTAGGTCTTCAAATTAAACAAACAGCGCAATGGCATATTCATATCTCAGAGAAATACCTCAAGGATGTAATCGAGGAAATTGCATGCAAGATTGCAATGGCATCAAAATCCCTATGCCCACCAATGGCCATCTATGCACTGATGAAAATGGTATTGACTTTGATCAAAAGGTATACCGCTCCATGATTGGTTCTTTATTCTATTTATGTGCATCTAGGCCAGATATTATGCTTAGTGTTTACATGTGTGCCCGATTTCAAGCTACACCGAAGGAATCACATCATAAGGCTGTGAAGCACGTTCTTCGATATCTAGCTCACACACCAACACTTGGATTATGGTACCCCAAGGGCTTGGCTTTTGATCTCATTGGATATTCAGACTCTGACTATGCTGGTGATCATGTGGACCGCAAGTCAACATCAGGCACATGCCATTTCCTCGGACGATCTTTGGTCTGTTGGTCCTCAAAGAAACAAAACTGTGTATCACTGTCTACTGCTGAAGCTTACATTGCTGCTGGTTCTTGCCGTGCTCAATTGTTGTGGATGAAGCAAACTCTCAAGGACTACGGCGTCAACATGAAGAATGTGCCTCTCTACTATGACAATGAGATTTCCATGAAGATTGCTCATAACCCAGTTCAGCACTCGAAGACAAAGCACATTCAGATTCATCATCATTTTCTTCATAATCATGTGTGGAAGGGCGACATCTCCATTGAGCATGTAAGGACTGAAGAACAGCTAGCCGATATCTTCACAAAGCCCTTGGATGAGAAGAGGTTTAGCAAGTTGAGGTGTGAGCTAAATATCCTAGAATCTTCGAATGTTCTTTGAAAAGGACACTCATCCTAACACTTATGCAAAATTGATGACTTAGATGTGCAACACATGAAGAAATGTTTTTCTTCAATCAATGAAGACTAACACTCTTAAGTGTGAAGAAATTAATGAAGAATTTGATTCTCAGAACCCTACGACAATTGTACGTGGTGTCTCAAATCATCATTCTTATACGGTGGGTCACGCCACCACCAAAAGTTGAAAATCTTCAATTTGAGTTTTTCCTTAGTTTTGAAATTACTCAGTTGTTCAATTTCTTCAACTTTGCAATGTCTTCACCATTTCTATCGTTTTTCTTCATTGGATATATATATATATGAGTTTATGTTCTCTACAACATTCACTTATTGCTATTTCTTCATGTCGCCTTTTCTGCTAAGTGAATGTGATCGGACCCTTCCCCCTCTATGCTAAACTCAACCCAAACTATTCACAAATTCTTCATGTGCGTTCTATTTGGAACTAGTTCAAAATCTTCACTGTGTCCTTGTCAGCTGAAGAAATTGCGAATGAAACTTTAAAACTTATCTTATCTAAATTTTCGGTCTTTGCCGCTCAAACCGTTCCACGTTCAACGATAATACTTATCTATTCACCCACGATCTCACAGGATCGCCACCTCTCAGTATGTGGGTGACACATGTCAAGCGAATGAGAAGGGTCAGGGGCACGTTCGTCCAATTTCTTTGGGCGAACAGTTTTTCACTTTGGCTATAAATACCCCTCCCCTTCCTCACTTTGTTTTTACTCCGCTCAACCTCTCTCCCGCTCGAGCTTCTCAAACCCTAGCGCCGCCGCTACTTCATCATCGCCGGTGAGGAAGAGCTTCACTACCTCGACCTCGTTGCCGTCGTACTCGTGCCGGCTGCGGATTTCTTCACTCTGCCGCCGCCGTAGCTATCTTCCTCTGCCAAGTTAGGGCGTGGAAGATCTGAACCGACGAGCTTCACATCTACACTTCCAGTTCGTCGTGTACTTCGTCCAGGGTAATTAAAAGTTAGTTTTACTACCCTCTTTGATTCAAATGTTTTCTACAAAATCTTCAAAAGGTGTTTATTCTTCAAATCTTCACACATTGAACACCTCACATAACATCTGTTCTTGATCTGTTTCCCTAAGCAACATTTTTCTTCAAGATTCCTCAATTGTGTGGATTTTTCAATCACAACTCTGGAATCTAAGTCAAAGAACGCTTAGTGAAATTCTTCAAGACTCATCTGGTCAAATTCCTCAAACTTGTTCTTATTGCAAAACCTTCTGAGAACGCATATGACCTCTCCAAATTCCTCGCAACTATACTGCTCACAGGTACACATGTCTGCTGCTGAATCACTAGGTTCTCATCATCTTAACTCATTTGCAGCGTTCCTTGAAGAAAAGTTGCACACCTCTTCAGAGAATTCCATTGCTCAAATTCCTCAGCTGAAGAAAATGGCTCACGGTAAGAAGCCACAGAAGGGAGGAAAGAGGCCTGAGGTCAATACTGCTTTCGAGATTCCTGATGACATATAAAAGGAGTATTGCATTCCTGATGAGGCCAAATTTGGCAAGGAGGACAAAAATCAGCGCAAGGTGCGCATACAAAGAATAGAGAGGAGATGGGCATGGGAATGGAGGGAGTACAAATATGTTACTCCCAAGTACATGAAGAAATTCACTCTTAATCCTCCATGCCCAAGACCTCCATTGGCACCTGGCCAACAAGTTGATCCCACCAGCCTGAAGCGTGTTGAGGACTATCTTGATGAATGGGCCAAGCGCCAGGCCAAGCTAGCCAAAATAGCTAAGGAAGCAGTGAGGAAATTTAATGAAGACTCTCTTTGCTTTCAAGCATTCTTGAGGCCTCTGCAAGCAAGCCAAAGAAGGCCATGTCAAAGAAGCCTGCTCATAAGCCAAGTGCTTCACTCCCAATGCCCTCACAGCCAAGTTCCTCAACAATGCCCTCACGGCCAGATTCTTCAAAGCCCTCACGACCAATTCCTCAAGCTGCTCCAGCGCCTCCAAAGTCCTCAACTCCTCCGTCAAAATCCTCAGCACCTGTGCATCTCGCCACGTGCCAAAGGACAACAGGCATCTCTATTGCCTCAGGAGCTTCTGCTAGTTCTTCAGCTCCCCCCAATTCATTAAATGGCCCCTCTCTGCTAAATAAAAAGGCCACTGCTGGACAAGGCTCTCGCCCAAGTCCTCACAAGAAGCAGGTCGCCTTTCAAGTACCGTCCGAAGATGACGAAGCTGATGATGAGGAACTTGCCGAAATCATCAGGGACAGGCAGCTCAGGGCCGCTAGAGCCAAAGGCACAAATGTGCCTCTGCTTTTGGATCCAAAATTGATCCTTGATTACATTGATCTCTCGCACAAGGACCCCAACACACCTATGCCTGACTTCATATTGACTCCTGGCCAAAGTCATATGTTGACTGCCTTCATTCAAGAAGAAAAATGGAAATTTGAAAAGGCCAGGCAGTTGAAGAAAGCGTAGTACAAAAATGAGCGTTTCCTGAAGAAAAACGTTGTCTCTATGACAACTGAAGAACTTGTCACTATTCAATCTGAGATCAAGAAACTCAGTGATGAATTTGACGTATACCACACTGACTGGCTTGGAGCCAAAGTCAGGTTTGTGAAGTTAACCGAGAAGTTCACTACCAATGTTGCAGCTCCATCGCTACAAGAAATTCCTCAGGCCGAGGCATCCGCCAGCCGATCGAAGAACATGCCAAGACCGCCGATGAAAATCAGTCAAGAAACTCAGAGTACCAGGGCTGATGACTACATTCTAGCCACTGAAGAAATTGCCAGGGCAATCACTAGTGTTGCGCTTGAAGAAACTGAAGAAGTCAGGGCAAGTGCATCAGTTGTGCCTGAAGTAATTGAACCAAATTCCTCTGCTCCTCCTGCACCTACCCCAACTTCGATCATTCCGTCTACATCAGATGTGAAGAAGACCAAGGCTGCAGAGCGTGCAACAGTGAAGAAAAGGAAAGCATCAACTTCATCAGATTCCTCATCTCTGAAGAAGATGAAGCCATTGACCAGCTCTTTTGAGAATCCAATTGATGCTATTCCGGTCTCATCCATGCCATCAAAGGACCTTGTTCCTTTTGATGAAGAATATGTGATCCCAAGTGGATCAGATGAAGAGATTCCTTCTGCTGCTTCGTTAGAGCAGTCGGATGAAGAAATTGAAGCGGATGCGATCCCTTCAACCCTGATAGTCTCATCGCCCATGTCTCAGTTCACTGCTGAAGAGGCCGGCGTTGAAGAAAAGAGTGATGAAGAAGATGTGGACATTGGGTGCACAATCTAGTGTTGAACGATGACTTTTGGGAAAGTCAGCACCCCAATTCTCCTCTGTTCACACCCCTTCAACAAATTCCTCACCCCCTGTGAATCTTGGAAATGCAGATGGGATCTGAAGAACCTCATGCCACACCATCTTTCCATGAAGAGATTCCAGCCACTAGTGCTGAAGAAAATGTTAATGAAGAATTGAAGACCCAGGCTGTCACTGAAGAAGAAGCTGAAATTCCTCAGCTAGTGGATCCTGAGATTGCGATTCGTGAGGTGGTGATGCAATTGACCGATACACCTCAGCCCAAGCCAACCCTTCTCGAAGAAGCAGAAATTCAAGGCTGATGACTTCTTCGGCGAGCATGTGTTCTTCACAGACTATAATCCTTATGACTCTGCTCGTCTTAGAAGGAAGCACTTCTGGACTGCCAGCCAAGCAAATTTTTATTCTTCACTTCTCTTCAACAAGGACAAAGTCTTCGACCATGAGCATATTCCTCACATGCACATGGAATCACTGCCTTGCTTCACCCCAGTCCTAAGTGTGCTTCATGATGCAGGACTGCTCAACTTTTCCACGGATATTTGCGATTGCAATGAAGAGCTCATTCTTCAATTCTATGCAACTTTGCATATCACAGGCGATGCTGATGATGTGAACTCTTGGGTTTTGGACTGGATGATCGATAATACTCACTATAAAGCACTGGCCTCTGAATTACTTCACGCCCTGCCAATCAGTCCTCCCCTTGAAGGAGCTCGTTGCCTGTACCATGATCCTGAACTCACTGCCCATTACATGCAAGTGCTAATGAAGCCTCTGAAGCCTGGTCAAGCCCCAAGGACCAAATTACCCATGAAGGAATTGCTATATGTGCCAAGAACATTTTATCGCATTCTGACGAAGACTTTGAGTCCTATCAAAGGCCACGATTCGACTGATGAAGAAGTAATTGGCATCATGAAGAATCTGCTATTCAATATCATGCATGGCATTCCTGTCAACTATCATGATTTCTTCATGAGGACTCTGGCAAATGTTGCACTCTCTCCGTTTGAGTTGAAGCCTTACGCACCTTGGATTATGAAATTCCTCAGAATAAGGTCTTCACTCAACTACAAGGCTGATTTTCAGAATCACCTCAGCTACTTACCCCAATTGAAGTCCTCAAGCGGACATATTCCTCAGCTGATGAAAAGGGCAAGGCCACTGCTGTTATTGATGAAGGCAAACGTCCATTAGATGGTCAGTTTCGCAAAGCTGCATCTTACTCCACCAATGATGATTCTGCTACTCATGATTCTGCCGCTAATGCATCAAAGCCAAATCCTCAAGCCACAGTTCCCAGGGTGATGACTGACTGTGAGCTTCTTCTTAGTCTTCACCATAAGGTGGATCGAAACCACAAATGGATTAAGCGTCAGTTTGGTTCTATTCTTCACAACATGACTGCTACACACAATACAGTGAAGAAAAACCATTACTACCTCCATGAAGTCTTCGGTCGCACCTGGGCTGTCTTATCACATCTGTATGGTGAAGATCTGAAGCTAATGGGTCTCAAGGAGGATTTTAACTGGTCTGCTCCTCCACCGAAGAAATTCAAGAAGGTCAAGGTTCCTTCCTTGGTGGCCAGCTCATATTCTTCATCACGCGAAACTGATGAGCATGAAGACTTGGACGACACTGCGACAGGCCCAACAACGCTAGCGCTCCTCCATCAACTTGATATTCTTCAGGGGTGTTAGTCCTCATTTTTCGATCCTTTTGGTCATTCAATGACAAAGGGGGAGAAATTTGAGTTAGTCTTCAAGCGGGTGTACCTATATGGGTGTTTTTTATGAAGTTACAACTCTCATTCTTCTGAGACTTTATTTGATCGAGTTGTAAACTTAAACTCTATGGTGGTCTGATACTTTTGCTGAGATTTTCTGCATGCTTATTCCTCATTAATGTTAATGCACGCATGCTGAATTACATCAGTCACCATATTTCATCATGCATTTCAAATTCTTCATATTATATGTCAAATGCGCGTATGAATTACAAGATATAGGGGGAGATCTCCATGATTCTACTCTTCAAGTGTGCATTGCTTCAAAAGCAAATTCCTCACTATGCACATCTTCAGGGGGAGTTCTTCTATATCTTGCAATCAAATTCCTCAATATCAGTATTTACACTTCATATGTTTTATCCCCGTTGAAAACTTAGCCTATATTGTCATCAATCACCAAAAAGGGGGAGATTGTAGGTGCATCTAGTGCCCCTTAGTGATTTTGGTGTATTGAAGACTTATAGGTTAAGGGACTAATGTGTTTATGAGTGTACACATGTCTATAAGTCTATAGGAGTTTGATAATTACAGAGAAAGTCGACCCCTAAAAATGAATATCTTTGACTGAAGATTTTGGATTTCTGAAGACTTTCTGAAGACTTTGAAAATGAAGAAATTGGTGTGACCTTGAAGACTTGGCATTCATTCAAGGAACATGAAGCGTGAAGAATTTTGTTTTCGTAGTTTCATTTTCTCTTTCTTGAGTCATAGGAAACACTGTACTGTTGAAGGAGGTCGAGGAAATACTAAGGAAAAATTTCCAAGTGATGCTCAACTCAAATCCTACACCTACCAATCCCTTCGAGTGAAGCCATTGGAAATCTCATATAGTTCAGTCAATTTCTTCGATGTGAGACGAACTTCTTCGGTCTCTGAGGAATTTGTTCTCGACCGAGGAGTTAGGAATTCGCCAAAGGTGGATTTCCTACACAAAGGAGGAACATGATAGCCCTGAGGAATTTGATACTCAAAATTCCGACCGTTGCTGTGCTATGCGCCAGCTGTCCCAAAATATCTACCCACCTAACGGTCATATCATTGAAGGGCATTTATGTCTTATCATGTCGAGCTGCTTCCTAGGCTATAAATAGCCGCCGCCTACAACCACTAGCTGGTTGGCTGCTCTGAGAGAAACTGACACTTGTCATTTGAGAGCATCCCATCCTCCGAGGACTTTGAGCGAAAATCATCAAGTGAGGAAAACCCAAACCCAAACACCTACAAACCCAAAGTGATTGAGCATCATCAAGAGATTGATCCTGCGTGGATCTGACGCTTGTTACCTTTGAAGACTGTGCATCTTCTAGACGGTTAGGCGTCATGGTCTAGAGCATCCAAGAGGAAATTGTGGATCGCCGAGTGACCGAGTTTGTGAAGGTCTGGAAGTCACCTGAAGACTTACCACGAGTGATTGGGCGAGGTCTGTGTGACCTTAGCTCAAGGAGAATACAGTGAGGACTAAGTGTCCTGGATCTATTCGAAGACTTTGACTTTGACTTTCTCAATTTCCTCACTTCAATTTCTTTAGTCTGTTTGTCTTCATCCTGTGTTATCCTGTGTTTACGCTTTCTGTACTCTGTGTTTGCTTTCATTTCATCATGATGATCATGTTTATGTTCTACCATGTTTGCATCTGAGTACTTATTCCGCTGAAAGTAGTTCTTCGCTTAGGAATTTCCTCACCCACAAATTCGTCAGTGAAAAATTCATAAAAATCGCCTATTCACCCCCCTTCTAGTCGATATAACGCACATTCAGAAAAGGTGGCGTGTTCATAAAACTCTATCAATTAATGGAAACTTAGCATAGAAGGAACATCGAGCCAGCACAAGAAGTAGATGATGATCAGATGAACACGGACCGCACTAGGGAACCCGTCGGTGATGAATTCATCAATCGCAAATGGTTGAATACTAGCAAGCGTTTGCCCACAACACACACGGCCTATTCCATCAGAAACAAGTCGGATGGATCAACTGTATGCCACGTATCGCATATTGTCAAAAATTAATGCGGTAGACCTTATTTAACATGTGTTAAAAATAAAAAAAATAAAAAACAAGGACCTCGAGGTTAAATTAACTCATGGGATGGGTCGTATCAGTAATTTAATTTGACAAATTCGACCCATCCTATCAGTTAACTTAACATCAACAAAACTTCCCATCTAGTCACCCATCTGATGGCTGCTCCAGCCTTAGCACACTTAACTTGAGAGTTCTCTTACATGAGCTACTGGTGGAACAGCTAGTCCTTGCTGATAGGATGCCTTTTCGCATCCTTATGGCGTATCCGGATGACCGCCCGTCCCCCAATGGCCAACAGATGTTGTGTAGACAGAGAATATCACATACGTCTTATTAGAAGCAACCGTCTATGTTATTATCGGTCTTCGCACACATTCTGATTACAGACCTGTTTGCCGCGTATGAAATACATCTTGTTATATTGAACCGTTTCTGTTCTCTTGTCTCAACGCAAACGGTTCATCCGAGTGAACCGCATGCCGTATATTGCACACGCCTTCATCTGGCTGCCCATTTCTTTTATATTGCCTAATCACAAACAGTTCATCCGAGTGAACCGTATGCTGTATATCTCACACACCTTCATCTGGCTGCCCGTTTCTTTTGTTCCTCCTCATTGCAAATAGTTAATTGAGCTGAACTGTATGCCTGCCCCGCATCGCACATAACTAAAATCTGAATCATGTTTGATGGATGCTCCATCGCAAACATTTTGCAGCTTTTTTGATAGTTTTTCTACACCATCGTTTGCGATTATGGCATCGCACATAGTTTTGTCGAAGGGTCTCTGATCGTAGTGTCGCGTTAGCAGCAACCTACCATAGTGGGTATGTTCTACGGCTATGCAACCATTGTTGATGGGCTATTTATTTTGAATCTAGAAACAGAACCTGTCGATAATATGAATGTCAAGAGGCATAAGCCTAATGAGATTACCGGCTTGGACACATTAGTCTGAAATGCATTAAGAAGCTCCATGATGATGGACTCCTAACTTCGTTTGACTTTGGGTCGTTCGGGACATGCGAATCATGCTTGCTCGGAAAGATGACTAAGTCTCCTTTCGCAAAGAGTTGCGAGAGGGCATCCAAGCTAGGAGTTTGATAATCATCTAAAAAGTCAAGGTGTAGTACCTCAGCTCACACCTCCGGGTACACCGCGGAGAAATGGTTTGTCGGAACGGAGGAATCGTACCTTGTTATACATGGTTCGATCTAGGATGAGCAAATTGGATTTACCCTTGTCATTCTCGGGATACACTCTAGAAACTTCAAATTTCACACTTAACAAGGTACCCTCAAAATTCGTAGACAAGACACCACATGAGATGTGGACTGGGAAGAGTCCCAATTTGTCTTTTCTAAAGATTTGGGGTTGTGAAGCATTTGGCAAGTGACTTATGTCAGACAAGCTTACACCCAGGTCGGGTAAATGAATATTCGTGGGATATATGAGGGAAACCTTGGGATATAGCTTCTATAACCGTGAAGAGAACAAAGTGTTCGTTGCTCGGAACAGAATCTTCCTTGAGAAAGAGTTTCTCTGGCGGGAAGCCAGTGGGAGGCAAGTGCAGCTCAAAGAAATTCAAAAACCACTTAGGGACAACTCGGCTGATGATGTGATCATACCGGAGCCTGTCAGGGAACCCGAGGTGGAAGCGGCACCAGAACCAAGGAGGTTGGAAAGATTGTGCAGAGTGCGTGATGTGTTGTTGCTCGAAAGCGAAGAGCCGGCTAAAATACGTGGAAGCGACGGTGAGCCCAGATTCCGAGGCATGGCTAGAGGCCATGAGATCCGAGTTTAAGTCCATGGATGAAAATGAAGTCTGGGACTTGGTTGATCTGCTACCTGGCGTCACTGCCATTGGTCGCAAATGGGGCTTTAAAAAGAAAACCGATGTGGATGGAAATGTACAGAGCCACAAAGCTTGGCTTGTCACTAAGGGTTATGGACAAGTTCAAGGAGTTGACTACGACGAGACTTACTCGCCGGTAGCAATGCTGAAGTCGGTGAGGATCATACTAGCTATAGCTTCATATTTTGATTACGAGATATGGCAGATGGATGTCAAAACGGCTTTCCTCTACGGAAATTTAACCGAGGACGTGTATATGATACAACCTGAGGGTTTTGTTGATCCGACTAGCACTAGTAAGGTATGCAAGCTCAGTAGATCCATTTATGGGTTGAGGAAAGCATCTCGGAGCTGGAATATTCATTTTGATGAGGTCGTCACTGGTCTCGGTTTCATCAAAAGCGAAGAGGATGCCTGTTTCTACAAGCAGTTGAGTGGGAGCTTGATAGTGTTTTTGATCTATATGTGGATGGAATATTGCTGATCGGAAATGATGTTTCGATGCTAAACTCGGTCAAGGGCTCATTGAATGGCAAGTTCTCAATGAAGGACCTCGGTGAGGAAGTGTATATCTTAGGCATTAAGATCTATAGAGATAGATCGTGGAGGCTGCTCGGCTTGAGCCAGAGCACGCACATAGATAAAGTGTTGAAGCAGTTCAACATGAGTGATGCCAAGAAAGGGTTCTTGCCTTTCTCACATGGTATAAGGCTAAGCAAGACTTAGAGTCCTTCGACATCAGATGAGCGAAACAGGATGAGTCGGATTCTGTATGCCTTGGCAATCGGATCCATCATGTATGCCATGATATGTACACGACCTGATGTTGCTTTTGCAATAAGCCAAACAAGTAGATACCGTGCCACCCTGTGAGAGTCACTAGGCAGCGGTAAAGAATATTCTGAAGTACCTGAAAAGGACTAAAGAGATGTTCCTAGTTTATGAAGGTGAGGAAGAGCTCGTCGTAAGGGGTTACGCCGATGCTTGTTTCCAAATGGACCGAAATGATTGTCGATCACAGTCCGGATTTGTGTGCGTCATGAACGGAGGAGCAGTGAGCTAGACGAGTTCCAAGCAAGATACGGTGGCCGATTTTACCATAGAAGCCGAATACATTGAGGCTTGTGAGGCTGCAAAAGAAGGTGTTTGGATCCTGAACTTTCTAAATGATCTTGGTATTTTCCCAGCCTCAGTAAAACCGTTCAACCTTTATTGTGATAATTCTGTTGCCATCGCACAAGCCAAGGAGCCGAGGAATCACCACAAGACCAGACACATAGATCAGAAATATCACCTGATATGTAAGATCGTAAAGAATGGTGATATAGAGTTATGCAAAATTCACACGGATGCAAATGTTGCAGATTCGCTGACTAAGCCACTTCCACAACCCAAGCATGAGGGGCACATTAGAGCTATGGTCATACAATGTCTATTTGATTGACTCTAGTGCAAGTGGGAGACTGTTGGAGATATGCCCTAGAGGCAATGATTGACGATGATATTTCCTATGTGTTTATGAATAAAGATAGTCCTTGGACATTATCAATTATGTGTATCAACAAGTACGTGACTTGTTTGTGGGTCTATGCATTGTATGATGACTGTGCTAAAAGGTCCCTAGTCGAAACTGTCGTGTGGACGCGCAATCAACTAGACTCGGCTATGACATGGTGGATGACTCGGTCTCACTGGCCATGGAGCATTGGATGCTAACCAGATAATATGGACTCGGAAGGATCTGGTTGGATTCTACATAGTCGGACCCGAGTCGAGATAAGGTCTGAGTCGGACAGACCCAACTATGAGACATGGTGATATGTTATCTGTGAGTCTCTAGTACAACATACATTCTATGTCCTAAGACCTGAGCTGTCGCATGTACTCGGGATGGTGACAGACCTGCTTTGGGCCGACCAAACACTACTCCGTGGCTGGGTAGTTACAAAGGTAGGTTTCAGGCTTGTCGAAACCCATGCTGCGAGACATGGTCGAGCAAGATGGGATTTGCCGCTCCGACCAGGAGAGATATACTCTGGGCCCCTCATGTGATCCGACCAAGATAAGCATGGCCATGAGACATAGATTATGAGATAATCAGGTTTGTGGTCGGCATCACTAGAACGAGAAAGAGGTCGGGCTAGCATAAGGATGACAGACTCGCCTTGAGCCTGACAACATATATCGTGTGGCAAAGGGAATAGAAGTTTGGCACCAGCTTTCGGACACTTGGAGTCGGTACACTTTGCTAGAGGCCGCTACCAACTAGATGAACCGGATATGATCTGACTCGCGACCAAGTGAAAGAGAACCTAAGGGGTCATGTGCTTAAGGGAAGGAGCCTGTGAGGCCCGATCCGACTCCACGAGTGATATGTAATCCTACTCGGACTCGGATCCAGGCGAACAAACTTTGGGCTTTAGGATTGCTACTTCTTGAGCTTGCATTGGTTTTTCCCTTGAAGAGGAAAGGGTGATGCAACACAGTAGAGATAAGTATTTCCCTCAGTTAAGAACCAAGGTATCAATCCAGTCAGAGAAACACGCAAGTCCCCAATAGATGCACCTGCACAAACAATCAAACACTTGCACCGAACGTGATAAAGGGGTTGTCAATCCCTTCAAGGTCACTTGCAAAGGTGAGATCTGATAAAGATAGATAAAACTAAATAAAAGATAACTAAACATTTTTTGGGTTATTATGGTTTATAGATCTGAAAATAAAAGATTGAAAAATATTAGATCAGAAACAAATATGATGGAAAATAGACCCAAGGGCCATAGGTTTCACTAGAGGCTTCTCTCTTGAAGTCAAATAGTACGATGGGTGAACAAATTACTGTCAAGCAATTGATAGAAAAGAGCAAAGTTATGATGATATCCAAGGCAATGATTATGAATATAGGCGCCACGTCCGTGTCAAGTAGACTGACTCCTGCCTGCATCTACTACTATTACTCCACACATCAACCGCTATCCATCATGCATCTAGAGTATTAAGTTCATAAAGAACGGAGTAACGCCTTAAGTAAGATGACATGATGTAGTGGAATAAACTCAAGCAATATGATGAAAACCCCATCTTTTTATCCTCGATGGCAACAATGCAATATGTGTCTCGCTACCCCTACTTTGTCACTGGGTGAAATCACGCAAGATTGAACCCAAAGCTAAGCACCTCTCCCATTGCAAGAAAAACCAATCTAGTTGGCCAAACTAAACCGATAATTCGAAGAGAAATACAAAGATATCAAATCATGCATATAAGAATTCGGAGAAGATTCAAATAATATTCATAGATAAGCTGATCATAATTCCACAATTAATCAGATCTCGACAAACACACCACCAAAGAAGATTACATCAGATAGATCTCCAAGAACATCGAGGAGAACATGGTATAGAGAATCAAAGAGAGAGAGAAGAAGTCATCTAGCTACTAGCTATGGACCCGTAGGTCTGAGGTAAACTACTCATGCTTCATCGGAAGGGAATAGAGTTGATGTAGATGCCCTCCGTGATCGAATCCCCCTCCGGCAGGATGCCAGAAAAGGCCCCACGATGGGATCTCATGAGAACAGAAGGTTGCGGTGGCGGAAAAGAATTTTCGTGGATTTCTCTGAGGGTTTTGGAATATATGTGAATATATAGGACGAAGAGGTAGGTCAGGGGATTCCCGAGGGGGCCACAAGGCAGGGGCGCCCCCTCCACCCTTGCCGCCGCCTCGTGGCTCTTCTGGCTTGGACTCCAAGTCCTCTGGGTGTTTTCTGGTCCAAGAAAAATCATCGTAAAGTTTTATTCCGTTTGGACTCCGTTTGATATTCCTTTTCTCGAAACTCAAAAAAAAAAGGAAAAACAGAAACTGGCACTGGGCTCTAGGTTAATAAGTTAGTCCCAAAAATAATATAAAATAGCATAATAATGCATATAAAACATCCAAAACAGATAATGTAATAGCATGAAACAGTAAAAAATTATAGATATGTTGGTGACGACGATCATCCCCAAGCTTAATTCCTGCTCGTCCTCGAGTAGGTAAATGATAAAAATAGAATTTTTTATGTGGAATGCTACCTAACATATTTATCCATGTAATTTTCTTCATTGTGGCATGAATGTTCAGATCTATAATATTCAAAACAAAAGTTTAATATTGACATAAAAACAATAATACTTCAAGCATACAAACAAAGCAATCATGTCTTCTCAAAATAACATGGCTGAAGAAAGTTATCCCTACAAAATCATATAGTCTGGCTATGCTCCATCTAAATCACACAAAGTATTAAATCATGCACAACCCTGATGACAATCCAAGAAATTGTTTCATACTTTTGATGTTCTCAAACTTTTTCAACTTCCACGCAATACATGAGCATGAGCCATGGATACAACACTATTGGTGGAATAGAATATGGTGGTTGTGGAGAAGACAAAAAGAAGAGATAGTCCCACATCAACTAGGCGTATCAACGGCTATGGAGATGCCCATCAATAGATATCAATGCGAGTGAGTAGGGATTACCATGCAACGGATGCACTAGAGCTATAATTTTATGAAAGCTCAAAAAGAAACTAAGTGGGTGTGCATCCAACTCGCTTGCTCACGAAGACCTAGGGCAACTTGAGGAAGCCCTTCATTGGAATATACGAGCCAAGTTCTATAATGAAAACTTCCCACTAGTATATGAAAGTGATATCATAGGAGACTCTCTATCATGAAGATCATGGTGCTACTTTTCAGCACAAGTGTGGTAAAAGGATAGTAACATTGCCCCTTCTCTCTTTTCTCTCACACTGATGCGGCTAATCAATAGGCTATGGAGATGCCCATCAATTTATGTCAATGAGAGGAGTAGGGATTGCCATGCAACGGATGCACTAGAGCTATAAATATATGAAAGCTCAACAAAAGAAACTAAGTGGGTGTGCATCCAACTTGCTTGCTCACGAAGACCTAGGACATTTTGAGGAAGCCCATCATTGGAATATACAAGCCAAGTTCTATAATGAAAAATTCCCACTAGTATATGGAAGTGACAATATAGGGGACTCTATACCATGAAGATCATTGTGCTACTTTGGAGCACAAGTGTGGAAAAAGGATAGTAACATTGTCCCTTCTCTCTTTTCTCTCATTTTTTTCTTCTCTTTTTTTGTGGGATTTTTGGACTTTTTTTTGTAAAGTCCAGAGACTCATCCCAACTTGTGAGGGATTCATAGCTTCCATCATCCTTTCCTCACATGGGACAATGCTCTAATAATGATGATCATCACACTTTTATTTACTTACAACTCAAGAATTACAATTCGATACTTAGGGCCCGTTGGGAAGCTCTCCAGCTTCCCAACGGGGCCAGCTTCTCGATGGAGCAGCGCGAGCCAGCTTCCATGGGGAGAAAGGAGCATTCGGCAGCAGCTTCGTGGAGCTGCGCCAGCCGTTGTGTTTGGGCCCACCAGGCTGGGCTTTGAACAGAGAGGAAAACGGTTCGTTCATCACTTTGGGATGGCAGCGGGATGTAATATGAAGGAACTCCTACTTCTGAAAAACGAGAAGCTCGACTTCTTGGTGCTCCACCGATTTGCACTACGCTCCACCGGCACTTCTGAAGCTGGCTCCATGGAGGAAAACGGTTCGGCTAGCTCCTCGCCCGCTTCCGGAGAAGCGCGGAGGAGGAGCACTTCCGAACAGGCCCTTAGAACAAAATATGACTCTATATGAATGCTTCCAGCAGTGTACCGGGATGTGCAATGATCTAGCGTAGAAAATGACATCAAAAAATGGACAAGCCATGTAAACATCATGCTAGCTATCTTACGATCATGCAAAGCAATATGACAATGACGTAGCGTGTCATAATAAAACAGAACGGTGGAAGTTTCATGGCAACATATCTCGGAATGGCTATGGAAATGCCATAATAGGTAGGTATGGTGGCTATTTTGAGGAAGGGTAAATGGTGGGTGTAAGGCACCGGCGGAAGTTGCGCGGTACTGAGAGGCTAGTAATGGTGGAAGGGTGAGAGTGCGTATAATCCATGGACTCAACATTAGTCATAAAGAACTCACATACTGAAACAAAGTACTACGCACATGCTCCTAGGGGGATAGATTAGTAGGAAAAGACCATCGCTCGTCCCCGAACGCCACTCTTAAGGAAGAAAATCAATAAATAAATCATGCTCCCACTTCATCACATAACGGTTCATCATACGTGCATGCTACGGGAATCACAAACTTTAACACAAGTATTTCTACCAATCGACAATACTCACTAGCATAACTCTAATATCATCATCTTTATATTTCAAAACCATTATAAGGAATCAAACTTCACATAGTATTCAATGCACTTTATATGAAAGTTTTTACTGTATCCCTCTTGGATGCCCATCATATTAGGACTAAATTCATAACCAAAGCAAATTACCATGCTGTTTAGAGAGACTCTCAAAATAATATAAGTGAAGCATGAGAGTTCAACAATTTCTATAAAATAAAGCCACCGCCATGCTCTAAAAAGATATAACTGATTCACTAGAGCAAAATTGCCTAGCTCAAAAGATATAAGTGAAGCACATAGAGTATTCGAATAAATTCATGATTCATGTGTGTCCCTCTCAAAAGGTGTGTAGAGCAAGGATGATTGTGGCAAACTAAAAAGAAAAGACTCAAGTCATACAAGACGCTCCAAGTAAAACACATATCATGTGGTGAATAAAAATATAGCCCCAAGTAAATTTACCGATAGACGAAGACGAAAGAGGGGATGCCATCCGGGGCATCCCCAAGATTAGGCTCTTGGTTGGCCTTGAATATTACCTTGGGGTGCCTTGGGCATCCCCAAGATTAGGCTCTTGCCACTCCTTATTCCATAGTCCATCAAACCTTTACCCAAAACTTGAAAACTTCACAACACAAAACTCAACAGAAAACTCATGAGATCCGTTAGTATAAGAAAAAAATTCACCACTTTTTGGTACTGTTGTGAACACATTCTTTATTTATATTGGTGTAATATCTACTGTATTCCATGGTTCGTACCCCCCCCCCCCCGATACTACCCATAGATTCATTGAAATAAGCAAACAAACACATAGCAAACAAAATCTGTCAAAAACAGAACAGTCTGTAGCAATCTAAAAACTTCGAATACTTTTGTAACTCCAAAAATTCTGAAAAATTAGGACAACCTGGGCAATTTGTATATCAATCTTGTCTAAAAACTTCAGATTAAAAGCACACTTCTGTGATTTATGAAAATTATTTTACTAGGCGCAAAAGTTTCTGTTTTTCAGCAAGATCAAATCAACTATCACCATAAGCCATCCCAAAGGTCTTACTTGGCCCAAACACTAATTTAAACATGAAAACACATCTAACCAGAGGCTAGATGAATTATTTATTGAAAAACAGAACCAAAAAAGAAAGAACAAAAATAAAATTGGGTTGCCTCCCAACAAGCGATATTGTTTAACGCCCATAGCTAGGCATAAAAACATAGATCTAGGTATTGTCAACTTTGGTATTCAACTCCTCAGTTACACCTTCGGACCTTATAGGAGGTTCTTCAATTTTATCTATAATCACACTCCTTGGTACGAAATCAAGAAATTCATTCTTAACAAAAGGTTCCCTCATGATATTGGCAAAACGAGGGTGAACACTTATCATTTTAAGATCTTCATTTTCCCCACTAGACGATTCACCACTATTTTTAGGAACATAAATAAACTTTGCAGCTTTGGTGGAAGGAAAATTTGGGGTAGTTTTAACGGAAGCAAAAGCGGAACCCAAGTTAGTAATAATATTCTCCAACTTATCAATCCTAGTGGAACATTGATCCAACTTTTCATTAACTATGGGTTCTTTTTCTTAAGATTCTTCAAAGCAACTCCTACATTTGATCCATATTGAGTAATATGATTATGAATCTTTTTATCCAAGTTTTCAATAAGATCTACAGCAGCAATTTTATTCTAGATAATATCAAGCCTTTGCATCACATGTTCCAAAATCAAAACAATTTCATTAACCATAAGAGGTGGTGAGCCTACCAAATCTATTATAGCACTATAAGCATCAAAAGTGTGGCTTCCCAACAATTTCCCCCCGGTAATGGTATCTAGAACATATCTATTCCAAGGAGTAACACCAACATAAAAATTTCAAAGGAGAACGGTAGTAGATTGCTTACGGGTAGATCTATTTTGAGCATTGCAAATTCTATACTGATAACCCACAAGTATAGGGGATCGTTTGTAGCCTTCTTCCATAAATAAGAGTGTCAAACCCAATGAGGAGCTAAAGGTAGAATAAATATTCCCTCAAGTTCTATCGACCACCGATACAACTCTACGAGCACTTGACATTTGCTTTTACCTAAAACAAGGTTTAAACTATTTTGCGAGAATAAAACTACGCGTACTTTGCGAGAATAAAACTATGAATAAATTGCAAGGTAATAAAAGTGGATAACTTTGTCAACAAGAAAGTCATTTTTCCCTAGGCAATCGATAACAATTACCAGTAATCATTCTTGTAATTTTATATGAGAGAGAGTCATGAGCTAACATACTTTCTCTACGTGGATCATATGCACTTATGGTTGGACCCCTAGAAAGCATCCGCAATTACTAAAGATCATTAAGGTCATGAAACCCAACCATAGCATTAAGTATCAAGTCCTCTTTACTCCCATACTCCATAACCCACTTATCCGCGTTTAGGCTGTTGTCACCCTCGCAACACCGATAATAAGCAAACTATGAACATATTGCAACACCCTACAGCGGGGGAACCTCTGTGTGCACGACACGGAGGGCACCGTAGGACAACACCATAAATAAAATATACAATCATACCAACCAAGATCACGATTAACCCATAGGACAAAACAGATATATTCAAACATCATAGGATAACCATAGATCATTGGGAAATAATATATGGAGTTGAGCACCATATTTAAGTAGAGATTACAACGGGGGAAGGGTTGTTACACCGCTGCATAGAGGGGGAGGGAGTTGGTGATGACGGTAGGAAGATTGTTGATGTAGATCGTCGTCACGATCCTTGCCTCGGCGGCACTCCGGTGCCACCGGGAGAGAGGGGGAGAGATCCCCCCTCCTTCTTCTTCTTCTTCTTCCTTGGCCTCCCCCCTAGATGGGAGGATAGTTCCCCCTCTGGTCCATGGCCTCCATGGCGGCGGAGGGGTGGGAGCCCCTCCGAGATTGGGTCTCCCTCTCTGTTCTCTTCTGTTTCGCGTTCCCCAGATCTAGCCCTTCATGGTTTCTTAAATTCCTGGAGATTCGTAACTCCGATTGCGCTGGAATTTTTACATGATTTGTTTCCATAAATTATCTTTCTTGCACCAGAAGAAGGGCCCCAACCGACGTTCGAGGAGGGAACAAGATACCTGGGCGTGTCAGGGGGTGCCCAGCGCGCCATGGTGGGTTGTGGTCACTGTGGGCCCCCGTTTGCGTTGATTCCACCTCCCAAAAATCATTAATATTCCAAAATAATTCTCTGTAAATTTTTATCGCGTTTGGACTTTGTTTGATATGGATGTTCTGCGGAACAAAAAAACATGCAACAAACAAGAACTGGCACTGGATCAATAGGTTAGTCAAATAAATCATATAAAAATTTGCCAAAAATATGTGAAAATTGTATAATATTGGCATGAAACAAACAAAAAATATAGATACGACGGAGATGTATCAGCATCCCCAAGCTTAATTCCTACTCGTCCTCGAGCAGGTAAATGATAAAAAAGATAATTTTTTACGTGGAATGCTAGCTAGCATAGACTTGATCATATATCTAGTCATGGCATGAATATTCAGACATAAGTGATTCAAAGCAATAGTCTATAATTTGACATAAATACATCAATACTTAGGCATCCCAACAAACAATCGTGTGTTCCAAAATATCAAAGATAAAGAAAGCTATCCCTACGAAATTATATAGTCTCGTCATGCTCTGTCTTCTTAAAACAAAGTACTTATCATGCACAACCCCGATGACAAGCCGAGCAATTGGTTCATACTTTTTAACGCGCTTCAGCTTTTTCAACCCTCACGCAATACATGAGCGCAAGCCATGGATATAGGACTATGGGTGGAATAGAGTATGATGATAGGGGTAAATATAGAGAAGACAAAAAAGTAAGAAAGTCTCACATCGACGCGGCTAACCAACGTGATATGGAGATGCCCATCAATTGATATCAACGTGAGGAGTAGGGATTGCGATGCAATGGATGCACTAAGAGCTATAAGTGTATGAAAGCTCAATGTGAAAACTAAGTGGGTGTGCATCTAATCCTATAATGAAAAATTCCCACTAGTATATGAAAGTGACAACATAGGAGACTCTCCATATGAAAAACATGGTGCTACTTTGAAGCACAAGTGTGGAACAAGCATGCCCCTTCTCTCTTTGTTTCTTTTTTTCTTTTCTTTTTTTTAATATTTTCTCTCTCTCATTGTCTGGAGTCTCATCCCGACTTGTGGGGGAATCATAGTCTCCATCATCCTTTCCTCACTGGGGCAATGCTCTAATAATAAAAATTGATGATCATCGCACTTCTATTTACTTACAACTCAATATTACAACTTGATACCTATAACAAAATATGACTCTATGTGAATGCCTCTGGCAGTGTACTGGGATGTGCAATGATCTAGCATAACAACGATATCAAAAAAAAGACAAGCCATGGAAATATCATGCTAGCTATCTTACGATCATGCAAAGCAATATGACAATGAATGCACAAGTCATCAAAACGGAAGCGGTGGAAGTTGCATGGCAATATATCTCGGAATGGCTATGGAAAGGCCATAATAGGTAGGTATGGTGGCTGTTTTGAGGAAGATATAATAAGGCTTACGTGTGATAGAGCGTATCATATCACGGGGTTTGGATGCACGTGCGAAGTTTGCACCGACTCTCGAGGTGAGAAAGGGCAATGCACGGTATCGTAAAGGCTAGCAAATTGCGGAAAGGTAAGAGTGCATATAATCCATGGAGTCACCTTAGTCTTAAAGAACTCATATACTTATTGCAAAAGTTTATTAGCCCTCGAAGCAAAGTACTACTACGCATGCCCCTAGGGTGACAGATTGGTAGGAAAAGACCATCGCTCGTCCCTGACCGCCACTCATAAGGAAGACAATCAATAATAAATCATGCTCCAACTTCATAGCATAACGAGAGATTGTACGTGCATGCTTCGGGAATCACAAACCTTAACACCAATGTTCTTACTAACCACAAGTGTTTACTAGTACCTCCACATATTCCATCTCTATATCACAAAACTATTGCAAGGAATCAAACATATCATATTCAGTGATCCACAAGTTTTATGTAGGATTTCATGACTAACCGTGCAATTGTCCAATTCCTTTTGACTCTCTAAATAGATATAAGTGAAGCAAGAGAGTTTAATTATTTCTAAAAAATACTATGCTAACAAATATAAGTGAATCAAAAGAGCATTCTATGAACAACGGTTTTCTATGTGAAGAGAAACATGCAATCCAAGCTTCAAATGATATAAGTGAAGCACATGAAGCATTCTATAAATCCACACTCAAAAGATATAAGTGATGTGCAATGAGCATTCTATAAATCAACCATGGACTATCTCATACCATCATGGTGCATCAAAGAAAAGTAAAAAATAAACACAAAAGACGCTCCAAGATTTACACATAACACGTGAAAGAAACAAAGACGAAAACATACTGATACTTGTTGAAGAAAGATGGGATGCCTTCCGGGGCATCCCCAAGCTTAGACGCCTGAGTCTCCTTGACTATTTACTTGGGGTGCCTTGGTCATCCCCAAGCTTGTGCTCTTGCCTCTCATGCTTCTCCTCATATCGAGACCTCCTCGATCTTTGATCACTTCATCCACACAAAACTCAACAGAAAGCTCGGTAAGACCCATTAGTATAATAAAGCAAATCACTATTCTAAGTCCTATTGCAAACCAATTCATATTTTGTTTTTGCATTGAAGCTACTGTAATATAACTTTTTCATGGCTTATTCCACTAATAGAATCGATAGTTTCATCAAAACAAGAAAAACAATGCATCAAAAACAGAATCTGTCTTAAACAGGACGGTCTGTAGTAATCTGAACATTCACCATACTTCTGGTACTCCAAAAATTCTGAAAAAATTAGGACACAATAAACAATGTGTATAGCAAGACTGTGCAAAAAGTTTCAGAAACTTTCGACGTTCTAGTAAAAAATTGTATAATCACACACTACAACCAAAGTTTCTGTTTTTGCACCGCACATACCAACAAGCAATCTACTCATCCTAAAGGCAAATCCTGGCACATTTTTATAATACAATGGAATTGTACAAGGGGATAATTATTTTTGTGAGAGTCTTCATAAAAAATTCTACATTGTTTCCATGAGCATGGACACAAGTGTTCAAGGTCGACCCTCACTTCTCCAATGCATAACTTCCATTCGCTTCTCTTTTGTGAAAAAGTTTTTAAGTTTCCCTCTATTTTTTTTTGCTTTTAAACTTTATAAAAGCACTCAACAGAAAGAAATGACTCTCTAAAACTTCGGGGTTGTCTCCCTGGCAGCGCTTTCTTTAAAGCCATTAAGCTAGGCATAAATGCTCAAGTAATGAATCCACCCGGATCCCAAGGTATATCAAAGCCAATTTTAATTAACACTGATTTGGCATGTAGTAATGAGCACAAAGCAACATATATCATGCAATTACAAAGTCTAACTCTCTTCCTATACATCGGCATGTCATACAAGAACAATTCATGCACATCAAGTAAAGGCCAATACATAGCATAAGAAGTTTCTTGCAATTTTATCGTATTGGAAACATAGAGAGGCGGAGATATAGTTCCTCTCTCATAATAATTGCAAGTAGGAGCATAAAGCACATGCATATTAAATTCATCGAAATTATCATGTGCAACGGTAAAAGGCAACCCATCAATGCAATCCTTAATAAGTGCAAACTTCTCCGATATAGTGTAGTTGGGAGAATTCAAAAAGATAATAGGACTATCATGTGTGGGTGCAATAGCAACAATTTCATTCCTAATATAAGAACTATAGCAAGTTCATCTCCATAAGCATAATTCATATTGGCATCTTGGCCACAAGCATAGAAAGCATCAAATTCATCAAAAAAGGGATATTTCAAACGAATCAATGGGATCATAGCAGTTACCATAGCATTCATCCTTTGGTAAGAATGAAGGGACATTAAACAATGTATGAGTTGAAGAGTTACTCTCATTAGAAGGTGGGCACGGGTAGCTAATTCGCTCTTCCTCCTTTTGTTCTTCGCTCCCCTCATCATCTTTTTCATCCAGTGAGCTCACAATTTCATCAATTTCTTCTTCCGTAGACTCCTGCAAAATATTAGACTCTTCTTGGACAGCGGAGACATTCTCAATAAATACATCAATATCGTAATTCCATTTATAATTATCATAGCAATATTTAAGGATAGCAAAATTTTCAGGTCTATAAACTGAATCATCAAAATCTTCAAACTATTCAAACAAAGATTCAATTTCATAAGCACCCTCAAAAGCAATGAATTCTTCTATTCGTTCCACATCATAGTAATCATATATACCATTAGCATAAGAAGCCAAGGTTTCGTTATCACTAAATTCACATGAAAAAGGGAAGGTGTGGAGCCTTCATCCTAGAGCAACATGTGTAATCATATCTCAAGCATAGTTCCCGAGCATACCAACGCAACATATGAATTTGATCCCATAATAGTTTCCCTTTTTATGTCAAGCGATAATCCTTAAAGTATTCAGGTTGATCCAACGCTACTCCCATTATTAAGTTGAATGGGGTTTTCTCAGGATTATCAAAGTAGCGCATAATATTTTTCACATAACGAGCATCGAGGGTTTTAGGATGTTCCCCATCTCCATGAGTAGCAAGAACCACTAATTTTTTTGGTGTTTCGTGTTCCATATCCATAACTAGAGATAGAGAACAACTTAGAACAGAAAATAAAAACTACTTAGTGATAAAGCAAACAAGCACACACGAGAATATTCACCCCACGCTATTCCTCCCCAAGAATGGCGCCTAAAAAGGTCTTGATAACCCACAAGTATAGGGGATCGTTTGTAGCCTTCTTCGATAAATAAGAGTGTCGAACCCAACGAGGAGCTAAAGGTAGAACAAATATTCCCTCAAGTTCTATCAACCACCGATACAACTCTACACACACTTGACGTTTGCTTTACCTAAAACATGTATGGAACTATTTTGCGAGAATAAACTATGAGTACTTTATAGAATAAAAATACGAATAAATTGCAAGGTAATAAAAGTGGATAGCTTTGTCAACAAGAAAGTCATTTGTCCCTAGGCAATCGATAACAAGTACCGGTAATCATTCTTGTAATTTTTTATGAGGGAGAGGCATGAGCTAACATACTTTCTCTACGTGGATCATATGCACTTATGATTGGACCCCTAGCAAGAATCCGCAACTACTAAAGATCATTAAGGTCGTGAAACCCAACCATAGCATTAAGTATCAAGTACTCTTTACTCCCATACGCCATAACCCACTAATCCGCGTTTAGGCTGTTGTCACCCCCGCAACACCGACAATAAGCAAACCATGAACATATTGCAACATCCTACAGTGGGGGGCCCTCCGTTTGTGCGACACGGAGGGCACCGTAGGACAACACTATAAATAAAATATACAATAATACCAACCAGGATCACGATTAACCCATAGTACAAAACAGATCTACTCAAACATCATAGGATAACCATAGATCATTGGGAAATAATATATGGAGTTGAGCACCATGTTTAAGTAGAGATTACAGTAGGGAGAAGGGGTGTTACACCGCTGCATAGAGGGGTAGAGAGTTTGTTATGACAGTAGCAAGATTGTTGATGTAGATCGCCGTCACGATCCTTGCCCCGGCGGCATTCCGGCGCCACCAGGGGAGAGGGGGAGAGAGCCCCCTCCTTCTTCTTCTTCCTTGCCACCCCCCTAGATGGGAGGAGATTTCCCCCTCTGGTCCATGGCCTCCATGGAGGGGGAGGGGCGGGAGCCCCTCCAAGATTGGATCTCCCTCTCTGTTCTCTTCTGTTTCGCGTTCCCCAGATCTGGCCCTTCACGGTTTCTTAAATTCCCGGAGATCAGTAACTCCGATTGCGCTGAAATTTTTACATGATTTTTTCCACAAACTATCTTTTCTTGCACCAGAAGAAGGGCCCCAACCGATGTTCGAGGAGGGCACAAGATAGCTGGGCGCGCCAGGGGGTGCCCGTCGCGCCCTGGTGGGTTGTCGTCACTATGGGCCCCTGTTTGCGTTGATTCCACTTCCCAAAAATCATAAATATTCCAAAATAATTCTCCGTAAATTTTTATCGCGTTTGGACTTTGTTTGATATGGATTTTCTTTGAAACAAAAAACATGCAACAATCAGGAACTGGCACTGGGCACTGGATCAATAGGTTAGTCCAATAAATCATATAAAAAGTTTCCAAAAATATGTGAAAGTTGTATGATATTGGCATGAAACAATAAAAAATTATAGATACGACGGAGACATATCATATACCAAGCATCTTTTAATTTTCCCCCTCCTTATGCTTAAAACTAAGAACTTCACGCTCGGGAGTACTAGCAATGGTAGGGGGATTAGCCATGAGGGCAAATCAAATGATATAGCACACGAGCAAAAAAAGGCAAAAAAATGAATAAAAAGGCAAATCCTTTTGTGTTGTTTTAAAAACGTTTTAGAAGTGGGGGAGAGGAAAAAAAGAGGCAAATGGCAAATAATGTAATGCAAGAGATGAGAGTTTATGATGGGTACTTGGTAGGCTTGACATAGATCTCCCCAGCAACGACTCCAGAAATTCTTCCTGCTACTTCTTGAGCTTGCGTGGTTTTTCCCTTGGAGAGGAAAGGGTGATGCAGCACAGTAGAGATAACTATTTCCCTCAGTTAAGAACCAAGGTATCAATCCAATAGGAGAAACGTGCAAGCTCCCAATAGAAGCACCTACACAAACAATCAAACACTTGCACCCAACACGATAAAGGGGTTGTCAATCCCTTCACGGTCACTTTCAAAGGTGAGATCTGATAAATATAGATAAAACTAAATAAAAGATAACTAATTTTTTTTGGTTTGTAGTCTGAAAATAAAAGATTGCAAAATAGTAGATCGGAAACAAATATGATGGAAAATAAACCCGAGGGCCATAGGTTTCACTAGAGCCTTCTCTCCTGAAGTCAAATAGTACGGTGGGTGAACAAAT
Source organism: Aegilops bicornis (assembly GCA_021605145.1). NCBI lineage: Eukaryota > Viridiplantae > Streptophyta > Magnoliopsida > Poales > Poaceae > Aegilops > Aegilops bicornis. Next base: position 333,119,669 of record CM038672.1, on the reverse strand, counting down.
TACTGTCGAGCAATTGATAGAAAAGATCAAAGTTATGACTATATCCAAAGCAATGATTATGAATATATGCGCCACGTCCGTGTCAAGTAGACCAACTCCTGCCTGCATCTACTACTATTACTCCACACATCGGCCGCTATCCATCATGCATCTAGAGTATTAAGTTCATAAAGAACGGAATAATGCCTTAAGTAAGATGACATGATGTAGAGGAATAAACTCAAGCAATATGATGAAAACCCCATCTTTTTATCCTTGATAGCAATAATACAATACGTGTCTCGCTACCCCTACTTTGTCACTGGGTGAAATCATGCAAGATTGAACCGAAAGATAAGCACCTCTCCCATTGCAAGAAAAACCAATCTAGTTGGCCAAACCAAACCAATAATTCAAAGAGAAATACAAAGATATCAAATCATGAATATAAGAATTCAGAGAAGATTCAAATAATATTCATAGATAAGTTGATCATAAGTCCACAATTAATCGGATCTCGGCAAACACACCACAAAAGAAGATTACATCAGATAGATCTCCAAGAACATCGAGGAGAACATGGTATAGAGAATCAAAGACAGAGAAGAAGTCATCTAGCTACTAGCTATGGATCCGTAGGTCTGAGGTAAACTACTCACGCTTCATTGGAAGGGAATAGAGTTGATGTAGATGCCCTCCTGATCGAATCCCCCTCCGGCAGGATGCCGGAAAAGGCCCCAAGATGGGATCTCATGGGAACAGAAGGTTGCGGCCGCGGAAAAGTATTTTCGTGGATTTCTTTGAGGGTTTTGGAATATATGTGAATATATAGGACGAAGAGGTAGGTCTGGGGACTCCCGAGGGGTCCACAAGGCAGGAGCGCCCCCTAGGGCGCGTCCTCCACCCTTGCCGCCGCCTCGTGGGTCTTCTGGCTTGGACTCCAAGTCCTCTGGGTGTCGCTTGGTCCAAGAAAAATCATCATAAAGTTTTATTCCGTTTGGACTCTTTGATATTCCTTTTCCGCGAAACTCAAAAACAAGGAAAAAACCTAAAGAAGCAATGGGTTCTAGGTTAATAAGTTAGTCCAAAAAATAATATAAAATAGCATAATAATGCATATAAAACATCCAAAATAGATAATATAATAGCATGGAACAATAAAAAACTATAGATATGTCGGAGACGTATCAAGTATCTGTATGGGTCCCAAGTGTTGAGCCTACGACGGATGCCTATATATAGTGGGGTGTGGCACACTCATGCGGTTGATCGGTTCGGCGCCGTCACTAGGTTTTGCACGTGTTGCAACTAGCCACCGCCACTCACCGCCGACTATGTGATCGGACCTAGCAGTCCGCCGCACGGTGTTCCTCTTGCTCGCATGGATACCGTTAGAGGCGGTGCACTTGTGCCGCTCCGGCGAGCCTGTTCGTGGGATTCGACGGCCGACTGTTTGAGGGAGATCAGACAAGGAGGAGACGATCCGTGGACGTGCTGCCCCAACTCTTCTTACGCTGCATGGCACTGCACATCTAGTGGTAACAATCTGTGATCCATCTCTCGTAGCATGTTCTTGGTTGTTCTGCGCGTGGAAATTTTTAATATGTAGTTAACGCACCCTACCGTAGATCGACACTGATGAGCAGGTAAGCGGTGTTTCTTCTTCGGCCGGTGATACACGGTGGCAGCGATTCATGTTCTTCTCTTCTCTGACCTATTTTGCATGCCTTCCAGCTACACTGATTGTTGTAAGTTTGATCACTCTCTCCTCTCTACTCGCTCTAGCTAGATCTGTGAGCATGTGATGGGATTATATCTATGACCATGTTTTAGCATTGTAAATTGTCGATCTATGAGAATGTGATGTTGTGGTAGCTAGAGGTGATGGATTAGTAGCATGCTAGGTGTTGTTTCCATGTCAGCTAGAATTGGTGGCTAGTGGTGATGGATGCTAGCATGTTAGTTGACGTGTAGTATGCTAGTTTGAAAGTATGTAATGGTGTGGTAGTGTGTTGAAATCCATGGTACTGTTTGAGATTGAAGAACAACTATAGTGTGGTGTGTTGAACTCGACGATCCGTGTGTACTATGCTTATTGTCAATGTTTAGTGCTTGTTCGTAGTGTCCATGTTTAGTGCTTGCTCGTAATGTCAATGTTTAGTGCTTGTTCATCCTATCCACTAGACCATGCCGACGCGCGTTGCTGCGCCCATTGATTTATGCACTTTAATGTTAGGCATTAATACTAATATACGGAAAACACACCTTTCAGTAATTTTATATTTTAATTTTAGATTCAGAGTTTGCTTTAAGTTGAGTAGCTCCTTCCTTTATTGGAAATATTTTTTTGAACCATCCTATTGAAAGCCAAAGGTATTACAGGAAATGACAGGAGGATTTCACCCCGGTCATTCGGATATTTCGGTTCGGGTAGTTCAGTTTATGGGTAATTCGGGTACTAAAAAATGGGAACTGGAATTGTTTCTGCCAAAAAAATAACCGAACCCAAATTACCCAAAATTTTGGTTTGGGTAATTCGTGTACCCAAAATACCCGAAATATTCAGAGCAGACATCAACTTTTGGTATGAATAATTTGGGTAGTACGGGTATTTATGTTAGCATGGGTATCATGACAGTGTAATAATAACATGAATAATTTGGGTAGTATGGATAATTTGGGTAGTATGGATAATTTGGGTAGTATGGGTATTTCGGGTTTTCCAGACTGAAACCCGAACCCTAACCCGAAAACCGAATAGCCACAAAATGAGAACCCAACCCTAACCCGATATTACCCGACAATTCTGGTAATTCGGTTTTGTTCGGGTAACGGGATAGGGTACCCAAACACCCAGGGTGAGGAGGATTAAATAAGCTATTAGTTTGTTCTTTGGCTTGCCTTTTTGAATTTATCTAAAAATATGGTCTTGGATTGGGCCTTTTGTCATGCTTTTCAATGTTTAATCTGAAAGAATGGTCTTGGACTGGGCCTTGTGTCACGTTGTTTCAATGTCTATCATTTAATATTCATGTAATAAATTAGAATTGGGTTTTCTATTTTGATTTTGGAGGTTTAACTAGAGTACATTATAACTGTTATATAGATAAGATCGAGTATACTCATCATGTTTGCTTTTCATCTCATATTGGTGGATTCGGTGGGTTTTCTTGGCGTTCGTTTGGATGAATTTATATCTGGAATAGGTACCATCATATAGTGTATTTGATTTGGTGCAAAATTTTACTATTTGATACATATTCCTAGAATTTGGAAGTATATTGGATATTCTTGTATGAACTGAGAATGTAGGTACCTTTTGAAACTAATTGGTTAATACTTTTAACATGTTATGAAAATGTTCTATATTTATAAAATAATGATGTGTGAGAGGTCAGGCTAATGATCATTATATGGTTTATTGGGTGTGTAATATTCATGCATTTATAAGCAGACAGTTATCATGTGGCACCACACAGCGGTAACTGACAACTGGTTATTTTTTGGTAGTCGATGAATAAAGTCATTTGCATTTACTGCTGCTGTATCTACGCTAGCCTTGTGGGGGAATAAAAAGGAGGAGGAACAACGATACATGAGAGGAATTAGTAGCTCCACGCTGCATTTTTTTGAGGGGTGGGCACTAAAGGTCTGCTTCGATTGCTGAATTAAGGGTAGCAATCCTTATTTTGCATATGGAAAGTTCCATTGAAAACGTGCATTTTGTTATGCTAACAGAATTTGAGATATTGTATCATTGGGAATTAAACATTCTAGGTAAAATAGCAGAAGATCAAAGAAGTGCATTTTGAACATTCTTGGCGGAATAGTAGAAGATTGAAGAATTGCATTTTCCTATGGGAATAGAAACAAGAGCTATGGAAGCAAACATTATTTAGAGGTACGATAACCATAAGTATAGAAATGATAAGTTGTTTCATTATTCAGTGCACAAACGAAGAATAGTTTTTGCAAAACATAGTATAAAGACATGTTAACTGGTGAAGACAAAATTATTAATCATCTAATCATGGAGTAGCATTCGTACGCAAGCGAAATATTTATTAATAAAAAACTAAATAGCTTCAAAAGGTTAACGTATGCAGAAGATCGCTGTTCCTTTATTTGCTTCTGAAATAAGCTGATCAAAGCTCTTTTATGATAAGTATGTCTTTTTCTTTGCAAAGTTTATTTGTTGGCTTTAGTTCTAGACCTGTAATCCATAGAAATGTTTGTAAATAAATAGAAGTGGACATGGACTAAAGTTTAGGTTGCAAGTTTTGGTCTAGACCTTTTTGACAGCTTCTTGCTAGTGTTGTGCGAATCATTTTTGCTTGCAGTAGCAATTTCAAAAGATGGTGCTATCTGTTGCTTAGTTCAAAGAAAAATGACGATGATAATGAAGTAAAAAAAAGTCAAGGAAATAACAAAATGATAAATGATTGTATGTTACATCAAGTGTAGGAAAGATTTATCCTTCATTTTTATCACTTTCATTTGTGTTGTCCTTGTCCTCGGTTTCTTTCTCGTTACTGCTAGTGTTTTACCTATCAAAGGGATAAACTAATAGTATATTGAGGAATTAGAAGTACATTTACACAGATAAGACGAGGCATAAGAATACTGGTACTAACCTGTCCATTAGCCATTGAATACAATAATGCCTAAACCTTCTAATCCAGCAGGACCAACTTCACATCCTTAAAAATGGAGAACCTACATTTTTGTGAGCACAAAAAATATGAATAGATACCACTGCAGGATGCTGCTAACGCGACACTACGATCAGAGACCCTTCGAGAAAATGTGTGCGATGCCATAATCGCAAACGGTGTTGTATGAAAACCGTCAAAAATGTGTAAAACATTTGCCATGACGGGTACATCAAACACGGTTCAGGTTTTAGTTGCGTGTGCGATGAAGGGCATACGGTTCAGTTCAATGAACTGCTAAAGAAACGGGCAGCCAGATGGAGGCGTGTGCGATACACAACATATGGTTCACTCGGATGAACTGTTTGTGATTAGGCAACACAAAAGAAACGGTCAGCCAGATCAAAGGTATGTGTGATATACGGCATGCGGTACACTCGGATGAACTATTTGCGTTGAGACATGTGAACAGAAACGGTTCAACTTAACAAGATGTGTGTGATACGCGACAAACAGGTCTCAGAATCGTAAATGTGTCGAAGACCGATAAGAACACGATTTATTGTCGCTAATAAGACGTGTGTTTTGTGCGATGGGATTGCATACAGAACAAAAACATATATATCCACACACACTTATAAGGACATGCTTGCATAACCAAATTAAACATCCACTTGCATAGGTGGCTACTATAACCATGGCATTTGCATACACCAAAGTAAACTATTACATGCATAATTACATAGGTGGCTACTACACACATGACATTTCCACACACACCAATAAAGTAAACTATATATTACATGCATGATTAACTAGCATAAACGATCATCTGATCATCATCTACTTCTTGTGACGCTTGCTCTTCTTGTGGCTCGATCCGGGCTCTCGGGTAACGAGGCACTTCCTCGTGTCAACGATCCGCCTGTGCATCTCATAGCATCTGTACACGCTCTTGGCCGCGAACCTGAGGTGAGGTTCATCTAGTTGCCGCATCCAGGCCTTGTGCCAGGATACGGGACTCGTTCTCTGGGCATCCTGCTTCATCTTTTCATTGTAGGGGTCGATGATGGCCGAGGCGAGTTCGACCAGGGAGTCCTGCTTCGTGCTGCCCCAGACCCTGTAGTGGTCATAGATTTCGACAAGGTTCTTGCAGGCCAAGCCCGTAACATCGAAAGCGCTTTTACATCGCCTTTGGTATCCACCGTGGCGAACTTGTAGTCGCGGCTGTTGACAAACCTGTAGAAACGGTCGTAAGGCTCGTGGCCATGCAAGAGTGGTAGATGAGGACATGATGGCGCACGCGAATCGGGCGCATTTACAACCTTCTCGATCTATGCGGGACGACCGGCGGTGTAATCGGAGGTCGATGCCGACCACCTTGTACTTGTCTCCAGCAAGCAACTGCTCAACGTTGTTGATGTAGTCGTCCATCACGGCCGGGTCGATGGTGTACACCACCGAGAGATCCGTCTCCCTCGCGTGGGTCTCCACTCTATGGTCGCCGAACTCCATTGGAGCGCAGCCGGACATCCCCTCTCTATGTGTCGTCGTCGGTGTGCTTGTTGTGCTGTGGGGCGCGATCGAAAGGTTGAAGAGACTAAGGTTATAATGGCCGCGGGAATTAAAGGGGAAGCCGGACGGCCAGGAATATCGGCAGGCCCCGATGGCAATTCTAATTTTTAGCGCGTAACTGCAACGTGCCGCACGTAACTGCATCGCGTGGCAACGCGCGCGGCGCAATCACATGCATATGGGCCCCCTGATGTGATCATGCGCACGCCCAACCGCTGGCAGAGCGCGCGCGAACGGACGCGAGCAGAGCGCTGCGCAGTCGCCTCAAGGAAAAGCTGTCCACAAGCTGAGTGCACCGACGGACGCGAGCAGAGCGCGCCAACGGACGCGACAGAGCGCGTCGCGGCGCCTAATGGTGAGCACAATGCGCTGCGGCGCCTAACGGCTAGCAGAGCTTGCCAAGGGACGTGAGAAGAGGACGACACAGTGATGCGTGGCAAATAATAGGAACTGTGCGAGCGATGTTGGAGACATCAAGCACGAATCATATTAGAGTTGCGTGTGCGATACGTGGCAGACAGTTGATCCATCAGAGCTGTTTGTGATGGAATAAGCCGTGTGTGTTGCGGGCAAATGCCTGCTGGTGTATAACCTTACATTTAACCAAAAAAGTGTTAATGCATGTTACAAAAATTGTATAGCTGGAAACTATGTTCAAATACGACTCCAACGATATAATCTATGGGTACATGCATTCGTATTTTATTAGTTAAATCCTACTTATAAACCAGGACGGGTATAGTAGGTAATTAAATCGCAAACGTTTTTTTATTAACTATATGTGTACGTGTTCTCTTGTTCTCCTCTCGCACGTCTTGTCACCCCGCTGCCACAGACAGCTTACAGCGCAAGCTTGCGCAGCGCACGGGGGCGTTCTTTTGGCCAAAAGGTGGCGCCAATGAATCGTCGGTGAGCACGTTCCACCGCAAGCTTCCCGCCCGACTCGGTGAAATCACCCAAAATCCCAATGCTTACCAGCCTGCTATAAAAACCCTCACGGACGGCGAGTCCCTCGTCGCATTTTCCCCTCCCTCCCTGTAGCTTATCTCGTCTGCTCAGCCACTCTGCCGTCATCAGAGGACAGCTCCAGCTGGGAGGCTACACCGCGGCGGAGGCGCAGTCCCCTGCGTAGTGTAGTGCATGTGGCGTCCCTATTGGGTGTGTGCGGAATACCCACCACACGCTCCACCGCCGCTGCCCGTCGGCAGCTGTTGACGGCCGCTGTTGCCGCCACACCACCGTCGAAAGCCAGGGCCATCTCCCGCTCCACCGCCGTGGCCCGAAGGCGGGAGGTGGCCGTCGTGGCCTCCACCCCACTGTCAGCCACCGTGGCCATCACCCGCTCCGCCACCGCGGCCCGAAGGCGGGAGGTGGTGGTCATGGCCGCTACCCCATCATCGCCATCGTGTCCGCCAGCCCACCGTCGACCGCCGGGATCATCACCCGCTCCGCCACCGCCGCCCGAAGGAGGGAGGCGGAGGTGGAGGACCGCACGTGCGTCAGCGACCTTGCGCACTACATCGAGTTCCTGCAGGAGGAGGAGGAGCGCCTCTTCGAGCACACAAAGAGCCTTACCGCAGCCGTGGCCGCAGCACACGCCGACGCAAAGGCGAGGAATCGGGAGATCTACGAGGAGTCCGGCCGCTTCGAGAGGGATCGTCTGGAGCGGCAGTGGGCATTCGAGCTGGAGACCTTCGCTGAACGTGCAAAAGCGGCAGACACCGTATTGCATTTCTCCGGCTCGTCGGTAGGCTCCTCCTCCTCCTCTGCCTCTCACTGAGCGCGCTCGACAGAGGAGAGGCTGCCGGAAGTAGCACAAAGCCCCACCGTGGTAGTAGTAGTATTTAGGGGCTATTTTGTACAGTTCATGTGACTATAGATGTGTGGTCGAACTGTACAACGTACTTAAAATTAGCTAGTATATATAGTTGAACTAGCTATTTCAGTACGTGGTTGGCAACAATTGGGGAGAAGTTTGGTCGGTTCAGCTGTCGAGTTGAACTGTTTGTATAAATTAAGAACGACTGCTTAACCTATGAATGAAATCTATGCTTAACTACTGAATTTTAGTTGCAAAAATTACATAGTGCTAATGATTTCTAACTGCATATTTTGACAAATTGCAGTGTTACAAGGATTGAAAAATGGAAACGTTACTAGATCAACAAATGTAAATCTTTCTAGTTTGACAAATGGCAACATACCAAATATGACAGATGCAAATCTTACCAAATTGTTTGTACGTGGTTGCACACGAGTCATCAAGAACAACCGTTTGCGTTGAAGGGATGCACAAATCTTGCGCTGCTCACACTTTGCATACGGGTGTTCTATCTAAATCATTTGCGATCAAGAGCTACAGAAATCTTGCTCGGCACATTTCAGTCAAGGTCAAGCAGCTGTCCGCACGGCACCTCCTACAGCCACTAAAACCAAGACATGTGGCGTCACGTGAATGGTTAACAGAATTTTAGATTTAGTAGAATTTAAAAAGCAGACATCTCAATGTTTTGCCGGCAATCAACGGTGCCCTGGTGTTTGAAATTCATGCCCATTTCTTGCATGGGACCTAAGCATGCACCCAAGGACACAGATCTGATTTTTCAACCAATTTATATGCACTGGAGCATGTGCATGTAGTTCAAATTTGAATTATGCACATAAATGCATTGAAAACTCAGTTAATGTGTAAAAATGTCCAAACTAACCCCGAAAAATCACAAAAATTCACACAAGACTCCTGTTGTTCTATGTTGACACGAGAAAAAAAAATTGAAAGCGATAAGAGGCAATGGATATCGTTTCGTTCCCAAAGGTGGGACGTTCCCTATCGAAAACCATCATGCTTGTTGTGAGAAGCTCCGGTTTGCGAGAAGCATATACCCAAACCTGCCCCAAATGGGACAAAATTTGTACCACGGCATGTTTATGCCGCTCCATGATAGCATGCCAAGTTTCATGAATTTCAGACGAGTTTTGGATTTACTAGAATTTAAAAACCATGCATCTCAATGTTTTGCCGGCAATCAACGGTTCCCTGGTGTTTGAAATTCATTCCCATTTCTTGCATGGGACCTAAGCATGCACCCAAGGACACAGATTTGATTTTTCAACCAATTTATATGGACTGGAGCATGTGCATGTAGTTCAAATTTGAATTATGCACATAAATGCATTGAAAACTCAACCAATGCATAAAAATGTCCAAACGAACCCCGAAAAATCACAAAAATTCACACAACACTCCAGTTGTTCTATGTTGACACGAGAAAAAAATTAGAAAGCAATAAGAGGCAATGGATATCATTTCATCCCCAAAGGTGGGACGTTCCCTACCGAAAACCATCATGCTCGTTGTGAGAAGCTCCGGTTTGTGAGTAGCATATACCCAAACCTGTCCCAAATGGGATAAAAAATTTACCACGGCATGCTGATGCCGCTCCATGATAGCATGCCAAGTTTCATGAATTTCAGACAAGTTTTGGATTTACTAGAATTTAAAAACCAGGCATCTCAATGTTTTGCCGACAATCAACGGTGCCCTGGTGTTTGAAATTCATTCCCATTTCTTGCATGGGACCTAACCATGCATCCTAGGACACATATTTGATTTTTCAACCAATTTATATGCACTGGAGCATGTGCATGCAGTTCAAATTTGAATTATGCACATAAATGCATTGAAAACTCAGTTAATGCATAAAAATGTCCAAACGAACCCCGAAAAATCACAAAAATTCACACAACACTCCTGTATCTATGTAGACACGAGAAAAAAAATTGAAAGCAATAAGAGGCAATGGATATCGTTTCGTCCCCAAAGGTGGGACGTTCCCTACCGAGAACCATCATGCTTGTTGTGAGAAGCTCAGTTTGTGAGAAGCATATACCCAAACCTGCCCCAAATGGGACAAAAAATTTACCACGACATGTTGATGCTGCTACATGATATCGTACAAGTTTCATGAATTTCGCATTTATTTTAGATTTTCTAGAATTTAAAACCATGTATCTCAATGTTTGCGGCCGAGTGGACGGTGGCGGTGTTTGAAATTCATTCCGTTTATTGCATGGGACCTAAGCATGCAACCAAGGACACATATTTGATTTTTCAATAAGTTTATATGCACTGGAGCTTGTGCATGTAGTTCAAATTTGAATTATGCGCATAAAATGCCTGGAAAACCCAGTTAATGTATAAAAATGTACTAATGAACCCTGAATAATTCCAATTTTTTTGACGACACACCTATAGTTGCATGTTCACTGCAGATAAAAGTTCTAACAATTCAAACACCATCCTTTGTAGTCGTGAACCCATTACTTAATTCAAATGATCAAGTAGATAAATCAAGTAGATCGCACACAGTTTTTTATCACCAACCGTGTGAGATGCAGCACAAAATATCTTGGAGCACCGTCAGTGTATAGTATGCCCATGCCTTACGAGAGAAGGTCCATCGGCTACAATCTATAGTCGGGTGTCAAGCATACTAGCTAGTTCACCCCCCAAATATCATTTCACTGTTCATTCGTCTCCGGTGAAAGATGGTGACGTGGACCCACGTCGTGAGGGCAACTTCGGTGGCCCACTCCGGTGAGAGTGCGGCCGCAGCCACTAGGCGCATGCTAACAAGCTTCGTGAGGGCGACCGAAGTCTGCGTCCAGGCGGCGGCAGTAGCATCTGCCTCGGGGATAGCAACTGGCGAGAGAGGCACAACAGTTGTCCATTCCGCAGCGATGGCCTTAGCCCTGCTGGAGGCCGCCCACTATCATCTCGAGGCCGTCCACACCATGGTCATAGCGGTTACCACACAAATCGAACGAAGCTTCTCTGACAACGGTCGACAACCCACGACCGAAGAGCTGGCAATCGCCGAGAGCGTTCGAGCAGCCGCCCGTTCCTGCGCGGCATACCTTGCCACGACGGAGCCCGCCAGAGCCCACATGGCGTCCTCCCACGCCCATCTCGTGGCGGCCTTTTCGAAAGATATGGCGGACGCGGATGGCGAGATGCTTGCCGAGTATGGTGGAATTGATGCCATGGAGCCCCTTCCCCAGGAGACTGTCGGGCGCGAGCTGCACATGGAGGTGGCGACGGAGATCGACGAGCACCAGCCGTAGTAGTACTCTTTGTTTTGTTTAATTAAGAGCGCCGGTATTTAATGTTTTAGAGTAATGTTTAGGCCAGCTAGCTCTGTTTAATTGCTGAACTTGCTCGATTAAGAAGTTAGTCTCCTTTGTGTACCCAAATTATGCAATGACGTGGATGACCATCGTAACTGTGGAATTCAACCAAAATTTTGACGTACAAACTCAACACACACGGGTTAAGCTATCTGAATCGTTTGTGATGTTCACATATCGTACACAGTTCTGAATAAGGGACCGAGTCTGATGACACTTTGCGCGCCAGTTTTTTGGCTGAAGCGATTCCAAATTTTCGGCTTCCGCGGAAATATCTACCTCCCCACCCCCTTCCCCATACCAAAAGACACATTCCTTTCCAAGTTGAAACCTTCACTCCTTGCTTGCAGCGCCGCCGCCTCCTCGCCGGCGACCCTCCTTCACGCTCCTCGGCCTCGCCTATCCAGGCAGGTAATCCACACCCGACCCCCATCCTCCTCCTCCTTCCACATCCCACATGCCCCTACCGCCGGCGCGAGCGCGACACCTTCCACCCAAATCACCGACCCCTCCACCAAATAAGCGCCGGCCTAAGCCATGGTGCACACAGTATAGCCAGGACCTCAAGGAGCATTTGGCAGCGGAGAAGCAAATCACGGCCGCACACGCGGATGAGGTCTCGATGGCTGGCATTCGTGCCGACCCCCAGATCTTGAAGGAGCGCCTTGCCATTTGCTAGCTACACTGGTTAAGCATGCTCGGTTTACCCGTTGTGTGTGCTGCTCCTGCCTTTCCTTCACAAATTCTAGTGAATTGTGCTATCTAATTTTACCATGCAATCTGTTGCTCTAGTGTATATATTCTATATGTCGTGCAGTGTGGTGCTCACTTACTATCTGTTTTGTTAATTAGTTGTCGTCCTCAGTTAACTGTTTGGTTCAATTCTGCAAATATGATGTTCAATTCTTTAGGCTACAATTTTGTTTTGTCTTCCATGTGAGAAATAAGTCGAATTTTGTATTGTTGTGCATGTGAGGAATAAATCGAATTTGGCTGCACTTAATACATGAGAAACATATACAAGTGCTATATTTCCTAGTTCTTAATCATGCTTGGTTTGGGTAAATGGGTTTTTCCTGTGGCATGAATTAATATGATAAATATGCAATGTGATTATTTTTTATCAACATATTTTACTGATAGCATGCGAACCCTTACTTAACCTGATGACTAACTACCTTATATGTGTTGCAGGGAAACAATGGGAAGCACTGAGGTTTACAATCGAGGTTAGCACGTGCATGGTCCGTTGTCTAATAGCACATTATTGTGCAATTGCAGGAACCATTCTAATATTTAGGTTTTTAACAATCCGGTCTTGCACATGTAGGTCCTGCTGTCAAAGGTTTTGGCCCACTGTTCGACCCTTTTTGCATATGGGGAAATGAGTTGTCGATGAATATTAGTCAAGTCAAGAAACTCAGAAAGATTGTTAGGATAAAGAAATTAGCGACAAAAAACAACAAGATCTTTGTCTGCACAATGAAGAAGACATCAGTTCACTACAGGATGGTACTAACTATTATACCTTGCCTTTTTAATTCCTTTGCCCCATTTCCAATATAGAGAAGATATTTATGCACATCCTTGTTTTCAGGCCTTTCCAAAGTAGTTCACTGATGATTACCTCTCAAACCACCTGTATGGTCAAGAGGCGAGGAAGGTACTCATACAACACCCACAGTTCAATATTTAAGTGTTCCTGAAGAGGACGAAGGATGGACGGTCAATCATCCACCGACATTGGCCTAAAGTTACAAAGACCTTCAACATCAATGAAGGCTCAATATTTGCCTTCTGCTTCAGTAGTTTTCCAGATGAGATACATCTGTCTATGTACCGCCTATGATGCTAATTTCGAAAGGTTATAGATGTTGCATGTGAAACTTGGTCCTGGTGTAGTTGTGTAATGGGGTAGCTGAGTGGTGAAGCTATATGATGCTGTACTCTGATGTATTTCAATTATGAAAATGAAATATATTGTGTGCTTAATATGAACTGCCAATTAGATTAATAAATGGATTATGAATAATCAGATAATTAGCCTGCTAGTGGCGAATTGGCCTGCTAATTGGGTTTCGCTATTGCAAACGGTTGTTGAAAAAATACCGTGGGCGATGACCTCAGGCAACACACACCGTTTCTAGGAATAAACCGTGTTGGATCAATGAACAATCACACACGAATTTCTCTTGAAAACTATTTGTGTTAGACCACCTTGCGCAAACGTTTACCACATGAAAACTGTGTGTGATTGACAGCCTTTGCCACACAGTTTCTTCCATGGACCATGTGCTATATATTCAATAACGCAAGCGATTTAACGGGAAAAATTCTGTGTGATGTACTTGTGAACGGAAATGTTTTCCTTTGAGCGACTGTGTGGGATGTACATATGAACGGAAACATTTAGTGGGGACTGACTATGTAGGATGTACTTGCGGCCGGAAACAATTTTGCCGTATAATTGTATTTTAGCTCTACTGTACGTATTTCCGTATTTGAGTGCTTGCTGGTCGCACACAACCTCATTTTGCCGAACGTGTGTGCCACGAGGGCATATCCCCGATGGTTTCTGGGTCGTGTGGGAAGGACCCCCCTATCGCTCACACTCACTTGGAGACGTTTCCAAATGCCGTCGCGGAAAGGGGTTTTCAACCGTTTGTTTAGGAGCTCGCTGTACTAGTGAGAGAAAAGCAATGAAGAATTGGAGGAAGAAGGGATGCATGAAGGAGGGAGGATTGGAAAGAATTGCATACCTAAAATATCAGCCATCGCTCTTGGAGAATGGTTTCTAGAAGTGGGGATAGTTGGGAAGAACCGACGTAAGATTGCAACTATATATGTGTTCATGAATTGAAGACGTGATCATAAATTGAAGGAAAAACATCAATTTAAAATTGTAACTGACCTGCAATAATATTTGGCGGTGGCCCCATCCACCGCTATTGATGATGATTAATGTATCAATTAGTGATAGAAGTTGAATCGAATTGGGATGTTCGTGGGACGGCACCGCTCGATTGTGCAGCCTAAGGGATCCCGTCCAATCGCCCGGTGAGGCACCATACGTCGGATCATGTCGGAATCGGGGCTCTGGGGACCCAAGAAAAGGTTCGAACTATGGTTTGTGCGTGCTGAACTCCACTAAGCTTTAGTTCACTGCCCACTGCCTCACGGCGATGCTCCGGCGTGCTCAAGCGAGGGGAAAGAAGGACACAACACAACAATTTACCCAGGTTCGGGCCACCTTGCGGTGTAAGACCCTACTCCTGCTTTATGTGGATTGCCTCGTTGGGGAGGATGAGTATGTGAGTACAAGGTAGATGAACTGCCTCGGGAGGCTTTGGATCGGATCCGATCCTCTCTATGGTGGTGCCTAGCCTATACTTATACTCGCACTAGTCCTCTTCCTCCGAAAACTTTAGGCGGGAAGGGTTGCTACAATGGCCAAATTCGAATGGGAACATGAGTACAACTTATCCTGACTAAAGATGGTTTTCGTCTGCAAAAGCTTCTGTCCATGACGCGCTGGTGGGCTCGGCGATGACCTCTGTCCCGGCGAGCCCACTGCCTTGATCTGCTTGCACCAAAACGGCAACCTTTGGGGATTGCTTCGGGCACCAGTGCGCCTTCCATGCCCCCTTTAGCACGAAAGACGAAATTATCTTTATCCACGCCCGCTGGTGCCCCTCTGGCTTCGCTCGTCGTGGCTCGCGTCACCCACGTGCAGCGTGAGGTGGGGCTTGGTGAGCCTAGACATATCCGCCCCACGAGGGACCTCGAGATGCAGCTTCAGGAGACCGCCCATCACGAGGCCCTCAGGAAGCTCTTGACGATGCTTGCTGACGCCCACCTCGCGAGGATCCTGCTCGTGGAGTCTTGAAGATGGGCTATGCTAGGCCCACGCCAGGCGCTGTGCCTTGGGTCGCAGGCAGACGGGCCAGGGTAACCCCAGTCCCATGGGCCCGATAGTAGCCCCCGGGCCCGCGGCGCGCATGACTCCACCCGCGAAGAAGGAAGGGGGCGAAATGGCGCAGGCTTCGACCGCCTGTGGGCCAGGCTCGACGCATGGCGCACGATGGGGTGTGGGGTTCCCCCACTTCTCCCACGACGCAACTGCCCAGGCTGACATAAAGCCTGGCACGCACTGCGCGGTGCCATCATTGCTCTCGGAAGGCGAGGGGGCGCGGCCGACTCCCTGCCTAGCGCTATATAAGTGCAAGGGGACTAGCCCACTTGGCTCATCTTCTGCTAGCTTGTCCATCTTCTCCCATCGCTGTTGCAGCCATGGCGCCCTTGAGGAGGTTCTCCACCGCCGAGAAGGGGAAGGCGCCCCATGGAATAACTGGAGCCGCCAAGGCCGCCGAGGGGAAGGGGCCGTCCTCGCTCAACCGCTGCCACACCAAGGGCGCCTCCCTGGGGACGTGGGCGGCCTCCACTCAGTCTCTATGCCGATCCTAGCAACCACGGGAACCACTCCGCCCGTGGGCATGGGCGCGGAGGACAAGGTGCCACTCGGCCACCCCGGGCATGGAGCTACTCCGATGAAATGGCCCGCGAGTTCATAGTGAGCATGCACCACGATCCCTGCACTTGGCTCCAGCTCCCTGACGTCTTTGCAAGGAGATGGAAGTACACACGCCACTGGGCTTGTGGCTGCGCCAGACGGCTTGTGTTGGGTGGCGACCGAGTTCACCTCCTCCGGCTTCATGTTCTTGAAGCGGGGGCGGAAGTAGGCAAGGAATGGTCTGGGTCCGGGCTGAATCCCGATCTTCAAGGGCCGAGTTGAACTCGAGGCCCAGGGTCAGCTTCGTGGCCGGATAGGCAGGAGAGACTGAGGACAAAACCTGGTCTTCCGACATTACTTCCGTATTGGGCTCGAAGCCGAGTTGTTGAGGGGGAGTTCGGTGGGGGATGATTCCTGATTTTCAAACGTCGACCCGTCACTAGGGCTCCAGGCCCGATCCCTGACTTGAGGAAAGGGTTTGGCCGAGAGTGACTCTTGGCGTCCGAACACCGCTTCTACGTTGAGGCCTGAAGCTGGGTCTCCAGCGGGCATCGTTAGCGTGGCTGAACGAGATTCCTCGTCTCCAGACAGGGTGGGGCTATCGGAGCTCGAGGCCGATAGGGGGGCCGAGGCCGATCCGTAGATCGGATCAGGAGAAAGCTCCGGAGCAGGCACTGGGGGGCCCATAGGCGTATCGGGTGAGGCCGCGAATCTGGCAAAGACCAGATCGCCTTGAGTGTCCGTGATGTACTCCAAGTTGCCGAATCTAATCTGGTGCTCGGGGGAAAAATTGTTGATTTGGTCTAAGTGCCCAGTTGGGTTGGCGTGCACCACGAAGCTGCCAAACGCGAAGAGCTGGCCGGGGGGTTGTATTGGAAGATCACAAAGGCAAATATATTAAAGAAGAGACCCGGGGGCCGTAGGTTTCACTAGTGGCTTCTCTCGAGAAAAATAGCAAACGGTGGGTGAACAAATTACCGTTGGGCAATTGATAGAACGTCAAATAATCATGATGATATCCAGACAATGATCATTATATAGGCATCACGTCCAATATTAGTAGACCGACTCCTGCCTGCATCTACTACTATTACTGCACACATCGACCGCTATCCAGCATGCATCTAGTGTATTAAGTTCATGGAGAAACAGATTAATGCAATAAGAACGATGACATGATGTAGACAAGATCTATTTATGTAGAAATAGACCCCATCGTTTATCCTTAGTAGCAACGATACATACGTGTCGTTCCCCTTCTGTCACTGTGATCAAGCACCGTAAGATCAAACCCACTACAAAGCACCTCTTCCCATTGCAAGATAAATAGATCAAGTTGGCCAAAAAAACCCGAATACTGGAGAAGAAATACAAGGCTATAAGCAATCGTGCATATAAGAGATCAAAGAAGACTCAAATAACATTCATGGATATAAAGATAGATCTGATCATAAACTCAAAGTTCATCGGATCCCGACAAACGCACCGCAAAAAGAGTTACATCATATGGATCTCCAAGAGACCATTGTATTGAGAATCGAACGAGAGAGAGGAAGCCACCGAGCTACTAACTATGAACACTTAGGTCTACAAATAACTACTCACGCGTCATCGAAGAGGCACCAATGGAAGTGGTGAACCCCTCCGTGATGGTGTCTAGATTGGATCTGGTGGTTCTGGACTCTGCGGCGGCTGGAATTGATTTTCGTCGACTCCCCTAGGGTTTCTGGAATATCGGGGTATTTATAGAGCAAAGAGGCGATCTGGGGGCACCTGAGGTGGGCACAACCCACCAGGGCGTGCCTGGGCCTCCAGGCGTGCCCTGGTGGGTTGTGCTCCCCTCGGGGCACCCCCAGGTGGTTCTCTGTCCCACTGGATGTCTTCGGGTTCAAAAAAATCCTCAAAAAGTTTCGCTGCGTTTTGGACACCGTTTGGTATTGATTTTCCTACGATGTAGAAAACATGCAGAAAACATCAACTGGCACTTGGCACTATGTCAATAGGTTAGTACCTAAAATTGATATAAAATGACTAAAAAAAGATTATAAAACATCAAAGAATGATAATATAACATGATGGAACAATCAAAAATTATAGATACGTTGGAGACCTATCAGCATCCCTAAGCTTAATTCCTGCTCGTCCTCGAGTAGGTAAATGATAAAAACAGAATTTTTGATGTGGAATGCTGCCTAACATGTCATCTCATATTATTTTCTTTATAGCATGGAAATTTGGACTTTTACATGGTTCAAGGCAATAGTCTAGTTTTGGCATGATGACTTAAATACTCAAGCATATCAACAAGCAACCATGTCTTTCAAAATATCAATGCTAAAATAAGTTATCCCTCGCCCATCATGCTCAATCCTTGATCCATTCAGGAAACACACTCACATATTAGCTACACCCAATACTCAAGTACGATCATAGTGCCTCCTAGTTGGTGCTTTTATAAGAGAAGATGGAGACTCAAATTAAAAATAAAAATTGCATAAAGTAAAATAAATGCCCTTCGCAGAGGGAAGTATGGATTTGTAGAGGTGCCAGAGCTCAAAGCAAAAAACTTAGAGATAAAAACATTTTGGGAGGTGTGCTTTTCCCACCAATGAAAATGACTTAGAGTTCCCAACACTTTCCATGCTAGATATATCATAGGCGGTTCCCAAACAGAAAATAAAGTTTATTCCTTTTTCCACCATACTTTCACTTTCCATGGCTAACTGTATCCACGGGTGCCCTCCATACCAACACTTTCCAAGGAATTTATTATTTGACAACATAAAGTAAATTCATTTTCATTTCGACTGGGCATCCCTAATACCTTTGCCTTACTCTCGTGCAATGACAAGTGAATAAACACTCATCGTGAGAATAACACATCTAGCATGGAAAATATTAGCCACCCTCATCGCCGCAAGCTGCATTTAACACACAAAAGAGATGTTTATTTTGAAAATTAGATATGGAACATACAAATTTTCTTAGAACGGCAAAAGAATACCGCATATAGGTAGATATGGTGGACCATGTGGCAAAACTGTTTTAAAGGTTTTTGGATGCACAAGTAGTGATCATACTTAGTGCAAAATGAAGGCTAGCAAAAGATTGAGAAGCGACCAACCAAGAAACAAATAATCTCATAAGCGAGCATTAAGCATAATTAGCATCAAATAATGCACCATAAGTAGGATGTAATTTCATTACATGACTATTGACTTTCGTGCTTGCATAGGGAATCACAAACCTTAACACCAATATTCGTACTAAAGCACAATTACTCATCAACATGACTCACATATCACATCATCATACCTCAAAACTATTACAAGGAATCAAGTTTATTTTTTCCAATGATCTTCATGAAAGTTTTTATTATATCCTTCTTAGATATCTATCACTTTGGGACTAATTTTCATGTGTTGATTTTGATAAGCTCAAACAAATATAAGTGAAGATCGTGAGCATAGTATTTCTTTCTCTCAAATTAATTTAAGTGATTCAAGAGAGAATTTCTTAAAAAAATTACTAACTCTCAAATAAATCTAAGTGAAGCAAGAGAGCATTTCTTTAAAAGTAACTAAGCACACCGTGCTCAAAAAGATATAAGTGAAGCACTAGAGCAAATCCATAGCTTATAAAAATTTAGGTGAAGCATAGAGAGCAATTCTAACAAGTCATGGCATAATTTTGGCTCTCTCAAATAGGTGTGTCCAGCAAGGATTCAAGACTTAAAAAGCAAAACAAAACAAGCAAAGACTCATATTATACAAGACTTTCGAAGCAAAACTCATAGTATGTGACAAATAAAAATATAGCTTCGAGTGAAATACCGATGGTCGTTTGAAGAAAGACGGGACGCCACTCGGGGCATCCCCAAGCTTAGTTGCTTGCTTCTCTTTAGATAATAGCTTGGGATGCCATGGAAATCCGCAAGCTTAGGCCCTTCTTACTCCTTATTCCTTCATCCATCATAAGATAACCCAAAACTTGAAAACTTCAATCACACAAAACTCCGACAAAACCTTCGTGAGATCCGTTAGTATAAGAAAGCAAATCACTGCTATAAGTACTGTATCAAACCAATTCATATTTTATTTTTTTCATTTATATCTACTGTATTCCAATGTTTCTATGGCAAAAACTCATCAAAGAAAACCATAGAATCATCAAAACAAGCACACAACGCAAAGAAAACAGAATCTATCAAAAACAGAACAATCTGTAGTAATCTGGATATTTCTAATACTTATGTAACTCCAAAAATTCTGAAAAATTTAGTATCACGTGAGCAATTTATATATTAATCTTCTACAAAAAGAATTAGTATTTTATCACGCTCCTGTGATTATTAACAATTGTTTTTCTGGGCGCGATAGTTTCTGTTTTTTTAGCAAGATCAAACAACTATCACCCAAGATAATCCTAAAGGCTTTGCTTGGCACAAACACTAACTAAAACACAAAAAACAAAATCAATACAGTAGCATAATTGTGCAAACACTCAAAAACAGAAAGCAAAAAGCAAAAATAAATTTTATTCATTGGGTTGACTCCCAACAAGCGCTGTTGTTTTACGCCCCTAGCTAGGCATAAAATAATTTTAATGATGCTCGCATGAAAGACAAGAATTGAAGCACAAAGAGAAGATAATATAGCATGTGAACATCACATTTAAGTCTAACATATTTCCTATGCATAGGCATTTTATAATCAAACAAATTATCAAGACAAGAAATATGTAGCATATGCAAAGGAGAAGAAAGAAACAAAAGCAATCCCAACATAACGAGAGGTAATTTAGTAACATGAAAATTTCCACAAACGTATTTCCTTCTCTGATAATAATCACATGTGGGATCATAGTAAAATTCAACAATATAGCTATCATATAAAATTTTCTCTACATGATCCACATACATGCAAAGTTGACACTCTTCCAAAATAGTGGGATTACCGTCAAATAAAGTCATGACCTCTCTAAGCCCACTTTCATAAAAAAATTCACGAGATTGAACACTCTCCAAATATGTGGGACTATTTTTACATAAAGTTGACGCTCTTCCAAACCCACTTTCAGTATTATCGCAAATAACATATTCATCATGAGGCTTAAATAAATTTTCAAGATCATAAGAAGAATCACCCCAATCATGATCATTACAATAAGTAGTGGACATAGCAAAATTAGCATCCACAAGCTTGGGGTTTTGCATATTATTAGCAAAATTTACATTAATATAATTTATAATAACATTATTGTAATCATGACAAGGAGCTATCATGGATCACTTTGTAAATCTCTTCGTTTAACACTTCATCACAATTTTCAGATTCATAAATCTCAAGCAAAACTTCATAAAGATAATCTAGTGAACTAAATCCACAATTGATTGCTTCATCATAATTGGATCTTTTGAAAAGATTAGAAAGTGGGTGAGGATCCATATCAAGAGATTTTTAGCAAGCGAAGATGCAAGCAAATAGAAGACACATGGCACACAAGCAAAGAAGAGATCTGACGAGAAAACGGCGAATGAAAAGGACGACGAGTAAAACGGCAAATTTTTGTGAAGTGGGGGAGAGGAAATCGAGAGGCAAATGGAAAATTATGTAAATCGCGAGGAGATGAGATTTGTGATTAGGAACCTGGTATGTGTTGAAGATCCTCCCCGGCAACAGCACCAGAAATTCCTTTTGATGCGGCTTGAAGCTACGTCGGTATTTCCCCAAGGAGGAAGGGATGATGTAGCACAACAACGGTAGGTATTTCCCTCAGTGATGAGACCAAGGTTATCAAACCAGTAGGAGAACCAAGCAACACTACGTAAAAAACACCTTTACACAAATAACAAATACTCGCAACCTGACGTGCAAAAGGGGTTGTCAATCCTATTCGGGCAACGGCGCCAGATATAGGCAAAAGGACGTGAGAGAGTTGTAAATATTGATAGATCGAACTCCAAATAAAATAAATTGCAGCAAGGTATTTTTATATTTTTGGTTTAATAGATCTGAAAATAAAAGCAAAGGAAAATAGATCGCAAAGGAAAATATATTAAAGAAGAGACCCGGGGGCCGTAGGTTTCACTAGTGGCTTCTCTCGAGAAAAATAGCAAACGGTGGGTGGACAAATTACCATTGGGCAAATGATAGAACGTCAAATAATCATGATGATATCCAGGCAATGATCATTATATAGGCATCACGTCCAATATTAGTAGACCGACTCCTGCCTGCATCTACTACTATTACTGCACACATCGACCGCTATCCAGCATGCATCTAGTGTATTAAGTTCATGGAGAAATGGAGTAATGCAATAAGAACGATGACATGATGTAGACAAGATCTATTTACGTAGAAATAGACCCCATCATTTTATCCTTTGTACCAACGATACATACGTGTCGGTTCCCCTTCTGTCACTGGGATCAAGCACGATAAGATCGAACCCACTACAAAGCACCTCTTCCCATTGCAAGATAAATAGATCAAGTTGGCCAAACAAAACCCAAATACGGGAGAAGAAATAAGAGGCTATAAGCAATCATGCATATAAGAGATCAAAGAAGACTCAAATAACTTTCATGGATAAAAAGATAGATCTGATCATAAACTCAAAGTTCATCGGATACCAACAAACACACCGCAAACAAAGTTACATCATATGGATCTCCAAGAGACCATTGTATTGAGAATCAAACGAGAGAGAGGAAGACATCTAGCTACTAACTACGGACCCGTAGGTCTACAAAGAACGACTCACGCATCATCGGAGAGGCACAGATGGAAGTGGTGAACCCCTCCGTGATGGTGTCTAGATTGGATCTGGTGGTTCTGGACTCTGCGGCGGCTGGAATTGATTTTCGTTGACTCCCCTAGGGTTTCTGGAATATTGGGGTACTTATAGAGCAAAGAGGCGGTCCAGGGGGCACCCGAGGTGGGCACAATCCACCAGGGCACGTTTGGCCCTGGTGGGTTGTGCTCCCCTTGGAGCACTCCCCAGGCGCTTCTCCGCCCCACTGGATGTCTTCTGGTCCAATAAAAATCCTCAAAAAGTTTCGCTGCATTTGGACTCCGTTTGGTATTGATTTCCTGTGATATAAAAAACATGCAGAAAACAACAACTGGCACTTGGCACTTTGTCAATAGGTTTGTACCAAAAAATGGTATAAAATGACTATAAAGAGATTATAAAACATCACAGAATGATAATATAACAACATAGAACAAACAAAAAATATAGATACATTGGAGACGTATCACAAGAGATGAGAGTGTATGGTGGGTACATGGTAGGTTGGATGTAGATCTCCCCGACAATGGCGCAGAAATTCTACCTGCTACTTCTTGAGCTTGCGTTGGTTTTACCCTTGAAGAGGAAAGGGTGATGCATCAAAGTAGAGATAAGTATTTCCCTCAGTTGAGAACCAAGGTATCACTCCAGTAGGAGATAAACGCAAGTCTCCAATCTATGCACCTGCACAAACAATCAAACACTTGCACCCAACACGACAAAAGGGGTTGTCAATCCCTTCAGGTCACTTGCAAAGGTGAGATATGATAGAGATAGATATAAAAGATGACTAAAACATAAAACAAAATAAAAGTAAATAAATTGCAGCAAGGTATTTTTGGTTTATAGATCTGAAAATATACGATGGAAAATAGACCCGGGGGCCAAAGGTTTCACTAGAGGCTTCTGTCTTGAAGGAAAATAATACGGTGGGTGAACAAATTACTGTCGAGTGATGCCTACTACACAACCTTCTTCTTGGAGACGTTGTTGGGCCTGCAAGTGCACAGGTTTGTAGGACAGTAGCAAATTTCCCTCAAGTGGATGACCTAAGGTTTATCAATCCGTGGGAGGCGTAGGATGAAGATGGTCTCTCTCAAACAACCCTGCAACCAAATAACAAAGAGTCTCTTGTGTCCCCAACACACCCAATACAATGGTAAATTGTATAGGTGCACTAGTTCGCGAAGAGATGGTGATACAAGTGCAATATGGATGGTAGATAAAGGTTTTTGTAATCTGAAATAATAAAACAGCAAGGTAACTAAAGGTAAAAGTGAGCACAAACGGTATTGCAATGCTAGGAAACAAGGCCTAGGGTTCATACTTTCACTAGTGCAAGTTCTCTCAACAATAATAACATAGATAGATCATATAACAAGCCCTCAACATGCAACAAAGAGTCACTCCAAAGCCACTAATAGAGGAGAACAAACATAGAGATTATGGTAGGGTACGAAACCACCTCAAAGTTATTCTTCCGGATCAATCTATTAAAGAGTTCGTACTAGAATAACACCTTAAGACACAAATCAACCAAAACCCTAATGTCACCTAGATACTCCATTGTCACCTCAAGTATCCGTGGGCATGATTATACGATATGCATCACACAATCTCAGATTCATCCAACCAACACAAAGTACTTCAAAGAGTGCCCCAAAGTTTCTACCGGGAGTCAAGAAAACGTGTGCCAACCCCTATGCATAGGTTCATGGGCGGAACCCGCAAGTTGGTCACCAAAACATACATCAAGTGGCACGTGATATCCCATTGTCACCACAGATAAACACGGCAAGACATACATCAAGTGTTCTCATCATAAAGACTCAATCCAATAAGATAACTTCAAGAGGGAAACTCAATTCATCACAAGAGAGTAGAGGGGGAGAAACATCATAAGATCCAACTACAATAGCAAAGCTCGGGATACATCAAGATCGTTCCACAGAGGGAACACGAGAGAGAGAGATCAAACACATAGCTACTAGTACATATCCTCAGCCCCGAGGGTGAACTACACACGCCTCGTCATGGAGAGCGCCGGGATGATGAAGATGGCCACCGGTGATGGATTCCTCCCGTGGTGCCTAACGGGCTCCCGAGAGGGTTTTGGTGGCTACAGAGGCTTGCGGCGGCGGAACTCCCGATATATCTTCTATTCTGGAAGTCTTACGATACGTACGTATATATGGGTGCAGGGGGTACGTCGGTGGAGCTTCGGGGGCCCCACGAGGCAGGGGGGCGTGCCCTAGGGGGGTGGGCGCGCCCCCCACCCTCGTGGCCAACTCCCGTATCTTCTGACGTACAGTCCAAGTCTATCCGGTGGCTTTTCTTCCAAAATTAACTTCTCCAGTTGATTTCGTTCCGTTTTGACTCCGTTTGATATTCCTTTTCTTCGAAATACTGAAATAGGCAAAAACAAAGAAACTGGCTGGGCCTCTAGTTAATAGGTTAGTCCCAAAAGTAATATAAAAATGGAAAATAAAGCCCAATATTGCCCAAAACAGTAGATAATATAGCATGGAGTAATAAAAAATTATAGATACGTTGGAGACGTATCAAGCATCCCCAAGCTTAATTCCTGCTCGTCCTCCAGTAGGTAAATGATAAAAAAGAATTTTTGACGCGGAGTACTACTTGGCATGATTCTCAAAGTAATTTTCTTTATTGTGGCATGAATGTTCAGATCCAAAAGATTCAAAATAAAAGTTCATATTGATAAAAGAAATAGTAACACTTCAAGCATACTAATCAAAGTAATCATGTCTTCTCAAAATAGCATGGCAAAAGAAAGTTCATCCCTACATAATCATATAGTTAGGCTATGCTTCATTTTCACACACAAAGATGTTCCCAACTTCTATACCCCGATGACAAGCCAAGCAATTGTTTCATACTTAAATAATCTCAAACTTTTTCAACCTTCACGCGGACATGAGCGTGAGCCATGGATATAGCACTATGGGTGGAATAGAATATGATGATGGGGATTGTGTGGAGAAGACAAAAAAGGAGAAAGTATCACATTGACGAGGATAATCAAAGGGTTATCAAGATGCCCATCAATTGATGTCAACATGAGGAGTAGGGATTGCCATGCAACGGATGCACTAGAGCTATAAATGAATGCTCAACCAAAGAAAACTAGTGGGTGTGCATCCAACTTGCTTGCTCATGAAGACCTAGGGCATTTGAGGAAGCCCATCGTAGAAATATACAAGGCAAGTTCTATAATGAAAAATTCCCACTAGTATAAAAAGACAACTTATGAGACTCACTATATGAAAAACATGGTGCTACTTTGAAGCACAATATATGAGACTCACTACATGAAAAACAAGGTGCTACTTTGAAGCACAAGTGTGGAAAAAGAGATAGTAACATTGCTCTTTTTATTTATTTTCTTTTTTTGGGCCTTTCCTTCTTTTTTTTCTTTTTGGCCTTTCTCTTTTTTTTGATTGGGCAATGCTCTAATAATGATGATCATCACACTTCTATTGATTACAACATAAGGATTACAACTCGAAACTAGAACAAGATATGACTCTATATGAATGCCTCCGTGGTGTAATCGGGATGGTGCAATGAATCAAGAGTTACATGTATGAAAAATAATGCATGGTGGCTTTGCCACAAATACGATGTCAACTACATGATCATGCAATGGCAATATGACAAAGTAAAGTATGTCATGATGATGATGAACGGAATGGTGGAAAGTTGCATGGAAATATATCGGAATGGCTATGGAAATGCCATAATAGGTAGGTATGGTGGCTGTTTTGAGGAAGATATAAGGAGGTTTATGTGTGATAGAGTGTATCATATCACGGGGTTTGGATGCACCGGCGAAGTTTGCACCAACTCTCAAGGTGAGAAAGGGAAATGCACGGTATCGAAGATGTGACGCCCTCGATTCAATCATACACTAATCATACACGCAAATGTGTACGATCAAGATCAAGGACTCACGGGAAGATATCACAACACAACTCTAGACAAAAAAAACAAGCTTTATATTACAAGCCAGGGGCCTCGAGGGCTCGAATACACAAGAGTCAGTGGAAGCAACAATATCTGGTACAAACATAAGTTAGACAAGTTTGCCTTAAGAAGGCTAGCACAAAAGCAACAACGATCGAAAAGGCAAGGCCTCCTGCCTGGGAGCCTCCTAACTACTCCTGGTCGTCAGCGGTCTCCACGTAGTAGTAGGCATCGGCGGTGGCATCCGCCCTGGGTTCGACATCCGTTGCATCAACCGGAAAGAAGAAGAAAGGGGGAAAAGGGGAGCAAAGCAACCGTGAGTACTCATCCAAAGTACTCGCAAGCAAGGATCTACACTACATATGCAACATTATCAAAGGAAGGTCATAGTATGTGGACTGGCTGCGTAAATGCCGTAATAGAGAGAAGGCCTAGTCCTATCAAAGACTAGCATCTGTTGGAAACCACCATCTTGCAGCATACGGAGGAGTAGAGTAGCATAAAATAAAGTAGTAGAAGTGTTATCAACCTCGCCGTAGATCCTTTCTCGACTCCCTGCGAGAAAGGCATCCCGAAGCCATACTATCCAGCTTATCATCACAATCCAATTCTCATCGCAATCCATTGCTCATATCCATGTCTCATCTCAAGTATCCAGTTCTAGTTGTATCGATCGGGATACAACTCCAAGTGTCCGTTTCTGTAAGACAGGCTATCGATAGATGTTTTCTTCCCTGCAGGGTGCACCAACTTACCCACCGCTCGATTAACTCCGCCGGACACACTTTCCTGGGTCATGCCCGCCTCGGCCAAACAATATGCCGCAACCCGACCTAGGCTTAATAGAGAGGCCAAGACGCCGGACTAAACCTATGCCCTGTGGGTCATGGGCCATCTCCCTGAACTCCTGCACGCTATGTGACGCGACCAAAGGAGCAGACCTAGCTACCTCCTTCAACAAGGCAGGTGCTTACGCAGTCCAACCCGACGCGCGCCGCTCAGTCGCTGACGTCTATTAAGCTTCGGCTGATGTATACAACGCAGAACGCCCATACTATGCCCACGTGATGGTTAGTGCTATCAGGCCAGAGGCCCCTCGGATCAAATATCCAAATCGTAGTGGATTAGGAACGCGGTAACAATCAGAGACTCACGAAGATGTGACCCGTTGTTCTGCCTCGAGGACTTGCGGCAAGGGCTAGGAATTCCCGCCACGCCTCGTAATTATCTCATGGGCACCCTCCGTGTCAACCCGACTCCACATCACTCGCCAATTAAGCTCGCTGGTACCCCTCGTGGTCATTCGCCTTTCCAAGTAACAAATGGTAAAGTCCAAGTATCTGTTTGTCCAAACATTAAGGGGAAAACCCGAGGAATCACCCCCGGTGAATTCCACTCGATGTAATCATCAAGGTGAACGTAAGAGGATCCACCCTCGAGGTTCACACTTGAGGGGTTACACGACATAGTCGTATTGGAAGTGGTTAAAGAGGAAATCACCCTCGATGACCACGACCGAATAACTACACTACAGGGTTAACATCAGAAGTACTGATGAGGTCTCACCCTCGGTACTCGATAGTAACCCAGTAGTGTCGAGCAACTAAGGGAAGTGATGTGCGGTGTCGGGCCTGGTCTCCGATCCCGCTGATCGGTCTTCCGATTATCCAATGGCGGCCGAGACAAAGTGGGGTCACTGATGGATCTCTAAGCAACCTATACTAAGTAGTTTAGGATAAGCAGGTAAGGTACAACAGCAGGTTACAAAAGCAGGCTATGCATCAGAATAGGAGCAATCAATAATAGTAGCAAAATCTAATGCAAGCATGAGAGAATGGAATGGGCGATATCGGGATGATCAAAGGGGGGCTTGCCTGGTTGCTCAGCAAGGAGGGGTCGTCGACGTAGTCGATCACAAAGCGACATCAGTCTCGGGGTCTACCGAAGAGAAGAGGGGGGAGAAACAGTAAATACAAAGCAAACATAGCATCACAAAGCATAACATGGCAACATCTTTGTCTTGCGGGTGTGACCTAACGCATGGCTACACGATATAGGTGAAGGGGGAATTCAACCGGGAATGTATTCCCGGTTCCGGACCTGTGTTAGACAGATGACCGGAGGGGAAATGTTCCATGTTCATCATGCTAGAGGCATGTGACAGATGAACGGACCGCGTATCCGGATTTGTTGGATTTTTCTGAGCAACTTTCATGTAGAAAACATTTTCATCCGAGTTACAGAGTATTTTATATGAATTTTCTAAGTTTTAAACATATTCTGAAATTATTTATATTAACAGAAATGAAAAAAAAGACGTCAACATGACGTAGGAGTAGCGTTAGAAGTCAACAGTCCGGTTGACTGGTCAAAACTGACACGGGGGACCCACCTGTCATAGACAGTGGGTTAAACAGAGTTTAAACTAATATAGATTTAGTTAGTAAAACTACTGGGCCCACCTGTCAGTGTCTAATTAACTAAACTAATTAGTTTTAGTTATTAAAATGTTTTAATTAGAGGATTAAGCGGTGGGACCCGCGACGTCGCTGGTCGGGCCTCACTTGATCAACCTGATTGACCAGGTCAATCGTCAACAGAGGCCGAGGCCCCACTAGCAATGACCACTGGTGGCCCAGTGTGCCACGTCGGCGGTGGCCGTGGCTTGACACCGCGATGCCAAACGCGGCGGAGGCCTCGGCGCCATCGGATTTCGCCACGGCAATCAAGCTTTCGCTGCCAGGGTGCGTTCGAACGAGCGGAGCAGCGCGCGTCGAACTGTGGTGGTGGCCTGGCCGGAAACACACTAAAACAACGGCGGCGCGCACCGCAGTGGTCGCCGGAGTTCGAGGAAACGCGCGGTCGGCACTAGAGGCTATGGGGAAGGGACCTAGCGGCACGGGCGGACGCGACGAGGTGGCCTGAGCACTCTCGAGTGCTCGGGCGAGCATGACGATGCCCATGGCGACGGCCACGAGCTCGTCGGCGGCGGACGTAGCACAGGCATGGCGGTGACTAGCTGTGGGCGAGCAGGCAAGCTACCAGCAAGATGGGAGAGAGAGAGAAGCTCACCGAGTGGCTAAGGAAAGCCGGTGACAGATTAGGAGCAGCAGAGGGTGGTCGGAGTTGGGGGAGATCAATGGCGGCCGAGGCGGAAGGGGGTGGCTCAATCAGCGCATTGTGGAGCTCCCCGACTCCCGTTCGTGGATGGAGACGAAGCAGACGACGTTGACGGAGACGAGGGACACGGCGGTGAGGCGAACGGGGCTCGGTGGCCACGGGGACGGGCGACGCACGGCGGTGGCCGCGTCGGCCTCCTATCCAAAACGAAGAAGAGGGAGAGAGAGAAGGGGAAAGGAGGGAGTGGATGAGATGGGGAGGGGAACCCGAGGGGGCGCTGTGTCGGCGTCCTTATCCCCTCGTCGGCTGGCTGGCCGAGGTGGTCCGGCTGGGAGCATCGCCCCTGCTGCGGTCTCGCATCGAGGAACAGGAAGCAGGAGAGGGGCAACCAAAAGTGGGGGATTGGGCTGGATGGGTGGGAGTGGGCCAAGGCCCAGGGGATGGGGCGAGCTTTGAGGGAGGCCAGGGGCTCTCCCACCCCTTCTTCTTTCCTTTTCTTTCCTTTTTTTGTTTTTTCTTTTTCCAGCAGCTTTTGCCTTTTCTTTTTAGCCACTAATGACTTTGCAAAATTATGCCACTGGCCAAAACAATTTCAAAGAATTAAAGTGCACTACTTCAAAAAGGTTGGGAGGCTTTTGGAATAGTTACCAATTTTATAAATTAAAAAGGGCATTTAATTTATTGCTTAGGTCATTGTTTTAAGTAGTTTAGGCCACTTAAACCCTTTGCAAAAATGTTGGTTCACCACCAATATTAGTTGTGGAATATTTGGCACATGATGAACATTTTATTTTCATGTTTGAGAAATTTTGAATTTCCCTCATAATTTGAATTTGTATTTGACTTTGATTTTTCATCAAGTGATAATTAGCTCAGTAAGCATGGTGACCTGGCACCATTAATGAGGATTACCGTAGCATGACTCGAGGGTGTTACAAATCTCGTCCACTACAAGAAATCTCGTCCGAGATTTAAGTGGGGAAGAAAGCAGTAACTTCGGAGAACTGACCCTTATAGGTTTAATTGTCCGTGAACAATGCAGGTAATGTGACAGAAGTATCTCTCGAGTTGAAATTTAAGAATTACGTCGAGAGCAAAATATGAAGGTACAATAAGAAGTTTCAAGCGGATGGACAAACGATCGATACCTGAACAGAGTGTGAGAAGGGGTTCAGAGCATCAGGAATAGATCATCCCTTGGGGGGTGGCTCGTGACATGATACGAAGCCAAATGCAAGAATATTTCAGAATCAAAGATATACAGGAGAGTCAGGTTTTGGTCGTGTGGAACTGTGGGTTATGGGCCCACCATGTTGGTTAAAAGCAGGAAGGCGCTAAAATTTTGTACGGTCATGAAAGCAAGGCAGGTCAGAGCATAGAATGTCAATTATGTTGGCAACAACGTTGGTACCAAGGGCGAGGGATGAAGAGAACCATTTTCCTGCTTTCATGTCTGAGGCGCACCAATAGGCAAAGTTCTCGCCCATCGGTGGTTACCGAATGTCATCAACAATAGTAACATGTGGTCTTCTTGACAGAGTTGTACACCGAGGTGCTTACTTAAGCGAGGATTTATCTCGCTTTCGAGACAAGTTAGATGACAAGAAAGGTGAAACAAAACAATGGAAAGGAAAATGTGATTATTATGATAATCAGACCAATGGAAAGGAATGATGTTTATACCCAAGTGTTAGAGTATAACTTTCCCAAGGAAAGGCAGAGCATGATAGGGATCCAAGTATTAAGCCGTTTGGACAAAGGGGCAAGGAATTTATGAGGTTTACACATACAACGGTGTTTGGATAATTGATCAAGAACAGTTAGCATTGCGCTCCCAATGTTCTCGTTGATGATCGGAGTACCACACACATGATTCCGGATAGTGTTGACATGGTCATCGGGGAAAGGTCAGACTTCAGATACACAAAGGATCCATCGGAACAACTTATAAAATAAGTCATACAATTTCAGCAAGGAAAAGATGAGGGTGTGGCCGACGGGCTCAGCAACAATCCATCAGCATGTCAAAAAGGATGTATTTCCAAAATTATATGAACAAGTTTGTGTTGGGGAAGGCAAGAATGTTGTCGATGATAACACAAATCATCGAGGGGCAAGGATTTTATTTCTCATCATGAATTCGATTCATAACCTGTAAGAGCTCAGAATGTTGATGATGATCATGACACATTTGTCGAGAGATTTCATGAAGATGTAATCGATCAGCGATGACATCACGTCAAAGGAATGATGAAGCGAAAGCTTATTGGAACCACGGGTATGACACATACTCAAAATCAAGCTTGCTGTTCAAGGAGAAATGATATGACGAGGAAGATCGACGTAGGCTTAGCTCATTGTTGGAAGTTGTGTTCCGGGAAGAAGGACCAGATAGCACAAATATTTTTTTAGTACGATAATGATATAGCTGATCAGGCTAGGAATGACGTGATGGAGTATCATTCCAATGATAATTCACAAGAGGTAGTGCAATGACACAATATCCTCGAGATAACAGGGGGCAATACTCGAGGTAGATCAAAAATAGAGGTTGGACAGATGAAATGATCTGCAGAAGACAAGTATTTTAACTTGTCCGGGAAATGGAATCAAGGAGAAAATATGGTCGGAACCATGATTGCAAAGGATCAATTTAAAGATGCAAGATGAGCTTATACCAAGGGAACATTTGATTATAAAGGAAGCTTCCATGATAAGATCTACATCGTGTCTATGGGCATTAACACAAAGTTCAAGGTTGACTCCCACTTCTTCAATGCATAATCCTCTCATTTACTTCTCGCTTTTGACAAAGTTGTAGTGTAGAAAAAAATTTATCCGGCGTAACACCAGTAGACTATGACCCATAGAAATTTCAGGGTTCACAGAAATTAGGTAAAAGCATTAGTTCAACCCGTCGGGGCATCTTAGGAACATTTGCAAAAACTTAAGAGGTAATTAACTCAAGCTTGGAAGCAGAGCATGGTTGACAAAGCAGAGAATACAATTTACCAAAGGCAACATGTATCGTGGGAAGAGCGCATTTAAATTTTGAACATGAAGGAAACTGCCGGATAATAATCCAACAAAGGATTCAACGGTCCTCAATAGATCTGATTTGAGTATCAGTACTCAATCAGAAGAAGGAAAGAATACAAAGGCATTGGATTATTGAAACATTTGAATAATTCGATGCTTAATGCAAAGAAATTATGATTTCCAAATTGGAAGATCAGAAGCAGACACTCTGATCAAAAGGCAAGTAAGTTGAATAGATATAGATCGACAATCAATTGAGGTTTGTTTTACCGAGAACTAGCTCATGTCCGGAGTGACGTCTGAGCCGGAAAGATCATTTAAAAGGATCAACTGATGATTGTGCGCATTCGCTCACATATTGAATTAATAGGAACAAAATGACGGTGTCAAATGATACTAATGAATATTGCTAGACATATGAGAAGCATCATAGTCTAAGCGCATAAGTAATTGTCGAACAATAGTTTGAAGAGGATTCTCGGAAGATCAATAGTATTTCGTAGAATCTTATGAAGCATACTGAACAAGCGGGGATGAACGAATCCCCGATAAGTGTGATGAATTATTCGTAGGGTTATTCAGGCGGAAAAGAGCTATAAGGTAGTCGGGAAAAAGATTCTCGAAAGTCGGAGAATACTTTCGGGTATCTGGTAATAACAAGAACAACTAGGGATGGAAATAAGAACGGCGAGGTACGCAGTTATCCATAAGGATTCGACGGTGTTAAGGGATTGCAATAGAAATTGACACAAGTTCTCGGGAGTAGATCGGAGAGTATCTTTGAAGTCGTCTCGTGCAGCAGGCAACCATCCTGAATGAAGGGGCTCTCCGGGGAAAGTCGTTACGAGAACCTAATGTAGTTAGTAAATTCATTTAACCCGAATAGAAGAGAGAACAGAGTCCCAGAGTATAGACGAGGAGTAAAAGATCCTAATACCACCCAATGGCGACGTGGGCCCGTAAAACACACAGCCAAGTTAGTAAAAGTTTTTCAGTGACTAGACTCAACTTCGACCAAGGAGTTGGAAAGGGGGCTACCTACAGGCAGTCGGTTCTGGTACCAACTTGTGACGCCCTCGATTCAATCGTACACTAATCATACACGCAAATGTGTACGATCAAGATCAAGGACTCACGGGAAGATATCACAACACAACTCTAGACACAAAAAAAACAAGCTTTATATTACAAGCCAGGGGCCTCGAGGGCTCGAATACACAAGATTCAGCGGAAGCAACAATATCTGAGTATAGACATAAGTTAGACAAGTTTGCCTTAAGAAGGCTAGCACAAAAGCAACAACGATCGAAAAGGCAAGGCCTCCTTCCTGGGAGCCTCCTAACTACTCCTGGTCGTAAGTGGTCTCCACGTAGTAGTAGTAGGCATCGGCGGTGGCATCGGCTCCCTGGCTCCGACATCCTGGTTGCATCAACCGGAAAGAAGAAGAAAGGGGAAAAGGGGAGCAAAGCAACCGTGAGTACTCATCCAAAGTACTGCAAGCAAGGATCTACACTACATATGCAACATTATCAAAGGAAGGCTGTATATGTGGACCGGGCTGCAGAAATGCCGTAATAGAGAGAAGGCCTAGTCCTATCGAAGACTAGCATCTGTTGGAAACCACCATCTTGCAAAGATCCGGAGGGAGTAGAGTAGAATAAAATAAAGTAGTAGAAGTGTTATCAACCTCGGCGGAGATCCTTTCTCGACTCCCTGCGAGAAAGGCATCCCAGAGCCATACTATCCAGTTATCATCACAATCCAATTCTCATCGCAATCCATTGCTCATATCCATGTCTCATCTCAAGTATCCAGTTCTAGTTGTATTGATCGGGATACAACTCCAAGTGTCCGTTACCATAGGACAGGCTAGCGATAGATGTTTTCTTCCCTGCAGGGGTGCACCAACTTACCCACCACGCTCGATTAACTCCGGTAGGACACACTTTCCTGGGTCATGCCCGCCTCGGCCAAACAATACGCCGCAACCTGACCTAGGCGTAATAGAGAGGCCAAGACGTCGGACTAAACCTATGCCCCTGTGGGTCATGGGCCATCTCCCCGAACTCCTGCGCTATGCACGCGTCGATGAGCGTACCTAGCTACCTCCTTCAACAAGGCAGGTGCTTACGCATCCAACCGGCGCCAGCGCCGCTCGATTGACGCCTATTAAGCTTCTGATGTATACGACGCAGAACGCCCAAACTATGCCCACGTGATGTTTAGTGCTATCGTGCCGAGGCCCTCGGATCAAATATCCAAATCGTAGTGGATAGGGAACGCGCGGTAACAATCAGAGACTCACGAAAGATGTGCCCCGTTGCCCCGTCTCGAGGACTTGCGGCAAGGGCTAGGAATGCCCGGCCACGCCTCGTAATTATCTCGCGGGCACCCTCCAGGTCAACCCGACTCCACATCACTCGCAATTAAGCTCGCGCGGGTACCCCTCAGGGTCGACCCATCTTTCCAAGTAACAGTGGTAAAGTCCAAGTATCCGTGTGTCCAAACATTAAGGGGAAATCCGAGGAATCACCCCCGATGAATTCCACTCAATGTAATCATCAAGGTGAACGTAAGAGGATCCACCCTCGAGGTTCACACTTGAGGTGTTACACGACAGAGTTGTATCGGA
The DNA here is from genome assembly GCA_021605145.1 of Aegilops bicornis. Classification (NCBI taxonomy): domain Eukaryota; kingdom Viridiplantae; phylum Streptophyta; class Magnoliopsida; order Poales; family Poaceae; genus Aegilops; species Aegilops bicornis. Next base: position 333,084,190 of record CM038672.1, on the reverse strand, counting down.
AGTGGTTAAAGAGGAAATCACCCTCGATGACCACGACCGAATAACTACACTACAGGGTTAACATCGGCATCGATCGAGTCTCACGCCGGTACTCGATAGTAATCCAAAGAGTGTCGAGCAACTAAGGGAAGTGATGTGCGGTGTCGGGCCTGGTCTCCGATCCCGTTGATCGGGTCTTCGATTATCCAGCAGGCGGTCGGGACAAAGTGGGGTCATCGATGGATCTCTAAGCAACCTATACTAAGTAGTTTAGGATAAGGTAAGGTACAACAGCAGGTTACAAAAGCAGGCTATGCATCAGAATAGGAGCAATCAATAATAGTAGCAAAATCTAATGCAAGCATGAGAGAATGGAATGGGCGATATCGGGATGATCAAAGGGGGGGCTTGCCTGGTTGCTCTGGCAAGGAGGGGTCGTCGGCGTAGTCGATCACGAAGCGACATCGATCGGGGTCTACCGAAGAGAAGAGGGGGGAAACAGTAAATACAAAGCAAACATAGCATCAGAAAGCATAACATGGCAACATGCTGTGCCGGGTGTGACCTAACGCATGGCTACACGATATAGGTGAAGGGGGAATTCAACCGGGAATGTATTCCTGGTTCTGGACCTGTGTCAGACATATGACTGGAGGGGAAATGTTCCATGTTCAGCATGCTAGAGGCATGTGACAGATGAACGGACCGCGTATCCGGATTTGTTGGATTTTTCTGAGCAACTTTCATGTAGAAAACATTTTCATCCGAGTTACAGATTATTATATATGAATTTTCTAAGTTTTAAACATATTCTAAATTTATTTATATTAACAGAAATGGAAAAAAAGACGTCAACATGACGTAGGAGTAGCGTCAGCAGTTAATAGTCCCGTTGACTGGTCAAAACTGACACGGGGGACCCACCTGTCATAGACAGTGGGTTAAACAGAGTTTAAACTAATCTAAATTTAGTTAGTAAAACTACTGGGCCCACACTGCCGTTGTCTAATTAACTAAACTAATTAGTTTTAGTTATTAAAATGTTTTAGTTAGAGGATTAGCGGTGGGACCCGCGACGCCGCTGGTCGGGCCTGCCCTTGATCAGACGGGTTGACCAGGTCAATCGGTCAACAGGGGCCAGGGGCCCATCGGCGATGACTCACGGGTGGCCCTGTGTGCCACGTCGGCGGTGGACGGCGGCTTGACGCCGGCGATGCCAAAACACGGCGGAGGCCTCGGGCCTCGTCGGATTTCGCCTACGGGCAACCATTTCACGCGCGCGAGGGTGCGTTCGAACGAGCGGAGCAGCGCGCGTCGAACTGCGGTGGTGGCCGGCCGGAAACACACTAAAACAACAGCGACGCGCACCGCGGTGGTCGCCGGAGTTCGAGGAAACGCGCGGTCGGCGCTAGAGGCTATGGGGAAGGGACCTAGCTGCACGGCTGCACGGGCAGATGCGGCGAGGTGGCCTGAGCACTCTCGAGTGCTCGGGCGAGCATGACGATGCCCATGGCGACGGCCACGAGCTCGTCGGCGGCGGACATAGCACAGGCATGGCGGTGACTAGCTGTGGGCGAGCAGGCGAGCTACCAGCGAGATGGGAGAGAGAGAGAGAAGTTCACCGAGTGGCTAAGGAAAGCCGGTGACAGATTACGAGCAGCAGAGGGTGGTCGGAGTTTGGGGAGATCAACGGCGGCCGAGGCGGAAGGGGGTGGCTCGATCCGTGCATTGTGGAGCTCCCCGACTCCCGTTCGTGGACGGAGACGAAGCATACGACGTTGACAGAGACGAGGGACACGGCGGTGAGGCGAACGGGGCTCGGTGGCCGCGGGGACGGGCGAGGCATGGCGGTGGCCGCGTCGGCCTCCTCTCTAAAACGAAGGAGAGGGAGAGAGAGAAGGGGAAAGGAGGGAGTGGATGAGATGGGGAGGGAAACCCGAGGGGCGCCAAGGCCGGCGTCCTTATCCCTCGTCGGCCTGGCCAAGGAGGTGGTCCCATGGGAGCATCGCCCCTATTGCGGTCTCGCATCGAGGAACAGGAAGCAGGGAGAGGGGCAACCGGTGCGGGGGGGGGGGGATTGGGCTGGATGGGTGGGAGTGGGCCAAGGCCCAGGGGGATGGGCCGAAGCCTGAGGGGAGGCCAGGGGCTCTCCCACCCCTTCTTCTTTCCTTTTCTTTCCTTTTTTTGTTTTTTCTTTTTCCAGCAGCTTGTGCCTTTTCTTTTTAGCCACTAATGACTTTGCAAAATTATGCCACTGGCCAAAACAATTTCAAAGAATTAAAGTGCACTGCTTCAAAAAGGTTGGGAGGCTTTTGGAATAGTTACCAATTTTATAAATTAAAAAGGGCATTTAATTTATTGCTTAGGTCATTGTTTTAAGTAGTTTAGGCCACTTAAACCCTTTGCAAAAATGTTGGTTCACCACCAATATTAGTTGTGGAATATTTGGCACATGATGAACATTTTTTTTTTCATGTTTGAGAAATTTTGGATTTCCCTCATAGTTTGAATTTGAATTTGACTTTGATTTTTCATCAAGTGATAATTAGCTCAATAAGCATGGTGACCTGGCACCATTAACAGGGGATTACTGTAGCATGACTCTTAGGGTGTTACAGAAGAGGCTAGCAAAGGCAGAAAGGTAAAAGTGCATATAATCCATGGACTCAACATTAGTCAAAAGAACTCATATACTTATTGCAAAAATTTAGAAGTCATCAAAAATCAAGTACTACGTGCATGCTCCTAGGGGGATAGATTGGTAGGAAAAGACCATCGCTCGTCCCCGACCGCCACTCATAAGGGTGCACAAGCCGTGTACACTTCATGTTTCAAATTTGTTACACAACTTTAACCATACGTGCATGCTATGGGACTTGCTAACTTCAACACAAGCATTCTTTAAATTCATAATCACCCAACTAGCATGACTTTAATATCACTACCTCCATATATCAAAACAATTATCAAGTATCAAATTGATCATAGCATCCAATTCACTTCCTATGATAATTTTTATTATACCCAACTTGGGTGCTCATCATTCTAGGACCAACTTTGCAACCATAGCAAATACCATGATGTTCTAAAAGACTCTCAAAATAATATAAGTGAAGCATGAGAGACTAGAAATTTCTACAAAATATAACCACTGCCGTGCTCTAAAAGATATAAGTGATGCACTAGAGCAAATGACAAACTACTCCGAAAGATATAAGTGAAGATCAATGAGTAGTCGAATAATTATACAACTATGTGAAGATTCTCCCATTTAATAATTTCAGATCTTGGTATTTTATTCAAACAGCAAGCAAAGCTAAATAAAATGACATGACGCTCCAAGCAAAACACATATGATGTGGTGAATAAAAATATAGCTCCAAGTAAAGTTACCGATGAACGAAGACGAAAGAGGGGATGCATTCCGGGGCATCCCCAAGCTTAGGATCTTGGTTATCCTTGAATATTACCTTGGGGTGCCTTTGGCATCCCCAATCTTAGGCTCTTGCCACTCCTTATTCCATAGTCCATCGAATCTTTACCCAAAACTTGAAAACTTCACAACAGAAAACTCGTGAGCTCCGTTAGCGAAAGAAAAAAAAAACACCACTTCAATATACTGTAATGAACTCATTATTTATTTATATTGGTGTTAAACCTACTGTATTCCAACTTATCTATGGTTTATAAACTATTTTACTAGCCATAGATTCATCAAAATAAGCAAATAACACAATGAAAACAGAATCTGTCAAAAACAGAACAGTCTGTAGTAATCTGTAACTAACGCAAACTTATGGAACTCCAAAAATTCTAAACTAAATTGGTGGACCTGAGGAATTTGTCTAGTAATCATATAAAAAAAGAATCAACTAAATAGCACTCTCCAGTAAAACAATTTAGCTAATCTCGTGAGCGCTAAAGTTTCTGTTTTTTACAGCATGATCATAAAGACTTTACCCAAGTCTTCCCAAAGGTTCTACTTGGCACAAACACTAACTAAAACACAAAACAACATCTAAACAGAGGCTAGATGGATTATTTATTAATAAACAGAACCAAAAAGCAAGGAACTAAAATAAAATTGGGTTGCCTCCCAACAAGCGCTAACGTTTAACGCCCCTAGCTAGGCATGATGATTTCAATGATGCTCACATAAGAGATAAGAATTGAAAGATAAAGAGAGCATCATGAAGAATATGACTAGCACATTTAAGTCTAACCCACTTCCTATGCATAGGGATTTTGTGAGCAAACAACTTATGGGAACAATAATCAACAAGCATAGGAAGACAAAACAAGCATAACTTCAAAAATTTAAGCACATAGAGAGGAAACTTGATATTATTGCAATTCCTACAAGCATCTGTTCCTCCCTCATAATAATTTTCAGTAGCATCATGAATGAATTCAACAATATAACCAGCACCTAAAGCATTCTTTTCATGATATACAAGCATAGAAAATTTACTACTCTCCATATAAGCAAAATTCTTCTCATTCGGAATAGTGGGAGTATCATAAGAGACTTGAATACTATAAATTGTTTCCACATTAAAAGAGTAATGTTCAGAAAAAGGGTAATCATAATCATGAAAAGATTTGTAAATATAATCATCACTAGTTTTTATAGCATAAGTTTCATCACAATAATCATCATAAGTAGCAACTTCGTTCTCATCATAATCGATTAAAACCTCTCCCAAGATAGTGGAATCACTAAATAAAGTTGATACCCTTCCAAATCCACTTTCATAAATATAATCATCATAGGTAGGAGGCATGCTATCATCATAACAACTTTGCATGTCAAAACTTGGAGTGCTAAAAATATCATCTTCATTAAACATAGCATCCCCAAGCTTGGGACAAACATTAATTTCAGCAAATATATTCTCAAATATTTCATCCTCGTCAAACATAGCTTTCCCAAGCTTGGGCTCTTTCATATCATAAGCATAATCACTCTCATCATTAAAAATATGGCTGGCACGAATAGTAAAGCAATTATCATCATCACAATGAGTAGTAGGGGCAACATCATTTGGGAGGGATACCTTTCTACCTTTGTTGCTCCTTCTTTTATTTTTCTTCTTCACATTATGTGTAGGTTCAACCTTCCTCTTTGAGCTCCTTATTGATGAGATTGGTTGAATAGAAAGCTCCTCCTCGTTACCTGATTCATCATAAGAAATAATAGGAGGATATTGGGAAGTCTCTTCCCTTTCATTAGTATTCTCATCATCTTCTATTTGCTTTCTTTTCTTTATGTAATTGGCAATATAAGGATTTTCAATGCAATTCACCGCACAATACAAATAAATCTTCTCTAGATCAATATCAAGGAATTTCTTATGGGCAAATTCTGGAAGGTCCTTAAGTAAACGTTTCAACTCTTCATAACCCAAAAGCAAACTAAGTTCATTGTAATGTGCAAGGGAAATCAAATCATCACAATTTTTGGACACAATTCGGTCATGAAACAATTTGCATTGGAGATGTAAATGACCACGTTCATTGCAAAGTTCACAAGTACGGCAAAGGAAATACAAATTTTCAGCACTCACATATAGCCTTTCTTGCAAACATTTAGTTTCTAAATTCTTATGCCCCTTGCAATAAATATCTTCTCTATTTGGTGTGTTCATGCAAACATGCACTCCACAAAAGTTGACATGCTCATAAGAGAAATTTTCATCATAACTAGTGCAATCATCATTAGTACTATGGATATTCAAGGAGTTCATACTAACAACATTGCAATCATGCTCATCATTCAAAGATTTAGTGCCAAACAATTTAATGCATTCTTCTTCTAACACTTTGGCACAATTTTCCTTTCCATCATACTCACGAAAGATATTAAAAAGATGAAGCGTATGAGACAAACTCAATTCCATTTTTTTTGTAATTTTCTTTTATAAAATAAACTAGTGCTAAAACAAGAAACAAAAAGATCCGATTGCAAGATCTAAAGATATACCTTCAAGCACTCACCTCCCAGGCAACGGCGCCAGAAAAGAGCTTGATGTCTACTACACAACCTTCTTCTTGTAGACGTTGTTGGGCCTGCAAGTGCACAGGTTTGTAGGACAAGAGCAAATTTCCCTCAAGTGGATGACCTAAGGTTTATCAATCCGTGGGAGACGTAGGATGAAGATGGTCTCTCTCAAACAACCCTGCAACCAAATAACAAAGAGTCTCTTGTGTCCCCAACACACCCAATACAATGGTAAATTGTATAGGTGCACTAGTTCGACGAAGAGATGGTGATACAAGTGCAATATGGATGGTAGATAAAGATTTTGTAATCTGAAATAATAAAAACAGCAAGGTAACTAAAGGTAAAAGTGAGCACAAACGGTATTGCAATGCTAGGAAACAAGGCCTAGGGTTCATACTTTCACTAGTGCAAGTTCTCTCAACAATAATAACATAGATAGATCATATAACAAGCCCTCAACATGCAACAAAGAGTCACTCCAAAGCCACTAATAGAGGAGAACAAACATAGAGATTATGGTAGGGTACGAAACCACCTCAAAGTTATTCTTCCGGATCAATCTATTAAAGAGTTCGTACTAGAATAACACCTTAAGACACAAATCAACCAAAACCCTAATGTCACCTAGATACTCCATTGTCACCTCAAGTATCCGTGGGCATGATTATACGATATGCATCACACAATCTCAGATTCATCCAACCAACACAAAGTACTTCAAAGAGAGCCCCAAAGTTTCTACCGGAGAGTCAAGAAAACATGTGCCAACCCCTATGCATAGGTTCATGGGCGGAACCCGCAAGTTGGTCATCAAAACATACATCAAGTGGCACGTGATATCCCATTGTCACCACAGATAAACATGGCAAGACATACATCAAGTGTTCTCATCATAAAGACTCAATCCAATAAGATAACTTCAAGAGGGAAACTCAATTCATCACAAGAGAGTAGAGGGGGAGAAACATCATAAGATCCAACTACAATAGCAAAGCTCGGGATACATCAAGATCGTGCCACAGAGGGAGCACGAGAGAGAGAGAGATCAAACACATAGCTACTAGTACATACCCTCAGCCCCGAGGGTGAACTACACCCTCCTCGTCATGGAGAGCGCCGGGATGATGAAGATGGCCACCGGTGATGGATTCCCCCTCCGGCAGGGTGCCGGAACGGGCTCCCGAGAGGTTTTTGGTGGCTACAGAGGCTTGCGGTGGCGGAACTCCCGATATATCTTCTGTTCTGGAAGTTTTACGATACATACGTATATATGGGTGCAGGGGGTACGTCGGTGGAGCTTCGGGGGCGCCACGAGGCAGGGGGCGCGCCCCCACCCTCGTGGCCAGCTCCCGTATCTTCTGACGTAGAGTCCAAGTCTATCCGGTGGCTTTTCTTCCAAAATAACTTCTCCAGTTGATTTCGTCCCGTTTTGACTCCGTTTGATATTCCTTTTCTTCAAAATACTGAAATAGACAAAAAAACAACAAATCTGGGCTGGGCCTCCGGTTAATAGGTTAGTCCCAAAAGTGGAAAATAAAGCCCAATATTGCCCAAAACAGTAGATAATATAGCATGGAGCAATCAAAAATTATAGATACGTTGGGGACGTATCATCGAGCAATTGATAGATGATTATGAATATAGGCATCACGTCCGTCTCAAGTAGACCAAAACGATTATGCATCTACTACTATTACTCCACCCATCGACCGTATGTGTGTGGTAAACTACTCATGCTTCATCGGTGGGGCAATAGAGTTGATGTAGAAGCCCTCCATGATCGAATCCCCCTCTGGCAGTATGCCGGAAAAGGCCCCAAGATGGGATCTTGCGGAAGCAGAGGCTTGCGGCAGCGGAAAAGTATTTTGGTGGATTGATACGTCTCCAACGTATCTATAATTTTTTATTGTTCCATGCTATTATATTATCTGTTTTGGATGTTTTATTTGCATTAATATGCTATTTTATATTATTTTTGGGACTAACATATTAACCTAGAGCCCACTGCCAGTTCCTATTTTTTTCCTTATTTCAGAGTTTCGCAGAAAAGGAATACCAAACGGAGTCCAAACGGAATATAACTTTCGCGATGATTTTTCTTGGACCAGAAGACACCCAGGAGACTTGGAGTGCAAGTCAGAAGAGCCACGAGGCAGCCACAATGGTGGAGGGCGCGCCCCAACCTTGTGGGCCCCTCGGTGACCCCCTGACCTAGATCTTCCTCCTATATATTCTCAAATATCCCAAAAACTTCGGGAGGGAGCCACGAAACCACTTTTCCACCGCCGCAACCTTTTGTACCCGTGAGATACCATCTACCGGCCTTTTTCGGCGTCCTGTCGGAGGGGGATTCGATCATGGAGGGCTTCTACATCAACACCATTGACTCCCCGATGAAGCGTGAGTAGTTTACCATAGACCTACGTGTCCATAGCTAGTAGCTAGATGGAATTTTCTCTCTCTTTGATTCTCAATACAAAGTTCTCCTCGATGTTCTTTGAGATCTATTCGATGTAATACTCTTTTGCGGTCTGTTTGCCGAGATCCAATGAATTGCAGATTTATGACCAGCTTATCTATGAATATTATTTGAATCTTCTCTGATTTCTTATAGGCATGATTTGATATCTTTGCAAGTCTCTTCGAACTATCGATTTAGTTTGGCCAACTAGATTCGTTGTTCTTCCAATGGGAGAAGTGCTTAGCTTTGGGTTCAATCTTACGGTGCTCGATCCTAGTGACAGAAGGGGAAATGACACATAATTGTATTGTTGCCATCGAGGATAAAAATATGGGGTTTTCATCTTATTGCTTGAGTTAATTCTTCTACATCATGTCATCTTGCTTAAGGCGTTACTCCGTTCTTTATGAACTTAATACTCTAGACGCATGCTAGATAGCGGTTGATGTGTGGAGTAATAGTAGTAGATGCAGAATCATTTTGGTCTATCTGACACGGACGTTATGCCTATATTCATGATCATTGCCTTAGATATTGTCAAAACTTTGCGCTTTTCTATCAGTTGCTTGGCAGTAATTTGTTCACCCACTGTAATAATTTCTATCTTGAGAGAAGCCTCTAGTGAAACCTATGGCCCCAGGGTCTATTTTCCATCATATAAGTTTCTGATCTACAATTTTAGTTTCCTATTTACTTTATTTGCAATCTTTTACTTTCCATTCCATAAACCAAAAATACCAAAAATATTACTTTACCGTTTATCCATTTCTGTGAGATATCACGTTGCGAATAACCGTGAAGGGATTGTCAATCCCTTTATCGCGTTGGGTGTAAGTTGATGTTTGTTTGTGCAGGTATTTGGTGGCTTGCGCGTTGTCTCCTACTGGATTGATACGTTGGTTCTCAAAAGCTGAGGGAAATACTTACTCTACTTTCTTGCATCACCATTTCCTCTTCAATGGAAAAACCAACGCAAGCTCAAGAGGTAGCAGGAGGAATTTCTGGCGCCGTTGCCAGGGAGATTTACGCCAAGTCAAGTCAAGACATGATCTCCCGTCAACTTGCCAATTTCTGGCGCCATTGCCGGGGAGATCTACGCCAAGCCGAGACATACCAAGTACCCATCATAAACTCTCATCCCTCGCATTACAGTATTCTCCATTCGCCTCTCGTTTTTCTCTCCCCCACTTCTAAAACGATTTTTGAAAAGATTCGCCTTTTCTTCGCCCTTGTTCCGCTCGTCTTCTTCGTTTGCTTCTTGTGTGCTTGTGTGTTGGATTGCTTGCTTTATCACGATGGCTCAAGATAATACAAAATTGTGTGACTTTTCCAACACCAATAATAATGATTTTATTAGTACTCCGATTGCTCCCGATGCTTATGTGGAATCTTGTGAAATTAATACCGCTTTGCTGAATCTTGTTATGAAAGATCAATTTTTCGGCCTTCCCAATGAAGATGCTGCATCCCATCTTAATAATTTCATTGATTTGTGTGATATGCAAAAGAAAAAAATATGTGGATAATAATATTGTTAAATTGAAGCTATTTCCGTTCTCACTTCTAGATCGTGCTAAAACTTGGTTTCCATCTTTGCTTAAAAATAGTATTTATTCATGGAACAAGTGTAAAGATGCTTTTATTTCCAAGTATTTTCCTCCCGCTAAGATCATCTCCCTTAGGAACGATATTATGAATTTTAAGCAACTTGATCATGAACATGTTGCAAAATCTTGGGAGAGGATGAAATTGATGATACGAAATTGCCCTGCTCATGGTTTGAATTTGTGGATGATAATACAAACTTTTATGCCGGATTGAATTTTGCTTCTAGAAATCTTTTAGATTTGGCCGTGGGAGGAACTTTTATGGAAATTACTTTAGGAGAAGCTATTAAACTCCTAGATAATATTATGGTTAATTATTCTCAATGGCATACCGAAAGATCTTCCACTAGTAAAAAAGTGCATGCAATTGAAGAGATTAATGTTTTGAGTGGAAAGATGGATGAGCTTATGAAATTATTTGCTAATAAGAGTGCTCCTATTGATACTAATGATATGCCTTTGTCTACTTTCATTTAAAACAATAATGAATCTATGGATGTGAATTTTGTTGGTAGGAACAATTTTGGTAATAACGCGTATAGAGGCAATCTTAATCCTAGGCCGTTTCCTAGTAATTCCTCTGATAATTATGGTAATTACTACAACAATTATTATGGAAATTATAATTAGATGCCCTCTGATTTTGAGAATAGTGTTAAAGAATTTATAAGTTCGCAAAAGAATTTCAATGCTTTGGTTGAAGAAAAAATGCTTAAGATTTATGATTTGGCTAGGAACGTGGATTGAATTTATTTTGATGTTGATTCTTTGAAACTTAGATATATTCCACCTAAGCATGATATCAATGAGTCTCTCAAAGCTATGAGAATTTCCATTGATGAGTGTAAAGAAAGAACCACTAAGATGCGGGCTAAAAAAGATTGGTTTATAAAAGCATGTTCTTCTAGTTTCCGTGAGAACAATGATGAAGATCTTAAAGTGATTGATGTGACTCCTATTGAATCTTTGTTTTCCAATGTAAGTCTTGATAAAGATGGGACCGGATATGAGTCAACTTTAGTTAGAAGGCATCCCAATGATTCGGAGTTTTTAGATCTTGATGCAAAAAATGATAAAAGTGGGATTGGAGAGGTCAAAACTTTAAGTAGCAATGAACCCAGTATTTTGGATTTCAAGGACTTAAATTATGATAATTGTTCTTTAATAGAATGTATTTCCTTGTTGCAATCCATGTTGAATTCTCCTCATGCTTATGATCAAAACAAAGCTTTTACTCAACATATTGTTGATGCTATGATGCAATCTTATGAAGAAAAACTTGAATTAGAAGTTTCTATTCCTAGAAAACTTTATGATGATTGGGAACCTACTATTAAGATTAAGATTAAAGATGATGAATGCCATGTTTTGTGTGATATGGGTGCTAGTGTTTCCACGATTCCAAAAACTTTATGTGATGTGTTAGGTTTCCGTGAATTTGATGATTGTTCCTTCAATTTGCATCTTGCGGATTCCACTATTAAGAAACCTATGGGAAGGATTAATGATGTTCTTATTGTTGCAAATGGGAATTATGTGCCCGTAGATTTCATTATTCTTGATATAGATTGCAATCCTACATGTCCTATTATTCTTGGTAGAACTTTCCTTAGAACGATTGGTGCAATTATTGATATGAAAGAAGTAAACATTAGATTTCAATTTCCGTTAAGAAAAGGCATGAAACACTTTCCAAGAAAGAAAATTAAATTGCCTTATGAATCTATTATGAGAGCCACTTATTGATTGCATACTAAATATGATAGTACCTAGATCTATTCGTGTTCTATGCCTAGCTAAGGGCGTTAAACAATAGCGCTTGTTCGGAGGCAACCCAATTTTATTTTTGTTTTTTTGCTTTTTAGGTGCTGTTTTGCTTTGAATAATTCATATAGCCTCTGGTTATATGTGGTTTTGTGTTTTAATTAGTGTTTGTACCAAGTAAGACCTTTGGGATAGCTTACAGTAATAGTTGATTTGATCTTGCCGAAAAACAGAAACTTTTGCGCTCAGTCCCAGAATTGTTAAAAATCACAGGAGCGTGATAAAATATTGATTTTTATTCAGAAGATTAATAAAAAAATCTCAGGTCATCCTAATTTTTTCAGAATTTTTAGAGTTATAGAAGTATTCGAAACATCCAGATTACTACAGACTATTCTGTTTTTGACAAAATCTGTTTTCGCGTGTTGTTTGCTTATTTTGATGCATCTATGTCTAGTATCGGGGGGTATGAACCATGGAAAAGTTGGAATACAGTAGATATTACACCAATATAAATTAAGAATGAGTTCACAACAGTACCAAAAGTGGTGATTTATTTTCTTATACTAATAGAGCTTACGAGATTTTCTGTTGAGTTTTGTGTTGTGAAGTTTTCATGTTTTGGGTAAGGATTTGATTGACTATGGAATAAGGAGTGGCAAGAGCCTAAGCTTGGGGATGCCCAAGGCACCCCAAGGTAATATTTAAGGACAACCAAGAGCCTAAGCTTGGGGATGCCCTGGAAGGCATCCCCTCTTTTGTCTTCGTCTATCGGTAACTTTACTTGAGGCTATATTTTTATTCACCACATGATATGTGTTTTGCTTGGAGGGTCTTGTATGATTTGAGTCTTTGATTTTTAGTTTGACACAATCATCCTTGCTGTACACACCTTTTGAGAGAGACACGCATGAATCGTGATTTATTAGAATACTCTATGTGCTTCACTTATATCTTTTAAGCTAGGCAAATTTACTCTAGTGCTCCACTTATATCTTTTTAGAGCACGGCGGTGGTTTTATTTTATAGAAATTGATGAACTCTCATACTTCACTTATATTATTTTGAGAGTCTCTAAACATCATGGTATTTTGCTTTGGTTATAAAATTAGTCCTAATATTATAGGCATCCAAGAGGGATATTATAAAAATTTTCATATAAAGTGCATTGAATACTATGAGAAGTTTGATTCCTTATGATTGTTTTAAGATATGAAGATGGTGATATTAGAGTCATGCTAGTAAGTAATTGTGAATTTGAGAAGTACTTGTGTTAAAGTTTGTGATTCCCGTAGCATGCACTTATGGTGAACCGTTATGTTATGAAGTCAGAGCATGATTTATTTATTGATTGTCTTTTTTATGAGTGGCGGTCGAGGAGGAGCAATGGTCTTTTCCTACCAATCTATCCCCCTAGGAGCATGCGTGTAGTACTTTTTTTCGATGACTAATAGATTTTTGCAAGAAGTATATGAGTTCTTTATGACTAATATTGAGTCCATGGATTATACGCACTCTCACCTTTCCACCATTGCTAGCCTCTCTTGTACCGAGAAAATTTTGCCGGTACCATAAACCCACCACATAACTTCCTCAAAACAGCCACCATACCTACATATTATGGCATTTCCATAGCCATTCTGAGATATATTGCCATGCAACTTTCCACCGTTCTGTTTATTATGACACGCTCCATCATTGTCATATTGCTTTGCATGATCATGTAGTTGACATCGTATTTATGGCAAGGCCACCGTTCATAATTCTTTCATACATGTCACTCTTGATTCATTGCACATCCCGATACACCGCTGGAGGCATTCACATAGAGTCATATTTTGTTCTAAATATCGAGTTGTAAGTAAATAAAAGTGTGATGATCTTCATTATTAGAGCATTGTCCCATGTGAGGAAAGGATGATGGAGACTATGATTCCCCACTAGTCGGGATGAGACTTCGGATGAAAATAATAATAGTAATACAAAGAGGCAAAAAAAGAAGGCCCAATAAAAAATGAGAGAAAAGAGAGAAGGGGCAATGTTACTATCCTTTTACCACACTTGTGCTGAAAACTAGCACCATGATCTTCATGATAGAGAGTCTCCTATGATATCACTTTCATATACTAGTGGGAATTTTTCATTATAGAACTTGGCTTGTATATTCCAATGATGGGCTTCCTCAATTTGCCCTAGGTCTTCATGAGCAAGCGAGTTGGATGGACACCCACTTAGTTTTCTTTTTGAGCTTTCTTAAACTTATAGCTCTAGTGCATCCGTTGCATGGCAATCCCTACTCACTCACATTGATATCTATTGATGGGCATCTCCATAGCCCGTTGATACGCCTAGTTGATGTGACACTATCTCCTTCTTTTTGTCTTCTCCACAACCACCGTCATTCCACTTATAGTGCTATATCCATGGCACACGCTCATGTATTGTGTTAAAGTTGAAAAAGTTTGAGAACGTCAAAAGTATGAAACAATTACTTGGCTTGTCATCGGGGTTGTGCATGATTTAAATATTTTGTCTGATGAAGATGGAGCATAGCCAGACTATATGATTTTGTAGGGATAGGCTTTCTTTGGCCATGTTATTTTGAGAAGACATGGTTATTTTGTTAGTATGCTTGAAGTATTATTGTTTTTGGGTCAATATTAAACTTTCGTTTTGAATCATACAGATCTGAACATTCATGCCACAATAAAGATAATTACATGGATAAATATGTTAGATAGCATTCCACATCAAAAAATCTATTTTTATCATTTACCTACTTGAGGACGAGCATGAATTAAGCTTGGGGATGCTGAATACGTCTCCAACGTATCTATATTTTTTTATTGTTCCATGCTATTATATTATCTGTTTTGGATGTATTATATGCATTAATATGCTATTTTATATAATTTTTGGGACTAACCTATTAACCTAGAGCCCAGTGCCAGTTCTTGTTTTTTCCTTGTTTTAGAGTTTCGCAGAAAAGGAATACCAAACGGAGTCCAAACGGAATAAAACTTTTGCGATGTTTTTTGTTGAACCAGAAGACACCCAGGAGACTTGGAGTGCAATTCAGAAGAGCCACGAGACAACCACAATGGTGGAGGGCGCCCCCATGGGGGTAGGGCGCGCCCCCCAACCTTGTGGGACCCTCGGTGACCCCCTGACCTAGATCTTCCTCCTATATATTCTCAAATATCCCAAAAACTTCGGGGGAGCCATGAAACCACTTTTCCACCGCTGCAATCTTCTGTACCCGTGAGATCCCATCTAGCGGCCTTTTCCGGCGTCCTGCCGGAGGGGGATTCGATCACGGAGGGCTTCTACATCAACACCATTGCCTCCCCGATGAAGCGTGAGTAGTTTACCACAGACCTACATGTCCATAGCTAGTAGCTAGATGCCTTTTTCTCTATCTTCGATTCTCAATACAAAGTTCTCCTCGATGTTCTTGGAGATCTATTCGATGTAATACTCTTTTGTGGTCTGTTTGCCGAGATCCAATGAATTGCGGATTTATGACCAGCTTATCTATGAATATTATTTGAATCTTCTCTGAATTCTTATATGCATGATTTGATATCTTTCCAAGTCTCATCGAACTATCGATTTGGTTTGGCCAACTAGATTGGTTTTTCTTCCAATGGGAGAAGTGCTTAGCTTTGGGTTCAATCTTGTGGTGCTCGATCCTAGTGACAGAAGGGGAAATGACACCTATTGTATTATTGCCATCGAGGATAAAAGATGGTGTTTTCATCATATTTCTTGAATTAATTCCTCTACATCATGTCATCTTGCTTAAGGCGTTACTCCGTTCTTTATGAACTTAATACTCTAGATGCATGCTGGATAGCGGTCGATGTGTGGAGTAATAGATGTAGATGCAGAATTGTTTTGGTCTATTTGACACGGACGTGATGCCTATATTCATGATCATTGCCTTAGATATCGTCATAACTTTGCACTTTTCTATCAATTGCTCGGCAGTAATTTGTTCACCCACCGTAATAATTTCTATCTTGAGAGATTCCTGTAGCGAAACCTATGGCCCAGGGTCTATTTCCATGATATAAATTTCCGATCTACAATTTTAGTTTCGTATTTACTTTCTTTCAATCTTTTACTTTCCGTTCCATAAACCAAAAATACCAAAAATATTACTTTACCGTTTATCCATCTCTATCAGATCTCACGTTGCAAATAACCGTGAAGGGATTGACAACCTCTTTATCGCGTTGGACGCAAGTTGGTGTTTGTTTGTGCAGGTATTCGGTGGCATGCGCGTTGTCTCCTAATGGATTGATACCTTGGTTCTCAAAAGCTGAGGGAAATGCTTACTCTACTTTGTTGCATCACCCTTTCCTCTTCAAGGAAAAACCAATGCAAGCTCAAGAGGTAGCATGGACGCCTCTGTTGGTTTGGGAATATTTGGGAATTTATAGGCCAAGAATTAGGGTTGGAGGAGCTTCGAGGGGCCCACAAGCCCTCAGGGTGTGCCCCTATGGCTTGTGGCCTCCTCGAGACTCCTCTGACTTCATCTCCAAGTCCTACGTGTGTCTTCTGGTCCAGTAAAATTCATCGTAAAGTTTTATTCCGTTTGGACTCCGTTCTATATTCCTTTTCTGCAAAAGTCAAAAACAAGGAAAAAAACATAAACTGGCACCAGGCTCTGAATTAATAAGTTAGTCCCAAAAATAATATAAAATAGCATAATAATGCATATAAACATCCAAAAGAGATAATATAATAGCATGGAACAATAAAAAATTATAGATACGTTGGAGTAGTATCAAGGCATACTTTTCCCATCAACGAAAACCACCAAGTAATTTCCAACACTTTTCATGCTAGATATATCGTAGGCGGTTCCCAAACAAAAAT
The DNA here is from genome assembly GCA_021605145.1 of Aegilops bicornis. Lineage (NCBI taxonomy): Eukaryota > Viridiplantae > Streptophyta > Magnoliopsida > Poales > Poaceae > Aegilops > Aegilops bicornis. Next base: position 333,067,491 of record CM038672.1, on the reverse strand, counting down.
AAAGTTTATTCCTTTTTCCACCATTCTTTCACTTTCCATGGCTAGCCGTATCCACGGGTGCCTTCCATAGAAACACTTTCCAAGGAATTTATTATTTGACAACATAAAGTAAATTTCTTTTTCATTTCAGGACTGGGCATCCCTATTACCGCCATACTCTCGTGCAATGACAAGTGAATAAACACTCATCTTGAGAATAACACATCAAGCATGGAAAATATTGGCCACCCCCTACCGCTTCATGAGCGGTAGAAGCACACAAAAAGGAAATTTATTTTGAAAATTGGAGATGGCACATACAAATTTGCTTAGAACGGCACGGGAATATCGCATATAGGTAGGTATAGTGGACTCATATGGCAAAACTGGGTTGAAGGATTTTGGATGCACAAGTAGTATCTCTACTTAGTACAAGTGAAGGCTAGGAAATAGATTGAGAAGCATCCAACCAAGAAACAAAAAAACACATAGGGGAGCATTAAGAATAACTAACACCGAATAATGCACCACAAGTAGGATGTAATTTCATTGCACAACTATTTACTTCCATGCTTGCATAGGGAATCACAAAACCTTAACACCAATATTCTTACTAAAGCATAATTACTCGCCAACATGACTCACATATCAATATCATCATATCACAAAACTATTACAAAGAATCAAATTTATTTTGTCCAATGATCTTCATGAAAGTTTTTATTATATCCCTCTTGAATATCTATCACTTTGGGACTAATTTCATATGTTGCTTTTGATATCTCAAACAAATCTAAGTGAAGAACATGAGCATAATAATTTTCATCTCTCAAAATAATATAAGTGAAGCACGAGAGAATTTCTTCAAAAATTTACTAGCCCTCATATAAATTTAAGTGAAGCATGAGAGCATTTCTTCAAAAATATTAAAGCACACCATGCTAAAAAAGATATAAGTGAAGAAATAGAGCAATTCCATAGCTCACAAAATTTAAGTGAAGCTTAGAGAACAATTCTAACAAATCATAGCATAATTTTGGCTCTCTCAAATAGGTGTGTACAACAAGGATAGATGACTCAAACTAAAAAGAAAATCAATCAAAGACTCATATAATACAAGACACTCCAAGCAAAACTCATGATATGTGATGAATAAAATATAGCTCCAAGTAAAATACCAATGGTCGTCAGAAGAAAGAGGGGATGCCTTCCGGGGCATCCCAAGCTTAGTTGATTGTTTCTCTTTGGATAATAACTTGCGGTGCCATGGGTCATCCCCAAGCTTAGGATCTTCTTACTCCCTATTCCTTCATCGATCATAATCTCACCCATAACTTGAAAACTTCAATCACACAAAACTCAACAAAACCTTTGCGATATCCGTTAGTATAAGAAACCCATCTTTACTATAAGTACCATTTAAAACCCATTCAATTTTTTTTTGCATTATATCTACTGTATTCTAAATTTTCCATGGCTTAAACCCCCGATACAATCCATAGATTCATCAAAATAAGCACACAACACAAAGAAGATAGATCTATCAAAAACATAACAGTCTGTAAGGATGCAAATTGCTCTCATACTTATGTAACTCAAAAAATTATGAAAAATTAGGACAATAGAGGTAATTTGTATATCAATCTTCTGTAAAAAATTCAGAACTTTTAGTCGCTTTTGTGAATTAAAAAAATTCTGTTACTGGACGCAAAAGTTTGTATTTTTCAACAGGATCAAAGCAACTATCACCAAAGCTATCCCAAAGGCTTTACTTGGCACAAACACTAATTAAAATATAAAAAAACACAATCGTAATAGAGGCATAATTATGCAAACACTCAAGAGCAGAAAGAAAAAGGCAAAAAATAAAATTTATTCATTGTGTTTCCTCCCAACAAGCGTCATCATTTTATGCCCCTAGCTAGGCATAATGCATAGATTCAAGCGTTGTCATCTTTATTTTTCAATTCCTCAATCAAGCACCTAGAATTCTTAAAAGATTTAGCATGTAGATTTTCAATAACAATACTCCTAGGAACAAAATTAAAAAGTTCATTCTTGCAAGTAGGATTTTTTATCACTTCAACAAAATCAGGGTGAATACTCAACATTTTAAGATCTTCTTTGTTATTATTAGAAGTTGCACCCTTGTTTTTAGTGACTTGAGTAACCTTTCCAACTTTTACGGGAGTTTTTCAATAGTTTTAACAAAAGCAAAAGTCGTGCTTAAATTACTAAAAAATTCTTCTAACTTATCAATCCGAGAAGGACTCTCTTGAATTCTTTCATTAATTATGGCTACCTTTCCCTTTAGCAACTTAAAAATCTCTCCCGCTTTTGACCCAATTTTATTAGCAAGATTATGCATTCTTTTGTCCAAATTTTCAACATGTTCTTCAGTGAGCATATTGTTTTCAATAGCATCAAGCCTTTGCATAACATGGTCAATAGTTAAAACAGTTTTATTGATAGTGAGAGGTGGATATTCTACTAGATTTCCCATAGCACTAAAAGCATCCAAAGATGGACACATCAGGAAATTCCCACCGGTAATCGTATCAAGGACGATATATACCAAGTGGTTATGCCCACATAAAAACAACAAAGAAGAACAATGGTAGATTGCTTACAAATAGATCTATTATGAGCATTGCAAATCCTATACCAAGCATCTTTTAGGTTCTCCCCTCCCCTCTGTTCAAAATTAAGTACTTCATTCTCGTGAGCACACATAATGGAGGAGGAACTAGCCATCCCGACAAAGTTGGCAAACGAGGACACGCACAAAAAGATGGATCTGACGAGAAAAATGACAAACGGAAAAGAGGGCGAGTAAACTGGCAAATTTTTGTGAAGTGGGGGAGCTAAAAACAAGACGAAAATGGAAAATAATGTAAATTGCAAGTAGATGAGATTTGTGATCAGGAACCTGATAGATGTTGATGATGTCTCCTCAGCAGCAGCGTCAGAAATTCCTTTTGATGTCGCTTGAAGTACGTCGGTATTTCCCCAAAGAGGAAGGGATGATGCAGCACATCAAAGGTAGGTATTTCCCTCGGTTATGAAACCAAGGTATCAATCCAGTAGGAGAACCAAGCAACACTATGTAAACGGTACCTACACACAAAGAACAAAGACTTGCAACCCAACGCGTATAAGGGGTTGTCAATCCCTTCTTCGGGTAACGGCGTAGGAAATTATCAAGTTGACGGGATAAAATTGTGATAGATTGGATAAATAGATATCGATAAAATGCAAAATAAAATAAATAACAAAAAATTGCAGCAAGGTAGTTTTGGGTATTGTTGATGATGTGTTTGGCCCATGTTGTTCCTTTTGGTCCAGAAAAATTCTCCAAAATTTTCGCTGTGTTTGGACTCTGTTTGGTATAGATTTTCTACGAAGTAAAAAACAAGCAAAAACAGCAACTGGCATTGGGCACTATGTCAACAGGTTAGTCCCAAAAATGATATAAATTGCTATAAAATGATTGTAAAACATCCAAGAATGATAATATAATGGCATCGAACAATAAAAAATTATAGATACGTTGGAGACGTATCACCCAACTCTCAATGAAAGCACCAATGTCGGTGTCAAAACTGGCGGATCTCGGGTAGGGGGTCCCGAGCTGTGGATCTAGGATCAATGTGGAACAAGGGTCGAATAACACGGTGTTTATCCATGTTCGGGCCCTCTCTAGGAGGTAAAACCCTACGTCCTGCATGATTGTATTTTATGTGTATGGTATGATTACAGAGTCAATCTACCTCGAGATCAGGTGATCTAAACCCTAGGTTAATGGGGCATCGGATCTTGCTCTAACCCTAAAGAATAAATACCCCCGGTTTATATACACACAACAGATCTCTCCATCATATGGAGTGACAAATCCTAGTCTCGATTCATGCCAACCCAACCGACACCTTCAGAGGTACCTGAAGTGCACCTTTATGATCACCCAGTTATGAAGTGACGTTTGGATACACACTAAGTATTCCTCCGGTGTCAGGGAGTTACATGATCTCATGGTCTAAGGAAAAGATACTTGACATCAAGAAAGCTATAGCAAATAAACTAAATGATCTAATGTTAAGCTTATGGTTGGGTCTTGTCCATCACATCATTCTCCTAATGATGTGATCCCATTATCAAATGACAACTCACGTCTATGGTTAGTAAACCTCTTTGATCAACGAGCTAGTCTATGCATAGGGGTTGATGCATGTTTTCGTCCTACTTTCTCTTGTAGAAATCTTGGGGCACTCTTTGAAGTTCTTTATGTTGGATTGAATATGATGAATCGAAAGTTGTTTGATGCATATCGAATAATCAACTCACGGACACTTGTAGTGACATTGGATTATCTAGGTGACATTAGAGTTGGTTGATGTGTATCATATGGTGTTATTTTAGTACGAACTCTATGGATGTTTGTGACACTTATAGGAATAGCTCAATAGATTGATCAGATAGAATAACTTTGAGGTGGTTTTGTACCATACAAGCAATTTCATCTTATGTTCTCCATTACATAAGAACTTTGGAGTGACTCTTGATACGTCTCCAATGTATCTATAATTTATGAAGTATTCATGCCATGTTTACAATCGTCTTATATGATTTTGGTATGATTTGATTAAAACTAACCCGGACTGACGCTGTTTTCAACACAACTACCGTGGTGTTGTTTTTGTGCAGAAATAAAAGTTCTCCGAATGCGATGAAAATCAACGGAGAATTTTTTTGGAAAATATAAAAAATACTGGAACGAAGAGTTACCGGAGGGGAGTCCCGTGGGGCCCATGAGGGTGGGGGGCGCGCCCCCTGCCTCGTGGACTCCCTGTGGGGCCCCCTGACTTGTTCTCGACGCCATCCTCTCCTATAAATATAGAAACCTCCAAAAAATAACCTAGATCGGAAGTTCCACTGCCGCAAGCCTCTGTAGCCACGAGCAATCAATCTAGGCCCTCTCTGGCACCCTGCCGGAGGGGGCCATCATCACCGGAGGCCATGGAGGAGGATCCCGGAGGGGCCATCATCGCCATGAAGGCCAAGGACCAGAGGGAGAACCTCTCCCCATCTAGGGGGAGGCCATGGAGGAGGAAGCACAAGGGGGAGAACCTCTCCTTCTCTCTCTCTCGGTGGCGCCAGAGTGCCATCGGGAGGGGAATCATCGCCGCGGTGATCGTCTTCATCAACATCACCATCATCATCACCATCCTCATCTCTTTTACGCGGTCCACTCTCCCACACCCCGCTATAATCCCTACTTGAACATGGTGCTTTATGCCACATATTATGATCCAATGATGTGTTGCCATCCTATGATGTTTTGAGTAGATATCCTTTGTCTTTGGGTTGATTGATGATCTAGATTGGTACGAGTTGTATGTTTTATGTTGGTGCTGTCCTATTGTGCCCTCCGTGTTGCGCAAGCGTGAGGGATTCCCGCTGTAGGGTGTTGCAATACGTTCATGATTCGCTTATAGTGGGTTGCTTGAGTGACGGAAGCATAAACCCGAGTAAGGGGGTTGTTGCGTATGGGATAAAGGGGACTTGATGCTTTAATGCTATGGTTGGGTTTTACCTTAATGATCTTTAGTAGTTGCGAATGTTTGCTAGAGTTCCAATCATAAGTGCATATGATCCAAGAAGAGAAAGTATGTTAGCTTATGCCTCTCCCTCATATGAAATTGCAATGACGACTACCGGTCTTGTTAACAATTGCCTAGGATAATTCCACTTTTACCGACCCATCATTATTCCACATTCGCTATTTATAATATTTAGTAATATATTCTAACTTTGTGATAACAGCACCTACTTTTATATTTTAGCTCTCCGATATCATGCAAAGTTATCCTCTTCATACCCACAACGTAGTTTTATTTCTCGTTTCTAGTTGGATGCAAACATTCGATTACGTGAAATTAAATGTCGATTGGCGAGATAGGACTTGAGAGAATATTGATCTTACCTTTAGCTCCTTGTGGGTTGGACACTCCATACTTATCACTTCCACCTTTGGGAATTGTTACGATGATTCCTGCACTTGGGGATTATCAAGCTCTTTTAAAGCGCCGTTCTTGGGAGCAATAGCGTGGGGTTGATATTCTCGTGTGTGCTTGTTTGCTTTCTTCACTAAGTAGATTTTGTTTTACCTTTTTGTTTCTGTTTAGTTGTGGGTGAAACATACAAAAAATTAAAAGAATGAAAATAACAAAAATCTACTTGCCTCTCATGCCTAAAAAAGTTTTTCAATAAGAGAAGTGATTGGAAGATTATGCATTGAAGAAGTGAGGGTCGACCTTGAGCACTTGTGTTCATGCTCATGGAAACAATGTAAAAAATTTCATGGAAGCTTCTCCAAAAATAATTATCTCCTTGTATATATCCATTGTATTATAAAAATAATGTGCCAAGCTTTGGTTTTAGGATGATTAGATTGCTTGTTTACTATGTGCAGTACAAAAACATAAACTCTGAAACTTTTTGCGCATTACTTTTGTACAAGTTTTTAAAAAAATTCATATTTTTTAGAATTTTTTGGAGTTACATAAGTTTACCGAACTTCCAGATTACTACAGACTGTCCTGTTTTTGACGGATTCTGTTTTCTATGTTGTCGGTGTACTAAAGTAAGGGTACCTTAATACCCCAAACTTGTGCACGGGCAGTCGCAGCGTCCCCGTGGCAAGCCTCGCCGGGCGTCCGCCAAGACCCTCCGCAGCCTTTCAGAAGACAAGACCCCGGCAAGAGGAGCTTGCTGGGAAGGCCTCTCTCGGCACGAAGAAGGCCCCAAAGAAGAGGAGCTTCTTTGGGAAGGCCTCTCGGCACGAAGAAGGCCCGGCAAGAGGAGCTTGCCGGGAAGGCCACCTGTGCACGCAGAAGACAAGGCCCGGCAAGAGGAGCTTGCGGAAGGCCCGAGCGCGACAAGTCTCCGGGCGCGGCAAGATCGGCCGCTGCAAGGCGCTTGCCGCTGACATGCAACTTCTCTCCGTCTCCGCTCCAGCTCACCCAGCGACGTGTCGCCATGGGACCGTTCCATGGGCGCGTGTCGAGAGGTCAGGAGCCAGCGGAGAGCAGCGATAAGCGGCGGCCGACAAGCTCGCCATCGTGGCGGCGGAGGCGCACTGACGGTCTCTCATATAATCGCTTGGGTGACAATGACGGGCATTTATTGCTTTTGTCCCTTGCCGTCAGAGTTAGGTATTTGGCACTATACACTGTTCAAGTAGGTGTACCAACTCCTGTTTTTACATTTGTACCCCCGCCTATGTTGCCACCTGTCGGAGACCCCTTGAGCATATAAAAGGAGGCCCGAGTGCAACGTAGAAGAGGTTCGCGAGGTTCGCGAGGTTTGGCTGGTTCGGTTCATTGGACTGGCCATAGACTAGACGCACTCACGCTAGGTGTTGTAGCTCGCATTGCTCCCTAGCAAGAACACAATAGATCAAACAAGCAGCAGTAGGAGTTTTATCTCTCCGGAGAGCTCCGAAGCTAGGTAAACCGCTCGTGTGCCTCGCCTCGATCCGCTCTTTGTGCGACCTCCGCCCCCCTCCGAACCACAAGGGGCCCGGTCCGCCGGCCCCATAGGTGTCCGTGGGTACGATCAGCCTCCCCGACATCTCTGGCGCGCGCCGGTAGAAGCGTCAAGGCCGTGTTACTCTGATCCGGCGTTCACACGAGCAGCGTCATCAACATCTTCCCCAACATGCCACCGAAGAAGAAAGCTTCGGCGGCAGCAGAGCCGTCCGCGTCGTACCCACCTTCACCGCAGCAAACGGGTGGTGGGGCAGACGCTGGCGGAGGGACGAGCACCGACGAAGGTGCTCGCGACGTTGCCAAGTCCAAGGACAAGGCACCGCAAACCTCGGCGTCCGCGCATCCCCCGCGCCCATCTCAGGAGACGCGGGACCAACAACGTCATGGCGTTCACAACATCATACGTTCGTTGGATCGAGACCCTCAAGACCAGCATGCGCGCCAACATGCCGCACGAGTGAGATACGGTCGCCGGACGGGCGCTGCTCCTTCTAACGTAGTTAGAAGTCCGGCGTGTCCCGCCTCGCATCGTTCTCCAATGCCGCCTACTACTCCGGTGAAGCTCTGGCGAGAGCTCAGCTGCTCCTCGACTACCCTCCAACGGCCGACATGGTCGACGAGTGGAGGGCCACTATCCAGAGCCTCATCGGCTTCGCCAACGGCGACGTCCCGCGGCGACCAACCCCATCGTTGCCGCGGCGAGACGACAAAACGCGGGCGGTGGCGGCGAGGCTGTCGGAGGTGCAACCACCGTGCACTCTCCGCCAAGAAGGCCAAGATCGCCGACTCACCGGATCCACCTCGACAGCGACTCCACCGCGTCGTCCGGATCCATGGCCGCCGCGATCAGCGCCAAGTTCTTCATGAGCGACAACAAGAGGACGCTCAACTTCGCATCGGCGCCCGAAGAGAAGCGCGACGTCGATCCGACAAGCGCGTTGGGCCTTCTGTTGGCATGCGCGCGCCGGAGGGGCCAGGCGACTTGCCGTACGCGGTAGGTTGCCCTGCGTTCACTCGTGAGCTGCGGCAAGTCCAGTGGCCCGACAAGAAAAACTTCAAACCAGACGTGCCAGAGAAGTATGATGGCAGGACGCATCCATCGGAGTTCCTCAGCATCTACACCATCGCGGTGCAGGCTGCGGGGGGACGGGACGACAAGATCCTCGCCAACTACTTCCCGCTCGTGCTCAAGCCCAACGTCAGATCTTGGCTCATGCACTTGCTGGACAGCTCCATACCCTCTTGGGCAGATCTGTGCCATTAGTTTGTTGGCGCCTTCACAGTTGGCCACAAACCTCATGGCCAAGAGAGTGACCTTCACTTGCTCGCCCAGAAGGAAGGAGAGTCCCTACGCAAGTTCATTCAGAGATTCAGCCGTGTGCACTACAACATCCCAGACGTCCACCCTGCCGCGGTGATCAGCGCATTTCATCAGAATGTGCGGAACCGCAGGATGAGGGAGGAGATGGCGATGTGCAAAGTCAAGGACGTCGATGAGCTGTACGCCTTGGCCGACAAGTGTGCACGCTACCGAGGAAGGAGGAGACTCCACGGAGAGAATGCGTAAGCAGGATCCGACAAGGATGACACCGCCCGGCAAAGAAGGGTCGGCGGCGAGGCAAATGTAAAAGAAGAAAGCCGAGAAGTGCTAGCAATCGAGCAGTCCGGCAATGGAGGTGGCAACAAGAACGCCAAGACTGGTGGCTCCGGCAAGGAGGTTGCCGACGCCAACCACCGATCGGTGGCGGCCGCCGACAAGCGGTGACAGCTCCGGCAAGCAGTATTGCAAGATCCACCGCACCAAGGGCCACGACCTCCAGAGCTGCAAGAAGGTCGAGCAGCTCGTCGAACAGCAGAGAGCTGAGTACGAGCGGCGCGACAAGGAAAAGGCCTAGGAAGGTGCTGGAGGAGCAAGCAAGAAACGTCCCGCCCGGGGAGGACGCCGCAACAAGGCCAAGCAGCGACAAGGAGATCGACCTCCCCGCGGCCGCGACAAGGATGAAAATGATGACGACAACGAAGACATGGAGGACGACGACGCCGATGAGCAGGAGTTTCAGAAAGCCACAGAGGTTCTTTGCATTGACGGAGGTGCTTCCCTGCATACCTCCCACCGCCAACTCAAGCAATGGATGCGGGAGGTCAATGCAATAGAGCCATCTGTAGAGTCACGCAAGCCTCTCAAGTGGTCCAAGACGCCTATCATTTTTGATATTGAGGACCACCACGACCGCGTGGATCGCGGTGGGGTGCTTGCCGATGTTGGTCTCACCAACCATCCGCAACCTCAAGGTCACAAAATGTTAGTTGACGGCGGGGCGGCTTGAATCTGATCTCCTCCGCGGTGCTCCGAAGCTTCAAATCCTCGACAATGAACTCGAAGAGACCGGAACTTTCCAAGGAATCAATCCGGGAAGGAGCAAGCCGAAGGGGAAGATTACGTTGCCAGTCACATTTGGCAGCGAGCTGAACTTCAGGACTGAGAGGGTTACATTCGACGTTGCCGATTTCCCGTTGCCTTACAATGGGATACTTGGCCGTCCAGCGCTCGCCAAGTTCATGGCGACCTCTCACTACGCCTACAACCTACTCAAGATGCCAGGCCCGATAAGCGTCATCTCTGTCCACGACGACAAGAAGGATGCCCTTATCTGTGCCGACAAGATCTTCCGGGATGCAGCCGCGACAGATTGCCAAACACTTGCCGCTGAAGCTCCCGGGGGGAAGAAGACCAAGTCCAAGTCCGGCAAGGGCTCTGATGCTCACTCCGCAAGCGCACCTCTTCGAGTGCTGCGCTGCCGTCGAGGACGCACCATCGAGCTCCACCGCAAGTGCAAGAAGATGGTGGCTCATGAAGACCAAGAAGGTGCCCGCCAAGGAGGGCGGCACTGGTGGTACCTTCACCATCGGTGCCTCTCTCGACCCTAAATAGGAAGGCGGCGCCGTTGCTTTCTGCGGGCGAATGTCGGCGTGTTTGCATGGCAACCGTCGATATCCCCGGTGTTCCTGTGAAAGTGATTGAGCACCGCTGGCCGCTTGTCCTCACGCGGCCCGTCAAGCAAAAAGTCGTGAAACAAGCGGTGGGCGCCAAGAATTCATAGTGAAGAGATCAAGAAACCGGAAGCAAAGGCCTTGTCGAGGAGTGCTCCATCCAACGTGGTTGGCCAATCTCGTAGTCGTCGCAAGAAGCAAATGGGAAATGGAGACTTTGTATTGACTTCACGGATGTTAATAAAGCTTGTCCCAAAGATCCATTTCCCTTGCCGCCGCATTGACCAGATTGTTGACTCCACGGCTGGATGTGATTTGCTTTCGTTTCTTGATGCATACTCAGGATACCATCAGATCTTCATGGCTGAAGAAGACGAAGAGAAGACCGCATTCATCACACCATGTGGCACATACTGTTTCATACGGATGCCTTTCGGTTTGAAGAATGCTGGTTCAACATTTGCAAGGGTAGTCCATGACGCTTTTGAGCCGCAGATGCACAGAAATGTAGAAGCATACATGGATGACATAGTGGTCAAAAGCAAGCGACAAACAATACCGCAGAGTATGAAGGTTTGCTTGCCGGTCTCAGGATCGCAGTGGACCTTGGGATCAAGAAGCTTATTGTCAGGGGTGACTCGCAACTCGTCGTCCGCCAAGTCAACAAAGATTACCAGAGTCCGTTGATGGAAGCCTACGTTGATGAAGTGAGGAAGTGGAAGAGCACTTTGACGGCCTGCAAATGGAACATGTTCCAAGAGCTCGAGAAAGATATTCTTGACGGCTTTGTCAAAGTCTTGCTGCGCTAAGTTACACAATGGAACCAGGGATTTTTGTGCTCAAGCTGACTCGATACCGTAACACCATCAATCGGACAAAGCAAGAAGAGGAAGTTGGCCTCTGGTGACTACTTTCCGGCGAGCTTCCCGGCCGTCGTTGCAAAGTTCCCCAAGATCAACACCAACAGTCTTTGAGGAGCGATGCTCCGCCAGACCCGAGGTTTGTTTCGTTGAATCAGACGCTCCCGACAAGTCTTGCTCCGGCAAGCTTGTCGGGGAGCATCTAGCTCCGGCATGGCCGCAGGCTGTTGCCGTGGAAGCTGATGTTCCCGCAGCAGCAGATGTGTCTTTAGTCCTTGTTGTCGAGCCGCAAGCTCCAGCATGGGCGCATCAGATTGTCCATTTCCTCCGGACAGGAGAACTTCCCGAAGAGCAAGAAGAAGCGGAAAGAGTAGCCCGGCAGTCAAGTATGTACCAGTTTGTCGACGATACCGCATGTAAGAAGACTCAACGGTGTGAAATTGAAGTGTATTCTCGTGGAAGATGGATGTAAGCTGTTGGCGAAGATACATGGAGGCATATGTGGTTACCACATTGGCGCCAAGAGCACTTGCCGGCAAAGCTTTCCGGCAAGGTTTCTTCGCCGACAGCCCTCCGTGATGCAACCGCACAAGTAACCAAGTGTGAAGCGTGCGGTTCCATTCCAAACAGATACACCAACCAGCTCAAGCTCTCCAGACGATCCCTTTATCCTGGCCATTTTTCGGTGCGGCTCGACATCCTCGGCCCTTTCCCCGAAGTTGTCGGGGCTTTGAGTACTTGTACGCCGCCATCGACAAGTTCACAAAGTGGCCGGAAGTGGAAGCGATGAGGAAGGTGACAAGACGGTCGTGATCAAGTTCTTTCAGTCAATTGTTTGTCGCTTTGGAATCCCTAACCGGATCATCACCGACAACGGCACACAATTCACGAAGTCGCACCTTCATGCAAGACGTCCAAGACCTTGGCGCCAAGGTCTGCTTTGCTTCGCTTCTCACCGAGAAGCAACGGTCAAGGTAGAGGGCAAATGCTGGAAGTGCCGTGTGGGCTCAAGACCGTAACTTTCGACAGGCTGCACAAGTGCGGAAGAAACTGGATCGAGGAGCTGCCGGTGGTTCTTTGGTCGATCAGACGACGCCAAATCGAGCCACCGCCGGACACCCTTTGCTCTAGTCTATGGAGCGAGGCAGTTCTCCCCACGGAACTTCAGATACGGATCGCCTCGAGTACTCGCTTATGATGAGCTTGAGCAAGAGCAGCTGCGACAAGATGACGCTGCTCCTCGAGGAGGATCGTCTTCGCCATTGTCTGCGAGCCGCTCGCTACCAGCAAGCTCTGCGTCGCTACCATAGCCGCAGGGTTAATGCCGGAAGTCTCGAGGAAGGCGACCTTGTTCTTCGGCGCGTTCAGTCCGCCAAGAATTCAAACAAGTTGACGCCGAAGTGGGAAGGCCCTTATCGGGTGAAACGAGTCGATGGGCTGGCGCTGTCCACCTTGAGACCGAAGATGGCATTCGGTGAGCAACTCTGGAACATTGAGCATCTTCGTAAGTTTTACCCATAGGGCGCCGTTAGCCGGAACCCGTTTCGGCAACCACCTTTTGTACAAGTCTTGCCGCGATTGCATGTAATCCTTTGTACAAAGCCGGGTGCAGACCCCGTGCATCAGTAAAGCTCGTGTGTTGCGCACAGCTTGTCAAGTTCATGCTTTCATCATTTTATTGCATGCTTTGGCTAACACTTTGTGCAGCAACCACACCCGGTAAGCAGAATCGAGCCGCTAGGCTCCATAACATTATTTCCTCCTCTTTTTCTTTTCTCACAGAAAGCAAGGCTCCCTCGCGCACAAGTTAACCAGGGGGGAAGGAGGAGATAATACTATGGACCAGCGCCCGCTCGAGGAAGGTTCACCTCATCGGGAAGCAAGAGACAGAAAAGCTAAGTTGCCAAAGTTTGAGCAATCAATTTTTAAATTTTCAAGTTATCTTCCTCGAACGATAGTACTTTGTATGGAAAACCCATGCGCGGAGGAACCAAATCGTGACTGGTCGCGCCCTTACTTTGTTTCGACTCCGCTCAACAACTTAAGTGAGCTGCGGCTAGTCCGCGACAAGGTTGCTTGACGGTAGCGACCCCTTGACGAGCTGCTGAAGTTTGCACTTTCGGCGCTCGCATGGCAAGGGTGCTGCCGCAAGTTTCCCTGAAAAGCGTAGGGCAATAACATAAAAAGCCAAGAGTCGAGTAAAGGAAGTAACATAGCAAATGTTGCCCAGAATAAAGTTATATTACAAAAATAACTTATTGCAGCACTGGCTAAATCGTTCTCAGAACTGAAATAACAGTGAAGAGGAGAAGAAGAAGGCGCGCAAGACCAAGCCCGGCAAGCCGGAGTTGCCGGGCTGCGGCAAGCCGTAGTTGCCGGGCTGCGGCAAGCCGTAGTTGCCGGGGTCGCGGCAAGCCGAGAGTTGCCGGGGCTGCGATATCGAGATAAGCCCTTCGTCCCTTTTCAAGCATCCCTTTTTCATTAAAAACATTCTACTCGGATACAATCCGTGGGGAATGAAAAACATGAAAGAGAGGATTACATGTTTTAAATGCGGATAAGGCCCGAAGGCTTACAAATTAAAATGATAAGATGCCCGTAATCCTTTTCCTGTCCCTCTTTTCAGGAGGTAGGTCAAGGAGGCGAGAAGGGCAAAAGAAACGCCTAGGCGAGCTACAGTGCCGAAGGCACCAAGGAACATCCCGGAGCTCCCCGAGGGCTTGACGGAGATGGCAGCGCCGAAGCGGGGCTCGAGACGGGCGGCGGGGCGTCGGCCTGTTGTCGAGGGCACTACGCCTCGTACTCCGACTCTGACAGCCTTGTCGCCATCCCTCTTCCCTTCCGCAGCCTCTCCCACGCCACGCCCAAGGAGACGACCACGGGAGTTCAAGGAGCCGGGCGACGCGGATGATGGGGTCGCCGGTGACGCCTGACGGCGCCCGACAACTAATCGGGCCTGCTACCCTCGTCGTCGCTGTTGCTCTCCTCCTCGTCACTCGCTCGAGGGAATCTTCATTGTCGGAGGAGCTATCCACGCAGCAATTGTGCAAAATACCGAGATCCCGAAGACCTTGACGGAGAGGAGATCACCCTCCATTAACTTAAAATGGAGGGTAAACCCCGCCTCAGTGTGGATGCGAGTGAACGTCTTCCACCCACGATCAAGATACATCACATTAGGGGCTGGGAATACAACATGGACTCGCATGCCGCTGATTCCACAGCCCCTCATGTGCAGTCTCAGTGTCTCGGGCGGATCCGACTCCATCGCGCTCGCGAACGGAGCTGGAAGCCGGAGGCGATGATGAGGCGCCCGGCGCAGCCTGACGAAGAACTCGCAAGGGTCGTCCCCTGTATGGACCGCCGCAGGGAGGGGAACCGCCGGCGGAAGCGGAGACGGCGCGCCGCCCCGTCCGCCTCTTCCCGGCGCCTCGACCTGCGTCCACGACCTCGCCCCTCCCTCTTCCTCTTGTGGCTGGCTCTGCCACCCGGGCGTGGGGTTGGGAGGAGGCGCTGTCTAGCGGCGACCCTCGCCGCCACCGATGAAGAACCAAGGTTCCGCTTTCTCCATGACAAATGAGAGAAAGGGGAGAAACCGAGGAAAGGAGGCGATAGGAGAGTGCGGGCTTTGCGCTCCCCTTCCGCTCTTTTTAAGGAAGCAAGGTGGGGGCTCGACCGCCCCGCTCGGCAAATCAGGGCATAGGAAGAGCAGGGAATCAGGGCCGACCTGCTGCCTCTACTCGTAACGGCCCAATTTTCCACTTCCACCGTCCGCGACCCCAAGAGCATGGGAACCACGTGGCGGGGATGCAGAATCGAGGCTGACGGGTGAAGCGATCCCACGCCGCCCACTTCCCCACGACGCCGCAATTGACGCATGCCGTTCACGGGGAACGCGCGGTACTGGAATGGATTTGGTTTGGACCAGCCGCTGCGTGCCGTGCCTGTTTTGGGCCTGGCCCAACAGCCAAAGACCATGTATGGCCCAGACCGGGGCTCTGCCGGTGTACTAAAGTAGGGGTACCCTAGTACCCCGAACTCGTGCACGGGCAGTCGCAGCGTCCCCGTGGCAAGCCTCGCCGAGCGTCCGCCAAGACCCTCCGCAGCCTTTTAGAAGACAAGACCCCGGCAAGAGGAGCTTGCCGGGAAGGCCTCTATAGGCACGAAGAAGGCCCGGCAAGAGGAGCTTGCCGAAGGCCTCTCGGCACGAAGAAGGCCCGGCAAGAGGAGCTTGCCGGAAGGCCACTCGAGCACACAGAAGACAAGGCCCGGCAAGAGGAGCTTGCCGAAGGCTCGGAGCGCGACAAGTCTCCGGGCGCGACAAGGATTCGGCCGCGGCAAGGCGCTTGCCGCGGCATGCAACTTCTCTCATTCTCCGCTCCAGCTCACCCAGCGACGTGTCGCCATGGGACCGTTCCATGGGCGCGTGTGGAGAGGCTGTGCAGCCAGCGGAGAGAAGCGATAAGCGGCGCTGACAAGCTCGCCATCGTGGCGAGCGGAGGCGCACCTGACGGTCTCTGTTACACTGTTTGGCCGACAATGATGGACATTTGTTGCTTTTGTCCCTTGCCGTCAGAGTTAGGTATTTGGCACTGTACACTGTTCAAGTAGGTGTACCAACTCCTGTTTTTACATTTGTACCCCCACCTATGTTGCCACCTGTCGGAGACCCCTTGAGCATATAAAAGTTGGCCCGAGTGCAACGTAGAAGAGGTTCGCGAGGTTCGGCTGGTTCGGTTCATTGGACTGGCCATAGACTAGACGCACTCACGCTAGGTGTTGTAGCTCGCATTGCTCCCTAGCAAGAACACAATAGATCAAACAAGCAGCAGTAGGAGTTTTTGTTAAAGTTTTGTGTGGATGAAGCGTTCGAAGATCGAGGAGCTATCAATATGAGAAGAATAAAGAGAGGTAAGAATTCAAGCTTGGGTATGGACAAGGCACCCATGTAAATATTTCAAGGATACTCAAGGATCTAAGCTTGGGGATGCCCCCGTTGGCATCCCATCTTTCTTCTTCAACAATTATCGGTATACCTTGGTTTTTATTTTGTTCACATGATTTGTGTCCTTTGTGTTTTTGTTTTTCCTTTAAGAACTATGCTAGTATGAGATAGCCCTTCATTGATTTATAGAATGCTTCATGTGCTTCACTTATATATTTTAAGTATGATTTTATAGAATTGCTCTTTGTGCTTCACTTAATTCTTTTGAATATGGTTTTATAGAATGGTTCGTGTGCTTCACTTATATATTTTGAGCTTGGATATTGGTTAGTCGATATTAATGGTAGAATGCTCCAT
Organism: Aegilops bicornis; assembly: GCA_021605145.1. Taxonomy (NCBI): domain Eukaryota; kingdom Viridiplantae; phylum Streptophyta; class Magnoliopsida; order Poales; family Poaceae; genus Aegilops; species Aegilops bicornis. Next base: position 333,050,812 of record CM038672.1, on the reverse strand, counting down.
GAACTTCACTTATATCTTTTGGAGTATGAATAGTACTATAATCTAAAGTGGGGTTGGAAGAGTGTCAACTTTAGGAATTGGTAATCCCACTATTTTGGAGGGTGTTGAATCTTAGTGTGATATTTATGGAAGTGGATTTGGAAGAGTGTCAACTTTAGTTGGTAACGATTCCACTATTTCGGAAGAGGTTCCAACAGTTCAAATGGGCTCTGAAGAAACTCATCCCACTTCATCTGTCCATGAAGAAATTCCAGCCGCTAGCGCTGATGAACCTACTGCTGCTGATCCTCAGACTGCACCTGTTGAGGAACAAGAAATTCCTCACCAAGAACCTGAGATTGCGATTCACGAGGTCGTGATGCAACTCATCGACACTCCACCGCCAAAGCCAAAGGATCCCTTCTCAACAAAGCAAAAGTTCAAGGCTGAAGACTTCTTCACGAAAGCACGTATTCTTCATCGATTACAATCCGTATGATTACGCTCGCATAAGGAAGAGGCGCGTTCGACTGCCAACCAAGCCAATTTCTATTCCTCAGTGCTCTTCAATAAAGACAAAGTCTTCGATCATGCTCATATTCCTCATGTGGACTTGGAGTCTCTGCCAGGCTTCGAGCCAGTCCTCAGTGTTCTTCACGACGCAGGACTTCTGAATTTCTGCACTGACATCTGTGATTGGAATGAAGAACTCATTCTTCAATTCTATGCAACGCTGCACATCACCGGAGACGCTGAAGACGTGAACTCATGGGTATTAGATCGATGTCCGAAAATACTCACTACAAGGCACCAAAGAATCGAATTGCTTCGTGCTCTACCACTCGATCCTCCACTTGACGGTGCTCGTTGTATCTACAATGAACCGTAACTTTCAAATCACTATATGCAAGTCTTGATGAAGCCTTTGAAGCCAAGGCAGGCCCCAAGAACCAAATTCCTCGTCAAGGAATTATCGTATGTGCCTCGGACTGTCTATCGGATTCTGACGAAGACAATGAGTCCTATCAAAGGCCACGACTCGAATGATGAAGAAGTCGTTGGCATCATGAAGAATATGCTTTTCAATATCATTCATGGCGTTCCCGTCAACTTCCATGATTTCTTCATGAGGAGTCTGGCAAACATTGCTATATCACCATTTGAGCTGAAGCCTTATGCGCCTTGGATAATGAGATTCATCAGGACAAGGTCTTCACTCAATTACAAGGCTGATACTCTGAACCACTGCAGCTACTTGCCCCCGATTGAAGTCCTCAAACGGACATTTACCTCAGCCGATGACAAGGGCAAGGCTACTGCTGTGATCGATGAAGGCATTCATCCATTGGATGGACAATTTCGCAAAGCAGCATCCTACTCCACCAATGATGACTCTGCCACACATGACTCTGCTGCAAATACCTCAGTCAAGCAAAGTCCTCAAGCTATCAGACCTGTGGTGATGACTGATCGTGAGTTACTCCTCGGTCTTCAATGTAAGGTTGATCGCAATCATAAATGGGTCAAGCGTCAGTTTGGTTCAATTCTTCACAACATGACCTCTACACACAATGCAGTGAAGAAAAACCACTACTACCTCCATGAAACCTTCAAACGCCCCGACACTGCGGTAGGCCCTACTACAACAACCGACCCCAACAACGCTGGCGCTCCTTCTTCAACTTGAAATTCTTCAGGGGCGTTAGTCCTCAGTTTCGATCCTTTTGGTCATTCGATGACAAAGGGGAGAAATTTGAGTTAGTCTTCAAGCGGGTCTATTATATGGGCAAAAATTTTAAGTTACAACTCTCGTTCTTCTGAAACTTTTATTGGATCGAGTTGTAATCTTAAACCCGATGGTGCTTTGATACTTTTGATGCACTATGCTCTGATACTAGCTCTAATTCTCTTGAGCTCTAATACTCTTGATGCGTTATTTTGCATGCTTGTTCCTCATTAATGTTATCGCACGCATGCTGAATTACATCAAGCACCATATTTCATCATGCATTTCAAATTCTTCATAGTATATGTCAAATGCGTGTATGAATTACAAGATATAGGGGGAGATCTCCATGATTCAACTCTTCAAATGTGCATTGCCTCAAAAGCAAATTCCTCACTATGCACATCTTCGTGGGGAGTTCTTCTATATCTTGCAATCAAATTCCTCAATATCAGTATTTACACTTCATATGTTTATCCCGTTGAAAACTTAACCTATATTGTCATCAATCACCAAAAGGGGAGATTGTAAGTGCATCTAGTGCCCCTTAGTGATGTTGGTGTATTGAAGACTTATAGGTTAAGGAACTAATGCGCTTGTGAGTGTACACGTGTCTATAAGTCTATGAGGAGTTTGATATTTACAGAGAAAGTCGACCCCAAAAATGAAGTTCTTCGATCAAGACTTTGATATTTTGAAGACTTTACGAAGACTTTGAAAGTGAAGAAATTGGTGTGACCTTGAAGACTTAGTATTCATTTGAGGAACATGAAGCTTGAAGACTTTTTGTTTCGTAGTTTCATTTTCTCTTTCTTGAGTCATAGGAAACACCGTCTTTGTTAAAGGGGTCGAGGAAATACTAAGGAAAAATTTCCATGTGATGCTCAACTAAAATCCTACACCTACCAAATCCCTTCAAGTGAAGCCTTTGGAAATCTCATACAGATTCACCAATTTCTTCAAAGGATGTAGACGAAGTTCTTTCCGGTCAGCCGAGGAATTTGTTCTGACCGAGGAGTTAGGAATTCGCCAAAGGCGGATTGCCTACACAGTGAGGAACATGATAGCCCCGAGGAATTTGAGATTCAAATTTCCGACCGTTCTTTATCTTCTTGGCCGCCTGTCCCAAAATATCTTATCCACCTAACGGTCATATCATTGAAGGGCATTTATGTCTTATCATGTCGGGCTGCTCCCTAGGCTATAAATAGCCGCCCCTACAACCACTAGCTGGTTGGCTGCTCCGAGAGAACTTGACACTTGTCATTTGAGAGCAACCCATCCTCCGAGGACTTTGAGCGAAAATCATCGAGTGAGGAAAAATCCAAAAACCAAACCCCTACAAACTCAAAGTGATTGAGCATCACTGAAGAGATTGATCCTGCGTGGATCCGACGCTTGTTACCTTTGAAGACGGTGCTTCTTCCAGACGGTTAGGCGTCATGCTCTAGAGCATCCAAGAGGAATTGTGGATCACCGAGTGACCAAGTCTGTGAAGGTTTGGAAGTCGCTCAATACTTACCACGAGTGATTGGACGAGGTCTGTGTGACCTTAGTTCAAGGAGAATACGGTGAGGACTTGGTGTCCTGAGCTGCGTGCTCAGCGACGGGGTGTCCGGGACTGTGTGTCCTCGAGTTTAAATACTCAGCCGCTCCAACCAGACGTACAACTGAGACAACAATTGGAACTGGTCTACCAAATCATTGTCTTCACCAACCTTACTGGTTCTATTTCCTCAACCCTTTCATTTCCTCATTATTGTGTTGAGTGTTTGTTCATATCTGTGTTTGAAGACTTTGATCAAGACTTTCTCAATTTCCTCAGTTCAATTTCTTGATCTGCTTTGTCTTCATCTTGTGCTATCCCTGTGTTTACGCTTTCTGTACTCTTTGTTTGTCTTCATTTCATCATGATGACCATGCCCGCATTCTCTTATGCTTACTTCTGAGTACTTATTCCGCTGCAAGTAGTTCTTCGCTAAGGAATTTCCTCGCCGGCAAATTCCTTAGTGAAGAATTCATAAAAATCGCCTATTCACCCCCCCTCTAGTCGATATAACGCACTTTCAGTTGATTCTTGTTCCTATAATTATGTTCTCACAAAATCCCTAGGCATAGGAAGTGGGTTATATTTAAATGTGCTAGTCATATTCTTCATGATGCTCTCTTTATGTTTCAATTCTTTTCTTTTATGTGAGCATCATTGAACTCATCATGCCTAGCTGAAAGGCACTAAAGAAAAGCGCTTGTTGGGAGACAACCCAATATTTATCCTTACTGTTTTTGTGTGTTAACATGATTAAGATACTGTAGTAATCATGTTTTATAGCTTTTGTTTCAATAAAGTGCCAAGTAAGACCTTTGGGAAGACTTGGGTGAAAGTTAATGTGATCTTGCTGTAAAAAACAGAAACTTTGCGGTCACGAGATTAGCTGCCATTTTTTACAGAAGAGTTCTTTTGAGTTGATTCTTTTTGCAGAAGATTAATAGACAAATTCCTCAAGTCCAAAAATTTATTTCATAATTTTTGGAGTAGAATAAGTATGGTTTCTGTTCAGATCATTACAGACTGTTCTGTTTCTGACAGATTATGTTTTCATTGCATAGTTTGCTTGTTTTCTAGTTTCTATGGATTATATTTCTCAATATAAATTGTAGAAATGATATGGTACATTAGTAATTGTGTGATAACAATTATGAACCTTGTCTTTGACAGTACCAAAGTGAATGGTTTACTCTTTATCATAGTAACCTATCTCACAAAGTTCCGTTAAGTTTTGTGTGATTGAAGTTTTTAACCTTTGGGTGAGATATCGATATGAGGAGAATAAGGAGCGGAAAGACCCTAAGCTTGGGTATGCCCAAGGCACCCCAAGTTAATATTCAAGGAAGACTCAAGCGCCTAAGCTTGGGGATGCCCCAGAAGGCATCTCGTCTTTCGTCTTCAAAACTATCGATATACCTTACTCGGAGCTATATTTTTATTCGTCACATGATATGTGTTTTGCTTGGAGCATATTTTCAATTTTACTTGCTGTTTGAATAAAATCATTGGATCTGAAATCTTGAATGAAAAAGAATCCTCCCATGGCTAGTTAATTATTTGACTACTCAGTGTTCTTCACTTATATCGTTTGGAGTAGTTTGTCATTTACTAATGTGCTTCACGTATATCCTATGAGTAAATGGTTGAATGAATTGAATATCATGAATCTGAATTTATATATGTTTCATATGCTTATACCATAGGGAGTAATGACTTCACACATTATAGGTAGTAAACTTATTTGAAAGTTAGGAAACGCAGAATTGGTCACTTGAACAATTCATGAAAGAATATTGAAGGAAGAGAGATTTCACATATAAATATACAATCTTGGACATCTTTTGTAACTGCGAGCACTCATTAAAATATGACATGCTAAAAGGTTGATGTTGGACAAGGAAGACAACGTAATGGGTTATGTTTTCTGATATTCGAAATAAAGTATATTGTCATGGATCATCCAACATGCTGAGCTTGCCTTTCGCCCTCATGCTAGCCAAATTCTTTGCACCAAGTAGAGATACTACTTGAGCTTCCGAATATCCTTAAACCCGGTTTTGCCATGAGAGTCCACAGTATCTACCTTTGGATTGAGTAAGATCCTTCAAGTAAGTTGTCATTGTTGCATGCAATAAAAAATTGCTCTCTAAATATGTACGATCTATTAGTGTGGAGAAGATAAGCTTTATACGATCTTGTGATATGGAAGCAATAAAAGCGACGGACTGCATAATAAAGGTCCCTATCACAAGTGGCAATATAAAGTGACATTATTTCGCATTAAGATTTTGTGCATCCAACTATAAAAGCACATGACAACCTCTGCTTCCCTCTGCGAAGGGCCTATCTTTTATTCTTGTCTTATACCTTATACAATAGTCATGGTGATCTTCACCTTTCCTTTTTACATTTTACCCTTTGGCAAGCACATTGTGTTGGAAAGATCCTGATATATATATCCAATTGGATGTAATTTATCATGAACTATTATTGTTGACATTACCCTTGAGGTAAAAGGTTGGGAGGCAAAACTATAAGCCCCTATCTTCCTCTGTGTTCGATTAAAGCTTTGAACCCACAAATATCATGTGAGTATTAGCAATTGTGAAAGATTAAATGATAGTTGAGTATATGGAATTTGGTGAATCAAAGCTCTTACATAGACCCTTCTCGAAAATAAGATGAATTGCAATTGTTTGATGACTAAGAGCATAGTTTGTTGGATTTCAAGAAAGTTTATGATCTATACGTTAACATGTGAATAGCCTGTTACTTGATCATGAGAAGTTTCATGAGTTGAGCTACTGTTATGATATATAATGATGCTATAAAAAGTGATTGGAACTATCATTTATCAAACTTATGCACTTGCTAGCATTCACACTTCATAAATTATTTCTTTTATCATTTACCTGCTCGAGGACGAGCAGGAATTAAGCTTGGGGATGCTGATACGTCTCCAATGTATCTATAATTTATGAAGGATTCATGCCATGTTTACAATAGTTTTATATGATTTTGGTATGATTTGATTAGAACTAACCCGGACTGACGCTGTTTTCAGCAGAACTACTGTGGTGTTGTTTTTGTGCAGAAATAAAAGTTCTCGGAATGCGATGAAAATCAACGGAGAATTTTTATGAAAAATATAAAATATACTGGAACGAAGAGTTACCGGAGGGGAGTCCCATGGGCCCCATGACGGTGGGGGTGCGCCCACCCCCTGGGGCGTGCCCCCTGCCTCGTGGACTCCCTATGGGGCCCCCTGACTTGTTCTCGACGCCATCCTCTCCTATAAATACATAAACCTCCAGAAAATAACCTAGACCAGAAGTTCCACGCCGCCGCAAGCCTCTATAGCCATGAGAAATCAATCTAGGCCCTCTCTAGCACCCTGTCAGAGGGGGCCATCATCACCGGAGGCCATGGAGGAGGATCCTGGAGGGGCCATCATCGCCATGAAGGCCAAGGACCAGAGGGATAACCTCTCCCCATATAGAGGGGAGGCCATGGAGGAGGAAGCACAAGGGGGAGAACCTCTCCTCCTCTCGGTGGCTCCGGAGTGCCATCGGGAGGGGAATCATCGCCGCGGTGATCGTCTTCATCAACATCACCATCCTCATCTCTTTTATGCGGTCCACTCTCCCGCACCCCGCTATAATCCCTACTTGAACATGGTGCTTTATGCCACATATTATGATCCAATGATGTGTTGCCATCCTATGATGTTTTGAGTACATATCCTTTGTCTTTGGGTTGATTGATGATCTAGATTTGTACGAGTTGTATGTTTTATTTTGGTGTTGTCCTATTGTGCCCTCCATGTCACGCAAGCGTGAGCATTCTCGATGTAGGGTGTTGCAATACGTTCATGATTCGCTTATAGTGGGTTGCTTGACTGACAGAAGCATAAACCCGAGTAAGGGGGTTGTTGCGTATGGGATAAAGGGGACTTGATGCTTTAATGCTATGGTTGGGTTTTACCTTAATGATCTTTAGTAGTAGCGGATGCTTGCTAGAGTTCCAATCAAAAGTGCATATGATCCAAGAAGAGAAAGTATGTTAGCTTATGCCTCTCCCTCAAATGAAATTGCAATGACGACTATGGGTCTTGTTAACAATTGCCTAGGATAATTCCGCACATCGGCCCATCATTATTGCACACTCGCTATTTATAATATTTGGTAATATATTCTAACTTTATGATAACAACACCTACTTTTATATTTTAGCTCTCCGATATCATGCAAAGTTGTCCTGTTCATACCCACAACGTAGTTTTATTTCTCGTTTCTAGCTGGAAGCAAACGTTCGGTGTACGTAGAGTCGTATCAGTGGCAGATAGGACTTGAAAGAATATTGATCTTACCTTTAGCTCCTTGTGGGTTCGACACTCCATACTTGTCACTTCCACCTTTGGGAATTGCTATGATGATTCCCTACACTTGGGGATTATCGACTCTCTGTCGCACGTTGAGGGATTGTTATACTATTCAATTATGTTAGCACTGTTGAGAGATTGCACTAGTGGAAGTATGAACTCTTGGCCTTGTTTTAAAGCATTGCAATTCCGGTTGTGCTCCGTTTTATCACTTGCTACCTTGCTGTTACAAAAACCTACATCTACTATCCATACTACACTTGTATCACCATCTCCTCGTTGAACTAGTGCACCTATACAATTTACCATTGTATTGGGTGTGTTGGGACATAGGATATTTCTTGTATTTGATTGCAGTGTTGTTTGAGAGAGACCATCTTCATCCTACGCCTCCCACAGATTGATAAACCTTAGGTCATCTACCTGAGGGAAATTTGCTACTGTCCTACAAAAATCTGTGCTTGGAGGCCCAATAGAGTCTACAAGAGGTAAAGTTGAGTAGTAGACATCAGTCCCTTTCTGTCACTAGGATTGAGCATCGCAAGATTGAACCCATCACAAAGCACCTCTCCCATTGCAAGATAAATCAATATAATTGGCCAAACCAAATGAATAGTTTGGAGAGAAATACAATGCTATAATTATCATGCGTAAAAGAACTCAGAGAAGACTCAATAAATATTCATGAATAATCTAATCATAAACACACAATTCATTGGATCCCAACAAACACACCACAAAAGAAGATTACACCGAATAGAACTCCAAGAACATCAAGGAGAACATTGTATTGAAGATCAAAGAGAGAGAAGAAGCTATCTAGCTACTAGCGGTCTGTGGTAAACTACTCATGAATCATCGGAAGGGCAGCAAGGATGATGTAGAAGCCCTCCTTGATCGATTCCCCCTCTGGCAGAGTGTCGGAAAAGGTCTCCAGATGGGATCACGGAAGAACAGAAACTTGCGGCGGCGAAAAAAGTGTTTCGGGTGGCTCTCTAGTATAATGGGAATATTTGGGAATTTATAGAGGTGGAATTAGGTCAAAAGGTGCCACAAGGGGTGCACAAGCCTGGGGGGTGTGCCCCTGAGCTTGTCGCTCCCTTGTAACTCTTCTGGTCTTCTCCCAAACCTTCGTGTCCCCCTTCTGCTCCAGAAAAACTTAATCCAAAGTTTTTTCCTCAGTTTGGACTCCGTTTGATATTTATTTTCTGAAAATCCAAAAAACAAGCAAAAAAACAATAAGTGGCACTTGGCAATAGGCTAGTCCCAAAAAATGATATAAAATTGCATATAATTGCATATAAAGCATCCAAGATTGATACTATAATAGCATGGAACAATAAAAATTATAGGTGCATTGGAGACGTATCAGCAGCATCCTGCAGTAATGATCGTCAAGCAATACATAGGTGATTATGTCACGAGGATGCCATAACACGACAACAAGAAAGAAGAACAATACTGGTAACAAGGATGATGGTATAGTGAGCATGTGATGACTCAGGAGGATACCGATGCATCCTGGGTTTTGTGAAGTATCATGAAGCAAAGGGAACATCACATGATAACCAAAGGTTCACTTGAATATCATTCGTGTGTTCGTAGGGACCAATATGGACGTCCGTGGTTGCGATATCGGTCATTGAACGGAGGGGATTCGTTCATGTCTATGAGTTAGTAGGACGGGAATGGTGAGAATATATTTATGGAAGTGTTTCATAAATATTCGAAATAGTTTCGACAGCGTTTGGAAGCGTTTCAGGGTCACTGGAAGGGTTTCAGAGAGTATCGAGTAATACCGGGTATTACCAGTAAATAATTTATATGTGAAAATATTTTTGGGCTGTTAAATTACATATAAAAGTGTCTAGTGATTATTAGAAGGCTCTTATATTTAATTTAATATCAACGGGCCTTAAAAGGCCAAACGATGGAAGGAGTATTGGGCCATAAGGGCCTAATAGGGAGGCATCCCCTTCTCCTCGTGGTAAGGAGGCAAGGAGGCCGAATTGGAGGGGGTTTCCCCCTCCTTTTGGCTGGCCAAAGGGGGGCTTCCCCCCTTTTTGGCGCCTCTGAAAGCACATTTTCTCGCTTCGTGGTTTTGGTAATTAATGTCAACATACATATTGCTGGACTAACACTCTTATCTAGTGTGTTTCAGATGAGTTCAACAGTGGCATTGCAAGGACATGAGGATGTGGACCCATTCAAAATGCTAAGGACAAGGACTGGCAAAGCTCCAAGAGTCTACATTTTTGGTTAAGTGATCCAAGATCACATAGAGTCCATAGGAAAGCCAATACTTTTAAAAGGGGACGAGGTTCTGATCATGACTCAATTACTCAAGTGCTTAGTGGTATTGCTCCAGAATTCTCAACCAGTTCTCCACATCACTTTCATCCAAAACCCTAAAGTCCATCTCGGTCCCACCGACAGATTCCCATCCGGACTCACCGGGATGACCCCATACACTGCCACATGCCAAACCCTAACGTTCCGGTACAATCAAAATGGATCTCGGTCCAACGGAGAGGGTCTGACCAAGTTTCTGTAGTGAAGTTGTTTCGTTTCCGAATTACTGAGTTGAAATGATCGGGACTACGGAAATCAAGTCTTGCCCTAGCCATTGCACTTTGGTCACACTGAGTCATTCTGTTCGGTCTCAGCAAAAAGCCTAACGGTCAAGTCTTGTGCACTAGTCGGTCTCATCGAGATTTTCATATCGGTGTGATCGAGTTGGGTCAAAGACTTGTAACAGTTGGATTTTTGGCGCTACCTATTTATACCCCTCCACCACCACCTACCCTCTAAGAGAGCCATCAGAACGAACCATAACTTCCACTACTCATATTCTGAGAGAGAACCACCTACTCATGTGTTGAGATCAAGAGATTCAAATCCAACCATTTGATCCTTGATTTCTAGCCTTTCCCAAGTTGCTTTCCATTCAATCATCTCCTCCACCAAAGCCAAATATGTGAGAAGTGTTTGAGTGTTGGGGAGACTATCATTTGAAGCACAAGAGCAAGGACTTCATCATCAACAACACCGTCTATTTCCTTCTGGAGAGTGGTGTCTCCTAGATCGGTTAGGTGTCACTTGGGAGCCTCCAAGAGAATGTGGAGTTAGAACCAAGAAGTTTGTAAGGGCTAGGGATCGCCTACTTCGTGAAGATTGCCTGAGTGAGGCTAGTCCTTTGTGGGCGTAAGCCATAATGGAATAGACAAGGTTGCTTCTTTGTGGAACCTTTGTGGGTGGAGCCCACCATGGACTCGTGCAATCGTTACCCTCCCTGGGTTGAAGTCTTCATCAACATGGATGTACGATAGCACCACCTATCGGAACCACACCAAAAATCTTCGTGTCTTCATTGCATTTGATCTTCCATCTCTACCCTTTACTCTATGCATAATTGCATGTTGTACTATTTCTGCTACCTTATCTCTAGATATGCATGTGTAGGAAGTTTGTGTGATAGCTTAACTAGTGCCAAAATCTGCCTAATTTTCAAGAGAACTAAAAACTGCACCTTCGGTTGGTTAAGAGTCCATTACCCCCCTGGACTTATCTTCTATGATCCTCCAATTGGTATCAGAGCTTTGGTATCCATTGCTTTGGTTTTATCCCATTGGAGGAAGACGGATGTGTCTACTTTGGGGAGTCTTAGATGTAGAGTGTCTACTCTTGATGGAGAGTACTATCACTCTTGGAAAGTTGAAATTCTTGCTATCTTTGATGAATTTAGTTTGAGTAAGTATGCTCAATGTCCGTATGTGCCTCCTATTGATCCCTTGCACCCCACTCATGAAGAGGAAATGGATATGCTCGGTAATCTTAGAACCACAAATCTTATCATTAGAGGATTACCTAAAATGTGCTTGTTTGTATGCAGAACTCTGAATGCGCATACACCTTATGGAAGGACATTGAGATATGCTTTCCCAATTACTCATTAAATAACCTTAAAAATATTCTTCATATGTCCATTGCCTTTCATAAGATGAAGCCTAGCAATCCTATGTTTGATGAATGCCTATTTGAGTTTCGTGATCTCATGCATGCTAAAGGTGATGTTGGAGCCATTAGGAACATTGTCATGGAAACCATTAGAATCCACAAACTTGCACATTCTGATGATAAAAAATCTAACGAATAATTCGCCCTAGGTGATGATTACTATCGGTGTCAAAACCGGCATATCTCGGGTAGGCAGTCCCGAACTGTTCGTCTGAGGATCAAAGGTAACAGGGAGCAAAGGGGACACAATGTTTACCGAGGTTCGGGCCCTCTTAAAGGAGGTAAAGTCCTACTTCCTTCTTGATTATATTCGATGAGTATAGGGGTTACAAGAGTTGATCTACCTCGAGATCGTAATGGCTAAACCCTAGATGTCTAGCCTATGAAAATTCTGATAGCCTCTACGGACTAAACCCTCCGGCTTATATACACATTGGAGGGGCCTAGGGTTGTATAGAGTAGGTTTGTGGGGGAAGTAAATAACATATCCGGACACCAATCTTGCCATCCACGCATAAGGGACTCCTACCCGGACACGGGGGGAAAGTCTTCTGCTTGTATCTTCACAGCCCGTCAGTCCGGTCCATATCGAATAGTCCGGACACCCGAGGACCCCCTAATCCAGGACTCCCTCAGTAGCCCCTGAACCATCCTTTGATGATGATGTGTTCAGCTCGCGGATTGTCTTCGGCGTCGCAAGGCGGGTTCCTCCTCCTGAATGTTTTAGGATAACTCTCTGCACAGAGGAACTTTATCCGGCTCTGTATTGTTAAATATAACCCTTGGCCATGAAGGCAGTGTATCGAAATGAAACACTATCCTTTACTGACGACTTTTTCAGCGAAGCGTCACGTCTGGCACTTTAACATTTTGAACCGTTTTCATACCCCATGTTACGCATTTCGAGGCATAGCCTCCATTGGTACGTCTGGTCAAAATAGAGATCGTGCCCACTCATTACAGGATTCCCATTAATACGGTTTTCAGTGAAACAACCTTGCCGCTCGCACGATCTTTTCGGGAACAAGCGAGTTTTAAGGCTCGAGAGGGGGGCGTTTGGTATTTCACTGCCTATAAGATGGTAAAGAATCCTCCTTTTTCACCCACACCTTCTTCTCGCTCCTGCCTTCCCATCTTCAAGCTCCAGCGCCCAAACTTCAATCTTTTCCTTCGCCACCAACCTCTCCAGCCATGTCTAGATCCGATTCTAAGGGCAAGTGAGAGGCCTCTTGTGTCACGGAGAAGGACATCAAGGAGCTCCGAGGTGTCGGCTACCTGCTCGCGGGCATCGCGCACAGGCTTCCCAACAAGAATCATATCATCCCCACTCCGGAGCCCGGTGAGAGGGTAGTATTCATCCCCCATTTCCTCCGAGGTCTAGGGTTTCCCCTTCATCCCTTTGTCCGGGGCCTCATGTTCTACTACGGGCTAGTATTTCCATGATCTAGCCCCAAATTCTTTCCTCCACATCTCGGCGTTTGTCTTCGTGTGTGAGGCTCTACTCTGCATGCCCCCACACTTAGGCCTGTGGCTCAAAGTCTTCAACGTGAAGCCGAAGGTGGTCAACGGGCAACACGCGGATTGCGGTGGCGCTATGGTGAGCAAGCTTCCCAATGGCGTCTGTCTCAAAGGGGCTTTTGTGGAGACAGTCAAGGTGTGGCAGCAGGAGTGGTTCTACATCATCGAACCCCGCGATGCCAAGTGGGCGGCCGCACCTGACTTCAGATCCGGACCCTAGACGAGACTCACCTCGTGGATCACCAACGGTCTTGATTGGGGGTCCCAGCCAGAGGTGGTGATGCTACAAAAGTGCTTCTCCAATCTATTGGGCAAAAACACCGGACTCACGAACGTGATCCAGGTCTCTTCCGCCGTGTCCTCCCCTGTCAACTCCGGGCCTCCCCCATGTGGGAGTTAAATCCGAATGAGCCCTGGACCTTGAAGCGCTTCTTCGGCACCACGCACATAGATACATTGTCATGCCCAATATGTGATCCTATCTGAGAGGAACTCAAAGGTTCCACCAACAAGGTTACGCACGCGAAAAGAGACGATCACGGTTACGCACGCGATTGGTGTATCTTAATTGAGTTTAGTTCAAGTCCACTACAACCGGATATTAAAAACTCCCATCTGCCACATAACAGCGGGCACGACTCTCAAAAGTTTAAACCCTGCAGGGGTGTGCCAACTTAGCCCATGATAAGCTCACGATCCGCGGAGACAATCCTCCATCGCGGGACATCCGATCAGACTCGGGATCCTGGTGCATAAGACATTTCGACAATGGTAAAACAAGTCCAGTAAGACCTCCCGGCGTGCCAACACCTTGATAGTAGTCGCGCGTATCTCGTCTCAGGCCACGACCGGATGAGCGAAACTTACGGTTTGCTGAGACCCAAGTTGCCAAGGGGGCGTCAAAAGGTGCTCTAGTTTGGAGCAACACTCATGAGGAGCACTGGCCCGGGGTTGATCAAGTCCTCGGGGTCCGGAAAGTCCCTGTGCAAGTTTTAGTTGTTATTATGCAAATGGTAAAACCAATGTTGGGCCTTGCTGGAAGAGTTTTATTCAAAGCGAACTGTCAATAGTGGCCCATAAACCCTCATCATGTTAGGGACACAAAATCAAGGAACATAACACCGGTATGACGGAAACTAGGGCGACAAGAATGGATCAAAACGCCAGGCAAAAGGCCGAGCCTTCCACCCTTCACCAAGTATGTAGATGCATTAATTAAATAAGAGATATTGTGATATCCCATGATATCCATGTCCCAACATTGAACAACCTGCAATTGCACCTGCAACTGGCAACACTATAAGAGGAGCTAAGCAAAGCGGTAACATAGCCAAACAATGGTTTGCTAGGATGTTGGAAAAGGTTAGAGGCTGTTTCATGGCATATTGGGAGGGTTGATAAACAAGTGGTAGGTAGCGCGACATAGCGATAGCATCGAGACAACTAGCATAGCAAATATAGTAGTGAGATCCAAGGTGAAAGTCATCTTGCCTGAAATCCCGCTAGGAAGAAGACGAAATGGGCTTTGTCGAATGAATCCTCATGATCGCAACGAAACAGGAACTATCGAGAAGGAGCACAACTAGAAAGAAGCAAACAACATAGTAAACACGCAACACATAAAATTGACATGATGCTCAACAGAGTATGATGCATGACAAGGCTACATGATGCTACTCATGGCAAGAGATGATGCATACAAGAACAACACATCAAAGCAAGTTTAAATGAGACCGAAAACAGCATATAACAATTCCGGAAACTCCCCATATGCAAATTTCGAAATTTGTACTGTTCTGAACAAAACATCATGTTAAAGTTGTTAAACAGCTAGTTACAGTGCACCATGACAATGTACACAATTTTTTATTCAAGTTACATATAAAGTTCATTGAATTCGGAGCTACGGCCTAGAAGATATGAGCAACACAAGTTAAACATGGTATTGATGCAAGAGCAAGCAAAACACAACCATAAACACACCAAACAAGCATGCAACAAGGTAACATGAAACTACATATAAAACTGAGCAAGTTTCACATAGAGCATGCTCCAAACGGAGCCACGGTTCAACACATACACACGAAACAAGTTTCGAACACAATCTATCCCAAACAGCAACTAGGCATCTTACAAACACCATAACAACATGCTACAAGAACAAGATATGCATAAACATTATATGCACTTAAAGTACATATTACATGCTTCAATTATCATCAAGGTTCAGGTACATAGACATCAATATTATTCCAACATGATCAAAGCAAAAGGCAACTTTATAACACGAATTATGACAGTGAAAATCAGGCATACATGTGAGCAGGAATAACATGTTGACATGTGGGAGGCATGAAAGAAACATGCTACACTGCAAGATCATAGCAAGCAAAAGCATGGCGTTAAAGTACAGGTTAAACATGGAAAAACACAATTACTAAGCATCTCCATATAACCTCTAGATCAATGGCATTCATCAAGACAAGTAAGCAAGTCATAACAGATTCTCAGACTTGGTGAAAAACAGAGTAAGGTTGAAAACAGATTCATTGTGCATACTTTGAGACAACAAAAGGACCTGGCAAGCATGTACTAAACACCCTTAACAAAACATCATTACTGAGCATGATTATTGGGTCGACAAATTTTATGATAGCTTCAAGTGAACATGGCAAGATGATATAACAAACTTGGTGAAAACTAGGCATGCTGACAGTTATATTTTTAAGCAATTTGAAGGCACCAAAATAACAAGCTACACTAGGCTATAATTTCAAACAAGAGCATGGATGGATATATCATGACATGGACATCAAAACATGATCACTGAACATCTCCAGATTATGCATAGACTTGATGGTAGCATCAAACAACATGGCATCACAATATAACAGTTCAAACGTAGCAGAACAGTAACAACAAGTACCCTACCTGGCATGCTTGTGCTAGTCACCACAGGGCATATCAAAATAAATGGATCGAACCACTGCAAAGATCGCATGATTATGCTCCTAAAACATGTTGGCATGATGCTCAAAAGAAAATCACACAAAAACATATAAAAAAGACAATGACACATGCTGCAAAAATAACATGTTCATGAACTTGCTCAAATGCAAAAACTAATGCCACCACTGGATTCATTGGAATTTTCTAGCCCCAAAACATATATCATATGTTGGGGTCACTTTAGATAAAACACCACAAATGCACAAAAATAAAATACTGCCTAAAATGGCTATGACACAATTGGCATTTTCCATATTTGGAAACGTCCAGAAATGGACTTGCCCGAATTGGAATCTGGGCCCTTGTCAGAAATGGAAATAAGCTGGGTTAAAATAAATGGAAAAGAAAAGAGAGGCTTCAGGGGGATGAGAGGTGGGTCCCGGTCTCCCTGTGTGGCTAACGAGTGGGTGCGGCTGGGCTCAAACAGAGTAGAGCAGAGGATTGACAGGGGAGGCCGGCGGCGAGCACGGCGCAACGGAGGAGGTTGCCGGAGTTGCTCCGGTGAGCCCAAGTAGTGGCGGATGGGCGCAACGGGATCGCCAGGGAATCCCGCACGCACGCATGACAAGTACGGCGCCGGACGACGACGGGAGAGACACCGGCAACGAGGGGTCAGAGACTGAGACGACGGGGCGAACGCGACGCATGACGGGCCTAGGCAAGCGGATGAGGGTGCAGATCGACCCTACGCATCACGGCGAACAGGGTGGACATGAGCGGAAGAGCTACGAGGCTGGAGCACTCGTCGGCGACGAGGTCCAACGGCGATGCGCTCGGGCGCGCGTGGCTAGCGTGACTAGAGCATGCAAAAGAGGGGGAGAAAGACACGGGGAGGTGCACGCACGTACCACAAGCATGGCAGTGTGCTTGGATGGCCGAGGGGAGGACGTAGGTGACGACGGCGACGAGCAAACACGTTCGGCTTGCGGAGATGATGAAGAAGAAGATGTCTAAGTGTCGGGTTCCGGCTCCAAGTAGTTAACATCGTGGAAGCAGCCGGACAAGATCGGTGAGGCGGAGGTGGTCGGAGAGCACGTCGGAGTCGAGGCCGTGCTCCCTGCTGCGCTCCAGTCACGTTCGTAGTGGCGGATCTTGTAGTCTAGGTGCCCGGCAGCGGCGGGGGGAGGAAGAGGGAACCCTAGGAAGTGGCTGGACGTGTAGGGAGGTTAAATAGGGGGCCATGTCGACGAGTGGAGCACGCCATCGTCGCGGTCGTGGCCTTGTGCGCGGGCTGAGAGAGGGGGACCGAGGAGGAAGAAAAGGTGGGTGAGAAGCAGGGTAGGGTCGTTGACCAGTGGGCTTGCCTTGGGCACGTGTCGAGGAGCCAGGGGAGGTGTGCGAGCGAACGGGTGAGAAAAGGAGGGAGAGGGAGGCCACGCGGGTCCAGGTGGGTTGCGGGGCGCCTGGCTGGGCCGTGCTACTGGGCTGCGGTGGCTGGAGTGCTCGGAGGCCCGGCCCAGGTAAGGCTCTTCTCCTTTCCTTTCAATTCTGTTTAATTAATTAAACAACTGGAGAAAAGGAAAAAGGCCAGGGGATTAAAAGAGAAGTTTTGTAGATATAAACATATCCGCGAGCTCCTGGAATTTTTCCCTATTTAATAAAATTGGTTTGGGCATTTTTAGAGGTAGAAAAATAAATCAAGTTTGAATTTATTTCAAACTTGATGTATTTTTTAAACCAAAACAACTTCAAAAGGGGTGAAATTTGGCAAAGAGGTAAAACACATGGATCAAGGTTATCAGGAAATAAAGGAGCATTAATGGAGGAAGGAATAATGTCACTTGGTATGAAAGCCAAAATTTTAAATAAAGGAAGAACTGGATAGGTTGTGCACTTGTGTGGAAAACTTGATGGGAAAGATGAAGATGGATAGCACACCAACAATACACCAATATGAAGAATGCAACCCACATGATGGTCATGATAAAATGCAATAAAATGACACGAGGCATAACCAATCATATACTCCCTCCATTCCTATATATAGTGCGTATTAGTTTCTTGCAAGAATTCCACAATGTAGTGCGTATGGAGCACTTTGGACAAGAATTACCCCTAGATTTTCACTGGAGATGCAGCACATCCACATGCCTATGTACGGAGAGTGTGCATGCAGGGTTACTATGGTATATAAGTACATCTCCACGTCATGCCTTGGTCTTGGAGCCTCAAACCATGCGCAGTACATATTGGACTATAGGGAGTAGCATATAACAAAGTGAGATGACCAAAGATGAACTAGATGCAAGAAGCAAAATATGACAATGACGGCGAATAATTAGAAGACATCTGGCGCATCAGTCTCGGGGCATTACAACTCTACTCCACTAACAGAAGATCTCGTCCTAAGATCTTAGGAACGAGATGGAAGAGAAAGAGGATAAGGTAAAACAAGAGGGCAATAGAGAAGACGAACAAAGTCAAGAGCACTCAGGTAGAAAATAGGAACGACAATCATGACGAGAATCAAAAGCTCAAGGAACAAGATAGACTCTGAAACCACTCCGGTTAGAAGAAGATAGAAAAGGAATAATAATGAAGGAATTGGGCAGCATCCCGGTTGAACATGGAATGGAATAGAACATGAACTTGACAATATGGGACGATGCTTGATGAGAGGAACGACACAATGACTTCGGAAGAATTGAAAAAGTGGAATGAAAAGAACGGAGAAGAAGATGACAACTTCTACCATGAACGAAATTGAAAGCATCCTTAGAAGGAAAGATTGATCGGAGTTGTTGAGAAAATCAACAACAAAAGAATTGATTTGTGTGGGCTTATGTAAACATCTCAAAACTTGAGGTGAATTTCTTCCATTACCAAATGATTGAATAGCTGTGAAGAACGAAGAAATGCAAAACTCCACTTCAAAAGAATACGTAGAATTAGTTGCACTTCGAGACGCAAAGAGGAAATGATACTTGAGCTCCTCCAACAAGAACCTTGATGAACACTTGAAGGATGAATTAAATCCTTACGAACCACCATGAAGAACTCTGGTAACAAAAGGATGATGAGATAGAATTGAAGGATGAAAAGAATAAGATTAAAGCCTTGTAGTGATTTAGATGGAGGTTCCGACGAGACGACCGAGGAAACTTTGAACTCCGGGAAAGAAAAGGTGAAAACACTTCGAACTGAGAGTGTGATATGATGAAAAAACTCCGAAAAGAAGAGATTAATCAACTTGATGAAAGAAGAATAAGAATTATTTATGCTTATCCTTCACCAATTAAATTGATGAGAAGCAATGGATTTGCATACTACTTATTCGCATTGGAAAAGATTAAGGGGAGATATATGGCAAATTTTTTGGGAGGTCTTCATGAACCACCATAAGTAATGAAACGAACGAAGAAAATAGAATGAATCACCGGGAAGAATTAGAAGAACAAATATGTTCGAGGGGATTTAGATGCAAAAGAATGAAGAGATCAGAAGCTGACTAAAGAATTCTTGAACAATGCACAGGTACGAATATTGAGATGAACGAAGTGGCATTAGTTTAGAATAATTGGAGAACGAAGCTGAAAACTTGGAACGAAGAAATATTCCGAAATGAAGGCCTCCGGATAATCAGAACGGAAAACAACTCCTAAAATACTCTGGATGGGTAAAAAAAGAATCGCACAATTGGAAACAATTTGAGAGGATAACATCGAGCTAGCACCGCGAATCTTCAAGAGAACGGAGCAAGATTTAAGAGAAACTCTTCTTCGGTCTTCAAAGCTGAGTATGACGATGAGAAATACCGTGAATAATTAAAGAGATACTCCGGAACAATGAATACTAGAAATGTTGAGCCAAAGATTGAAAAGAATTCGAAAGCGATCTTGGAGACGGCAATTGACTGATGAAAGTTCATTCTTATGTCAAACTTGAAAAGAATTGGGAGTAACTCTGGAAAATTAGAAGAGCCGTAAGATCCCGGAAAAGACTCAGGATTAGGGCCCACTCAAAAGAAATACCATTGAGAGGGATTGAAGAAGAGATGACGCACCGGAACAACTAAAAGACTTGAATGAGGTGACAACCTCAAAATAGCAAACACGAATCTTCTAAGATGTCTTCATCATTGCAGAATGATTAAATGGCAAGAGGTGAACGAGCAAGGGAATACATTTGAGCCAAGGCAAAGAATACGATCAACACCGAAAAATTGAAATGGATACCCCGGAAAAGAAAACGAGACAAACAATGATGAAGCTGACGAGAATTCAGCGGTTGAGACAATTGAGGAAAGACTGAAGAGGCTCCGCACGAATGAAATTGATGCTCGAATAGAGGCTCAGACTTCGGGAAGAAAAGGGGTGGGAGGGCAGGAAAAACAAAGGCAACTTGGAATGCGGAACCGACAAATAACTTGAAGAGAAAAGCATGGGTTGAAATAATTGAGGAAAGAATGCAGAGGCTTCGCGCGAGTAGGATGGATACTCGATTGCGGACTCCGGCTCCGAGAAGAAAAAGGGTGGGTAGGTGGGAAAAATAAAGACAACTTCATACGGGGCAACAACATTGTTGAGAAAGAACTGATGATTGATCTTGCAAAAGATGAAGAGGATCAAGTCAACTTGACAAGAAATGCACCGGATGAAAAGAGCTGACATCACAACTATCGAAGAACTAACTGTGTGATCCTAAATAAAGTTTGAAGGGGAAGAGGAGTATGTCAAAACACCTACGTCAAGATTTCTCACCAGAACAACGAAGGGGTTGAGGAGTAAAACGAATTCCTACTCTCCGATATAACTAGACTCCGAAAAAGTTCTCTTCTAGAATCGACAACGGCCAACCTACGATAAATCAAGGGGGATCCTATGGTCGGTCGAGGCTCTAATACCAACTTTTCACGCCCAATATGCGACCCTATCCGAGAGGAACTCGAAGGTTCCACCAAGGATAGAGCCACATATTGAAACGCTTTTGCAAGGTGGATCTCATTACATCGTACCATTACATAATAGTTGGGGATACATACAAAGGGCATACCAACGCCACATGAATACATCAAACATCATACATGAGAACAACATCCGACTACAGATGAAACACAAATAGAAACTCAAACGACATCCACCCTGCTAGCCCAGGCTGCTGACCAGGAACCTATACCAAGATCAAAAAAGAAGAAGAACTCCAAAACAAGTAAACATCGCTCTCACGTCATGATCATCACATTACATGTACCTACAACTATTGTTGTAGTAATCTGTGAGCCACGATGACTCGGCTCATTACCATGGGTATCAAGACTAGAAAGCTTAAAGGTACGAAATGTATAAGTGGTGAGGTTGTAGCAAGCGATTAAGCATTGTATGGTGGCTATCTTATGAGTACAAGAGTAGGATGAGAAAACTATGCAAACGGTCGCAAACTAGTAATGATCAAGAAGTGATCATGAACTACTTACGTTCAAACATAACCCCACCGTGTTCTCTTCTTGAAATCACTTGAAAAGAGACGGTCACGGTTATGCACATGGCTGGTGTATTTTAATTGATTTTATTCAAGTCCACTGCAACCGGATATTAAAAACTCCCATCCGCCACATAACCGCGGGCATGGCTCTTGAAAGTTTAAACCCTGCAGGGATGTCCCAACTTAGCCCATGACAAGCTCACGATCCGCGGAGACAATCCTCCATCGTGGGACATCCGATCAGACTCAGGATCCTGGTGCACAAGACATTTCGACAAAGGTAAAACAAGTCCAGCAAGACCCCCCGACGTGCCGACACCCTGATAGTAGCCACGCGTATCTAATCTCAGGCCACGACCAGATGAGCGAAGCTTACGGTTGGCTGAGACCCAAGTTGCCAAGGGGGCACCGCAACGTGCTCTAGTTTGGACTAACATTCATGAGGAGTGATATGTCTCCAACGTATCTGTAATTTTTGATTACTTCATGCTATATTATATTCTTTTTTGGATGTTTAACGGGCTTTATTATACACTTTTATATTATTTTTGGGACTAACCTATTAACCGGAGGCCCAGCCCAAATTGCTGTTTTTTTGCCTATTTCAGTGTTTCACAGAAAAAGAATATCAAACGGAGTCCAAACGGAATGAAACCTTCGGGAACGTGATTTTTGGAACGAACGTGATCCATAGGACTTGGACCCTATGCCAAGAAAGCAACCAGGAGAGCACGAGGCAGGGGGTGCGCCTACCCCCCTGGGCGCGCCCTCTATCCTCGTGGGGCCCATGTTACTCCACCGACGTACTTCTTCCTCCTATATATACCCACGTACCCCCAAACCAACAGAAGCATCCACGAAAACCTAATTCCACCACCGCAACCTTCTGTATCCATGAGAACCCATCTTGGGGCCTTTTCTGGCTTCCTACCAGAGGGGCATTGATCACGGAGGGCTTCTACATCAACACCATAGCCTCTTCGATGATGTGTGAGTAGTTTACCTCAGACCTTCGGTCCATAGTTATTAGCTAGATGGCTTCTTCTCTCTCTTTGGATCACAACACAAAGTTCTCCACGATTCTCGTGGAGATCTATTCGATGTAATCTTCTTTTGCGGTGTGTTTATTGAGACTGATGAATTGTGGGTTTATGATCAAGTTTATCTATGAACAATATTTGAATCTTCTCTAAATTATTTTATGTATGATTGGTTATCTTTGCAAGTCTCTTCGAATTATCAGCTTGGTTTGGCCTACTAGATTGATCTTTATTGCAATGGGAGAAGTGCTTAGCTTTGGGTTCAATCTTACGGTGTCCTTTCCCAGTGAGAGCAGGGGCAGCAAGGCACGTATTGTATTGTTGCCATCGAGGATAACAAGATGGGGTTTATATCATATTGCATGGGTTTATCCCTCTACATCATGTCATCTTACTTAAAGCATTACTCTGTTCTTTTGAACATAATACTCTAAATGCATGCTGGATAGCGGTCGATGTGTGGAGTAATAGTAGTAGATGTAGGCAGGAGTCGGTCTACTTGTCACGGACGTGATGCCTATATACATGATCATACCTAGATATTCTCATAACTATGCTCAATTCTATCAATTGCTCAACAGTAATTTGTTCACCCACCGTAATACTTATGCTCTTGAGAGAAGCCACTTGTGAAACCTATGGCCCCCGGGTCTATTTTCCATCATATTAATCTTCCAACACTTAGCTATTTTTATTGCCTTTTTTACTTTGCATCTTTATTATAAAAATACCAAAAATATTATCTTATCATATCTATCAGATCTCACTTTCATAAGTGACCGTGAAGGGATTGACAACCCTTTATTGCGTTGATTGCGAGGTTTTTATTTGTTTGTGTAGGTGCGAGGGACTTGAACGTGGCCTCCTAGTGGATTGATACCTTGGTTCTCAAAAACTGAGGGAAATACTTACGCTACTTTACTGCATCACCCTTTCCTCTTCAAGGGAAAACCAACGCAATGCTCAAGAGGTAGCAAGAAGGATTTCTGGCGCCGTTGCCGGGGAGATTCGCGCCAAGTCAAGTCAAGATTTGATTTCCCGACAACGAGCCATTTCTGGCGCCGTTGCCGGGGAGTCTACGCAAATGTCAACATACCAAGTACCCATCACAAAATCTTATCTCCCGCATTACATTATTTGCCATTTGCCTCTTGTTTTCCTCTCCCCCAGTTCACCCTTGCCGTTTTATTCACCCTCTCTTTTCTGTTCGCCTCTTTTTCGCTTGCTTCTTGTTTGCTCGTGTTTGGATTGCTTGTTTGTCACGATGGCTCAAGATAATACTAAATTGTGTGACTTTACCAATACCAACAACAATGATTTTCTTACCACTCCGATTGCTCCTCTTACCGATACTGAATCTTGTGAAATTAATGCTGCTTTGTTGAATCTTGTCATGAAAGATCAATTCACCGGCCTTCCTAGTGAAGATGCCGCTACCCATCTAAATAGCTTCGTTGATTTGTGTGATATGCAAAAGGAGAAAGATGTGGACAATGATATTGTTAAATTGAAGCTATTTCCTTTTTCTCTTAGAGATCGTGCCAAAGCTTGGTTTTTGTCTTTGCCTAAAAATAGTATTGGCTCATGGAATAAGTGCAAAGATGCTTTTATCTCTAAGTATTTTCCTCCCGCTAAGATCATTTCTCTTAGAAATGATATTATGAATTTTAAGCAACTTGATCATGAACATGTTGCACAAGCTTGGGAGAGGATGAAATTAATGATACGTAATTGCCCTACACATGGTTTGAATTTGTGGATGATTATACAAAAAAATTATGCCGGATTAAATTTTGCTTCTAGGAATCTTTTAGATTCGGCCGCGGGGGGCACTTTTATGGAAATCACTTTAGGAGAAGCTACTAAACTCTTAGATAATATTATGGTTAATTATTCTCAATGGCACAACGAAAGATCCACTAATAAAAAAGTGCAAGCGATAGAAGAAATTAATGTTTTGAGTGGAAAGAAGGATGAACTTATTAAATTATTTGCTACTAAAAGTGTTTCTTCTGATCCTAATGATATGCCTTTGTCTAGTTTGATTGAGAATAATAATGAATCTATGGATGTGAATTTTGTTGGTAGGAATAGTTTTGGTAACAACGCGTATAGAGGAAACTTTAATCCTAGGCCGTACCCTGGTAATTCCACTAATAATTATGGTAATTCCTACAACAATACTTATGGAAATTTTAATAATATGCCTTCTGAATTTGAGACTAGTGTTAAAGAATTTATGAATTCGCAAAAGAATTTCAATGCTTTGCTTGAAGAAAAATTGCTTAATGTTGATGAATTGGCTAGGAACGTTGATAGAATTTCTCTTGATGTTGATTCTTTGAAACTTAGATATATTCCACCTAAGCATGGTATCAATGAGTCTCTCAAAGCCATGAGAATTTCCATTGATGAGTGCAAAGAAAGAACTGCTAGGATGCGTGCTAAGAAAGATTGCTTTGTGAAAGCGTGTTCTTCTAGTTTTTACGAAAATAAAGATGAAGATCTAAAATTTATTGATGTGTCCCCTATTAAATCTTTGTTTTCCAATATGAATCTTGATAATGATGGGACTGAATATGAGCCACCTTTACCTAGAAGGCGTTCCAAAAATTCGGAGTTTTTAGGTCTTGATGCAAAAATTGGTAAAAGTGGGATCGAAGAGATCAAACCTCCAGATATTAATGAACCCACTATTTTGGATTTCAAGGAATTTAATTATGATAATTGCTCTTTGATAGATTGTATTTCCTTGTTGCAATCCGTGCTAAATTCTGCATATGCTTATAGTCAAAATAAAGCTTTTACTAAACTTATCGTTGATGCTTTGATGCAATCTTATGAAGAAAAACTTGAGTTGGAAGTTTCTATCCCTAGAAAACTTTATGATGAGTGGGAACCTACTATTAAAATTAAAATTAAAGATCATGAATGCTATGCTTTGTGTGTTTTGGGTGCTAGTGTTTCCACGATCCCAAAAACTTTATGTGATTTGCTAGGTTTCCGTGATTTTGATGATTGTTCTTTAAACTTGCACCTTGCGTATTCCACTATTAAGAAACCTATGTGAAGAATTAATGATGTTCTTATTGTTGCAAATAGTAACTATGTGCCCGTAGATTTTATTATTCTTGACATAGATTGCAATCCTTCATGTCCTATTATTCTTGGTAGACCTTTCCTTAGAACGATTGGTGCAATTATTGATATGAAGGAAGGGAATATTAGATTCCAATTTCCATTAAGGAAAGGCATGGAACACTCCCTACAAATAAAATAAAATTACATTATGAATCTATCATGAGATCCACTTATGGATTGCCTACCAAAGATGGCAACACCTAGATCTATCCTTGCTTTTATGCCTAGCTAGGGGCGTTAAACGATAACGCTTGTTGGGAGGCAACCCAATTTTATTTTTAGTTTTTTTTTCTTTTTGATGCTGTTTAGGAATAAATATTTGATCTAGCCTCTGGTTATATGTGTTTTTATTTTTTAATTAGTGTTTGTGCCAAGTTAAACCTATATGATCTTCTTGGATGATAGTTATTTGATCTTGCTGAAAATTCCAGAAACTTTCTGTTCACGAAAATAATTGTTGAAAATCACCAGGACGTGATAAAATGTTGATTCCAATTGCTTCTGATCAATAAACAAATTGTATAGGTCTTCCTATTTTTGTAGATTTTTTGGAGTTCCAGAAGTTTGCGTTAGTTACAGATTACTACAGACTGTTCTGTTTTTGACAGATTCTGTTTTTCGTGTGTTGTTTGCTTATTTTGATGAATCTATGTCTAGTAAAATAGATTATAAACCATAGAGAAGTTGGAATACAGTAGGTTTAACAGCAATATAAATAAAGAATGAGTTCATTACAGTACCTTGAAGTGGTATTTTGTTTTCTTTCGCTAACGGAGCTCACGAGATTTTCTGTTAAGTTTTGTGTTGTGAAGTTTTCAAGTTTTGGGTAAAAGATTTGATGGATTATGGAATAAGGAGTGGCAAGAGCCTAAGCTTGGGGATGCACATGGCACCCCAAATAATCTAAGGACACCAAAAGCCAAAGCTTGGGGATGCCCCGGAAGGCATCCCCTCTTTCGTCTACTTCTATTGGTAACTTTGCTTGGAGCTATATTTTTATTCACCACATGATATGTGTTTTGCTTGGAGCGTCTTGTATTATTTGAGTCTTTATTTGTTAATTTACCACAATCATCCTTGCTGTACACGCCTTTTGAGAGAGACACACTTGATTCGCAATTTGTTAGAATACTCTATGTGCTTCACTTATATCTTTTGAGCTATGTAGTTTTTGCTCTAGTGCTTCACTTATATCTTTTAGAGCACGGTGGTGGATTTGTTTTATAGAAACTATTGTTCTCTCATGCTTCACTTATATTATTTTGAGAGTCCTACAAAACAGCGTGGTAATTTGCTTTAATTAAGATAGGCATTCAGGATTAGTAAAAAAATTCTTATGAGTGTGTTGAATACTACGAGAAGTTTGATGCTTGATAATTGTTTTGAGATATGAAGATGGTGATATTAGAGTCATGCTAGTTGAGTAGTTGTGGATTTGAGAAATACTTGTGTTAAAGTTTGTGATTCTCGTAGCATGCACGTATGGTGAACCGTTATGTGATGAAGTCGGAGCATGATTTATTTATTGATTGTCTTCCTTATGAGTGGCGGTCGGGGACGAGCGATGGTCTTTGATAACTTGTAGATTTTTGCAATAAGTATATGAGTTCTTTATGACTAATGTTGAGTCCATGGATTATACGCACTCTGTTCCTTCCACCATCGCTAGCCTCTCTAATACCGCGTGCTTTTCGCCTGTATCGTACACCCACTGAGGGAGTCCTGGATTAGGGGGTGTCCGGATAGCCGAACTATCACCGTTGGCCGGACTCCTGGACTATGAAGATACAAGATTGAAGACTTCGTCCCGTGTCCGGATGGGACTTTCCTTGGCGTGGAAGGCAAGCTTGGCGATATAGATATGTAGATCTCCTACCGTTGTAACCGACTCTATGTAACCCTAACCCTATCCGGTGTCTATATAAACTGGAGGGTTTTAGTCCGTAGGACGAACAACAATCATACCATAGGCTAGCTTCTAGGGTTTAGCCTCTTTGATCTCGTGGTAGATCCACTCTTGTACTACCCTTATCATCAATATTAATCAAGCATGAGTAGGGTTTTACCTCCATCGAGAGGGCCTGAACCTGGGTAAAAACATCGTGTCCCTTGTCTCCTATTACCATCCGCCTAGACGCACAGTTCGGGACCCCCTACCCGAGATCCGCCGGTTTTGACACGACATTGGTGCTTTCATTGAGAGTTCCTCTGTGTCGTCATCCTTAGGCCCGATGGCTCCTTCGATCATCAACAACGACGCGGTCCAGGGTGAGACTTTTCTCCCCGGACAGATCATCGTATTCGGCGGCTTTGCACTGCGGGCCAATTCACTTCGCCATCTGGAGTAGATCGAAAGCTACGCCCCTGGCCATCAGGTCATATTTGGGAGTTTGAACTACACGGCCGACATCCGCAGAGACTTGTTCTTCGACGGATTCGAGCCACAGCCAAGCGCGCCGCACTGTCTCGATGGGCACGATCTAGCTCTGCCGCTGAACAGTGCCCTGGAGGCCGCACCAGTGCCCTTAGCTCGGAGCCCACTCCGCTGATCGAGGACGAGTGGTTGGACACCGCCTCGGGGGCTACGATCTCTATGGCGAATGAGCCGAACTCCATCCCTGTCCTTTGCGAAGACTGTGACTCCAAGGTGCCGGACTCGTCTCCAGACTCCGAACCCTCCGCATCCCTACCAATCGAATCCAATTGGGCGCCGGTTATGTAGTTCATCGTCATGACATCTTTCAAAGACTCGCCCTTTGGCGACATCCTGAATTCACTAAAGTCTCTCTCTTTATCTGGAGAGCCCTGGCGGACTACGGTCGGGAAGGTTGGGATGCAGACGACGAAGAAATTCAATGCCCACCCACCACCCACTTTGTAGCCACTGCCGATGATTTAACCGACATGCTCGACTTCGACTCAAGACATCGACGGTATGGACGGCGATCTTTGAGACGACCAAGAACCAGCGCCTACTGAGGCACTTTGGAAGGCCACCTCGTCATACGACATATAAATGGTGGACATCCTAAAAGATGGGAACGGCGATGGAACAGCGGAGGATGACCCCTCCAAGAAACAGCCCAAGCGCCAGCGTCAGCGGCGCCGCTCTAAATCCCGCCACAGCAAAAACGGTGATTCCAAAGACGGGAGATAATAACACCGGACAATGCGAAGACAACCCCTCCAAAGAGGATTCAAGACAGAGGAGGGAGAAGCCAGCCCTCATGATAGAGCGGCAGACAGGGAGGTGGAGGACGATAATTATATGCCTCCCTCCGAAGATGAGGCAAGCCTCGACGACGACGAATTTGTCGTGCCTGAGGATCCCGCTGAACAGGAGCATTTCAAACGCAGGCTTATGGCCACGGCAAGCAACCTCAAGAAAAAGTAGCAGCAGCTTAGAGCTGACCAAGACTTGCTAGCTGACAGATGGACTGAAGTCCTTGCAGCCGAAGAGTACGAACTCGAACGCCCCTTCAAGAGATACCCAAAACGCAGGCTGCTACCCCAATTAGAGGAAGCATCACCCAAACCTACATCACCAGCGCATGATGCGGCCGGCCGGCCACCCCGTGGTCGCGACAGAGAGGCCTCTAGACCCTCCATTCAAGCCGCACTCCGGCGTCGCTCGAAAAAGTACCAAGGCACGGGAAACACGCCCGGACCTGCAAGACATATTGGAGGACAAGGCAAGGCAAACAAGATCGATCTACGGATCGCGTGGGTGCCCCACGACACGCGTGATGATAACCGCCACGTCGGATACAAAGAACTCCGGTCGGGCCGAACACGATGAGACAAAGCTCATTTGAGCTGCGTCGTGATATAGCCCAATACAGAGGCGCCACACACCCACTATGCTTCACGGACGAAGTGATGGATCATCAAATCCCCGAGGGTTTCAAACCCGTAAACATCGAATCATACGATGGCACAACAGATCCTGCGGTTTGGATCGAGGACTACCTCCTCCATATCCACATGGCCCGCGGCGATGATCTACACGCCATCAAATACCTCCCACTCAAGCTTAAAGGACCAGCTCGGCATTGGCTTAACAGCTTGCCGGCCAGAATCAATTGGTTGTTGGGAGGACACGAAGTCGCATTTCTTGATAACTTCCGGGGCACATACATGCGACCACCGACGCCGATGACCTCAGCCACATAATTCAGCAGCTAGAAGAATCGGCCAGACAATTCTGGACACGGTTCCTAACCAAGAAAAATCAAATCGTTGACTGTCCGGATGCAGAGGCCCCTGCAGCCTTCAAACATAACATCCGCGACGAGTGGCTTGCCCGGCACCTAGGA
The DNA here is from genome assembly GCA_021605145.1 of Aegilops bicornis. Lineage (NCBI taxonomy): Eukaryota > Viridiplantae > Streptophyta > Magnoliopsida > Poales > Poaceae > Aegilops > Aegilops bicornis. The sequence continues at coordinate 333,020,718 of CM038672.1, read as the reverse complement.
AAGGAAAAGCCGAAATCCATGGCAGCCCTCACAACGCTCATGACCCTCTTTTGCACGGGAGAGGACAGCTGGCTAGCTCGTAGTAACAACTTGACCAAAAACCCTGGTAGTTCGGATACCAAGGACAGCAATGGCAGGCCGTGTCGCAACAAGCACAAGCGCCGCATTAACAGCGATAATGCTGAAGATACGGCAGTCAATGCCGGATTCAGAGGCTCTAAACCCGGTCAGCGGAAAAAGCCATTCAAAAGAAATACTCAGGGCCCGTCCAATCTGGACCGAATACTCGATCGCTCGTGCCAAATACATGGCACCCCCGAAAAACCAGCCAACCACACCAACAGGGATTGTTGGGTCTTCAAACAATGAGCAAGTTAAATGCCGAACTCAATGACAAGGCTGCATAGCGATGACGAGGAGGAGCCCGGCCGCCGAACAATAGAGGATGTAAGGGCTTCCCCCACAAGTGCGGACGGTGAACATGATATACGCAACCCACATACCGAAAAGGGAGCGGAAGCATGCACTAAGGGACATATATGCGATGGAGCCAGTCGCCCCGAAGTTCAACCCATGGTCCTCTTGCCCGATCACCTTTAATCGAAGGGACCACCCCACTAGCATCCGCCACAGCGGATTCGCCGCATTGGTTCTTGACCCAATCATCGACGGATTTCACCTCAATAGAGTCCTGATGGACGACGGTAGCAGCCTGAACCTGCTTTATCAGGATACAGTGCGCAAAATAGGCATAGACCCCTCAAGGATTAAACCCACAAAGATGAACTTTAAAGGCGTCATACCAGGTGTAGAGGCCAATTGTACAGGCTGAGTTACACTCAAAGTGGTGTTCGGATCCCCGGATAACTTCCGAAGCGAAGAGTTAATCTTCGACATAGTCCTGTTTCGCAGCGGCTATCACGCACTGCTTGGACGAATTGCATTTGCAAAGTTCAATGCGGTGCCGCACTACGCGTACCTCAAGCTCAAGATGCCAGGCCCTCGAGGAGTAATCACGGTTAATGGAAACACCGAACGCTCTCTCCGAACGGAGGAGCACACGGCGGCCCTCGCGGCGGAGGCACAAAGCAGCCTCTCACAGCAATTCTCGAGTCCGGCTATTAAACGTCCGGACATCGCTGCGCGCCGGAGTAACCTACAACAAGACCGCTGGCACGATCCGAGCACGTAGCAATCCGGCCAACCCCAGCCCTCGCGAAATTGCAAAGCGATTACTACGCGTACATAATTACGCTCTAGAGATACCATGGGCATAAAGGAGGGGCACGACCACGGCACGCCTGCACGCGCCTCAACCGCACTGTGGGCTCCGATTGTGTCATTCTTTTCTTTCTTCTTTTCTCTTACTTCCGTGACTCCGTTTTCCGGAAGTCCCGTCCGCACTAGAATTGCCGAACTCACGATGCAACAACCAGGAAGCGTAGCTACGCCGAGTGTCCAGTGGTCTCTACTACGAGCATTATACCTTTTACATACCATCCCATAACTTACACGGAGGGGACATGTTAAATAGTCCCATCCCTTGCTTATCGCACTATTTGTATCGTTCTGCTTTCATTGCAGTACCTTTTTGAATAAACAATACATAGCTTTTGCCTATAATTGCACTCCTTTCTTTATCTATATATATATGTTCATTCATGACATGTTGCACCCGTACACTTTGGGACGGCTAATACACGAGGGGCTTAAGTACCCCAAAAGTATGGTGTGATAAGTCCGAACACTTTCACAAGTGCAGCACCCCGAACTTATAGCATTATATGCATCGGCTCCGAATCATGTCTTGGGTCAATAGTTGGGTTTGCCCGGCTCACATGTTTTGGTACCTTACATTCCGTTATATCGGCTAAGGTAGCGCTGGGAGAACCACTGCGATTGTGCCCCGGTTGAGCTGGGTTGAGCACCTCGGTGGAGAAAGCTAAAACTGACCGTCATGATAGGGCGAGAGCCGGTCGCTGTTCGAGAGGTTTTTTCGGGTCCCTAAAGACTTATGCCGCTTAGAGCGAGGAGTCAAGATTGTCCGGCCAAGGCATGGATAGCGCCCGAACTCGATCTTCCGAATACTAGGGGCTTCGCCAAAATTTAAAATTATAGAATTCTATGGCTAAGTGAGAGTGTTCAAGCACTATAAGTCCGGTTGCCTTGTTCGCTATGCTGAGCACCTCCCTCGAAGGACCCAAGAATGGGAACAAGAGTGCTCAAGTTTATCCGAACACCCGGGCACTGTGGCATGGGGGCTGAAGCCAACGACTTGCCATCTCTCAAATTTGATAAACGGCCGCACAGAAGGTAATATTTTAAATTCACAAGCGTTGCTTAGCGCATATGAACAAGTTTTCAGCGTACAGGATAACAAATGCGAGTCTATTGAAAAATTACATCTTTGGAGCATTCACCCGCTATAAGGCGAGCACCCTTCAGGACGCCCTCATAGTACATTTCGGGCTTGCGATGCTCCTAGCCCTTCGGTGGCCCGTCCGTCACAAGCTTCTCAGCATCCAGCTTGCCCCAGGGCACTTTAGCATGGGCAAGGGCCCGACGGGCACCTTCAATGCAGACGGAGCGCTTGATGACTTTAATCCATGGACAGGCCTCCACCAGCCGCCGCACTAGCCCGAAGTAGCTCCCAGGCATGGCTTCCAATGGCCACAGCCGAATTATGAGGCCCTTCATGGCCTGTTCGGCGACCTTGTGGAGCTCGACCAGCTGCTTCACTGGTCGCTCAGGGCACTGGATGTCCGCCTCGATATCGAGACCGTAACACCTTTTCCGTCGAGCTCCCTCCTTGGCACGGTAGAACGCGGCAACATCGGACACACTCTACGGGCAGATCTGCGAATGCTCTGGAGAGCTCGGATTCAGGTAAGTAATAGATAATTCACTTTCACATGCTTGCTTTGCATAAAGAATGCCTTACCCGCCGCTATCTTCTTTAATGATTCAATTTCCTGGAGGGCTTTTTGGGCTTCGGCCTTAGCGGCTTTGGCACTCTCAAGAGCCGAGGCGAGCTCGGACTCTCGAGTCTTCGAGTCACGCTCCAAAGTCTCGTGTTTTTTCCACGAGAGCCTGGAGCTCTTGTCGCACCTCCGCCACCCGCGCCTCGCTCGGGGCGCTCCGCGGCCGCTTTGCTTTCGGTCGTGGACACTGCTTCCTTTAGGGTCGCCACCTTGTTCGTGGCCCCTACAATACCCATGTTAGTCTTGTCATTTTTACAACCAAATCCTTTCTATAAGGTATTACTTTAATAAGGTATTACTTACCTTCCTTGTCCTCGAGCTGCTTCTTGGCAAGGCCGAGCTCGTTCTCGGACCGCTCGAGGCTCTACTTCAATGCATTGACCTCCAGCATCGGTCTTGAGGTCAGCAGGCAGCCTGCATTCCCATATTGACATACTTATGTTAGACTCCTTCAGATATCTTTTAGATCCTCATCCGGATTTTCTTTCCGAACACCGAACCGAGCATCGTGGGCTACCGTCTATGCGGTAATATTTTTACATATTCTAAACTTACCTCAATGCCTGTTAGAAGGCTGGTACATGCTTCATCGGCCCGCTCTTGGTGGATCGAACATACGGATCACCACACTCATAACAAAGGCGGTGCTCCTCGTCGATGGAGGCGCCGTTAAGCGCCTCCAGAAGCTATCCGGTGCCTCCGGATGGGCCGGAGGTCACCGGCGTCAGCAGTCTTGCCCTTCTTACGAAGGGCGCTCGCCGGACTTCGAACCACTGAAGGTTCGATGCGGAGTCCGCACAGGCCGGACTTAGAGCCCTCTGGGGTCTTGCACCCTTTGCGCCCAGAGTCCGGGAGGTCGCCTTGCGGCGCCTCCAGGACCACCTCCTCCTAGCTGGGCCCCTTTTGGGACTCCACCGCGGTGTCGTCTGCATCACGAGGAGAGGAGGCGGTCGGAAGTGAAGTGCTATTCACATCCGACGAATCCGAGAGCCGCCGGCAAGAGGTGAGCTCGTCCTTAGGCGGGCTACATGGTTATATTCGGTGTTAGAAGACACTATGCGACAAATAAAAAGTCATGAGCTATTCCGGAGTCCGGACACTTACGATCTCGCCAGGGGCTTGTCCCTTGGTGGCCACTCCTCCTCGTCGTTGTCGGCGTTGGTGGAGAAGTCCGGAGGAAGGGTCCTTCCTTTCTTGGACCCACCGGCCTCCCCAGTCGGGGCAGCCTTCCTTTTCTTCTCTCCCCCGCTGGGGGAGAGGCTTCTTTTTCCTCCTCCCCGTCCTCAGGGGAGGATTCTGCCTCAGAGTCATCGGACGATGACTCCGACAACACCTAGCGTCGGGCGCTCCTTCGAGTCCCCGTGGCCTCCTTCTTGGCCTTCTTCTCCCAAGACCACGTGAGGTCTTTGGAGCCAGCAGCTCCAAATCAGCGGGCGTCCGCTGGTCTTCGGCAAGGGAGCCGGACAGTTAACCTGCCCGGACGTGTTACGCCCGATCTGTCAAAAGGTAAGGGAGTTTAGATCCCACATAGAGTCAAACTATGAAAACAAGAGTCCCGTAAAGGGCAAAATAGCTTACCTCGGTAGCTTGGCTGCGAAAGCTGAATCCGCGATCTTCGGTAGCGGATGTGGGAGCCTCAGCGCCCTTGAACAGCACCTTCCAGGCATCTTCGTACGTAGTGTCGAAGAGCCTTTTCAGAGTTTGGTGATGTGCCGGATCAAACCCCACAATTTGAAGGCCCGTTGTTGGCATGGGAGGATCCGGCGGATGAGCGTAACCTGGACTACATTGACAAGCCTGAGATTCTTGTCCACCAGGGTTCAGACGCAGGTTTGGAGTCCGGACAGCTCCTCCGAATCACCCCACGTCAGGCCCGTCTCTTTCCATGATGTGAGCCATGTGGGGGAGCCAGATCGGAATTCGGGGGCCGCCGCCCATTGAGAGTCGCGCGGCTCGGTGATGTAGAACCACCCCGATTGCCACCCCTTTATGGTCTCCACAAAGGAGCCCTCGAGCCATAGGACTTTGGCCATCTTGCCAACCATGGCACCTCCACACTCTTCTTGGCGGCCGCCCACTACCTTCGGCTTGACATTGAAGGTCTTCAGCCATAAGCCGAAGTGGGGCTGGAGGCAGAGAAAGGCCTCGCACACGACGATAAACGCCGAGATGTTGAGGATGAAGTTCGGGGCCAGATCATGGAAATCCAGGCCGTAGTAGAACATGAGCCCCCGAAAAAATGGGTGAAGTGGAAAACTAGTCCGCGGAGGAAGTGGGTGAGGAACACCACCCTCTCATGGGGCCTAGGGGTGGGAATGAGCTGCCCCTCGTCGGGGAGCCGGTGCGCGATGTCGCTGGACAAGTATCCGGCCTTCCGCAACTTTTTGACTTGTCCCTCCGTGACGGAGGAGACCATCCACTTGCCTCCTGCTCCGGACATGGCTGGAGGAGGTTGAGGAGGGATGTGCGGACTTGGGCGCTGGAGCTCGAAAGTCTTGCGGAAATGGATGAGGGAGGAAGAAGGCGTGGGTGAAAAGGTGGATCCTTATCCCTTATATGGAATGACGAAGCTATGCGGCTCCCGCCAGCCTGGTAAAATTCGCTTATCTCCCAAGCGCCATAATCAATGGCGCGGTTGGGTTACCCACGTCCGTATTGATGAGAATCCCGGAATAATGGGGCATGATCTCCGCTTTGATAAGACGTGCCAAGGAAACCGCCTCACTAAACGCGCTGAGGTGGAACAGTAAAAACGATTCGTATAAAGGCCTGGCCGTGGTGTGATGTCACGCCGCGGAATACGTCAGCAGATCTGTGCAAAGGTTATTCTCTCTATGGTGGTATGTGGAACTTGTTTTGCGAGCGGAGACTATCCTTGTGTTCAAAATCTTCTATGAAGTATTCGGAGGAGGAACCCGCCTTGCAATGCCGAAGACAATATGCGCGTCGGACTCGTCGTCATTGAAGCCTGGTTCAGGGCTCTTGAGGAGTCCTGGATTAGGGGTGTCCGGATAGCCGAACTATCACCGTTGGCCGGACTCCTGGACTATGAAGATACAAGATTGAAGACTTCGTCCCGTGTCTGGATGGGACTTTCCTTGGCGTGGAAGGCAAGCTTGGCGATACAGATATGTAGATCTCCTACCGTTGTAACCGACTCTGTGTAACCCTAATCTTATCCGGTGTCTATATAAACCGGAGGGTTTTAGTCCGTAGGACGAACAACAATCATACCATAGGCTAGCTTCTAGTGTTTAGCCTCTTTGATCTCGTGGTAGACCCACTCTTGTACTACCCATATCATCAATATTAATCAAGCAGGAGTAGGGTTTTACCTCCATCGAGAGGGCCTGAACCTGGGTAAAAACATCGTGTCCCTTGTCTCCTGTTACCATCCGCCTAGACGCACAGTTCGCGACCCCCTACCCGAGATCCGCCGGTTTTGACACCGACACCCACCATATACCTTCCTCAAAACAGACACCATACCTACCTATCATGGCATTTCCATAGCCATTCCTAGATATATTGCCATGCAACTTACCACCATTCTGTTTACTATGACGCGCTCCATCATTGTCATATTTTCCATCATATTACTTATGCTCTTGAGAGAAGCCACTAGTGAAACCTGTGGCCCTTGGGTCTATTTTCCATCATATTAATCTTCCAACACTTAGCTATATTGCCTTTTTTACTTTGCATCTTTATTATAAAAATACCAAAAATATTATCTTATCATATCTATCAGATCACACTTTCATAAGTGACCGTGAAGGGATTGACAACCCCTTTATTGCGTTGGTTGCGAGGTTTTTATTTGTTTGTGTAGGTGCGAGGGACTTGAATGTGGCCTTCTACTGGATTGATACCTTGGTTCTCAAAAACTGAGGGAAATACTTACGCTACTTTACTGCATCACCCTTACCTCTTCAAGGGAAAACCAACGCAGTGCTCAAGAGATAGCAAGGAGCACTGGCCCGGGGGTTGATCATGTCCTCGGGGTCCGGAAAGTCCCTATGCAAGTTTTAGTTGTTATTAGGCAAGTGGTAAAACCAATGTTGGTCCTTGCTGGAAGAGTTTTATTCAAAGTGAACTGTCAAGAGGGGCCCATAAACCCTCATCGTGTCAGGGACACAAAATCAAGGAACATAACACCGATATGACGGAAACTAGGGCGGCAAGAGTGGAACAAAATGCCAGGCAAAAGTCTGAGCCTTCCACCCTTTACCAAGTATATAGATGCATTAATTAAATAAGAGATATTGTGATATCCCATGATATCCATGATATCCATGTCCCAGCATGGAACAACCTACAAGTGCACCTGCAACTACTAACGCTGTGAGAGGGGTAACATAGGCAAACAACGGTTTGCTAGGATGCTGGAAAAGGTTAGAGGTTGTTTCGGGGCATATTGGGAGGCTTGATAAACAAGTGGTCGGTAGCGTGGCATAGCGATAGCATCGAGACAACTAGCATAGCAAAGATAGTAGTGAGATCCAAGGTGATGGTCATCTTGCCTGAAATCCCGCTAGGAAGAAGAACTAGTCCATGAATAAGACGAACGGGCATAGTCGAACGAGTCCTCACGATCGCAACGAAACAGGAACTGTCGAGAAGGAGCACAACTGGAAAGAAGCAAACAAAATGGTAAACACGCAACACATAGACATGACATGATGCTCAACCAAGTATGATGCATGACAAGGCTACATGATGCTACTCATGGCAAGAGATGATGCATACAAGAACAACACATCAAAGCAAGTTTAAATGATGCTGGAAACAACGTATAATAATTCCGGAAAATCCCCAGATGCAAATTTCAAAATTGGTACTGTTCTGAACAAAACATCATGTTAAATTTGTTAAACAGCAAGTTAAAGTGCACCATGACAATCTACATGGTTTTTTATTCAAGTTAAATATTAAGTTCATTTAATTCGGAGCTACGGCCTAGAAGATATGAGCAACACAAGTTAAACATGGCATTGATGCTAGACCAAGAAAAACATAACCATAAACACTCCAAACAAGGATGCAACAAGGTAACATGAAACTACATGTAAAACTAAGCAAGTTTCATATAAAGCATGCTCCAAACGGAGCCACGGTTCAACACATACACACGAAACAAGTTTCAAACACAATCTGTCCCAAACAGCAATTAGGCATCTTACAAACACCATAACAACATGCTACAAGAACAAGATAGGCATAAACATGATATGCACTTAAAGTACAGATTACATGCTTCAATTATCATCAAGGTTCAGGTACATAGAAATCAATATTATTCCAACATGATCAAAGCAAAAGGAAACTTTATAACACGAATTATGACGTAGTGAAAATCAGGCATACATGTGAGCATGAATAACATGTTGACATGTGGGAGGCATGAAACAAACATGCTACACTGCAAGATCATAGCAAGCAAAAGCATGGCTTTAAAGTACAGGTTAAACATGGAAAAACACAATTACTAAGCATCTCCATATAACCTCTAGATCAATGGCATTCATCAAGACAAGTAAGCAAGTCATAACAGATTCTCAGACTTGGTGAAAAACAGAGTAAGGCTGAAAACAGATTCATTATGCATACTTTGAGACAACAAAAGGGCCTGGCAAGCATGTACTAAACACCCTTAAAAAAACATCATTACTGAGCATGATTATTGGGTCGACAAATTTTATGATAGCTTCAAGTGAACATGGCAAGATGATATAACAAACTTGGTGAAAACTAGGCATGCTGAAAGTTATATTTTTAAGCAATTTGAAGGCACCAAAAGAACAAGCTACACTAGGCTATAATTTCAAACAAGAGCATGGATGGATATCCATGTCCCAACATTGAACAACCTGCAATTGCACCTGCAACTAGCAACACTATAAGAGGAGCTAAGCAAAGCGGTAACATAGCCAAACAACGGTTTGCTAGGATGGTGGAAAAGGTTAGAGGCTATTTCATGGCATATTGGGAGGGTTGATAAACAAGTGGTAGGTAGGCGACATAGCGATAGCATCGAGACAACTAGCATAGCAAATATAGTAGTGAGATCCAAGGTGAGAGTCATCTTTCCTGAAATCCCGCTAGGAAGAAGATGAAACGGGCGTAGTCGAATGAATCCTCATGATCGCATCGAAACAGGAACTATCGAGAAGGAGCACAACTAGAAAGAAGCAAACAACATAGTAAACACGCAACACATAAACATGACATGTTGCTCAACCAAGTATGATGCATGACAAGGCTACATGATGCTACTCATGGCAAGAGATGATGCATACAAGAACAACACATCAAAGCAAGTTTAAATGAGACCGGAAACAACATATAACAATTCCGGAAACTCCCCTTATGCAAATTTCGAAATTTGTACTGTTCTGAACAAAACATCATGTTGAAGTTGTTAAATAGCTAGTTACAGTACACCATGACAATGTACACAATTTTTTATTCAAGTTACATATAAAGTTCATTGAATTCGGAGCTACGGCCTAGAAGATATGAGCAACACAAGTTAAACATGGTATTGATGCAACAGCAAGCAAAACACAACCATAAACACACCAAACAAGCATGCAACAAGGTAACGTGAAACTACATATAAAACTGAGCAAGTTTCACATAGAGCATGCTCCAAACGGAGCCACGGTTCAACACATACACACGAAACAAGTTTCGAACACAATCTATCCCAAACAACAACTAGGCATCTTACAAACACCATAACAACATGCTACAAGAACAAGATAGGCATAAACATGATATGCACTTAAAGTACAAATTACATGCTTCAATTATCGTCAAGGTTCAGGTTCATAGGCATCAAGAATATTCCAACATGATCAAAGCAAAAGGCAACTTTATAACACATATTATGACAATGAAAAACAGGGATACATGTGAGCAGGAATAACATGTTGACATGTTAGGCATGAAACAAACATGCTACACCGCAAGCTCATAGCAAGAAAAAGCATGGCATTAAAGTACAGGTTAAACATGGAAAAACATGATTACTAAGCATCTCCATATAACCTCTAAATCAGTGGCATTCATCAAGACAAGTAAGCAAGTCATAACAGATTCTCAGATGGTGAAAAACAGAGTAAAGCTAAAAACAGATTCATGATGCATACTTTGAGACAACAAAAGTGTATGCTACAAGAACATTTCATGGCATCAAAGGGCCTGGCAAGCATGTACTAAACACCTTTTTCAGAACATCATTACTGAGAATGATCATTGGAGCAACAAATTTTATGATAGCTTCAAGTGAACATGGCAAGATGATATAACAGACCGTGAAAACTGGGTATGCTGACAGTAATATTTTTAAGCGATTTGAGGGCACCAAAAGAACAAGCTACAGTAGGCTATAATTGCAAACAAGGGCATGGATGGATAGAGCATGACATAGACATCAAATCATGATCACTGAACATCTCCAGATTATGCATAGACTTAATGGTAGCATCAAACAACGTGGCATCACAATATAACAGTCCAGACTTAGCAGAACAGTAACAACAAGTACCCTACTTGGCAAGCTTGCGCTAGTCACCACAGGGCATATCAAAATAAATGGATTGAATCACTGCAAATATGGCATGATTATGCTCCTAAAACATGTTGGCATGATGCTCAAAAGAAAATCACACAAAACATATAAAAAAGACAAAATGACACATGCTGCAAAAATAACATGTTCATGAACTTGCTCAAATGCAAAAACTAATGCCACCACTAGATTCATTGGATTTTTTAGCCCGAAAACATATATCATATGTTGGGGTCACTTTAGGGAAATCACCACAAATGCACAAAAATGCAATGCTGCCTAAAATGGTTGTGACACAATTGGCATTTTCCATATTTGGAAACATCCAGAAATGGACTTGCCCGATTTGGAATCTGGGCCTTGTCAGAAATGGAAATTAGCTGGGTTACAATAAATGGAAAAGAAAAGAGGGGCTTCAGGGGGATGACAGGTGGGTCCTGGTCCCCCTGTGTTGCTGACGTGTGGGTGCGGCTAGGCTCAGACAGAGCAGAGCAGGAGAGGGACAGGGGAGGCCGGCGGCGAGCACAACACGGGGTGGAGGCTGCTGGAGTTACTCCGGTGAGCCCAAGAAGCGGAGGATGGGCACTACGGGATCGACGCCGGTGACGAGGGGACAGAGACGGAGACGACGGGAGCGACGCTGGTGACGAGGGGACAGAGGCGGAGACGACGGGGAGAACGCGATGCATGACGGGCCTAGGTGAGCGGATGAGGGCGCGGATCGAGCTTACGCATCACGACAAACAGGGTGGACATGAGTGGAAGAGCTACGAGGCCGGAGCACTCGTCGACGATGAGGTCCGACGGCGATGGTCTCGGGCGCGCGCGGCTAGCGTGACTAGAGCATGCAAAAGAGGGGAGAAAGACACGGGGAGGTGTGCGCAAATACCACAAGCACGACAGTGTGCTTGGATGGCCGAGGGAAGGAAGGAGGCAACGACGACGATGACGAGTGAACACGTTCGGCGGTCGGAGAAGAATAAGAAGAAGACGTCGTAGCGTCGGGTTCCGGCTCCACGTAATCGACGTCGTCGAAGCAGCCAGACAAGATCGGTGAGGCGGAGGTGGTCGGAGAGCACATCGGAGTCGAGGCCGCGCTCCCTGCTGCGCTCAGGTCACATTTGTAGCGGCGGATCTGGTGGTCTAGATGCCCGGCGATGGCGGGGGGAGGAAGAGGGGAACCCTAGGAAGTGGCTAGACGTGGAGGGAGGTTAAATAGAGGGCCAGGTCGAAGGGTGGAGCATGCCGTCGTCGCGGCCGTGGCCTTGTACGCGAGCTGAGAGAGGGGGACCGAGGAGGAAGAAAAGGTGGGTGAGAAGCAGGGCAGGGTCGCTGACCAGTGGGCCTACCTTGGCCACGTGTCGAGGAGCCAGAGGAGGTGTGTGGGCGAACGGGTGAGAAAATGAGGGAGAGGGAGGCCGCGCGGGTCCAAGTGGGTTGCGGGGCGCCTGGCTGGGCCGCGCTGCTGGGCTGCGGTGGGTGGAGCGCTCGGAGGCGGGCCCAGGTAAGGCTCTTCTCCTTTCCTTTCAATTCTGTTTAATTAAATAAATAGCTGAAGAAAAGGAAAAAGGCCAGGGGATTAGAAGAGGAGTTTTTGCAGATACAAACATATTCGCGAGCTCCTGGAATTATTCCCTATTTGATAAAATTAGTTTGAGCATTTTTAGAGGTAGAAAAATAAATAAAGTTTGAATTTATTTCAAACTTGATGCATTTTTGAAAACCAAAACAACTTCAAAAGGGGTGAAATTTGGCAGAGAGGTAAAAGACATGGATTAAGGTTATCAGGAAATAAAGGAACATTAATGGAGGCAGGAATAATGTCACTTGGCATGAAAGCCAAAATTTGAAATAAAGGAAGAAGTGGATGGGTTGTGCACTTGTGTGGAAAAGTTGATGGGAATGATGAAGATGTATATCACACCAACAATACACCAATATGAAGAATGCAACCCACATGATGGTCAAGATAAAATGCAATAAAATTACACGAGGCATAACCAATCATAAAGCATATAACAAAGTGAGATGACGAAAGATGAACTAGATGCAAGAAGCAAAATATGACAATGACGGTGAATAATTAGAAGACATGTGGCGCATCGGTCTCGGGGCGTTACATATATGGAAGCAGCTTTTCAAGGCCTAGAAGAGTTGGCCCATGGATACCAAGGACATTGGGCTCGACATCGAGAACCCGTCCTCAGCGGTAAGCGTAACCCTTCCGAAGACTTATTTGATTAACAGTTCTGATGTGATAAAAATTTATATTTTCCCCTTTTTACACAGGGCTCGACAAAGAAAGCGGAGCAGATCAACTGCCTGACGCCACTGCCAGAGGATCCAGCCACTCCCCAGCTGACGGAGATGCTGGTTTCGGTGCCGTATAAGACGTCGGAGAAGAAGGTCAAGAAGAAGGGCAAAGAGGCCAAGGGCGGCCCTCGCCACAAGGGTCCTTCAAAGGCCATGTCCGGAGAAACCGAAGCCCTCTCCTCCCACGAGGGAGACAAGGAAGAAGAAGAGGAGGAAGCGGAAAGTGACTCCCCCCGCAAGGGGGGAGAAGAAAAGGACCGCCTCCAAAGACCCGGAGGGGAAGGCGTCCAAGAGGGGGAAATCGTCCTCCAGGACAGTTCGGACTCAGAGTCTGAACAAATCCGCAAGAAGCCACCAAGGGCGAAGCCCCTGGCCGCATTGTAAGTGTTCGGATACTCATCGTTTATTTTTAGTCCTCCCTTTCTATTATATCAGTTATTTTGCTATACACTCTTCAGCCCTCCATGCGAGCTTTCGAACACTCCATTATCGGAGGGGAGCTCCCTGTCGCCCGAAATGGCAGAGAGTGAGACCGCCACATGCCTCCTCGCCTATCACCATGGATGACACCGAGGTGTTGTCCCAAAGGGCCTCTCCTGGCCGAGGAGGGGCGGGCGAGGCTATCGAGAAGGCGTCCAAGGTTAATACCTCGGTCACTGAAGACATGTGGGAGGCGACCCCCATGACGACCGATAGAGGGGACCCCCAATAATCCGGGCCCTAGCCGGACACCATTCCGGAGACCAATGTGGCTCCGAGATCAGGTGGGCAACCCCCTTTGATAGAGGGGGAGGAGTGTCAGCTCCATCGGCGACCTCCACTAATCCGGAGGCGCCGAACACTCTAACGGAAGCACTACAACGTGCTTCCATCATGGAGGAACACCGCACCCTGATGGGTGCGGTAGTAGAGAAGTTTCAGTCTGCTAAGAGCGCACTAAACAAAGCCTTTCATAGCCTACTGACAGGCTTCGAGGTATGCGATGTAATGCTCTAAACGTTTTTTATATAGAGGAATACTCCTGTGTATAGACACTAGCCCCTGAGACTCTGTCTGGTTAAAAGAAAACCAGGCAGGGGATCCATATAATACTCTAATAACTGACACACTGTTCTATTATTGAATCAGGCTTCCTTGTTGGCGGCAACCGCCCAGGTCGTAGAAGTTTCCGAGCTCAATCGGAAGCTTCAGCTAGCCGATGAAGAGATCGACCGCGTTAACAAGCGGTTCGACGAGACGCAAGGTACGTGTATAGTTTGTAGAAGCGTAGCTTTGTATCATAAGTGATAGCTGTATACAGAGACTAACTCCTGAAATGTTTAATCATGAGCGTAGCTGGGGCAGCCGAGTTCGAGACCCTCAAAGGCGCCCTTGCCACAGCCCAACAAGAGGCAAAGGCGAACAAGGCAGCCGCGAACAAAGCGGATGCAGAGCTGAAGACAGAGCAGACCGCCCGCCGCCAACACGAAGCTCGGGTGGCCGAAGTCGAGAAGGAGCCGAGGGACGCCATCCTCAAATTTGAGGAATTGGAAGAGAAGTCTTCGGCCCGATTGACCGAACTCGCCAAAGCCCAACAAGAAGCAAATGAGGCGCGGGTCGAGTCCAGAAGTGCTCGCGAGGAGATCCGTCAGGCGAAGCAGATAGCGGCTGGTAAGGCCTTCTTTTGCAAAGTGCTTTTGGGGGTCAAAGATATGCTTTGCTTACTCGAGTATGGACTTCTCCAGACGCATTTGCGGATCTTCCAAGGAGTACTGTCGATGCCGCACAGTTCTTTCGAGCCCTTGAGGGGAAATTGACCGAGAAGTTATTCTGGTCGCAGTATCTCACGCCGGAGCACCTGACGCCCCTGAACAACCAGCTAAAGCAGCTGATGGAGCTACATAGAGTGTCCGGTTTGGCAATGAAGGATTTAATAGTCCGGCTTTAGCCAACCGACCAATGCCCAGTAGCTACTTCGGTTTGGTAAGGCGACTCGTCGACGTGCTGCCTGGGGTCGATGTTGTGAAGCACTCGGCCTGCATAGAGGGTGCTCGAATGGCCTTCGCCCATGTCAATATGCATTGGGCAAAGATGAAGGCCACCGATGTGGCAACCGTAGGTCCGCCCGAAGGCAAGGACCACCGCAAGCTGGAGAGGTACTTTGAAGACGTCCTGGCGGGTGCCCGAATAGTGGAGGGCCAATGCTCAACGAATGTTATATTTGAGTAGATGTATCCGGGTTGTAAAACCTGTGTTTGTGAACCCATGGTTGTAATATATTTCCGGCCTTTTATCTTAAGTAATTTTCCTCCTTTGCGGCCATTTAATTCATAGAGTTGCCAGTCATCGGCTTCAGCCCCCACATAGATGCTATGGGGGTGTTCGGCGTAACGCGTGTCCGCACTTTATCCAACGTCTTGGTCTGTAAACAAGGCATCCGCGGGGCGAACTAGGCAATCAAACTATGCAGCTTTATTACTTTCACTTAGCCATAGGAGTTTGACAGTTGAGCTAAGTACGAGCCCCTTGTGCATGTGCGGCAATCTGAACTAAGGTGCCTTTTTCCACGCGGCTGGACGAAGACCAGGCCCTCGTATAACATGGAGTGAACCGCTATCGATTTGTAGTAAGTCACCGAATTGCCGACCAGCTCTCGCTTTATCAATACAGTAAGTTTTCAGCTTTCTCTACTCAGGTATCTGATCGGACGAATCAGAAATACAATCGTAGCAGTTCTCCCTTTACTACCTTAGCTGAAGGAGCGGAAAGTAAGGTGGTAACCACAGGAGCCAGGTAACCCAACTGTCGGCGTTCTGGGAACGGGGGTCCCCAGACTTGCCTGCCTGCGGCCTGCGGCATGGCTCAAGTGGGGGCCCAGCATGGCCCAGCTTCATCAGCTCAAGCTCAAGACCCTCACGAGGGGCAAAGCCTCGTGGGGTGGACGACAGGAACCTCTCTCAGGAGCAGCCTCGTCAGGCAGTCTCGCGAGGAGGCGGAGAGATCATGGCAGGGTACCTCGCGAGGGTGCCCTGTGACGCAAGCCATGACGATCGAGACCAGGCGGGCGCCCGCCTGCGCAGTGTCCTCGTTTCCCCTTTGGTGCAAAGGAGGCAAGCGCAGGCCAAGGCATCAGGCAAAGGTTGTCGCTTTGGTGCAACAAGACCAAGACCAGCATAACGGCAGGATGGAGGTCATCGTGGAGCCCAGGACGGCGTCACCGTCAGAGCCTTTGGTAGCCGAAGACCAACTTTAGTCAGGATAAGTGTACTAGATGTTCCCCTTCAAAATGGCCAATTGTTGGCGCCCTTCCCGCTCATTATTTGGGAAGAGGCCCAGGGCCTCCCTCTATAAATAGGACTAGCCACCACAGAGAGAGGGGGAGAAGAGATCTGTCCATCGAGATCACACAGAGAGAGAAAGAGAGGCGACTGAACTCCCCCAAGCAGTTCATCGCACCAGCTCAAGAACAGCCCCTCGCGAGGCTGTTCTCCCTTTGTATTGTTCATCATCAGCCCCTGAGGCAATCCACCACACCACACACTGGAGTAGGGTATTACACCACATCGGTGGCCCGAACCAGTATAAACCTCGTGTCTCTGTGTTGTTCATCGTTCGTAGTTTAGATCCCTCGCAATCCATACACGCACGAACTGGTAGGGGAAAGATCTCCGCACGCACCCGAGTGTTCGAACCTTAAGGGTCTTCCAGAACCCGAAATCCAACATTTGGCGCGACATGTAGGGGTGCGCCGGAATCTCTCTTCCGCTTGTCGTGTGTGATCTTCCGTCGTGCCCATGGCTGACGCTCGCCGAGCTCGCACCGAGCGCCGGGCTGCTCGCGCCGCTCGAGTCGCCCAGACGGCTCCCGTCGGCGGACACCCCCGTCGTTCCCCATCGCCTACCGCCAACGCCGCCACCAGCCCGGCGAGGAACGAGCAGCAAGCCTCGTCCCACCATCCGTCGGTGAGGCGAGAAGGCCGCACCGCTACTCCTTCCCTCGCCCCAGCTGGTTCTTCGTCCCACGCGCTCCGCGCTCCCATGGAGGCTCGAGCCGCGCTCATCGCGGCAAACGAGCTCCTGCGCTACCGCCCCGTTGATCGGACCCACGAACACCTATGGGATCGGCGGACCGAGTCCCTTTTGGTTCGGAGGGGGGCGGAGATCGCACGAAGAGCGGATCGAGGCGGCTAATACCGAGCAGTTTACCCAGCTTCAAGCTCTCCGGAGAGATAATACTCCCTCTGCTGCTTGTCTGATTGTATTGTGTTCTTGCTAGGGAGCACGGAGAGCTACAAAACCTAAGCGTGAATGTCTCTGGTCTCGAATGAGTCGAGCGGATCGAACCCCCTCTCGTTGCGCATGGGCCTCCTTTTATATGCTAAAGGGTCTCCGGCGGGTGGCAACGTAGATGAGGGTACAAATGGAAAAAATAGTAGTTGGTACACCTACTTGTACAAAGGTACGATGTACTCTACCTAACTCTGACGGCAAGGGACAAAAGCATTAAATGCCCGTCCATGTCGCCTAAACAGTGCAACAGGGACCGTCAGGTGCGCCACCGCTCGCCACGATGGCAAGCTTGTCAGCGCCGCTTATCGCTGCTCCCCGCTGGTTGCACAGCCTCTTGACACGCGCGCATGGAATGGTCCCATGGCGATACGTTGGTGGATGAGCTGAAGCGGAGATGAAGAGAGGTTGCCTGCCGCGGCAAGTGCCTTGCCGCGGCTGAATCCTTGTCGCGTCCGGAGGCTTGTCGCTCTCCGAGCCTTCCGGCAAGCTCCTCTTGCGGGGTCTTGTCTTCTGCGTGCCTTGAGTGGCCTTCCCGGCAAGCTCCTCTTGCCGGGGCCTTGTCTTCTTGGTTAAATACTTTGTTCTTGAATGGCTCCAAAGGAATGACGGAGGATCTTGGCGGTGACCAGGCAAGCCCAAAACAGTGCACGGGCACGCGCGGCCTAGATCACGCCGTAACTTGCTCTGGACCCACCACGTCCCCCACGAACAGCACGCTCGAACGTGGCATCGTGGGAGAGATCGTGGGGGGTTTCTTTATTAGGAAAAGCGGAACGTCCGCCCCCTCTCCCTCCTTATAAACAGGGGAAACAAGGGCAGGTCGCCCACCTCGCCGTTGCTGTCTCGTCTCGGAAACCACCGCTGCTCCCCCCTTCTTCTCTAGTGCGAAGAGAGCGCTCCGCCCCTTCGCCACAGCACCATCAACGCCGTCGGTCTCCTCCACCGCCTCCGCCATGGCTCAAAGCCGACAAGGGGAAGGGCGAAGTCGGCCGAGGCACAGCTGACTCATGGCGCCGCGAAAGGAGCGGGCCATCTTCTCCCCCAGCTCGGCCAAAGGAGCCGAGGGAGGGCTACTACCTCTTCAGTCGACGGAGACGCGTGCGCATCCACGCACGAAGGTACTCCCTGCCACCGCTTCGGAACTAGCCCCAACTGGGTACCCTTTCTTTGCGCTTTTCTTCTATTGCGGGCTCTGCCCGCCCTTTTCTGAATTCTTTTGTGATATCATGAACACATACGGTCTCCGCCTCCTTGATTTCACCCCAATGCTGTCTCGACCATGGCAGTTTTCGCACACCTTTGCGAAAACTTTGTCGGGATCCACCCAAACGTAGCCCTCTTCCGCCACTTCTTCATGCCCCGCGTCGAGAGAGGAGAGCCGCTTGCCGGAGGGATAGCTTGGATCTCCAGGATCGGCAAGAAAGAAGCCTATCTGGAAGGAGAGCTCCGTAGCAAGTGGGAGGAGTGGAGAGCCGATTGGTGCTGGATCATTGAGGAGAACCCACAACCCTTCATCGCCTGCAGCCAAACTCCCATAGTGCTTGGCAACGATTGGAGCAACTTGGCGCGGAGGATGCTAGGTTGAAGATAGCTGTGACCCGGATTTTGCGCCTCAGGCTTGCCGGACTCACCGTAGGCGCAGTTGGCGCAGATTTCTTTCGCCGTCGCATCGCTCCCTTGCAGGAGAGGAAGAGACCTGCTTGGGAGTTCCAAAATGCGGCGGACATCATGAGGCTGCGCCCGGGACTCAACTGGAATTTCACTGTCTTGGAATTGGATGCGATGCTGCTAGAGCTGTTCAAGCATGACCCCGATCACCCCGAGTGGTTTAGGTTGCCGAGGGGGGTCGTCCCATTGTGCAACAATTCTGCGCTCGACCGCATCCGTGCCATGATGCCGTTGTGCAATTCTCATGGGATCGTTCCAACCTGGCAAGAGCCTTCCGACGACATCGTGCGGCAGTTCTTCGACAGCTTGGAAGAAGTGCCGATCCGCCCGACGAAAGCGTAAGAGGCTCACCCGCGACACCACCGACAAAGAGATGGTGCGCATTGCCACGAGGTTGGAGGAGGCGGCAGCAGCTGCTGCCGCTGGCATATTTGGGTTCACCGTGGAGGAGGCAGAGGCAGCAGAGGCGGCAAGCCTTGCCGATCGAGAGGAGCTTGCCGGTGAGGGAGAGCTTGCCGAACCCGAGGCCGAGTCGAGCGAACCAGCCGAGGGCGCTTCTTCCCCACCATCCAGCAGCTTGCCGCAAACGGAGCCCCCGGCTCCGCCAAAGAGGCGTCTCCGCAAGGCCCGCGACGAGGCGGGGCGGCAGACGGGCCAATAGTCGCCCATGGCGCAGCGCAGCAGCTCTACATGACAAGCAATGTTGCCGCGGAGCACCCCACACTGCGACAAGCTGGGCGGGATCCTCCCGGGCCACCGCCGACACCTCCGCCAAGCGGCCAAGAGAGCCCACTCCTCCGCCTCGTCGCACGGAGGCGGCAGGAGTTTGATCTTTCAGCTTAGCTCCGACGAGGAAGAAGAAGAGTAAGCTTCAATATTGTGCTTGTATTTCTTCAATTTTGTTGCTTTGTCTTGTATCTGATTTGCTTCATTCTGAACTCTTTCCTTTTTCAGGACGCTGGCTCAGAGGGCGTCGAAGAGAGCCAAGACCCGGTGGTCGTCATTGAGGACGATCCACCCCATGTAACAGGAGGCGCGTCTAAGACCCCCTTGCGGACCCGGCAACCTTCCTCAAAGCAGCCCCAAAGACAGCCCCCAGTAGTAAGTATACAGCTTTATTTCTTTACATTGGGCGTGCATGAGTGCTTCTTCTTTGTTGATATCGACTTGTTGGTTTGTGTAGGAGCAGAGCAGCCTCATCGGGAGGGCCGGAAGCCGCCCCGAAATTCTATCTGCTTCGACTACGCCGCCAAGGGTGGATTCCTCGGCAAGGGAGCGCTCCCCGGCAAGGGAGCCTTCTCCGGCAAGGGAACCTTCTCCGGCAAGGGGCAGCTCTCCGGCAAGGGATGGCACCAGCGATCCCTTGGCGGCGAAGACCATGACCGCAGCCCCCGGCGCAGGTAACCTTCTTGCCTGAGTATTTCCCTTGTGGTTCTTTTTCTTCTGTTTCTATCTTTGGATATTTGCTTGACTTTCTTCATCCGTCCGCCACAGAGCCAATGGAGACCGAGGTCGCCGCGCGGCAACACTGACGAAGCCGCCGCCGTGGGAGAAGAAGCCGGCGCTGACGAGCCCGCCGGCGAAGAGGCCACCGAAGCTGCCGCCGCAGAAGCTGGCGAGGGGTCTGGCGATCGCACTGACGGCCCTGAGGCCGCAGGAGCGCCAGGCCCTACACCGACCGGTCCCTCCGCCCGGCTGTCCGCAGCGTCTGGCTCGAAAGAGCCCCAGCCAGCGCCTACTTGAAGGCCCGGCGACGGCGCCTTCATCAAGCTCCCACAGGAGTCGAGCTCAGGCGCCCGGTCGAAGGAGAGACCTTTGACGGAGAGCTGCTTGCCTCCCTGGGATGACGCCAGTGGGCCGCGCCAAGCAGCAATGGCGAAGTTCTGAGGAGGAGCAGCTTCTTGAAGAAGTCTTTGTCGCTCTACCGCTCGACAAGCCAAGTTGGAGTCCCGGAAGCACTTGTCGCGAGGGCGGGAGCGGAACATGGAGAAGCCTTGAGAAGAGCTCCGGCGCCAACCAAGAAGCTCTCCGGGCGTAGCGTAGAAGCGGGAGCGACTTCTTTGAAGAGCGCACAGCCTTCATCCTTGAGAAGGCTGAGGTCGAGGAGCAGCAAAGGCTTGCTGCTGAGAAGCTATCTATGCAAGAAGGCGAGTTGGCGCAGCGGAAGATCAACCTTGACAGCTATGAGGAAGAGCTTGCCGCGCGCGAGCAATCAATTGGCGGAGCTCTCAAGGAAGCAAAGGACGCTGCCGCAGCTGCCGAGGCCGCCAAGAAGGAGTTGGAGACTAAGGTGGCCGCAGCTGGAGGCCGATCTCGGAAGAGTGGCGAGGAGCTTGCTGCGCTCAAGCACGGCCTTGAGAAGGACGCCTACACTCTTGGCGAGCTGCAGGGGCCGTCTCGCCGATAGAGCAAGGAGCTCGACACCGCCAAGGATTCCAAGGCAGATCTTGAGTGAAGCTGACCACCACGATGCACGGCGGCTGGGCCAGGCGCCAAGGAGGCGGGAGGTGGGCCTGTTGGAGAAGATCAAGGCCAACGAGGAGTCTTGGCGAATCTGTTGCCACCAGGCGCCTTGAGGGAGAGTGTGGAGCCTTGGACCGAATGTCTCGTGGAATCTGCCGCCGCCATCCACAACGAGTTGATGGAGCTGGGGATGGTGGATCTTGGATACTCCTCCGTGAGCACCTCCAACCCAGCGCCAAGCTTAGCTTATTCTTCAAGGGCGTGGTGGCGGCTCTCCAGCTGACTCGGGAAGAGATCCCAAAGCAGCTGGCCGAGGAATCGCGCCAGATCTGTGCAGGAGCCCTCTAGAAGGTGTTGATGAAGGTGGCCTTCCGCAATCCAGGCCTCAACCTCAACGGCGTCCTCAGATCCTTGCCGCCAGATGCCGATGTGGGCGCTCAAAGCCCTTGTCGGACCCATTGTGGACAAGGTGGGCAAGATCAAGCGGGTCGATGGCGACCCGCGTAGACTAGGCCGCCAAATTTATCTTTCCTTGTCGGCTTGATCATGTTCAAGAGAACAATTTATTAGATCTGCGACAAGTTATTTTGTAATATAACTCTATCTTAGGCGATGATTGCAATGTTATTTCCTTTACTTGATTCCTTCCTTTTATGCGTTTTGCCCTCGCTTTTAGGGAACTTGTCGGAAGCAGGCACCTTTGCATGGCCGAAGTCTTGAACGTCGGCCCTTCTTTGGCGGTGCCGCCTCCGACAAACAACCTTGTCGCGACTACCTGCAGCTCACTTAAGTTGTTGAGCGGACTCGAAACAAAGTAAGTAGCGACTAGCTCTGAGTTGGTTCCTCCAGCGCGGGTTTTCCATACAAAGTACTATCGTTCGAGGAAGATAACTTAAAATTTAAAAACTGATTGCTCAAACTTTGGCAACTTAGCTTTTACATCGTTTGCTTCCGGTAAGGCGAAATTTCCTCGAGCGACGGTTGGTGGCCCACACGTTATCTTCTCCTTCCCCCCTGGCTAACTTGTGTGCGAGGGAACCTTCCTTTCTTTGAGAAAGAGAAAGAAGAGAAAATAAAGTCATGGAGCCTAGCGGCTCGTTATTGCTTACCGGGTGTGGATGCTGCGGAAAATGTTAGTTAACACATGAAAAAAGGATTATGAAAGCATGTATTTGACAAGTTGTGCGCAACACATGAGCTTTACTTATGCACGGGGTCTGCGCCCGGCTTTGTACAAAGGATTACATGCAACATCGGCAAGACTTGTACAAAAGGTGGTTGCCGGAACAGGTTCCGGCAACCGCGCCCTATGGGTAAAACTTACGAAGATGCTCAATGTTCCAGGAGTTGCTCACCGGAATGCCATCTTCGGTCTCAAGGCGGACAACGCCAGGCCTAGTGACTCGTTTCACCCGATAAGGGCCTTCCCACTTGGCCAACTTGTTTGAATTCTTGGCGGACTGAACGCAGCGAAGAACAAGGTCGCCTTCCTCGAGGCTTCTGGCACTAACTTTGCGGCTATGGTAGCGGCGCCAAAGCTTGCTGATAACGAGCAGCTCGTCTGGCTGAAGACGGTCCTCCTGAAGGAGCAGCGCATCATCTTGTCGCATTGCTCTTGCTCAAGCTCATCATAAGCGAGTACTCGAGGTGACCCATTATCTGAGTTCCGTGGGGAGAACTGCCTCTGCTCCATAGACTAGAGCAAAAGGTGTGCGGCGATGGCTCGATTTGGCGTCGTCTGATCGACCAAAGAACCACCGGCAGCTCCTCAATCCAGTTTCTTCCGCACTTGTGCAGCACAGCCGAAAGTTACGGTCTTGAGCCCAGCGCAGACTTCCGATTTGCCCTCTCTGCTTGACCGTTGCTTCTCGGATGAGCAACAGAAGCAAAGCAGACCTTGGCGCCAAGATCTTGGACGTACTGCATGAAGGTGCGGCTCATGAATTGTGTGCCGTTAACGGTGATGATCCTGTTGGGGATTCCGAAACGGCAAACAATCGACCTGAAGAACTTGATCTTGTCTTTGTCACCTTCCTCCTCACTGCTTCCACTTCCGGCCACTTTGTGAACTTGTCGATTCTGACGTACAAGTACTCAAAGCCCCGACAGCTTCGGGGAAGGGGCGAGATGTCGAGCCCCAGACCGAAAATGGCCGTGGATAAAGGGATCGTCTGGAGAGCTTGAGCTAGCTGGTGTATCTGCTTGGAATGGGCCAGCACGCTTCACACTTGGTTACTTGTGCGATTTGCATCTGGAGGGCTGTCGGCGGAAGAAACCTTGCGAAAAGCTTTGCGGCAAGTGCTCTTCTTGTAATGCGGTGACCACATATGCCTGCGTGTATCCTCGCCAGCGGCTTACATCCATCTTCTGGTGAATACACTTCAATTTCACACCGTTGAGTCTTCTTACGTATAGTGTCTTTGTCGACAAACTGGTACATACTTGGACTGTCGGGCTACTCTTTCCGCTTCTTCTTGCTCTTGGGAAGTTCTCTGTCTGAAGGAAATGGACAATCTGCTGCGCCCATCTTTGGAGCTTAGCGGCTCGACAACAAGGACTAAAGGCACATCTGCTGCTGCTGCGGGAACATCGGCTTCCACGGTAAGAACCTGCGGCTCACCGAGCTTGACGTTCCCGGCAAGCTTGCCGGAGCAAAACTTGTCGGGAGCGTGCAGCTTCAACGAAACAAACCCTTGGGCTTGTCGGAGCAGATCGCCTCGGCATTCTTGGTGTTGATCCTGGGGACCTTTTGGTGGCGGCTTGGGAAGCTCGCCAGAAAATAGTCACCGAAATCAACTTCCTCTTCTTGTTCATCCGAGTTGATGGTGTTACGGTTGGTTGAGTTAGCTTGAGCACAAAAATCCCGGTTCCACAGCAACTTAAGTGCAGCGCACTTTGACGAGCCATCAGCAATATCATTACGAGCTCTTGGAACATGTTCCATTTGTAGGCCGTCAAAGTGTTCTTCTAGCTTTCTCACTTCATCAACGTAGGCTTCCATCAATGGACTCGATAATCTTTGTTCACTTGGCGGACGACAAGCTGTGAATCACCCACGACAATAAGCTTCTTAATCCCAAGGTCTCTTGCAATCCTGAGACCGGCAAGCAAACCTTCATACTCTGCTGTATTGTTTGTCACTTGCTCCTTGGGAAAGTGCATCTGGACTATGTACTTGAGGTGCTCTCCGGTGGGTGCTATAAGCAGCACACCAGCACCGGCGCCTTGCAGCGAGAAGGCACCATCAAAGTACATCATCCACTCTTTGCACGCTTCCTTGACGGGGATGCTCGTCTCTATAATTTCTTCATCTTGCGTTGGGGTCCATTCCGCTATGAACTCTGCCAATGCTCTGCTTTGGATAGTTGATGTGCTTTCAAACTTGAGGCCAAAGCTTGATGTTCGATTGCCCACTCGACAATCCTGCACTTTCGGATTTTGCAGTATCCTCTTTAGCGGAAGCGAGTGACGACTGTTATCTCATGTGCTTGGAAGTAATGGCGCAGCTTTCTCGAGGCCATGAGGAGGCCGAAAAGCAATTTCTGCACACCAGAGTACCTTGACCTAGCCCCCTGCAGGAGGGAACTGACAAAGTAAACTGTGCGCTGCACCATCCTTTTCTGCATCTTCTCGCATGCCTGCGCAGATCCGTCCTTGTTGGGACCAGAGCTTGTTGGTGAAGTGCCTTGCTTGTCGCTGGATGTATCTGCCATGGTTGCCGACTCATCGTCCACCTCCCTCTCCGCTACTAACGCAGCACTAACCACTTGATTGGTTGCCGCTATATATAGCAGCAACTTCTCTTGTGGCTTAGGTGCGACAAGTATTGGAGTGGAGGACAGGTACCTCTTTAAGTCCTGCAGTGCAGCCTCCGCTTCGGGAGTCCATTTCATTGGACCTGCCTTTTTCAAAATCTTGAAAATGGCAGGGCGCGTTCAGTAGACCTAGATATAAACCTGCTGAGAGCAGCCACGCAACCGGCAAGTCTTCGTACATCCTTGACGCGCTTTGGTGCTTCAATCTGCTCAATGGCCTTGATCTTGTCGGGATTGGCTTCAATTCCCGCCGAGACCACGAAGAACCCGAGAAGCTTGCGGAAGGGACTCGAACACGCACTTCTCGGGGTTGAGCTTGAGGTTGATCTTGCGCAGATTTGCAAAGGTCTCATCCAAATCTTGAACCAGAGTTGCTTTGTCCTTGCTCTTGACCACTATGTCATCCATGTAGGCTTCTACATTTACGTGCATTTGCGGCTCAAAAGCGTCATGGACTACTCTTGCAAGCGTTGAACCAGCATTCTTCAAACCGAAAGGCATCCGTATGAAACGATATGTGCCACATGGAGTAATGAATGCGGTTTTCTCCTCATCCTCTTACGCCATGAAGATCTGATGATATCCTGAGTATGCATCAAGAAATGAAAGCAAATCACATCCAGCCGTGGAGTCAACAATCTGGTCGATGCGCGGCAAGGAAAGCAGGTCTTTGGGACAAGCTTTATTAACATCCGTGAAGTCAATACAAAGTCTCCATTTCCCATTTGCCTTGCGCACAACTACAGGATTGGCCAACCACGTGGGATGGAGCACTCCTCGACAAGGCCTGCTGCTTCCAATTTCTTGATTTCTTCGGGATGAATTCTTGGCGCTCCTTGCACCTTCACGACTTTACGCTTGACGGGTCGAGCATGAGGAATGACGACTAAGTGATGCTCAATTACTTTCACAGGAACACGGGGATGTCGGGAGTTGCCATGCAAACACGTCGACGTTTCGCCCGCAGAAAGCAACGAGCGCCGCCTTCCTATTTAGGGTCGAGAGTGGCACCGATGGTGAAGGTACCACAGTGCCGTCCTCCTTGGCGGACACCTTCTTGGTCTTTGGTGGAGCTGCCATCATCTTCTTGCACTTGCGGTGGAGCTCGATGGTGCGTCCTCGGCGGTAGCGCAGCACTCAAGAGGTGCGCTTGCCGGAGTGGGCATCGAGCTCTTGCGGACTTGGTCTTCTTCCCCGGGAGCTTCGGCGGCAAGTGTTTTGCTTTACATTGCGATTGCTGCCTCCGGTAGATCTTGTCGGCAGAATAAGAGCATCCTTCTTGTCGCCATGGACAGAGATGATGCTTATCGGGCTGGCATCTTGAGTAAGTTGTATGCATAATGAGAGGCTGCCATGAACTTAGCGAGTCTTTGGGCGGCCAAGTATCCCATTGTAAGGCAATGGGAAGTCAAGAATGTCGAATGTGACCTTCTCGGTCCTAAAGTTTAGCTTCGCTGCCAAATGTTACCGGCAACGTGATCTTCCCCTTGACTTGCTCCTTCCCGGATTGATTCCTTGGAATGTGCGATCTCTTGAGCTTCATTGTCGAGGGATCTGAAGCTTACGGAGCACCGCGGAGGAGATCAGGTTTAAGCGGCCCGCCGTCAACTAGCATCTTGGTGACCTTGAGGTTGCGGATAGTTGGTGAGACCAACATCGGCCAAGCACCCGACCGCAGATTATGTGATCAGGGTGGTCCTCAATATCAAAGATGATAGGCGTCTTTGGACCACTTGAGGCTTGCGTGACTCTACGGATGGTTCAGGTGCATTAACTTCCGCATCCACCGCTTGAGTTGGCGGTGGGAAGTATGCAGGGAAGCACCTCCGTCAACGCAGAGGACCTCTGTAGCTTTCTGAAACTCCTGCTCATCGGTCTCGTCGTCTTCCATATCTTCATCGTCGTCTTCATCTTCATCCTTGTCGCGGCCGCGGGGAGGCCTGTATCCTTGCCGCCGCTTGGCCTTGCCGCGGCGTCCTCCCCGGCCGGGACGTTTCTTGCTGGTTCCTCCAGCCCCTTCCTGGGCCTTCTCCTTGTCGCGCCGCTCGTACTCAGCCTTCAACTGTTCAACAAGCTGCTCTACCTTCTTGCAGCTCTGGAGGTCATGGCCCTTGGTGCGGTGGATCTTGCAGTACTGCTTGCCGGAGCCGTCCTGCTTGTCGGCGACCGCCACCAGGCAGTGGTTGGCGCCACGGCTCAACCTCCTTGCCGGAGCCACCAGCCTTGGCGTTCTTGTCGCCACCTCCACTGCCGGACTGCTTAACAGCTAGCACTTCTCTGCCTTTCTTTTTCCTGTTGCCCCGCCGCCGGCTCTTCTTTGCCGGAGCGGTTTCCTCACTGTCAGATCCTGCTCCTGCATTCTCTCCTTGGAGTCTCCTCCCTTCCTCAGCACGTGCACACTTGTCGGCCAGGGCGTACAGCTCACTGACGTCCTTGACTTTGCACATCGCTATCTCCTCCCTCATCCTGCGGTTCCGCACGTTCTGATGAAACGCGCTGATCACATGGCGGGGTGGACATCTGGGATGTTGTAGTGCACACGGCTGAATCTCTGAATGAACTTGCGAGGACTCTCCTTCCTTCCGGGCGGCGGATGAAGGTCACTTTCTTGGCCATGAGGCTTGTGGCGCTGTGATGGCGCCAACAAACTGATGGCATAGATCTGCCCAAGAGGATATGGAGCTGTCCGGCAAGTGCATGAACCAAGATCTGACATTGGACTTGAGTACCAGTGGGAAGTAGTTGGCGAGGATCTTGTCGTCTCGTCCCCGCAGCTTGCACCGCGATGGTGTAGATGCTTTGAGGAACTCCGGCGGAGTGCGTCTTGCCGTCGTACTTCTCCGATGCGTCTGGCTTGAAGTTTTTGTTGCTGGGCCCTTTGGACTTGCCGCAGCTCACGAGTGAGCAGCAGGGCAACCTACCGCGTACGACAAGTCGCCTGGTTCCTCTGGCGCGGGCATGTCAACAGAGGGCCCAGCGCGCTTGTCGGATTGATGCCGCGCTTCTCTTCGGCGCTCGATGCGAGTTCGAGCGTCCTCTTGTTGTCGTTCATGAAGAACTTGGCACTGATCGCGGCGAGCTCGTGGATCCGATGACGTGGTGGAGTCGCTGTCGAGGTGGATCCGGCGAGTCGGCGATCTTAACCTTGAGGTGGAGAGTGCATGGTGGTTGCACCTCCACAAGTCTCGTCGCCACCGGCTCGTGCCTTGTCGTCTTGCCGCGGCAATGATGTAGTTGGTTGCTGCGGAGCGTCGCTGTTGGCAAAGCCGATGAGACTCTGGATGGTGGCCCTCCATTCGTCAACCTTGTCGGCTGTTGGAGGGTAGTCGAGGAGCAGTTGAGCTCTCGCCAAGGCTTCGCTGGAGTGGTGGGTGGCAATGGTGAGCGGTGCGAGGCGGGATATGCTCGGACTTCTAACTATGTTAGAAGGAGCAGCATCCCGTCGAGCGATCGTACCTCGCTTCGTGCCGGCATGTTGGCGTGCCGCGCTGGTCTTGAGGCCTCGAGATCCTCCAGCTCGGTCTTGATCCAATGAGCGCATGGTATTGTGAATACCATGACGCTGTTGGTCCCGCGGCTCCTGAGATGGGCGCGGGATATGCACGGACGCCGAGGTTTGCGCGGCCTTCTCCTTGGACTTGGCAGCGTCACGAACTCCTTCGCCGGCTCCCGTTCTTCCGCCAGCGTCTGCTCCACCACCCGTTTGCTCCGGTGATGGTGGGCTCGACGCGGACGGCTCCGCTGCCGTCGAAGCCTTCTTCTTCGGTGGCATGTTGTCGAAGATGTTGAAGATGATAAAGATGTTGCTCGTGTGAACGCCGGATCAGGTTCACACAGCCTCGACGCCCCCTACCTGGCGCGCCAAAGATGTCGGGGAGGCTGATCGGACCCACGAACACCTATGGGACCGGCGGACCGAGTCCCTTTTGGTTCGGAGGGGGGCGGAGATCGCACGAAGAGCGGATCGAGGCGGAGCACACGAGCAGTTTACCCAACCGGAGCTCTCCGGAGAGATAATACTCCTACTGCTGCTTGTCTGATTGTATTGTGTTCTTGCTAGGGAGCACGGAGAGCTACAAAACCTAGCGTGAATGTCTCTGGTCTCGAATGAGTCGAACGGACCGAACCCCCTCTACGTTGCGCATGGGCCTCCTTTTATATGCTAAAGGGGTCTCCGACAGGTGGCAACGTAGATGAGGGTACAAATGGAAAAAATAGTAGTTGGTACACCTACTTGTACAGTGTACAATGTACTCTACCTAACCCTGACGGCAAGGGACAAAAGCATTAAATGCCCGTCCATGTTACCTAAACAATTACCTTGAGGACCGTCAGTGCGCCACCTTCGCCACGATGGCAAGCTTGTCGGCGCCCGCTTATCGCCGCTCCCAGCTGCACAGACCTCTTGACACGCACGCATGGAATGGTCCCATGGCGACACGTTGGTGGATGAGCTGGAGCGGAGATGAAGAGGTTACTGCCGCGGCAAGTGCCTTGCCGCGACTGAATCCTTGTCGCGTCCGGAGGCTTGTCGCTCTCCGAGCCTTCCCGGCAAGCTCCTCTTGCCGGGGTCTTGTCTTCTGCGTGCCTTGAGTGGCCTTCTCGGCAAGCTCCTCTTGCCGGGGCCTTGTCTTCTTGGTTAAATACTTTGTTCTTGAATGGCTCCAAAGGAATGACGGAGGATCTTGGCGGTGACCAGGCAAGCCTTGCCGCGGGGTGCTGCAACTAGGGTACCCCTACTCTAGTACACCGACACCCGTCGACGACGTCTACGAGGAGTGGCTCGACCGCGTCGCCGAGCTCGTCCGCGCCGCAGGGGGCTCCCCCGCGACATCCCTCTCGCTGCCTCGCCCCGCACCACGTGCAGGAGGCAGAGAGCCGGAGGTGCCCCCGCCACCTCCTTCCCAAGAAGGCGCCCTGGCTCCAAGGCGCGTGGCCTCGGGCCGAGACCCTCCGAGTTCGGCGCCCTCACAAGAAGAAGAATGGAGCTGCCGGGAGATCCTCGTCCCCAAGAAGGTGCTCGCGTGCTCCCGGCCACGGGCGCCCGCGACCACGCTCTAGCGCCACCGCGTCAAGACCCCGCACTGCTCCAGGAAGCGGTGCGCGGGAACCCACAAGAGCAAGCTCCACATCAGCAGAGAGCCCCGGTGGCCACTTCAGGCTGTCGCACCTTCACCGCCGAGCTATGCAACGTCACATCGCCCGGCAAGTTCAAGCCAGACCTGCCTCCTCGCTATGACGGCACCGCCGATCCTGCGGAGTTCCTCCAGCTCTACGAGCTGGGCATCGAAGCCGCCAACAGGGACGAAAAGGTCATGGCGAATTGGTTCCCCATGGCGTATTTGAAGGGCCGAGCCGAACACAGCTCTGGTACGATCTCCTCACAGGGACGAGATGCGCACCCGCTTCATCGCCAACTTCCAAGGCACTTTCGCGACCGGCCTCCGGCCGTGGCGACATGCGCCGCATCAAGCAACAGCCAGGAGAGACCCTGCAGAAGTACATCCAGCGCTTCAACAACGCCCGCCTCAAGATTCCCAAGGTGACTGAGGAGGCCATCATCTCAGCCTTCTCCGATGGTGTGCACGACGTCAAGATGAAGGAGGAGCTGGGGATGCATGAAGACATGTGCGCATCACTAGAGTTGTTCAACTTGGCGACCAAATGCGCCAGGGCTGAGGAAGGGCGCCTCTCCCTCCTCGAGCTTCCGGCTGCTGATCCAGAAGAGAAGAAGCCCAAGGCCAAGGACGTGAAGCGCAAGGGGGCTGCCGTGCTCGCGGCAGAACCAGACACCAAGCAAGGCAGGGATCAACCCGAGTCTTCCAAGGGCAGCCGGTACTGCGTGTACCACGATCTTCACACCCACAACACGAACGAATGCCAAGAGCTCAGGGCCGTGCGAGAAGGGCGAATCAGCCCGGCGCCCGACCACAGTGATCGAGGCTACGGCCGAGGAGGAGGAAGAGGCGCAGGACGCTGGGAAGACCGTGGCCCTCGCCAAGGATGGCGTGACAGACCTCGC
Organism: Aegilops bicornis; assembly: GCA_021605145.1. Taxonomy (NCBI): domain Eukaryota; kingdom Viridiplantae; phylum Streptophyta; class Magnoliopsida; order Poales; family Poaceae; genus Aegilops; species Aegilops bicornis. The sequence continues at coordinate 332,989,612 of CM038672.1, read as the reverse complement.
GAGGACCGCTGGCAGGACCAGCCTCGCGAGGGAGGTTGGAGAGACCAACCTCGCGAGGATCACCCTCAAGGCAACGCAGGGCTCCCACCTCTGCTGCAACCACCAAGGAGGTATGAAGACAATCATCAGGACGAGGGGGCTGGGGGCTTCCAGGAGCCGCGGGCGATTGCCTGCATCTTGGGTGGCGCTCAGGCCCCAGCCTCTCAGCGCATCTTCAAGCAGTTTGCTCGCGAGGTGAATGCAGTCCTCCCCAAGCCAGAGGCCACTCGCCCTCTCAGATGGTCGTCGTGCGTCATCACATTCGATTCAATGGATCGGCTCAAGTCTTGCGGCAACGGCAGAGTCCTCCCCATGCCTTGCTCACCGGTCATCAAGAATGTGCAAGTCACCGGGACCCTCATCGACGGCGGAGCAGGGCTCAACGTCCTATCTGCCGAGACATTCAACGATCTCCAAGTGCCATACGATCAGCTTCAGCTGACCAAGCCTTTCTCAGGAGTCACCGATGGCTCCACCATCCCGATAGGACAAGATCGTCTTCCCGTCACCTTCGGACAGCGCAACAACTACCGCACCAAGCTCATTGACTTCGACGTCGCCCACATTCGCCTGCCATACAATGCCATCCTCAGGTACCCAGCTTTGGCCAAGTTCATGGCAGTGACTCACCATGGCTACAATGTCCTCAAGATGCCAGGAAGCGGGGGAGTCATCACAGTGCCTTGTGAGGAAAGGGATGCAGTGTGCTCTCTTGAGCGTGCCTTCCAAGCCGCAGCAATCGAAGACCCAGATCACAGGAGTGGGAAACTTCCCGAGGTGATCCCCAAGAAGAAGAAAGCTTCACCTGGTCCAAGCCCTCGTGGGGTAGGCACCTCCAGAGGCATGGCAACAGGACCCGCGCCCGTTCAAGTGGCGCTACCCTCTGACGCATAGGAAGGCGCGCCCGGCGCCCTCCTCAGGCAGGGCTCGGGGGCTCTTTCATGGCGAGCCACCGACCTAGCCGGAGTCACGAGGGAGGCGCTCGGGCACCACTTGGAGGCGTGCTTCAAGGCACGTTTCCCTCAGGAAGGTATGAGGCAAGGAGGGCCAAACCCTCAGGAGTTCATCGCGAGGAGCACCCAGGAGCTATAGGATTCAAGAGTCATGCGCGGTTGTACTGCTTGCCCGCCGTGGCCCCGCATCCAAGCGAGGATGCTGGGCTGCGAATCTACATCGACATACCAGGGCTCAACCTGGCCGCGTCTCAGGAGCGCCTCTTGCCCTCACGCGTGGGACGTTGCGAGGGTCCGCCTCACATCCACGTTCGCATGTCTTTCGGCCTGCCGAACGCGGTCGCCGCCCACCAAAGCCTGCTGAGGCGCGCCCTGGAGGCTCCGGAGGCCAAGCAACGCGCGGTCCTGGCAGAGATGGAGATGGCTCTCGAGGAACCCCCCATGCCCACGGAGCCTCCCGAGGCTCCGGGTCCTGAGGGCTCGTGAGGGCCGGCGTCCTCATCGCGCGTCGTCCGCTACCTCAACATCCCTTCACCCCCGACCATATCAGGTGACACCTTTCCAAGTTTCGTTTTCAGCTTGGAGCGCCCTTCGGGCTGCATCATTCCCAGGCCGCGTGGGTCCGTCCCTGCGACATGTATCCGTTTGGTTATGTTCTGAAAGTGCTAGTTATCGACTAGAGGGGGGGTGAATAGGCGATTTTTAGGAAAGTCTTCAAAACACGGATGTTTCAAAGACAAACAATAGAAATGACCTACTTTATATGCAGCGGAAGGTAAACTACAACAAGCAAACCATAGTCAAGTATGCAATAACGTGAAAGTACAAAACTAATAGCAGCTTGGTAGTAAGGATCAAGATGGAAGATAGTGAGAAGCCAATCAACAAAAGTAGTCAAGCAATGAAGTCAAACAGGTATGACAAATAGGCAATGACTTCCACGAAGACAAACTCTAAGTAAGGTGAGGGAGAAGATAGAACCAGTCACTTGTTGAAGACCACGAGATTTGTTGGACCAGTTCGATTCTTTGTGACAAGCTGTACATCTAGTTAGGGAGGCTGAGATTCAACTCGAAGACCGCGTCTTCACCTTATTCCCCTTGAGCTAAGGACACACAGTCCTCGCCCAATCACTCTGGTAAGTCTTCAAGGTAGACTTCCGAACCTTCCTGATCAAGGCGTTCACCGGCAATCCACAATGACTCTTGGATGCTCGAGCAGCGACGCCTAACCGGCCGGAGGATTCCACAGTCCTCAAGTGTAATAAGTCTTCGTGTCACATGCATGTAAAGATTTGGTGATGCCTAACACTCTTTGGCTCGGGTGTTTGGGCTTTGTCCTCGCAAGGATTTCTCTCTCTCAAAGGCTTCGAGGTGGGTTGCTCTCAAACGACAAAAGTCATGTACTAACTCTGAGCAGCCACCAATTTATGGTGTAGGGGGTGGGCTATTTATAGCCACTAGGCAACCCGACCTGATATGTCCGAAATGACCCTGGGTCACTAAGGAACTGACACCTGTTCCAACGGTCAGATTTCAAACACACACGCAACTTTACTTGGGCTATAAGCAAAGCTGACTCATCCAGCTCAGGATAAGTTTTGCTCTCATTGTCTTCGCTCGAAGACATAGGATTTGGGTTGAGCATCACTTCAATCATTCTGACTATGATCACTTGGACCCCACTTAACAGTACGGTGGTTCCTATGACTCAACAAAGAAGAAAAGGAAACAACGAAATGACACGATCTTAAGCCCTCCATAGTCTTCACTCAATGTCTTCTCATGTCAAAGTCTTCAATGTGAATATCTTCACATACCACCATTGTCGTCAATGTCTTCATACATTTTTAGGGGTCATCTCCGGTAGGTAAACCGAATCAATGAGGGACACTACCTGCGTTATCCTGCAATTCTCACAAACGCATTAGTCCCTCAACCACATTTGTTGTCAATACTCCAAAACCAACTAGGGGTGGCACTAGATGCACTTACAATCTCCCCCTTTTTGGTGATTGATGATAAACTGGTTGAAGTTTTCATGAGGGATAAAGTACGTGAAATTGTAAAGGATAGGGAATTGTTTTCATAAGTGGCAAAGGCTCCCCCTGAAGATGTGCATATAAGTAGTTTGCTTTTGGAATGCAAATGCACATGGCAGGTTGTACTTGTGGAGATCATCTTCGACTTATGAAGATAATTCATCATGCATGAAATGATATAGCTAAGAGAATGACATGCATAATGAAAAATGGACGTCTGCAGAATGATCTAAGTGCGGAAGTTATCGTCGCACATGCGGAATTTATCATCGCACTGAGTAAAGCAAATAAGTAGCAGGCGACCATCGAGTTTAAGTGTTACAACTCAAAGAACCAAATGTATCAAAAGAGAGAGTTGTAAACACTAGGCAAAATATTATGCAACCGCCCTTATGAACCCGCTTGAAGACTATAAAACTCATATGCTCCTCCCCCTTTTGTCAGTAAGGACCAAAAAGGTTTGAAGACATAGAGCATCTACTCGTCCTCTTCAGAAGTAGATGATGCAGCGGGGTTGTCGTTGTTGGTTGGCGGTGCAGACGAGCTTGGTGCAGTGTCGATGCCTGCAGAAGTAGGGGGCGGTGAAGTAGCATCGGCTTCATCATTGATCACTCTGGCATTGGCAGGTTGCAGCGGAGGAAGAATAGTCGAGTCTTCAAGTGATGGAGTTCGTCAGGACTGCATTACGTGGAGGAGTGGAGTCAAACTTGAAGCGTTCGGTGAAGCCATCGTCTTGAAGATCTGCTTGACCGGGCAGGGTCAAACTCTTCCATGATCGCCGACAGGTCTCGTGGAGTGACAAAAGCATTCTTGGTGGCAAGGTTTCAAATGCGATTGGCGTCCACCAAGAGGCTTTGCATTTGTCGCTTGAGCCGTGGAGTGATGCTTATCTTGTTTACGATGCGGTCAAGACAAGAAGTTCTCGATCATTGAGGACTCGAGGCGCTTCCGAGACCTTTGGCCAATTGTGCTCTCGGTGGCTTCATCCAGCGCCGCGGTGATGCATACGTGTGTTCCCAGCCAGTGGATAGACACGAGATACTGCTGGGACGCCTTCCATGGGTTGAGAGAAGCTATGGTGGTCGGCATTCTAAAGACAAAGTGGCGTTTTGGCAGGCTCAGGGTAAATGGCTTCAACTGACATATCAACCTCTGGTAGAAATATCAGATGATTGCGAGTAGAGGGATGATAGTTGATAGCAGAGTGCATCTTGATGAGGCGCATGACCCATGGAGCATAAAATTTCAGACCAAACAGATCAGATCCAGACGCAGCCAATTGTCGGATGAAGAATTCTTGCGTATTGAAGCTGATGCCATTGAGGATGTAAAAGACCAATGTCTTCATTGCTCCTTCAAGTTTTGCAGATGATGAATGCCCTTTGATAGGCCATAGAGTTCGCTGATGATGTGATATATTGTACGAGGCAGATACTCAAGGTCATCAACAAAGAAGTCCCGAGGGTATTCAGCGTCATGCGGCAAAGGGCTTCATCATGCTCAACATCCGACTCATGTCGGGTTCGGCTTATGAAATATGCTCTCCGATTGCATCGCGGTGGAGTTGACAACCAGGTTCAAACAGCTCTCCGGAGTGGGTAGGCCTGTGAGCTCAATGGCGTCAAGAGCTTTGGCTTCATGATGAACATTTCCTGTCATCCACTCGAGAACCCATGTCTTCGTATCTACTGTAGTAGCCATGATGTGGAGGGTAGCATAGAATTGAAGCACAAGTTCTTCATTCCAGTGTCATTTATGCATGTAACGGCCGAGCAGACCTGCATCACGAAAGCAATCAAGTGCTTCTTCTAAGCATGGCAGTCCGCAATGGCTTCAAAGGTGTCGAGGCGCATATGAGGGAAAATCGCCCTTGATCATACTGACGCATGAGTAATAGCTTCGTTCTTGATAGCTCGAAGCGGTCGGATGATATCCTTGGCCTTGTGTAGGGGTTCTTTGCTCTGTCAAAGAAAGTGTTGTGGGCTTTGAAGCCATTTGCATTGAAAGAACACATAGAGGTGGCGTGCTCGAAACCTTAGCAGTCTTGGCTTCACTTCCGGACACGAGGCCTATGCGCAATATGATATTCAAATTGAGGACCAGAGGCATGAGGCGGAGGGACCAGAACAGGCCATCTTACTGTGATTAGCTGACCATAGTTTTATGCTTGCTCAATTGTGTAGGGCCTTGGTGGCGGAACTGGAGTAGTGGCAACAACTGAGGCTTCAGGCTGCTCAGCAGATGCTTCGGGAGAAGTTGCCTCATTGGCTTCAGGCACATTTCCTTCATTGGCTTCAGGAGCTGTTGGTGCCGGCTCCACATTTGCTTCAGCCATGACCACGTCATTGGCTTCATTGGTGTTGGAGGTGGCAGCCTCAATGTTTTCAACCTCCACTTGAGGAGCTGGAGGGTCGGGCACATGCACGTTGATATCAGGAATAAATTCTTCAGTTACGGGGAGTGTAGGGACACGTTCTTCTTCTTCTTGGGTGTCTTCGGCTGATGCAGCCGGATTGTCTTCAGCAGCTTTGGCTTCAGACACGGAGACATTCACAGTTGGAGTGGCTTCTGAAAACACTTGACGTGCAACAGGTTGGTGGTGCACTTCTCCTTCTGGAACGCTCGAGAGAGGTACTTGAGGCCTTTGACCTTTGCGAAGCCTGCGAAATGCTGGCGACGCCTTTGGAGATGGGATTGTCTGGGCCTCAAAGTCTTCCTCTTCTTGTTGTTGTTGTTGTTGGGGAGTGACTTGTTGTTGGGGAGTACTTGGGGAGTCTTCTTGTTGCGGGCGATCAGCCCATGAAGCATCCTGAGCAATTGGCGTCAGAGGACGACCAATGCTGATGAGTTCGCTGTTCGTACGAACAGGCGATGATACCACATTGTACTCGATTTGAGGAAGAACTTCATCATCTTCAACATTGTCATGGTGACCAATGTCTTCAGCAGTGATGGGATCAACTGCTGGAATCTCTTCAGCTTCAGGAGCCTCTGTGGAAGCGAGCTCATGAGCAGATCATCATGCGTAGTTCTTGGGTTGCGGATGCGGGGCGAACCAATGAAATGGGTTCAACAACCAAGGGCTCTGTGGGAAGCGATCCGATTCTTCTTGGTCTTAAGCTTCTTCTTGGAGGGAGCAGCATCGGAGGAGGCTTCAGAAGTTTCCTTTTTCTGGCTTCAGCCTCGGCAGCCCTCGTCTTCTTCTGTTCAGAAGCGGTTGACCGGACCTTTGGCTTCGAACCAGTCATGCTGCTTGGGAAGACTATGCGGGGTTCTTCCTGCCTTGAAGGTGCAGATTAGTTAGTTGAAGACTTCTTCCTCTTTGCAGCCATTCTGGGGTCAATGCCAGGACGGCCAAGAGCCTTGCGCTTCTCAGCCTCATTGTAGGCAAGCACACACTTATCAGCCAGACTCTTCATGCGCTCACGAGAGCCTCTGGCTTCTTCTCGCTTCTTGAGAAAGGCTTCTTTGAGCTCATGCAGCATGACCTTGAAGTTTTTGACATCTTGCACGCTGAGTGCAGCCATATGCTTCTTGAACTGAGCTTTTTCTTAGTCGATTTTGTTCTTCAGTTCAACAATGCGCTGAGCAAGAGCTAGCTCAGAAGCAATGGCTCCATTGAAGGAGACGCTGAGGCCAATAGGAAGTTGCAGATCTTCAAAGCCGATGTTTCGGGTGTCAAACCATTCATCAATGAAGTGATGGATGATTGCCACATCAAAGAGAGGCAAATTGTTGAAGATTTCTGCTTCTTCTTTGCTCTTGATAAGTTGCTCAAGAGCATCATCTGCAAGATCTTCATCACTGGACAGATCAATGTGCTCATCACGCAGAATGGCAGCAGGAGTCAGTGTCAGTTCAGTATTCTTGACAATTTTCTTTCTCCTCTCCGTCTTCTTGGAGATACGAGATTGATCTTCAGACTGCACAATGGCTTCAGGAGGTGCAGTAGCCAGTGGCTTCACACGTGAAGCTTTTGGAGGAGCAGCTGACTTTGAAGCCTTGACTTTCTTTTGCTTCTGCAGCTTTGGAGCAGGAGTAGGAGCAGGAGCTGGGTCTTCATCAGAATCAGCATCGTCATCAGAGTGATCCACTTTGGCACCTTGAACCAAGATGTAAGTGATGAGGCCATCAAGGTTTGAAAAGGGACCGATGACATTGGGTTCAGCATCACGTGAGCCGTCAGCACGGGGAGCAGAGGGACCAGGGTTGAAGTCTAATCCCAATGACTTCTTGTTTTCCTTGGCCGAAGCCTTTGCGTGCTGGAAGTTGCGCTTGAAGACACTATCGTCACGACACCAGAGCAATGACGTTGGGTCGGCATTTTCAGGCTGAGGTCCACGGACCATATAAGGATAGAAACCTTGTGCAATAGCTTCAGCCATGTTCTTGGGTGGAAGGCCTCAAAAGAGAATATCACCCCAAGGGCTTCTGATAGCATTCTTCTCGGCATATTCCTGGGTCACGAAATTGTACTTGAACCATTGTTCATCCCAATATCGTCGAATCCATTGGATTTGCGTCTTGCGCTGATTGTAATTCTCTTCGGGATCTGTCTTGTAAAGCTCTGCGAGGTCATCAGGCAGATCTTTTGAGGTTCCCCCACGACGCTGTCTGCCGCCCTTCCTGGCTGATTTATCTGCAGCCATGAACTTCAAACTGAATGGCTTCAATACGTTCAAAGGCTTCAAAGGCTTGCGTTTGCTGGACAAACAGGAACTGGCTTCGGGAGATTTAGTTTGATGCTGTAAGAATTCTGCAAATGAATGCGCACTATGAGAACCAAGGGATTGTCCCACGGACATGTACCTGTGACATTAGAGATGCGAGGGAAGGGGAAGAGGTCATATGCATTCTCAGAAGATTTTGAAGATAAATCAGCTTGAAGACATTGACCTCATGATGCGAAGACATTCACTTATACGCTGAGAGTTGGTTCCAGATTTGTACGAATCCGTGAATAAGTACAAGTGAGGAATATAACTAGTTGTGAAGCTTAAGTGAATATACTAGGCAGTATGAGATGCAGACGGAATAGATCTAACATAGTATGGGCAGAACCCAATTTTGGTAAGTAGGATGAATCTTGAAGATCAAAAAGATGGTAAAAATAGAGTTATATTTACCACTCGAAGAACTGCTAGACGGGAAGAAAAAGGAGGCCGAGCAGTTCAATCCACCGTGCCCTAACTTGGCGACGGAGGACACCTCTGGCGGCGGAGATGACGATGTTCGCGGCCGGCGTGAGGACGGCGTCGGAGAAGTCGCGGCAGCTAAGCGCTTCGTCGCCGGCATCGTCGAGAGCTAGCGGTGGCGCTAAGGTTTTGACGAGGTGGAAGAAGGTCTTCTTTACCGCAGGGGACATGTATTTATAAGGAGGTGTGCGGCACAGCGCAATTACGCAGGTGCCCCTGGCGGTTCACATCTGAGGGGCACGTGGCAATCATGCAACATACTCTGAGTTGTCCCACGTTCCCACGCCCGCCAGGTTTGTCGGATGGTCGTTCCGGCTTCTCCGGATTTCAACAGTAAGGATGAATCATTTAAAACAGACTTAAAGTTTGTCTCTGTGTCTTCTGCTAACAAGGACGCAGAGAAGACATTCGACAGTTTGAATAGAATGCATATGATTTGGACAGATAGAGTTTGAGATAGAAAGCATCGAGAGATTGGGGTCCGATCACATTCACTTAGTTCAAAAGATTCAACTTGGAAGACATAGCTATAAGTGAATCTTTGTCAGAGACAGAACAATATATATATATATATATATATATATATATATATATATATATATATATATATATATATATATATATAAGACATCAATCAAATCAACATAGTGAAGAAAATCATGAAGATAGGTTGAAGTTGAAGACAAATCAAATGCGAAGATATTGCAGAAATAATGCCATGAGTGAAACGCTTCAAACAGAGAAATTTGGCGGTGGCGTTACCCACCGTATATGAAGTATTAGACCCAGACACGGCGCACAATTATCGTGGCGCTCTGAAGTCAAATTCCACGTTAATGTATTCACACTCAGAATGTAAGTCTTCATTGATTGAAGATATACGTTACTTCGTGTGTTGCACATCTAAGTCATCAGCATGCATAAGTGTTAGGATGTGTGCTTGATCACAGGACATTTGAGGATTCCAAGATATTTAGCTCACACCAAGGGCTTTGTGAAGATATCTGCCAGTTGCTCTTCAGTGTTGACGTGAATGATGTCAATATCTTTCTTCATGACATGATCCCTGAGAAAATGATGACGAATTTCAATGTGCTTTGTCTTCGAGTGCGGGACTGGATTGTTGGCAATCTTGATGGCGCTTCCGTTGTCACAGAAGAGAGGTACTTGTGTCAGATTGATGCCATAGTCCTTGAGAGTTTGCTTCATCCATAGAAGTTGAGCACAACAAGATCCAGCAGCAATGTATTCAGATTCAGCAGTTGAGAGTGATACATAGTTCTGCTTCTTTGAAGACCAACAGACGAGTGATCGTCCCAGAAAGTGACATGTGCCTGATGTAGACTTGCGATCCACCTTGTCACCAAAGATAATCAGCATCTGAAAATCCAACCAAATCAAATTTTGAGCCCTTTGGATACCATAATCCGAGTGTTGGGGTGTGAGCCAAATATCGAAGAATTCGCTTCACAGCTAAGTGATGTGATTCCTTTGGTGCCGCTTGGAATCGAGCACACATGCAAACACTAAGCATAATATATGGCCTAGATGCACATAGGTAAAGTAAGGAACCAATCATGGAGTGGTATACGTTTTGTTCGAACTCTTTACCATTGTCGTCGAGACCCAGATGGTGTTTGGCTGGCATTTGCGTCGTGTATCCTTTGCACTCTTGCATTCCAAACTTCTTCAGACAATCTTGGAGGTATTTTTCTTGAGATATAAAGATGCCATTCCTTTGTCGATTTAATTTGAAGACCAAGGAAGAACTTGAGCTATCCCATCATGGACATCTGATATTGTTCTTGCATCATGTATCCAAATTCATCACTATACTTATGGTTGGTGCAGCCTAAGATAATATCATCCAGATATATTTGGCATACAAACAGTTCACCATCATATGTCTTCGTGAAGAGTGTGGGATAAAGGGATCCAGGTTTGAAGCCTTTGCTCTTCGTGAAGTCTTTGATCGTATCATTCGGCGCGAGGAGCTTGTTTGAGGCCATACAAGGCTTTATTTAGCTTGTACACCATATCAGGATGTTTTGGATATTCAAAGCCAGGTGGTTGAGCGACATATACTTCTTCTTCAATCTTGCCGTTGAGAAATGCACTCTTCACATCCATTTGATATAGCAATATGTTGTGGTGGTTAGCATAGGCTAGTAGTATGCGAATAGCCTCAAGCCTAGCTACAGGAGCAAATGTTTCATCAAAGTCAATTCCTTCAACTTGAGTATATCCTTGAGCCACAAGCCGTGCTTTGTTTCTGATGACTTGACCATGCTCATCTTGCTTGTTTCGATATATCCATTTGGTGCCAATAATGTTATGCTTGCGAGGGTCAGGACGCTTGACAAGTTCCCAAACATTGTTTAGCTTGAACTGTTGAAGTTCTTCTTGCATAGCTTGTATCCATTCTGGTTCCATAAAGGCTTCAGCAACTTTCTTGTGTTCTGATATTGACACAAAAGAAAAGTGCCCTGAAATTTGCTAATGTGATGCTCTTGAGCGAGTAAGCGGACCAAGTGCATTGATGCTATCGATTATCTTCTCAATCTGTACTTCATTTGCAACTCGAGGATGAACTGGACGAAGACTTTGCTCTTGCTGATCATTGTCATCATTGGGAGGATTGTCTTCACGCTGAGCATTGTCTTCTGGTTGGTTAGGTGCAGAAATGATAAGTTCCTCTTCAGTTTGTGCTTGAAGGCATCATTTCACCAGTTCCCATTAGCTTGATAGACTCATTTGGGTGGAGCTTCATCTAGTGTACTTGGCAGGAACTCTCTTTGTGAACCATTGGTTTCATCAAATCGCATCGCCCACCGTTTGACGATTTTGTAGAGATAAAGGTTGAAGACTTTGTAGGAGTGCGAGTCCTTTCCGTAATCGAGCATGAAGCCTTCGTGAGCTTTGGGTTCAAATTTTGACTTGTGATGGGGATCCTTGATCCAAAGACTTAGCCCCAAATACTCTGAAGTAGGCGACATTTGGCTTCTTGCCAGTAAGGAGCTCATAGGATGTTTTGTTCAGAAGCTTATGGATGTAAACACGGTTGATGACGTGACATGCTGTATCAATAGCTTCGGGCCAGAACTTTCTTGGTGCCTTGTACTCTTCGAGCATTGTTCGAGCCATCTCAATGAGGGTTCTGTTCTTGCGCTCCATGATGCCATTTTGCTGAGGTGTGTATGGAGTAGAGAACTCATGAGTGATTCCCATGGTATCCAGATAAAGATCAAGTCCGGTGTTCTTGAATTCAGTGTCGTTATCACTTCTGATATGCTTGATCTTGATGCCATAATTGTTCATTGCTCGATTGGCGAAGCGTCTGAAGACATCTTGCACTTCAGTCTTGTAGAGAATTATGTGCACCCATGTGTATCTTGAGTAGTCATCAACAATGACGAAGCCATAGAGACAAGCAGTTGTTGTGAGGGTAGAGTAATGAGTAGGGCCAAGCAAATCCATGTGTAACAGCTCGAAGGGTTGAGATGTCGTCATGATTGTCTTCGAGGGTGCTTTGCCCTAGTCATCTTTCCAACTTCGCAGCACCACACAAATGATCCTTCTTGAACTTAACACCTTTGATGCCTATGACATGCTTCTTCTTGGCGAGTGTGTGTAAGTTCCTCATGCCAAGATGCCCCAGCCTCCGATGCGAGCCAAAGATTCTCAAGCTTTTGCAAGAAGACATACGGCAAGTCGTGGACCTCCGAGAAATCTACCATGTATAGATCATCTTTCCTATACCCTTCAAAGACTAGAGACTTGTCGATTCCATTAGTACAAGGCAACGATATTTTCCGAATATCACAATCATGTTCAAGTCACAAAGCATTGAGATGTACATCAAGTTGAAACCAAGGGAATCAACAAGCATCACTTTATCCATGTGTTGATCCTTTGAGATTGCAACTCTACCTAGACCCAATACCTTGCTTTTACCGATTGTCAAGAATGTGATGTGACTCTTGTCCGATGAACGTAAGGTTGAGTCCATGAGAAGACTTCGATCACCGGTCATATGATTAGTGCATCCACCATCCATAATCCATTCTCAAGCATGAGGTGTCATACCCTCTGATGCAGTTAGGGGATAGGCTTCACCAAGAGCATTGTGAAGCATAAACATTTGACGGGCAAGTGGATTATTGAAGCTTAAATCAAGATTAGGACTGATAGGATGGATGGCAAACAATTCAGGAACAAAATACATAGTGAGACCATTTGGGCATCGATCTTGTGCCCTACAAGATGTTTTAGGTCCCCAGCAATAGCATCAGACGCCTTTGATTTTCGGCTGGAGACCCTTCCCTGCAAAAAGAAAGTTAATTCTTCTTAACCACCCACATCTTCAGGGGTGGCTTAGAAGCAATGAGTCTAAGTGCAGCATCTGAGAACTTCGGCTTTGGAGCCCTAGCAAATAGCCTTGCAGGACATGAATGATACTCATATGAATAAGCAGAAAAGTTCTTAGTTCTATGAACATAGCAGTTTGAAGACACACGCTCATATTCATAAATTTGAGTACGGTTTCCCTGCAAAACATTGGCGTTAGGGTGACTCAGGTGAGTCCTCCATGCAGATGAAGCCTTTGGACCATATGACGCCTTAGGTGCAGGGTTTATCTTCTTCCTGTGTGGTGTCATGATGACATTCATGGAAGATTCTCAAGACAGCTTTTTCGAACCCGGATCTTCTTCATAGGTGGTCCATTCCTGCAGCTTAGTACCAATATACACCGCAAACACTTCACCATTACGATTCTTGAACAGCTTATAGTTTGCATAAAAGGATTCATCAATGATAATAGGGTTAGCACAGGTAAAGCCAGATAAGGTGGAAGGATCCACTGAAGGTCCCTTTGCAGCAACCCATGTGGTTTTGGGATAGGCTTCCAGTAGGAACCATCAACATTCATTTTCCTCTTGAACCCAACACCCTCTTTCCTAGGGTTTCGGTTCGTAATATGCTTTGAGGACATCGCAGTGTCCGATGCCCTTTCGCACTTTTATACATCCCTGTTTCAAGCAATGTCTTCAACCTAGCATTTTCATCGGCAATAGCGATGGTATCCTCCGCAGAGGGGTTAGTTACCACATTAGTAGTTGAAAACAATGCAACAGTAGCAGCAGTTGAACATTCAGCAACAGAGGTAGTGATATGACGCTCAAGACATTTTAGACATGGTGGTACAAATCCATCCTGAGCGGAACTGATCTGTTGAGCGCGAAGTGACTCATTCTCTTTTTGAAGATTTTCATGAGCCGCTCTCAATTTCTCAAGCTCTTGCTTCAGTTGAAGATAATCATAGGAGAGCTTTTCATGAGTAGTTGAGAGCGTTTCATGACGACTTTCAAGTTCTTGGTACTTAGCATGAAGATTTTTAATGTCTTCAACTAAGGACTGTGAACGTGTCATCCGCGTCCAACAGGTCATCGCTTTTGTCTAACAGTTTTTGAGTATGTTCCATAGGTCTTTGTTGTTCGGTTGCAATTTTAGCAAGTGTTTTGTAGCTGGGTTTGGATTCACAATCAGAGTCATCTTCACTTGATGTTTGAAAGTAAGCATCACGTGATTTTACCTTGGCACCGCGTGCCATGAAGCAGTAGGTGGGAGCAGGGTCGTCCTTGTCATCAACTTCAGCGTTGGTGTAGAAGTCATTATCTTCAGTGTTGAAGATGGACTTGGCAACATAGGCTGTGGCTAAAGCCAGACTTGCAACGCCAGGGTCGGACTCCTCTTCAGACTCCACCTCCACCTCCTCGTAAGCGGACTCCTCCTCTGAATCCATTTCCTTGCCAACAAAAGCACGAGCCTTGCCAGATGAGCTCTTCTTATGAGAAGAAGACTTTGATGAGGACTTGGAAGAAGACTTTGAAGATTTCTTCTTCTTCTTGTCATCAGAATCATATTCCTTTCTCTTCTTCTTCTTCTTCTCATTGTCCCACTGTGGACACTCTGAAACGCCCTCGATGCGGCTATATCTCCCACGTGTCGAAGCACGACTTAGAGGCATAACCGCATTGAAAGCAATGTCGCAAGTTGGTATCAAAGCCAGGTCACTATGCGAACAAGTGCTTCAACCAAAGGCGCCTTCCGCCTCCTCCTCCTGTGAGATCTTCAAGCAATGCGGTGGTCAAGCATAATCCCAAGTCTGCAAAGGTGAACATGATGAATGCAGCGCAAGCGGAGGAATCTACTGATGTGATAATGGGTAATCTCTCAGTCAATGATATTCCTGCAAAAGTCTTATTTGATACTGGTGCTTCGCATTCTTTCATGTCATATCCTTTTGCATCGAAGCACAATTTTGATACAGAGGCATTACCTAGAGCATTGCAAGTTGTTTCTCCGGCTAAGCGTTTGAGATCTACCATGTTAGTTCAATATCGGTATCAAGATGGGCGACTATAGATTTCTGGCTAAACCAATTGTCCTTGGTGACTCGGATATTGATCTAATTCTTGGGATGGATCGCTTTCTCAGCACAAGGCTCAACTTGATTGTGCTGCTGGGGAAATTCAATTGACTCACTAAATGCGAGGATGTGATCATCTATGCCACTCGTGATGAAACCATTCGGTTGTTTTCTCTCAATGAGAAGGGCGAGTTGGATGCTATCTCTCAGATTCCAGTCATTTGTGAGTACCAAGATGTCTTTCCAGAAGAGCTCCCGGGTATGCCTCCTCACCGGCCAGTCGAATTCGTTATCGATTTTGATCCTGGCACAGAACCCGTGTGCAAGAGTCCATACAAGCTTGGACCTAAAGAGCTGAAGGAATTGAAGAAACAGCTCGATGAACAAGAGCGTCTAGGTTTGATCAGACCGAGTTCATCTCCATGGGGTTGTGGAGTTCTTTTGTCCGGAAGAAGGATGGCACGGACCGACTTTTGCGTCGATTACCGTCCATTGAATAAGAAGACAATCAAGAACAAGTATCCACTTCCCAACATCAATGAGCTTTTCGAGCAACTGAAAGGTGCTAAAGTCTTCTCAAGCTTGACCTTCAGATGGGTTATCATCAGATTCGCATTCGTGAACAAGATATTCCCAAGACAGCATTCAGAACAAGCTTTGGTTCTTATGAATATACTGTCATGTCTTTTGGCCTTGTCAATGCTCCTCCAACATTCTCTCGAATGATGAACTTCATCTTCAACCCCTACACAAATGAATTTGTATTGGTCTATCTCGATGATATTTTGGTCTTCTCCAAGAATAAGAAGGATCATGCCAAACATTTGCGATTGGTGCTCGACAAGCTCAGAGAGCACAATTCTATGCGAAGTTTTCCAAATGTGAATTTTGGCTTGATGAAGTTCTTTATCTTGGTCACATCATCTCCGCCAAGGGCATCGTAGTTAATCCCGAGAAGGTGTCTGCAGTTGTGAATTGGGAACCTCCTCAGAATGTCAAGCAGCTTCGCAGTTTTCTTGGACTTGCAAGCTATTGCCGAAGACTCGTTGAGAACTTCTCTAAGATTGCAAAGCCTCTTTCCAACCTCCTCCAGAAGCATGTCAAGTATGTCTGGACGCCTGAGTGTGACGTTGCTTTCAACACCCTCAAAGAGAAGCTAGTCACAGCTCCTGTCTTAACTCCTCCTGATGAATCCAAGCCATTCGAAGTTTTCTGTGATGCTTCTCTTCGTGTCTCGGTGCCGTGTTAATGCAAGAGAAGAAAGTTGTGGCCTATACCTCTCGTCGGTTGAAGCCCAACGAAAAGAACTACCCCACTCACGATCTTGAGTTGGCGGCGATTGTCCATGCATTGATAACATGGAGACATCTCTTGTTGGGAAGGAAAGTGGACATATTCACCGATCACAAGAGTCTCAAGTATATCTTCACTCAACCCAACCTCAACCTCGTGCAAACTTCGATGGGTCGAAATGATTCAACAAGTACAACCCAAGTATTGAATATACTCGAGCGAGGCCAATGTGATTGCAGATGCTTTGAGCGGGAAGGCTTCTTTACAGCAGTTTAATTCTCAAGCCCTTCCAACTGGATCTCTGTGAAGCTTTCCGCAAGCTGAACCTTCAAGTTGTTCCTCAAGGCTTTCTTGCCAACCTCATAGTCTCTCCTACTTTGGAAGACCAAATTCATGAGGCACAACTCCTGGATACCATGGTGAAGAAGATGAAACGTGGTATCGACAAGGGCATTTCCAAATACAAGTGCTATCGCATTGATGACAGAGATACTCTTTTCTTCGAGGACCGGATTGTGGTTCCTAAGGGTGATCTACGTAAAGTCATTATGAACGAGGCGCACAAGTCTCTTCTATCCATTCATCCTGGAAGTACGAAGATGTACCATGACCTCAAGCAGTCATATTGGTGGACTCGAATGAAGCGAGAAATTGCTCAATTCGTGAATGAATGTGATGTCTGCAGAAGGGTGAAAGCAGAACACCAACGACCAGCGGGTCTCCTCCAACCTCCTGCTATTCCAGAATGGAAGTTTGATCATATCGAGATGGACTTCGTGACTGGATTTCCTAAGTCCAAGCATGGAAATGATGCTATCTTCGTTGTCATTGACAAGCTTACTAAAGTGGCTCAATTTCTTCCTATCAAAGAATCTATCACAGCAGCTTAGTTAGCAGAGCTATACACCTCCAGGATTGTCTCCTTGCACGGCATTCCACAATTGATCTCTTCAGACCGTGGAAGCATCTTAACTTCTAAGTTCTGGGACTCCTTTCAGAAGGCCATGGGCACCAACATTAGTTTCAGCACAGCTTTCCATCCTCAAACAAGTGGCCAAGTCGAGCGAGTCAATCAAATCCTCAAAGACATGCTCAGGGCTTGTGTCCTTTCCTTCGGTATGAAGTGGGAAGATTGTCTTCCATATGCCGAGTTCTCCTACAACAACAACTTCCAAGCGAGTTCGGGCAAGGCCCCATTCGAAATTCTCTATGGCAGAAAGTGTCGTACTCTTCTCAATTGGTCCGAGACAATTGAACGCCAACTTCTTGCAACGACTTGATCACGAAGCGAAGAAATGTGCAAAGTCATTCGTGAGAATCTCAAAGCCGCATAATCGCGCCCGGAAAGAGCTATTATGATGACAAGCACCGTGATGTGGCTTTTGAAATCGGAGACCATGTCTACCTCGCGTCTCTCCAATGAAAGGCACTCGTCAACCCGGTATAAAGGGAAGCTTGCCCCTAGATACGTGGGTCCTTTCAAGATCATTGGCAAAAGAGGCGATCTAGCATATCAACTTGAGCTTCCTTCCAACTTCGCGAGCGTGCACGATGTGTTTCACGTGTCACAACCATAAGTGCTTCAAGACTCTGGCGCACTATCAACTTCAAGAAATTGACCTCCAAGAAGATCTCTCTTATCATGAGCACCCGTTGCTATTCTTGAAGAAACCGAGCGCCAAGACTCGCAACAAGTCAATCAAATTCCTGAAAGTGAAGTGGTCACACCATTCCGACCGAGAAGCCACACAGGGAGCGCGAGGATCACCTCCGTTCTAATATCCGGAGTTCTTTCAGTCCTAGATCTCGGGACGAGATCCTCTTGTAGTGGTGGAGTGTTGTAACACCCCGGATGTAACTTTCCATTTTTGTAACTCCAACTCTTGCCATTTTCGGCTATGTGCTATGGTATTCCCTCCGTGGTTGGGGTTTTGTCTTTCGTTTTGCATTTTGTTCATGTCATGCATCTCATATCATGTCATCATGTGCATCTCATTTGCATACGTGTTCGTCTCATGCATCCGAGCATCTTCCCCGTTGTCCGTTTTGCAATCCGACACTCCTACATGCACCGGCGCACCCCTCTTGTCTCTTTTTCGTGAGCGGGTGTTAAACGTTCTCGGAATGGACCGAGGCTTGCCAAGTGGCCTTGGTTCACCACCGGTAGACCACCTGTCAAGTTTCGTGCCATTTGGAGGTCGTTTGATACTCCAACAGTTAACTGAGTAACCGCGAAGGCCTCTTGTGTGTTGCAGCCCAACACCTCTTCAAAACAGCCAATAACCCATCTAAGTCACTTCCATGTCCATCGCCGTTCAATCACGATCGTGTGGGCGAAAACCGCACCTCATTTGGAGCTTCCTAACTCCTCCTACCTATAAAAACACCTCCTCCCCCGAAATTCCGGATCAAATCCGCTTCTTAACCCTAGCTCCTCTACTTCGCCGCCCGGACACGTCCGGGCGGAGCGACGTCCGCCCGCCGCCTCGGACCAATAAGCGCGCCCGCCACGTGGCGTGCAGCGCCCGCCGCCCGCCTCCGCCGTGAAGCCACGGCCCGGCGCCTCCCGGCCAGCGCCTCCTCCAGCGCCCTCGCCCTCGCCCCGCCGCCCGAGCCGCTGCTGCCGCCGCCTCGTCGCCGATCGCCCGCCGCCCTAAGCGCCGTCTGCCGCCGCCAACCCATGAGCCGCCGCCGCGTCGGATCCGGGCAGCGCCGCCCGAGATCCGGTCGGGACTCCCCTCCCGGCCCTCCTTCCTCCTCTCCGGCGCCTCTCCGGCCGAGCATGCCGCCCCGCCTCGATTCGTGACGAACCCTAGATCTATCCGGTTGACCCCCGAAATCCTCATTTATTCTGCAGATTAATTGTTGCATTTTCATCGCACCATAACTGTGCACCCGTGGATCCGTTTTGGGCGTGTAGCATACCGAATTGTTTGGCTCGATGAGTACATTATTTCATCTCATTGAATCATTTTAATTTGAGCTCATCTTGATGCCAGAAAGGCTGTTGGAACATGGCTATGTGATGTTAGTTTCAGATTCTTATCAGAACTTGCACTTTTGTCATTTTTGCCATGATTAATGTGTGCACCCTATGAACTTGAGTCTTACAAGTGTTTTGTAATATGCCATGCCATATTTACAGAGGTGTATGCCATGTATTTTTTGTGATCTTTGTGGTGACTAGTACAAGCATGCAAACTAGGCTTCGTGATGTTGCTGATTTCAGCCCTGTTCTGCTGTTATTTTTATGCCATGTAAAATTGATGCTACCGAGAGATCCATGCATATTTTGAGATACTTTAGTAAGGATGTTTTGTACACATGGTTATGATATATCCATCCATGCCCTTTTTTGCAATTATGGAGTAGTCTAGAATGTCGTTTTCTTGCTCTACTTTTGCTATAAAATGTTGCCTGGCAGATTGTTTACATGTTATTCGATTTTGCCAAGGTTGTTGTAGTTGATCCTTGCATGCTATGATCTTGTTCTTGCCATGTTTAGTTTCATAAACATGTATTCTTGCTGGTGATATGCTTGTATTGTCATGCAATGACTTCTGGTGAGTGAATCGTGCTCGCAAAGATGCCTTCATGATGCTGTTAATGCCATGCTCTGTTTCCTGAATCTGTTAACAAAACTTGCTATGTTTACATGGGTGTAATCCTATCTTTTGATCCTTTTTGGCTCATGGTCACTAAAGGATTTTTGTTCTATGCATTTAGTAGTATCATGCCATGCCTTAAGTTTCTATGATATATTCCTGTAGCATGATGTTTTCTTGCTCTAAACATTGCTTCCTGATGCTGTTTCTGCCATGTTACAGTTTCTCAGTCTGTGAAGCTGATATATTTTGCAGTTTTTCCATGCTTGTTTGAACCTGTTATGATGTGATTTAACCGTAGCTTAGTGTTCATATTTTGTCAAGCATCTTGAGTAGATCACTTTCATGTGCTTTGTTGATATGTTTGGGTGCAGTAGCTTAATTTCTTGTTGCTTGCTAAGTGGCATCATGCTGTTAATGGCAGAATTGTGTCATTCTTGTTTTGCTTGCCATTTGCAAACCGTGCATCCGATTCCGGTGATCTTTATATCGATTTCAACTAAAATCATCTCACCTTTCCAGTGGCATACTTTGTTTGCCAAGTTGATGCCTTGTTCATCATTTTCCTTCCGGAGCACGCATACGCATTGCATATCACATCTCGCATATCATGCCATGTATTGCATCATGTTGCTTGTGCATTGCACCGTGATTTATTGTGGTTCCGTTGCTTGTGTTCTTGCTTTGGATAGAGCCGGGAGACGAGTACGTGTACGAGGAACCTGTTGAGAACGCTTACGAGGATCAAGCTTTCGACAACTCTGAGAACTTTGCAGGCAAGATGACCATACCCTCGAAATCACTTCTATCTTTGCTTGCTAGATGCTCGTTCTTTTGCTATGCCTATGATGCGATACCTACCACTTGCTATATCATGCCACCCATATTGCCATAGCAAACCTCTAATCATCCTTTCCTAGCAAACCGTTGTTTGGCTATGTTACCGTTTTTGCTCAGCCCCTCTTATAGCATTGCTAGTTGCAGGTGAAGCCGAAGTGGTTCCATGTTGGAACATGGATATTTTGGGATATCACAATATCTTTTATTTTATTTAATGCACCTATATACTTGGTAAAGGGTGGGAGGCTCGGCCTTATGCAGTGTTTTGTTCCACTCTTTCCGCCCTAGTTTCCGTCATACCGGTGTTATGTTCCTTGATTTTGCGTTCCTTACACGGTTGGGTGATTTATGGGACCCCCTTGACAGTTCGCATTGAATAAAACTGCTCGAGCAAGGCCCAACATTGGTTTTACCATTTGACCACCTACCACCATATTTTTCCCTTGGGTTTTCGCGAGCCCGAGGGTCATCTTTATTTTAGCCCCCCCGGGCCAGTGCTCCTCCGAGTGTTGGCCCGAACCGAGCTGCCTTGGGCCACCTCGGGAAACTCAAAGCCTGGTTTTACTCGTGCTTTGTCTCATCCGGTGTGCCACGAGAACGAGATATGTGCAGCTCCTATCGGGATTTGTCGGCACATCCGGGCGGCTTCTTTGGTCTTGTTTTACCATTGTCGAAATGTCTTGTAAACCGGGATTCCGAGACTGATCGGGTCTTCCCGGGAGAAGGAATATCCTTCGTTGACCGTGAGAGCTTATAATGGGCTAAGTTGGGACACCCCTGCAGGGTATTATCTTCCGAAAGTCGTGCCCGCGCTTATGAGGCAGATGGGAATTTGTTAATGTCCGGTTGTAGAAAACCCGAAGTTGATCTTTATTAAAATACATCAGCCGCGTGTGTAACCGTGATGGTCTCTTCTCGGCGGAGTCCGGGAAGTGAACACGGTGTTGGAGTCATGGTTGACGTAGGTTGTTCTAGGATCACTTCTTGATCATAGTTGTTCGACCGTGCTTTTGCCTTCTCTTCTCGCTCTCATTTGCGTATGTTAGACACCAGATATGCTAGTAAACGCTTTGCAGCTCCACCTCACTACCTTCTCCTACCCATAAGCTTAAATAGTCTTGATCTCGGGTGTGAGATTGCTGAGTCCCCGTGACTCACGGATACTTCAAAACCAGTTTGCGGTGCCGATGAAACCCGTGCAGGTGGCCTTTTAAGCTCAAGGAGGAGCTCGATGAAGATCTTGTTCATTATTTTATTTCGTTTCAGTTGATCAGTAGTGGAGCCCAGTTGGGACGATCGGGGATCTGTGTAGCATTTGGGGTAGTCTTCTTTTATTTTGGTTCCGTAGTCGGACCTTGATTGTATCTGTATGATGTAATGCTTTACTCATGTTTTGTGTGAAGTGGCGATTGTAAGCCAACTATGTATCTTTTTCCCTTATGTATTACATGGGTTGTGTGAAGATTACCTCACTTGCGACATTGCTTTCAATGCGGTTATGCCTCTAAGTCGTGCTTCGACACGTGGGAGATATAGCCGCATCGAGGGCGTTTCACACTCAGAGATATAGTGTCCAGTTTTCTTGCACTTGTGACAGGTTCTCTTGTAGTCATGAGTGGAAGCTTCATCATTTCTTGAGCTGGATCGTGAAGACTTTCTGAAGCCTTTCTTCCTAGTGAACTTCTAGAACTTCTTCACAAGCATAGCAAGTTCCTTTCCAATGTCTTCAGGATCATCAGAACCGCAGTCAGATTCTTCTTAAGATGAGGAAACAACTTTTTCCTTCAAAGCGCGAGTTCGGCCATAGTTGGGACCATAGATATATCTTTTCTCAGAAAGCTGGAAATCATGTGTGTTGAGCCTCTCAAGTATATCAGACGGATCGAGTGTCTTGAAGTCAGGACGTTCTTGTATCATGAGGGCAAGGGTGTCAAAAGAGCTGTCAAGTGATCTCAGTAGTGTCTTGTGATTTCATGCTTGGTGATCTCGGTGGCGCCGAGAGCATGAAGCTCATTTGTGATGTCGATTGAGGCGATCAAGCGTGAGCTGGACATTTTCATTGTCGTTTCTCTTGAAGCGGTTGAAGAGGTTGCGAAGAACACCGATTCTTTGATCTCTACGGGTTGAGACGCCTTCGTTGACCTTGGATAGCCAGTCCGGACTAGCTTCGGCGTTTCGAGCACTCACACGGCCATATCGTCCTTTGGTCAGGTGACCACAGATGATGTTCTTTGCGATGAGAGTCCAGTTGAATGAACTTCTTGACATCGGCGGGGTGACACCTTCACGGATTTGGGAACGCCGTTCTTGACGACATACCGGTCGACATCAATGGCTTCAAGATGCATGCGCATCTTATTCTTCCGATGGGATAGTCGGTTCCATCGAACACGGGCAAGCAGCGGAGACTTTGATTATCCCTGCAGTCGACATAGCTAAAACTTCAGGTGGTTAAACCGAATCACACAGAACAAGGGAGTACCTTGCTCTGGTACCAATTGAAAGTGCTAGTTATCGACTAGAGGGGGGGTGAATAGGCAATTTTTAGGTAAGTCTTCAAAACACAGATGTTTCGAAGACAAACAATAGAAATGACCTACTTGATATGCAGCGGAAGGTAAACTACAACAAGCAAACCATAGTCAAGTATGCAATAACGTGAAAGTACAAAACTAATAGCAGCTTGGTAGTAAGGATCAAGATGGAAGATAGTGAGAAGCCAATCAACAAAAGTAGTCAAGCAATGAAGTCAAACAGGTATGACAAATAGGCAATGACTTCACGAAGACAAACTCTAAGTAAGGTGAGGGAGAAGATAGAACCAGTCACTTGTTGAAGACCACGAGATTTGTTGGACCGGTTCGATTCTTTGTGACAACTGTACATCTGGTTAGGGAGGCTGAGATTCAACTCAGAAGACCGTGTCTTCACCTTATTCCCCTTGAGCTAAGGACACACAGTCCTCGCCCAATCACTCTGGTAAGTCTTCAAGGTAGACTTCCGAACCTTCACAGACTGCGTTCACCGGCAATCCACAATGACTCTTGGATGCTCAGAACGCGACCCCTAACCGGGCTGGAGGATTCCACAGTCCTCAAGTGTAATAAGTCTTCAGGTCACACAGACAGAAAGACTTCAGTGATGCCTAACACTCTTTGGCTCTGGGTGTTTGGGCTTTGTCCTCGCAAGTATTTCTCTCTCTCAAAGGCTTCGAGGTGGGTTGCTCTCAAACGAAAAAAGCCGTGTACTAACTCTGAGCAGCCACCAATTTATGGTGTAGGGGGTGGGCTATTTATAGACACTAGGCAACCCAACCTGATATGTCTGAAATGACCCTAGGTTACTAAGGAACTGACACGTGTTCCAATGGTCAAATTTCAAACACACACGGCAACTTTACTTGGGCTACAAGCAAAGCTGACTCATCAAACTCAGGATAAGTTTTGCTCTCATTGTCTTCGCTCGAAGACATAGGATTTGGGTTGAGCATCACTTCAGTCATTCTGACTATGATCACTTGGACCCCACTTAACAGTACGGTGGTTCCTATGACTCAACAAAGAAGAAAAGGAAACAACGAAACGACACAGTCTTCGCCCTCCATAGTCTTCACTCAATGTCTTCTCATGTCATAGTCTTCAATGTGAATATCTTCACATACCACCATTGTCGTCAATGTCTTCATACATTTTTAGGGGTCATCTCCGGTAGGTAAACCGAATCAATGAGGGACACTACCTGCGTTATCCTGCAATTCTCACAAACGCATTAGTCCCTCAACCACATTTGTCGTCAATACTCCAAAACCAACTAGGGGTGGCACTAGATGCACTTACATGTTCCTTACTTACCTTGTTGGGGGCGCCCCTCGGGCTGCATTATCCCCAAGCTGCTCGGGCCAGACCCAGTGGCGTATGCTTCCTCCGCACCTATCTAGATTTGCTCCTTCGTGCTTAACCTGATTTCACGCAATTATTACCTCTTAATTGTCACGGTCCTCTTCGCCCTAATGCAAAGCGCTTGCATGTTAAAAGGGGGGTACCTGAGCATCGCGACTCATGGGCTCTTACTGGCTCTCCAGCCCTCACCCCCTGGCCTTGACCCACGGCATCGCGACCTGTCATACCAGCGGCGGCTGAGATCGCTCGAGGGCCGAGACCTGAGGATGCACAACAATTGCATTCTAACCCTGCAGGAACACACCAATGATAAAGGCCCAGAGCCAGGTGCAACCCACATCGAGGTAGGGCCTCGTGAGTCCCGCGCTGGCTCACGGGTGCCCAGATACACCTCTCCTAGCCCTACCGTGCAGCCACGTGTCGTAGGCGAGATACACGCCCGGGGCTCCTCCCGAGGGGAGCCCCCTCCACACGACAGTGGAAGCACCATGCTCTGCGCTGGTGGCGACACTGCCAAGGAGGCGGCTATGCCCGTACACATCTGAGCGCTATGCTCACATGCTGGTGATAAACAAGCTGAGGCGGCTCACAACCGTATCAACCTCGGGGAGCCCAGGCTCGGTGTGGAGCCATCGCGCGCCTCCCCTCGGGAGTGCCGCACGAGGGCTGGACACTGGGGGCTGCGCTGGGCCACGCCCGAGCGTCGCCACCCGGCCAGTCCCTCGGACCTGGTCGTCAGCCCAGCGCCTCCCGGCGGAGCCAAGGTATGAAATTCGTTTGAGCGTCAAGGGGACTCTGAGCATCACGACTCGGGGAGCCCTAGCTGATCACGTAGCCCCTCACTCCTTAGTCCCGTCCTTGGTCTCCGGTCGGGGCTAATGACGGTTGAGGTATGTGCGGGGCCGGGCCCTGCCGACGTAAAACGACCAATCCACTCTTATGCCTCCTGTCCCTACTTGCTATTCGCGCGTCGAGGGGGACTCTTGAGTATCGCGACTCAGGAGCCTAACTTGCCACGTAGCCCCTCACTCCTTAGACCCATCCTTGGTCTCCGGTCGGGGCTAATGGCGGCTGAGGTACGCGCGGGGTCGGGCCCTGCCGACGTAGAACACACGCAAGTATGAGGGAAGAATGCGAATTCAAAGCAAATATTACAAGCCATAAGTTGTTTCACAACACCAAACACAAGTTTAAACGCCTCCACGAGACATGGTGCATGTTGCAGGAATTAAAAACAGAGCAGGAGCTGCGAAGGGATCACTCTCCTGTGGTGCCCCCACCTCCCGAGGCCGCGGAGCTGGCGACACCACGCCCAGGCAAGGTGCTGAAGGCGCGAAACTTCCCCAGCAGGGCCTCGGCTCAGCCTTTCACGGCCTCGGCAGCGGTAGCGGCAAGGTCGCCGCTCACGGGCTCCAGCATGCCGTCAAGGTCGACGCTGGGGTCGCGAAGGTAGACGTGGTTAGGATACGCGTCAGCGCTGCAGAAGACAGGGCGCGCGCCTCATCCTCGGTCGTGGGGTCGAGGCCGTCCGCGACATTTTCAAGTGCTCGGACCAAGAAAGGAAGCAGCTCGGCGGGGCCGTCCTCTGCACCAGCCAACGGCTTCTCCAGGCCACCCTCGTAGAGCGTCTTCAACGCGGCGCGAGCCTTCTCCTCCAACTTGGCGAAGGCCACCCGATCATCAGCCAGGATCTTCGCCTTCCTGTCGAGCTCGATCCTCTTCGCCTTCAGCGACTGCTCCATCGTCTCCAACCGGCCATGGCGGCCATCAAGCTCGGCGTCCCGGTCCCTGACGGCGGCCTCCCGAGCCTTCATCTCCTTCTCCTTCTCCTAGCGGCCGCAGACTTCCTTGGCGAGCTCGTCGCGCAAGCCCTGCAGCTCGGCCTCCAGTGCCTTGTAGCGGTCTCAGGCGTCCGCGGCGTCGCACTGGGCGGCATCGCGAGCGGCCCTGGCCTGGCGAGTGGCTTGCTTCTCCCCATCGGAGGCCGACGCGGCTTGGCTCAAGACCGCCGCTTCGGGACGGAGGCAGAGGCGGGCCCGGCTGAAAGCCAGCTCCAGGCGCCCGGCCACCGAGGATCGGCGTTAGGAGATCCTCTTGCAGCCGGCTCGGCTTCTTGGCAACTTGATCGGGATGGCGAAGGATCGAAGAGGCGAGGCCCGGAGCAGGTGTAGAAGACGGCAGCGTGATCACGGCTTGGGAAGTAGGAGCCCCCTGGGCCTTGGGCACCTCAGCAACAGCGTCAAGCCCAGGCACCTCCGGAGTCAGCGGGACCACGGGGGCTGACTCACCCCTAGAGTGCCCCTGCTGGGCTCGCGAGGATGACCGGGCAGGGGAGGCGCGAGCTTCACTGCCTCCTTTCCCCGCAGGCGGAGCCGTAGCCACGGCAGGCGAACCCGTCTCAAGAAGGGCCGCAAGAGCCCCCTTCGGCCTCTTTGCTGCAGGTGCCGACCTGGTCAAGAAAATACAGACGTCAGGCCCCAGCGGCAGAAGCAAGGATCGAGCACTTACTAGTTGCTGCCCGCGGGCTCAAGCAGCTTCCGGACGAACTTGAAGCCTGAAAGTCTGCAGCTAGGATCAGCCTTGGGAGGCCCGGAAGCGGTAGGCGCGTCAGGAAGGCCGGAGCTGGCCTCAGACTGCCCCGGAGTCAGAGCGGACCCCAGGGGAACCAGCCCCGACCTGCCCTTCCTCGGGACCAGGGGAGAATCCTCCCCTCCTCGCCTGGCATCGGCCTCATCATCGTCCGGCATGGAGCGAAGGGCGCGGGACCTGCACCGAGGGAAGGAGTCGCCCGACTCCTCGCCAGGCGCCTCAAATCCAGAACCTTCTCCTTCCTCCTCGCTCCCGCTGGACTTGCTGGAGGAAACGTTCACCGTCGCCAACATCGCCAGATCCCGGGGAGCCCGGCGGGCACCAGCCCCTTACCATTGAAGGTGGGCATGGTGCTCACCACTTGCTCCCAGTCATCACGAAGGAATAGGGGGACGGGAGCGCCCTCCGGCATCGCCACGTCCCCCCCCCCCAACCAAGGAATGGAGAGCCGTGGCCAGGTCTTTGTCGGGGAGGGCCTCGGAGGTCAGGCGAAGGTCGTCGCCTGCCTCCCCCAGCCTCCACAGCGGAAGCGAATGTTCCCGGAGAGGAGCCACGTGATGCTCCAGGAACTCCCTCAGGAGCGTGGCCCCCATCAGCTTCGCCGCCCCCAAGTTGGCTGGCCACAGGTCCGCGTCAATCCTCTTCAGCAACATCTTCGCGCGAGAATCGACGAGCTCCGTGCCATGGCTTGTAGGATGGGAAGGATTGAGACAGATCTGGAGGATTTCAAAAGCAAGAAGGAGAAGGGCGAGAAAGGGGATCTAGAGCAATACGAGCGAGAACAAGTACCAAGTCTGGCCCGGGCCTCCTTTTTTGTCGAAGAGGCGATTCTGAGATCGTTGTGGGGAGGCGGAGGCGCCCACAACCAATCAATCGCCACGCTTGGCGCCCAAAGGCCACAGCTGTTGGGGCCACAGCTTCACACTTGCCTTCGCTTCTCGGCTAAGCCAAGTCAGGCGCGCCTTGGGCCGAGGATATTGTCGGTGTTGCAGGAATGGGGGTCCCAGACTTGCACTGCGGCTGTGGCGTGGCTCAAGTGGGGGCCCAGCGTGGCTGACTTCATCAGCTCAAGCTCAAGACCCTCGCGAGGCCAAGCCTCATGGGAGGACGACAGGAACTTCCCTCGGGGCAGCCTCGTCGAGCAGGCTCGCGAGGAGGTGGAGAGATCAAGGCAGGGTACCTCGCGAGGGTGCCTGTGGCATAGCCATGACGATCGAGACCAGGAGGCGCCGACCTCTGCAGTGTCCTCGTTTCCCCTTTGGTGCAAAGGAGGCAAGCCTTGAACCAAGGCATCGAGCAAAGGTTGCCGCTTGATTGCAACAAGACCAAGACCGGCGAGAATGGCAGGATGGAGGTCATCGTGGAGCCAGGGCGGCGTCACCGTCGAGCCTTTGGCAGCCGAAGACCAACTTTAGTCAGGATAAGTGTACTAGATGTTCCCCTTCAAAATGACCAATTGTTGGCGCCCTTCCCGCTCATTATTTGGGAAGGGGCCTCCCTCTATAGATAGGACTAGCCACCACAGAGAGAGGGGAGAAGAGATCATCCATCGAGATCACAGAGAGAGAGAAGAGAGGCGTGAACTCGCCCAAGCAGTTCATCGCACCAGCTCAAGAACAGCCCCTCGCGAGGCTGTTCTCCCTTTGTATTGTTCATCATCAGCCCCTGAGGCAATCCACCACACCACACACTGGAGTAGGGTATTACACCACATCGGTGGCCCGAACCAGTATAAACCTCGTGTCTCTGTGTTGTTCATCGTTCGTAGTTTAGATCCCTCGCAATCCATACACGCATGAACTGGTAGGGGAAAGATCTCCGTGTGCACCCCAGTGTTCGAACCTTAAGGGTCTGCCGGAACCCGAAATCCGACACCAACTATAGACCAAAGACATGATTCGGAGCTGATGCATATAGTGCGATATTCGGGACGCCGAAGAGTACCCTATAGGTGTTCGGACTTGAAAACGCGCAGGCCCGAATACAACCCCTGGTGTTAAATCCGGATTAAAGCATGTGTGGCAATCTGAAGTAAGGAGGGAATACATACGACAAAATAAATTAGTACCAAACAAAAGTGGTGGTCAACTGTTTCCTTTATATCCTGAGTAATACATCGAGGCGTCCTATTACAGATAGTGCCATTAATATCAAGGCTATTTTACATGCCGAGAATTTACACAAGGGAAAATTTTACACATGGCCTAAAGGCAGTGGTTTGAAGATCCCAGTGGTGCCCTGCCGCACGTCTACGTCGTTGCTCCTTGGTGAGAAATCCTTTGATAGGAGGGGTAGATGGTCATCTATAATAGAGGGGAGACCCTGAAGGAGCCCCTATACAACCATAGAGTAAGCAGGTTTTTAATGAACCTGTAGCAAAAGAAGAAAGAAAAAGGAACAAGAAAAAAAAGGTTGAGGTCCGAATAGGGTCGAACCATATTATGAACTTGATCCGCAGTGTGCCTCCAATGTGCCCAAGGTGTTTTGAGTGTGTAATTATGCATGCATGGTACATTTACCGCAACCTTATTGGGCGATCGGCGGAGGCTGATGTGCTATTGAAGCTCCAGATCCACCAAGCTGTCATGTTGTAGTGTAGATCGGAATCGCTTGGCGGTGTCGTCGGTCTTGATGACCAATGAGCTGTTTGGCTTGATGATGCCACTCTATACCTTGGCTGCTAGGGCCGCGGTGTGCTCCTCAATACGGAGGGAGCGCTCCATATTTCCATTGACTGTGATGACGCCGCGCGGTCCGGGCATTTTGAGCTTTAAGTAAGCATAATGTGGGACTGCATTGAAGCGGGTGAAAGCAATTCGTCCGAGCGGTGCGTGATAGCCGCTGCGAAAAGGGACGATCTCGAAGATCAAATCCTCACTTCGAAAGTTATCTGGAGAGCCGAATACCACTTCTAGTGTTAAGGAGCCCGTGCATCAGGCCTCGATGCCCGATATTACTCCTTTGAAGGTAGTGTTACTAGGCTTGATTCTTGACGGGTCAATACCCATTTTTCAGACAGTGTCTTGGTAAATCAAGTTTAGACTGCTTCCTCCATCCATAAGGACTCCAGTGAGATGGTATCCGTCGATGATGGGATCGAGTACCAGGGCCGCCAAACCTCCGTGACGGATACTGGTTGGGTGGTCCCTGCGATCGAAGGTGATTGGACAAGCCGACCATGGGTTGAATTTCGGGGCGACCGGCTAGACAGCGTAGACGTACCTTAGTGTGCGCTTGCGCTCCCTTTTGGGGATGTGGGTGAACTATATCATGTTCATAGTTTTCACCTTAGGGGAAACTTCTTCTGTCCCCCTGTGTTCGGAGGGCGGGGCTCATCATCGTCCTCTCTTTGAGGCCCTTTCCCCTTGTGTTCGGTATTTAATTTACCGGCCTGATTAAAAACCCAGAAGTTTATGTTGGTGTGGTTAGCAGGCTGGTCAGGGGTGCCATGGATTTGACAAGGACTATCCAGTATTTTATCCAAGTTGGACGGGTCGTCCCTTTTTCCTTCGAACGGCTTCTTCTGCTGACCGGTTTTGGAGCCACTGAATTCGGCGTTGACCGCCGTATCCTCAGTTTCTTCATTGTTGTTCTGACGCTTATTTTTGCTGCGTCGAGGCCTTCCATTGCCATCCCTGGCCTCAAAGGTGTCGGGGTCGCTGGTATTGTTTCTTCTACGAGCCAACCAACTATCTTCGCCCGCGCAGAAGCGGGTCATGAGTGTAGTCAAAGCTGCCATTGTCTTTGGCTTTTCCTGACCGAGGTGTCGGGCAAGCCATTCATCGCGAACACCATGTTTCAATGCCGCTAAGGCTTTGGCGTCCGGACAATTGGTTCTTTTTGATTAAGAACCGAGTCTAGAGTTTGCGCGCTGACTCTTCGGGTTGCTGGACTATGTGGCATAGGTCATCATCGTCCGGTGGCTGGACATAAGTGCCCTGAAAGTTGTCCCCAAAAGCATCCTCTAAATCCTCCCAACTGCCAATGGTGTTCTCTGGGAGGCTATTCAATCAGTGTCGTGCTGGCCCTTTTAGCTTTAGAGGTAGGTATTTGATGGCAGGGAGATCATCACCGCGAGCCATGTGAATGTGGAGAAGAAAATCTTCAATCCAAACCGCGAGATCCGTCATTCCATCGTCTGCCTCGATGTTTACGGGTTTAAACACTTCCGGAAAGGGGTGCTGCATTACCTCATCGGTAAAGCACATGGGGTGCGCGGTGCCTCTATACCGGGTAACATCACAACGTAGTGCGGATGACATCCGTGTCCGGTTCTCGGCCCAAGTTTGGTTGTTCTTGTCGTGCCAACCTGGATGGTTGTCGTCTCATGTGGGAGCACGCCCCCCCTTGATCCATAGATTGATCTTGTCTGGCCGGCTCTATTGTAAAGGTCTTGACGTAAGTCGTATGTGTAGCCCGGGGCTGCGGTCACCCTGCCTCTACGACGAGGGGCACGGGCTGGTGTTCGGCGTAATTAGCCGCTTTGTCCCGTCCATGTGGTGGTCGGTTCCAGAACCAGATTTTGGGAGAGTCAGCTACGATTGACACGGTTGTACTGAGGCGCAGTACTAGATCAACAAGGTATGATGGTTTTAAAGTGGCTCAAATCACTGATGTGAGGAAGGTGCAATCCAAGGTTAAGCCTAGGGGGGCGCCCTCGATTGCCTACTCTTCTAAGGCGACTGCTCCTTGCAGCAAGCTCATACTGAACCCTGTGGCTGACAACTCTGAAGAACTGCCGCCTCCTACTCCTATCCACCAGCTGCAGTACGTGGGAAATGTTATCTGTGGCGTACCATCTGATGACCTCACCACTCAGAAGCTTTGTGCTGCTGACCAAGGGGGGAGCCTGAGAAGCACTAAGCCGTATGCCGCCAAATAAACAGTGGAATATCCTGTGCTGGAACGTGCGCGGGATCAACTTCGAGAAGAAACATCTGGCAATCCGTAATGCTATTGATATTAGTGGTTTCTCTATCATTTGTTTGCAAGAAACTAAACGTACTTCTTTTGATGCTTCGTTCGTTAAACTATTCTGCACTAAATTTTTTGATATGTTTGCTTTTGTGCCCTCTGTGGGGGCCTCGGGGGGCCTAATCATGTTGTGGATGAGCTCGGTCTTCACCGGTGTTCCTGTGTTTTCTGAATCTTTTTCTCTTGGCATGAGACTTACTTCTATGCAGTCCGCTGATTCCTGGATGCTCGTCAACGTGTATGGTCCTTGTACTGATCCGAATAGGACGCTATTTACTTCCTGGTTATTTGATATTGACATACCTCGTGGTGATGACTGGCTCTTAATCGGAGACTTTAATTTCATCAGAGCGCCAGACAATCAAAACATGGGAGGAGGGGACGCTAATGATATGCTGGTATTTAATGAACTCATCAGACGAAAATCCTTAGTAGAGCTACCAATCAAAGGCGTTTGTACACCTGGAGTAATATGCAAAACAATCCATTGCTTGAACAATTGGATTGGCATTTCACATCTGTCGACTGGGCTGTCAAATACCTCAACACAGTAGTCCTGCCCCTGGGTAAACCCACGTCTGATCATGCCCCTTGCTATGTTAGCATTCAGTCCCAAATTCCAAAAACAAAGATCTTCCGTTTTGAGGACTTTTGGATCAGACAGCCCGGATTCTTTGAGACTGTTGAACGATCTTGGAACAAAAGATGCTATGCCCCCAACGCTGCCGCAGTTTTGTGTAAGAAATTTAAAACCCTATGTTATGATCTGAAGCAATGGAGTAGGAAAATATCCAAGATGTCGGGCCTGATTGATAACTGTATCAAAGCATTGCTTGAGATCGATGGGCTAGAGGAAAGAAGAAGGCTATCTATCCCAGAAGCCAACTTTAGGAGGATTCTCAAACAACATCTGCTCCACCTCCTAGACTACAAAAAGATCTACTGGAAAAAACGATGTACCGTCCGATACTTCAAGTTCGGTGATGGCAACACAAAGTTCTTCCACAGAGTGGCCACTGAGAGATTCGGACGGAGCAACGTCGCCTCGCTGCGCTTGCCTGATGACTCGGTCATCCATGATCATGTGGGGAAAGAGGTTGTACTCTTTCAAACGTATAAAGAAAGACTGGGCCACTACAGCCAGACTGACATACGCTTTGATCTGAAGAGAATCATCAAAAAAGTAAAGGGACTCCAGGCTTTGTCAGCTCCTTTCACTCATGCAGAGATCGACCAGGTTGTCAGGGAACTGCCTTCAGATCGTGCCCTCGAACCCAATGGGTTTAGTGGTGGTTTCATAAAATCCTGCTGGCATATAATCAAGGAGAATTTCTATCGGCTCTGTTCTGATTTCCATGTAGGTAACCTTAACCTTGAGAGTTTGAACACTGGCTTTATCACTCTCATCCTGAAAACTCAATCTCCTGAGACAACCAACGACTATCGCCCGATAACACTCTTGAATTGTTGTCTCAAGATACTGACCAAACTGCTAGCGAATCGTCTGCAACATGTGATCCTCAAAATCATACACCGTAATCAATATGGCTTTCTGCGGGGCCGATCTATACAGGATTGTGTAGCGTGGGCATTCGAGTTCATACATCAATGCCAATCCTCAGGGCGAGAGATAGCTGTTCTGAAGCTTGACTACGCTAAGGCGTTCAACACAATTGAGCACGCACCCATGTTAGAGATTATGAAGTGTATGGGGTTTGATGATCGTTGGCTTGGTTGGATTAAATGCCTATTTTCCATGGCCAAATCATCGATCCTTCTCAATGGGACCCCAGGGAGGCAGTTTTTTTGCCTGCAAGGGGTGCGACAAGGTGATCCACTGTCCCCGCTCATCTTTGTCTTATCAGTGGATCTCCTGCAAGCTGCCATTAATGATGCTTATCGGGCTGGAACCCTTCAACTCCCCATCCCAGTAACTGATATAAACTACCCGGTGATCCAATACGCCGATGATACGATACTCGTGATGCTGGCGGCCATCTCCCAAGCGGAAATGATCAATGGTATCCTCCAGGACTATGTGGCATCAGTGGGACTCTGCATTAACTTTCAAAAGTCAACACTGATCACTACCAATGCTACGGCGGAAACGACCTTGAGGATTGCTTAGGTGTTCGGTTGCGCGATTGGATCCATGCCATTCACATATCTCGGGCTGCCTATGGGAACTACACGGCCAACCGTCACTGACCTCATGCCCCTCGTTACGTCGGTAGAACGTAAGCTCTCCTCGGCAGCCAACCTATTGTACCTCAGCTCAAAGCTCACATTGGTGAATTCAGTGATAACTTCTCTTACGATATATGCCATTTGCTCTATCAAAATCCCACCTAAAGTTCTTGATCATCTTGACAAACTCCGGAGATACTGTCTATGGGCCAAGAGCTCGGACGATGGTACAAAAGCCGTCTCACTGGCTGCATGGGAGCTGGTTTGCCGCCCGAAGAACAAGGGAGGTCTGGGAGTGATTGACCTAAAGATCCAAATCAAGGCTTGCTCCTAAAAATGTTGCACAAATTCTACAATCGGATGGACGTGCCTTGGGTCAAGTTGATCTGGTCGGCGTACTACGCGGGATCTATACCGCATGCAAACGACCCTTGTGGCTCCTTCTGGTGGCACGACATCATGCAGCTAACATCGATCTATCGAGGGATCACTACGGTGGAGGTGGGTGATGGTGCTACCGTCCTTTTTTGGAAAGATATGTGGCGCAGTAATATTCTTTCGGACAGCCACCCCAGGATTTACTCGTTTTCCAAAAATGAGGACGTGTCTGTCCATGATCTGCTAATTGCGTCTATCCTTGGCCAAAACTTCAATCTCCCTCTATCCATCAAAGCCAGGGGTGAACTTCAGGATCTTCAAAACAGTTTAGCCGATGTGGGGTTGACAGATGCCAGGGATATCTGGAGATGTGTTTGGGGCTCTGAGGGTTTCCAGTCCAGTAAGTACTATGCCCACTGCTTTCATGATGAAGTCGTGGAAAAAGCCTTTGAGTGGATATGGAAATCAAAGTGCACCAATAAATGGATGGTTTTCTCATGGTTATTGTTGGCAGACAGGCTGAACACACGCAATCTCCTGAAAAGGAAAGGTATGAAGCTCCGAGACGATGATTACATGTGTTTGCTATGCTCCACCCAGCTTGAGGAAACAGTTGAGCACCTTTTCTTCGAATGTGAGTTCAGCAAAATGTGCTGGGGGGAGTTGGAGATCACGTGGCCAGCGAGTGGCAACAGGTTACAAAAGATGCATGCGGTCAGGGGCGCCTGGTCCCGGCCTACGTTCATGGAAACTTTCATCGTGGCGTCCTGGAGCGTCTGGAAAGAGCGTAATAATAAAAACTTCAAAGGGGTTGTCCCTACGAGGAGGCGGTGGAGGATGAGATTCCAAGATGATTTTGGAATGATGAAGTACCGAGTGAAAGAGGCCCTCTGGCCGTTTATTGAGCACGTGGTCAGTTTGATCTGAAACCGGCTGAGTAGTGTTTGTTTTTTTGGCAACACTTGTACCTCTCTTATACCCTTGGTGTATAGGAATTCCTCTCTCTCTCTCTCCAGACATGTAACCTCTCCCCCTTGTAAACTCTGGTGTGATGAATTAATACAGAGTCAGTGAGGGGGTGCCCTCACTATCCAATTTTCCTCAAAAAAAATGTGGCAATCGGTCCGGTTGATCAGCATGATTGTATCTTGGCGGTATTGTCTCAAGGACCTCGTCGTCGAATTGTGGTAGTAGCCTGCGCTTTGGATAGCTCTTTGTCAGACGCTCGATGTCGTATTCTTCGGCAGCCAGGACCTTGGTCCATCTGTCGTTGAGCGTATCCTGTTCGGCCTGAAGCTGTTGCTGCTTATTTTTCAGGCTCCTCGTAGTGGCGATGAGCTGTTGCTTGAAGTGTTCTTGTTCGAGGGGCTCTTTCGGTACGATGAAATCTTAATTACCGAGAATGATAACCTCCTCGGAGGCCGGTAGATAGTTACTATCTTCCGAATTCTCATGATCGACAAGGTCGTCGGGGTTAACTTGTCCCTCTTCCCACTCGTCCTGCTCTAATGCAGGTTCTATGGGGTGGTCGGAGTCTTCGGCATTGTCCAGAGTGTCATTATCTCCAGTGCCGGTGTTGCTTTCCGTTTCCTGACGTGATCGTGAGCGGCGTCGCTGATGTCGGTGCTTAGGTGGTGCCTCGACGGGCTTGTCCTCAGTTGGATTTTGAGTGTCATCTTCGTCCTTCTTTTAGGGCGTATCCACCATGTACACGTCATAAGTTGAAGTGGCCGTCCAACACCCAGTGATGGGCTGGCCCTAGCCTGGTTCGTCTCCGGCATCATCTTCCATACCGTCGATGTCTTCCGAGGCGTAGTATGGCATGTCGGTTAGATACTCGACAGTGGCTATTAAGTGGGTGGTGGGTGGGGCGTAAAATTCCCTGCTCTTAGCCCTCAGTTCAGATTGGGCGTAGTTCAGAAGTGATCCTTCCGTGATGGCGAGAGATCGCGTTAGGTCCATCGCCCCATTTAGGAGCGAAAGCTGGAAAGATGAATAAGGATATGCGGAGTTGGGTCTGGTAATAGCCACTTGACCAAGCTCAGTGGACGCATACCTCAAGATTTTAGAGTTGGCTTCCAGAGATGAGTTTGACTTCCCGATGACCGGGAGAGTTTTATTTGAATCCGAGCTTGCCATTAGCATGATCGCCTCGGGGTCTCCGGCAAGAAACTACGCAACGGGAGAGAGTCCGGCGGGGTTTATTCTCCTGTCTTCGGACAGAGTGTTCCGCTCTAGATCTAAGGCCAGAGCAGGCATGAGAGTCGATCCTTGAGTGGATCCTAATGGTGGATCCGCCGAATTTCTTTCATGTAGATGAGGAGCAGCGGCCGAGGTAGAGAACCCTTCAAAGATCAAGTCTCCTCAGATATCGACAATGTAATTCAAACTTCCAAACTTGATCTGATGACCAGGGGCGTAGCTGTCGATCTGCTCGAGGTAAACAGTTGAATTGGCACGCAGAGCAAAGCCGCCAAACACGAAGAGTTGACCAGAGAGAAAAGTTTCCTCGGAAACAACATCGTCACTGATTGCGAGTCGAGCCATCGATCCTTCTATCAATGATGCAGTGGAACTCTCAATAAAAGCACCAATGCCGGTGTCAAAACCGGCAGATCTCAGGTAGGGGGTCCCGAACTGTGCGTCTGAGGATCAATGGTAATAGGGAGCAAAGGGGACACAATGTTTTCCCAGGTTCGGGCCCTCTTAAAGGAGATAAAACCCTACTTCCTGCTTGATTATATTCGATGCATATAGGGGTTACAAGAGTTGATCTACCTCGAGATCGTAATGGCTAAACCCTAGTTGTCTAGGCTATGAAAATTCTGATAGCCTCTACGGACTAAACCCTCTGGTTTATATACACACCGAAGGGGCCTAGGGTTGTGCAGAGTCGGTTTGTGGGGGAAGGAAATAACATATCCGGACACCAATCTTGCCATCCACACATAGGGGAGTCCTACCCGGACACGGGGGGAAAGTCTTCTGCTTGTATCTTCACAGCCCATCAGTCCGGTCCATATCGAATAGTCCGGACACCCGAGGACCCCCTAATCCAGGACTCCCTCAATCACATGAATGATTATGATGATGATGAACATGCTTTTATGATGAGGACAAAGAATTTAACATCGAATTTGAGAAGACTATGAGAAATCTTAGTCTCATGGAAAATCTTCGAGAATACATGGCCGGAGGAAAGAGTGGATTCTTGATAGTGGATGCAATGATCGCATGACCAGAGATAGAGACATGTTTCGTGAGCTTGCTAAGAATGATGGTCCATGCAAGTATGTGAATTTTGGAGATAACTCCAAGGGTAAGGTACTTGGCCTAGCTAAGGTGGCCATATCCAATGATAGCTCCATTCAAAATGTTATGCTTGTTGAATCTCTTGGATAGAATCTTTTTCCGTATCTAGACTAGCCGACTTTGGTTTCAATTATCTATTTACCAAAGTAGATTACCAAGTGTTTCGTCGAGATAATCATAATATGGTCTTTACGGTATCCGTAGAGGTGATCTATACATTGCTGATTTCACGAAAAGAGCACAACCTCGTACATGTCTTATTGCAAAGTCTTCTAAAGGTTGGTTATGGCATAGGAGATTAGGACATGTTGGCATGCAAAATCTTGGTAAGCTTGTTAAAGCAGATCATATCCTTGGTGTTCATGATGTTATATTTGACAACGGTAGACTTTGTAGTGCTTTTAAAGTAGGAAAACAAGTTGGAGGAAGTAATCCCGTGAAGAACCTTATGACCACGAGAAGACTACTTGAGATACTCCATATAGATCTCTTCGTTCCCAATGCTTACAAGAGACTTGGTGATAACTCATTCGGTTTGGTCACTGTTGATGCTTGTTCAAGATTTACGTGGGTGTTCTTTCTCGATGACAAATAACAGGTACATAAGATCTTCAAGAACTTCTCTAGGAAGGCCCAAAATCAATTTGAAGTGAAGATCAAGAAGGTTCGGAGTGACAACGAAATGGAGTTGAAGAACGCCAATGTGGATACCTTTCTTGACGAAGAAGGCATCTTACATGAGTTGTTGGCTACGTACACACCTCAACAAAATGGAGTTGTTGAGAGGAAGAACTGTACCCTCATTGAGATGGCGAGAACGATGATAGATGAATATAAGACACCAAGACAATTTTTGCGGAAGCGGTTGAGACGGCTTTTCATGATACAAATCGACTTTATCTTCACAAGCTTCTTGGTAAAACGGCATACGAGCTACTCACCTGTAACAAGCCACAAGTTGGGTACTTTTGAGTATTTGGCTCAAAGTGTTACATTCTTGATAAGCATCACCGTTTGAATTTTTCTCCTGAATCTCATGAAGGTTTCCTACTCGCATCAAACTCTCACACGTACCGTGTCTACAACAACTTCACTCAAAAAGTTGCAGAGACGGTAGATGTGAAGTTTGATGAATCTAACAGCTCGCAAGTCGAGCAATTGCCTATTGATGTAGGAGACAAAGATCCTTTGGAAGCAATTCAAGACTTGTCCATTGGCAAGATCCGTCCAACAGAGGTGAAGGAGAGTACTTCGGTCATTCAAGTGGAAGGCTCAACTTCACGTCAATGTGAACCACAAGTTGACATGGAGGTATCGACAAGTGGAACACACCAAGGCGAAGGAAATGAGGAAGTGCAACAAGATGATCCACCTAGACCTCCTTCTCCACCTCCTTAAGAAAACAATGACACCAACAACAATGAAGAAGAAGAGGATGATGATGAGGATGCTTCACCACAACCCAAGCAAAAGCTACCTCGAATTAGAGCAAGAGATGACAAGAATCATCCCGTCGAACAAATTCTTGAAGACATCAGATCCGGGAGAATTACACCCTCTAAATCCCGTAGCTAACTTTTGTGAGCACTAATCATTCATATCTAGCATTGAGCCTATGAAGGTGATGAAGCCCTTGATGACCCCAATTGGGTGAATGTTATGCACGCAGAGCTACACAACTTTGAGAGGGATCAAGTGTGGACATTGCTTGAGAATCCCAAGGATGAACAAAACATCATCGGAGCCAAATGGGTGTTTTGAAACAAGCAAGATGAGGATGGACAAGTCATATGCAACAAGGCACGTCTAGTGGCTCATGGCTACACTCAAGTCGAAGGTGTGGATTATGGTGAGATATATGCCCCCGTTGCTAGACTTGAGTCCATTCGGATTTTACTTGCTTATGCCAATCACCATGATGTAACCCTATATCAAATGGATATTAGAAGTTCTTTCTTAAATGGTGAAATTGAAGAGGAAGTTTATGTTAAACAACCTCCCGACTTTGTTAATCAAAAGAAACCAAACCATGTTTACAAACTCCACAAAGCTCTCTATGGTCTCAAAAAGCCCCTAGAGCTTGGTATAAATGCTTGACAAAGTTTCTTCTTGAAAAAGGCTTTGAAACTGTTAAAAATGATTCAACCTTGTTTACTTAGAGAGTGAATGGTGAACTATTTGTGTGCCAAATATATGTTGATGATCTTATTTTTGGATCTACTGACCCTCTCTTTAGTGAAAAGTTTGGAAGGTTGATGTCGGAAAAGTATGAGATGTCTATGATGTGCAAACTCAAATTCTTCCTTGGTTTGCAAATCAATCAAACTAGGGATGGTACCTTTGTTTCTCAAAAAAAGTATACCAAGGACTTATTTAAGATGTTCAACATGTAAGAAAGCAAAGGTATGAAAAACCCCATGCCTACTACCAGACATATTGACTTGACAAAGCATGGCAATCCCGTTGATCAAAAGGTTTATCGATCCATGATTGGTTCATTGCTATATCTATGTTCCTCCACTGCAAAAACAAGACACATCCGTGACATTTTGGGCCAAATGATTTTTTCCTGTCATGCTTATGACACTTCTATGATGATAATTGTGACAAAACCCGGTATCATCATAGATGTGGTGGGCTCCTACTTCTATGACAAAAAATCATGACAGAAAATGGGCTTATCATCCTGGGCGGGTCGGAGACGCAGCTGCATGACATTCTTTGGGCCGTCCATGATGGAAAAAACGGTGGTAGAAGCGAGGGCGAGGAAAATATCGGGGAGTTCCCGGTTACGGTGGGTGGTCGGGGCCGAGCGATGCATGGAGGTTTGCGCATTTCTCTCATCCACGTACGCGCGTGTGTGCGAGGCGTTGCGCTCTAACTGAGCCCGGGCGAGGCGTTGGGCTCCAACTGAACCCAACCGATTGCACTAGCTACGTTACTGAACCCGAGCAATCGATCCCTTGCTGTTAACTAAGCCCGAGTGATTCCTTCGCTACTGCTGCTAACTGAGGCCGATCGAACCCTGCCGCCTCCTTCCCTTGATGAACAGTGAGCGTTGTTGGGGGGGGGGGGGGTTGGATGAACAGTTCCGGTGGGGGGTTGGATGAACAGGACCCCGTGGTAGTAGATGTTGTTGCCGCTGGATGAACAGGACCCCGATCGAGCCGGTTGGGGGTGGATGAACAGGACCCCATGTTGGGCTTGATGAACATGACCCCGTGGAGGGCTGGTTGAACAGTAGCCGGTGGAGGGCTGGATGAAGAGTAGCCCATGGAGGGGTGGTTGAACAGGACCCCGTGGAGAGGGCTGGTTGAATATTAGCCGGTGGAGGAGCGGTGGAGGCTGGATGAATAGTGGCTGGTGGAGGCAGGAGGGGAGACGCCGTGGATGAACAGATGCAGGTGGAGGCTGGACGAGGTCGACAGTGGATGAACAGTAGCCCATGGAGGCTGGAGGAGGTCGACAATGGAGATGAACAACATCCTGTGGAGTCCCGTTTTGCGGTACACCACACCCCTCCCTATGAACAGGACCCCCGTTTCGACCATAACGCTCCAACACAAGTCTGTTTCCTCCGTTTTGCGGTATGCCACACCCCTCCCGATCAACAGGACCCCGTTTCGACTGTAGGAGGTCCAAGAGAAGTCTGTTTCCTCCGTTTTGCGGTACGCTAGACCCCTCCCGATGAACAGGATCCCGTTTCAACCGTGGCCGGTCGAACACAAGGCCGTTTCCTCCGCTATGCGGTATGCCATGCCTCATTTCGATCGGCTATTCCGTCCAAGCAGGTTGGCTCCCGATGAACATGACGTATTACGTTGTCTCCCGATGAACACGACACATTCTGTTGCCTCCCGATGAACACGACGACTCAGTTTCTCTGTTCCGACCCAGCCATGTACACGAGCCCTGGCCGTACGTATGCGCGAGTAGGCGTTCGAGACCCTGCACATATGTACGTAAGTGGCCGTATTTACTTTCTTGCACCCTGGCCGTTGTACGTACGTGTACACGATATTAACGGTACTGCGTGACATGCTACGTGCGCGCCTCAACTACGACACGTGCGATGGCCCGTCCGGTGGGTCCCTGCTGTCAGGTGCAGGAATCATTATTTTCTGCGTAATAAGGGGGCACTTCCTTGCTACGACCATGGACCCAGCTGTCAGCCTCTCCATGTACAGCACTCTTCCGATGGAAGTCGTTCCTTGACCATGTTGACCACGCCGCGCCGAGAGCACCAGGGCGGTGGACGACGGCGAGGCCTTGGAAGGAGACGACATGGAGCCAGGGAAGATGCGGCAGTGGATGCCCACGCGGAGAGGAGTACGAGGGTTCACTGGTTCGGCTGCGGTGTGAGGCTGCTGTCGCCGCAAAATAACAGGGGGTGTGGGTGAGTAGAGGGATGGTCTGGCCAGCGGTGGGAGTAGTAGGGGGGCGGTGAGGCCTCCGCGGCATCACAGCCGGCCATGGGAGGCAGGAGCACGCGGCATGACCGGCGCCGGTTTGGGCGGCTGGAGCAAGAAGACCAGAGGTTGAAGAAGCACTATGGCCGTTGGATGGACATCGTACGATCACTAGAGCTACAATCATTCATATTCACTAAGTTGACAAAGCCCTCCGTCCCCGTCAACTTAGTAGGCCCACAAGTCAACCTCCCACTAGGGTGGGTCCCAGCTAGCAGGGGGGTATTCATTTTTGTGCGCGTAATAAGGAGGCACTTCCTTGCGTGCGAAGATATAGCTGGTGGGTCCGAACTGTCAGCGGGGGGAACGTTTTTTCATGAAATACAGAGGCCCTTCCGGTGGGTCCCAGCTATCAGGTGGAGGAATCATTATTTTGCGCGTAATAAGGAGTCATTTCCTTGCGTGCGGCCGTGGACCCAAACAGCCTCTCCACGTACAGTCCACTTCCGATAGATGTCGTTCGTTGACCATGTTTACCACTCCGCGCCGAGCGCATCCAAGGTGGTGGACGACGGTGAGGCCCCGGACAGCAACTGTCACAGCCCTAGCTCAGCCCCTGTTGCCTTTGTTTGATGTTCATGTCATCATGTTTAAATTCAAGAAATTTGAAATGGGGATTGGAAAACCCTAGCACCAAATGAAATTCAAATAGGTTCAAATAAAATATTTTTCAATGACCTAGAATGCCCTTTGGAAATGTTCATGATTTCTGATAAAGGTGAAAACCTCTGCCAATAATGATGAACATATTTATAGATCATTCCTGGATTTTTGAATTAAATCATAAAGTATTTGAATTTGGGCATTTAAATGCTATAAATATTTTAAATGCTCAAATAATTCTGAAACTAAATGAGGGCTATTGGAAATAATTCTACAAGTCCCCACAAATATTTCCAGGATTTTATGAAATGATTTAGTATTTTTAATAAATCAAAACAAAGCAAATAAGTAGAAAACATAAAGAAAAAGGAAAGAGAGAGAGAGGGTACTGACCTGGCAGCCCACTTACCTGGCCAGCTGGCGGCCCGGTAAGATAGCCCAGCCCACCAGGGGTAGGGGCGTCTTCCCGTGCTACTAGGACGCCGCGCGCGTGGTCACCGCATGTCGGCACGCACCCGAGCCACCTCCTGCTTCTACCGACGCTAGAGTCTGGCTGGAGACGCCACGCCACCTCCCCGACCGCCTCGCACTCTCCCCGTGCTCCTCTCCCCTCCTCTGCTCTCTCACCGCAGCGCACCCGAGCATGCTTGTTGCCGCCGCTCACTGACACCGCAGCCACCGGCCACCATATTCCCCACCGACGTGCCAAGAAGCTCCGCCACGATGCCCTCTTCCGCCTCGTTGAGCTACGCTTCACCGGGAACTCTGCATCGCCATCCCACCATCGTCTTCCTCCTCGGATCGTCGGAGTACCCGCTGTTCCGCCTGCACCGGACCTTCCCCGAGCCGGTGAGACCTCCGCCGGCCTCGCTGTGAGCTCCTCCGCCTCTTCCCCTCGCTCCCGTTCTCAGCTTCTTGCCGTAGCAGTTGTTTCGACGATGACCGAATCACGCCGCCCCTGAGCTCCTCGCCGCCGTGGCCACGGTCACTGTAGCCCCCAACCGAGCTCACCCATGTGCTTGCCGTGCCGCGTAGGTGCCGTGGGAGCCAAGCACGCAACGCCACGACCACCATAGCCTCGTTCCCGAGTGTGCCCGAACTCCGGCCGCCGCCGAGGTCGACACCGCGCTCAACTCCGGTCGTTCCAGCCCCTCCCGCTTGCACTGCTAGATGCGCGTGAGCCTCAGCTGCGCGTAGCACTAATCCACCGTCCAAATGGTCGCATTGGGTCACTTCCGATGCGCTCCGCCGCGTCTGGACTCGCCAGCGTCGAGCCGCCGGTGGGTTTGACCCCATTTGACCCCGGCTGGACCCCACCTGATTCCATGACATGTGGGGTCGGCCCCTAACTGAATTAGTTTAGGTTTTAATTAGTGCTAATCACCACTATTAGGGGTTAATCACCTTGCTAACTAACTCTGTGTCATTGACATGTGGCCCCATGCCCTTAACTAACCTAGGTTAGGATTAGATTAATGTTATTTAACTTGGTTAGTTAGGTTAGTCACTGACCAATGGCCCCCACTGGTCAGGTTTGTCCTGGAGCGGTCAGTTGATCTGCTGAGCTCATCTTGACGTCATCCTAATGCTGTAAGTATTTTATGGGATTTTGAAAGAAATCAGAAATGATTTGTTTATTTCAGAAAATATCCAAAACTTCTAAAGTTCATAGAAAATAAATTGTAACTCCATATGAAATAAGTTATATATGAAAAATGATCAGAAAAATATGAGGAATCAGTTTATGGCATTGTCATGCATGTTTGACCAACCTAAAGTTTCTGTATATGACAATTTGGTTAAATTGCATTTGAAATGTCTTACATG
Organism: Aegilops bicornis; assembly: GCA_021605145.1. Lineage (NCBI taxonomy): Eukaryota > Viridiplantae > Streptophyta > Magnoliopsida > Poales > Poaceae > Aegilops > Aegilops bicornis. The sequence goes on along the minus strand of CM038672.1, from coordinate 332,944,978 downwards.
GAGTTTGAATTTGAACCTTTGGTTCAAACCAACTTCATTTAACATGGTTGCTAGTTGCATTAGCTCAATCAACAACATATTGCCATGTCATGATCATGCATCATATTGTTGCATTGCATTGATTGTGTTCCTTCTCTGTTGCCGGTATTTGTCCCCTCTCAGTAGACGTGGCTCCGACGATGAGATTGAGGACACCGATGAAGAACTATACTATCTTCAGAAGTGCCAGGCAAGCAAAATTCCCTTGTTCATTCCGATACAATCCCACTCTCTCGCTTCTGCTCTCTTTTACTGCATTAGGACAACAACGATTCAAATGTTACATGTTGCTGCAGTTGAACCCCTTTCCTCTGCATGACTTGTCACTGCCACAGTAAATAGATGAAACCCACTACCATGAGTAGGAGTTGTTTGAGCCCTAATGTGCCTACTCATTCATGCTTGATTGTCATGCCTGCTACTGCTTAGAGATGAGTTAGGTCTGATTCATAGGGGATGAATTGGAATGGTGATGAACATGTCCTACTGTGTGTGAGCTAAGTGTGTGAACACGATTTGGTAAAGGTAGCGGTGAGAGGCCATGTAGGATTACATGGTGGGTTGTCTCATTGAAACCGTCCTCAGGAACTGAGTTCTGTGTTTGTGATCCATGAACAGCTACTACCACGCGTTGGGCCCGAAACCAATGGACCCTCTCGACTTATTAACCGCCCCTGTCCTCTGTCCGGGAGTTGCAAGTAGTTTCTGGTGTTTGTAGTATGCTGGAGGCCATGCACAACGCTGACCCGAGGGGTGGGCTGTGATGCGGTAGGCACGTGAAATGGTGTACAGGAACACCCGTTTGGTGCCTCGGGAAACCTACACACATTGTTCGGGGCCGTATGTGGAAACCTCAGTTGGACTCCCTGCGGATGGAACCTGAATAGGCGATAAACTTGGACTAGGGACTTGTGTGGTTAGTCAGGTCATGGCCAACACCCTCGCTGGGCTTCCACTTGAAGGTTGTCGAGTACATGTCGTGTCAACGGCGGTAAGTGGTGAGAGAGTGTGTGAAGAAGTACACCCCTGCAGGGTTAACATCATCTATTCGAATAGCCGCGTCCGCGGTAAAGAACCTCTGGGTTGCCTAGACAGTTCATAGACAAGTGAAAGTGGATACTCTAAAATGCACAAGATAAGCGTGAGTGCTATGGATGGTGTTCTTGTAGGGAGACGGGAGCGGATCCACAGTGGTGTATTGATGTGGTGAATATGTGGATTCGTGTGCGCCACCTCAAAAGATTTACTTACAGTCATAGTTCAGGATAGCCACCGAGTCAAAGCTGGCTTGCTGCAGTTAAACTCCTCCACCCCCCCCCCTTTGTTCATACTGATGCATATGTAGCTAGTTCTGATGTAAGTCTTGCTGGGTACATTTGTACTCACGTTTGCTTAATTTATGTTTTTGTAGAGAGACTTCAGTCTCACTAGTAGTTCCACGTGGACTTCGACGTTTAGCTTGTTACCTCAGTTACGGTCTTGTTCCCTCGGCAGGGTCTTGTAGATAGTCAGGCTTCTTAGCCTTTTCATTTATAGTTGTCTATAGTCAGACAAGTTAAGCTTCCGCATGTGCTTGTTGCTTGTATCACTTGAATGATGGGTCATCAGACCCATGATTGTAATATCTGGCTCTTCGGAGCCTAATGAATAAATACTTTGAGTTTTCGAGTTTTGTTGTGATGCCATGTTGTATTTGCACATATCGAGCATATTGTGTGTATGATTGAAATGCTTGGTATGTGTGGGATCCGACAACCTAGTTGTTTATCCTTGGTAGCCTCTCTTACCGAGAAATGTCTCCTAGTGCTTCCACTGAGCCATGGTAGCTTGCTACTGCTCCAGAACACTTAGGATGGACGGCATGTGTCCTTCTTCGTTCCTGTGTCTGTCCCTACGGGGAAATGTCACGTGGTGTCTACCGGAGTCCTGTTAGCTTGCTACAGCCCGGACTCACTCGCTGATGACCGACACGTTCATTGCTGGGTCATGGATGCCTGTCCATGTAAGTTAGTGCCACTTTGGGTTCATGACTAGTCATGTCGGCCCAGGTTCTCTGTCATATGAATGCTAGGGACACTATCATATACGTGAGCCAATAGGCGCAAACGGTCCCGGGCCAGGTAAGGTGGCACCCGTGGGGATACCGTGTGTGAGGCCGCAAAGTGATATGATGTGTTACATGCTAGATCGGTGTTGACTTTCGATCGGGGTCCTGACAGCAACGAGCCGAAGATGGGAAGACGCGGGAGCAGAGTCGTAGACGGAGAGGTGTACGAGGGTTAACTGGTTCTGGTGCGGTGTGGTTCGGCAGTCGGTCGAGAAGAACAGGAGGTGTGGAGGGGTGGAGGGATGGCCTGGCCGACGGTGGGGTAGCGCTTCACAACGAACCGTGCTAAGCAGAACTGCTAGCAGCAGGAGGCAGGAGCAGGTGGTGCGGGCGGTGCTGGAGGAAGAAGACGAGAGATTGAAGATGGAAGCCGGTCGTTGGATGTCAATCCAACAGCTAACAATGTCAGAATCATTTGTTGACTAACTTGACAATGACTTGCATTGGCTTCGACCTATTGGCCCACATTTCAGCCTCCAAAAATGTGGCACGTATTCAACCCATCTTTTCAGAATTTACAATCAATTTGATCTATTTTTTTTAGAATTACAGTCCATTTGCTGGGCTGGGTGAACAAATAATGTAGCGTCCATGCGGCCCATTTATTTTTTCCTAAAAAATTACAGGCCATTTGCACTTTCTCAAAATACACGATTTTGCTGGGCTGATTCTAATTATAATGTTGGGTTGGGCGCAGCAATGTTATCAAAAAATAAACAGGGGCTGAGCATTTTGTTATAAATATATTTAAATAATAAGTGATTTATTATTACATTGGTCCTTAAATCTTACCAAGCTTTTGTACCAAATCACCGGTATTTTCGTTGCCAAAAAAATCCAGGATTTTATTGTTAAGAAATAGTTTTTATAAGTTAATAAGATGTGGGATATTGTTTTCTTACATATGTAAGTATCTGTTAAATATATGATGACAATAACAATAATATATAATAACGTATAAAATAATTTAAATATATATAATATAGTTAGAAGGGAAACATAAGTTGGAGCATGCGTTCCTATTCTTATATAGAAAAATAAAACAGACCTCTGCGTTTTCTTCAAAAAAAATACATAAATTGGGCTGCCGATATTTCAGGAAAAATAAAACCTCGGATGGGAGGTCCATAGGACGGTCGATACATGACGGCCCTCAAGAAAATACAAACCGGCATGTCGCGGGATGCGCATGTTAAAAAAGAAAGCCTAGATGGAGCAGCCCACAACCCAGCTGATACTTGCTTCCCCAGTGATAATAAATGATACCTGCCAGCTCCCCAGCTTGGTTGTGAATTTATCTCCTTTAGTAACTACGTTGAAGCACCTAAAAAATGTAACTATGTTGACAAACTCCTGGGCCCCAACGTCAGTATAGCATTAGGAGGACGTATTTTTTTCAATCAGGCACTTGCTTGCGTACGGCCATAGACCTGGTGAGTCTCGACTGTCCGCCTCTGCACATACAGTCCTCTACAGGTTCCTCTTGTTTGTTCAGCATGTTCACAATGACAGACAACGGCACCGCGGCGAGTGCACAAAGGCGTAGGAGGAGATCGCACCACGTGAGGCAGTGCCTTATTTGTAACGAAAGTACTGAACTAGCCCAGTGGCCAAGTGACACTACCCGACAGCTGTTCCGCCCGGGTTCGATTCCACCTGATGCAGGGAAAATATCTCCAATTTTTTTGCCTCTTCCATTATTGACATGTGGGTCCCCATTGTCATCTACGCACACCACGTCCAACACTTGCCAAAACTTTTTCCCTTGTTTTCTCTGTTTTTCACACACTCGACATTGTGTGGGCATTTTGAAAATAGCATATCTTTTTGACTGTGCATCATATGAAGATGTGCTATGCATGAATGTTGATCAGCATGATGTTAACTGGCTGGTAGTTCCATTCTTGATCATGAGTAAAACTTCCAACATGATCTTATCCCTGTTTGAAAAGGCTGTGTTAATGTAAATGCTCGGCCTCTGAAAGTTGCAGTTTCTTATCTGAACTAAACTTGCAGTTTCTTATCTGAAACTGAAACATGTAGTTTCTTCTCTGAGAATCACATTGTCTGCACTTTTATTCTCCTATCAAACTATATTTTTAAGTGCTAAAAATAGATCTCTAGAATTCATAAAATACTCATACGCTCAATACTGCAAATCTGAAATTCAAAAGACATTCATATCTAAAAGTACTCTCAAAATACACAACACAAAACACAATTCACAACCTGCAAATACTGATAACCCTAAGCTCCTCCTGGCAATTCACAACCTGCCCGACTATTGGGCTAGGGGGGCAGTCCCCTCCTATTCCTCGGCGGCAGATAGTCGCCCCATGAGACGATGTGAACAGCGAGGGAGAGGATGGCGGGGAAGCATCATCGGGCCAACTGCTTTTCTCCTCTTGTAGTTGGGTTCGGTCGACGATGACTCCATCGGCACGCTCTGGCACGACACCCTCACAAACGGCACCTTGTAGATGCTTGATCCTTCAATCTCTGGTGGATGCTCCATCTGGGTTCGATACTCCCACCATCGCTCCCTAATGATCTGATTCGGTGAATCTATTTGCTCCATGGCCCAAAGGAGCAGCTGTCGGATCTCGGGTTCCGGCAAAATCCTTAAGGTTCGAACTCTGGGGTGCGCACGAAGATCTCCCCCTACCGATCCATGTCCTAGCTTTGCTAAGATCTCAAGGGCTAACTTGACGAACTCGCAACACAAAGAACACAAGATTTATACTAGTTTGGGCCACCGTTGTGGTGTAATAGCCTACTCCGGTGTGGTGGTGGTGGATTACCTCTCGGGCTGAGGATGAACAGATACAAGGGGAAGAATAGCCTCCTGAGGTTGAGGTGTTCTTGTGCTCTGTGTGCGGGTGAGGATGAGGATTACTCAAGATGAGATGCTTGAGGCTTCGTTGCCTCCTACTGTGGTGGCTAGTCCTATTTATAGAGGCCCTGGTCCTCTTCCCAAATATTGAGCGGGAAGGGAGCCAACAACGGCCAATTTGAAAGGGGATAGCTAGTACAGCTTATCCTGACAAATGTAGTCTTCGCCTGCCAAAGGCTCTGGTGGTGACGCCGCCTTAGGCTCCATGGTGACCTCCGTCTTGCCGTCCTGCTGGTCTTGGTCTCGTTGCGCTGATATGGAAACCTTTGCTTGACGCCTCGGTAATCCGCGCCTGCTCTTTCCTCCTTAGCACCAAAGAGGAAACAAGGACATTATGCGTGCTGGCGCCCGCCTGGCGCCCGCCTGGTCTCGGTCGTCATGGCTCACGTCACGAGAACCTCGCAAGGTTTGCCTTGCCTTGATCTCTCCACCCCTCACGAGCCAACCTGGTGAGGCCGCTCCTGAGGAGGTCTTGCGTCGTCCGCCTCATGAGGCTTGGCCCCTCGCGAGGGTCTTGAATGCTTGTTGGTGAATATGGGCAGTAAGGGCCCACCAGCAGAGCCACGCCGTGGGCCGCAGGCAGGCAAGTCTGGGGACCCCCATTCCCAGAACACCGACAGTAGCCCCTGGGCCCAAGGCGCGCTCGGGCTTGGCTTCGAGTCGAAGCCAAAGGTCAAGTGTGGAGCGCCGCGGGCCCCAATAGCCAGCGGCCTTGGTCGACGCGTGGTGGTTGATTGGACATGGGCGTCTCCGCTTCCCCATGCTGCCTCGGCAACTACCCGACTTGACAAGTCCCTGTGACATGCAAGAGAAAACCATCATTACCTATGATCGTGGGGGCGCTAGTTGGCCTTCTCTTGCTATAAATGGGGAGGGGGCAGAGCCTCCGTCGCCCATCTCTTCCCATTCCGCTTGCTTCTCCTCCTCTGCTCCACCGCCGACACCAATGGTGCCATCGAAGAGGTTCTCCCCCGCGGAAAAGGGGAAGGCCCCGCGCGAGGGGCCCGGCTCCCCAGCACCCAAGCGTGGACGCGGCCGTCCCCGCAAGCACACCGTGACCCCCGCCGTGGCCCCTCGCTCCCGCGGTGGCGCCGTTGCGCGTGGTAGGGGTCGTTCCGGTCGTGGTAGCCCTGTCGATGAAAGGAGACGTGCCATGGTTACACGGCCTCCCCGGCCGCGCTTCCACTCGGAGGAGGTGCTGCCGGAGTTCGTCGTCTGGTCGGAGGACCCGGCCAGCAAATGGCTTCAGCTCCCGCGCTTCTTCGCCGACGAGCTGCCAGCCTCTGGTCCAGGTGGGCTCTGGCTGCAGGCGGACGGTTGCTGCAGCAAGGCTTCTTGGGTTGCAGTCGAGGTTGCCGCCGCGGGAAACATAGCTCTGGCCCGCCGTTGGCGGACGTTCTCCCGCGCGCGCGGCCTGGGCAGGCGGTGCACCCTCCATTTCAAGTATGACGGTGATGCGACCCTCTACGTGAGGGTGTTTGGGGAAGATGGTCGCCGCGCCGGGTGCTGCCCCGAGGTGAACGACGGCGAGGAGGTGCTCGGCCTTGGCGATGGTCGGGACGAGGAGGAGGGCAAACCCGCCCTTGGTGCCGATCGCGTCTCGTCCAGCTATGGTGACTATGACCAGCCGCCGCACCCGCTTCGAAGGTGGCAGTGGGTCGTCTCGTCGCCGCGCCTCCGTGAAGCGAGAGGAGGGGTCCGGCTGAGCTCAGGACATTGCCAGGAGCCCGTCCCTGTGAACCACTGTAGGGGCAGGCGTCGCTTTTATCTTGTTCTTCCTTCTCTTCCTGTATCAAAAAAGAAACCAGTATGGGCCCCGGAGGGGCGTGTATCGAACCATGATTCCTCAATCACTACGGTATGCTTATCGTTTCTGTGTTGTGCCGTTGTTTTGCATAGAGACGACTTAGCTTAGCACGCTTGGGGTAGCCTCCTCTTCACGAGGCACTTGTTTCCTGGCGCCTGTCAAGGCCTTCCTTGACTCGGTGGGCGCTTAGGAACTGCAAAAAATTCGTTAGGAAGCTCGCTAGGAGGCTTATCGTTCACCCGAGCCTTGACCCAGCGCTTCACATCACGGTACCCGAGGGGCACGGATCAGGAGAGATGCGCCAGCTTGTGGGCTCGAACGAGGGTGCCTCGCGAAAAAACAGTCCGATGGCAGAGAAAAGGAAAAATACTCGCGAGGGCAGCTGCCTAGCCGCCTCGCGAGGAATGCGAGAGAGAGAATAGGTTAAACCGGGGTCGAAAATAGCGGCAAAAGGCGACGGAACCAAATCAGCAAGGAACACCAGAAGCAAATTTCAATTAAAAGGAGACGAGCCAACTACGGAAAGCAAATGAAAACCGCGTCCGGCACCTAGTCTAGTATTCAAGTCTTCTCACCAGCGCGGAGCTAAGTGCTGCCACTAAGACGTGGGAGGGAGCCCCCGAGGCCCGAGGGCGGCACTCCTGAGACTCCGGGGCATGTACAGCCCCACTCATTATTACATGAGAGTGTCACGGGTGGCGATCTTCACAGGCACTGGGCCTTCTTCATAGGCACTGGGCCTTTCTTCATGGGTAGAACTTCCGGAGGTGCTGGATGTTCCAGGCGTTCTGGATGGGTACCCCATCATGTGTCTCAAGTCGCGCGGCGCCAGGCCTGGAGACATGGACGACCTTAAACGGGCCCTCCCACATGGGTGAGAGCTTATGCAGCCCTTCCCTGGAGAGAACCCGCCTCAGGACGAGGTCACCCGCGTCGAGCGTCATGGAGCGGATGTTGAGGCAGTGGTATCTCCTTGTCGCCGCAGCTCACAAACTGGAATGATGAGCTCATTATGCAATTCTACTCCACAACACATTTCTATCCAGATGGCAGGATAGTTTAGATGTCTGAAGGTACGAGATACCAATCAACTATTGAGGAATGGGCCAATCTGATCAATGCCCCAAAGGAGAGTGAAGATGACTTGGACGTTTATGCCAATAAAAAGATGGATCACAGTTCTATGTCACATATGTACAAGGAGATCCCAGACAAAGCTCTTGAAACTTTCAAGTTTGGGTCAGTCCATTTTCTTCTGTCAGGCTGCCAACGATCAACTGGATCCTAAGGCACACTCTTTTGCCCAAGTCAGGACGAGGTCACCCGCCTCGAGCGTCATGGAGCGGATGTTGAGGCAGTGGTATCGCCCTTGGCGCTTCTTTGGTACCTTGTCGCCCATGATGCGGCTCCAGCGGCGTTCCTCCCCTAGCACGAGGTCCATCCCCCGTGTGGCGTCCTGTTGCGCTTCATCAAACGCCAAGACCCGTGCAGAGCGATGCTTGACCTCATGAGGGAGGACCGCTTATGATCCGTAGACAAGGAAGAACGGGGTCTCGCTCGTTGGCTTGGTGGCGGTGGTGCGGATGGACCACATCACGCACTGGTGCTCGTCGTACCAGCCACTGCCGCAGGACCTCTGTGTTGGCGCGTTCGGCCTGACCATTGCTCCTGGGGTGAGCCACCGAAGCATAGCAGATCTGCGTTCCAAGGTTAGCACAATAGGTCTTGAAGAGATTACTAGTGAACTGCGAGCCGTTATCAGTGACGATGCGGTTGGGGACCCCGAAACGGCTCATGAGACCCTTGATGAACTTGACCGCGGAGCCCGCGGGGATGGTGCGGACGGCTTCCACCTCCGCCCACTTGGTGAACTTGTCAATGGCGACGTAGAGGTAGTGGTAGCCCCCAGGCGCTCGCGGGAACGGGCCCAAGATATCCAGCCCCCAGACCGCGAACGGCCATGTGAGTGGGATGGTCTGGAGGCCCTGAGCCGGCTGATGGATCTACTTGGCGTGGAACTGGCAGGCTTCACAGGACTTCACCAGCTCAGTTGCGTCGTTGAGCGCCGTGGGCCAGTAGAATACGATATGGAATGCCTTGCTGACGAGGGTCCGTGATGACGAGTGGTGCCCGCTGAAAGTGCAATTATCCCTAGGTGGTTTTGGTAATTCATAACAACATATAGCTCATTGAGCTAATGCTATTCCAAGACAAATATTTCAGGAAAGCTCAATGAATGGCATGGATGATGAAAGTGGATCCCTCAAAATATTAAGGAAAAAGGATTGGCTCAAGCTCAAATGCTCAAGACTCTACATTTTACATTTTAGTGATCCAAGATCACATTGAGTCTATAGGAAAAGCCAATACTATCAAGGAGGGATGAGGTGTTGCTTAATCAGCCTCTTGCTTCAAGTGCTTAGTGATATGCTCCAAAAACCCTCAACTACTTTCTCACATCCACATATGACCTAAATCCAAAGTCAAAACGGTCCTACCGATTCTTTCTATCCGGCGCCACCGAGTTCAAATGTCATAGCCACTGCCACAAACCCTAGGAAAATTAGTCTCACCGATAGGGATCTCGGTCTCACCGAGATGGGATTGTAATCTCTCTGTTTCCCTTCGTAACGTTTCGGTCTAACCAAAGTGAGCGATCCGTCCCACCGAGATTGCAATGTAAACTCCGTGTTTCGCTTTCGTAACATTTTGGTCTCACCGAAAAGAGCGAATCGGTCCCACCGAGTTTATCTGACCAACTCTCTGGTTAGCTAATTACCAAAATTGGTCTCACCGAGTTTGTGTAATCGATCTCACCGAGATTACGTTATGCCCTAACCCTAACCATATCGGTCCTACCGAGTTGCATGTCGGTCCCACCGGAATCACTAATGGTCACTAGGTTTACTGAATCGGTCCGACCGAGTTTGTTGATTCGGTCCTACCGAGTTTGGTAAATTGTGTGTAAGGGTTAGATTTTGTGTGGAGGCTATATATACCCCTCCACCTCCTCTTCATTCGTGGAGAGAGCCATCAGAACAAACCTACACTTACAACTTACCAGTTATGAGAGAGAACCACCTACTCATGTGTTGAGGCCAAGATATTCCATTCCTACCATATGAATCTTGATCTCTAGCCTTCCCCAAGTTGCTTTCCACTCAAATCTTCTTTCCACCAGATCCAAATCCTATGAGAGAGAGTTGAGTGTTGGGGAGACTATCATTTGAAGCACAAGAGCAAGGAGTTCATCATCAACACACCATTTGTTACTTCTTGGAGAGTGGTGTCTCCTAGATTTGCTAGGTGTCACTTGGGAGCCTCCGACAAGATTGTGGAGTTGAACCAAGGAGTTTGTAAGGGCAAGGAGATCGCCTACTTCATGAAGATCTACTGCTAGTGAGGCAAGTCCTTCGTGGGCGACGGCCATGGTGGGATAGACAAGGTTGCTTCTTCATGGACCCTTCGTGGGTGGAGCCCTCCGTGGACTCACGCAACCGTTACCCTTCGTGGGTTGAAGTCTCCATCAACGTGGAACCACGACAAAAACATCCGTGTCTCCAATTGCGTTTGAATCCTCCAAACCCTTCCCTTTACATTCTTGCAAGTTGCATGCTTTAAATTCCGCTGCTCATATACTCTTTGCATGCTTGCTTGAATTGTGTGAAGATTGCTTGACTTGTGCAAAGATAGCTAAAATCTGCCAAAGTCTAAAATTGGGAAAAGGTTAAGTTTTTAATTGGTCAAGTAGTCTAATCACCCCCCCCCCCTCTAGACATACTTCAAGGTCCTAAAAGTGGTATCAGAGCTTTGGTCTCCATTTTCTTTGATTTCCGTAGCTTTTGGTGGTCATAGCCTTGGTTTCACAACCTAGGAGAGTATGGCGTCTAGCGAGAGAAATTATCACCATAGAGGTCCTTACTTTGATGGCACTAATTTTGCTAGTTGGAAGCATAAGATGAAAATGCATATTCTCGGACATAACCCTGCCGTTTGGGCTATTGTGTGTATTGGCTTGCAAGGTGAATTCTTTGATGGGAGAGAACCGAACCGTGAAGCTAGTGCGGATGAATTGAAGATGCTGCAATACAACGCTCAAGCTTGTGATATCCTCTTCAATGGCTTGTGCCCCGAAGAATTCAACAAAATCAGCCGTCTTGAGAATGCAAAGGAAATTTGGGATACTTTGATTGATATGCATGAAGGTACCGACTCCGTCAAGGAATCCAAGTTGGATGTGCTCCAAAGTCAGCTTGACAAGTTCAAAATGAAGGATGGTGAAGGTGTCATTGAAATGTACTCTAGGCTTGCTCTTATCACAAATGAGATTGCCGGCTTAGGAAGTGAAGAGATGACCGATGTATTCATCATCAAGAAGATCCTAAGAGCATTGGATGGAAAATATGATACCGTGTGCACATTGATCCAAATGATGCCAAATTACAAAGATCTCAAGCCAACGGAAGTCATTGGAAGAATTGTTGCTCATGAGATGTCACTCAAGGATAAGGAGGAACTTCACAACAAGTCAAGTGGTGCTTACAAAGCCTCATGTGAAGCCCCCACATCATCAAGTGATAAACAAACCTTCAATGAAGAATTGAAGCTTAATGGTGAAGAACTTCAACAAATTCTACAAGAATAGAAGCAAAGAAAGAAGCTCTAAGTCAAGGTCCTACAATGACAAAAGATCTTCTAGTCGAGAGCGCAATTGCTACAATTGTGGGAGACCCGGACTCTATTACAATGAGTGTACGACACCCTACAAAAGAAGAGAAGATTCTCCAAAAAGAAGAAGTAGAAGAGAAGAATCACCACCAAGAGAGAGGAGTAGAGATGATCGTTATGAACGAAGACCCTCACGCAGAAGCAAGGATTCAGAAAGGAAGGACAAGTCATCAAAGAGCTACACAAAACGAAGACATAAAGCTCATGTTGGTGAATGGGTATCCGGCTCCGACTCCGACAATCACTCCGAGAGAAGCTATCACTCCGACTCCGAATATACTCAAGATGAAGGTGTTGCCGGTCTAGCACTTGTGTCAACCAACTCCTACGACATATTTGATTCACCAAATGAAGGAATTGAAAGATGCTTCATGGCCAAAGGTCCTAAGGTAACACACCCAGTATGTTGATTTTAATAGTGATGAAGATGACTTGTTAGGTGATGATGATTTACTTATTGACAACTCTAGTGATGAATACTATGATGAAACGTCAATTAATCATGCTAATCAAGATAAAACGAATGACAATGATAAGGAGAAGATTGAGCTTCTAACTAAAGAACTAAACACTCTTAAGTTAGCTCATGAAACTATCTTCGAAGATCATCGAGAACTTTTAAGGGCTCATGAGAAGTTACGCTTTGAAAAGCTCAATATTGAGCAAGAGCATGAGTTCTTAAAGGAAATCAATGATGATCTCCATAAGAAAAGTTCTTCTTACATTGCCAAGCGTTTACTCTTATCTACTTACGTGCCTCAAGTCAAGTCTAGTAACAAGAACAAGAAAGATTCTTCCTCTAGTAGTAATAATAATAATGCTAAATCCAATATTGTTGCTTCTAGTAGTTCTCTTGATTCCACTAATGATTCTCTTAGACAAGTTACACTTGAGCAAGAAAAAAGCTTATTGAAGGGATCTATAGAGAAAGGTGTATACAAGAGCCTTGCCGAGAGTAAGCAATTCGAGGAAATTATGCATAAAGCAAGGAAGGCACCGGAAGAATCAAGGTGTTGGTTTTGAACGAAAGTTCAATGCCAATGAAGTTGAGTGGGAAGAAGATCAATACCCCAAGGCGAAGTTTGTTCCTCAACGAGAGAAGTATGATCCTACTTCCTTCAAGGAACACAAGCACAAGATGATCTTCCACCACAAGACCACAAGAAAAAAGGCAAGGACAAGCTTCAAGAGGAGATTGATGCATTTGAAGAAGCACCTAAGGCCTTGGTCAAGTGGGTTCCCAAGGCTACGTCAAGTTCTACTTCATCAAGTACAACTACAACTCCAAGGATTCCCATCAAGATGATGTGGATCCCAAGAAGAAGAACTAGAGAGTTCTTGAGGGTGACTCTGCCAACATTCTTCACTCATATCATTATGGCAAGGACAAGTGCAATAAACTTCCATATCTTGCACTAGTTCAAGGAGTCACAAACCCTCATGTTGGTAAGGCAAGGGACAAGGTAACCTAATGTATTCATGGACATCATCTTGTGTGTGCATCACTCTATGTCTATGGATATTCTTGTTTGTTCCTTGTGGGACTAACCCATGTAGGTATTGAAAGTGCAACTCACTCCAAAGGATTGCTCCAAATGATCTATATCAACATTGAGCATCCACATCTTCAACACCTACATGAAGTCATCATCGACAAAACCCAAGGTAGTTCATCCCTCTAAGGGGGGATCTCACATCTAGGGGGAGCTTAACTCTAAGAATTGAGTCAAAGCAACTCTAATGATGTGAACACATCAATGCATTATGTAAAAGTGGTAACCCCACTTGAGCTTAAACGATGAGTATGACCTATGATCAAATGTTCTCATTTGACTCCTAAGTCAATATACTCATATATAGATGACCTAGTCATCGCCAATTGTTTGATAGATGCTAGATGTCACGGCCAAGATGCGACCCTATCCTAAAGGAACTCGAAGGTCCCACCAAGGATAGAAGCGCATCTTGAAGACGCTTTTGCAAGGTGGATATCATTACATCAACATTACATAATAGTGGGGATACATCCAAGACATACAATGTCACATGAATACAACAATACATCATATAGAAGATCAACATCCGACTACGGATGAAACATAAATGTAAACTCAAACGACATCCACCACCGCTAGCCCAGGCTGCCGACCGAACCTATCCCCGATCGAAGAAGAAGCGAAGGAGAACTCCAAAACAAGTAACATCGCTCTCGCGTCATGATCATCGCATAACCTGTACCTGCAACTGTTGGTGTAGTAATCATGAGCCATGAGGACTCGGCAATCCCATTACCATGGGTATCAAGACTAGCAAAGCTTAATGGGAAAGGAAGGGGTAAAGTGGTGTGGTTGCAGCAGCGACTAAGCATATATGGTGGCTAACATACGCAAATAAGAGCGAGAAGAGAGCAAAAGGAACGGTCGTGAAGCTAGCAATGATCAAGAAGTGATCGTGAACTCCTGCTTACGTCAGACATAACCCAGAAACCGTGTTCTCCTCTCGATCAACCCCGAAAAGAGACACTCACGGTTACGCACACGGTTGGTGTATTTTAGAAGAGTTTACTTCAAGTTTACTACAACCGGATATTAACAAATTCCCATCGCCACATAACCGCGGCACGGCTTTGAAAGTTTATACCCTGCAGGGGTGTCCCAACTTAGCCCATGATAAGCTCTCGCGATCAACGAAGGATATTCCTTCTCCCGGAAAACCCGATCAGTCTCGGAATCCACGGCTACAAGACATATCGACAAGAATAAAACAAGACCAAGAAAACTGCCCGATGCGCCGACAATCCCGATAGGAGCTGCACATATCTCGTTCTCGTGGCAACACCGGATAAGCTAAGCGTCACAGTGTACCGACGTAACCCAAGTTGCCAAGGGATGGTCCGCCATACGATGCTCTAGTTTGGACCAACACTTAGACAAGCATTGGCCCGGGGCTGAATAAAGATGACCCTTGGGCTGGCCGACCCAAGGGAAAGGTAGGTGGTGGTGAGGCACATGGTAAAACCAAGGTTGGGCCTTCTTTGGAGGAGTCTTATTCAAAGCGAACTGTCAAGGGGTCCCATAAATCACCCAACCGTGTTAGGGACGCAAAATCCGGGAACATAATACTGATATGACGGAAACTAGGGCGGCAAGAGTGGAACAAAACACTGCATAAGGCCAAGCCTTCCACCCTTTACCAAGTATATAGATGCATTAATAATATAAGAGATATTGTGATATCCCAACAATAAACATAATCCAACATGGAGCAATCTTCATCTTCACCTGCAACTAGCAACGCTATAAGAGGGGCTGAGCAAAGCGGTAACATAGCCAAACAACGGTTTGCTAGGAAGGGATACAAAGGTTAGGGGCTATCATGCAACTTGGGAGGCTTGAGCAGCAAGTGGTAGGTAACGCAGCATAGCGATAGAACGAAGCAACTAGCATAGCAATGATAGTAATGAGATCCAAGGTGACGGTCATCTTGCCTGAAATCCCGCAAGGAAGAAGAACGAGTCCATGAAGAATATGAAGCCACGAAGTCGAACCAAGCGTAGACGAACGAATCCTCACGATCAGCACACAACAAAGTAAACACACCACACATAAACGAGACATGATGCACAACCAAGCATGATGCATGAAAAAGCTACATGAAGCTACTCATGGCAAGAGATGATGCATACAAGAGGAACACATCAAAGCAAGTTTAAATGAGGCCGGAAATGACATATAACTATTCCGGTAAGTCCTCATACGAAAATTTCGAAATTGGTCCAGATCTGAATAAACCTTATGTTCAAGTTGTTAAACAGCAAGTTAAGATGCACCAAGAGAATCTAAACGAAATTCTAGTCAAGTTACATATAAAGTTCATTAGATTCGGAGCTACGGCCTAGAAGATATGAGCAAAGCAAGTTAAACATGGCATTGATGCAAAATGCATACAAACATCAATCAAACACCTCAAAACAAGGATGCAACACGATAATATGAAACTACATGCAAAATCAAGCAAGTCTCATATAGAGCACACTCAAAACGGAGCAACGGTTCAACACATACACTATACAAGACATAACAATCTGTCCAAAACAGCAACTAGGCATATTGCAAGCATCAAAACACTATGCTACAGCATCTCAACGTGAAAACAAAAGGCATGGGCACGATGTACAGGTAAAGCATGACAAAACATGAACACTGAGCTATCTCCAGAAATCACTAGAACATGCTCAAAAGGACATGGCAAGATTGCAAATAATAACAGTTTCAGGCTTAGCAGAAATAACATCAGGTTGTAAAGTTTAGAGCTATCAAACAACATGCTACAGGAACTTCTCATGGCAACTAAATACATGGAATGAATCTACTAAATGCATAGAACAAAAGTCCTTTACTGAACATGAGCCAAAAAGGATCATAAGAAATGATGGCACCCACGTAAACATGGCAAGTTATATGACAGATTCATACATGGCAGGAACAACAATAAGTAGGCATGTTGGTGAGCTTGAACCACTCACCACAGAGCAATAAATAGCATGGCAAGGCAACCAACAGTAAGAATACATACTTATGAAGCTAATAATGGCAAGAGAAAATTCATAGGGTGCATAGATCACTAGCAAAACTCATGACAAAACTGAACATAAAGTTAACAGGCTGACAACAACATTATTTAGCAATTTGGAGCAAGATTACAACAATCTACAGCAGGCTATAAATACAACCAAGGGAATGTATGGATAGATCATGATATGTAGAACAAAACACTCTTAGTGAACATCTCCAGATTATGCATAGAATGACTTGTAGAAGCAGGTTAACATAGCATCATGATATAGCAGATTCAGACATGCAAAACACCAACAGCAAGTACCCTACTTAACAAGCTTGATGCACTCACTACAGGAATCAAAAAAATACATGGATAGCACCCCTGTAAGGATGGCATGACATAGATCAAAATTCATGTAGGCATCAACCTCATAGGATGCACACATCAAATGCAACAAAAATGACAAATCACCAAGTTATACCAGTTTCTGCAGATTAACATCACATAGCACTCTTGCAACAATGATTAGGGCATCAAGATGGACTCAAATGAACATTATGCAATGGAACGAAATGAAGTACTCGTTGAGAAGAACAATTTGGCATATTACACGCATGAAACGGATCAGTATGCAGAGAGTTATGATGCGTTGAACATGGCATGATTATGCAAAATATTTTGGGACGAAATTGGACCTCGGTGGAGAAGTGGGCGAGGGGATCCCACGGGATGAAGCGGTGCCGCAGCCCGTTTGGTTCGCTGCGTTGGTGGATCTGGTCCAGCCCGGGGCGGATCTGGCCGAAGGAACTCCGGCAAGGGCGGGGCGGCTCCGTAGCTGGGCGCGAGGAGGCGGACACCGGCGACGGAGGCGGCGAAGCGGCGAAGGCGAAGGGAGCGGTCTTGGTGTCGGGCGCGGCGTGGCGACTTCGCGATATGGCGGCGACCGGAGAGGGGTGAAGTCGGCGGAGGAAGCCGGCGAGGTTGGTGGAGCGAGCGGCGGGGTCCGGCCATCAGCGACAAAGGCGGCGGCGGACGAGGCGCGATCCGGAGGAGGCGCGGGCGCGGGCTCCCACGGAGCTGAGGCGGGGTGGCGCGACCTGCGGTGGCCGGGCGCAGCGGCGCGCGGCGGGCTCGCCGGCCGGGTCGGAGGCGCGGCGCCGGAGGAGCGAGGGCGGCGTCGTGGTGGCGCTGCGGCACGGCCGCCGCGGGAGGAGCTGAGGCGTCTTGGTGGCGGAGACGGGCCCGACGCTTCGCCCGGGCGGGCGGATCTGGCCCAGGCGGCGGCGGCGATGTGGGCGCCTGAGGCGGTGGCGTGTCGGCCTTGATTGGCTGCCGGCAGCGGCGCGGACGCGTCCGGTGAAGAACGGACATGTCCGGCGGCGGAGGTAGGTGGAGGCTAGGGTTAGGGTAGGATTAGACCGCGAATTTCGGGGGGAGGGGCATATTTATAGGTAGAGGGAGCTAGGAGAGTCCAAATGAGGAGCGGTTTTCGCCCACACGATCGCGATCGAACGACCGAGAGCATGGAGGGGGTTTGGATGGGTTTTGGGCCATTTTGGAGGGGTGTTGGGCTGCAAGACAGAAGAGGCTTTTACTGTTACCCGGTTAACCGTTGGAGTATCAAACGACCTCCAAATGGCACGAAACTTGACAGGCGGTCTACCGATGCTATACCAAGGCCGCTTGGCAAACCTCGGGCCATTCCGAGAACGTTTAACACCCGCTCACAACGAGAGACGAAAATGGGATGTCGGAACATAGGAGCGCCGGATTGCAAAACGGACAACGGGGAAAAAGCTCAGATGCAAGAAACGAACACGTATGCAATGCAATGAACATGATGAACATGTTAAAATGCAACACGCAAGCAAATGACATGAAAACGACGGTGAATAACTGGCAGACACCTGGCGCATCGAATCCGGGGCGTTACACTAGAATTGGTTGTGCATGCTTTGCCACATATTTCATTTGTCATTTTATTGTGTGAGCATGTTGGTTGCATATTTTACTCTTTCGAGGACATCCACTTGTTGTTTTGATTGATTGGTTTCTTTTTCTTTGGCCAAGTGGATGGACAAGAATGCCTAAGAACCTTCTCTAGCTATCTATGCTTTTCTCGTCTCAAACTCTATTCATGCTACATCACAAAATTTGATCAAGTCGATTCGAACCACTCTGTGTGAGGAGCACTTTCGAGTCCCGATTCGTCATAGACTTAAACTTCCAAAACTTCTTTGTGCTTTTCAGTCTGACCGATTCCTCCATTTCGGTCATTCCGAGATCACTAAGTCGATCTAGGTTTTCAATCTTGGTGCAACCGATTTGAACTTTTCGGCCTCACCGAGTTGCTGTAACTGTCAACACTTATGCATCTCGGTGCCACCGAGTCGTTCCACTCGGTCACACCGACAGTGTCGGGCTATATATTTACACGGGCAAAAATTTCGAAAACTTTCTCCAAACCTCTTCGCCACAAGATAGCTCGCTTCTGCCTTCTAGGTCTCTGATCGTCGACTTAAATGCCGCCGCCTCTGTCATTTGGTCTCCGCAGCCGTCAACGGATTTTTCATTTCCACCGTTGCCGTCGTAACGAGTTCATCGCTGAACTAGGGTATGAACTCGATCACAGTGCTATCCTCGTCTGATTCTCAGCACATTGTGTTCATTATGATTCTTGCCACGATTGAAACACCTCTATCCAGTCAAAACAATCCTTAGAATAGATGCGATTTGAAAATTCAGGGTTAGGTTTCCGCCGAAACCATCTCGGACCCACCGAGTTGAAAAACTCGGTCCCACCGATTCGGCTAACGCCATTGCACTAATAACTCTCGGTTTGACCGAGAATTGCTAATCAGTGTGACTGATTTTAGAACTTTGTGAAACCCAGCAGTCTCGGTGCCACCAAACTGTGACTCGGTCTGACCGAGTTCACTAGTTTAGGTTCCAAAACTGCTTCGGTATCACCGAGTTGGAAAATCGGTTGATCCGAAATGCTTTCTGTGGAAAACTAAAACTAAGTTTTTGAATCATTCTTTTGCAAAAATCTCTGCATTTTGTGATGCTCATCCACTCTATCTCATCTATAACTATTCACATGGACAGCAGTCAGTGTTTGCAGCATGTCAGACCAAAGTGACAGCCAGAACAAGTCAGAGGAGCAGATTCAGATGAGTGAGGGCACTAGTCCCTCTAGCAGCTCAGATGAGGGAAGCAGAAGCACTCCCGACAATTTGCCCAAAGCTGCCACCGGGACAAGGAAGAAGTGAACCTCGGAATCGAGGATGAGGATTATGTGGCAGTAGAAGATGAGGCCATTTCAAAGAAGAAAGTGCTCAAGAAGGAGTATAGCTCATTGCAGTTAAGTCGAAATTTGAAGATCAAAGGCCGAAGAAGACAACCCATGTCTAAAGCCGAGCCTCCACTCAAGCATCTTTGGAATCCTAACCCAAAGAGCACTGCTGCAGAAGGAAAGCAAAGGAAGGAAAGGGTCAAGAAGACCATGGCCGACCGATTGGAAAGCCTTCCATGATGGAAGAAGAAGAAGAAGAAGAGGTTGCTGCACCAGCACCCAAGGTCTGTAAGCTGATGGGTGACGCTATAAAGTCAGGGCTGCAACATCAAAGCCCAAAGAAGCACCCAAAGCTGCCTCCAAGCCCAAGAGTGCACCTAAGAGGAATACCGGAGTATACCAGATCTTTGAGAAGAACAAAGCCCCAAAGGTTCAAGTTGTCTTTGAGGAAGATGATGAAAGACAAGTCCTGAGGAAGCTCAAACCCAAGATTCCAGACCACAATGATGCTCATCCTGTGGCTGAGAACATGAAGATCAGGAGAGACTCAGGGTTGAGGCTATGGAGAGAGTCAGATCCATATGCCACCAGGAGAAGGACTGATGTTGATTACAGGTTCCACACAAAGGAACAACAGGATTTCTATGAGACAATCTTGTTGGACAAGAAGCCTATAGTGTGTGATATGAGGTGGGTCGACTGGACCTACATAAAGGAGAATGAAGAACATTATCCTGGAGTGTATGACAGCTTCAGTGCGTGTGGAGTTGCATACTTTGTTGGGCAGAAGCTCACAAACTGGAATGATGAGCTCATTATGCAATTCTACTCCACAACACATTTCTATCCAGATGGCAGGATAGTTTGGATGTCTGAAGGTACGAGATACCAATCAACTATTGAGGAATGAGCCAATCTGATCAATGCCCCAAAGGAGAGTGAAGATGACTTGGACGTTTATGCCAATAAAAAGATGGATCACAATTCTATGTCACATATGTACAAGGAGATCCCAGACAAAACTCTTGAAACTTTCAAGTTTGGGTCAGTCCATTTTCTTCTGTCAGGGCTGCCAACGATCAACTGGATCCTAAGGCACACTCTTTTTCCCAAGTCAGGTGACCACAACATGATCAGAGAGCATGCAATTAATTTGCTACACATATTTGATGTGCCACAGAAATTCAAGGTCATGAGCCTCATGGTTCAGACTATCAAGAGGACAGCAGCAGACCAAAAGAGAAGTTGTGGATATGCCCCACAAATTCAGGAGTTGATTAACTCAAAGATGGGCACAGAAAAATATTTGTTCGATAAGGAACACTTTGTTCTCTATCCATACTTCGAGGACAATCAAGTTGTGATGAACGAGATTGAACCATCATCAGTACAAGCTCAAGAGAAGAAGGAGAAAGCAAAGAAAGAGAAGCCTGCCAAGATGCCAACTCAAGAGGAGGCATCTGAGTACTTTTTGAAGAACAAGCAGGACCAGCTTGGTTACTTGATAGCATCAACTCTGAGGATTGAGAAGGGGTTGGCCACCCTAACTCAAAACCAGGAGAGCTTGGAAAGAATCATGGAACAAAAATTCTATGATTTTGATATCAAAGTAACTGAGATTCAGTCAGTTGTGGAGCAGCTACAGGATGACATGCAGGAGAGGAAGGGCAGGACAACTACTGATGCATTTGCCAGAGTGCCTCGAGCTCAGAGGTCAGCTGCACAGCCAGTGACAGACACCAGAGTCACTTCATCTGCACCAGCTACAGCTCCAGTGCAACCAGCTCGAGCCCCAACTCCTTCAGCTCCATCCACATCAACTGAAGTCTTCGTCTAAGGAGCCATCTCTACACCACCAACTGAAGACCAAGCCTGAGAGACGATATAGTACTATGCATTTTCTAGGAACTTTTTGGTAACTTGTTGCCAAAGGGGGAGAAAAATGTATAGATCATAGGATTCGAGAGAGAGAGTTTGCTTTTGTTCTCTCTTGTCTTCTTGGTTGAACTTTGTCTGCTTTTGATTGCTTGAGATACTATGCTATTATCTGTGAGACATTGATGATCATGTGTTTGATCATAAGCTACACTTATGCTTGTTAGATTATATTATCTTACTTATCCTTATATGATCATTCACTTTGCTTGGTGATGAGTGCATGTATTCAATCTTTATTATTTTGAGCGCTCCACCAAGATGTACGTGACATGGAAGAGTAACCCATGAGCCTAATTCCTTGTGCATTTGCAGTCCAAAGCAAATCTTAAACTATGCACAAATTTAGGGTGAGCTCTTGCTTATCAAATACTTCTCAAAGCGACGATGTTTTTCGATCTTATTATCATTTGTCGAAGCTCTGATCTATATGTTGTCATCAATTACCAAAAAGGGGGAGATTGAAAGTGCAACTATCCCTAGGTGGTTTTGGTAATTCATAACAACATATAGCTCATTGAGCTAATGCTATTCAAGACAAATATTTCAGGAAAGCTCAATGAATGGCATGGCATGGATGATGAAAGTGGATCCTCAAAATATTAAGGAAAAAGGATTGGCTCAAGCTCAAAAGCTCAAGACTCTACATTTTACATTTTAGTGATCCAAGATCACATTGAGTCTATAGGAAAAGCCAATACTATCAAGGAGGGATGAGGTGTTGCTTAATCAGCCTCTTGCTTCAAGTGCTTAGTGATATGCTCCAAAAACCCTCAACTACTTTCTCACATCCACATATGACCTAAATCCAAAGTCAAAATCGTTCCTACCGATTCTTTCTATCCGGCGCCACCGAGTTCAAATGTCATAGCCACTGCCACAAACCCTAGGCAAATCGGTCTCACCGATAGGGATCTCGGTCTCACCGAGATGGGATTTTAATCTCTCTGTTTCCCTACGTAACGTTTCGGTCTAACCGAAGTGAGCGATCGGTCGCATCGAGATTGCAATGTAAACTCTATGTTTCCCTTTCGTAACATTTCGGTCTCACCAAAAAGAGAGAATCGGTCCCACCGAGTTTACTTGACGAACTCTCTGGTTAAATAATTACCAAAATCGGTCTCACCGAGTTTGTGTAATCGGTCTCACTGAGATTATGTTATGCCCTAACCCTAACCATATTGGTCCTACCGAGTTGCATGTCGGTCCCACCGAAATCACTAACGATCACTAGGTTTACTGAATCGGTCCGACCGAGTTTGTTGATTCGGTCCTACCGAGTTTGGTAAATTGTGTGTAAGGTTAGATTTTGTATGGATGCTATATATACCCCTCCACCTCCTCTTCATTCGTGGAGACAGCCATCAGAACAAGCCTACACTTCCAATTTACCAGTTCTGAGAGAGAACCACCTACTCATGTGTTGAGGCCAAGATATTCCATTCCTACCATATGAATCTTGATCTCTAGCCTTCCCCAAGTTGCTTTCCACTCAAATCTTCTTTCCACCAGATCCAAATCCTATGAGAGAGAGTTGAGTGTTGGGGAGACTATCATTTGAAGCACAAGAGCAAGGAGTTCATCATCAACACACCATTTGTTACTTCTTGGAGAGTGGTGTCTCCTAGATTGGCTAGGTGTCACTTGGGAGCCTCCAACCAGATTGTGGAGTTGAACCAAGGAGTTTGTAAGGGCAAGGAGATCGCCTACTTCGTGAAGATCTACCGCTAGTGAGGCAAGTTCTTCGTGGGCGACGGCCATGGTGGGATAGACAAGGTTGCTTCTTCGTGGACCCTTCGTGGGTGGAGCCCTCCGTGGACTCGCGCAATCGTTACCCTTCGTGGGTTGAAGTCTCCATCAACGTGGATGTACGATAGCACCACCTATCGGAACCATGACAAAAACATCCGTGTCTCCAATTGCGTTTGAATCCTCCAAACCCTTCAATTTACATTCTTGCAAGTTGCATGCTTTAAATTCCGCTGCTCATATACTCTTTGCATGCTTGCTTGAATTGTGTGAAGATTGCTTGACTTGTGCAAAGATAGCTAAAACCTGCCAAAGTCTAAAATTGGGAAAAGGTTAAGTTTTTAATTGGTCAAGTAGTCTAATCAACCCCCCTCTAGACATACTTCAAGGTCCTACACCCGCAATCCCCGGCGTGTATGTCAGATAACAACTCTTTCCCCTGATCCCTGGAGATGCAACGATGTGAAACGTCATTTGGTCGTTTCTTGTACAACCCACCGTTCCGAATGCAGTATGATGTGGCTTGCCGGGCCACGCGCTCCGCGTCCTCCTCCTTCTCCGGCAGCGCCCCTTGCATCAGGTATTCCTTGAATTCCTTGGTCCAACATCCCTCCTGGGGCTCGAGTGCCAAGAGTAGGCGCACTCCCGAATTCGGGCCACAGGCGCCTGCCGCAGGAGCTTCTCCCGAGGCTGAGCTGTCCTTCAGAGCGGTGGTGTCGCCGATGGCTTGAAGAGCTGCTCCTCGAAGATGCCAGGCTCTTGGGGCTGCCGCTTGGATGCCCTCCTAGCTATGTCGTCAGCTTCCTTGTTGGTACCGCGGGGCACGTGCTGCAACTCCAGGCCCAGGAACTACTTCTCCATCTCGAGCACCTCCGTGAGGTACGCCTCCATGTGCTTGTCCTTCGGCTCGTATACCTTGTTGGAGAAGTTGACGAGGTGCTGCGAGTCGCCCCTAACGGTGAGGCACTTCACCCCCAGAGCTGCGGCAGCTTTCAGGCCAGCTATGAGGCCTTTGTACTATGCGATGTTGTTGGAGACCTTCTCGCGCTGCTGAAAGCGGAGCTGCACGGCATAGTAGAGCTTGTCTTGGGTGGGCGAGATAAGTACTGCTCCAGCCCCCGCATCCTAGTGCACGAAGGCGCCATCGAAATACATGATCCATCCATCTAGCGCCTCACTTCCCGGCGAGATGGACTGGTCCTCGCCTACTTCCAGCGTCGGGGCATCCGTCCATTCTGCCACGAAATCAGCGAGTGCGGCTCCCTTGATGACCCTGGTAGTGCTAAACTCCAACTGGAACACCTGCAACTTGATGTTCCACTCAGCAACCCTTCCAGCAGAGTTGGGGCTCCTGAGCACTCTCTCCAATGGGTAGGCTGAGACGACCTTGATGGGGTGGCCCTGGAAGTAGTGCCGCAACTTGCACGAGGCCACCAAGAGCACGAGCAAGAGCTTTTGAGACATGGGATACCGTGCCCTTGCGTCCCGCAACACCGTGCTGATGAAATACACCGGGTGCTCGATGAGAGCTGGCGCGTCGGTGAGGCTCGTGTCCTGCGGGAGTCGGGGCGTCTCCTGAGGTAATGGAGCTCTCGATGCTTGATCGCTTGTTGGGGTCTCAGCGATGTCGTCCTGCTGAGCTTGGTCCTCTGTGGATGCTGCTACGGTTCTTGCAGCGCCTTCATGATCTTGCGTCGTCTTGGCTGGCGGCGTAGCTTGGCGTGATGTGCCCTTGGCTTGGCGCTCTTCCCGAACCGCCACCAGAGCCGCGCTGGTAGACACCCCACTCGAACCGGCCTCCAGGGTCCACTCGAATCGGCCCTTCTTCTTCATCAGCTTGAAGAAGGGCAGGGCACGCTCCCCCATCTTGGAGACGAAGCACCCCAACACAGTCACCCGACCAGCCAGCTTCTGCATCTCCTTGAGGGTCTGTGGTGGGCTCATGTCTTCAATGGCCTTGATCTTTTCTGGGTTCGCCTTAATCCCTCTGTAGGACATGAGGAAACCCAGTAGCTTGCCGGAAGGGACACCAAACACGCATTTCTCCGGGTTAAGCTGCAAGTTCACCTAGCGCAGGCTCGTGAAAGTCTCCTCCAGATCTTGGATCAAGGTTCTGGCCTCCCGAGACTTCACCACAATGTCGTCGACGTAGGCCTCCGTGTTTCTCCCAAGCTGCCGCCCTAAGGCGATGTGCATCAACCGCTGAAAGGTTGTGCCCGCGTTACGCAGTCCGAAGGGCATGCAAGTGTAGCAGTACACCCCACACGGGGTCAGGAAGGCTGTCTTCTCTACATCTTCTACCGCCATCTTGATCTGGTGATACCCCGAGAACCCATCCAGGAAGCACAGCAGGTCGCACTCGGCGGTGGAGTCGACGATCTGGTCGATGCGTGGAAGTGGGAACGGATCATGGGGACATCCTTGTTGAGGTTGGTGAAGTCGACGCACATTCGCTCCTTCCCGCCTTTCTTCGTCCCAACGACGGGGTTTGCCAGCCATTCGGGGTACCCAACCTCGCGAATGGCACCTGCTGCCTCAAACTTGCAGGTTTCTTGGACGATGAAGGCCTGCTTCTTCGTGGACTGCTGTCTCGCCCGCTGCTTCACAGGGCGTACATTGGGGCACACCCTCAAGTGATGCTGAATCACCTCTCTCGGGACCCCCACCAGCTGCTTGGGTTCCCATGCGAATATCTCCTTGTTCGCGCGCAAGAACTTCACCAGTGCTTCCTCTTGGCTTGGGTCGAGGTCGGCACCTATGGTAAAGGTGGCTCCTGAGGACCCGTCTGCATCGACCAGCACCTGCTTGGTTTCCGCCTTGTCTTGGGTGAACAACTGCTTCTTCTTGGTTGGTGCGGCTCCCTCGGCCTCGGAGGTGCCTGCACTGGTGGGCTGTGCCGCCGCGGCGGTCTTGAGGGCAAGCTTGAGCGCCGCCAGGGCCTCCTTGGCATCCCCCTAGATAGTGAGGACGCCCTTGCTTCCAGGCATCTTCATGAGGTTGTAGGCTGGATGGGTCGCTGCCATGAACTGGGCCAGAGCTGGGTACCCGAGGATGGCATCGTACGGGAGGCAGATGCGGGCGATGTCAAAGTCGACCAGCTTGATGCGGTAGTTGTGGCCCGTGCCGAAGGTGACAGGGAGGCGAATCTGCCCCAGGGAGTGGGCGGCGCCACCGCCAACTCCTGAGAAAGGCTTGCTGAGGCTGAGCCGCTCGAGCGGTACGTGAAGAAGGCTGAAGGCCTCCACGGAGAGCATGTTGAGGCCGGCGCCTCCATTGATGAGGGTCTTGGTAACGGCCACGTTGCAAATAGTGGGCGTGCCAAGCATCGGGAGCATACCCGAGCCGGCGGTGGTGACGGGGTGGTCTTCCAAGTCGAAGGTGAGGTCGGCCTCGGGCGCAGCCCAGCCCGGCAGAGCCCCCGGGCGCTTGGAAGCGGCACCGATTTGGCGAAGGAATGGCTTGATGTGGCGATCTGAAGGCGGTGCTTGAGAGCCGCCTAGTAGGGCCGCGGCCGCGTGGTGCACCGGTCTTTGCGTGTACGCAGTGAAGAGGTCGCCTGACTCCTCCCAAGATGCCACCATGGATCCGGGGAGGTTGAGCAGCCAGGCGCGCGGCGCGCCGGTGAGGGCCACGGGAAACCAGTTGGCCATGACCTTGTCGTCACCCCCGACCTCGAGGACAGCCTCCTCATATGCCAGCAGGAAAGCTGACGGGACCGCCACGCCGTCGTAGTGCGGCGGCATCTCTAGCTTGAACTTGGGTGGCCACTGCACCTGCCGCAAGGCGGGGGCCAGGGCTCGGAGCCCCTGGCCCCGTCGTCGTTGTCTGCCATCGGAGCCGGGAGCGAGACACCTGCCATGAGAGTGGAGCGCGGTGGTGGCGGAGCGCAGATCGACAGGAGGGAAGCTGCGTCGCACCCCTACCTGGTGCGCCAAATGTCGGATCTCGGGTTCCGGCAAAACCCTTAAGGTTCAAACTCTGGGGTGCGCACAAAGATCTCCCCCTACTGATCCACGTCCTAGCTTTTCTAAGATCTCAAGGGCTAACGCGACGAACTCGCAACACAAAGAACACAAGATTTATACTGGTTCGGTCCACCGTTGTTGTGTAATACCCTACTCCAGTGTGGTGGTGGTGGATTGCCTCTCGGGCTGAGGATGAACAATTACAAGGGGAAGAACAGCCTCCTGAGGTTGAGGTGTTCTTGTGCTCTGTGTCTTGGTGAGGATGAGGATTACTCAAGATGAGATGCCTGAGGCTTCATTGCCTCCTACTGTGGTGGCTAGTCCTATTTATAGAGGCCCTGGTGCTCTTCCCAAATATTGAGCGGGAAGGGAGCCAACAACAGCTAATTTGAAAGGGGACAGCTAGTACAGCTTATCCTGACAAAAGTAGTCTTCGCCTGCCAAAGTCTCTTGTGGTGACGCCGCCTTGGGCTCCATGGTGACCTCCGTCTTGCCGTCCTGCTGGTCTTGGTCTCGTTGCGCTGATATGGAAACCTTTGCTTGACGCCTCAGTACTCCGTGCATGCGCTTGCCTTCTTAGCACCAAAGAGGAAACAAGGACACTGTGCGTGTTGGCGCCCGCCTGGTCTCGGTCGTCATGGCTCACGTCACGAGAACTTTGCTAGGTTTGCCTTGCCTTGATCTCTCCGCCCCTCGCGAGCCAACCTGGTGAGGCCGCTCCTGAGGAGGTCTTGCATCGTCCGCCTCGCGAGGCTTGGCCCCTCGCGTGGGCCTTGAATGCTTGTTTGTGAAGATGGGCCGTACGGGCCCACCAGCAGAGCCACGCCGTGGGACACAGGCAGGCAAGTCTGGGGACCCCCGTTCCAGAACGCCGATAGTAGCTCTATGTACTCTCGCGCGACTCCCTTCGGGAGTATCGCCGCATTTTCGCTCTGTTGCAGATATTTGGCCATTGATTTCGCCGTCGCCGCTAGTTGTTCCTTGTTTTCAAACCAATATTGTATCTCCAACATCCTAGCTAGCTTCACAGGGTCGCTGTCTGCGATCCTCGCGTATCGGTTGTACTCCTCCATCGATCTACTTCTCCATAGTACCTTCACTCGCCGGCGGTGGTTTTTGAATGGAAGAGGAGAGGAGCAGCGCTGGTTTTGGATTAGAACAGGAGAGGAGCGATGCTGGTTTTGGATTCGAACAGGAGAGGAGGGGCTGTGGTTTTGAAATGGAAGAGGAGAGGAGCGGCGCTGGATTTAGATTAGAACAGGAGAGGAGCGGCAGTGGTTTAAGAGGAGAGGAGCGGCGCTGGTCTTGGAAGTATTTTTTGTGTTGCGTATTTTGGGTCCAAATTTGACCACGTACTGTATTTGACAAGCAAAATGTGAATGCATGTCACAAAAAATTATATCGTTTGGTTCGTATCAGAATGTACTTTCAAAATATATTTTTTTGCAATGTATAACATATATTTTATTTGTGAAAATCATGGTCAATTATGACCCAGAATAAAAGGGAGACTAGTTAATGTGGGGTCGCTTTCTTAATTGAAGGGTAAATTGATTTTGATTTTGATCCGATCCTGACCTTGACCCTCTCGTCAAATCCTAAATTGCTGCCGCACGCTCCTCTCCCTCTTCTCCATTACAAAACCACCTCCTCTCCTCTCCATCATCTCCATTCCGAAACGACTGTCTCGCCTCTCCCTCTTCTCCATTGCAAAACCACCTCCTCTCCTCTCCATCATCTCCATTCCAAAACCACCGTCTCGCCTCTCCCTCTTCTCCATTACAAAACCACCCCCTCACCTCTCCATCATCTCCATTCCAAAACCATCGTATCGCCTCTCCCTCTTCTCTATTGCAAGACCATAGTCTCTCCTCCCATCTTCCAAAACTAGCACTTGACCACTCAGAAGGACATCTATGGAGAGGACGCAGCAGCGAATCAGGCAGATTGCCGGTGGTGACCAGGCAAAGTTAGCCAGGTTGAAGGAGATCCTTACTTGGTTTGACAATGAGTGGGAGATTTCAAGGACGGTGAGGGCCATGTCACAATGTATGCGAAAGAGCGAGACGACGGCGATGAGGACGATGATGTACTCCTCGGCAGCAGTCACGCTGCAGTCCTTCGAGTTCATCGAGTATCTCCTCTAGGCGATGGAGCAGACAGATTCGCCCGAGGCAAAAGTCAGGTGGAGGTGGTGGGCGTACAGGTCGAAGGTCGAGCACCCAGAGGATAACGAATCGATCAAGTATGATATGATGTTCGTGAGGATGCAGAGCCAGCCGGAGCCACAGGATTATTCATTCTCCCACCGCAGGAGGAGGCCAGATGGCGCGACTTTGCTTCCCCGCCATTCTCCACGGTTCCTTCGATGCTTGCCTCATTTCAACGGTGGCGATACGGTTTAAGGTAAGCTTCACACTAACCTAATCTTCCATCTGCTCATGCTTACAATCAGTGTGACAGCTAATGAAAATCATGCTTACAATCAGTCTCCGAGTACTACGTCAATCACCCTAAAATAGCTCTAGACCTTTGGGTCAAAGTTGTGACACTGTGTACAAATAAAGAAAAATAGATTGGTGCTTCTTTCAGAAAAGAGTATTCCCTAGAAAACTGCCAATATAAGCTACTAGTATTTGGTTAGAGGATTTGCTGCCGAGAAAGATCCGTCCATAGAGAGTGCCACACATCCTACTGGTGGTGGTGGATGCCAATGCGTACATGGAGCATGGTTGGTGTCGGTAATTTTTACTTGCCTCACCTCGCACTCTGCATATATGTCGGTTCCATACATACATTTGTGCAGTTCCACCAAAATGCAGCTGAATAACCCTGTTTGCACAGATAATGAAAAAGCATGATTACATTATAGTGGGACTAGTTGATGAAACGTACACTAATAAATAGAATAAAATATTGCCATAGTATCATAGTATACCATGCTGCGAGGGCGAGATGGGCCTTGTGACGCCTCATACGGTACGCCTCATACTGGAAATCGACCGAAGTCTCCCCAATACACCTTCTGCCAGTGATGAACGTCAGTGTACAACGGTAGTACAAGGAGGGGCCTTGAGACATTCCAATCTCTTTTTTTGTGCAGATCAACTAAAATTAAGCACCCCAGTTTGCAGAAACGCTTAAAAATTAACAATGGGACTAGTTGATGATACATATACTAACAAAGAGAAGCACTTTCTTTATCTACATTGGAAAATAAATGATAGAGAGGACACTCGCTCTATTTTAACTGTATTATTACTTCATTTTATCAGGGGCACTATATTACTTCATTTTATCAGGGGCACTAGGGTCGAGCAGGTGGCAAACGAGGTGTACCGTGCGTCGCAAGGATGGAGGCCCAGGGTGCTTAGACTGGGATGCTGAAGCTGGCTCTTTCAGTCCCAATCTTCCCCCCTGATGTTTCTGTGGTAGCATTTGGGTTGTAATCCAAACTTGGTTGAGCTTGTGCTGTGTGCCCCTACCTGCCTAGCTTATGTGGCGAACTTGTCTCCCGCTATTACTCAGTTCGTTCTAGTAGTAGTTGCATAACTGCCCGTTTACACTGCGATGTTGTCGGATAATGGTTCTCTATGGTTGGGTTTCCTTAATGAAATCGTAGGAAACCCCCTGTTTTGATATAAAAAAAATCAGTGGCACTAGCGGTGCCAAAAAATTGCCTCAAATTAATAGTGACACTAGATTAAGGTGCAAAATAATAACATTACTGCTTTATCATGGTAGTGCCAAAACAGTAGCACAAGAGCAGACTCAACATGCAGGATCGTTGGCAAACGGTCAGACCAAAAAGGAACATACCTCATGATGGGACAATATCTTCAGTCAATTCCATCATAGAAGGGATGACACTAGTCACCAACATGGATGATTCAATTCATGGGACCTTTTGGTGCAGTTCACCTAAAATGAAGCAATGTCCCATGAGCTAGCAGCTTCTTCTTCATTGTTTTAAGAAAAGGGCTCCAGCCCCGGTTCCATTTCCATCAGAAAAAACCCACAGAGCTTCTTCTTCATTATATGCAATAAAATTGAGCAACATCAAGGTTGGTTGTGAAGCTCCTGGAATGTTCAACTATAATTTGGATATCATTTGTGCAGTTCAACTAAGATGAAGCATGAAATGTATATCTCTGTTTGCACAAAAAAGGTGTAAAGTAGGGTGACTAACAAGTGATAAAACATACATCAAATGAAAAGAAGCAGTTCCTTATCTGAATGACAATCCTACAAGGATAGTAGCAATTTCTAAAGCAGTAGCATTGCTAGATACTAGTGTGGGCATTAGGATTAACTATGACAACCGTTAAATACGACATTACTTTAATGGTGCCATTGCTTCATTTTACCAACAACATTACATTAACAGCTGCTATAGAGTTGGTATTTGGGCACGGGAGAGTAGGCGGACCAGGATAGTTGCATTTCTAACAAAAGAAGTAACTTATCTTAATGGGAAATATAGCAGGACATGAAAAAAAGTGCCATTGATTCATATTACTGGAGGCATTACATTGAAAACAACATTGGTTTAACATGTCCTTACTTTTAACAGTGCGGCCGCTACATTTTACTAGTGGCATTACATAAGAGTGGCTCGGGGCAACAAACATCAGAACATGATATTTGGGTTGGTCCCATTTTTGTTCGGTATAGCCACCTTATACTGTGTGAGGCTAGCAAACCTAGTGCTGGACTTACTCTGTTGACTTGTCCCCCAGTCCCCACTTTCTTTCCTTTTTCAACCAATAGATCAGGTTTTTATTGAGTTTGTATTGCGTTTCACTTTATTTCCCTATTTGACCAAGAGACCAGTTGGATAGCCAGTCTCTGCTACTTTTCACCCCCATTATTTCCTCTTTCGACCAAGTCCTAGATTCAGGTAACAAATCTTCCCCCCACCCCCACCCCCTTTCTTCCTTGTTTGAACCAAGCAGTACTAGATTCAAGTGCATGAACTAGTTTTACCTCTTAACAGTAAAAATTTAGGTGGCTTTCAAACAGCCGATTGATCCTATCTACGAGGGGGGCTGAGAAATAGTAAAAGATACAAATGCAGTGACATCAGGAGCTCGGGAAGTAGAGAAAGGCCGGTTTCGAAGGAAGTTATACCTGAGGGTCGCCGGGATGTTGCTAGGTGGACGACGGGAGGCCGGATCTGCCCACACTAAGGCACCGAGGAAGAAGGGGTCAGAGGCCCTCCCTAGCCAGCGGTGCTTGGGAGAGAACGGCAAGGCACGCTGATAGGGACGCGCCGGCAATGAGTAAGATCTATCGCCGAGGACGACCGCGTGAACGTTGCACCTTCTCACCTTCCCTGGTGGAGAGGATCCAGCTGGATCTGTGACCAGCGGTGAGCAGAGAGAGAGAGAGAGAGAGAGAGAGAGAGAGAGTGGCCACCACTGTCGTGTTTAGATCTGGAGAGGACGAGACAGTGTGAAGAGAGCAACACTAGCAAGCAAGCGCGGAGGCTCCTGCCTATATAGTGGAGTACTAGTTTTATTTTGTCTACCGGAGCCGGCTTGACCTCGTCAATGACAGTCGAGAAGTCTTCATGCACTTGCCTCGGAGGCGCAGTTGTCGTCATTTTGATTTGAAGCATCGGATTATAACATATAACACGAAAAAATGCCACATGATAAGAAACCATAACCTCACTGCACAAAGGAGACAACATGAACCCCGACGGACAAACTGGACAAGGATCAAAGCTCAAATTAAAGATAAACTCATAGAAAAGGGCTCCATCGATAGATGTCCTAATTAACATAGCCGGCTTGACCTAGATGGTAGCCGAGTAGTCTTCGTGCATGTGCCCCCAATGACCAGCGCCTTGGAGGAACTCAGTTGTTGCTGTTTAACTCTCGCACTAATCCGAAGCACATGACACCTAATATTGCGAGATGACAAGAAACCTTTTTTTAGATTTCTCATCAGAACTACAGCCATGTACAACACAGCATGCATGATGTGTAGATGATAGCCAATCCAGGTGTGTCTGCTGGAGTCTGGTCACATGCATGGACGAACTGATCTTCCATGTCATGCAGGGATCGTCCACGCACCAACGTCTGTACAACACTTCTATAGTACTATCACTCGTCTCTCTCTTCTATTAATTCACCCGACTTGTTGGGCCGGGGAGTGTGCCTATGGTCGGTTCTCAATTGCAGTCCCACATGTGTGTGCAAACGCAATATGACGCGCGTTCCATTCAGAGAACGACGTGCCAGACCGACCGACCGTCTAGGGTGCGACGCGAACGCGACGGGCGTGTTGTATACTACGTACATGTGTACCGCCATTTTCCTGAGGCTTTGCTCCATGGCGTAATCTGTCGGTGTCAAAACCGGTGGATGTCAGGTAGGGGGTCCCGAACTGTGCGTCTAAGGTCGATGATAATAGGAGATGGGGGACACAATGGTTACCCAGGTTCAGGCCCTCTCTATGGAGGTACTACCCTACTTCCTCCTTGACTGTTCTTGATGAATATGAGTATTACAAGAGTTGATCTACCACGAGATTGTAATGGCTAAAACCCTAGAAGTCTAGCCTGTATGACTGTATGTGTTTTCGGACTAAACCATCCGGTTTATATAGACACCGGAGGGGGCTAGAGTTGTACAAAGTCGGTTACAGAGAAGGGAATCTTTATATTTGATCGCCAAGCTTGCCTTCCACGCCAAGGAGAGTCCCATCTGGACACGGGTAGAGTCTTCGGTCTTTGTATCTCCACAGCCCATCAGTCTGTCCCATGGCTAACAAGCCGGACGCCCAAGGACCCCTTAGTCCAGGACTCCTTCAGTAGCCCCTGAACCAGGCTTCAATGGCGAGGTGTTAGGCGCAGATTGTCTTTGGCATTGCAAGGCAGGTTCCTCTTTACGAATACTCCAAGCTAGTCTTCGGATGCTACGAACGTGTCCGGATCTGCAACACAAGTACCACACACACAGTCGTAGAGATTATAGTATTTCACGAGTCCCATCCCCTGACAACTTTTTGCAAGATGACATCACGTCTACCCGGTCATTTCGAACCGTTTTCTTCTGCTGTTCATGTTTTGAGACGTGGTTTCCTTTGGCACGTCTTGTCAAAGTAGAGATTGTGTCCCCTTATTGCAGGATTCTCATCAATACGGACATGGGTAATCCAACCATGCCATTCGCACAGCCCTAGGGAATAGGCGAGTTTTAAGGCGAGTGGGGAGGCTTTCGATATTCACTGCCTTTATAAGGGGATAAGGATTCCCTTTTTTCACCCATGCCTTCCTTCTTCCTCTGCCCTTCCATTCTCGAGCTCCAGTGCCCAAGTTCTCATCTCTTCCACCTCAAGCAAGCACTCAACCATGTCCGGATCTGGAGGGCAAGGCAAGTTGATGGCCTCCTTGTTGGGGAACGTAGTAATTTCAAAAAAATTCCTACGCAGACGCAAGATCATGGTGATGCATAGCAACGAGAGGGGGGAGTGTCGTCCATGTACCCTCGTAGACCGTTAAGCAGAAGCGTTATAACAACGTGGTTGATGTAGTCGTACGTCTTCATGATCGACCGATCCTTAGTACCGAACGTACGGCAGCTCCGCGTTCAGCACATGTTCAGCACAGTGACGTCCCGTGATCTCACGATACAGTAGAGCTCGAGGGAGAGTTTCGTCAGCACGACGGCGTGGTGACGATGTTGATGAAGCTACCGACGCAGGGCTTCACCTAAGCACCGCTACCATATGACCGAGGTGGATTATGGTGGAGGGGGGCACCACACGCAGCTA
This sequence comes from Aegilops bicornis, assembly GCA_021605145.1. Taxonomy (NCBI): domain Eukaryota; kingdom Viridiplantae; phylum Streptophyta; class Magnoliopsida; order Poales; family Poaceae; genus Aegilops; species Aegilops bicornis. The sequence goes on along the minus strand of CM038672.1, from coordinate 332,910,115 downwards.
AAAGATCATTGATCAATTGTTGTGTCATTGGGGTGCCCCTCTGCCCCCGTACATAAAGGAGCTAGGGAGGAGGCCGACGACCAAGGAGGAGGGCGCGCCAAGGGGGGAGTCCTACTCCCACCGGGAGTAGGACTCCTCTTTTCCTAGTAGGAGTAGGAGAAGGGGGAATGAGGAGAGAGAGGGAAAGGAAAGGGGTGCGCCCCCCCCTCCTTGTCCAATTCAGACTAGAGGGCCAGGGGGCGCGCGGCCTGCCCTGGCCGCCCCTCCTCTTCTCCACTAAGGCGCATTAGGCCCAATATACTCCCCGGGGGGTTCCGGTAACACCCGGTACTCCGGTATATGTCTGAAACCTCCCGAAACACTTCCGGTGTTCGAACATAGTCATCCAATATATCGATCTTTATATCTCGATCATTTCGAGACTCCTCGTCATGTCTGTGATCATATCCGGGTCTCCGAACTACCTTCGGTACATCAAAACACAAAAACTCATAATACAGATCGTCACAGAAATTTAAGCGTGCGGACCCTACGGGTTCGAGAACTATGTAGACATGACCGAGACACGTCTTCGGTTAATAACCAACAGCGGAACTTGGATGCTCATATTGGTTCCTACATATTCTATGAAGATCTTTATCGGTCAAACCGTATAACAACATACGTTGTTCCCTTTGTCATCGGTATGTTACTTGCCCGAGATTCGATCGTCGGTATCTTAATACCTAGCTCAATTTTGATACCGGCAAGTCTTTTTACTTGTTCCGTAGTGCATCATCCTGTAACTAACTCATTAGTCACATTGCTTGCAAGGCTTATAGTGATGTGCATTACCGAGAGGGCCCAGAGATACCTCTTCGACAATCGGAGTGACAAATCCCAATCTCGATCTATGCCAACTCAACAAATACCTTCAGAGACACCTGTAGAGCACCTTTATAATCACCCGATTCGTTGTGACGTTTGGTAGCACACAAACTGTTCCTCCGATGTCGGGATTTGCATAATCTCATAGTCATAGGAACATGTATAAGTCATGAAGAAAGCAATAGAAGTAAACTAAACGATCAAGTGCTAAGCTAACGGAATGGGTCTGGTCAATCACATCATTCTTCCAATGATGTGATCCCGTTTATCAAATGAAAACTCATGTCTATGGTTAGGAAACATAACCATCTTTGATCAACGAGCTAGTCAAGTAGAGGCATACTACTGACACTCTGTTTGTCTTTGTATTCACACATATATTATGTTTCCGGTTAATACAATTCTAGCATGAATAATAAACATTTATCATGAAACAAGGAAATAAATAATAACTTTATTATTGCCTCTAGGGCATATTTCCTTCAGTCTCCCACTTGCACTAGAGTCAATAATCTAGATTACATAGTAAGGATTCTAACACCCATGGAGTTTTGGTGCTGATCATGTTTTGCTCGTGGAAGAGGCTTAGTCAACAGGTCTGCTACATTCAGATCTGTATGTATTTTGCAAATCTCTATGTCTCCCACCTGGACTTGATCCCGGATGGAATTGAAGCGTCTCTTGATGTGCTTGGTTCTCTTGTGAAATCTGGATTCCATTGCCAAAGCAATTGCACCAGTATTGTCACAAAAGATTTTCATTGGACCCGATGCACTAGGTATGACACCTAGATCAGATATGAACTCCTTCATCCAGACTCCTTCATTTGCTGCTTCCGAAGCAGCTATGTACACCACTTCACACGCAGATCCCTCCACGACGCTTTGATTAGAACTGCACCAACTGGCAGCTCCACCGTTCAATGTAAACACGTATCCGGTTTGCCATTTTGAATCAGCCGGATCAGTGTCAAAGCTTGCATCGACGTAACCATTTACGACGAGCTCTTTGTCACCTCCATAAATGAGAAACATATCCTTAGTCCTTTTCAGGTATTTCAGGATGTTCTTGACCGTTGTCCAGTGATCCATTCCTGGATTACTTTGGTACCTCCCTACTAAGCTAATAGCAAGGCACACATCAGGTCTGGTACACAGCATTGCATACATGCTAGAGCCTATGGCTGAAGCTTTGGGATCACTTTTCATTTTCTCTCTATCTTACGAAGTGGTGGGACATTGAGTCCGACTCAACTTCACACCTTGTAACACGTGCAAGAACCCTTTCTTTGCTTGATCCATTTTGAACTTTTTCAAAACTTTGTCAAGGTATGTGCTTTGTGAAAGTCCAATTAAGCGTCTTGATCTATCTCTATAGATCTTGATGCCCAATATGTAAGCATCTTCACCGAGGTCTTTCATTGAAAAACTCTTATTCAAGTATCCTTTTATGCTATCCAAAAATTCTATATCATTTTCCAATCAGCAATATGTCATCCACATATAATATTAGAAATGCTACAGAGCTCCCACTCACTTTCTTGTAAATACAGGCATCTCCAAAAGTTTGTATAAAACCATATGCTTTGATCACACTATCAAAACGTTTACTCCAACTCCGAGAGGCTTGCACCAGTCCATAAATGGATCGCTGGAGCTTGCACACTTTGTTAGCTCCCTTTGGATCGACAAAACCTTCCGGTTGCATCATATACAACTCTTCTTCCAGAAATCCATTCAGGAATGCAGCTTTGACATCCATTTGCCAAATTTCATAATCATAAAATGCGGCAATTGTTAACATAATTCGGACAGACTTAAGCATCGCTACGGGTGAGAAAGTCTCATCGTAGTCAACTCCTTGAACTTGTTGAAAACCTTTCGCAACAAGTCGAGCTTTGTAGATAGTAACATTACTGTTAACGTCAATCTTCTTCTTGAAGATCCATTTATTCTCTATGGCTTGTCGATCATCGGCCAAGTCAACCAAAGCCATTCTTTGTTCTCATACATGGATCCCATCTCAGATTTCATGGCCTCAAGCCATTTTGCAGAATCTAGGCTCACCATCGCTTCTTCATAGTTTGTAGGTTCGCCTTGGTCAAGTAACATGACCTCCAGAATAGGGTTACCGTACCACTCTTGTGTGGATCTTACTTTGGTTGACCTACGAGGTTCGGTAGTAACTTGATCTGAAGTTTCATGATCAATATCATTAGTTTCTTCACTGATTGGTGTAGGTGTCACAGAAACCGGTTTCTGTGATGAACTACTTTCCAATAAGGGAGCAGGTACAGTTACCTCATCAAGTTCTACTTTCCTCCCACTCACTTCTTTCGATAGAAACTCCTTCTCTAGAAAGGATCCATTCTTTGCAACAAATGTCTTGCCTTCGGATCTGTGATAGAAGGTGTACCCAACTGTTACCTTTCTGTATCCTATGAAGACACATTTCTCCGATTTGGGTTCGAGCTTATCAGGTTGAAGCTTTTTCACATAAGCACCGCAGCCCCAAACTTTAAGAAACGACAACTTTGGTTTCTTGCCAAACCACAGTTCATAAGGCGTTGTCTCAACAGATTTTGGTGGTGCCCTATTTAACGTGAATGCAGCTATCTCTAAAGCATAACCCCAAAACGATAGCGGTAAATCAGTAAGAGACATCATAGATCGCACCATATCTAGTAAAGTACGATTACGACGTTCGGACACACCATTTTGTTGTGGTGTTCTGGGTGGCGTGAGTTGCGAAACTATTCCGCATTGTTTCAAATGTAGACCAAACTCGTAACTCAAATATTCTCCTCCATGATCAGGTCGTAGAAACTTTATTTTCTTGTTAAGATGATTTTCCACTTCACTCTGAAATTCTTTGAACTTTTCAAATGTTTCAGACTTATGTTTCATTAAGTAGATATACCCATATCTCCTCAAATCATCTGTGAAGGTGAGAAAATAATGATACCCGCCACGAGCCTCAATATTCATTGGACCACATACATCAGCATGTATGATCTCCAACAAATCTGTTGCTCGCTCCATTGTTTGGGAGAACGGCGTTTTAGTCATCTTGCCCATGAGGCATGGTTCGCAAGTACCAAGTGATTCCAAAAGTCCATCAGTATGGAGTTTCTTCATGCGCTTTACACTAATATGACCTAAACGGCAGTGCCACAAATAAGTTGCACTATCATTATCGACTCTGCATCTTTTGACCTCAATATTATGAATATGTGTATCACTACTATCGAGATTTAATAAAAATAGATCACTCTTAAAGGGTGCATGACCATAAAAGATATTACTCATATAAATAGAACAACCATTATTCTCTGATTTAAATGAATAACCGTATCACATCAAACAAGATCCAGATATAATGTTCATGCTTAACGCTGGCACCAAATAACAAATTATTCAGGGCTAAAACTAATCCCGAAGGTAGATGTAGAGGTAGCGTGCTGACCGTGATCACATCGACTTTGGAACCATTTCCCACATGCATCGTCACCTCGTCCTTAGCCAATCTTAAGCAACTTTGTAGTCCACTGTTTGAGTTGCAAATATTAGCAACAGAACCAATATCAAATACCAGTGTGCTATGCGAGCATTAGTAAGGTACACATCAATAACATGTATATCACATATACCTTTGTTCACCTTGCCATCCTTCTTATCCGCCAAATACTTGGGGCACTTCCGCTTCCGATGACGATCATTTTGCGATAGAAGCACTCAGTCTCAGGCTTAGGTCCAGACTTGGGTTTCTTCTGCTGAGCAGCAACTTGTTTCCTGTTCTTCTTAAAGTTGCGCTTCTTCTTACCTTTACCCTTTTTCTTGAAACTGGTGGTCTTATTGACCATCAACACTTGATGCTCCTTCTTGATTTCTACCTCAGTAGCCTTTAGCATTGCGAAGAGCTCAGGAATTGTCTTATCCATCCCTTGCATATTATAGTTCATCACAAAGCTCTTGCAGCTTGGTGGCAGTGATTGAAGAATTATGTCAATGACACTATCATCCAGAAGATTAACTCCTAGTTGAATCAAGTGATTATTATACCCAGACATTTTGAGTATATGTTCACTGACAGAACTAATCTCCTCCATCTTACAGTTGTAGAACTTATTGGAGACTTCATATCTCCCAATCCGGGCATTTTCTTGAAATATTAACTTCAACTCCTGGAACATCTCATATGCTCCATGACGTTCAAAACATCGTTGAAGTCCCGGTTCTAAGCCGTAAAGCATGGCACCTTTGAACTATCCGATGAGTCATCGGTTTTGCTCGCGAGACGTTCTTAACGTAAATCGATTGCATCTACGGCAACTGGCACCAGCGGTGCTTCCAGGATGTAATTCTTCTGTGCAACAATGAGGATAATCCTCAAGTTATGGACCCAGTCCGTGTAATTGCTACCATCATCTTTCAACTTTGCTTTCTCAAGGAAAGCATTAAAATTCAACGGAACAACAGCACGGGCCATCTATCTACAAAAACATAGACAAGCAAAATACTATCAAGTACTAAGTTCATGATAAATTAAGTTCAATTAATCATATTACTTAAGAACTCCCACTTAGATAGACATCCCTCGAATCATCTAAGTGATCACGTGATCCATCTCAACTAAACCATGTCCTATCATCATGTGAGATGGAGTAGTTTTCAATGGTGAACATCACTATGTTGATCATATCTACTATATGATTCATGCTCGACCTTTCGGTCTTAGTGTTCCGAGGCCATATCTGCATATGCTAGGCTCGTCAAGTTTAACCCAAGTATTCTGCGTGTGTAAAACTGTCTTACACCCGTTGTATTTGAACGTAGAGCTTATCACATCTGATCATCACGTGGTGTCTCGGCACGACGAACTTTAGCAACGGTGCATACTCAGGGAGAACACTTATACCTTTAAATTTAGTGAGAGATCATCTTATAATGCTACCGTCAATCAAAGCAGAATAAGATGCATAAACGATAAACATCACATGCAATCAATATAAGTGATATGATATGGCCATCATCATCTTGTGCCTTTGATCTCCATCTCCAAAGCATCGTCATGATCACCATGGTTACCGACGCGACACCTTGATCTCCATCGTAGCATCATTGTCGTCTCGCCAACTATTGCTTCTACAACTATCGCTACCGCTTAGTGATAAAGTAAAGCAATTACAGGGCGATTGCATTTCATACAATAAAGCGACAACCATATGGCTCACCAATTGCCGATAACTCTGTTACAAAACATGATCATCTCATACAATAAAATATGACATCATGTCTTGACCATATCACATCACAACATGCCCTGCAAAAACAAGTTAGACGTCCTCTACTTTGTTGTTGCAAGTTTTACATGGCTGCTATGGGCTGAGCAAGAACCGTTCTTACCTACGCATCAAATCCACAATGATAGTTCGTCAAGTTAGTGCTGTTTTAACCTTCTCAAGGACCGGGCGTAGCCATACTCGGTTCAACTAAAGTTGGAGAAACTGACACCCGCCAGCCACTTGTGTGTAAAGCACGTCGGTAGAACCAGTCTCGTATAAGCGTACGCGTAATGTCGGTCCGGGCCGCTTCATCCAACAATACCGCTGAACCAAAGTATGACATGCTGGTAAGCAGTATGACTTGTATCTCCCACAACTCACTTGTGTTCTACTCGTGCATATAACATCTACGCATAAACCTGGCCCTGATACCACTGTTGGGAAACGTAGCAATTTCAAATAAAATCCTACGCACACGCAAGATCATGGTGATGCATATCAATAAGAGGGGAGAGTGTCGTCCATGTACCCTCCTATACCGTTAAGCGGAAGCATTATAACAACGCGGTTGATATAGTCGTACGTCTTCACGATCGACCGATCCTCAGTACCGAACGTACGGCACCTCCGCGTTCAGCACACGTTCAGCTCGGTGACGTCCCGCGATCTCACGATCCATTAGAGCTTGAGGGAGAGTTTCGTCAGCACGACGGCGTGGTGACGATGTTGATGAAGCCACCGACGCAGGGCTTCGCCTAAGCACCGCTATGATATGACCGAGGTGGATTATGGTGGAGGGGGCCACCGCACACAGCTAAAAGATCAATGATCAGTTTTTGTGTCCTTGGGGTGCCCCGTGCCCCCGTATATAAAGGAGCTAGGGGGAGGCGGCCGGCCAAGGAGGAGGGCGCGCCAAGGGGGGAGTCCTACTCCCACCGGGAGTAGGACTCATCTTTTCCTTGTTGGTGTAGGAGATGGGGGATGGCGGAGTGAGAGGGGAAGGCAAGGGGGCGCCCCCCTCCTTGTCCAATTCGGACTAGAGGGGGAGGGGGGGTGCGGCCTGCCCTGGCCGCCCCTCCTCTTCTCCACTAAGGCCCATTAGGCCCAATATACTCCCCGGGGGGTTCCGGTAACCCCCCCGGTACTCCGGTATATGTCTGAAACCTCCCGAAACACTTCCGATGTCCGAACATAGTCATCCAATATATCGATCTTTACGTCTCGACCATTTCGAGACTCCTCGTCATGTCCGTGATCATATCCGGGACTCCGAACTACCTTAGGTACATCAAAACACAAAAACTCATAATATCGATCGTCACAGAACTTTAAGCGTGCGGACCCTACGGGTTCGAGAACTATGTAGACATGACCGAGACACGTCTTCGGTCAATAACCAACAGCAGAACCTGGATGCTCATATTGGTTCCTACATATTCTACGAAGATCTTTATCGGTCAAATCGCATAACAACATACGTTGTTCCCTTTGTGATCGGTATGTTACTTGCCCGAGATTCGATCATCGGTATCTTAATACCTAGCTCAATCTCATTACCGGCAAGCCTATTTACTCGTTCTGTAGTGCATCATCCCGTAACTAACTCATTAGTCACATTGCTTGCAAGGCTTATAGTGATGTGCATTACCGAGAGGGCCCAGAGATACCTCTCCGGCAATCGGAGTGACAAATCCCAATCTCGATCTATGCCAACTCAACAAATACCATCGGAGACACCTATAGAGCACCTTTATAATCACCCAGTTATGTTGTGATGTTTGGTAGCACACAAAGTGTTCCTCCGGTAATCGGGAGTTGCATAATCTCATAGTCATAGGAACATGTATAAGTCATGAAGAAAGCAATAGGAGTAAACTAAACGATCAAGTGCTAAGCTAACGGAATGGGTCTGGTCAATCACATCATTCTTCCAATGATGTGATCTCGTTTATCAAATGACAACTCATGTCTATGGTTTGGAAACATAACCATGTTTGATCAACGAGCTAGTCAAGTAGAGGCATACTAGTGACACTCTGTTAGTCTATGTATTCACACATGTATTATGTTTCCGGTTAATACAATTATAGCATGAATAATAAACATTTATCATGAAATAAGGAAATAAATAATAACTTTATTATTGCCTCTAGGGCATATTTCCTTCACCCCTCCATTAAGGAGAAGGACATCACTGAGCTTCGGGAAGCCGGGCATCTGGCAAAGGAAATCACCCACCGGCTTCCGACCAAGGGGCTAGTCGTCCCTACACCGAAGCCCAACGAGAGGGTGGTGTTCCTTCCTCATTTCGTCTGTGGGTTAGGGTTTCCGCTCCACCCTTTCGTCCGCGGACTGATGTTCTATTACGGGCTAGATTTCCATGATCTAGCCCCGAACTCTTTCCTCAACATCTTGGCATTCATTGTCATGTGCAAGGCTTTCCTCCGCATCCAGCCCCACTTCGGACTGGGGCTCAAGATCTTCAACGTGAAGCCGATGGTGGTGGATGGCCAACACGCGGAGTGCGGAGGGTCCATGGTGAATAAGATGCCCAATGTCACATGGCCCAAAGGCACGTTCGTGGAAACTGTCAAGGAGTGGAAGAAGTTGTGGTTCTACATCACAGAGCCCGCGACACCACCTGGGCCGCGGCTTCCGAATTCAACTCCGGAGCTCCAATGGGGCTGACCTCCTAGATGGAGAAAGGCCCAAATTGGTCTTCGTCGAATGAGCTGATGGCGCTGCAAACGCGCATCCAAAGCATGGTGGACAGAAACATCAAGCTCGTCGACATAATCCAGGTGATGCTAGTTCGCCGGATCCTCCCGTGCCAAAGCCGAACCTCCCCTTTATGGGAGTTCGATCCGGAGAAGCACCAGACCTGGGAGAGGCTCTTCGGAACCACTCACGAAGATGCCTGGAAGCTGCTCTTCAAGGGCGACGAGAAACCGCCGGCCATAGACTCGGACCATGGGCACGATCTTGCCCACCCCACCAATGCGGTAAGTCCTTCACATCTCAAGGCGTACCCTCTACTTTCTTGTCCAAGGAGGGTAACTAAACTCCACTAATTTATCCTTTCAGGTATGGACAGAGAAAGTGGAGCGGATTCAATGTTCGGCACCGCTGCCCGAAGAACCAGTCATCCCGCTCCTGGCAAAGATGCTGGTCCCGACGCCCTATCAGCCGCCAGAGAAGAAGGCCAAGAATAAAGCCAAGGCGGGGCGCGGTGGCCCCTGCCTCAAGGGCGCTTCAGACGTAATGTCCATAGATAAGACTCACTCCTCCGCCACCGAAGATGATGACGAGGAGGAGGAAAGCAACTCTCCCCCTGATGGGGGGAGGAAGAAGAGGGCGGCCTCCACAAATCTGGAGGCGGAGGCGCCCAAGAGGGGGAAGGGCCCCCTCACGGATAACTCCCCGTGGGATGTCGACAGCATCCCAGAGCGACCCCCGAAGCAAGCCCCTGGCCGCATCGTAAGTACTATGAAAGCCCAGATGCATCCCTGTATCCGGCGTCTCCTCTTTATGGTATCAATATGGTTAATCACGGTATTGTAGTCCGGCCCTCTATAGCTCCCAGCGATCCTCATCAAGAGGTTCGTTGGATTCCAAGGCGATGGCCAGCGAGTCACCACCGGCCTCTTACTCTCCCACGGCCAAGGGCAACGCCGAGGTGCTGTTGTGAAGGACTCTCCCAGACCAGGGGAGTCTCAGGAGGCCGTCAGGGTGGCGCCAGAGGGCGACACCTCGACCGCCGGACACATGGAGGAGCAGATCCGCATGGAGACTGGCGATGGGGGCCATGTTCAGTTCGGCCCCCATCCGGATATGGTTCCGGAGACCCATACGGCTCCGGAGTCCGACGTGCAGCCTCCTTTGAAAGAAGGAGGTGTGCCTTTCCCATCGGTGACCTCTGTCCAACCAGGGGCACCGGACAATCTTCTAGAAGCACTACGAGGCGCTTCCATTGTGGAGGAACACCATATCCTTATGGGTACGGTGATTGACAAGGTTCAGTCCGTCAAGAGCGGACTGACCGAAGCCTGCAACGGCCTGCTGACAAGCTTTGAGGTAAGCGACGCAAAAAGAGAAAAGTCCCAATATAGACAGTAGCCCCTGAGACACTGTACGGTATCCAGAAAGAAAAGCCGGACAAAGGATCAATTAAATTTTGCAGGAAACTAACTGAATGTGTCTTATGTGAATAAGAAGGCATCGCTATTGGCTGCGACCTCACACACTGCCGAAGTCTCTGGACTAAAGCAGAGACAGGAGCGGGCCGAGGTCGAGCTCGGCCAAGCGAGGAAGCAGCTAGAGGACTAGCAAGGTACGTAATGACTTGCTATATATCCGGAAAGAATAAATGATGTGTTTTGACCATAGTGTCATGATATGTGTAGGAGCGACGACCGAGGTCGAGGCCTGATGTCTACTACACAACCTTCTTCTTGTAGACGTTGTTGGGCCTCCAAGTGCAGAGGTTTGTAGGACAGTAGCAAATTTCCCTCAAGTGGATGACCTAAGGTTTATCAATCCGTGGGAGGCGTAGGATGAAGATGGTCTCCCTCAAACAACCCTGCAACCAAATAACAAAGAGTCTCTTGTGTCCCCAACACACCCAATACAATGGTAAATTGTATAGGTGCACTAGTTCGGTGAAGAGATGGTGATACAAGTGCAATAATGAGGGTAGATATATGTTTTTGTAATCTGAAAATATAAAAACAGCAAGGTAACAAGTGGTAAAAGTGAGCGTAAACGGTATTGCAATGCGTTGAAACAAGGCCTAGGGTTCATACTTTCACTGGTACAAGTTCTCTCAACAAAAATAACATAATTGGATCATATAACTATCCCTCAACATGCAACAAAGAGTCACTCCAAAGTCACTAATAGCGGAGAACAAACAGAGAGATTATTGTAGGGTACGAAACCACCTCAAATTTATTCCTTCGGATCAATCTATCATAGAGTTCATACTAGAATAACACCTTAAGACACAAATCAACCAAAACCCTAATGTCACCTAGATACTCCAATGTCACCACAAGTATCTGTGGGTATGATTATACGATATGCATCTGTCGGATTTCGGGTTCCGGCAGACCCTTGAGGTTCGAACACTAGGGTGCGCGCGGAGATCTCGCCCTCTACCTACCTACACCCTGCCACCTCGCTTGGATCTAAACTATACAAAGAACAACACAAGAGATGCAAGGTTTATACTAGTTCGGGCCACCATTGTGGTGTAATACCCTACTCTAGTTTGTGGTGTGGTGGATTGCCTCTTGGGCTGATGGTGATGAACAATACAAGGAAGAACAGCCTCGCGAGGGTCTGTTCCTGGCTGGTGCGATGAACTGCTAGGGGAAGTTCAGTCGCTCTCTCTCTGCTGATTCCAGCTGCCTCTGGCTACCGATTCCATTTGCCCTACTATGGTGGCTAGCTCTACTTATACAGGTAGAGGCCCTGGGCCTCTTCCCAAATATTGAGCGGGAAGGGCGCCAACAATTGGCCATTTTGAAGGGCAACATCTGGTACACTTATCCTGACTAAAGTTGGTCCTCGCCTGTCAAAGGCTCTGGTGGTGACGCCGGCTTGGGCTCCACAATGACTTCCTTCTTGCCGTTGGACTGGTCTTGGTCTTGTTGCACCGAAACGGATGCCTTTGCCTGATGCTCTCGCTCGCGCTTGCTCCCTTTGCACCAAAGAGGAAAGGAGGACACTGCGCGGGCTGGTGCCCGCCTGGCGCCTTTGGTCATCATGGCTTGCGTCATGGGCACCTCGTGAGGTACCCCGCCTTGATCTCTCCGCCTCCTCACGAGCCACTGATGAGGCCGTGCTCGAGGAAGCTCCTGTCATCCGCCTCATGAGGCTTGGCCTCGCGAGGGTCTTGAGCTTGTGTTGATGAAGATGGGCCGTGATGGGTCCCCTTGAGCCACGCGCAGCCGCAGTGCCAAGTCTGGTGACCCCGTTCCCGTGAACGCAGACAGTAGCCCCGGGCCCAAGGCGCGCCGGACTTGGCCGAGCAGAGAAGCGAAGGGCAAGTGGCGTCATGCATGAGCCCTAACAGCCTGCGGCCTTGGGCTCCGCGTGGCGGTTGATTGGATGTGGGTGCCTTAGCAACCGCGCGAGTTGATAAAGGAGCGGCGTCGACCTAGGCTTAGCTTCCCTTGCTTTCTCTGGTTACTTTCAGATCCCCTTTCTTGCGCCTCTCCTTCCTGCCTCCAAAATCTTCAGATCCACTTCGACTGCACGCCCTAGCAAGGCATGGCGCCTCGCCAGACCCCGGCCGGAGCTTGGTACGCGCCTGCCCTGGACTTGCCGAACGTGTCGGAGGCGAGCCTTGCCGGTGCGCCCGGATGGCGCGGGGCGCAAGGCATCGACGGGCGAAGGTGTTCAAGGTCGGCTCCGCCCTCCCGAGGGCCAAGGGAGCACCTTCTATCCGCTCTTTGTAAGCGCCATTGTTGCCGGTCTGATGCCTCCCTTTTCCGAGTTCTTCTTCTCTGTCCTCCGCCATTACAAGCTACAAGCTCTACATCTCCACCCCAACTCTGTTCTCCTCCTGGCGATCTTCGCCTACTATTGTGAGGCTCACGTTGGGGTGCAGCCCTCAGTGGCCCTGCTGCGCCACTATTTCTCCCTCCGAACCTCTCGTGGTTCCCTTTCTGCGTGTCTGAAGCTTCACAGACGGTAGCTCCATCGCCATTTCAACCCGGGAAGAGGATTGAGGGCTTCAGGAGCAAGTGGGTCTTGGTGGATGTTGGGCGCATCCACCCTCGGCTAATCTTGCTCACGGAGCACCCCACGCACTCCGACGATTGGTCTCGAGTGGAGCTCGTGGGCCCCCGCGTGAGGCCGGTGTTGGAGAAGATGGACATGGATCTGAGGCCGGCCAGCATGGCGGCGGCAAAGCTGACCGGCGCGTCGCTGCTGAGGGAATTACTGGAGCATCAGCTGGCTCCGCCGTCGCACTCCACTTCCAATGTGGAGGCCCCACCGAGCCCATGGTCTTGGCCGACGAAGACCTGGCTGCGGTTCTCCAATCTTTGGTCAGGCGGCGTGGCGAGGTTGGAGGGCGCTCCCACGCCTGTTCCTCCGTGGCGACCGGGAGCAGGTAGTGTAGTCCATGCCCGTCTTCAACGGGACGGGCCCGTGCCATGAGGCTCCGAGGACCCGGTGGATGTGTCCTCCGCGACTCCAGCAATGAGAAGGGAGAAGGGAGCGGGAAGGAGGGCTCGACTGAGGCGGCGACCGACGGAGAGTCAAGGCTCCCTCCCTCGGTGCAAGTCCCGCGTTCTCTGCCTCTCACCGGCGGCAGCGGCGACGAGGATGATGATGAGCAGGCGGCGGAGCTTGCCCCTGATCCCGAAGAAGGATAGGACCGGGCTGATCCCCCGCGGGTCTACCCCGACCCCGAGGCGATCCGTTGGCGCGCCTCCTGCTCCCGAGCTCCTTGAGGCTGATCCTTGTAGCCGGCTCTCGGGCTTCAAGTATGGCCGGAGGTTGCTCGAGCTCACGAGCAACGACATGTAAGTGGTCGATTCCTATCTTATTTCTTGTTTTGTCACTGAGGCTTGACGTCTGTATCTCTTGGCTAGGCTGGCGCCCGCGGCAAAGAAGCCGAAGGGATCTCCTGAGGTTCCGTCTGGGGCAGCGCCTCCGCCCGTGAAAGAAGGTGACCGCGATGCACGGGCCTCTCCTGCCCGGTCGTCCTCACGAGGCCTGGCTGAGCCGGCTAGGGCGAGATTAGCCCCCATGGCCCAGGCGGCTCCTGAGGTGCCCTTGCCTGACGCTGCCACCACAGCCGTTGGGGCGCAGCAGGCTCCGCCTCAGGATACTGTGGTCACGCTGCCGCCTTCTCCTCCTACCCCACCGGCTGTCTCTCCGACTCCTCCTACCGTTACAGATCGTCTTTCTTGCCCGGCCCCAGGACTTCTGGCAGGATCTTCGGGGCGCCGACCCTCGTCTGGTGGCCGGGCGCTTGGAGCTGGCTTCTGGCTGGATTCGCTCCGACGCTTCGATCCGGGCGGCGCTGGTCCAGGCCTCGACGGCTTGCGACGAGGAGAAGCAGGCCGTCCTTGGGGCGAAAGCTGCTCGCGACGCTGCCTTGGGGGAGGTAGCCGATGTCCGAGGTCGCTGCAAGGCGCTGGAGAGCGAGCTGCAGGGCCTGCAGGACCAGCTCACCAAGGAGGCCCGCCTTCGCCAAGAGCAGGAGGAAGGCATGAAAGCTCGCGAGGTGGCCGTCAAGGATCGGGACGCCAAGCTCAAGAAGCATCATGAATGCCTAGGCGTGCTGGAGCAAGAGTTGGAGGCAAGGAAGGTCAAGCTGGACGTCAAGGCACGAGTCCTTGCCGAGGATCGCGTGGCCTTCACGGAGATGGAGGTGAGGGCTCGCACCTTGCTGAGGGAGCTTTACGATAGCGGCCTGGAGAGCCCGCTTGCCGGTGCAGAGGACAGCCCTGCCAAGCTGAGGGTTCGCGCTCTTGAAGATGTTGCCCTTGGCCTTGGCCCTATGGCTGAGGCCGAGGCGCGTGTCTTGTCTTCTGCAGCACAGACGCGGGTCCTCACCCACGTCTAACTTCGCGATCCCAACGTCGACCTCGACAGCCTGCTAGAGCCAGCGAGCGGCGAGCTTGCCGCTGCCGCTACTGAGGCCGTGAAGGGTCATGCGGAGGCTCTGCTGGGGAAGTTCCGTGCCTTCAGCACCAAGCCGAAGCGGGGCGCTTCCAACCCTGCGGCTCCGCAAGGCGAACCCGCTCCGCGCAGCTTCACCACCGACAAGTGACTCCGTTATGGCTCCTATTCTGCTTTTCATTCCTGCACATGTATCATGCCTCGGGGAGGCGTTTAAATTTGCATTTGGCGTTGTGATAACAGTTATGGACTGTAATATTTGCTTTGAAATTCCTTGAAATTTGCGCTTTTCCTTCCTACTTGCTTATGTTCTCTGCCGGCAGAGCCGGCTCCTTGATACTCGGCCATTGTTAGCCCCGACCGAAAACCGGGGACGGGGCCAAGGAGTGAGGGGCTACGTGACAAGTTAGGCTCCTGAGTCGCGATGCTCAGGAGTCCCCCTTGGCGCATGAACAACAAGTAGGGAGGTGAGATGTGGGTGGATCTACAGTTCTACGTCTTAAGAGCCCGGCCCCGCGCATACCTCAACCGCCGTTAGCCTTTCGGAACTAAGGAGTGAGGGGCTACGTGACCAGTTAGGCCCCTGAGTCGCGATGCTCAGGGGTCCCCCTTGACGCTCAAATAGCCTTCGTACCTTGGCTCCCCTCGGGGATGGACGTGCGACGAACCAGGCCCGATGGGCCTGGCTGGGTGGCGTGCATCTGGGCATGACCCAGGCGCAGCCCCCGTGCCCAGCCCCCTCGCGCGGCACTCCTGTGGGGAGGCGTTGCGATGAGGCCAGAGACTGAGCTCTGGGCTCCCTGAGGTTGATGCAGCCCGGGGGCCACCCTCAGTTGTTTATCACCAGCGCGGAGCATAGCGCTTCCGTATGTGTACGGGCATAGCCGCTCCTCGGCAGTGTCGTCAGCCAGTGCGGAGCATGGTGCTTCCACTGGTGCGTGGGAGGGGGCTCCCCCTGCAGGAGGAGCCCCGGGCGTCTGACCTCGCCTCGACACGTGGCTGGCACGGTAGGGCTGACGAGGTGTATCTGGGCACCCGTGAGCCAAGACGGGACTCACGGGCCCTACCTCAAGGCGGGTTGCGCTGCACCGGGCCTTATCTTGCGATGTGTTCCTGCAGATTTGGTTAGATGCCGGCGCTCTACATCCTCGTCCCGCCCTCGAGCTGGTCTCGGCCGTTCTTTGGTATGCCAGTCGTGATGCAAAGGGACAAGGCCAGAGGGTGAGGGCTGGAGAGCCGATGGGAGCCTGAGTCGCGATGCTCAGTACCCCCTTTAACGTGCAAGCGGTCGACATGAACGAAGAAAAGGTGCCGTGGATTGGCATTAAATAACAAGCATGATGGGTCAACGCATGACCGAAATAAACGCAAGAGGGATACATGTCGCCGGGTTCTGCCCGAGCGACTTGGGGATGATGCAGCCCGAGGGGCGCCCCCAACAAGATAAGCTAGGAACATGAAGTAAAAGGGATACACGCCGCAGGGACGGACCCACGCGGCCTAGGAATAATGCAGCCATGGGGGGCGCTCCCAGCTGGAAATGAAACATGAAAGACGTCACCTGATTGCGTTGAAGACGAAAGGGTGTTGGTGCGGCAGACTCGGTGGGCTGCGGGAGCCGATCCTCACGAGCCCCCAGGCTCAGGGGCCTCGGGAGGCTCCGGAGGCGCTGGTGGCTCCTCGTGGACCATCTCCATCTCTGCCAGGGCTGCGGAACACCTGGCCTCTTGAGCCTCCAGGATGCACCTCATGAGGCGCTGGCGCGTGGCAGCCGCGTTCGGCAAGCCGTAAGGCATGCGAACATGGCTGTGGGGTGGACCTTCGCAGCGCCCCACATGAGAGGGCCAGAGGCGCTCCTGAGAGGCGGCTCGGTTGAGCCCTGGTATGTCGATGCAGACGTGCAGCCCACCATCCTCGCCTGGATGGGGAGCTACGGCCAGTGGCGGCGGCTGCCACTCATGACTCTTGACTCCTGCAGCTCCTGAATGATCTTGCTGATGAACTCTTGAGGGTTCGGCCCTCCTCGCTTCGCTCCTTCTTGAAGGAAACGTGCTTCGAAACACGCCTCCAAGTGGTGCCAAAGCGCCTCCCTCGTGACCTTAGCAAGGTCGGTGGCCCTCGGGAGCCCCGAGCCCTGCTGAGGAGGAGGACGCCGGGTGCGCTTTCCTATGCGACAGAAGGAGGTTCCCCTTGAGGAGGCGCAGACCCTGAGGGGCCTGCCTCCTGAGGGGTCGGGCCGGACGACGTCTTCTTCTTATTGGGGGCGGTCTCGGGAAGCCTCCTGCTTCCACGATCCGGGTCTTCCAGTGATGCGGCCTGAAAGGCTCGCTCCAGGGAGCAAACCGCGTCTTTCTCTTCGCAGGGCACCGTGATGACTCCGCCACTTCCCGGCATCTTGAGGACGTTGTAGCCGTGGTGGGTTACGGCCATGAACTTGGCCAGTGCTGGGTACCCAAGGATGGCGTTGTATGGCAGGCGAATGTGGGCGACGTCGAAGTCGATGAGCTCGGTGCGGTAGTTGTCGCGTGCGCCGAAGGTGACAGGGAGGCAAACCTACCCAATCGGGACCGTGGAGCCGTCGGCGACCCCAGAGAAAGGCTTGGTTGGCTGAAGCTGATTGTAAGGCACTTGGAGATTGTTGAACGTTTCCACATACAGGACATTGAGCCCTGCCCCACCATCGATGAGGGTCTTGGTGACCAGCACGTTGCTGATGATTGGGGAGCAAAGCATCGGGAGGACTCCGGCTGCGGCAGCACACTTGAGCTGATCCGTTGAACTGAACGTGATGGCGCACGCTGACCACCTGAGGGGGCGTGTGGCTTCGAGCTCGGGGAGGACTGCATTCACTTCGCGGGCGAACTGCTTGAAGATGCATTGAGAGGCTGGGGCTTGAGCTCCGCCCAGGATGCAGGCGATCGCGTGCGGCTCCTGGAAGCCCCAGCCCCCTCGTCCTGATGATGGTCTTCATTTCTCCTTGGCTGCGGTGGCAGAGGAGGGAGGCCTGCGTTGCCTTGCGGGCGATCCTCGCGAGGCTGATCCCTCCAGCCTCCCTCACGAGGCGGGTCCCGCCAGCGATCCTCGCGAGGTTGGTCGCGCCACCCTTGGCGAGGGCCGCGGTCTTCCCAGCGTCCTGTGTTCCTTCCTCCTCCTCGGTCGTAGCCCCGGTCGCTGCGGTCGGGACGTCGGCCGATCCTCCCTTCTCGCACGGCTCGGAGCTCTTGACATTCGTTGGTGTTGTGGGTGTGGAGGTCGTGGTACACGCAGTACCGGCTGCCCTTGGAAGACTCGGGCCAATCTCTGCCTCGCTTGGTGTCCAGTTCTGCCGCGAGCACGGCAGCCCCCTTGCGCTTCACATCCTTGGACTTGGGCTTCTTCTCTTCTGGGTCTACGGCAGGCAGCTCGAGGAGGGAGAGACGCCCTTCCTCGGCCCTGGCGCACTTGGTCGCCAAGTTGAACAACTCCAAGGAAGTGCACAAGTCCTCATGCATCGTCAGCTCCTCCTTCATCTTGATGTTGCGCGCACCGCCGGAGAAGGCGGAGATGATGGCCTCCTCGGTCACCTTGGGAATCTTGAGGCGTGCATTGTTGAAGCGCTGGATGTATTTCTGCAGGGTCTCCCCTGGTTGTCGCTTGATGCGCGCATGTCGCTCACTGCTGAGGGGCCAGTCACAAGTACCTTGAAGTTGGCGATGAAGCAGTGCGCATCTCGTCCCGAGGAGGAGATCGTTCACAGAGCCAGTTCAGAGCCAAAAGGGCAGGCCCGTCATGAGCGCCATGGGAAACCAGTTTGCCATTACCTTCTCGTCTCCGTTGGCGGCTTCGATGCCCAGCTCGTAGAGCTGGAGGAACTCTGCGGGGTCGGCCGTACCGTCATAGCGAGGAGGCAGGTCTGGCTTGAACTTGCCGGGCCACGCGACGCTGCGCAGCTCGGTGGTGAAGGCACGGCAGCCTGTTGTGGCCACGGGAGGCCTTGGGTGATGAAGAGCTTGGTCTTGCGGGTCCCCATGCGCTGCAGCTGGGAGCAGCACGGGGTCTTGACGTGCCGGAGCAGGAGCGTGGTCACGACAAGCTGGAGCGGGGAGCACTCGGGCAGCTTCTTGCGGGCGAGGGACTTCCTGGCAGCACTTCTCTTGCCGTGCTGGCGCCGGACGGAGCGGCTCCCGTCCATGGACCATGCGCCTTGGGGCCAAGGCGCCTTCTTGAGGGGGAGGCGGCCGAGGCGCCCCCGGAGCTTCGTCGCCCACGTAGGGCGGGGTGCGGTCCAGCAGGACGGACAGCGCGGGGGAGCCCCCTGCGGCGTGGACGAGCTCGATGACGCGGTCGAGCCACTCTTCATAGACGTCGTCAACGGGACGGTAGCGCAGGAGCTCGTTTGCCGCGATGGGCGCAGCTCGAGCCTCCATGGGTGCGCGGAATGCGCGAGACGAAGAACCAGCCGGGGCGAGTGAGGGGGTAGCAGTGCGGCCGTCTTGCCTCACGGAGGGATGCTGGGACGACGCTTGCTGCTTGTTCCCCGCCGGGCCAGTGGCGGCGTTGACGGCAGTCGATGGGGAACGACGAGGGCGCCTGCTGACGGGAGCCGTCTGGGCGACGCGGGAAGCGAGAGCGGCTCGGCGCTCGGCATGGGCCCGACGAGTGTCAGACATGGATGCGGTGGTCGACGAAGAACAGGGCGGTGGAAGACGAATTCCGGCGCACCCCTACCTGGCGCGCCAAATGTCGGATTTTGGGTACCGGCAGACCCTTGAGGTTCGAACACTGGGGTGCGCGCGGAGATCTCGCCCTCTACCTACCTGCACCCCGCCGCCTCGCTTGGATCTAAACTACACAAAGAACAACACAAGAGACGCAAGGTTTATACTAGTTCGGGCCACCATTGTGGTCTAATACCCTACTCTAGTTTGTGGTGTGGTGGATTGCCTCTTGGGCTGATGGTGATGAACAATACAAGGAAGAACAGCCTCGCGAGGGTCTGTTCCTGGCTGGTGCGATGAACTGCTAGGGGAAGTTCAGTCGCTCTCTCTCTGCTGATTCCAGATGCCTCTGGCTACCGATTCCATTTGCCCTACTATGGTGGCTAGCTCTACTTATACAGGCAGAGGCCCTGGGCCACTTCCCAAATATTGAGCGGGAAGGGCGCCAACAATTGGCCATTTTGAAGGGGAGCATCCGTACACTTATATCGACTAAAGTTGGTCCTCGCGTCAAAGGCTCTGGTGGTGACGCCGGCTTGGGCTCCACAATGACTTCCTTCCTGCCGTTGGACAGGTCTTGGTCTTGTTGCACCGAAACGGATGCCTTTGCTTGATGCTCTCGCCCGCGCTTGCTCCCTTTGCACCAAAGAGGAAAGGAGGACACTCCGCGGGCTGGCGCCCGCCTGTCGACCGCCTGGCGCCTTTGGTCGTCATGGCTTGCGTCATGGGCACCTCGTGAGGTACCCCGCCTTGATCTCTCCGCCTCCTCACGAGCCAGCCTGATGAGGCCGTGCCTGAGGAAGCTCCCTGTCGTCCGCCCCGCGAGGCTTGGCCCCTCGCGAGGGTCTTGAGCTTGTGTTGATGAAGATGGGCCGTGATGGGCCCCCCTTGAGCCACGCTGCAGGCAGGCAAGTCTGGGGACCCCCGTTCCCAGAACGCCGACAGCATCACACAATCTCAGATTCATCTATTCAACCAACACAAAGTACTTCAAAGAGTGCCCCTAAGTTTCTACCGGAGAGTCAAGACGAAAACGTGTGCCAACCCCTATGCATAGGTTCATGGGCAGAACCCGCAAGTTGATCACCAAAACATACATCAAGTGAATCACGTGATATCCCATTGTCACCACAGATATGCACGGCAAGACATACATCAATTGTTCTCAAATCATTAAAGACTCAATCCGATAAGATTGCTTCAAAGGGAAAACTCAATCCATTACAAGAGAGTAGAGGGGGAGAAGCAACATAAGATCCAACTATAATAGCAAAGCTCGCGATACATCAAGATCGAATCACCTCAAGAACACGAGAGAGAGAGAGAGAGAAAGAGAGAGAGAGATCAAACACATAGCTACTGGTACATATCCTCAGCCCCAAGGGTGAACTACTCCCTCCTCATCATGGAGAGCACCGGGATGATGAAGATGGCCACCGGTGACGGATCCCCCCTCCGGCAGGGTGCCGGAACAGGGTCTCGATTGGTTTTTGGTGGCTACAGAGGATTGCGGCGGCGGAACTCCCTATCTCTTCTGTTCCCCGAAGGTTTTAGGGTACATTGGTATATATAGGCGGAAGAAATACGTCAGGGGAGCCACGAGGGACCCACGAGGGTGGAGGGCGCGCCCCCTGCCTCGTGCCTCCCTTGTTGCTTTCTTGACGTGGACTCCAAGTCTCCTGGGTTGCTTTCCTTCCAAAAGTAACTTCTCAAGAAGGTTTCATTCCGTTTCGACTCCGTTTGATATTCTTTTTCTTCGAAACACGACAAGGGAAAAAACAGGAACAGGCACTCGGCTCTGGGTCAATAGGTTAGTCCCAAAAATAATATAAAAGAGCATAATAAAGCCCATAAACATCCAAGATGGATAATATAATAGCATGAATACTTCATAAATTATAGATACGTTGGAGACGTATCAAGGCCCTTATAAAGGCTCTGGCCGAAGCCGAGGAGAAAGGTGCCAAGGAGCAAGCCGCCCGTAAGAAGGTCAAGGCCAGGCTTAACGAGGTCCAGCAAGAGCTCTAGGACGCTGTGAAGAAATGTGAGGCCTTGGAGTGCGATGTTTCGGCTCGAGAGGTCGAACTCGCCAAGGCTCGGCAAAGCACGGAAGAAGCCCGGCTTGAGGCCCAGGGCGCCCTCCAGGAGATCCAGGAGGCCAGGAAGATCGCGGTGGGTAAGGCGTTTAGTATGCAAAGCAAGTATGTGAAGAAGAAATATTTCTTACTAACCCAGATTCGGAGTTCTCCAGGGGAGTTCGCTGATCTGCCGCACAGTGTGTCCGACGCTGCGGAGTTCTTCCGAGCCGAAGAAGGGAGCTCCACGGAGAAGCTGTTCTGGTTGCAATATCTTGTGCCAGAACATCCGGTGCCCTTAAGCGATCAGCTAAAACAGTTGGTCGAGCTGCACAGGGTGGCCAAGCTGGCCATGAAGGATTTGATAATCCGGGTATGGCCTGCCGAAGCTATACCCAGTAGCTACTTCGGTCTCATGAAGCAGCTGGTAGATGCCTGCCCTCGGCTGGATACCATCAAGCGGTCGGTCTGCATCGAGGGCGCGCGCATGGCCTTCGCCCATGTCAAGGTGTGGTGGGCGAAGATGGACGCCATCAAGCTGGTGACCAAGGGGCCGCCTGAGGGCAAGGAGCACCGCACGCCCAAGCGATACTTTGAAGACGTCCTCGCGGGATCTCGCATTGGCGATGCAATGTGCGAAAGACATTATTTTCGAATGAATACATTCATGTTGTCTCTTCCTTGTATGATGAAACAAAGTTGTTATGTGATATAATTTTTGTTATGTTTAAAAAAATACCTCATGTGCGGCCGTGTTGTATGAAATCTGAGAGTTGGCCAGTCGCCGGCTTCTGCCCCGACGTAGGTAGTACGGGGGTGTTCGGGATGGAATCTAAACACTCTTGATCCAATTGTTTGGTCCTTGAAGGAGGTGTTTAGCGCAACCAACCAGGCAATCACATTATGCGGCTTTAGCACCCTCACTTAGACCTAGGAGTTTGACAATAGAAATGTGGGTGCAACCCCTAGTATCCGAACTAGAATGCTATAAGCACCCGATCGGGTAAGTACTGGTCCCTCGCGTAATGCGGAAAAATCTCTAACGATTTGAAACCTCTGAAGAGCTGACTGGCTCTCGCCTCATCATGACAGTCAGTTTTCGGCTTTCTCTACTGAGGTGCTCCTTCGGGTAAACCAGGGCACAATCGCAGTAGTGCTCCCTTTACTACCTTAGCCGATATAGCGGCACGTAAGGTAGCAAGCACACGAGCCGGGCAACCCAACTATTGACCCAAGACATGATTTGGAGCCAATGCATATAGTGCTAAATTCGGGGTGCCGAACCATACTAAAAAGTGTTCGGACTTTGTTACCATAGTGTGGGGCACTATGAAGCCCCTAGCAAATTGAAACGTACCACAGTGTACGATTGCCATCTGATAAGGTTATTAATAGAAAAAGGAAAACAACAGAAAAGGAGCAAAAATAATGAGCAGGGGCCCTAAAATTTGGGCCGCGAACTATTTCCGTTATACTTTGATTAATACGTCAAAGCGCATGGATACAAATAGTGCGATAAGCAACAGGCTATTTAACATGCCACAACCAAGGGAGAGCCGCGTGTGGGCCCTGAAAACGGGTAGAGTGGTCATTAAATAAACCACCTAGAAAGTCCCCTCTACATCCAGGTTGACTGCCGTCTAGGTGTATTTGTCCTTCGAAAGGAACTACGATCAAGCCATCAGGGAAGGCCTGTGGAAAAGAGATCTGAAAAGGAAAAGATAAACAGTGAAAGTATATGTGTCCGGGAGCGGCCGAGCCGTATTGTGGATCACAAGCTAGTTATGCCCATGGTATTTTGAGTGCGTAGTTATGTACGCGCGGTGCGAATGCCGCCACTTGATTGGGACTGGGACGGAGGCCAAATTGCTAATCGAGCTCTTGACGAGCCGAGTTGTCCTGCTGCAGAATAGTCCGGGCCCACTTGATAGTTTCCGGGAGCTCGGCCGCCGAATTAAAGTTCTGCTTGAAAAGGCCGCTCTGTTCTTCCGCTGCTAAGGCGGCGGTGTGCACCTTGGTTTGGAGGGAGCGCTCCGTGTTTCCATTGACTGTTATGATGCCGCGTGGTCCGGGCATCTTGAGCTTGAGATAAGCATAGTGAGGCACCGCATTGAGTCGAGCAAATGTGGTTCGTCCGAGTAGTGCATGATAGCCGCTGCGAAAAGGGACGATATCGAAGATTAGCTCTTCGCTTCGGAAGTTGTCCAGAGAGCCGAAGATGACTTCTAACATGATTGAGCCCGTACAGCGAGCCTCTACACCTGGTATGACTCCTTTAAAGGTAGTCTTTGTGGGCTTGATCTGTGATGGGTTAATGCCCATTTTGCGCACTGTATCCTGATAGAGCAGATTGAGGCTGCTGCCACAGTCCATGAGGACTCGCGTCAGGTGGAATCCATCAATGATTGGGCCGAGGACCAGTGCGGCTGAACCTCCATGACAGATGGTTGTCGGATGATCCCGACGATCAAAAGTGATCGGGCATGACGACCATGGATTAAATTTTGGGGCGACTGGCTCTATCGCATAGACGTCCCTGAGCGCGCGCTTGCTCTTGGGGATGTGTGTAGCATATATCATGTTCACCGTTTTGACCTGAGGGGTAAACTTCTTTTGTCCCCCTGTGTTCGGTTGCCGGGGCTCCTTATCATCGTCCTCGCTTTGTGATCCCTTTTCCTTGTTCTCGGCATTTAACTTGTCGGCCTGTTTAAAAACCCAACAATCTCTGTTGGTATGGATCTGGCATGGACGATCGAGTATGCGGTCCAAGCTGGATGGTTACTGATTGTTTCTTTTATATGGCTTCTTCCGCTGACCGGACTTGGAGCCACTGAATCCGGCATTGACTGTAGTGTCATCGGTGTTGTCACCATTACTTCGACGTTTGTGTCTGCTGCGTCGGAGCTTGCCGTTGCTATTTTTGACCTCGGAGGTGCCGATTTCACTTGTTGTATTTTTTCTACGGGCCAACCAACTATCCTCACCCGCACAAAAGCGGGTCATGAGTGTCGTGAGGGTTGCCATGGACTTCGGCTTTTCCTGGCCGAGGTGCCGGGCTAGCCATTCATCATGGATGCTATTTTTAAAGGCCGCTAGGGCTTCGGCATCCGGACAGTCGATGATCTGGTTCTTTTTAGTTAGGAACCTAGTCCAGAATTTCCAGACTGACTCTCCAGGCTGTTGAACTATGTGGCTTAACTCATCGGCATCTGGTGGCCGGACATATGTACCTTGGAAGTTGTCGAGGAAGGCTTCTTCCAGGTCCTCCCAGCTGCCAATAGAATTTTCAGGCAAACTGTTTAACCAGTGCCGAGCTAGACCTTTGAGTTTAGTTGGGAGGTATTTGATGGCGTGAAGGTCATCTCCGCGGGCCATATGGATATAGAGAATAAAATCCTCGATCCATACCGCGGGATCGGTTGTTCCATCGTATGATTCGATATTTATGGGTTTAAACCCTTCTGGGAATTCATGATTCATTACTTTGTTAGTGAAGCAAAGAGGGTGTGTGGCGCCTCTATATCGGGCCGCATCGCGACGTAGCTCCGATGGAGTCCGTCTGCGGTTTTCGGCCCGGGCGTGACTAGGTTTGTCACGTCTGAATAGGTAGCCGTCGTCACGTGGCGAGGCACGTCCTCGCGGTCCGTAGATCGATCTTGTATGTCCTGCTCTACTGTCCAGGTCCTGCCGAATGTCATATGTATAACCCCGAGTTGTTTTATCCCTGCCTTTACGGCAAGGTGGGGCGGTCTGGTGTTCGGCTTGAGTTGCCGCTTTAACCCGACCGCGTGGCAGTCGGTCAGCCGCGTTGCACGATGATGGTACGGGCTCCGGCACCTCGTCATCGAACAGAGGTAGCAATTTGCGCTTCGGGTAACTTTTGGCTGGGCGCTTAAGGCCGTATTCTTCGGCTGCCAATACGTTAGTCCATCTATCATTGAGCAGATCTTGATCAGCTTGAAGCTGCTGCTTCTTCTTTTTTAGGCTACTTGCAGTGGCTATTAGCTTGCGCTTAAAGCGCTCCTACTCGAGAGGTTCCTCAGGCACGATGAAATCCTCGTTGCCAAGGCTCGTCTCATCCTCGGAGGGTGGAAGGTAAGTGTTGCCCTCTGAGTCGTCGTTTGTGGCATGTTCGTCAAGGCTAACTTGCCCGTGTTCCCGATTGTCATGTTCGGCCGTTTGTTCATCGAGATCTTCTCTGTCTTCGACATCGTCCGGAGTGTGATCGTCTCCTATGCCGGTGTTGCTGTCCTTGCTACGGCGGGATTTAGAGCGGCGCCGCTGACGCTGGCGCTTTGGTTGTGTCTTAGGAGGCTCATCCTCAGCTGGTTTTTCCTTATCCTTGCTGTTATTCTCTTTGGGTGTATCCACCATGTATACGTCGTATGAAGAGGTGGCCGTCCAGCGCCCGGTAAACAGCAGGTTTTGGCCATGCTCCTCATCTGCATCGTCGTCCACGTCGTCGATGTCCTCGGAGCCGTAATCGAGCAAGTCGGTTAAGTCCTTGAAAGTGGCTATGTAGTGGGTGGCGGGTGGGAAGCGAAATTCCCCGTCGTCAGCCTCCAGTTCGAACTGGACATAGTTCTGCTATGAGCCCTCTGCTAAAGATAGATTTTTTTAATGAGTTTAACATGTCGCCTAAAGGCGAGTGTTTGAAGATGTCCGCGGTGCTGAATTCGACGATCGATGACCAATCCAGCTCAACATGCGCGGACACACATGGTTCGGAACTTATAGTCGGAGATGAGTCCGAGGTTCCAGAGATACAGATATCACCCGAGGTTAGGTCTGTGTGCGGCTCCAACACCGTGGAATCTGCGGCCTCCGTGGCGGGGTTGAGCTCCCCGTCCTCGGATGGCGCGATCTGCTCCGGATCTAAGGCCGGAGTAGTTACAGGTGCAATTTCCTGAGCATGGTCTGATGACAGATTTAGGTCATGTTCATTGTAGGGACAGGGAGCGGCCGCCGTGGTCTCGAAGCCATCGAAGATCAAGTCTCCACGGATATCCGCGACGTAGCTCAAGCTCCCAAATTTGACCTGATGGCCAGGGGCGAAGCTGTCGATCTGCTCCAGATGACCAAGTGAGTTGGCCCGCAGTGCGAAGCCGCCAAACACGAAGGTCTATCCGGGGAGGAAGGTTTCCCCTTGGACAGCATCGTTGTTGACGATTGACGGAGCCATCAAAACCTTTTGAGGACAGCACAGTGGAACTCTCAATGAAAGCACCAATGTCGGTGTCAAAACCGGCGGATCTCGGGTAGGGGGTCCCGAACTGTGCATCTAAGGTCGATGGTAACAGGGGAGGGGGACACAATGTTTACCCAGGTTCGGGCCCTCTCTATGGAGCTAATACCCTACTTCCTGCTTGATTGATCTTGATGAATATGAGTATTACAAGAGTTGATCTACCACGAGATCGTAATGGCTAAAACCCTAGAAGTCTAGCCTGTATGACTGTATGTGTTTCCGGACTAAACCCTTCGGTTTATATAGACACCGGAGGGTGCTAGGGTTGTACAAAGTCGGTTACAGAGAAGGGAATCTTCATATTTGATCACCAAGCTTGCCTTCCACGCCAAGGAGAGTCCCATCCGGACACGGGTAGAGTCTTCGATCTTCGTATCTCCACAGCTCATCAGTCCGGCCCATGGCTAACAGGCTAGACGCCCGAGGACCCCTTAGTCCAGGACTCCATCACAATCCATGGATACAAAATTAGTATACTGTACTATTTAATAATCAAGGGCGGGGCCTTTCCCGCGCGGTAGGCAAGGCAGTTCCGCCTAGTTGGTTCGACAGAGACAAGAGAAGATGAGGGAGTAGGCTGCTGCAAACCTAGGGCTGTGTGATTTGACAGCGAGTTACTGCTGGACATGTGGGGCCCCGTGATTTGACTTTCCATTATCATTTTTACTATGGCGCAACGACCTGCGTGAGTCTCCTAATTCCCGACCACCTCCATGGTATGCAGGCACTACAAGAAATATGCCAACTTGTGACCACCACTATTGGTCACTAAAAGGTCATGGTTTTTCATTTGCGACCTTTTTGTGACCAAAAACAGAAGGTCAAAAGCTGGCGGTCGTAAACTTACTATAGCGACCTTTCTTCTGGAATGGTCAAAGACGTTTACAACCAAAATATGTCCACTATGGCGTTTTGGTCACTAGCAACCTCCCCAGGCCACGTAGGCATCCAGCGTGGCAAGCTGATGTGGCACAAGATTCAGCCCGGTCCAATTCAGTTTTCTACATGGGCCTAGCCCATTTAGTATTTTTTTCATGTTAATTATGGTCGGCTTCATGGGCCACGCCTTACAATTCGGACTTTTATTTTTCTGGGCCATGGCCCTTTTGTAAACCATTACATTAGGCCTTTTTGTTCAGGTTTTCCAGAAATGCACAATGTTCCAGTCCACTATTATTTGGGTTGTAGCCTTTTTAGAGCCCATATATTATTTGGTCCAATAGAACATTTGGTCATTTTATTCACTAATTTCCAGTTTACACATTTGAAGAACAAACACTAAATAATTCTCTCAATTAAATGATTAAATTCAAAAATTATTCATCCAAATACACACGACAGCACATACAACTCTGCACGTCCAACATCATCTAAAACAAGCAAAAACAGATACACAAGCACATACAAGTGTGCTTACAAGCAAAAACAGATACACAAGCACCAAAACATGGTGCAACATCAACTAAAACTGTGGTGCGCATCTCCATGCCTCTTCTGATCTTCCGTCACAGTAGCAGCAGCCTAAACAACATTAGATCCTGATCCATATCACCAAAAAGAAACATTATTAAATAAAATGATTAGGAACAAAATAAAAGTAAATCTAACAGCATATTTACTCTGCAAGGAACCACAACATATTTCTGCAGAAAAAGAACATGTATGCAAAGCAACCACCAGACAAATAACGAGCTGGTTCATCTTATACCGGAATAAAAAAGAACACCGACAAGGAATAGAAGCATTCCTTGGTTTTCAAGCACACCAATTCATAAACATGATTTGGATATGGAGAAGACAAACATATCAACAAGAGATAATCATAGTAAGTCAGCCATCCTACTATTCAATAAATGGTTCAGATTTCACCGTAACAAAACACTTAACAACCTCAACACTTGTATTTTTGCTTGTTGTGATCTAAACAACATCACCACAAGTTCTATGATGCATCCAAACTAGTGAACTTTGTGCATAGATTGGATTGAATCAAAGAGAGAAGGGGAAGGGAAGGGCTACCTTGAGGATCGAATCGAATCAGCCTGCTTCTTCCTGCCATCTTCTTGTGAATAGCCTTCTTCTTCCTGCCATCGTGAAAGCTTTTTAAGTACAACAGAGAAAGCGTTTCATACAGCGGAAAGGGAGACTTGATCAACATCCACTAACTTCACAAAAGAAAACACCTATCCGTGCAATAATTTCCCACGATTTATGGGTATATGGGTATCAAAACAAACAAGAAAGGAACGACAATCTATTTTAAGTACTTCAGGTTTGAGCCATTTTCGATACTAAAATCAATACATAACAGCCATTATTATGTGTGTACAACCAGTCAATAACTACTACAGCCGATCAACATTATGTGTGGACAACCAACCAACATTATGTGTGTACAACCGATCGATCTTGCACATGCGCCCATGTGAATGTGATGTGATCTCCGAAACAACTACAACCAGTCAATGCCTTTGGCGAGAGAACAAGATCCATGGACAACAACGAGGTATGTGTCTTTGTGATAATAATTATGTAACACCGGAGCAAGACATTGTACAATCATCATCATCAAGCTCAAGGAATCATTCTAGCTAGTACCAAATCGACAGCAACAACATGAGAGGAGAAGAAGCTCCCTAGTATGGAACAGAACAAGATCAAGAGCACATCACAAAATTATGAACTGAAATCAAACACAAGCGACTCTAAATTACTCATTAAGTTTGTACACGATAATGAGACGCTGACACGAGACGACAAACAGTACTAGTAGAATGCAACGTAGAATGCAACGGGACGTTAGATTACATACAGACAGATTGTGTTTCTAATGCATGCATACCACTAACAGAAACCGTGGTGTTCTAGGATGATGCAGAGTCCATCTAACTAATCAGTATCATATATGATGCAGAGTCCTCCTGGTGATGGAATACCTTTCAAAGTGAGGCATCCTTAGAATACTAGGTTGTTCTGATGCTATATAAAATAGCATAAAAACTAAGGTAATCATCCTAATCGAGGCAGCAGGGAAAAGGACATGTGAGCAAACCAATACAGCTTGCAACTAATAAGCACAGGATATTTCTTGGAAAAGAAGCCACCAGGATCCAAGTAGATCTAGATTCTGAGTGCAATCTTCAATAACTATTAAAGCCATAATTACCACTACAACGAACACAAACAGAATTTGATATGCCCCAATCTCTGAAGATTTGTATGTGCAAATCTGCATATTCAGGTGTAGTGATTCAAACCGTACGTAACTACAGATTTTTTTTGACAGTAAAAACTGTGTGTACAAATCTGAATATAGCAAACACAAAGTACAGAGATAAGAACAGCAATGCACACCCAAGACTAAACAAATCTGCATTCATGCGATACTAAAGAAAAATACAATTAACTAGGGCGTGGATCCTCTCGAGCTCTCGCAGGGATCTTCAATGGGCGAGCAGGTGATGGCACACGCTCCTGTTCATCCAACAGCGGCAGTTCAACACCACATCGGAGTACAAAGCAAAATAAATAAAGGAGGAGAATATGTACAATACTGCCCCAGAAGCAAGACATTAGGCAAAGAAAATAAGGAGCCTAAGAATACATCTACTCTGCTTTGCTGTCTGCTGTAGCAAACATGCACTTGATTCCTTAAGAGGTAAATGCATACACCCGGTGTTATGCTGCTGTAGCTAACATGCACTTAATTCCTTAGAGGTAAATGCATACACCAGCGCAAATGTTACTCACATGTTATTGCTAGATTCAACTTATACAAATATAAAGAGACATGGCACTATACATGCGTACCAGAGACGTCTAGCCTAGCATCAAAGTTGAATTCATGGTAGATGTACTAGAAAAAAACTAACGAGGCTTGGATCGATCAATCCATCGTTGGAGCGAGCAGTCGTACACTGATTGATTCTATGCGGCCGGGGATACAAGAGATGAGTACATAACTCTACTACAGATCCTAGCATCTAGGAGTACTGCATTTGCCAAACACCTCCTAAGTTGACTGACACTTGAACAAAAAACAAGCACTATACTTGGTGCCAATTTGCACCTGAATGTCCGATGGCACAGCTAGCTTAGATCCGTTCATGGATAAATAAATCCAGTCAAATGGTGACATGGAGAAGACCATCACTAGAGCCCCAAATCACAGAAATTTCCAAGGTCAGCACCAGCATATAAACTAACAGGGCAGGGCTCAATGGCCGGGCATGGACACAAGGAGCACTGAAGAAAACAAAGGAGGGGAAGGTAGTGGCTCACCTACGTCCACAGAGTCGGACTGAGCGCCCTTGAGTAGCACAAGGAAGAATCGAGAGGAGGGAGCACGTCCATCTTGTCCCCCCGAGTTCCAAATGGCGATTGATCTTGGTGAGGCCGGATCTGGACCCCTCCTCAAGACGGCACGGCTCGGGCGAAGCGGCTTCAAGGGCACCGACCAAGACGGCGTCGTCGTCATCGACCACACAACAACGAAAGAAGCGGGAGCTGCTGTGGTCTCCTACTAGGCTGTGCACTGCTGCATGCATTAGGGAGGGGGGAAGGAAACCGCATCAGCAAAATCGAACCAAGCAACAGAGAGAGACCAGGAGGAGGAGAGAGAGGCGGACCTTGCATGGCGCCGAGCAGCGCGAGGAGGCGGCGGCTGTGCTCCCCGTCCTCGGCCTGGTAGAACACACCCACGATCTTCCCCAGATCGGTCCCCGCGGCTAAGTCCATGGCGGCGGCGCGCGCTGGGCCTGGGCGTTGGGTCGATGGGATTGAGGCATGCGGGCGGGGAGGCGTGCGCGCCCGATGGTGGAGGGAGGAGGATTTGTCAAGGGACCGGGCCCTTCCTCGCCATCGTCTTCGGCCGTCGTGGCGTGCGGGGTCGGGGCCGCCGTGGGGTGGTGGCACCCTGATTGGCGTGGGCATTCCGGATGCCTGGCTGCCCTCCCCGCTCCTTGGCGCGGCGCTCGTCGCGGGGGAGAGGATGGTCGGGTGCGTGCAGGCGGGCGGAGGAGTGAGAGGGAGGAGGCAGGAGGTTGTGTGTGGAGGCGGCTCGAGTCAAGGGAGAGGCGGATCGAGACGGATCTGGGGAGCGCACGCGGAGGGAGGTGGCAGCCTCGATCTGGAAGGGAGGAGGTGGCGGCTGCGATCTGGAAGGGACGAGCGCGGATCCGACCGCGGCCGTGGGAGAGAAGG
Organism: Aegilops bicornis; assembly: GCA_021605145.1. NCBI lineage: Eukaryota > Viridiplantae > Streptophyta > Magnoliopsida > Poales > Poaceae > Aegilops > Aegilops bicornis. The sequence continues at coordinate 332,878,102 of CM038672.1, read as the reverse complement.
GGAGGGGAGGGGTTGTCGGCGACCGGGGTTGGGGGAGAGGACGAAGGACGGCGGCGGTGGTGGGAGGGAGTGAGGTTGGGGGCGGCGGCGGCAGATCCAGAAGGAGGAGTGGTGTGCGGCGGCAGTGGATCTAGAAGGGAGAGAGGGAGAGAAGGTGGAGAAGGTGGGGAAGTGGGGGCGTGGGGGGTTGTATTAGGGCTAGGTTTTTTTTAGAAGTGTTAGGGCTAGGTGGGTGAGAGGGTGGGGGGCGAGGGCTACCGTTGGATCCACGAGCATCCAACGGTGCTTGATGCATGATCCGCGTGAGATGGCTATGGCCCAATCAGAACGCAGTACGCGTGTATAACATTATGACCATTTAGTATTGGACGTTAAGACCATTCAAAATTGGTCGTGGTGAAATAAAAATAAAGTGTAAAATCATGTCACCATTTTAATTTTTATGTTTTGAGTGTCCAAAATGTATTTTTTGTGAAGAAGCTATCAAATATTTGCACGAGGTGCATCTTGGAATTCCAAACAATGTTGTCTAAGAGAGTTTTCATTTTCTTTGCACGGAAAATTCATTTTTTATTTTTCGAGTGCCCGAAATGAGGTTTTTCTATGAAGAACCTACCAAATAATTATTGCAAAATTGCACCAAACAATTTTTCTAAAATACTAGCCCATATTTAACGCACAATTGACCAAATGGTTGGGTGTAAAAAGTTTTGATCCACCTCTGGTGAAAAAGACAAATTTCCGCCGATTCGGTTGGAAGCGGGTCAAATTTGAACTGCAGCTATCTCATAGTTTGCTCTTTATTTTTTCAAAAAATCATTTATAGGTACATAAGTATCTATTTAATCAGAGAAACACCAAAAAAATTCAAAGATTCAACCACTAGATAGGAACGGTCATTCCCGCCGTTTTGACCGCATTTTGAAACGGGCATAAAAAATTGAAAAAAAAATTGAAAAATTGGAAAACCTTCGTATTGTGTCATTATATATGACCAAGTTTCCAGGAAAAATAATAAACTTGAAATACAGAAATTATGTTAAAAAAGTGTTCTCAGAAATGAGCTATCATGCGTGAAGATTCATGGCTTTCAAGCCAAATGATCAATCTTATGGCCACATTCATGGCATAGTTTGTTCAAATGATCTCATATTGTGCACAAGGGTGCATATTGGAATTCCAAACAATGTTGCTTAAGGTAGTTTTCTCTTTCATTGCACAAAAGAGCCATTTTCCATTTTTTGAGTGCCCCAAATGATGTTTTTTTTTTGTGAAGAACCTACCAAATAATTATTGCAAAATTGCACCAAATCATTTTTATAAAATACTAGGCCATATTTAATGCATAATTGACCAAATGGTTGGGTGTAAAAAGTTTTGATCCACCTCTGGTGAAAAAGACAAATTCCCGTCGATTCAGTTGGAAGCGGGTCAAATTTGAACTGCAGCTGCCTCGTAGTTTGCTCTTTATTTTTTCAAAAAATCATTTCTAGGTACATAAGTATCAATTTAATCAGAGAAACACCAAAAAAAATTCCAAGATTCAACCACTAGATAGGAACGGTCAAGCCCGCCGTTTTGACCGCATTTTGAAACGGGCATAAAAAATTCAAAAAATCAAAAAAAATTGGAAAACCTTCGCATTGTGTCATTATATGTGACCAAGTTTCCAGGAAAAATAATAAACTTGTAATACGGTAATTATTTTAAATAAGTGTTCTCAGAAATGAGTTATCAAGTGTGAAGATTCATGGCTTTCAAGCCAAATGATCAATCTTATGGCCACATTCATGGCATAGTTTGTTCAAATGATCTCATATTGTGCACAAGGGCGCATATTGGAATTCCAAACAATGTTGCCTAAGGGAGTTTTCATTTTCTTTGCACGGAAAATTCATTTTCCATTTTCCGAGTGCCCGAAATGAGTTTTTTTGTGAAGGACCTATAATATATTTGTTGCAAAATTGGACCTAATCAATTTTATAAAATACTAGGCCATATTTAATGCACAATTGACAAAATGGTTGGGTGACAAAAGTTTTGATCCACCTCTGGCGAAAAAGACAAATTCCCGTCGATTCAGTTGGAAGCGGGTCAAATTTGAACTGCAGCTGCCTCGTAGTTTGCTCTTTCTTTTTTCCAAAAATCATTTCTAGGTACATAAGTATCTATTTAATCAGAGAAACACCAAAAAATTCCAAGATTCAACCACTAGATAGGAACGGTCAAGCCCGCCGTTTTGACCGCATTTTGAAACGGGCATAAAAAATTCAAAAAAAATCTAAAAATTGGAAAACCTTCGCATTGTGTCATTATATGTGACCAAGTTTCCAGGAAAAATAATAAAGTTGTAATACGGTAATTATTTTTAAAAAGTGTTCTCAGAAATGAGCTATCAAGTGTGAAGATTCATGGCTTTCAAGCCAAATGATCAATCTTATGGCCACATTCATGGCATAGTTTGTTCAAATGATCTCATATTGTGAACAAGGGTGCATATTGTAATTCCAAACAATGTTGCCTAAGGGAGTTTTCATTTTCTTTGCACGGAAAATTCATTTTCCATTTTCCGAGTGCCCGAAATAAGTTTTTTTGTGAAGGACCTATAATATATTTGTTGCAAAATTGGACCTAATCAATTTTATAAAATACTAGGCCATATTTAATGCACAATTGACAAAATGGTTGGGTGTCAAAAGTTTTGATCCACCTCTGGTGAAAAAGACAAATTCCCGTCGATTCAGCTGGAAGTGGGTCAAATTTGAACTGCAGCTGCCTCGTAGTTTGCTCTTTATTTTTTCCAAAAAATCATTTCTAGGTACATAAGTATCTATTTAATCATAAATACATGGTTTGATGGAGAGACATCGAGGTTTGGACGGTGGCTGAGGGCCCCCAACACTAGAGCGCGTAAGCTCGCATGCCCGCCGCGTGGTCACCGCGTGATCGTGGCGTTGCCATGTGTTCTGGGCATCCTAGGCATGTCTAGTGGGTTGGGAACTCCCCAGGTAGGTTCTAGGACGAAAATCACAACATAAGATTCTCAAGGAGACCGATCGATGCTCAAACATGAATAAGCAGCCAAGTGTTTGATTTGCGGTACGGGAAATGCACATGGCTAATGGGCGTGAGTTTTGGCTGGGGATGATCAATTACTAAGAAGACCGTCTTCACAAATTTTCACCTCAAAAGGAGGAGCCTAGGTGGTACTTGCTTTACAAAGTACCACACTGGACATAAATACGAATGTTGAAGCTGGGCTAAAAATAATGAATGGACAGAGCTGGAATTTGGTGGAGGATGGTTATTTGGGCATAGGAAAGCATCAGAGAAAATGGATACCATTTGGACATGCCAAAGTGGTACTTCCTTCACAAAGTGCTGCTCGAATGCAGAATAGGAAAATGAATATTTTCGAATTATTTTTGAACTAGGCAAGGATTCTTTTGACATATTTGATGAAGATATGATCCAAAACATTTATGAGAATTTTTGGGAATTTTTGGAATAACAGAATTATAGGTTGCTTCACATCCTAGGGCAAATACTGCCACATGGACATGACACATAGGCAAAACTGATGAGATGGCGCCTAGTCATCACTACCCACCACAATCTACAAGGCTATGACCATCTATATTGGTCGTTAACAACTAGAAATAAGGCAGCGGACTAGCATTGTTTGCTTTGTGACCATTTCATGTAAGGAAATTACGACCTTTCTGACCAAAATTGTCGCAATGGTTTAGGGTTTGGAGCCCCCCCGAACAGCTTTTGACCAATTGGTCTGAAATGGTCATAGATCTATGACCAATTCTTCCAGGGTCACTGACAGAAGGTCACTAGTTGACATATTTCTTGTAGTGAGGTGCCTCTCCCAATGCTCCACCATATAGACGTTGGCTCTTGCATGAGAGCCCACTCCTCCACTTTTTCCTTGCCTCTTTCCTCCACATATGCAAAAATGCCACGTAAGCGGGCTTATAGCCCACTATTGTACTTGCTCGTACAGGTGCTAAGCCTGCCATATAGGCATAAAGTCTGATGTGGAAAGTTAATTAACAAGAGAGAGACTAGTTTGGTGACCCCAGGAAGAAACGGTGCTAAGCGCGTGTACCTAGGTGAAAAGACAATTTTGAGTCTATGCTAATTAAATGAAGCAAACTTAGCAACAAAAAACTAAGCACCTATGCATTGGGGACTTGAGTTGCTAACCTTGTTGTATGAGTGACTAAGTGATGACTATGTATGACATGCCAACATCAGATAGCCTAACGCACCGTGTTAAATCTCGAAGGGCACGACCGTGCGAGCGAGGCGACGGTCGTGGTAGGCGCGGCCATGATACAGGTGTCGGGGGAAACGACACCTATGGGATCACAAGAATCCCTACTACGGTTGCCGGGGCGCAGGGTTGCAAGAAGAGCAGGATCAGTAGCCAGCACGAGTTGTGTTTACCCAGGTTCGGGCCACGAGGATGCGTAAAACCCTAGCCCTGCTTTGGTGGGTGTATTTCAGAGAGTTCTTGAGCTCTCAAACTAGCTGTGGTGAGTGTGTGGTTCCAAAGAGCCGAATCCTTCTCCAGTATGCCATGGGCCTCCTTTTATAGTCAAAAGGGGCTGCCACAGTGGCACACAGGAGGTGGAAAGGCGCATAGTGCCCTGAGCTTATCACTCGTATTACAGGACAAGACACATTTAATGCGTAGCTTAGGTGTCCCCCTGCTTTATCGGGGACGGTGCGAGGCCGGTCCCGTCCGTCGCCGCTCCTCCTTGCTTCAATACGCGCCTTGGCCAGCGATGCGCGCGGCTCCATGTAGGCAGGCAGGCAGCTGAGGTGGCGTGGTGGTGGAGCCTTCACGAAAATCTGCATGCCGCCACGCAGGCGCTCGATGAGTTGGCCTGGGGGCTGCATGTTGCCACATAGGTGCTCGCCCAGCTGGTTGGGCTGGCAGCTGCATGTGAACGGCGGTGGAAGCTTGGTTGGCGTGGGCCTAGCGGTGGCCCTGCTGGCGTCTTTGGTGAGGGCCTTGCCAGGTGGCCCAACAAGGGTCTTGTGATTTGGCCCGGCAAGGGTCTTGCCGTGGCATGCTATCATCCCCGGCAAGGGCCTTGCCGGGGGTCTGGTGGCCTTCCTCGGCAAGGATCTTGCCGAGGATCGTCGTCTTCTAATCCTCATCTGATCTTGAATATGTCTTCACAAAGATCTGCATGCCACCACAGAGGTGCCTTCCCGAGCCCTGGCCCCACGTGGATGATGGCGTTAGGGACCATGGGCTCAAGGGTGGCTCGCTCAGTTGGTGTGGGGCGAGCTGCCCTGGCAAGGGTCTTGCCGGGGGAGCCTACTTCGTCCCTCTGCTCCTTGTGGTCTCGGCCTTGGCGTTACTCTGATTATCTTGGGCTTCGGTCTTACCATGGCTCACCTCCCCTGTTCTGCTTGGTGTGACCATGGGCGCGGCTCTGACTGCCCATGCACAGGTAAAGGGGTACAAAAGCGTGCCCCTCTTTTTGTACACTGACAGGAGCCCCTGGGCCTGGGCCACACATAAGCGCGAAACGTTGTTGGGCCAGGCCCAAAACGGTGCGCGAGCAGGCGGGGCGGTTTTTACCGCGGTAAAACTCTTCGCGCGCTTCGCTTCCCACGACCCGCGTGTGTGGAGCGGCGTGGAGGGGTGTGCGTGACGTGGGTGGCATGCGTGGGGCGGTTCCTGCACGCATGCGTCACATTGCAGTAAATGAGCAGCCCGACCCGTGGCTTCCCCAAAAAAAGGGATAACCGCGGGTGCACTGTTCCTTTTACCCTTCGCGCAACCCCAATCTCGGAAACCTCCGCCTGCCTTCCTCCTGCTCGCCGCCGTTGCGCTTCCGCCGCCCTCTGTCCTGCCCTCCTCCCCTAGCCGCCATGGCGCCAAAATCCACCAAGGGCAAGGGAGTGGCCAAGGATGCTGGAGCCGCGGAGCCGCCGGAGAGTGCGCTAGCGGTGCAGCGGACGCAGTCCGCCTTCTTCCCCTTGACAGTTGACGTGTTCGAGCTTTGGGACTCCTTTAGGCCCCTGTGGGGAGTGAAGACAGGGGGAGAATTCGGGGCATCCAGCCACGCGCGTCATCCCCGTTGACTGCGTCGAGGCTGCCGCAAAATCGGTACCCCTTCTTTATCAATTATTTTTCCTGCGGGCTCTGTCCTCCCTTCTCTGATTTCTTCAGCGATGTCATGCATACCTTTGGCTTCCGCCTCCTAGATTTTACTCCGAATGCGGTGGTGTGCATGGCCCTTTTCGCGCATCTCTGTGAGGGCTTCGCCAGGGTGCACCCCAACACGGCGCTCTTTCGCCATAACTTCTCCCCTCGGATCCAACCAGGGGGCACCATCTCCGGTTGCATCGCCTGGGTCTCAAGATCCAAGGGAGCGTATCCGGAGGGTGCCATGAAGGAGAGGTGGGAAGAATGGCGGGGCCGGTGGTGCTGGATTGAGGAGAAGGACCCGCCGGCGTTCTGCGAAGTTCGCCGGGCGCCGCCGGTCCGCAAAAGCGATTGGAGCGACGTCGATGCTGATGACAAGAAGCTCACGGTCGCCACCACCAGGATCCTCCGGCTCACCGAGGCCGGCCTCACACTTGAGATGATCGGGGCGGACTTCATCCGCCGCCAGATCACTCCGCTGCATAACAAGGGGAGGCCAGCCTGGCTCTTCACGAACCCCACCGACATCATGCGGCTTCGTCCCGGCCTCGACCACAATTTCACAGTGATGGGGCACGCCCATTTTTGCCAGCGGCTCTTCCAGCTTGACGTGGGCCGCGACGGCGAGGTCGAGCGGACCGAAAAGGTCGCGAGGGCCGCTGCGAAGGCCGGCAAGGTCCTCAAGGGGACTCTGTTGAAGCTGCAGACGGGGGTGGTCCCGCTGTGCAATAACTCGCACCGGTCCGATATCATTGCCATGATGCCGGACTGCAACACGCATGGCCCTGACCCGAGCGGAAAGGAGCTGGAGGACGCCGAGGTGCAGCAGTTCTTTGATACTCTGCACAAGGGGTACGTCAGCACCGACGTCGAGCGGCTGCTTGTCCACGACACCACCCAGGCGGAACTGGACTACATCTCCACCAGGGAGAGGGAGGCACAGCTTCCCGAGGAGGCTGGCAGCACTGGCGGTGGAGGACAAGGCCGCGACGGCCGTGGAGGAGGAGGAGCTCGAGCGGTGGGCGGCGGCCGCCGGGGAAGCCAGCAGCGCCGGCACTGAGGCTCCTCTGGTTGAAGATGTGGTCGGCGAGTCGTCGGAGGAGGAGGCCGAGACCGCCGGCCCGACGCCGGCTATGGGGAGAGGGCGAGTCCTGCGGCGGGCCAGTTCCGGCGAGCCAGTCCGGCCCGGCAGGGCTGCGCGGCCGCAGCTAACCTTGGAGGGGTCCGAGCGCCACACGAGGCAGCGCGGCAAAGAAGTCGGCGAAGGCGTCATGTGAAGAAGAAGACAACCGCCCCTTCTTCGTCCACGCGTGTCCAGACACCACCTCCTCCCCCCCCCCCTCCGGCGGATGTTGATACGGAGGTTACTTTTGATTATGGATCCCTCAGCCCGAGGAAGAGGAAAACAGCTGAGGAGGAGGCAGACGACGAGTAAGTACCTGGTTCCTTTTTGTTATCTCTGCCTCCTCAATCTGTGTTGCTCGTCTTGACTTGTCTTCATCTTTGCAGGGACGTGGAGACGCTGGCCCAGAGAGTGAAGAGGGCCAAGGTCTCGGCGGGTGGCCAGCCCCCAGTTGGTACTTCGGGGGCGCCACTGGTGGTGTTGAGCAGCCCGGACAGCAGCCCCCGGCATAGCCCCCAGCGTAAGTTCATCACTCTTCCCCCGTTGACATGTGTCAGGGGCATGACACTTTGGTGCTGACCTTGCCAGGTATGCAGGAGGAGAGCAGCAGCAGGAGGAGCCATAGAGGGCTACTCCCAACACACCGCCCCCATTGACCATGCCGTCCCGAGGGGCGTCCCCGGCAAGGGCGCCAAGCACCGAGCCCACGCACATGGAGGAGGAGGAGGAGAACTTGGGCACCGGCGGGGTTGCCTCGACGCCAAATGTTGGCGGGGTGGGGACTTCCGTTTCCCAGCCTGGTACTGGCACAGGTAAGTTGTTCGCCATTCTTTCTGGCTCTTGGTCCTGACCTTGCCTCACCCCCCTCTTCGACATCCAGATTCCTCCTCGGTGAACCCAGAGGACGTGGACGCCGTCATCGAGGACATCGCCAAGGACGCCGAGGCGGATGCCGAGAAGATCGCCGCCGAGGACGCCGCCAAGGGGCCTACCGGGGAGTCCGGCAAGGCTGCCGCTGAGGAGACCGGCAAGGGGCCTGCCGGAGAGGCTGGCGGGGCCGCTGCCGAGGAGGAGGAGGAGGAGGTGGCTGACGACCAGCCTTCCTCTTCTGTTGCTTCTGGCTCCGACAAGTACCTGAGGGTGAGCGACGACTTGTTCGTCCACCTTCCAGGCGCGTCGAGCACCAGGACACCCGTTGAGGGAGAGGTGTTCGACGACGAAGTGCTTGCCGCTGTCGGGCTTGAAATTGTCGACGAGCCGATCGTTGGTGGCGATGGTTCACAGGAAGAGCGGCTTCTCCACGCCATGGGCGCCAGCTTTTGGAAGCTCCAGCGCTCCACCGCGCCCGCCTGGACAAGGCTAAGTCCAGGACAGCGGTGGTGGAGAAGGCAGAGGCGGACCTCCAGAAGCGCGTAGCCGAGATGCAGGACTGGTTCCGCGAGGCCCACAAGGAGCTCAAGGCTGCTCAGGGCGAGCTGGCCAAGCGCGACGTAGAGCTCACCATGAAGCTCGCCGACGTCGAGAAAGCTCAAGAGACGGCGAGGAACTTGGCCGCGGGCACCGAAGCCGCCCGGACCCAGCACGAGGCCGCGCTGAACTCCCAGGAGGAGGACCTCGCTGCACGCGAGGAGAAGCTTGCCGCCATGCTTCGCGGCGAGGATGCAGAGGTGGAGAAGCTTGTCTTGCAGCGGACCAGTGAGCTGGAGCAGAGGCACAAAGAGGCACTCAATGCCCAGGCCTAGGTTCACGCCGGCAAGGTGGAGGAGCTGGAGGCAGAGCGTGATGGGCTGAAGGAGCAAGCCCTCAAGCTGTCCCAGGAGAAGGACACGCTTAACAGTGCCCTGACAGAGGCACAGGGCGCGGTTGTCAGCAAGGCTGGGGAGCTCTCCGAGGCCAACAACTCCATCAAAGACCTCAAGCTGAAGCTGGAGAGTGTCGAGAAGGTGTTGTCGGAGGCCAAACCCCGAGAGGGGACCCTGGCCAAGGAGCTGGAGGCCGAGAAGCAGTGGCGGAAGAACGAGGGCCTCAACTTCGCGGATCACGTGGAGGGCGAGAACCGTTGGCTCGATCGCCTCGCCACCATCGCCAACCAGGCCGCCGCGCAGCTGGCCATCATGGGGATGTCGGACGTGAGGTATGTCCTGGACCGGAGCGTGAGCGCCAATTGCAGCCTGACCATGTTCTTTGAGAAGGTCGTCGGTGCTCTGGAGCGGCTTCACGCCAACCAGGCAGCCTCACTAGCCAACAAGTCCCGGAGGCTTTGCCAGGGTGCCATGACCAAGGTTCTCACCAAGGTGGCGCACTGGTACCCTGACCTCGACTTCGACGCCACGCTGGAGAGCTTGCCGGAGGGTGCTGACCTCACGCCGCTCAGGGAGCGCATCAAGCCCATCATCAGCCGAGTCGGCGAAATTCACAGGGTGGAGGGCCAGCGCCAGGATTAGGCACCCCGTTCTTCATTGCTGCTGCAGGTTCACAACCAAGACAATCGCTATCTCTAGTTAGAACCGCAACAACAATTCGATGTAATATAACTCTGCAGCACTTTCAGTATCATGCATGTTATTTTCCTGTTTAATTTTCCTTTGTATGTCCACCCTACGCTACCTGGGTAGGTTTGCTGGCGCGTAAACCCAGCGTGGCATCTTGGGGACGGATCCCCATTGGCCTCCCGGGTGTGCTTCCTGCCGGGCAAACCACCTTGCCGCCCTTAGCGCGGCCGCCCGAACTGTCGAGCTTGACTCGAGTCAGAATCGAGAGTGTTGCCAGGTGCGGAAGGCTACCCCGCCACTCTTGACGCGGCCGCTTGAGCTGTTGAGCGGACTCGAAATAGAACAAGGGCGTTGCCAATTGTGGGAGGGCCCCTTTGCGTGCAGGTCTCTCATACATAGGCAAAATCTCCGAGGACGATAACCTTATATATAGGAGGAAATAACTCAAAGCTCTGAATGACTTAGCTTTCCTATTGCCGCGCCGGTGTCGTTCCTCCGGCCGCCTTCTTCTCAGGAGCCAAGGGCGATGAAGAACCGCTAGGTTAGCTACTAGGCCAGATTCTCACAATTACACCCCCTACCTGGCGTGCCAAAGATGTCGGGGGAAACGACACCTATGGGATCACAAAAATCCCTACTACGGTTGCCGGGGTGCAGGGTTGCAAGAAGAGCAGGATCAGTAGCCAGCACGAGGAGCATTTACCCAGGTTCGGGCAGCGAGGATGCGTAAAAGCCTAGTCCTGCTTTGGTGGGTGTATTTCAGAGAGTTCTTGAGCTCTCGAATTAGCTGTGGTGAGTGCGTGGTTCGAAAGAGCCGAATCCTTCTCCAGTATGCCATGGGCCTCCTTTTATAGTCGAAAGGGGCTGCCATAGTGGCACACAGGAGGTGGAAAGACGCATAGTGCCCTGAGCTTATCGTCAGACATGTGACAAGACGCATTTAATGCGTAGCTTAGGTGTCCCCTGCTTTATCGGGGACGGGGGAGAGGCCCGTCCCGTCCGTCGCCGCTCCTCCTTGCTTCGACACGCGCCTTGGCCAGCGATGCGCGTGGCGCCATGTAGGCAGGCAAGGCAGCTGAGGTGGCGCGGTGGTGGAGCCTTCACGAAGATCTGCATGCCGCCACGCACACGCTCGATGAGTTGGCCTGGGGGTTGCATGTTGCCACGCAGGTGCCCGCCACCTGGTTACCGGGCAATGCATGTGAACAGCGGTGGAAGTTTGGTTGGCATGGGCCTAGCGGTGGCCCTGCTGGCGTCTTTGGTGAGGGCCTTGCCAGGTGGCCCGACAAGGGTCTTGCCGTGTGGCCCGGCAAGGGTCTTGCCGTGGCGCGCTGTCATCCCCGGCAAGGGCAATGCCGGGGGTCTGGTGGCCTTCCTCGGCAAGGATCTTGCCGAGGATCGTCGTCTTATAATCCTCATCTGATCTTGAATGTGTCTTCACAAACATCTGCATGCCACCACAGAGGTGCCTTCCCGAGCCCTGGCCCCACGTTGATGATGGCGTTGGGGACCGTGGGCTCAAGGGTGGCTCGCTCTATTGGTGTGGGGAGAGCTGCCCCGGCAAGGGTCTTGCCAGGGCTGCTGAGGCTTCCCCGGCAAGGGTCTTGCCGGGGGAGCCTGCTTCGTCCCTCTGCTCCTTGTGGTCTCGGCCTTGGCGTTGCTCTTATTATCTTGGGCTCCGGTCTTACCTTTGCTCACCTCCCCTGTTCTTCTTGGTGTGACCGTGGGCGCGGCTCCGACTGCCCGTGCACAGGTAAAGGGGTACAAAAGCGTGCCCCTCTTTTTGTACGTCGACAACGGGATGCTGGCAACCCTTGGATCTGAGATCGAACGGTCGAATGCTAAGTTGCTAAAAAATTTGCAAAATAACCCTCCATGATAGGATATTCACCCATAGGTCTAGAATCACACCATGCAACAGTTCGATCTCAGATCCAAGGGCTCTTAGAAGCCCGTATCATGGGAGAATGGAAAGCTTCGTATCACCTGTATTTTTTCCGACGCATGACATGACATCGAAAGCCATTTAATTGGGCATCGAGTAGACATGACATCTAATTGGGCCCCCATACTACTATGCATGAATCCATTTATTCACCAGGCAAGCCACTACCCTGCCGTTCGCACGCCCCACTCAGCATTTTTACAATCGAAAAACCGCTGGCAGTTTGCTCCTACTCGTCCACGGACGTTCTTCAACATTACGGTAGTTCGCTCCTAGTTGTCCCGTCCTTTCACATTACGGCAGTTCCACTAATCCTAACCCTCCTCCCAAATCCATGGCGTCCCAAATCTCCATGGCAGCGGTGAGTACAAGGTTAGAACCATCACCGGTGATGAGTTTGATGTTGTCTACAACCGTTCTTCCGTGACGGTGAAAGGATGTCTTGCTCGCTTCAGACGCATGTTTGAAAACTCAAATGATGAGTGGGTCGCTGGGCTAGATATTGAGTACACCACAACCTTGGACAAAGAGAAGAATCTAAAGGAGGAAGAGAAGATGAAGCCCGCCATGATCCAGGTTTGCGTGCACGACTTATGCTTGGTCTACCACATATGCCATGCCGACATTGAGTGCGAGGAATTTAAGAACTTCCTCAAGGGCGGCCTAGTCAAATTCGATATTGTAGACTTTACGAATGATAGAACAGTCCTGGGTTGGATAGGCCTCGTTGTAGGCAACCCCTTCGACCTCCAGAAGAACGGATTGGTGCCCTCCCGTGATCAGCCTTCAATGCTAACCCTGGCAGGAGCCATGGTTCATCCTTCGTACAGTAAACTGAAGAAAACCCCACCCAAGTTTCACTGTGCCTGGCAGTGGAATGTACTAGATATAGACCACATCCACTACGCTGCAATGGATGGCGACCTTTGTTTCAATATCTACAAGGGTTGGATGAAGAGCAAGAGCCAAGTGTGCGGTTCAAGCAAAGAAGTATCAGCCAAGAAGAAGAGGGACAAGGATGAAGTCGAGCACTTGGACGAGGAGTCCGAGTAAGGTTGCAGTGTCGTTGCTCATGGTGTTTCTAATGCAGTGTCTACCGGATTAGTTGGTTAGTTTAATTTCAGGTGTGCTTAGTGTCGGCGTTCTGGGAACGGGGGTCCCCAGACTTGCCTGCCTGCGGCCTGCGGCGTGGCTCAAAGGAGGCCCAGGACAGCCCATCTTCATCAACGCAAGCTCAAGATCCTCGCGAGGGGCCAAGATTGCTGGGCGGACGACCAGGAGCTTCCTCGTGCACGACCTCGTCGAAGTTGGCTCATGAGGAGGCGGAGAGTTCAAGGTAGGGTACCTCGCGAGGTGCCCATGACGCAAGCCATGATTTACCAAGGGCGCCCGGTCGGGCGCCAGCCATGCAGCGTCCTCCTTTCCTCTTTGGTGCAAAGGGAGCAAGCGCAGCGAGAGCATCAAGCAAAGGCATCCGCTTTGTGCAACAAGACCAAGACCAGCCCCAACGGCTGGAAGGAGTCATCGTTGAGCCCAAGCAAAGGCCATCACTGTAACCTTTGGCAAAGCGAGGACCAACTTTAGTCAGATAAGTGTACCACTGTTCCCCTTCAAAATGGCCAATTGTTGGCGCCCTTCCCGCTCAATATTTGGGAAGAGGCCCAGGGCCTTTGCCTATAAATAGGAGTAGCCACACTCATAGTAGAGGGATCGAAACGATCGGTATCCAGAGAAAGACAGAGACCCGATCCTCAAGCTAGAGCGACGGGACACCACCTAGCAGTTCATCACACCCACCAAGAATGCACCCTCGCGAGGCTGTTCTTCCTCAGACTGCTCCTCATCAGCCCAAGAGGCAATCCACCACGCCACAAACTAGAGTAGGGTATTAGACCACAACGGTGGGTCTTAACTAGTATAAATCTTGTGTCTCTTGTGCTGTTCTATTTAGTAGTTTAGGTCCCTGCGATTTGGCGAGGTACGAGACGGTGGAGGGTTGGATCTCCGCGTGCACCCCAGTGTTCGAACCTCAAGGGTGTGCCAGAACCCGAAATCTGACATATGGCGCGCCAGGTAGGGGTGCGCCGGAATCTGCCTTTCGTCGCCTCGCTCTTCCCCGACCACCGCAACCATGTCTGACGCCCGTCAGGACTGCGCCGAACGCCGAGCCGCCCTCGCCTCCCATGTCGCCCAGACAACTCCCGTCGGCGGGCGCCCTCGTCATTCCCCGTCACCTGCCGTCAACGCCGCCACCGGCCCGGCGGGGAACGAGCAGCAAGCATCGTCCCTCTGCTCCTCGGCGACCTCAGGGGAGGGGCCGTGCGGCTTCCTCGTCACCCGCCCCGTCGCGCCGGTTCCTCCGCTCGTCGCGGCCCTCTGGCGGCTCGCAGGCGCCGCCTTCCAGCAGCCATGTCAAGGCATTTGTCCGCCGGGTCGGCGCCGCCTCCACGCGGCAGGGGGCTCCCTCAGGGCAGACAAAGTCGTCGACCGGGCTGACCTTCGACTCTCAAGACCACCCCACCAACTCGGCCGGCTCGGGTGCGCTCCCCCTGCTCTGCACACCCACCATCTGCCAAAGTTGCCGTCACCAGACCCTCATCGACGGCGGCGCCGCCTCAACGCATTCTCGCCGAGGCCTTCAACCTCCTCTCAGATACCGTGGAGCGATCGCAGCCCAGCCAGCCTTTTTTGGGCGTAGGAGGAGGGTCATCCAGCTCCTTGGGGCAAATCCGGCTTCCGGTGACCTTCGGCACCTACGACAACTTCCGCACGGAACTGGTCGACTTCGACATCGCCCCCATCGGCCTCCCCTACAATGCCATCCTTGGCTATCCAGCATTGGACAAATTCATGGTTGCAACCCACCCGGGGTACAACCTCATGAAGATGCCTGGGAGCAGCAGCGTCCTCACCGTTCCCGGGGATACTGAAGGTGCGCTGCGAGGGCTCAGGCTCACCCTCAAGACGGCGGCCGCAGCGCAGCCCGCCGATGCGGAAGCCCCCAAGCCCAAGGGGGCTGCGCCGACCAAGAAGAAGAAGTTGTTCACTCAAGACAAGGCGGAGACCGAGCAGATACCCGGCGATGAGGACGGGTCCACAAACGCCACCTTCACCATAGGCGCCAACCTCGAGCCTGAACAGGAGGAAGCCCTTATCAAGTTCCTGCGTGCGAACAAGAAGGTGTTCGCCTGGGAGCCCGATCAGCTGGCGGGGATTCCACGGGGCGTAATCGAGCACCACCACAACGCAGCCCCAACGCAAGGCCCAAAGGAAGGTAAAGCGAGAAGGAAGTCCACTGAAAAGCAGGCTGTAACATCCCAAAATTCTAAATTTTGGAATGTTATAAACAAATAGATAGATTTGATTGATTGCTTGATTGATTGACTGAAAGTGAGTGAATTCGAAACTTTTTGAAAGTTAGATAAGAGGGAATAAAAGGACTTTCCCAAACTTTCATTTTGCTTTTATGATCTTCGGGAATTCAAATACGCTTCATCACAAAACCCTGGAGAGAAGATGACATGACTTCTTCCATTTATTTAAATGATAAGGGGTGTTGAAAATATTTGAATTTCATTTGAGAATATTTCCAATTCTGAAACTTTATGCAACTCAATGATTTTCACGAGCGAAGATAAAATGACTTCTTCAAATTATAAGAAATATGAGTTGGGAGTTTTCAAAGAATTAAAATTCAAAGTTCTTTTGAATTTATTTTTCAATTTGGAGTTATTGGAGTTTTATTCAAATTATTTTTCTCCAAAAATAAAATATATGGAAAATAGGGTAACATGATTCCCTACATTAGAAAATTGGAGAGAAATTAATTTGAAGTCATTTTGGTATTTTAAAAATGATTTTGTTGGAATTTATTGGACTAGAAGCACTCTTTGCTTTATTTAAATTTGTATGTATTTTATTTAATGCTAGAATAAAGTTCATCATAAAGGAAATCTTTTTCTGAAAATTTTGATATATTATATGCCTATATAATATATTTATTTATTTGGTTTTATTATTTTTCTTTCGTCTCGAAAAATTTCTAAAAAAAAAAAAAAAAAAAGCGCCTTATGGGCCAAAGGCCCAAGCCGCCCATTAAGCCACCGTCGGCCAAGGCCAAGGCCACGCACGCACGCACCACGCACCTAGGGAGCCAGGAGCCCCAAGTTTCCTATTCTTTTACGATTCCTAGTAGTATTTGACCCCGCTTTGTTATTCCATTTTATTCCTAGGATTCCTAATCCTAATCTATGTCGTGTCCCCTACCCCACGCCAAACCCCTCCCCGCCCCAAGATAAAGACCCACGCCCCCCCCCCTCCACCACCTCAAATCAACTCTCCTCTCCTCTCTTCAGAAGAAGAAGACTGCCGCCGCCGCCATAGCCGCCGCCCTTTAGCCGCCTTGCCGCCCTCACCAGCCCGCCGCCCACATAGCCGCCGCCATAGCCGCCGCCCTTGCCGCCCCGCCGCCGCCGCCCGCCATGAACCCTCGCCTCTTGAGGTACTAGCCCGTGCAGCGTCACGCTTTCTAGATCGATTTCCGCCCGCTTTTCTAGATCGGTTTTTCGCTTCGTTTTCTTTCCAAACCCTAGATCGGTTTTCGCCGGTTTTCTTTCCGATTTTGTTTAGCGGCGTTAAGCTCGATAGATTTTTCTTTTTATTTTAATTCCCGTCAAGGACCTATCCGTAGTCCCTAATCTTCAAACGTTCATAACTTTTTACTCGTAAGTCGGAATCCAACGAAACCAACGCCCACTTCTTTGTTATGATCTCCTCTATCCAGTAATACAACTCAAACATGTTTTTGAAAGTTTTAAAATTTGAATTCAATCATATTTGTATTCAAACTTCGTTTGATCGTAACTTGAGTTTCGTAACTCCGATTTAGTTGATTATTTTTGCAAATCGAAGGTCTTGACCTAAACTTTCTGATAAGGCCAAATACACATAGTTTTGGTAGTGTTAGAGATTGTTTTATGCTGCAAGAGTTATTAGATTTGGTTTTGACGTTTTCCGAGTTGTTTCTTCGATCCTTCCGATCTTTTGAGTGATTGCTTATGTGTGGTTACTATTGCTTGATTACGATAGATTGACCGGAGTGTGACGAGTAGATCTATCAAGAGTTTTGAGTGCGAATCATCTTCATCAACTTTGCGGTGCAAGTAACACTTTGATCATGCTCTTCTCATACCCAGTTTTTATGCATTAGATCTATTCCTCAAATACTTGCATGATTAGGATCTAATTAAATTGTGGGATGGGAAGTAGTTTGAGGTAGTACCTATTACATGTTTTATTATCAAACCCTTGGGAGTTACTTCTACGTTTGCTTATTACGCCATGCTATGCTCGTAGACGTGGATTGGGTTTGAGTGGATATCCATGATAGATGTGAGATTGATAATTAATGGTTTATCTAAGGTGGCAACTTAAACACACATCTGGGTGGATTGAGGCACCTGGCTATTCCAGGACTTGCCTGTCAAGGCACCACAGGTAGACAGGATTTGCTCGTATTTCTTCGGACCGCCACCCAGGCCCAAAGGGATCATGAGATTATTCAAACTAGAAATTTCTGTGTGCAGCCACAAGCCATTATGGGCTCTGGCATAGTTGACTAACTTGTGCAAACTCTTACGGGTAGACCAGCAGATGTAGGGGATGTAGGTTGGTACGGTCTACCCACATGTAAGGTGCTAGCGCTTCTGAAAGACTATGTCTCGGTCATCCTTTTCTCAAACACCATGTAGTGCGAGAAACCAAACGGAGGCGATCGAGTCTTGTGGGGAAAAGTGCAAACCTCTGCAGAGTGTATAAACTAATCATGATTAGCCGTGTCCCGGTTATGGACAATTTTGAGTATCTAGTACCTGGATATCCTGTTGATCTCATCACGTTACTTAATATAATTTGTTGGGTTTAATGAGTACTTTTAATTGGGATTGAGGATGATGTCAACCATTCTCAATGTTTAACAACCACCATGATAGTTAAATAAATTTATTCCTTTGCAGTAGGGAAAAATTAGCTTTTCGCAAAACCTTATAACCATAGAGCTTTTCCACCAGCCATATATGCATGTAGTATAGGCTTATTCTTTCATTACTCTCTATGTGTTACATTGCGGCATATTCCATGTGTGACCCGTTTTCGGGCTGCAACTTTTCATGTTGCGTACATTTTCTGAACGACGAGTAAGTGATACGTTAGGGTTACGATTTCCTATACTCAACTTTGTCGTTGGTGTTGATGGGAATCCACAACCTTGTTGCTTCCGCTATATTTTGGATTGAGGTAATAGTATTTACGCTGTTTATACATGTGATTTACCTCTGTTATAAATCCTTCGAGTACTGTGTGTGTCAGCATACCGATCCAGGGATGACACGAAAGCACAGAGACTTGATCCATTCGGTTCGGGTCGCTACACAGGCCTTCATCATCCAAGAGACTCGCAAGCTAGAAGCCGTGGGCGTTATTCGCGAGGTCCGATACCCAGATTGGCTGGCCAACCCCGTGGTGGTGCCAAAGAAGGGAGGAAAGGAGCGCATGTGTCGACTTCACCAACCTCAACAAAGCATGCCCGCAGATCCGTTTCCGCTCCCTCGCATCGACCAGATCGTTGATTCCACCGCCGAGTGTGACCTGTTATGCTTCTTGGACGCCTTTTCCGGGTATCACCAAATCAAGATGGCGGTAGAAGACGTGGAAAAGACGGCCTTCCTAACCCCTTGTGGAGTGTACTGCTATACATGCATGCCATTCGGGTTGCGCAACGCGAGAGCAACCTTCCAGCGGCTCATGCACATCACCTTGGGCCCACAGCTCGGGAAGAATGTGGAGGCATACGTCGACGACATCGTGGTGAAGTCTCACGAGGCTAAGACCTTGATACAAGACCTGGAAGAAACTTTCGCGAGCCTCAACGCAGTGAGCCTGCGACTGAACCCGGATAAGTGTGTGTTTGGAGTTCCCTCAGGCAAGCTCCTGGGTTTCCTCGTATCCCACCGAGGCATCGAGGCCAACCCAGAAAAGGTCAAGGCAGTGGAAGACATGAGCCCACCAAAGACCCTCAGGGAAATGCAGAAGCTCACGGGGCGCCAGAACGTCAATGGGCCGTTCATCTCCCGACATGAAGCGGCGCCGCCTTTCTTCCACCGATGAAGAAAAAGGCCCTTCGAGTGGATCAAGAGGCCGACCAAGCGTTTCAAGACCTCAAGAGGTACCTGACCAGCCCTCCAGTGATGGTGGCCCCGCGCCCTCAAGAGCCCTTGGTACTCTACCTCGCCGCCACTCCCTACTCCGCTAGCGCTGCTCTGGTGGCAGTTAGGGAGGAGCGTCAGGCCAAGACCACGGCGGCCACCCGAGCTAAGGCAAGACCGAATCAGAAGGAACTAGAAGAAGCCAGCACCGCAATGGAAGAAGATCAGCCGTCACAACAGAGCGCACCAAGGGCGGGGGAGGCCTCCCATCCAAGCACCACAGCTTCCGGAAGACGCCACTAGCACCGACGCCCCTAACCTCGTCAAGCACCCGGCATACTTCGTCAGCACCGTGTTATGGGATGCGAGGGCATGGTACCCCATGCCGCAGAAGCTCCTCCTCGTGTTGTTAGTGGCTTCGCGCAAGCTGCGGCACTACTTCCAGGGTCATCCAATCAAGGTTGTCTCGGCATACCCCCTGGAGAGGGTGCTCAGGAGCCCCAACTCGGCCGGAAGGGTCGCCGAGTGGAACATTGAGCTGCAAGCATTCCAGCTCGAGTTCAGCACAACCAGAGCCATCAAGGGGGCCGCGCTGGCAGATTTCATGGCCGAATGGACAGAAGCACCGGGCCTCAGGACCGGCGAGGATCGATACCTCTCCCGTGGAGGCCGCCGAAAGGTTGGGTCATGTACTTGACGGAGCATTCTCCAGACAGTATACTGGGCTGGGCAAGTGCTCATATCCCCGCCAGACAAGCTCTACTATGTCGTGCAGCTCTGTTTCCAGCAGGGCGAGAAGGTCTCCAACAATATAGCAGAATACGAGGGGCTGATAGCGGGTCTGAAGGCTGCCGCTGCCCTGGGGGTGAAGCGCCTTACCATCAAGGGTGATTCACAGCTCCTCGTCAATTTCTCCAACAAGGTGTACGAGCCAAGAGATGAACACATGGAGGCCTACCTTGCGGAGGTCCGCAGGATGGAGAAACAGTTCTGGGGGTTGGAGCTGCAGCACGTGCCCCGCGGCACCAATCAAGAGGCCGACGACATCGCCAAACGAGCCTCCGAGAGGTTACCCCAGGAGCCGGGCGTCTTTGAGGAACGGCTCTTCAAGCCCTCAGCCCTGCCACCGTTATCAAGTACAGCACAGCCTCGGGAGGAGCTCCCTCAGCCACCTACCTCGGGAGCCCCAACCTGTGGCCCGGACTCAGGAGCACGCCTACTTCTAACGATGGAACCTCAAGAGGAGTGCTGGATCACCGAGCTCAAGAGTTACTTAACACGTGGGACTTTGCCGGAGAAGGAGGAGGAGGCAGAGCGTGTGGCGCGGCTAGCCACGGCATACAGCATCATGGATGGAGAG
Source organism: Aegilops bicornis (assembly GCA_021605145.1). Taxonomy (NCBI): domain Eukaryota; kingdom Viridiplantae; phylum Streptophyta; class Magnoliopsida; order Poales; family Poaceae; genus Aegilops; species Aegilops bicornis. The sequence goes on along the minus strand of CM038672.1, from coordinate 332,857,802 downwards.
CTCTACCGGAAACGACCGAACGACGTATCCCTGCGATGCATCACCAGGGAACAAGGGAAGGAATTGCTGGTAGATATACATGGCGGAGATTGTGGGCACCATTCATCGTCACGGACCCTTGTTGGCAAGGCGTTCCGCAGAGGTTTCTATTGGCCCACCGCGCTCAATGACGCTATCGAACTCGTGAAGGCTTGCGAGGCTTGCCAATTCCATGCCAAGCAGATCCACCAGCCGCCAGGAGGTGCAAACCATCCCCTCACTTGGCCATTCGCGGTCCGGGGCTGGACATTCTGGGCCATTTTCCTCGGGCGCCAGGCTATCGCTACCTCTACGCCGCCGTGGACAAATTCACCAAGTGGGCGAAGTCGAGGCCGTCCGCCATCCCCGCTGGTTCTGCGGTCAAGTTCATCAAGGGCATCGTGAGCCGGTTCGGAGTGCCGAACCGCATCATCACCGACAACGGTTCGCAGTTCACCAGTAACCTTTTTAAAACGTACTGCGCTAACCTTGGGACGCAGATATGCTACGCTTTGGTGGCGCACCCCCGCAGCAATGGACAGGCCGAGCGGGCCAATGCAGAGGTCCTGAGAGGCCTCAAGACCAGGATGTTCAAGAAGAAACTGGAAGCCTGCGGCGAGAGGCTGGTCTGACGAAGCTTCCGTCGGTGTTGTGGTCCATCCGCACAACCGCAACCAAGCCAACCGGAGAGACCCCCTTCTTCCTGGTCTCACGGAGCCGGCGGTCCTCCTCACAAGGTCAAGCGTCGATCCGCTGGTCCCGGGCGCTTGATGAAATGTTGCAGACGCCATGCGAGGGACGACCCTTGTCTTTGGGGAGGAGCACCGTCGAAGCTGCGCAATGGCGGCAAGGTACCAGCAGCACTCGGCGATACCACCGCCGCAAAGATCCGCCCCTGTAACTCTCGAGGTAGGGGACCTCGTGCTCAGACGGGTTCTCTCCAGGGAGGGACTGCATAAGCTCTCTCCCATGTGGGAGGGCCCATTCAAGGTTGTTCATGTTTCCAGGCCTGTCTCTGTGCGCTTGGAGACTCAAGAGGGAGTACCTATACAGAACACGTGGAACGTCCAGCACCTCCGGAGGTTTTACCCCTAAAAGGCCCAGAGCCTGTGAAGAAGGCGAATGCCTGTGAAGCTCACCTTCTGGGAAAAGGCCCAGAAACTGTGAAGAAGGCGAATGCCTGTGAAGCTCACCTTCTGGGAAAAGGCCCAGAGCCTGTGAAGAAGGCGAATGCCTGTGAAGCTCACCTTCTGGGAAAAGGCCCAGAGCCTGTGAAGAAGGCGAACGCCTGTGAAGTCAGCTGCTGCTCGAAAGGCCCGGAGCACGTGAAGAGGGCAAACGCCCGTGAAGCTTGCTTCCCGTAAGAAAGGCCCGGAGCTCGTGAAGAAGGCGAACGCCTGTGAAGCTTCGCCGCCCGTGACACTCTCACGTAATAATGAGTTGGGGCTGTCCACGCCGGAGTCTCAGGAGTGCCGGCCTCAGCCCTGGGCTCCCTCCCACGCCAGTGGCAGCACTTAGCTCCGCGCTGGTGAGAAGACGTCGAAGACTAGACTAGGTGCCAGACGCGGCTTTTTCATTTGCTTTCTGCAGTTGACTAGTTATTCCCATTTGGAGTTTTTATCGAAACTATCGCCCCTTTTTTGGTCCGTGGTTCTTCGATCTTTTTCACTCTCCTGCCTCGATTTCTCTTGCGCGGGGACTCGTGAGGCGGAAGCCTCGGGAGCCCCCGCGAGCGTTCCTGCCCCTATCGCTCAAGTTTTCACGGCCCTGGTCCACAGCTGGAGCACCCCTCCTGACCATGCCTCACGGGCAGCACAACGCAAACATGGGGCCTGGATCGGTCACCCCCGCGACCACGGCTGGGGTTCACTTGCGAATGGGCGCATGGCAGAAGGGAACAATATTAGGATAACAAAAGCAGTACAATAATTAACGGCGTTGACCTAAACGCGCCCCCGCGGGGCCACACATTGTTCCCTTTTTACGCAGGAGAAAAGAAAGGAAAAGGACAGAAGCAGGTGAAGCACGCCCGTGCGGCTCTCTTGGAAGGCCCGAGCCGCCCTCACGGAGCTCAGCGGACTCCCTCTCGCGCTACACCGGGGCGTGGCGGCAAGCGGACCCGCTGCCACCCCCCAAGCAGGCGCGGCGGCGTGGGGGCTGGCCGCGGCCGCTGCTGGAAGAATCACCACCCAAAGAAGAGTTGGTGAAGCGTGAGGAGTAGCGGGCATCACCGGCCGCCCGCGCGCGGCCCTCTCCGCCCACGCCGGGGCTAAGTCCTCGGCCGCGGTTGTCGTTTTCAGGGCAGCACCCCATGCGGCGACCGTCTTCCCCGAACACCCTCACGTAGAGGGTGGCGTCGCCATCGTACTTGAAGTGCAGGGAGCACCGGCAGCAGAGACCACGCCAGCGAAGCGAACGCCCGCCACCGGGCCAGAACAGGTTCCCCTGCCGAGACCTCCAGAGAAGCCCACGAAGCCCAGCTGCAGCAGCCATCTGCCTGGAGCCAGAGGCCACTCAGGGCGCCATCTGGGAGCTCACCCAGGAGGAAGCACGGGAGCTGAAGCCGGACGCCGGACGGCTCCTCCACCCTCACCATGAACTCCGGCAGCGCTTCAGCAGCATGGAGGCGCGGCCTCAGGGGACGCGCGATCGGTGCACGCCCTCCGACCATGGCCAGCCGCTCGTCGCCATGCTGAGAGTCTCCCCCACGACCGTGGGGGACCGCCGAGGAGGCCACGGGGTGCTTGCGAGGGCGACCTCGACCACGCTTAGGCGGAGGAGAGGAAGACTCGACCTGACGGCCCTTCCCCTTCTCTGCGACCGAGAACTTCCTTGGTGGAGCCATGGAGAAGAAGGAGAGACAAGAAAGGATAGACTGGAAGGGCGCGCGCCGATTCCGTACTTATTGTCGGCGAAGTCCAACCGTCGGCCTCCACGATCACCGGTAATCATGACCAACTCCGCATGCAGGGACTTGTCGAATCCCGGTGGTTACCGAGGCATCGTGGGGAAGCAGTGCGCACACGTCCAATCAACCGCCACGCGGCGCCCAAGGCTGCAGGCTGTTAGGGCCCGCGACGCTTCGCACTTGCCCTTTCGCCTCTCTTCCCGGTCAAGTTCGGGCGCGCCATGGGCCCGAGCGCTACTGTCAGCGTTCTGGGAACGGGGGTCCCCAGACTTGCCTGCCTGCGGCCTGGGACGTGGCTCAAAGGAGGCCCAGGACAGCCCATCTTCATCGACACAAGCTCAAGACCCTCGCGAGGGCCAAGCCTCATGAGCGGGGCGACCAGGAGCTTCCTCGTGCACGGCCTCGTCGGGTTGGCTCATGAGGAGGCGGAGAGTTCAAGGCAGGGTACCTCGCGAGGTGCCCATGACGCAAGCCATGACGACCAAGGGAGCTGGGCTGGCGCCAGCCCGCGCAGCGCCCCTCCTTTCCTCTTTGGTGCAAAGGGAGCAAGCGCAGCGAGAGCATCAAGCAAAGCCATCCGCTTTGATTGCAACAAGACCAAGACCAGCCCCAACGGCCGGAAGGGAGTCATCATGGAGCCCAAGCGCGTCATCACCAGAGCCTTTGGCAGGCGAGGACCAACTTTAGTCAGGATAAGTGTACCCGATGTTCCCCTTCAAAATGGCCAATTGTTGGCCCCCTTCCCGCTCAATATTTGGGAAGAGGCCCAGGGCCTTTGCCTATAAATAGGAGTAGCCACACTCATAGTAGAGGGATCGAAACGATCGGCATCCAGAGAAAGACAGAGACCCGATCCTCAAGCTAGAGCGACGGGACACCACCTAGGAGTTCATCAAACCCACCAAGAACAGACCCTCGCGAGGCTGTTCTTCCCTGTACTGTTCCTCATCAGCCCAAGAGGCAATCCACCACGCCACAAACTAGAGTAGGGTATTACACCACAACGGTGGCCCGAACTAGTATAAATCTTGTGTCTCTTGTGCTGTTCTGTTTAGTAGTTTAGGTCCCTGCGATTCGGCGAGGTGCGAGACGGTGGAGGGTTGGATCTCCGCGTGCACCCTAGTGTTCGAACCTCAAGGGTCTTCCGGAACCCGAAATCCGACACTTAGTTTTATTTGAGGGGTGTGTTGTGCTGAGCCCCCAACAGAATTATGTTATGTTCCTTCTCGTTACTTTAACTCTTCAGTACGTACATACTAGTATTTCTTACAGTTCATCTTTTATTTGGTATAGTACTACCACTCATTTCTTCACATTATATACGTACAATATATATGGCCAACATCATATAGCCAGCAGTTTAGTTGTCAAAGAATTTCAGGGTGCTTAGTTTTGTCAAAGAACTTCAGGGTGCTTAGTTTTATTTGAGGGGTGTGTTGTGTTGGACACCATTATTGTGACTCAAATCCATGTTATAATGACATAAATACCAATGGACCAACATGCCAGCTCTCCCTCTATCTCACTATAGTAAAATAAAGTGTGGGGCCTACTTGATCCCAACAGCGTTCTTATTTTCCTGTAAAATTATTCGCTTGGTTACTCCTGACAAGCAGGGCCACACTTATCATTGTGAGAATCGGCTTATTTTTGTCATATAACATGGTCAACGGGTTTGACGTGAAAATAACAATGTCTAATGGCATTGTTGAGCAAACATCTAACTTAACGATGGCATTTTTGAGATATCTAATTGCATTTTTGAGCAGGCATCTCACAGGTCGATGGCATTTTTTAGTAGTTGTAACTTCTAATGGCAAAACTGAGTAGTGATACACAACTAGTGGCATAAATAATAAGAACCCAAGAATTAAATAGGTATGCTAATTTCTTTAATAGAATTTAGCACCCCATTTAAGCACGTACTAGCTCTTTTAATAGTACTATATGCATAATTTGGCGACGAGCGCTCTCTATATGTACCACTTTTTTTCTTTAATATCTTGTTAGTTTTGCTCCATAGCACAATCCATCGATACTACTACTGTACAAAAGTATACATTTTTTAAAAGGCTAGAGGGCGGGGCTGTCTAGCTTGGTAGGTTTCAAGAGAGGCGAGGGCCTTTGTGATTTAACGGCTCATTACTGCTGGAAGGCGGGGCCTTGTGATTTGACTGCTCGTATAAATGTGCCGACAACCTGAGGAGGAGCAAAGAACAGTGCGGTATACTCAAGTTTTCCACTGGACTACGACGGAGGAGCACGAAACAAGGCAGCCCAGTGCCATATGGCGATAAAAATGATCTAATTTACTAGTCATCTCATTGTTAGCATTGTTCTATTCATACCTCGCAGAGAACGTGACACGTGCGGTGAAACACCCGAAGCAAAAGAAGAAACACAGGAGCAAAAGAAGAAGGGTGATTATCACCCCAAAAAAAAGAAGGAAGACGCACACACAATTCTGGGGCGCTGCTCTCTACTACATGAAGCGTTGCTAGCCGCGGAGTTGTAACTGCTGCTTCATCGCCTCCACGACCTCCATCTCCTTGTGTATCTCCTCCGCCATCTTCTTCATTCTGTCCATGACGCAAGATTTCTCGACGCGAGCCTTCATCATCTGTTCCACGGCCGCATTACGTACCTTGACAGCAGACGGGTGCTCGATGCGGAGCTTCGCCAACTCCTCCTTCTGTTCCATGACGAGGGTCTGCATCATCTTCATCGAGGAACTACTATTCACATGCATCTTCTTCCAGCCAGCGTTCTCCTCCTTCAGCAGGTCGAGATCGTGGTAGAGCTTCGTCTTGTCCTCCTGAAGTTGCAGGATTTCGCCGGTCTCCTTCTTCTCTGAGGCAATGCTCTTCTTCAACAGCATCACCAAGCTGGCGGTCAACTCCCCATGCTCATTGAGCTCAGCGGGCATGTCGTCGAGGCTCTTGCTACCTCTTGAGCACTGCGCTGGTTTTCCCTTGAAGAGGAAAGGGTGATGCGGCAAAGTAGTGTAAGTATTTCCCTCAGTTTTTGAGAACCAAGGTATCAATCCAGTAGGAGGCTACGCGCGAGTCCCTCGCACCTACACAAACAAATAAATCCTCGCAACCAACGCGATAAGGGGTTGTCAATCCCTACACGGTCACTTACGAGAGTGAGATCTGATAGATATGATAAGATAATATTTTTGGTATTTTTGTGATAAAGATGCAAAGTAAAGAAAACAAAATAAGAACGACGCCAGAAATAGCTTGTTGTTGGGAGATTAAATATGATGGAAAATAGACCCGGGGGCCATAGGTTTCACTAGTGGCTTCTCTCGAGAGCATAATTATTTTACGGTGGGTGAACAAATTACTGTTGAGCAATTGACAGAATTGAGCATAGTTATGAGAATATCTAGGCATGATCATGTATATAGGCATCACGTCCGAAACAAGTAGACCGACTCCTGCCTGCATCTACTACTATTACTCCACACATCGACCGCTATCCAAAATGCAACTCGAGTATTAAGTTCATAAGAACAGAGTAATGCTTTAAGCAAGATGACATGATGTAGAGGGATAAACTCATGCAATATGATATAAACCCTATCTTGTTATCCTCGATGGCAACAATACAATACGTGCCTTGCTGCCCCTACTGTCACTAGGAAAGGACGCCGCAAGATTGAAGCCAAAAAGCTAAGCACTTCTCCCATTGCAAGAAAGATCAATCTTGTAGGCCGAACCAAACTGATAATTCGATGAGACTTGCAAAGATAACCAATCATACATAAAAGAATTCAGAAGATTCAAATACTTTTCATAGATAGACTTGATCATAAACCCACAATTCATCGGTCTCAACAAACACATCGCAAAACAAGATTACATCGAATAGATCTCCATAAGAGAGGGGGAGAACATTGTATTGAGATCCAAAAAGAGAGAGGAAGCCATCTAGCTAATAACTATGGACTCGAAGGTCTGAGAGTAAACTACTCACACTTCATCAGAGAGGCTATGGTGTTGATGTAGAAGACCTCCGTGATCGATGGCCCCTCCGGCGGAGCTCCGGAACAGGCCCCAAGATGGGATCTCATGGGTACAGAAGGTTGCGGCGGTGGAATTAGGTTTTTGGCTCCGTATCTGATTGTTTGGGGGTACGTAGGTATATATAGGAGGAAGGAGTACGTCGGTGGAGCAACGTGAGGCCCACAAGGGTGGAGGGTGCGCCCAGGGGGGTAGGCGCGCCCCCCTACCTCGTGGCTTCCTGGTAGCTTTCTTGACGTAGGGTCCAAGTCCTCTGGATCATGTTCGTTCTGAAAATCACGTTCCCGAAGGTTTCATTCCGTTTGGACTCCGTTTGATATTCTTTTTCTGCGAAACTCTGAAATAGGAAAAAAACAGCAATTCTAGGTTGGGCCTCCGGTTAATAGGTTAGTCCCAAAAATAATATAAAAGTGTATAATAAAGCCCAATAATGTCCAAAACAGAATATAATATAGCATGGAACAATCAAAAATTATAGATACGTTGGAGACGTATCAAGCATCCCCAAGCTTAATTCCTGCTCGTCCTTGAGTAGGTAAATGATAAAAACAAAAAATTTGATGTGGAATGCTACTTGGCATAATTTCAATGTAATTATTCTTAATTGTGGTATGAATATTCATATCCGAAAGATTCAAGATAAAAGTTCAATATTGACATAAAAATAATAATACTTCAAGCATACTAACTAAGAAATTATGTCCTCTCAAAATAACATGGCCAAAGAAAGTTCATCCCTACAAAATCATATTGTTTAGTCATGCTCCATTTTCGTCACACAAGAATGCTCTCATCATGCACAACCCCGATGACAAGCCAAGCAATTGTTTCATACTTTAGTAATCTCAAACTTTTTCAACCTTCACGCAATACATGAGCGTGAGCCATGGATATAGCACTATGGGCGGAATAGAATATGATGATGGGGGTTATGTGGACAAGGCAAAAAAGGAGAAAGTATCACATCAACGAGGCTAATCAATGAGCTATGGAGATGCCCATCGATTGATGTTAATGCAAGGAGTAGGGATTGCCATGCAACAGATGCACTAGAGCTATAAATATATGAAAGCTCAACAAAAGAAACTCAGTGGGTGTGCATCCAACTTGCTTGCTCACGAAGACCTAGGGCACTTGAGGAGGCCCATTGTTGGAATATACAAGCCAAGTTCTATAATGAAAAATTCCCACTAGTATATGAAAGTGACAAAACAAGAGACTCTCTATCATGAAGATTATGGTGCTACTTTGAAGCACAAGTGTGGTAAAAGGATAGTAACATTGTCCCTTCTCTCTTTTTCTCTCATTTTTTGGGCCTTCTCTTTTTTTATGGCCTTTCTCTTTTTTTTATTCCTCACTTGGGACAATGCTCTAGAAAATGATGATCATCACACTTCTATTTATTTACAACTCAATGATTACAACTCAGTACTAGAACAAAGTATGACGCTATATGAATGCCTCCGGCGGTGTACCGGGATAGCGATGAATCAAGATTGACATGTATGAAAAAATATGAACGGTGGCTTTGCCACAAATATGATGTCAACTACATGATCATGCAAAGCAATATGACAATGATGAACGTGTCATGATAAATGGAACAGTGGAAAGTTGCATGGCAATATATCTCGGAATGGCTATGGAAATGCCATAATAGGTAGGTATGTTGGCTGTTTTGAGGAAGATATAAGGAGGTTTATGTGTGAAAGAGCGTATCATATCACGGGGTTTGGATGCACCGGCAAAGTTTGCACCAACTCTCAATGTGAGAAAGGGCAATGCACGGTACCGAAGAGGCTAGCAATGATGGAAAGGTGAGAGTGCGTATAATCCATGGACTCAACATTAGTCATAAAGAACTCACATACTTATTGCAAAAATCTACAAATCATCAAAAACCAAGCACTACGTGCATGCTCCTAGGGGGATAGATTGGTAGGAAAAGACCATCGCTCGTCCCCGACCGCCACTCATAAGGAAGACACTCGAAGAACACCTAATGTTTCAAATTTGTTACATAACGCTTACCATACGTGCATGCTACGGGACTTGAAAACTTCAACACAAGTATTTCTCAAATTCACAACTACTTAACTAGCACAACTTTAATATCACTACCTCCATGTCTGAAAACAATCATCAAGCATCAAACTTCTCTTAGTATTCAAAACACTCATAAGAAAGTTTTTACTAATCTTGAATACCTAGCATATTAGGATTATTTAAGCAAATTACCATGCTATTTAAGACTCTCAAAATAATCTAAGTGAAGCATGAGAGATCAATAGTTTCTATAAAACAAATCCACCACCGTGCTCTAAAAGATATAAGTGAAGTACTAGAGCAAAAACTATATAACTCAAAAGATATAAGTGAAGCACATAGAGTATTCTAATAATTTCCGAATCATGTGTGTCTCTCAAAAGGTGTGTACAGCAAGGATGATTGTGGTGAACTAAAAGCAAAGACTCAAATCATACAAGACGCTCCAAGCAAAACACATATCATGTGGTGAATAAAAATATAGCTCCAAGTAAAGTTACCGATGGAAGTAGACGAAAGAGCGGATGCCTTCCGGGGCATCCCCAAGCTTTGGATTTTAGGTGTCCTTAGATTATCTTGTGGTGCCATGGGCATCCCCAAGCTTAGGCTCTTGCCAATCCTTGTTCCATAATCCATCAAATCTTTGACCCAAAACTTGAAAACTTCACAACACAAAACTCAGCAGAAAATCTCATGAGCTCCGTTAGCGAAAGAAAACAAAAGACCACTTCAAGGTACTGTAATGAACTCATTCTTTATTTATATTGGTGTTAAACCTACTTTATTCCAACTTCTCTATGATTCATAAACTATTTTACTAGCCATAGATTCATCAAAATAAGAAAACAACACACGAAAAACAGAATCTGTCAAAAACAGAACAGTCTATAGTAATCTGTAACTAACGCAAACTTCTGGAACTCCAAAAAATTAGCCAAAATAGTACGACCTAGACAATTTGTTTATTGATCAGCAGAAATTGGAATAAATATTTTATCACGTTCTGGTGATTTTTAACAATTATTTTTGTGAACAGAAAGTTTCTGGAATTTTTTGCAAGATCAAATAACTATCATCCAAGCTGATCCTATAGGTTTAACTTGGCACAAACACTAATTAAAACATAAAAGCACATATAACCAGAGGCTAGAACAAATATTTATTGAATAACAGCAAGGAAAAATATTGGGTTGTCTCCCAACAAGCGCTTTTCTTTAAAGCCTTTTAGCTAGGCATTGATAATTTTAATGATGCTCACATGAAACACAAGAACTGAAGCACAAAGAGGGCATCATAAAACACGTGAAAAACACATCTAAGTCTAACATACTTCCTATGCATAGGCATCTTATAGAAAAACAAATTATCATAGCAAGCAAAAACTAGCATATGCAAGGAAGTGGAAAGGAACAATAGCAATCTCAACATAACGAGAGGTAATTTAGTAACATGAAAATTTCTATAACCATATTTTCCTCTCTCATAATAATTACATGTAGGATCATAAGAAAATTCAACAATATAGCTATCAGATAACATATTATCAACACGATCCACATGCATGCGAATTTGACACTCTTCCAAAATAGTGGGATTATCATTAACTAAAGTCATGATTTCTCCAAGCCCACTTTTATCAAAAATTCATAAGATTGAATATTATCCAAATATGTGAGATCTAAAATTGACACTCTTCCAAACCCACTTTCAATATTATTGCAAACACTATTATTAATCTTATATTCATCATGGAGCTTAAATAAATTTTCAAGATCATAAGAAGAATCTCCCCAATCATGATTATTGCAACAGGTAGTAGACATAACAAAACTAGCATCCCCAAGCTTAGGGTTTTGCATATTATTAGCAGAATTTACATCAATACATATTTATAATAAAATCATTGCAATCATGCTTTTTATTCAAAGATCTAACGTGAATCACTTCATAAAGCACTTCATCACAATTTTCAGATTCACGGATTTCAAGCAAAACATTATAAAGATAATCTAGTGCATCCAAATCACTAGGAATTGGTTCATCATAATTGGATATCTTAAAAAGATTGGCAAGCGGATGAGGATCATAGATATTAGCTTCTCTGTTTAGGAATAAATACTCAACTATTTCAACCAAACGAGCAAACGAGCCAAGTAAGACATCAAGGCAAACGAAAAGACGAACGGAAAAAGGGCGAATAAAACGGCAAGGGTGAAGTGGGGGAGAGGAAAATGAGGGCAAATGCTAATGTAATGCGAGGGAGATGAGTTTGTGATGGGTACTTGGTATGATGACTTTTGTGTAGACTCCCCGGCAACGGTGCCAGAAATCCTTCTTGCTACCTCTTGAGCACTGCGTTGGTTTTCCCTTGAAGAGGAAAGGGTGATGCAGCAAAGTAGCGTAAGTATTTCCCTCAGTTTTTGAGAACCAAGGTATCAATCCAGTAGGAGGGTACGCGCGAGTCCCTCGCACCTACACAAACAAATAAATCCTCGCAACCAACGGGATAAGGGGTTGTCAATCCCTACATGGTCACTTGCGAGAGTGAGATGTGATAGATATGATAAGATAATATTTTTGGTATTTTTTGTAATAAAGATGCAAAGTAAAGAAAACAAAATAAGAACGGTGCCAGAAATAGCTTGTTGTCGGGATATTAAATATGATGGAAAATAGACCTGGGGCCATAGGTTTTACTAGTGGCTTCTCTCGAGAGCATAATTATTTTACGGTGGGTGAACAAATTACTGTTGAGCAATTGACAGAATTGAGCATAGTTATGAGAATATCTAGGCATGATCATGTATATAGGCATCACATCCGAAACAAGTAGACCGACTCCTGCCTGCATCTACTACTATTACTCCACACATCAACCGCTATACAAAGATGCATCTAGAGTATTAAGTTCATAAGAACAGAGTAACGCTTTAAGCAAGATGACATGATGTAGAGGGATAAACTCATGCAATATGATATAAACCCCATCTTGTTATCCTCGATGGCAACAATACAATATGTGCCTTGCTGCCCCATCACATCCTTTGGGAAAGGACACCGCAAGATTGAACCCAAAGCTAAGCACTTCTCCTATTGCAAGAAAGATCAATCTAGTAAGCCAAACCAAACTGATAATTCGAAGAGACTTGCAAAGATAAATAATCATACATAAAAGAATTCAGAAGATTCAAATACTTTTCATAGATAAACTTGATCATAAACCCACAATTCATCGGTCTCAACAAACACACCGCAAAAGAAGATTACATCGAATAGATCTCCACAAGAGAGGGGGAGAACATTGTATTGAGATCCAAAAAGAGAGAGGAAGCCATCTAGATAATAAGTATGGACCCGAAGGTCTGAGGTAAACTACTCACACTTCATCGGAGAGGCTATGGTGTTGATGTAGAAGCCCTCTGTGATCGATGCCCCCTCCGGCGAAGCTCCAGAACAGGCCCTAAGATGGGATCTCACGGGTACAGAAGGTTGCGGCAGTGGAATTTGGTTTTTGGCTCCGTATCTGATCGTTTGGGGGTACGTAGGTATATATAGGAGGAAGGAGTACGTCGGTGGAGCAACGTGGGGCCCACAAGGGTGGAGGGCACGCCCCCCTACCTCGTGGCTTCCTGGTAGCTTTCTTGACGTAGGGTCCAAGTCCTCTGGATCATGTTCGTTCTGAAAATCACGTTCTGAAGGTTTCATTCCGTTTGGACTCCGTTTGATATTCTTTTTCTGCAAAACTCTGAAATAGGCAAAAAACAGCAATTCTGGGTTGGGCCTCCGGTTAATAGGTTAGTCCCAAAAATAATATAAAAGTGTATAATAAAGCCCAATAATGTCCAAAACAGAATATAATATAGCATGGAACAATAAAAAATTATAGATACGTTGGAGACGTATCACTCCCCCAAGCCGTGGATGAACTCCTTCTGCTTATTGAGGTGCTTATTGAGCTAATCGGGCATGCCGTCGAGGGATAACGACTCCAGTGCCGCCAGCTCGGCATGTTCGCCTCCGTGGCTAGGGCGCTCCTGGGAGCCATCGCCTGCCCGTGAGAGATCTTTCGAGGTCTCTGTGAGGTGGCGAGCCCTCTCTTTTTCTCCCACATCCTTCGTTGTCGCTCCCTTGTTACGAGTAGTTCTCGGCCTAGAGCTCTGCACACCGGCCATGGCAAGGACGGACGAAGAAGGACTTATGAGGAGGAAGGTAGAGTAATTTTCGGTTAGGTAGTTCCCCTTTTTATAACCTAAGTACTAGCACTAGTACTAAAACCTGCATCGTGGGAACACGTTCAGGTTTGGTACGTACTAGTAGGTGTGAGCAGGCTTGCACTTAATTGTAGCACTAGTACTTTGGAATGTGATGGCAACAAGGTAAAGATTAATTGACGGTTTTGGTTTCGATGCCTGAAATGCCTCCCGATGAGTTTAGTGGAACATAAATTTCAAGTACTCCCTCCATCTCCAAGGCTTGCACGTGTATCTAGGTCGTCAATGTAACTTATATAAAATAAATTGTTGAACATGAAAAATATAACATTAAAAAAATAGAATATTTGAAGTTTGTAATGATATATTTTTCATAATGTATGCCTCTTATTAAGTTGGTCAAATTAACGACCTAGGTACACGTGCAAGACTTGTAAACTGAGATAGAGGGAGTACTACACTGCTCAAATGCGGTCGCACAAGTCAGTGATGTAACTGGTCGTACATGTCAGACCAAGCCAATGCGTGTCCCTTGGTGAGACGCGGGTCTGACCGACCGTCTGTTGGTGCGACCGACTGTGAAGTATTACGCGATGGAGACTTCTGGTTGTGGCTTCGGTTGATTGTCACAACCAAGTATTCTAAAACTAGTGATAAATCAATGACCATCTTTTTCCAAATGACCAAGTAATTTCACAGGAATACAATACATATAGATGGAGTGATTTTCAAGGTTGCAAACCGACATGGCGTTGCAAGTTCACTGCAATAGCAACCGACTAGGTCACTACATTGCTGGCGGGGAAGGAGGACAGCTCACCTCGCCTATGATGCATGCCTAGCAGCGCTGCCGCAACTGGTCCCGAGATTTCGCTTCTCCTACCGCCCATTTGAACAGTTGCACCGGCTGCTCATGCCATTCCATAGGCATGCGTGTTCTTTCCTCTGCAGTCAACTCCGTGAATATGATCTCTGCCATTAGCCTTAGCTCGAAATCAATGCAACATTACCAGATGCTGACATCCCCCAGCATCTCTCCCCTGAGATCGACTTGCGCCTCCGCCTTGTGTTGCGCCGGGCGCAACTCCAATCGATGCGACGCTTCCTCGATCTGATTTGCCCTTGTTGCGCACCACCTGAAATGCAGACCTGGCATGTCCTCCAACGCCACCGATCTGTGATTCCAGAGCAATGGATCCCCTCTAAAACACATGTGGGTTTCGCTCAAAGCAAAGGCGGCAGTGCTGCAGGCCGCAGCGAGAGGGCAGCCTGCGGGACCCTGGGATCTAAGGGATTATCCATGGCGGGATTCGGTGGGTGAGGCGGGGAGGTGAGCCTAGGTGCTGGGAGAGCCCTACGAGGCTAAGATAAAGATAGTTCTACTCCACTCCGTCCATATTTAAATACTAAGGCCACCAACAGTAGCCCTGGCAAAAATTAATCTTGCGGCCTGCGTCCTGGTTTATTGACCCCCTTTTTTGTGCCACTTTTTATGACATGCATAAATATTATGTTACTTAAAAATATGGTCAAAAATTGGCACAAAATATGAAGAAGACCAATGGAAGTAGCAACCCATGATTTAACTACTCACATGCACGCAGTGGAGTAGTAATGTCTTTCTTCCTCCCTCACGTCCACTCAATTTGCATGCGTTGTATTAATTGAGCGTCAATAAAGTGAAGGACTTTACACGCATCAAATTATCACATGGGGTGGATCTTCGTACAAAAATGCGTCCCCCCGTGTACCTGCGTGTGCGTGCGAGGGAATGAGTGCGTGCGTGCACATCTTCGCTTCGTGCATGTACCACCAGTGTGCCTCAGAGAGGACGAGTACATTCTTCTGGAACCAGCAGCACGTCGATGTGATCAATCCACACAAGGAGGTCACGACAACGCCTCCACATGTGCCACGTGGCTTCATGAACTGTAAGAGAGACACTGTGTAGCGTGCCATTGGAATTCTAATTTATGTGTTTTGCACATACTCGAAGTACTAGTAGGGTACACGTTCATTGCACACATCAGATTTGGCAACCAAATTATGAATAAATACCACATTATAGCATGTAAGCTTTGAGCCATATATGCCTGATGTAGACATTCATTTCATTCTTATAGTTCATCTCATTCAAAATCAATTAGTTTTTGTAAAAAAGCAAGGGCCTCTTTGATTCTTAGGATTTCCAAAACGCCGGAATAGGAAAAACATGGGATTAGAGTGGAATGCCATCTTGAATCCTACAGGATTGTACGAGTGTTTGATTGTGCATATAAAGCACGCAGGATTCTTTCAAAGAGGTTTGAAGTGATAGGATGTTTCCTATGAAATCTAGTGCAAATGAATCCTATGGAAAAATTCCTATGGTTTACAATCCTACGAATCAAACAACCAAGATAGGAAAAATTCCTAAGGATTAGAATCCTCCAAAATTCCATTGAGAATCCTTTGAATCAAAGAAGCCCTTAATCTATTTTATGATTCATGGAATTGTGCGTTGTAAAGCATAAAGTAAAAACAAATAATGGCAATTCAACTAGAAAAAAGTTTGGGCAGTTATGAATGGAAGATTCTAGAACAAAGGAGAAGCACTTGTGTTTTGAGGTTTGTGCATTATGCTTAAGTTCAACCATGGAGTCTGCTAGATTGTACATGTGGCAAAATCCGGTGGGGGGCTAGAAGATGGTGCGAGGGGCCAAGTGGAGGGAGACTATGAAGGAGTGTACAAGTGAGAGTGTCGGGGAGGCTGATCGGATCCACGAACACCTATGGGACCGGCGGACCGAGTCCCTTTTGGTTCGGAGGGGGGCGGAGATCGCACGAAGAGCGGATCGAGGCGAAGCACATGAGCAGTTTACCCAGCTTCGGAGCTCTCCGGAGAGATAATACTCCTACAGCTGCGTGTCTAATTGTATTGTGTTCTTGCTAAGGAGCGATGAGAGCTACAAGACCTAAGCGTGAGTGTTCTCTCGTTACGTTGGAATCGAACCCCCCCTCTCGCTATGCGCATGGGCCTCCTTTTATATGCTCAAGGGGTCTCCGGGGTGGCAACGTAGATGAGGGTACAAATGGAAAAATAGTAGTTGGTACACCTACTTGTACAAAGGTACGTACTCTACCTAACCCTGACGGCAAGGGACAAAAGCATTAAATGCCCGTCCCTGTCGCCTAAACAGTGCAACAGGGACCATCAGGAGCGCCACCGTTCGCCAATATGGCAAGCTTGTTAGTGCCGCTTATCGCTGCTCCCCGCTGGCTGCACAGCCTCTTGACACGCGCGCATGGAATGGTCCCATGGCGACACATTGGTGAATGAGCTGGAGCGGAGATGAAGAGAGGTTGCCTGCCGCGGCAAGTGCCTTGCCGCGGCTGAATCCTTGTCGCGTCCGGAGGCTTGTCACTCTCCGAGCCTTCCCGGCAAGCTCCTCTTGCCGGGGTTTTGTCTTCTGCGTGCCTTGAGTGGCCTTCCCGGCAAACTCCTCTTGCCGGGGCCTTGTCTTCTTGGTTAAATACTTTGTTCTTAAATGGCTCCAAAGGAACCACGGAGGATCTTGGCGGTGACCAGCAAGCCTTGCCGCTGGTGTCAGAATCGCCAAGGCACGAAGTTCGGGATACTAGGGTACCCCTACTCTAGTACACCGGCAGAGCCCCGGGCTGGGCCACACACGGTGCCGAAGCGCTGTTGGGCCAGCCCAAAACAAAGGCACGGTCACACACGGCCTTGATCACGTCGTAACTTGCTCTGGACCCACCACGTCCCCCACGAACAGCACGCGTCGAACGTGGCGTCATGGGAGAGATCGTGGGGGGGTTTCTTTATTAGGAAAAACGGAACGTCCGCCCCCTCTCCCTCCTTATAAACAGGGGAAACAGGGGCAGGTCGCCCACCTCGCCATTGCTGTCTCGTCTCGAAAACCACCGCTGCTCCCCCCCTTTCGCCACAGCGCCATCAACGCCGTCGGTCTCCTCCACCGCCTCCGCCATGGCTCCGAAAGCCGACAAGGGGAAGGGCGTGAAGTCGGCCAAGGCGCAGCGGCTCGCGGTGCTGCGAAAGGAGCGGGCCATCTTCTCCCCCCAGCTCAACGCAAAGGAGCTGAGGGAGGGCTACTACCTCTTTTGGTCGACGGAGACGCGTGCGCATCCGCGCACGAAGGTACTCCCCGCCACCGCTTCGGAACTAGCCCCAACTGGGTACCCTTTCTTTGCGCTTTTCTTCTATTGCGGGCTCTACCCGCCTTTTCTGAATTCTTCTGCGATATCATGAACACCTATGGGCTTCGCCTCCTTGATTTCACCCCCAATGCTGTCCTGACCATGGCAGTTTTCGCACACCTTTGCGAAAACTTTGTCGGGATCCACCCAAACGTAGCCCTCTTCTGCCACTTCTTCATGCCCCGCGTTGAGAGAGGGGAGCCGCTTGCCGGAGGGATTGCTTGGATCTCTAGGATTGGCAAGAAAGAAGCTTATCTTGAAGGAGAGCTCCGTAGCAAATGTGAGGAGTGGAGAGCCAATTGGTGTTGGATCGTTGAGGAGAACCCGCAGCCCTTCACTGCCCTGCGCCAAACCCCAATAGTGCGCGACAACGATTGGAGCAACTTGGCGCCGGAAGATGCTAGGTTGAAGATTGCTGTGACCCGGATCTTGCGCCTCTCAGGCTTGCCGGACTCCATCAGAGGCGCAGTTGGCGCAGATTTCCTTCGCTGCCGCATCGCTCCCTTTCAAGAGAGGAGGAGACCTGCTTGGGAGTTCCAAAACGCATCGGACATCATGAGGCTGCGCCCGGGCCTCAATTGGAATTTCACTGTCTTGGAGTTGGATGCGATGCTGCTAGAGCTATTCAAGAATGACCCCGATCACCCCGAGTGGTTTAGGTTGCCGAGGGGGGTCGTCCCATTGTGCAACAATTCTGCGCTCGACCGCATCCGTGCCATGATGTCATTGTGCGATTCTCATGGGATCGTTCCAACCTGGCAAGAGCCTGTGGACGACGTCGTGCGGCAATTCTTCGACAGCTTGGAAGAAATGCCGATCCACCCCGACGAGCAGAAGAAGCTCACCCGCGACACCACCGACGCACGAGATGCGCCGCATTGCCACCAGTCGAGGAGGCGGTAGAATGCCGCCGGGCGCCTTCGGCACACCGTGGAGGAGGCAGATGCAGCAGAGGCGGCAAGCCTTGCCGAAGCGGCGGAGTTCGCCGGTGAGGAAGAGCTTGCCGAACCCGAGGTCGAAGTCGAGCGAACCAGCCGAGGGCGCTTTCTTCCCCACTCATCCAGCGGCTTGCCGCGAACGGAGCTCCCCCGGCTCGCCAAAGAGGCGCTCTCCGCAAGGCCGGAGACGAGACGGGCGGCAGACGGGCTAACAGCCGCGGCGCCAAGACGACGCGCTTCATCAAGGGTAAGCAACGCTGCCGCTGGAGCACCCCACACCGCTGCGACAACCGGGCGGGATCCTCCTGTGCCACCGCCGACACCTCCGCTTAAGCGGTCAAGAGAGACCACTCCTCCGCCTCTTCGCACCGGAGGCGAGCCGAGTTTGATCTCTTCGCTCAGCTCCGACGAGGAAGAAGAAGAGTAAGCTTCAATATTGTGCTTGTATTTCTTCAATTTTGTTGCTTCATCTTGAATCTGATTTGCTTCGTTACGAACTCTTTCCTTTTCGTGACGCTAGCCCAGAGCGTCGAAGAGAGCCAAGACCCGGTGGTCGCTATTGAGGACAATCCACCCGTGGCAACCGGAGGCGCGTTCGAGACCCCCTTGCGGACCCGGCAACCCTTCCTCAAAGCAGCCCCCGCACAGCCCCCGTGCAGTAAGTATGCGGTTTTCTCCTTCTTGTTAGGTGTGCATGGGTGCTCCTTCTTCATTGATATCATCGTTGGTTTGTGTAGGAGCAGAGCAGCCTCATCAGGAGGGCCCGGAAGCCGCCCCCGAAATTCTATCTGCTTCGACTACGCCGCCAAGGGAGGATTCTCCAGCAAGGGAGCGTTCTCCGGCAAGGGAGACTACTCCGGCAAGGGACAGCACCAGTGATCCTCCAGTGGCCGATACCATGGCTGCAGATCCCATTGCAGGTAATCCTCTTGCGCGAAAATTTCCCTTGGGCTCGTTTTCTTCTGTTTTTCTTTTTGAACATTTGCTTGACTGTTCTTTCTTTGTCTGATCGTCAGATCCATCTGTCGCAGAGCCAATGGAGACTGAGGTCGCCGGCGAGGAGGACGCGCGCGGCAATACTGACGACATCGCCACCATGGAGGAAAAGGCTGGCGCTGATGGATCCGCCTGCGAAGAGGCCGCCAGGCTGCCGCCGCAAAGGTCTGGCGTAGGGGTCGGGCGATCGACCGACGACGACCTCGAGGCCGCAGGAGCGCCAGCGCCACGCCGATCACGATCCCTCCGCCATCGTGTAGCGTCGGGCTCAAGAGCCCCAGCCCGCACCTATCGAAGGCCGGCGATGGCGTCTTCATCAAGCTCCCCTGGCGCCGAGCTCAGGGCGCCGGTCGAAGGAGAGACCTTCGACGGAGAGCTGCTTCGCCTCCATTGGCTGACGCTGGTGGACGCCAGCCAAGCAGCAGCAGCCAGCGGGTCTGGAGGAGGAGCAGCTATCGAAGAAGCTATTGTCGCTCTACCGCCCGACAAGCCAAGTTGGAGTCCCGGAAGCACTTGTCGCGAGGCGGGAGCAGTATATGGAGAAGCGCCAGAAGAGCTCCGGGCGCCAACCAAGAAACTCTCCTAACGTGAAAGCGTAAGAGCGGGAGCGACTTGCTGAAGAGCGCACAACCTTCATCCTTGAGAAGGCTGAGGTCAAGGAGCAGCAAAGGCTTGCTGCCGAGAAGCTATCTGCGCAAGAAGGCGAGTTGGCGCAGCGGAAGATCAATCTTGACAGCTATGAGGAAGAGCTTGTCGCGCGCGAGGAGTCACTTGGCGGGGCTCTTAAGGAAGCGAAGGATGTTGCCGCAGCCGCCGAGGCCGCCAAGAAAGAGTTGGAGACGAAGGTGGCAGCTGGAGGCCGCCTCCGTAAGAGCGGTGAGGAGCTTGCTGCGCTCAAGCACGAAGCGAGAAGGACGCCCTACACTCTTGGCGAGCTGCAGGCCGCCTCGCCGATAGGGAGCAAGGAGCCTCGACGCCGCCAAGGATTCCAAGGCAGATCTTGAGTCAAGCCGACCACCACGGATGCAGACGGACGGCGCCAAGTAGCGGGAGGTGGGCCTGTTGGAGAAGATCAAGGCCAACGAGGAGCTCGGCGAATCTTGTTGCCACCAGGCGCCTTGAGGGAGAGTGTGGAGCACTGGACCGAAGGTCTCGTGGATACTACCGCCGCCATCCACAAATGAAAGCTGATGGAGCCGGGATGGTGGATCTTGGATACTCCTCCGACGAGCACCTCCAACCTAGCGCCAAGCTTAGCTTATTCTTCAAGGGCGTGGTGACGGGTCTCCAGCGACTCCGGGAAGAGATCCCAAAGCAGCTGGCCGAGGAATCGCGCCAGATCTGTGCAGGAGCCCTCCAGAAGGTGTTGATGAAGGTGGCCTTCCGCAATCCAGGCCTCAACCTCAACGGCGTCCTTAGATCCTTGCCGCCAGATGCCGATGTGGAGGCGCTCAAAGCCCTTGTCGCACCCATTGTGGACAAGGTGGGCAAGATCAAGCGGGTTGATGGCGACCTCGTAGACTAGGCCGCCAATTTTATCTTTCCCTTGTCGCTGCTGATCATGTTTAGAACAATTTATTAGATCTGCGACAAGCTATTTTGTACTATGACTCTATCTTAGGCGATGATTGCAATGTTATTTCCTTTACTTGATTCCTTCCTTTATGCGTTTTGCCCTACGCTTTTAGGGAACTTGTCGGTGCAGGCACCTTTTGCCGAAAGGCCGAAAGTGAACTGCCGGTGTACTAGAGTAGGGGTACCCTAGTATCCCGTGACTGCACCTGACAGATTGCAGACACCAATGCAAGGTTTGCCTCACACCGCCAATCTTCCTTCGTGGCTCCCTTGGAGCCATTCAAGAACAAAGTATTAGATTGAGAAGACAAGGTCCCGACAAGAGGAGCTTGTCGAAGGCCACCTGTGCACGCAGAAGACAAGGCCCCGGCAAGAGGAGCTTGCCGGGAAGGCTCAGCGCCGACAAGTCTCCGGGCGCCGACAAGGATTCGGCCGCTGACAAGGCGCTTTGCCGCTGCATGCAACTTCTCTCCGCCTTCACTCCAGCTTACCCAGCGACGTGTCGCCATGGGACCGCTCTGTATGCTGTCGAGCGGCTGTGCAGCCAGCCGGAGAGCAGCGATAAGCGGCTGACAGGCTCACCATCGTGGCGAAGCGGAGGCGCGCTGACGGTCTCATTACACTGTTTGGGCAACAACGATGTGCATTTATTGCTTTTGTCCCTTGCCGTCAGAGTTAGGTATTTTGCATCATAATCGCTCAAGTAGGTGTACCAACCCCTGTTTTTACATTTGTACCCCGCCTATGTTGCCACCTGTCGGAGACCCCTTGAGCATATAAAAGGAGGCCCGAGTGCGACGTAGAGGAGGTTCGGTTTGCATTTTAGGCAAGGTTCCGAGGTTCGGTTCATTCAACCCACTCGAGACCAGAGACACTCACGCTAGGTTTGGTAGCCCTCATTGCTCCCTAGCAAGAACACAATAGATCAAACAAGCAGCAGTAGGAGTTTTATCTCTCCGGAGAGCTCCGAAGCTGGGTAAACCGCTCGTGTGCATCGCCTCGATCCGCTCTTCGTGCGACCTCCGCCCCCCTCCGAACCACAAAGGGGCCCGCTCTGCCGGCCCCATAGGTGTCCGCGGGTACGATCAGCCTCCCCGACATCTCTGGCGCGCCAGGTTCGGGGGCGTCGAGGCCGTGTGAATCTGATCTGGCGTTCACGCGAGCAGCGTCATCAACATCTTCCTCAACATGCCACCGAAGAAGAAGGCTTCGGCGGCAGCAGAGCCGTCCGCGTCGTACCCACCCTCACCACAGCAAACAGGTGGTGGGGTAGACGCTGGCGGAGGAACGGGCGCCGACGAAGGTGCTCGCGACGTTGCCAAGTCCAAGGACAAGGCACCGCAGACCTCGGCGTCCGCGCATCCCCCGCGCCCATCTCAAGAGACGCGGGACCAACAACGTCATGGCGTTCACAGCGCCATACGTTCGTTGGATCGAGACCCTCAAGACCAGCATGCGCGCCAACATGCTGACACGAGTGAGATACGGCCGCCCGGACGGGGCGCTGCTCCTTCTAACGGAGTTAGAAGTCCGAGCATGTCCCGCTCCTCGCACCGTTCTCCAATGCCACCCGCTACTTCAGCAGAAGCTCTGGCGAGAGCCCAGCCGCTCCTCGACTACCCTCCAACGGCCGACAAGGTCGACGAGTGGAGGGCCACTATCCAGAGCCTCATCGGCTTTGCTAACGGCGATGCTCGCGCAATCGACGCCATCATTGCCGCGGTGAGACGACAAGGCACGAGCCGGTGGCGGCAGACTGTCGGAGGGGCAACCACCGTGCACTCTCCGCCAAAAGGCCAAGATCGCCGACTCGCCGGATCTACCTCGGCAATGACTCCACTGCGTCGTCGGATCCGCGAACTCGCCGCGATCAGCGCCAAGTTCTTCATGAGCGACAACAAGAGGACGCTCGAACTCGCATCGAGCGCCGAAGAGAAGCGCGACGTCAGTCCGACAAGCGCGCTGGGCCTTCTGTCGACATGCACGCGCCGGAGGGGCCAGGCGACTTGCCGTACGCGGTAGGTTGCCCTGCGTTCACTCGTGAGCTGCGGCAAGTCCAATGGCCCAGCCAGAAAAACTTCAAACCAGACGTGCCGGAGAAGTATGATGGTCGGACGCATCCGTCGGAGTTCCTCAGCATCTACACCATCGCGATGCAGGCTGCGGGGGCGGGGACGACAAGATCCTCGCCAACTACTTCCCGCCGTACTCAAGCCCAACGCCGATCTTGGCTCATGCACTTGCCGGACAGCTCCATATCCTCCTGGGCAGATCTGTGCCATCAGTTTGTTGGCGCCATCACAGGTGGCCACAAACCTCATGGCCAAGAGAGTGACCTTCACTTGCTCGCCCAGAAGGAAGGAGAGTCCCTGCGCAAGTTCATTCAGAGATTCAGCCGTGTGCACTACAACATCCCAGACGTCCACCCTGCCGCGGTGATCAGCGCATTTCATCAGAATGTGCGGAACCGCAGGATGAGGGAGGAGATGGCGATGTGCAAAGTCAAGGACGTCTGCGAGCTGTACGCCTTGGCCGACAAGTGTGCGCGTGTTGAGGAAGGGAGGAGACTCTGTGAGAGAATGCGTAAGCAGGATCGACAAGGATTTACACCGCCCGGCAAAGAAGGGCGGTGGCGCAGGCAACAGGAAGAAGAAGGCCGTAGAAGTGCTAGCTGTTGAGCAGTCCGCAACGGAGGTGGCGACAAGAACGCCAAGGCTGGTGGCTCCGGCAAGGACGCGTTGCCGACGCCAACCACCGGTCGGTGGCGGCCGCCCGGCAAGCGTGACGCTCCGCAAGCGATCTTGCAAGATCCACCGCACCAAGGGCCACGATCTCCAGAGCTGCAAGAAGGTCGAGCAGCTCGTCGAACAGCAGAGAGCTGAGTACGAGAGGCGAGACAAGCAGAAGGCCCAAGAAGGTGCTGGGGGAGCAAGCAAGAAACGTCCGGCCGGGAGGACGCCATGGCAAAGTCAAGCAGCGAGAAGGAGATCGACCTCCCGCGGGCCGCGACAAGGATGAAGATGATGATGACGACGAAGATATGGAGGACGACGACGCCGATGAGCAGGAGTTTCGTAAAGCCACAGAGGTTCTTCTGCGTTGACGGAGGTGCTTCCTGCATACCTCCCACCGCCAACTCAAGCAATGGATGCGGAGGTCAATGCAGCGGAACCATCCGTGAGAGTCGTGCAAGCCTCAAGTGGTCCAAGACGCCTATCATTTTTGATATTGAGGACCACCCGATCGCATAATCGCGGTCGGGTGCTTGCCGATGTTGGTCTCTCCAACCATCCGCAACCTCAAGGTCACAAAATGTTAGTTGACGGTGGGGCCGGGCTTGAATCTGATCTCCTCCGCGGTGCTCCGTAAACTTCAAATCCTCGACAGCGAGCTCGAAGAGACCGGAACCTTCCAAGGAATCAATCCGGGAAGGAGCAAGCCGAAGGGAAGATTACGTTGCGGTCACATTTGGTAGCGAGCTGAACTTCAGATCGAGAGGGTTACGTTTGGCGTCGCCGATTTCCCATTGCCTTACAATGGGATACTTGGTCGCCCAAAGACTAGCCAAGTTCATGGCAGCCTCTCACTACGCCTACAACCTACTCAAGATGCCGGGCCCCATAAGCGCCATCTCTGTCCATGGCGACAAGAAGGATGCCCTTATCGCTGCCGACAAGATCTTCCCGGATGCGGCAGCCGCAATGTATTGCCGTGACACTTGCCAATGAAGCTCCGGGGAAGAAGACCAAGTCCAAGTCCGGCAAGGGCTCGATGCTCACTCCGGCAAGCGCACCTCTTCGGCGCTGCGCTACCGCCGAGGACGCACCATCGAGCTCCACCGGCAAGTGCAAGAAGATGGTGGCTCCGCCAAGACCAAGAAGGTGCCCGCCAAGGAGGACAAATAGCGCTGGTGGTACCTTCACCATCGCTGCCTCTCTCGACCCCAAATAGGAAGAAGGCGCTTGCTTTCCTCGGGCGAATGTCGACGTGTTTGCATGGCAACCGTCGACATCCCAGTGTTCCCGTGAAAGTGATTGAGCACCGCCTGGCCGCTTGTCCTCATGCGCCGCCCGTCAAGCAAAAAGTCAGAAGCAAGCGGTGGGCGCCAAGAATTCATAGCCGAAGATATCAAGAAACCGGAAGCAGCAGGCCTTGTCGATGAGTGCTCCATCCCTACGTGGTTGGCCAATCTCGTAGTCTTGCGCCAAGGCAAATGGGAAATGGAGACTTTGTATTGACTTCACGGATGTTAATAAAGCTTGTCCCAAAGATCCATTTCCCTTGCTGCGCATTGACCAGATTGTTGACTCCACGGTGGATGTGATTTGCTTTCGCTTCTTGATGCCTACTCAGATACCATCAGATCTTCATGGCTGAAGAAGATGAAGAGAAGACCGCATTCATCACACCATGTGGCACCCATCGTTTCATACGGATGCTTTTCGGTTTGAAGAATGCTGGTTCAACATTTGCAAGGGTAGTCCATGACGCTTTTGAGCCGCAAATGCACGTAAATGTAGAAGCCTACATGGATGACATAGTGGTCAAGAGCAAGGACAAAGCAACTTTGGTTCAAGATTTGGACGAGACCTTTGCAAATCTGCGCAAGATCAACCTCAAGCTCAACCCCGAGAAGTGCGTGTTTGGAGTCCCCTCCGCAAGCTTCTCGGGTTCTTCGTGGTCTCAGGGGATTGAAGCTAATCCCGACAAGATCAAGGCCATTGAGCAGATTGAAGCACCAAAGCGCGTCAAGGATGTACGAAGACTTGTCGGTTGCGTGGCTGCTCTCAGCAGGTTTATTTCTAGGTCTGCTGAGCGCGCCCTGCCATTTTTCAAGATTTTGAAAAAGGCAGGTCCAATGAGATGGACTCGGCGGAGGCTGCGCTGCAATACTTAAAGAGATACATGTCCTCCACTCCAACACTTGTCGCGCCTAGGCCACAAGAGAAGTTGCTGCTATATATAGCGGCAACCAATCAAGTGGTTAGTGTTGCGTTAGTGGCAGAGAGGGAGGCGGATGACGAGCCAAAGAACCGCGGAGAGCACATCCAGCGACAAGCAGGGGGCTTCGACGACAAGCTCTGGTCCCGACAAGGACGAGTCCGCGAAGACGCGTGAACAGATGCAGAAAAGGATGGTGCAGCGCCCAGTCTACTTTGTCGGGCCTCCTCTGCAAGGGGCTGGTCAAGGTATTCGTGTGCGTAAATTGCTTTCGGCCTCCTCATGGCCTCGAGAAAGCTGCGCCATTACTTCCAAGCACATGAGATCATAGTTGTCACCCGCTTTCCGGCAAGAGGATACTACAGAATCCGAAGCGGCAAGCGTGATTGTCGAGTGGGCACTGGAGCTGTCAAGCTTTGGTCTCAAGTTTGAAAGTACATCAACTATCCAAAGCAGAGCCTTGGCAGAATTCATAGCAGAATGGACGCCAACGCCAGATGAAGAGATTCCGGAGACGAGCATTCCCGTCAAAGAAGCAAGCAAAGAGTGGCTGATGTACTTTTATGGTGCCTTCTCGCCGCAAGGCGCCGGTGCAGGCGTGCTGCTTAACGCACCCACCGGAGAGCACCTCAAGTACGTCGTCCAAATGCACTTTCCCAAGGAGCAAGCGACAAACAATACCGTAGAGTATGAAGGGTTGCTTGCCGGTCTCAGGATCGTAGTGGACCTTGGGATCAAGAAGCTTATTGTCAGGGGTGACTCGCAACTCGTCGTCCGCCAAGTCAACAAAGATTACCAGAGTCCGTTGATGGAAGCCTACGTTGATGAAGTGAGGAAGCTAGAAGAGCACTTTGATGGCCTGCAAATGGAACATGTTCCAAGAGCTCAGAATGATATTGCTGATGGCCTGTCAAAGTGCGCCGCACTCAAGCTACCTGTGGAACCAGGGACCTTTATGCTCAAGCTGACTCAACCAACCGTAACACCATCGACCGGACAGAGCAAGAAGAGGAAGTTGGCCTCTGGTGACTACTTTCCGACAGGACTTCCCGAAGCCGTCGTTGCAAAGGTCCCCAAGATCAACACCAACAGTGCTGAGGAGCAACTGCTCCGGCAGACCCTGTGGTTTGTTTCGTTGAAGAACGCTCCCGACAAGTCTTGCTCCGGCAAGCTTGTCGGGGAGCATCAAGCTCCGGCGAGGACGCAGGTTCTTGCCGTAGAAGCTGATGTTCATGGCAGCAGATGTGCCTTTAGTCCTTGTTGTCGAGCCGCAAGCTCCAAAGATGGGCGCAGCAGATTGTCCATTTCCTCCGGACAGAGAACTTCCGAAGAGCAAGAAGAAGCGGAAAGAGTAGCCCGGCGGTCAAGTATGTACCAGTTTGTCGACAAGATACCGCATGTAAGAAGACTCAACGGGCGTGAAATTGAAGTGTATTCCTGTGGAAGATGGGCCGAAGCTGTTGGCGAGAGATACATGGAGGCATATGTGGTCACCACATTGGCGCAAGAGCACTTGCCGCAAAGCTTTCCGGCAAGGTTTCTTCCGCCGACAGCCCTCCGTGATGCAATCGCACAAGTAACCAAGTGTGAAGCGTGCAGTTCCATTCCAAACAGATACACCAGCCAGCTCAAGCTCTCCAGACGATCCCTTTATCACGGCCATTTTCGTCCCGGGGCTCGACATCTCGGCCCCTTCCCCGAAGCTGTCGGGGCTTTGAGTACTTGTACGCCGCCATCGACAAGTTCACAAAGTGGCGGAAGTGGAAGCGATGAGGAAGGTGACAACACGGTCGTGATCAAGTTCTTCAGTCGATTGTTTGCCGTTTGGGATCCCTAACAGGATCATCACCGACAACGGCACACAATTTACGAAGTCGCACCTTCATGCAAGACGTCCAAGACCTTGGCGCCAAGGTCTGCTTTGCTTCGTTGCTCACCCGAGAAGCAACGATCAAGCGAGAGGGCAACGCTGAAGTGCTGCGCGGGCTCAAGACCGAACTTTCGATGGGCTGCACAAGTGCGGAAGAAACTGGATCGAGGAGCTGCCGGTGGTTCTTTGGTCGATCAGACGATGCCAAATCGAGCCATCGCCGTGCACCCTTTGCTCTAGTCTATGGAGCAGAGGCAGTTCTCCCCACGGAACTTCGTGATACGGGTCGCCTCGAGTGCTCGCTTATGATGAGTTTGAGCAAGAGCAGCTGCGACAAGATGACGCTACCGCTCCTTGAGGAGGATCGCCTTCAGTTGTCAGGCGAGCCGCCGCTACCAAGAAGCCCTGCATCGCTACCATGGCCGCAGGGTTAATGCCAAGTCTCGAGGAAGGCGACCTTGTTCTTGGCGCGTTCAGTCCGCCAAGAATTCAAACAAGTTGACGCCAAGTGGGAAGGCCCTTATCGGGTGAAACGAGTCACTAGGCTCGGGCGCTGTCCGCCTTTGAGATCAAGATGGCATTCGGTGAGCAACTCTGGAACATTGAGCATCTTCGTAAGTTTTACCCATAAGGCGCGGTTGCCGGAACCCGTTCCGGCAACCACCTTTTGTACAAGTCTTGCCGCTGTTGCATGTGATCCTTTGTACAAAGCCGGGCGCAGACCCCGTGCATCAGTAAAGCCCATGTGTTGCGCACAACCCGTCAAGTTCATGCTTTCATCAATTTATTGCATGTTTTGGCTAACACTTTGTGCAGCAACCACACCCGGTAAGCAGAATCGAGCCACAGGGCTCCATAACGTTATTTCCTCTTCTTTCTCTTGTCGCAAAGAAAGGGAGGCTCCCTCGCGCACAAGTTAACCAGGGGGGAAGGAGGAGATAATATTATGGACCAGAGCACCGCCGAGGAAGTCTCACCTCATCGGGAAGCAAGAGACAGAAAAGCTAAGTTGCCAAAGTCTGAGCAATCAATTTTTAAAATTTTAAGTTATCTTCCTCGAACGATAGTACTTTGTATGGAGAACCTGTGCGCAGAGGAACCAGATCACGACTGGTCGCGCCCTTACTTTGTTTCGATTCCGCTCAACAACTTAAGTGAGCTGCAGCTAGTCCGCGACAAGGTTGCTTGTCGGTAGCGACCCCCGCCAAAGAGTCACTGAAGTTCCGCGACTCGACGCCAAGGGTAAGGGTGCTCGTGCACCGCAAGTTTCCACTGAAATGCGTAAAGGCGTAAACGCATAAAGGAAGGAATCAAGTAGAGGAAATAACATTGCATTGATCGATTCACCTAAGATAGAGTATATTACAGAATAACTTGTCGCTGATCTAATAAAGTTTTCTAAACATGATCAGCAGCGACAAGGGAAAGATAAGGTTGGCGGCCTAGTCCACACGGTCGCCCTCGATCCTCTTGATCTTGTTCACCTTGTCCACAATGGGTGCGACAAGGGCTTTGAGCTCCTCCACGTTGGCTTCGGTCGGCAAGGATCTGAGGACGCCGTTAAGGTTGAGGCCCGGGTTGCGGAAGGCCACCTTCATCAACACCTTCTCGAGGGACCCTGACAAACCTCGGCGAGATTCCTCGGCGAGCTGCTTCGACCTCCTCCCGAGTCGCCGAGGCCCGGCCACCACGCCTTTGAAGAATAGGCTAAGCTTGACGCTGGGTTGGAGATGCTCATCGGTGGAGTACGCAAGGTCCGCCATCCCCAGCTCCATCACTCGTTCGATGTTGGCGGCGGTGTCCACAAGACCTTCGGTCCAAGGCTCCACGCTCTCCCTCAAGGTGTTCTCGACGGAGGCAGCATTCGCCAGCAGCTCCTCCTTGTCCTTGATCGCCTCCAACAAGCCCGCCTCCCGCTCTTCCGCACCATCCAACGCCTGCGTCAGAGTGGTCGGCCAGCTCCAGATCCGCCTTTGAGTCCTTGGCGGCGTCGAGCTCCTTGGCCTGTCACAACAGACGGACCTGCAGCTCGCCCAGCGTGTGGGCGTCCTTCTCGCTCACGCTTGAGCACGGCAAGCTCTTCGCCGCTCTTCTTGAGGGTGGCCTCCAGCTGTGCCACCTTCGCCTTCAGCTCTTCCTTGGCGGCCTCGGCGGCTGCGGCAGCGTCGCCGCTCCTCAAGCGCCCGCTAAGCGACTCCTCACGCTGCAAGGTCCTCCTCGTGGCTGTCCAGGTTGACCTTCCGCTGCGCCAACTCGCTTTTCTGCGGCGAAGCTTCTCGGCAGCCAGCCGCTCCTCATCGATTGCGGCCTTCTCAAGGATGAAGGCCGTGCGCTCTTCTGCGAAGCTGCGCCCAGCGCGTCCGCCCGCGTCGCGGAGGGCTTCTTTGTTGGCGCCCGAGCTCCTCGGCGCGTTTCTTCATGTCCGCCTCCCGCCTCGCGACAAGAGCCTCCCGGGTCTCCAACTTGGCCTGCCGGGCGCGGTAGAGCGACAAAGAACTTCTTCAAAGAATCGCTCCTCCTCGGACTTCGCCATCGCTGCTGCTGGAGCATCCACCGGCGCCAGCCCAGCGGAGGCGAGTAGCTCGCCGTCAAGGTCTCGCCGACCGGGCGCCTGAGCTCGGCTCCTGTGGGAGCTTGATGAAGACGCCTTCGCCGCCTTCGTGTAGGCACCGGGCTGGGCTCCTCGAACTGGCGCCCTTGGCGGCAGCGGTCGGCTGTCGGTGTAGCGCTTGCCGCTCCTGCGGCCTCGGGCTGTCGATGCGACCGTCCGACCTCGCCCGGCCTCTGCGTCGGCAGCCTCGGTGGCCTCCTCGCCAACAGGCCCGTCGGCGGCGACCTCTTCTTCCACAACGACGACCTCTTCTTCTTCGACGGGCGGCCTGCCGGTGTTGCCGCTGCTTCCTCCTCGCTGGCGGCCTCGACCTCCATCGGGTCTCTGCGCTAGGCGAAGAAAGAGCAATGAGCAGATATTCGTAAAAGAGAAACAAAAGAAAGCAAGCCCAAGGGAAAATTCCGTAAGGGAGTTACTGCAACGGGATCCGCAGCCATGGCCTCGACCACTTGGAGGGTCGCTGGCGCCGCCCTTGCCGGAGTGGCCTCCCTTGCCGTGGTGGCCTCCTTGTCGGAGGGAGCTCCCTCGGCGGGAGCCCTCCCTTGGCGCGGCGTAGTGGCAGCGCGCAGGATCTCGGAGGCGGCTTCCGAGCCTCCCGATGAGACTGCTCTGCTACTGCACAAGCACACAGTCAAATATCAACAAAGAAGGGGCACCCCCGCACGCCCAATAGCAAGAAGAAAATTGCACACTTACTCTGGGGGCTGTGCTGGGGGCTGCTCTGGGGAAGGGTTGCCGGGTCCGGCAAGGCGGTCTCGGACGCGTCCCCCGTCGCCATGGGAGAATCGTCCTCAACGACGACCGTCGGGATCTTGGCCCTCTTCGCCGCTCTCTGGGCCAGCGTCCTGAAAAGGAAAGAGTCCGTAACAAGCAAATCAGATTCAAGATGAAGCAATAAAATTGAAGACATACAAGCACAATCTCGAGAAGCTTACTCTTCGCCTTCCTCCTCGGAGCTGAGCGCTGAGAAATCAAACTCGGCCCGCCTCCGGTGCGATGAGGCGGGGAGTTAGCTCTCGGCCGCTTAGCGAGGGCGTCGGGCGGCTCGAGAAGATTCCGCACCGCTTGTCGCTGCAGTTTAGCGCCCGCTGCAACCTCGCTTGCCGCGGTAGAGCGCCGAGCAGCGCTGCAGCTGTGGGCCGACTGTCGCCCGGCTCGTCTCCAGCCCTGCGAGACGCCTCCTCGGCGGAGCCGGGGCTCACTGGTGGCAAGTCGCTTGGCGGCGGGAAGAAGCGCCCTCGGCGGGTCCGCTCGTCCCGGCCTCGAGCTCGACAAGCTCGTCCTCGCCGGGCGACCTCCCTCGCCAGCAGAGCTTGCCGCTTCGCCGCGTCCGCCTCCTCCACGGTGAACCCGAAGGCTCCGGTGGCGGCAGCGGCGGCTGCCGCCTCCTCCGCTCGTGGCGATCCACGCCATCTCCTGCTCGGTGGTGTCTCGGTGAGCCTCTTCGCTGTCGGAGCGGATCGGCACCTCTTGCAAGTTGTCGAAGAATTGCTGCACGACCTCGTCCGGGGCTCTCGCCAGTCGGGACGATCCGTGGGAGTCGCGACAGTGGCATCATGGCGCTGGATGCGGTCGAGCGCCGAAGTTGTTGCACAACGGACGACTTCGCTGCAACCTGAACCACTCGGGATGTTCGGGTCGTTCTTGAACAGCTCGAGCAGCATCAATCCAGCTCCATGACAGTGAAGTTCCACCAGGCCCGGCGCAGCCTCATGATGTCCGCCAGATTCGAACTCCCAAGCAGGCCTCCTCCTTTCTGCAAGGGAGCGATGCGCGGCGAATGAAGTTCTGCGCCAATCAAGCGCAACAGCTAACCCGGCAAGCCCGAGGCACGTAATTGGTCACAACTATCTTCACCTCGCATCCTCCAAAGGCCAAGTTAATCCAATCCTTGCCGCGTGCAATTGGGGTTTAGCGCCTGGCCGGTGAAGGCTGTGGGTCCTCTTCACGACCCAGCACCAGTTGGCTCTCCACTCCTCCCACTTGTTTCGAACTCCCCTCTAGGTAGGCCTCTTTCTTGCCGATCCTAGAGACCTGTGCTGTCCCTCCGCAAGGGGCTCTCTCTCTCGACGCTGGGAACAAAGAAATGGCGGAAGAGTGCCACGTTCGGGTGGATTCTCGACAAAGTTTTCGCACAAATGCGCCGAAAACTGCCATGGTCAAGATGGCGCTATGGTGAAATCGAGGAGGCGGAGGCCAAAGGTGTTCATTATGTCGCAAAAGAACTTCGGAATACGGCGGGCAAAGACCGCAATAGAAGAAAAGGGCGAAGAAAGGGTACCTGTTAGCGGATCAGCGGCGGAGGCGGGGAGCACCCTCGTGCGCGGATGCGCACGAGTCTCCATCGACCAGAAAAGGTAGTAGACGTCCCGCAGCTCCCGTGCGCCGAGCTGCGGGGGGGAGACGGCTCGCTCCTTGCGCAGCGCCGCGAGCTGCTGCGCCTCGGCCGACTTGACGCCCCTCTCCTTATCGGCCTTCGGGGCCATGGCGAGGGGGGGGGGCGGAGGAGGTCGACGGCGGAGAGTGTGCTTGTGGCGAAAGGGGGCGGCGCTGCTCTTCGCACCGGAGAAGACGAGGGAGCGGCGGTGGTTTCTTGACAAGACGGCAATGGCAGGAGTGGTCGGCTCGCCTCGCTTCCTCCGCTTATAAAGGGAGGAGGGGGCGGACGCCCGCTTATATTAATAAAGAACTCCCCACGATCACGCGCCCACGATCTTCGCACGACGCCACGTCTGCGCGTGCCGTTAGTGGGGATCGTGGTGGGTCCGGGCGAAGGCGGCGTGGCCGAGGCCGCGGCGTGTCCGTCTGCGATTACGGGCCTGGCCCGACAAGCGCTTCGGCACGCACTGTACGGCCCAGCCCGGGGCTCTGTCGGTGTACTAGGAGTAGGGTACCCTAGTATCCCGTGCTGCGTGCACGGACAGTTGCAGCACCTCGCTGCAAGGTTTGCCTCGTCACCGCCAATCTCCTCCGTGGCTCCCTTTGGAGCCATTCAAGAACAAAGTATTAGATTGAGAAGACAAGGTCCCGACAAGAGGAGCTTGTCGGGAAGGCCACCTGTGCACGCAGAAGACAAGGCCCCGGCAAGAGGAGCTTGCCGGAAGGCTCGAGCGCGACAAGTCTCCGGCGCGACAGGATTCGGCCGCGGCAAGGCGCTGCCGCTGCATGCAACTTCTCCGCCTCCGCTCCAGCTCACCCAGCGACGTGTTGCCATGGGACCGTTCTGTATGCGTGTCGAGCGGCTGTGCAGCCAGCGGAGAGCAGCGGAAGCGGCGCTGACAGCTCGCCATCGTGGCGAAGCGGAGGCGCACGGTCTCTGTTACACTGCTGTTTGGCGACAACGACAGGCATTTATTGCTTTTGTCCCTTGCCGTCGAGTTAGGTATTTTGCAGCATAATCGTTCAAGTAGGTGTACCAACCCTTGTTTTTACATTTGTACCCCGCCTATGTTGCCACCTGTCGGAGACCCTTGAGCATATAAAAGGAGGCCCGAAAGCGGCGTAGAGGAGGTTCGGTTCAGATTTTAGGCAAGGTTCCGAGGTTCGGTTCATTCGACCCACTCGAGACCAGAGACACTCACGCTAGGTATGGTAGCCCGCATTGCTCCCTAGCAAGAACACAATAGATCAAACAAGCAGCAGAGGAGTTTTATCTCCGGAGAGCTCCGAAGCTGGGTAAACCGCTCGTGTGCATCGCCTCGATCCGCTCTTCGTGCGACCTCCGCCCCCCTCCGAACCACAAAGGGGCCCGCTCCGCCGACCCCATAGGTGTCCGCGGGTACGATCAGCCTCCCCGACAGGAACGTCAGCAGCCTGCTGGCGGTGCCGCCTCCGACAAGCAACCTTGTCGCGACTAGCTGCAGCTCACTTAAGTTGTTGAGCGGACTCGAAACAAAGTAAGGGCGCGACTAGCCGCGAGTTGGTTCCTCCGCGCACAGGTTTTCCATACAAAGTACTATCGTTCGAGGAAGATAACTTAAAAATTTAAGAACTGGTTGCTCAAACTTGGGCAACTTAGCTTTTCTGTCGTTTGCTTCCCGATAAGGCGAAACTTCCTCGAGCAACGCTTGGTCCATAGTATTATCTTCTCCTTCCCCCCTGGTTAACTTGTGCGCGAGGGAACCTTCTTTTCTTTGAGAAAAGAGAATGAAGAGAAAATAAAATTATGGAGCCCAGCGGCTCGATATTGCTTACCGGGTGTGGGTGCTGCACAAAGTGTTAGCCAAAACATACAATAAAATGATGAAAGCATGAATTTGACAAGTTGTGCGCAACACATGAGCTTTACTTATGCACGGGATCTGCCCGGCTTTGTACAAAGGATTACATGCAACATCGGCAAGACTTGTACAAAAGGTGGTTGC
The DNA here is from genome assembly GCA_021605145.1 of Aegilops bicornis. Classification (NCBI taxonomy): domain Eukaryota; kingdom Viridiplantae; phylum Streptophyta; class Magnoliopsida; order Poales; family Poaceae; genus Aegilops; species Aegilops bicornis. The sequence continues at coordinate 332,823,078 of CM038672.1, read as the reverse complement.
CGAACAGGTTCCGCAACCGCGCTTCACGGGTAAAACTTATGAAGATGCTCAATGTTCCGTGAGTTGCTCACCGGAATGCCATCTTCGGTCTCAAAGCCGGACAGCGCCAGCCCTAGTGACTCGTTTCACCCGATAAGGGCCTTCCCACTTCGGTGTCAACTTGTTTGAATTCTTGGCGGACTGAACGCTACCAAGAACAAGGTCACCTTCCTCGAGGCTTCTGGCACTAACTTTGCGGCTATGGTAGCGACACAAAGCTTGCTGGTAACGAGCAGCTCGTACAACGGCCTGAAGACGGTCCTCCTCAAGGAGCAGCGCGTCATCTTGTCGCAGCTGCTCTTGCTCAAGCTCATCATAAGCGAGTACTCGAGGTGACCCGTATACGAGTTCCGTGGGAGAACTGCCTCTGCTCCATAGACTAGAGCAAAGGGTGTCCGCCGCTGGCTCGATTTGGCGTCATTCTGATCGACCAAAGAACCACCGGCAGCTCCTCAATCCAGCTTTCTTCCGCACTTGCACAGCCTGTCGAAAGTTCTGGTCTTGAGCCCGCGAAGACTTCAGCATTTTCCTCTCTCGCTTGACCGCTGCTTCTCGGATGAGCAATGTATAAACAGACCTTGGCGCCAAGATCTTGGACATACCGCATGAAGGTGCGACTAAGAATTGTGTGCCGTTGTCGGTGATGATCCTGTTAGGGATTCCAAACGGCAAACAATCGACCAAGAACTTGATCGGCCGACCGTGCCGTCACCTTCCTCATCGCTTCCACTTCCGGCCACTTTGTGAACTTGTCGATTGCGACGTACAAGTACTCAAAGCCCCCGACAACTCGAGGAAAGGGGCCGAGAATGTCGAGCCCCCAGACCGAAAATGGCCAGGATAAAGGGATCGTCTGGAGAGCTTGAGCTGGCTGGTGTATCTGTTTGGAATGGAACTGGCACGCTTCACACTTGGTTACTTGTGCGCTTGCATCTGGAGGGCTGTCGGCCGTAAGAAACCTTGCCGGAAAGCTTTGCCGGCAACTGCTCTTGCGCCAATGTGATGACCACATATGCCTCCATGTATCTTTGCCAACAGCTTTTGTCCATCTTCCCGGTGAATACACTTCAATTTCACACCGTTGAGTCTCCTTCTGTACAGTGTGCTGTCGATAAACTGGTACATACTTGACTGTCGAGCTACTCTTTCAGCTTCTTCTTGCTCTTCTGGAAGTTCTCCTGTCTGAAGGAAATGGACAATTTGCTGTGCCCATGCTGGAGCTTGCGGCTCGACAACAAGGACTAAAGGCACATCTGCTGCTGCGGGAACATCCGCTTCTACGGCAAGAACCTGCGGTTCGCCGAGCTTGATGTTCCCGGCAAGCTTGCCGGAGCAATGCTTGTCGGGAGCGCTCGCTTCAACGAAACAAACCCTTGGGCTTGTCGGAGCAGAATGCCCTCAAGATTCTTGGTGTTGATCCTGGGACCTTTTGGTGGCGGCCGGAAGCTCTGCCGAAAATAGTCACCAGAAATCAACTTCCTCTTCTTGTTCTGTCCAGTTGATGGTGTTACGGTTGGTTGAGTTAGCTTGAGCACAAAAATCCCTGGTTCCACAGGCAACTTAAGTGCAGCGCACTTTAACAGGCCATCGGCAATATCATTCTGAGCTCTTGGAACATGTTCCATCTGTAGGCCGTCAAAGTGTTCTTCTAGCTTTCTCACTTCATCAACGTAGGCTTCCATCAATGGACTCTGATAATCTTTGTTCACTTGGCGGACGACAAGCTGCGAATCACCCACGATAATAAGCTTCTTAATCCCAAGGTCTCATCGCAATCCACGAGACCGTAAGCAAACCTTCATACTCTGCTGTATTGTTTGTTGCTTGCTCCTTGGGAAAATGCATTTGGACTATGTACTTGAGGTGCTCTCCGGTGGGTGCTATAAGCAGCACGCCGGCACCGGCGCCTTGCAGTGAGAAGGCACCATCAAAGTACATCAGCCACTCTTTGCTCGCTTCCTTGACGGGGATGCTCGTCTCTGGAATTTCTTCATCTTGCATTGGGGTCCATTCCGCTATGAACTCTGCCAATGCTCTGCTTTGGATAGTTGATGTGCTTTCAAACTTGAGGCCAAAGCTTGACAGTTCCAGTGCCCACTCGACAATCCTGCCTGTCGCTTCTGGATTTTGCAGTATCCTCTTCAGCCGAAAGCGAGTGACGATCGTTATCTCATGTGCTTGGAAGTAATGGCGCAGCTTTCTCGAGGCCATGAGGAGGCCGAAAAGCAATTTCTGCACACCAGAGTACCTTGACCTAGCCCCCTGCAAGAGAGAACTGACAAAGTAAACTGGGCGTTGTACCATCTTTTTCTGCATCTTCTCGCATGCCTGCGCAGATCCGTCCTTGTCGGGACCAGAGCTTGTCGTCGGACCCATGAACACCTATGGGACCGGCGGACCGAGTCCCTTTTGGTTCGGAGGGGGGCGGAGATCGCACTAAGAGCGGATCGAGGCGAAGCACACGAGCAGTTTACCCAGCTTCGGAGCTCACCGGAGAGATAATACTCCTATTACTGCTTATCTAATTGTATTGTGTTCTTGCTAAGGAGCGATGAGAGCTACAAGACCTAGCGTGAGTGTTCTCTGGTTACGTTGGAATCGAACCCCCCTCTCGCTATGCGCATGGGCCTCCTTTTATATGCTCAAGGGGTCTCCGGCGGTGGCAACGTAGATGAGGGTACAAATGGAAAAATAGTAGTTGGTACACCTACTTGTACAAAGGTACAGATGTACTCTACCTAACCACGACGGCAAGGGACAAAAGCATTAAATGCCCGTCCTGTCGCCCTAAACAAGGCTTGAGGGACCGTCGGGAGCGCCACCGTCGCCATGATGGCAAGCTTGTCAGCCGCTTATCGCTGCTCCCGGCTGGCTGCACAGCCTCTTGACACGCTGCCAGCATGGAATGGTCCCATGGCGACACGTTGGTGAATGAGCTGGAGCGGAGATGAAGAGAGAGGTTACTGCCGCGGCAAGTGCCTTGCCGCTGCTGAATCTTGTCGCGTCCGGAGGCTTGTCGCTCCGAGCCTTCCCGGCAAGCTCCTCTTGCCGGGTTTTGTCTTCTGCGTGCCTTGAGTGGCCTTCCGGCAAACTCCTCTTCTTGGGGCCTTGTCTTCTTGGTTAAATACTTTGTTCTTGAATGGCTCCAAAGGAACCACGGAGGATCTTGGCGGTGACCAGGCAAGCCTTGCTGGTGTCTTTGCAATCGTCATGCACGAGTTCGGGATACTAGGGTACCCTACTCTAGTACACCGGCAATGAAATAGATATTTAAAGAGAGGCGAGAACGTATACTGCTTGGCGGAGCCATGAAAAATAAATGAGCTAGGGGGCCAAGCATTGCTAATCCTGTACGAGGAGAGCCAATTCATCAACTTAAACCATTTTACGAGCAATTGTCTAATGATCACATTCATATTAGCCTCGATATATAGTGATGTTAGGGGGGGCAGGGCCCTTGCTGCCCCCTGTCTTCGCCACTATGCACGCGTCTGAGAGATGAAGCGGAAGGCATGGATGATGAGAGGGGGACGTTGGATATATAATTAATGTGGGTGTATTAGCTATGTAATCCTATATAGAGAGGTATAGATTGATCGATGTGGACGTGGGAAAGAGGGTGAGACCTCACTAGATATATAGATTGCACTACAAGAAATATGTCAACTTGTGACCTTCTATTAGTGACCCTGGAAGAATTGTTCATAAATCTATGACCATTTGAGACCAATTGGTCAAAAGTTGTTTCAGGGGCTCCAAAACCTGAACCATAACGACCACTTTGGTTAGAAAGGTCGTAATTTCCTTACACGAAATGGTCGTAAAGCAAACAGCACTGGTCCGCTGCCTTATTTCTAGCAGATAACGACCAATATAGATGCGCATAACCTTGTAAGTTGTGGTGCGTTGCTATGACTAGGCGCCACCTCATCAGTTTTGCCTATGTGTCATGTCTATGTGTCAGTTTTTGCCCTAGGTTGTGAAGCAGCCTATATTTCTGTCATTCTCAAAATTCCCAAAAAAATTGGGCATTCTTTAATATCCAAATCATTGCCTCATGACAATATTCAACTCCATTTGCCTGGTAAATCTTCCTCGGCAAATTTCCAAAGTTTTTGTTCAGCTCGAATCTTTGTGAAGGAAGTACTGGCTAGGCATATCCTAATGAGTTGAATTTTTGCCACATCTTCTATATTCCCAAATCATAGCTCTCCACAAAATTTGAGCCCCATCTAACAATCCATGTGAGCTCAGCATCCAATCTTTGTTTCTAGTGATATTTTCAGTTTGTGAAGCAATTATATTTTATGTAAATTCATAATTGCTGAAAATTTACCACGACATGACCCTGCCCATAGAACCTGCATCGACCAAATTTTAGCTCATTTATTCTAGCCAATTTCCCTAAGCATTTTTCCCAATTTTCTGTTTAGTGGAGAGCACTGTGAAGGAAGTACCATTTTTATGTATCCAAATGGTATGAAATTCTTAAAGTGGCTTCACATGCCCAAATTATCATCCACTCCAAATTTTAGATCAATCCATTCATTCATTTGAGTCTAGCTTCAACATTCATATTTTTGTCCAGTGTGGTATATTGCAAAGCAAATGCCACCTAGGCTCCTCCATTTGAGCTGAAAATTTGTGAAGACAGTCTTCTTAGTAGATGATCATCCTCAGCCAAAACTCACGCCCATTAGCCATGTGCATTTCCCGTACCGCTAATCAAACACTTGGCTGCTAATAAATGTTTGAGCATAGTTCGGTCTCCTCGTTTCATTCTTTTGTAGTCATTTTCTTCCTAGCACCTACCTGGGGAGTTCCCAACCTACTAGACATGCATATGCCGTCCAGAACGCAGGGCAATGCCACGGTCACGCGGTGACCATGCGGCGGTCATGCGAGTTTACGCGCTCTGGAATTGGGGCCCTCGTCCACCGTCCAAACCTCGATGTATCGCCACCAAACCATGTATTTCTGATTAAATATATACTTATGTATCTAGAAATGATTTTTGGAAAAAATAAAGAGCAAACTATAAGGCGGCTGTAGTTCCAATTTGACCCGCTTCCTACTGAATCAGCGGAAATTTGTCTTTTTCACCAGAGGTGGATCAAAGCTTTTGACACCCAACCATTTTGTCAATTGTGCATTAAATATTTCCTAGTATTTTATAAAATTGATTTGGTCCAATTTTGCAACAAATATATGGTAGGTCCTTCACACACAAAAAACTCATTTTGGGCACTCGGAAAATGGAAAATTGATTTTTTGTCCAAAGAAAATGAAAACTCCCTTAGGCAACATTTTTTGCCATTCCAAGATGCACCCTTGTGAACAATATGAGATCATTTGAACAAACTATGCCATCACTGTGGCCATAAGATTGATCGTTTGGCTTGAAAGCAATGAATCTTCACACATGATAGCACATTTGTGAGAACACTTTTTCAAAAGAATTATCGTATTGCAAGTTTATTATTTTTCCTGGTAACTTGGTCACATGTAATGACACAATGCGAAGGTTTTCAAATTTTTTTGATTTTTTTTGAATTTTTTATGCCCGTTTCAAAATGCGGTCAAAACGGCGGGATGACCGTTCCTACCTAGTGGTTGAATCTTGGAAAAAATTTGTGTCTCTCTGATTAAATATATACTTATGTACCTAGAAATGATTTTTGGAAAAAATAAAGAGCAAACTATGAGGCAGCTGCAGTTCAAATTTGACCCGCTTCCAACTGAATCAGCAGAAATTTGTCTTTTTCACCAGAGGTGTATCAAAAGTTTTGAAAACCAACCATTTTGTCAATTGTGCATTATATATGGCCTAGTATTTTATAAAAATGACCTGGTCCCATTTAGCAACAAATATATGGTAGGTCCTTCACAAAAAAACTCATTTTGGGCACTCGAAAAATAGAAAATGAATTTTTCGCCCAAAGAAAATGAAAACTTACTTAGGCAACATTGTTTTCCATCCCAAGATGCACCCTGGTGCACAATATGAGATCATTTGAGCAAACTATGCCATGAATGTGGCCATAAGATTGATCATTTGGCTTGAAAGCCATGAATCTTCACACATGATAGCTCATTTCTGAGAACACTTTTTCAAAAGAATTATTGTATTACAAGTTTATTATTTTTCCTGGTAACTTGGTCACATGTAATGAAACAATGCGAAGGTTTTCAAATTTTTTGATTTTTTTTTGAATTTTTTATGCCCGTTTCAAAATGCGGTCAAAACGACGGGAATGATCGTTCCTTGCTAGTGGTTGAATCTTGGAATTTTTTGTGTTTCTCTGATTAAATATATACTTATGTACCTAGAAATGATTTTTGGAAAAAAATAATATGCAAACTATGAGGCAGCTGCAGTTCAAATTTGACCCGCTTCCAGCTGAATCGGCAGAAATTTGTCTTTTTCACCACAGGTGTATCAAAAGTTTTAACAACCAACCATTTTTTCAATTGTACATTATATATGGCCTAGTATTTTATAAAAATGACCTGGTCCCATTTTGCAACAAATATATGGTAGGTCCTTCACAAAAAAAACTCATTTTGGGCACTCGAAAAATATAAAATGGATTTTTCGTCCAAAGAAAATGAAAACTTCCTTAGGCAACATTGTTTTCCATCCCAAGATGCACCCTGGTGCATAATATGAGATCATTTGAACAAACTATGCCATGAATGTGGCCATAAGATTGATCATTTGGCTTGAAAGCCATGAATCTTCACACATGATAGCTCATTTCTGATAACACTTTTTCAAAAGAATTATCATATTACAAGTTTATTATTTTTTCCAGGTAACTTGGTCACATGTAATGACACAATGCGAAGGTTTTCCAATTTTTTGAATTTTTTTGAATTTTTTATGCCTGTTTCAAAATGCGGTCAAAACGACGGGAATGACCGTTCCTAGCTAGTGGTTGAATCTTGGAATTTTTTTGTGTTTCTCTAATTAAATATATACTTATGTACCTAGAAATGATTTTTGGAAAAAAAATAAAGAGCAAACTATGAGGCAGCTGCAATTCAAATTTGACCCACTTCTAACTAAATCGGCAGAAATTTGTCTTTTCCACCAGAGGTGTATCATAAGTTTTGACAAACAACCATTTTGTCAATTGTGCATTATATATGGCCTAGTATTTTATAAAATGACCTGTCCCATTTAGCAAAAAATATATGGTAGGTCCTTCACAAAAAAAACTCATTTTTGGCACTCGAAAAATAGAAAATGAATTTTTGTCCAAAGAAAATGAAAACTTCCTTAGGCAACATTGTTTGTCATCCCAAGATGCACCCTGGTGCACAATATGAGATCATTTAAAAAAATATGCCATGAATGTGGCCATAAGATTGATCATTTGGCTTGAAAGCCATGAATCTTCACACATGATAGCTCATTTCTGAGAACCCTTCTTTTAAATAATTACCATATTACAAGTTTATTTTTTTTCCTGGTAACTTGGTCACATGTAATGACATAATGCGAAGGTTTTCCAATTTTTTGATTTTTTTTTGAATTTTTCATGCCCGTTTCAAAATGCGGTCAAAACGGCAGGCATGATCGTTCCTAGCTAGTGGTTGAATATTGGAAAAAATTGTGTTTCTATGATTAAATAGATACTTATGTACCTAGAAATGATTTTTTGAAAAATAAAGAGCAAACTATGAGGCAGCTGCGGTTCAAATTTGACCCGCTTCCAACAGAATCGGCAAAAAAATGTCTTTTTCACCAGAGGTGTGTAAAAACTTTTGACAACCAACCATTTTGTCAATTGTGCATTATATATGGCCTAGTATTTTATAAAAATGACCTGGTCCCATTTTGCAACAAATATATGGTAGGCCCTTCACAAAAAAACTCATTTTAAGCACTTGAAAAATGAAAAATAAAGTTTTAGTGAACTACGACCAATTTTTTAGTTAACTACGACCAATTTAGAAGGTCATGACATCGCACGCGCGTATTGCATTTTGATTGGTCCGTGGGCGATTCACGTGGATCGTGGATGGAACACCGTCGAATGCTCCCGGATCCAACGGTAGTCCTCACCCGAAGCCCACCTAAGCAGAAACCCTAGCTCTCTTGAGTCCTCGTGCATGTTTTGCATCCACCCCCCCCCCGCCTTCTTTCTTTCTCCCCTCACTCTATTCTCCTTCCTCTCTCCCCTTCCCCGCGCCGCACACCCCTCTGCCGCCCGCGCGTGCCCCTCACCTTGTCCGAGACCGCCGGAGACCCCCACCCTCTCCTCTACACCACCATCGCCGGCGCCCCCCACCTTTTCCTTCTTTCCCAAGCGCCCGAAACCCTAGCCCGCGGTGCAGCCATGGTGATCGAGCTCTGGATCCGCGAGGCTGGAGGTGCAGCACCAGATCTGGTCCAGGGCGCCGCCATCATGCAGCACCACCACCAGCTGGACCAGCGGCTCGCCGACGGCATGGGCGGGGTGCTGCGCCAGACCAAGTATGCCCCCTTCCTCCCCGTGCCCGACCGCTCGCTCCGCCTCAACCTCGCCGTCTCCTAGGACCTGCGCCGCCGCCTCCAGGACCACGTCTTCGCGCTCGAGGAGGACCTCCACGCTGCCGCCCGTCGCATCGACCTCCTCATGGTCAGTCCCTTTCCCCCCTTCCCCAATTCCCCGTCCATTCCATTGTGGTCCACCCTGACGGATCAAAATGGCCCCGTGCAGAGGGATTCCACGATGAACGCGAGGGGATCCGGCGCTGCATGGAGGAGCAGGAGGCTGCGGTAGCCACGCGCGACTAGCTCGCCGCCCACACCGCCAGGCTCGAGAAGGAGTGCGGCCTCTATGAGCGCGACCTCGAGCACGCCATGGAGTCCTGAGATGAGCTCGCCAAGGAGAGCAACGACCTACGCAAGCGCCTCAGGGACGCCCCCGACGTCAGTAACATCACCACACCCCGTCTCCCTTTCCTCGCTCATATTATGAGTCGATTTCATGCTTGATGCCTCCTCGTCCTCCTCCACCACTTGTTTATCGCGCCATCGCTAAGCTGATTGACCCTTTGGATCGTTGAGTGGGAGACTGTGGCATTCGGTGATTTAGCTCGGATTTACGAAATTTGCTGTCTCTACTGCGGATTATTTGTTCGCTCGTGTGGCTGCAGCTGTTCGGTTGGGGATGATAAGGATTGCACTGTTACCTACCTATATCATTTTGCTTTAGATGGCTAGATGCTTGGCCGATCAATAGGGGAATTACCTTGACGGGTTGCATAAACTGTTGATCTTGTTGCCGTTGGAGTAATCTAGGATTGCTGGTCTGGTCTGTTAATTCGAAACTCTTTTTGGTCTGCCAAGATCCTCATCACTTCTGTGTGCAGTTGTCGTTCATTTGTTTGCTAGTGAAGTTTCTTAGTTGGCTAAAAGTGCTGTCAGTTTGGTGCTTTTAATGTCAGTAGAAGCAATTAGTGTTGCTCTGACGTATATTTTAGGTTGTAGATTTCCTTACTATTTTTGTATGATGGTCGCTTAGTTGACTGAAAGGTGTCTACATTGCTTAGCTTTTGTTGAATCCTACCTTTGTAATCTTATGTTAAACGTAGTGAGGTCACTGTATTTACTCAACTCTCTAAATGATGCTAGATGTTGTTATATTGACATTTCTTTGAATCGCACAACTGATGTTTATTTTGGTGTAGGGGCCACAATATGTATGCACCAATTTCTAGACCTTTACATGCTGGGGCAGAAACATTGGTCCAGAAGGAAGCTCTCTGCCAGCAATTCCACCAAGGTAAAAGCACCAACCAACCCAACCATAAAATCTCAAGTGTTTACTGATTTAATTTTATTTAGTACACACACACACCACAGGCAGTACAACTGTTAGTCGAAACCTGAATTACCCTACTGTATGGCTACATTGACTAAATTAACAATGTCATTCTTGGTGCTACAGCAGAAGCGCAAGTCGTCGAGCTTGAAGGACACGAGCCCGGATGCATCGAGGCAGCCGTTGTCCCCCTTGCAGCCAAACTCCCCAGACTACAGGGTGCACAAGAAGTGAACCCAGCCGGTCGTTCTGAAGTGAACTGAGCAATCCACCCTTATGCATTTGGGCTGCTTGCCTCATCTGACTAACTCACTGGGTTAATAATTTGCTTGGTTCTTGTTGGTAGAACCTCGGTCATGTAGCCTGCATTTTCCATTTTCCTCTTCCTGTTGGTATTTGTCTGTGTCTATCATGATTCTTTCATGAGAAAAATTAGGAGTGTTATCTTGGTAACGCCACACATCCCGTCTCCTTTCTCCTGCAATCTAGTCTAGTTTAAAATATCCATTTCTTTGTCTGCTCTTGTGAGCTCTTCCCATTGGGAAACTTGGCTAGCTTCCCATATCAGTTGATGAACTATACTATTATCCACTGTTTTTAATCAGTTGATGATGCATATTCAGTTTGGTTGATTTTGTTACATACATACATACATGGCTTTGTTTTGGTCTGGCAACTCAATTGTGATGCCACTGCTGCTGCTTTGTATAACTTCTGTATGTTTAGAGCATGCATCCAAATTGTCAATCTCGTGTCTGCACTTCTGTATGTTTTTTATGTCAAACACTTATGCATGACTAATTGTTAAGTTGATACAATTTCTTTGGTAGACAAGCTTGGAAACTTAGACTACAGACTGTTAAGCTGCTACTGATTTAGACTACATAATTTTTGATCTTAGACTACTGGTTTATCTATGTTTCATATCATGGATTTGACATGTACCATGCATTACACATGTGTTGATACAATCATATAGCTTATCTGATCAAACAATATGTTCATGTTATCTTTACCTGCTGCTCTTATACCTTACCAAAACAAAAATAATTATAACTAGGAGTAGTTCTTTTTGTTCAGATTATGTATTTATTACTGCTGACATATTTTCGTGATTTACTTTTTGTACTGAATAGCTCTTTCTGATATTCACATGTTTTAGTGATCAGCCGTAGCTCTTTCATCAAAGGTGCATGGTGCAACAGAGGACAAGCGCTTCATGTCCAACCAAGGTGCATGGTGCTCGCAATTAACGAATAGAGGGTGTTCGACGTCGGCTACACAAACCACCACTGTGAGCTCCTCCCTTTCCTCTGCTAGAACCATGCTCTATTAGGATGTGGTTGAAACCATTGGATGGCCTTCTTGGATATGTTTTGCTGCTATCTAGAATTAGTACTTGTCCCATTTTTTGTGTCTTTGCTGGACATGTTATGGTTCAAGGGTTGATGATGTCTAGTAGATAGTTTGCTAGCTATATACCTGCTACTGATTGATGCTCTTGTGGTTCACATTATACTCCTAGAATCATATTATATGATATCTAGTGTTCTTGTGGTTCTGCGAAGATGCATCACAAACATCTGGTGTTCTGATATAAAATTGGTCTCTTAAATATCTAGGTCTTTGAAGTTGGCTGAATCTATTGCTTTATCATATATTTGGTCCATAAATCTACATTTCTATGAAATTGCTTTCAATATTTTTTAAGCTCTGTACAATAATAGCTACTCTAATGCTGGTAGCCTATGTGATCACTCTTTTACAGGAGGTCTATGAAATTTTAAGTTCGAAGCCGGATAGCCCTACTCAGCAAAGAGTCGTCTCTTTTGTTTGACTGTAATAGACAGTAAATATTATTATATTGTAATAGTAGGCATATTTGGGTTGTAATAGACTATGTACAGATTGTCGTGACTTAGTGTTAGTTGATGAACTACATTTGTAATGTTCTGTTTGAAATATTGATTATGTATGTGATTTGAAAACGTGTGGAATTGAAACCTGACTTGTGGGACCCATTTATGAAAATAATTTGAGCACTTTTGAAATTTCTGTCAAGTGGGCCCAATGTGTGAGATGATGAGAAGCGGGGTCAGCCCCAAAATACAATAGCCCAAACAATGTTAAACGGCCATGGCCCAGAAATAAATAAAAGCCCGAATTGTTGGGCCAGACCCATGTAGCTGACCAAAATTGAAAGAAAAAAAAACAATAAATGGGCTGAATTGTTGGGCTCGGCCCATGTAGACACCTAATCGGACCAAGCTTATTCTTGTCAACGACCTTTTCATTTGGTTGCAATTTTGCCACGTCAGCTTGCCACGTCGAATCTGATTTGGCCTGGGCAGAGAGCTAGCGACCAAAACAGAAGGTCATAGGATCACCGACCTTTTTTTTGGTCCTGGCCTTCCATAACCTTCTCACTGAGATGGTCGTTAATTTCAGTTTACGACCGTCAGCTTTTGACCATCTGTTTTTTGGTCAAAAAAAGGTCGCAAATGAAAAAGAATGGCCTTTCAGTGACCAATAGTGATGGTCATAAGTTGACATATTTCTTGTAGTATTGATCGGTTTGTGTGGAAAACTGTGAAAGACCTAGCTATATAAACACACACATAGAGGAACATCTATCGTTGCGCGTGCACGTGAGAGATAAAGAATGCCCTATATGATGGATAGGGGGAGGTGTGTGTGTGTGCATGCATGGGAGACCGACCTGAAGAAAATTTTTGCATGCGTGCGATGGATAATGCCGACTGTAGTGTGTGTGCATGCATGCACGAGAGAAAGCTGGTACAATTATAAAGAGAAGATGACTGTGTGGGTGTAAAAGACTAGGTGAGGTCATAATCAATGTAAAGTTGAATTCAAATATTTGAATAAGAGATCATGATGTTTGAAACCCATGCATGCATGAATATAACTAAGATATGTGCGGTGTGGTTTGGAAATGAGCATGTTGTACTGTATACACATTGAACAAGGTCAGACTGATTTGAATTTGAGATACCGATGGCAGACATCGTTTGGCCACATTGCATCCGTGCATGGACACACTATTCTAATTGGAGATGATGGGTGGCTTTCACATCACATATCTATATCTACACCCCCTATATATTATATTTTATATTTTTATATAGTGTGTGGATAACTTTAACTTTGAGATATGGTCGTTGGATGAAGCCAATCCGATGGTGCCGCGATGGCAAAATTGAGCACTACCGGCCATTGGATATCATCTAGATTCCACCAGATTTTGCCACATGTGCAATTCAGAAGACTCCATGGTTGAACTTAAGCATAATGCACAAACCTCAAAACACAAGCACTTCTTCTTTGTTCTATAATCTTCTGTATCATAATTGTCCAAATGTTTTTCTACATGATTTGCCATTATTTGTTTTTACTTTATGCTTTACAACGCACAATTCCATGAATCTTAAAATAGATTAGCTTTCTTATAAAAACTAGATGATTTTAAATGAAATGAACTATAAGAATTAAACGAACATCTACATCATGCATATATGACTCAAAGCTTACATGCTATAATGTGGTATTTATTCATAATTTGGTTGCCTAATCTCATGCGTGCAATGCACGTGTACCTTACTAGTCTAATTGGTGTTTGTGTGTGTGTGTTGTGCATGTTAAACACATTGTACATAGTATCATACATGGTTTAGATTCCGAACATCTAGCTAGAGCATACATGTACTATGATTTGAGTTCAACAAAAAATGGATACATATATTTGAATTTGAGATCGTATGTACATTTAGTTCATATTTATATAGGAATTTACTTCTCCTATATTCATGTCATGTGTTGTGAAGATAATATTTAGATGGTTGTATAACTAAGCCGAGTACAATCCCATTCAAACAGGGAAAATGTACTCAAATTTAGTCCATATGCTACACAACGTACATTGTTTTTTTATTGTTGAGGGAAGTGCAAATTGTTTTGGTACTGTACACGTTATGTTTGTTGTCCCGATTTTTTTATTTTTTTTAGTTGTATTTGAATGCATTTCTAGTAATATAGTAAAACGGTACATGGCTCTCTCTAGTGATGAGGTGTGATTGTCTTTTTTTTTGGGGTACACGTTAAGCTTGTTCTCCCTAAATTTCAAGCCACGCCTTGTTATGCCAAAATTTCAAGCTAGCATCTCTGCCTATCGTGCTGCGAAACTCCCGCCTCTTCAACCCACGCCTTGTTACCCCAAAATATTTAAGATATATCTTTGTCTCGTTGTGCTTTGAAAACTCCCTTCATCTCAACCCACGCCTTGCTATCCCAAAATTACAATGCGCGCGAAAACTCCCACCTCCTGCAAAATCCTGACACACGAAATGCCTGTGATACCCCTGAACCGAAAGAACCGCCTAGCTCAAATCGGTGAGGGTACTTTTGTAACTTACCCCACATTTCGGACAAGCGCATCCCTAAGCCATGGTTCCCCACTCCCATCCCATCCGCCCACCCATTCGTGCACCAAGGCCGCGAAAACCCTTGAAGCCCCACAACCTCCTCCGTCCGCCACCCAGCCGGAGCCTCTTCCCCCGACGACGTCGTCCACAGCAACACCTCGACATCCCTCATCCACCGTACCAGATGAGGATCCATCGTAGATCTCGTCGTCCCGCCGGTTTAGCCACCCCGTCCTCCACCTCCAAGGAGCTACCCCGACGTTCCCCTCGTCTTTCGCGCCACCTCCATTCCCACACCGTCGTCTTCACCTGCACCACCAGAAGAACAACATCATCAGCATTTCCTCGGATGAAGCTAAGGCCTAATCGGCGCCACCAAAGAGGTTGTACACTGATTGCCGCATTTTTCTTCTTGATTCGATCTCAAGGTGCTGCCGGCGCTCGGTCCCGAGCCGACATGGCGCAGCTCATCCACGGCGGCGCCGCCGGCCACTTCCTCCACAGCGTCGCTCCCTCGGCGGCGACGTCCACATCAGTAGGAGTTCTCGCTCGCGCTGTTGCTCTGCTCTTGCGCTCGGTCCCCTGCTTGCTCTGCTCTTGCTATTGCTCTTGCTCACGCTGCTGCTCTCGCTCTTGCTCTTGCTTGCGATGTTGCTTCGATTTGGCTACACTTCAGTCAACTGAATCGACTTTTGGGTCAGTCGATTTTCAGGGGGTGGGGGGCTCGATGGAGTTAAGGAAGAACCAGCCGCAGCGGGGAGGGGGCTCGCTGGAGAGGTACCCCACTATCTATCTTAGGGTTCAGGGTGGGGGCGGTGGTTGCCGGCGGTGGTGGGGCGGAGGCATGGGGATCGCCGGAGAAAAAGCTCGGCTCGGGGGGCCTAGAGGGATGGTCGGGGCGACGGCTGACCGACGGTGTGGAGTGGTTTAGGGGCGGGCGAGGCGGCGCACCGTCGGCCGTGGGCGACGGGGGGCGGCGGTTTAGCCGGTGGTGGCTGGCGGCTCAGGGGAGTGGAGGTTGAAGATGAACTGCAGGCCCTTGATTTCGTATCCAACAGCTGGAAAATCAACTGACCAGGGATGAAAAAGTCAGTCGACTGACGTGTAGCCTCACCATGATGCTGCTACACGACCAGCTGCCCCGGCTCTCGCACATGCTGTTGCTACTGCTATTCTGCTACCAGTGCGCTCAGTTCGACAGTAAAATTCAGTTTTGACAGCAAAATTTAGTTTCGACAGTTAAGTTTAGTTTCCACAGTTAAGTTTAGTTTTGACAGTTAAGTTCAGAGATGAGCGGCTGATGTATTTTACATCTAGCCCTTTGTGGTTATGTATTTTACGTCATCTATTGGAGATGCTATTAGAATTCCACTCAGGTTAACATTGTCTCTCTTGTCCTGCTTCAGCCTCGGCGTTATACAACTCACCGGAGCTGCTCCGACGATTTAAACCCTCCATCACAATGAGCAGTACCCGTGCTCCATCTCCGGACACCTAAGATCTTCTTCCCTCCTCCGACAGCCAAGTTAGCGGAGCATCCTCACCAACCAACCCAATCACGCTTAAGATCGACATGGCTTCGCCAAAGAGGTTGTACACTTGTTGCATCTCTTTTTCAGTACATGTTATATATATTGTCCAATCGAGCACACGTAGTAACATGAAATACGATTATTTTATCCTACTATATGACAAGCAGTGACGTACCAGGCAACTTAGCTATCCGTGATGGACTCTCTTGAACGCCATCATTATTTATCTCTGCGCGTTTGAGCTGTGCATTTGTCAATGGGCCTGGGAGTTGAGCTAGTAGGGTAGTGGCCTGGGTACAAAGTAGTAGAAGTAGCACAAAAACATTTTTTGAGTGTAGGCTTTTCCTTGCTCAAGCCTGCCTACTAGAATCACCAGTGCTTGAAAGGAAAAGTGAAGGAAAAACATAGGAATTGGAAAGTTTCCTATGGTAATACTATTCATGCATTTGGTTCAAAGGAATGGAGCAAAGGAAAACTGTAGGATTTGTTCCTTTAGTGTCTCCTTGAAAGAAAAACCATAGGAATTTTAATTTCCACTTGTCCTCCTTTTCAAATTCCTATTCATGAAGCACAAGACCAAGAGATAGTAGCATAATAGCATTATAACCGTACATTTTCTTGTGGTTTGACTTAATCTCACCATGCTTCTTCGCATCCTATGATCTTCCAATTCTTGTGAACCAAACACCCAGATTGGCAGAAATTCTGTGTTTTTAAATTCTCTGTGTTGCACATGCGTTCCTATCCTATTCCTATCTATTTCCTATCCCTGCATTGCTAGAATCCTCAAATTCAAACAAGCCCTTACACAATTACTTCTATTACAGATATGTGTCAAAGAAAACCTTGTGTGGTTTGTCCTGCTCCTGCTGTGTTGTGTTCCACCCCAGCTCAACTGCTCCAACGACAGAAGGGTTCACCACAGCAGTGATCCGCTCTCCAGACTGTCTTTCGCCGCCACAGATCTTCTTCCCCACCGCTGGCAGCCACGACTACTGCATTACCATCATCAACTGAGAAGATGACCTTGGGGAGTACACGGGTCCACAAGAGAGGTCGCACTCTTCCATGTCTGCTTACGTTATGCATCGCTTAATATGATGACATGCTACTTTATCATCGTGTTCACCTATTAGACTCTGAGTCAGGTCCAAACTAATGCTGAACTTGAGTTTTTAAATGGTTGTGGGGTACATATTGGGGCAGCACTCAGTACTATCTGTCTACTATCTAGTTAATCTCGGGTGTCTACTATGAGTTTCATGTTGGGTGCAAACTAACATTAAAGGAGCCATTATCTGTATTTTTTAACTAAAGCTATTATCTGCCTACTATCATTGGTTTTGGGTCTATCCATAATTTGCTACCATCACTCTGGATTTGTGCATGCACTCCTTACATAATCTCACTATGTTCTATTCCTATGCATGTCAGTTATTGTACACAATGTAACTAACATGTAGAGCAAAAGAGACGAGCCTTGAGTGGCAATAAAATTTCATGCAGAAGTCACTCAATGGTGGGGGCAAAGGCAGCCCCCCTCCACCCATTTCGGATTGTAATCAAGAGGAAAATAACTGTTCTAAGGGGGATTCAGAAGGAGAAGACCACTCCTATTTACCCCGTGAGGTCTTCGCTCTAACTTGGCATGCTGATGTTGGTAATATCATGCATATGGTGCCTTGCATTGCTTACTTTATACATCAAATATGTCATCTTCTTTGTTTAGACATGCTTTCTGTGAATGCCATCTATTTAGTTTCTTTATCGTATATGTGAATCATGCAATGCCATCTTGTTTAGACAGGCATCATATATGTGAATTTTGCAATGCCACCCTAGTTAGCCAGTCATCTTATATGTGAATTATATCATGCCATCATTTTTTTAATTACGTGTTAAATTTGTCACAAACTTTAGTAGATTCAATTACTCTTTCTGTGCATCAGCCATTCGACACGGTCATGGAAAAATCTGGAGTGGAAACAAGGTCTTCAGAGCAGACAATGCTATCTGACGAAGTGCATGTCTTGCTGGTTACGGATAGCTCCTCAAAGGAGGATTTAGAGACAGATGACCAGTCCTATTTCCCCCCTGAGGTGCATGCTCTAAATTGGCAGGTTTATGTTGCTCATATCGTGTGAACGGTATCTTGCATTGCTATGTCATTTGCTTAGTTTAGACATACTTTGTGTGAATGCCACTTGTTTAGTGTCTAATTACCATATGTGTGAATTATGCAATGCCATCTTGTTGCAAGACATTATATATGTGAATTATGCAATGCTATCTTGTTGCAAGGCATTATATATGTGAATTATGCAATGCCATGTTGCTTAGCCAAGCGTCATATATGCGAATTATATCATGTCGTCCTTTTTTTGTATTTCTCGTTGCATTTGTCGACAATGTTTGTATATTCAAATGCTCTTCCTGTGCATCAGCCATTTGAATTTGTGATGGAGAAATCTGGAGTGAAAACAAGGTCTTCAGAGCGCATAATGCTACTCAATGAAACAGATATCTTGCTGGTTACGTAAAGATCTTTAGAGGAGGATTCAGAGGCGTATGACCAGTCCTATTATCCCCCGAGGTGTATGCTCGAACTTGGCGAGGTTATATTACTCATATCATGCATATGTTGTATTGCAATGCTTAGTTTTTACATCATATACACAATATTGAATGCCATCTCCTTAGTTGACACATCATATATGCGATTGCCCTCTGCTCACTTTCTTAGTATATATAAATCATATATTTGAATTATATCATGCCATGATGTTTACATAGACAGCATGTATCTGAATTATGGCATGCCAACCCATTTTCTAAAGACATAATATAGTTATATCATCTCATCATGTTTACATAGTCATCATATTATGAATTATTTCATTCTATCTGTGAATTATATCATGTCATCATGTTTCCATCGACGGCATGTTTGAGATTTATGGCATGCCAACCACTTTAATATAGTTATGTCATGTCATCCTGTTTACATAGTCATCATATTTTGAAGTATGTCATTCTATCATGTTTAGTTAGAAATCATACATGTGAAATTGTGTCATGCTATCTTGTTTAATTAGCCATCATATATGTGAAATTATGTCATGCTATTCTGTTTGGTCAGACAACATAAATGTGAATTATTTGATGCCCTGTTTTCTTCCCTACTATCCATTGCACCTGTCTATCTTACAATATTTGCACATTCAATTACTTTTCTTGTTTATCAGCCATTTCAATTGGAGGGGGTGATGGCAGTATCAGTGGGAGTAAAAACACAGTCTTTAGAAAAGATCGTGCTACCTGTCAATGCAGATAGAACCACAGTTGTACTTGCCCAAGAACCAGCCCCACCACACATAACCCAGACTCACGCAGATTGTACCCCTACCCAGTTGGATAGAGAACCAGCTACACCCCTTCTAACCCCAACCCCAGCAGATAGTAACCCAGTTCTAGTTGGCACAGCACCGTCTCCACCACAGAGCACCCAAACACGAGTAGTTAGTAAGGCAACTGCAGTGCCCAAAGCACGAGGACCACCACTCCGAACCCCAAGTCAATGCTTAAAGCAGAAGAAGAATTGTTCTCAGGTCAGGTTCCTTAGCTATGGTTCATACTACTTTGTTCTTGCATCACTGTATTTACTCATACCAACTAATTTCAAATTTGAAGGATGCAACTGAAACTCGAATGGCGCAAGAGGTATGTTTTAAACCTGTTTCTTTAACGTGTTTGCTATTATAACTTGCTCTATGTTGATTTCAGTTTCAATTGAATAAACAGTTATGTTCTCATGCCATGCACATTACAAGTGTTGTTATTGCTATGTAGTTTCCCACACTTATATTATGTCTATGCTGCTTTGTCTTAAATAGATATGATTCGAACTGTCTCTATCTTGATTTGGCAACATAAACTAGAATGATATAGACCATACAGTGACCATACTACATAGATATATGTTTGTTTCATGCTATTATCCTGTCCACCTTACTACTGAACTGGTTTACCAAAATGAGTTTCATATACAACATGGTAAACTTGTGATGTGTTTGTTTGTTTCTCTTTTAGAACGCGGATAAAATATTGGAGAAGAGTACCCCGTTACGCAATGGTAAAGGAAGTAATGCAGATAAGATTCAAGATAGTGAGACATCCTTGTTGGTCTCCAAGAAAGTTGATAAAAACTATATTGAAGACACTAAGACAACCCCAAAGTCCTGTCTTGATGTAGTGTTCGAATTACTGGCTACTACTGCTGACACCAGCTCTTTGAACTCGCTGCCTGAATCAGTTCGGCTTCTTGAGTCTCAACTTCAAGTTGAAAGACATCGATCAGATGTTATGCGACAGGAAGTCGAAGACTGGGGAAGTCCCTGCAGAATTCAGATGCATACTTTC
Source organism: Aegilops bicornis (assembly GCA_021605145.1). NCBI lineage: Eukaryota > Viridiplantae > Streptophyta > Magnoliopsida > Poales > Poaceae > Aegilops > Aegilops bicornis. Next base: position 332,802,834 of record CM038672.1, on the reverse strand, counting down.
TGGTGCAACAACAAGTGTTGGAGGATTTAAGCACCAAGAGAAAGTTAATAAGCTTGCTAAGCATCTTGTCAGCGTTATGGGTACCCAGGATATTGTTTCTTGAGATTTTCTGAAGTGGTTTCAGTTCTGGACTTGTTTTGCTGCGGCGTTTATTTGCACTGGTTGCCAAGTTTGACAACCAGTGTATATGATATGCTGCTTTGTTCCCTATATTTGCACTGGTGGCGAACTTTGATGCCCAAAGTGGATGTAATATGTAATAGCCGTGATAGCCTAGTGTAAGTTGCTTGCTTATTTATTGCCTTGTTGTCTTGTTTATTTGCTTGCTTGTAGTCGGGCAGTTCTTTTTCCATGATTTGCTAGTGGCCGCAATAACCTATTTTTTAAAACTAGGCCACAATAACCATGGGCTACATATTTATCAGAGTTACCATGGGCCTCCTAGGGTCGAGAAACAATAGGCCTTCTAAGGGCCGTAGAAACAATGGGCCTTCTAAGGGCCATAGAAACAATGGGCCTTCTACGGGTCGTAGCATCAATGGGCCTTCTACGGGCCGTATGATCGATCGGCCAAACATGGGCCAATAATAGACCGCATTATGGGCCATAAACGGGCTAGATTTGGAATCGTCCGTTCATGGGTTGACAATAACGGGTCGTCGTTAATCGGCCATATTTGATGACGCTATGAAAACGGCCCAACTGTCACACCCTGATTTTCATGGCACAACACTTCAGATTATAAATCATGATAAAATGTGGTTTGACAAAAACTTTTGAGTGCTTTGGACTTTGCATTGATTAGATTTTGTCTGTTGTTTGCAAGTTCTCTAAAAATCAAATAAATCCTCTAACTCCTATACTTCATCTACTTGCTCCAAACTCTTGAACCAATGATCATGCCATGTGTATAGTACATTATAGAATTTTCTTACAAAAATAATTTGGCCAAAAAGTATTTTCTAAACTTAGTTTTCCAAAAACCCCTGAATTGAGATTTGCACTGCAAGTACTTGATTTGGGGTATGAAAAATCTTTCAAAGAGTATGTTTGACTCCTATTAGGTATAGTACTACCAAAAACCACAAAAATATAATTTTAAAAGTTATTTTCCTATTTTATTTAAAGGCTTTTTCTTTAGGCCAGAAATGGTCTTTAATAGGTTAAAATTATTTTAATGCTTTAAAAATATTTGGGAAAACCTAGGGAAACTTAGTGAACATATATTGTCCATATATAAGAGTTTAAACACATGGTCATGTTCAAAATATTGGACAAAACCTCCCAAAACCATTTCTGCCCATTTCAAGGATTTCAAACATTTCTACAGGAAATATTTTCATAAAAATCCAAGAAAAATCCAGCAAGTCACAAACGAATATTGTGATCACCTTGCAAAGCCTCATGTCAATCAAGGTCATTTTGGTTCACCAAAATGCCCCAAAACCCTCTCTGACCAGAATCAAATTTGAACAACTTTGTACTACCAACTTTCTCTCCTTGACCCCAACTTTAGTGAGCATGTTCACATGACCAAATGAGACCACTACACCAAGTGGTGCATCAAGGAGAAGTGATTTTCTCAACTAGATCTACACAAGTTCATTTTTGCTAATTTCTAGGGTTTACAGAAGTTACATTGTGAACTTTGCCCAAATAAACTCAAAATGGGTGTAAGGCCCTAATTATATGTGCAATTTCACCCTGTGGAGTCTCATGCCAAATGGATTTCATTTACCTGTCCAAACCATCAACAAACACCTTCTGCCACTTTACCAAAATTCCATTTTTGACCTCTTCCACTAATCTCCATGAGTTCAACTTTTTACCACAGCCCCTACTAGACCTCTTCTACCTCCAGCAACTCTCCCATGGCCATTGCTCAATGATTAAGGAGTAGACAAACCCCAATTACTTCTGTGGACAGCCATGGCATCTCTCTCTATCATCCCTGTTCTCTCACCAGAGCCTCTACAGAGCATCCAAGGCTCTCTCCCCTTTCTTTACTACCCCCTAGCACTACTGGACACAAGTGGCCGCGCTCACTTCCCATTTCTTTATGCCATGGCATGCAAAAGGCGTGCTCCAGAGCGCGCTACAGCTCTCCCACGCACTATAGCTGCTCCCTGCCCGAGCCACCCGACCACCTCGGGCCTCCCAGTAGCAGCCCGACGAGGTGCCTCGGCGTCTGCGTCACGCCACTGACCTGGTCCTCCTCCTTCTTCTCCCTCCCCGCCCCTCAGACGCTGGCCAGAGCCGCCTAAGAGCCCCAATGGCCGAGCCCACACGCCACAAGCGCCTGCCACTCCCCGCTCTCTCTCTCTCTCCTTCTCCCTTGACTTGGACCACGCCCACAAGCGCCGCAGACAGCCCCGAGCCTCCTGTCGTGGCCACTACGGCCATTTCCGCGGGTGCCCGTAGGCCACGTCCATGGTGAGCCACGGCCTCGCCATATAAGGCCGCCCCTGACCTCCCTCTGGATCCCTTTTGCTCTCTCTTTCTCTCTCTCGTGCATCCCCTGGACCAAGCCGCACCTCCTACCGTGCCCTCCAACCTCGTCCATGGCCGGAGCCGAGCCGCCGGCCATCGCCTAAATTCTCGTCGTCCGAGCCCCCTCCTCTCCACCTATGGGGGTCATTGCATCACCGCAACCACCACGGAGCTCTCCCTCTCTCCATTTACACTCCTCGGAGGCCGTGGCGTCAAGTCCATCCTCGACAACACCCCTGTCCACCGCACCCGAAGCTCCTTCTCTTCCCGGGCTCCCCCGCGGGCGTGAAGCACCTGGATGGGCACGCCTGGTCGCTACTGACCCACCGCAGACGCCGAGCGTCGTCGGAGGTGGCCGGTACCGCCGGGGAGAACGCCGGCGCCCGCTCGGCCTCGCCTCCCCTGCCTCTGCTCTGTTCGAGCGGGAGGTAGGAGACGGCCTGAGCACCGGGCCCCGCTCGTCAGCGACCCGGTGGGCGGGCCCCGCCCATTTAAGTGGAGACGGCTTCAGCGAAGACGCCTTCAACGTCGCCCGCGTGGCCGAGCTGCTAGGCCGGCCCAGTTGCGCCTCGCCATTAAATCCCGACCGGTCTTGTACGCCATTGTTGGAATTTGGCCCATTAGGTATTTCCATTTACTTTTTCTTTTCAATAAGATTCAAACTTTTCCAGAGACCTCATTTCAAGTCCAAATCTGATGATTCAAATTTTCAGTGACTCCATAAATCAATATCTATTTAATGAGCCATAGGAACATTTTACACTGCCTAGTTTCACCTGAATCTGACAAATAGTTCATTTATACTCCTAAACCAGCTTCAAAAATCCATAGAATATTCATTTGAACTCCAAATCCAGTGAAACCAATTTCTAAATGTTTCTAAAATCATGCCTGATTTAATGTGTACTTTTACTCATTTTTATAAAAAGGTATTCTGTAGGAAACTTGCAGATCCATTAAATCCCTTGTTTCCATCATATTGAAATGTCCATAAATAACCACTGATCCAATTCCAATGAAACCACTCTGGTTATTTTTCATATAACCAGAGGAGTCCTAGAAAAGTCAACTTCATATTTTTAGAGCACTTTTTTCCTTGTTGTGTTGCTTATTGTGATTGTTTCTGGCGTTAGTTAACGAAGTAGACGGAGTACTTGGAGAAGGACCAGAAGATTTCAAGACTCTGATGAACCAGGCAAGTAGCCCTTTGATCATGACACCCCTCTTGTTCATCGGTACCCTTTTTCCGATAGCACGATGATGAAATATGACGGTGGTAAACTTGTTGTGAACCACCACATGTTGCATACCCCTACTTATGACCTTACCTTGTTCATGAATGCATTGTCAAGAGACTAGTCAATGCATAATGATGCATGTGTACCATGAACTCTTCGTGGATACATTCTTTCGAAAACCCTTCGGGTGCCCCTAATGCCCTTGGGAGATGTTGAACTAAGGTCACCACTTGAGGAAGAAGTGGTGTACCGAACAGAGCTTCTGGAGTGTGTAAAATGATGGATTAGATTTATGTGTGATTACCGTCCCAACCAAACATGTGCAACCACTCTACCCCTTTATGGGACGGGGCGTTATTGATTACTTGGACTGATACTAGCATGGTGCCCACATTACAAGTGACGGGGGTGACTTGAGGTCACTCTCGGGACGGGGTTGTGCTTGGATAGGCGGCCATGACTGTTTTCACAGGGCATCGGACACACCGTTGGTCCCTTCGTGTATGCGTGATAATGTAAAAAGGGCAGAGTCCCACGATCTTTTGCTTATACACGAGGGTTGTGTATCAACGAGTGGACCCTGTGTTAGTATCGTCTAGGGAAAGGTAATGATCGGTGCTTCCCAGTACTTGAGGTATCAAGGGATCGTGGATGACACGAAAGCTTACCGGATCTTGTGGGTAAATTGTGCAACCTCTGCAGAGTGTCAAACTATTCGAATAGCCGTGTCCACGGTCATGGACAGTTGGGAGGTGCTACTTAAACTATGTCCAGAAATTTTACAATCTCGGTGCATGTGTGTGTGGAAGAGAGCTATTTGTGTCAAGGTGATGACTTGACATGTTGAATGAAATGGCATTGATCCAAACTCTATTTATGTTGATATCTGTAACCTGTTCTCAAGGTTACACATGTCCATTGATGCAAATCTCACAAATTGATAAGACTTCTCAACTAGCGTGAAGCTAGGTAGCTTACTTGTTGTACAATTGCATTGTTACTTTGAACCAAATCATGGGTTGCTTGCGAGTACATTCAAAGTACTCATTGGCTTGCCACTGGTTATTTTATTGGCCAGGCATGAAAGATCTGATGTGAAGAAGAGTTCTTTGGTGACGATCGTGCGAGCTAGGACGCTTTCCCAGTCAGAACGCCTGTAGGGTTAAGGCAGATGGCATGGGTCCAAGTTATTGACGAAGATTTCCGCTGCAATGTTATACTCAAGACTTGACCATAATGGTAATAATTTATGTAAGATGGTATGTATGGATGAAAGACTCTTGTTATTCAGCTTCTGTGTGTTCAGTGAGCATTGATCTCTGGGATCACTGTACACGTGCATTCGGTGACCACGACTTATGAGTCGAGGTCCCCACACCAACGGATTAACGGGCCGCAAACGGGCCGATTGTTACCATGGGCTGAATTTGGCCCACAAGCAGAAAAGGCCAGTAACGGACTATAAGTAACCGAATGCTGGAAATGAGCCCAAGAATAAATGGGCCCTGAGAAGGCCAAAATATAACACGGGTTGGAAATGGCCCAATGGAATAATGGGCCGTTAATGGGTATAAAGCGGTACACTATTCATTGCGGCCAGATTCACCACGGGCCGTTAATGGACCAAGAGTTACAAATGGCCTCGTATGGGCCGAAAGACATCATGGTCCATACATGGGCCGGAAGTTACAATGGGCTGGAATCATATTGGACGGCCCAAATGAAGCTATTGGGCTTAATTTCGATAGGCCGTAATGGGCCGTGAGTTAGCGGGCCATAAATAGGCTATATACGAACAGGCCGTTAACAGGCGTTCCGTGGGCTGGCCCGTTACCTTTTGACCAAGTCAAATGGGCCGGCCTTTTGACCGGAATGGGCCTCTGTTGGGCCGTGCCATGGGTCGACGTATCATAGGCACCTCATGTCCAATGAATGGATGACATCTGTCCCAACGGTGAGCCAACACGTGTTTCCTCCGGCCAATGAGAATTTTACACGTGGAAAATCCTCATTAGTCCGGCTGTTAGCGGGTTATCGGATCCAAAACCGGACCCGATAGCTTAACGGTGACCCATTGCGGTGGATGCCACGTGTCAGTTACCCTTGACGAAAGCACTTCCATGATGCGCCATTTATCATCATGGAAGTGGACACTTTCGTGATGATAATTTTGGTAATGTCATGGAACACTTCTATGACAGCACAGATATGACTATCTTGATTATGTCATAAAATCGTCATGGATGTACATGCATGAAAAAAATGTGACCCATCTTGTGAAAACACGTATCATCACGGAAGTGTATTTTTTTGTAGTGCTCCCATCCCGACATTATGCTAAGTATGTGCATGTGTGCATGATATCAAGCGGCACCAAAAGAATGTCATCTTAAGACCGTGAAAAGGATTGTGAGATACTTGATACAAAGACCAAACTTTGGCATTTGGTATCCCAGAGGATCTTCTTTCAAACTTGTTGGCTATTCCGGTTCGGACTATGCCAGTGACAAGGTTGATAGAAAATTCACTTTGAGTATATCTCAATTTCTTGGTAGATGTCTCACGTCTTGGTCTTCCAAGAAACAAAATTTAGTATCTCTATCCACCGCCGAACTGGAATACATTCCAGTTGGATCATGTTGTGCTTAACTACTATGGATGACACAAACTCTCAAAGATTATGGGGTACATGTGAGATATGTGCATTGCTATGTGAAAATGAGAGTGCTATTAATATTGCACACAATCCGGTGCAACATTATCGAACTTAGCATATTGAGGTTCGTCATCATTTCATTCGAGATCATGTTGCTAAAGGTGACATTGACCTCAAGCATCTTCAGTAAACCTCTTGATGAGAATATATTTTGTCACTTGAGAAGTGAGTTGAATGTCATTAATGCTTCCAACATGAACTAGACGCTCACTTGGATGCATGCAAGGGCATGAGCTATTATGACTAATCCTTGATGTTTCTCTAACGATGATAATTTCATATCTTGGATACATTGCTCCCTTGTATTGCCTCTAACCCTTGTAGGTGCTTGAATATACATCATTCCATGAGCTTGCTCTCAAAACTCCTATCTAGAGCAAGGGAAATCGAAACAAGTATCTATACTTTTTGGTATGCCCAAGGAACAAGACAACTCAAACATATCCTTTTGATAATTTATGACTATATGTTCCACTCTTGTCAATTTGGACACATATGTTGTTCCTTGTAAAACTAACCCATGTAGGAAGATGAACTACAAATGAAAGATTGCTCTCAACTTCATATCATGAGCACCCACCTCAAGTTGAACTACATGATGAACATCTACACCAAACCCAATGTAAGTCCTCACATTTCAGAGAAGCTTTACTCAAAGACATGAGTCAAAGCAACTCAACAAGATGTGAATACATTGAAATGCTTAAATAAAAAAATTGGTAACTCCTTTTTGATCTTAACTATGAGTATGACCTATGATCAAGTGATCTCACTTGACTCCTAAGTCAATATACTCTAACATAGGTGACGTAGTCGCCGACCCCCCTTCTAGATGATGTTCTCTAATGTCTCTTTAGTTTGTTTTTCTTCTTGCTAGAGTGCTTTCCTTTAAAAACTTCATCTAGATCCCTTTCTTTTCGTATTCTTCTCTTTAGCTAGTTTCTAGTCAATTCATTGCAAATCTTATTCGAATTCCCTGCAAATCCTTGCAAGAACTCAAGTGCAAGTGAGAAAAGTGTACAAATGTTTCTCTCTGTGATGAACTCGGTTCTTCCGACTTGAGACACATCGGTCACACCGAAGTGCACCTAAACCCCGCACACAGTTCATCGGTGCAACCAAAAAGGACTAACTCGGACCAGCCGATGTGCTCTATCTGTGAACATCCCAACTTGGAGTCACCGATCGAAACAAATCGGAGCCACCAACTTCACTGCAGAAATAACCTTTTGCCAAATTATTTATTTTCTTTAGCGAGCTCCAGTCAATGATTATTTCCCTCTACATGCATATAAAATTATATCATGCCTAGTTGTGCCTCTCGAGGACCACACCACTTGACACATAACCTGGAAGCCGACCCTTCTTAGAAATTGATGTCAAAGGGAATAGAGATGCACATCAAAACTTATTACAAATATCTTCTATAATCAAAAGGAATATCCTAAGGAAGAGAGATGCATTTTACAAAATAGGAGAGAACATATATGTTTCTAAGAGGGGGGAAACATGTTAACAATTCAAGTTGAGTCTTTAAGCTAGAAATTGCCTGTCTTTGCTCTGGATCGGCTTGCTAGAAAAGCTTGCTCTGATTTTATCTTACCCTACCCATTATCCAATGTTAGATTCAGGGGGAGAGGAAGTTCAAGTTTAGGGGAGAAAAATCCTTGAAATTCTATTTCAAATCTTGTTTGATCTTTTTGGGGACATGTCTACATCTAAAGGAGTACTCATCTAGTGATACTTACCTCATACATGTCATCCCAATCTTGGTACTCTTGTTAGTCTTGTATCTAATCTTGGAGAGATTATCTTGTGTTATATAACCTTGTTTTCTCAAGCTTATTTCTTCAAGAACTTGATCAAGAACCTCAAGGTAAATATATTAATCACACTCATGTGCATGATGATCTCTTTCTTGTTGCACATATGTTTGCAAGAAAGAATCATGGACATTAAGGTATCTCTTTCATCTTGTTGCTCTAATGCATATAGCCAAGACACATGTAACTCGTTACTCATTCCTTCCGGTTGTGCACTCACATTTCATGAGCTACTATCACTTACATGTCTGCACACTTGCAGGGGGACCATATGCATGTTACATGCTCTCTCAAAGCTTTAACACACTATCTGCTATATTCTTACTTGAAGGTTTGATGTATGTGGTCATCAATTACCAAAAAGGGGGTGATTGAAAGCACATTTGCTCCCTTGGTGGTTTTGGTAATTAATGTCAACATACATATTGTGGACTAACACTCTTATCTAATATGTTTCAGATGAGTTCAACAGTGGCATGACAAGGACATGAGGATGTGGACCCCTTCAAAATGCCAAGGCTAAGGATTGGCAAAGATCCAAGACTCTGCATTTTTGGTTAAGTGATCCAAGATCACATTGAGTCCATAGGAAATCCAATACTACTAAAATGGGATGAGGTTCTGAGCATGACTCAATTGCTTAGTGGCATTGCTCCAAAATCCTCAACCATTTCTCCACATCACTTTCATCCAAAACCCTAAAGTCCATCTCGGTCCCACCGAAACATTCACATTCGGACTCACCAAGATGACCCCATACACTGCTACATGCCAAACCCTAACGTTCTAGTACAACCGAAATGGATCTCGGGCTCACCGAGATGGCCTTACCAAGTTACTGTAATGAAGTTGTTTCATTTTGGAATTACCGAGTTCAAACAATCGAAACTACCGAAATGAAGTCTTTCCCTAGCCATTGCGTTTCGGTCACACCGGGTCTTTCTATTCGGTCTGACCAAAAATCCTAATGGTCAAGTCTTTTCACTACAAAAAAGACACATACATGACATTTTGGGTCGAACGAATTTTTTTCTGTCATGCTTGTGACACTTCTATGACGATAATTGTGAAAAACCCCGGTATCATCATAGATGTGGTGGGCTCCTACTTCTATGACAAAAAATCATGACCAAAAATGGGCTTTTCGTCCTGGGTGGGCCGGAGACGCGGCTGCATGACCTTATTTGGGCTGTCCATGATGAAAAAAATCATGGTAGAAGCGAGGGAGAGGAAATATCGCGGAGTTCCCAGTTCCGGGAATAAATAAAAATCCGCTTCTACCTCCATAGCATGGTTAATAATATAGCCATGTCAATCACGACGTAGAAATACCATTCACTGATACAATAGGGCTGGATCTAAGGCTGGTGATTTTTTTACTTTGTCTCTTTCTCTTCTTGTCTCATTTACTCATTTTTACATAGGAGTGATGCCGCTTGAAGCTACGTCGGTATTTCCCCAAAGAGGAAGGGATGATGCAGCACAGCAGCGGTAGGTATTTCCCTCAGAAATGAAACCAAGGTTATCGAACCAGTAGGAGAACCAAGCAACACAATGTAAACAACCCCTGCAGACAAATAACAACACCTCGCAACCCGACGTGTTAAAGGGGTTGTCAATCCCTTTCAGGGTACGGAGCCAGAAATTGCGTGTTGACGGGAGAAAGTTGTAATAGATTGAATAAATAGATCGCAAATTAAATAAAGTGCAGCAAAGTATTTTTGGATTTTTTGTAAAAATGCAAAGGAAAAGTAGATCGCAAGCAAATATACGAGAAATAAGACCTGGGGGCCGTAGGTTTCACTAGTGACTTCTCTCGTGAAAAATAGCAAACGGTGGGTAAACAAATTACTGTTGGGCAATTGATAGAACTTCAAATAATTATGACGATATCTAGGCAATGATCATTACATAGGCATCACGTCCAAGATTAGTAGACTGACTCCTGCCTGCATCTACTACTATTAGTCCACACGTCGACCGCTATCCAACATGCATCTAGTGTATTAAGTTCATGGAAAAATGGAGTAATGCAATAAGAACGATGACATGATGTAGACAAGATCCGTTTATCTATATGGCGGTAGATATAGATCTCATCTTTTTATCCTTAGTAGTACGATACATACGTGTCGGTTCTCTTTCTGTCACTAGAATCGAGCACTGTAAGATCAAACCCACTACAGGGCACCTCTTCCCATTGCAAGAAAATAGATCAACTTGGCCAAACAAAACCCAAATATCGGAGAAGAAATGCGAGGCTATAAGAGATCATGCATATAAGAGATCAAAGAAACTCAAATAACTTTCATGGATATAAAAAGATATGACTGATCATAAACTCGAAGTTCATCAGATCCAAACAAACACATCGCAAAAAGAGTTACATCATTTGGATCTCCAAGAGACCATTGTATTGAGAATTCAGCGAGAGAGAGAAAGCCATCTAGCTACTAACTACAGACCCGAAGGTCTACAAATAAATACCCACGCATCATCGGAGAGGCACAAATGGAGGTGGTGAACCCCATCCAAGATGGTGTCTAGATTGGATCTGGTGGTTCTGGACTCTGCGGTGGCTGGATGAATATTTCGTCGACTCCCCTAGGGTTCTGGTATTTTTGGGGTATTTATAGAGCAAAGAGGCGGTCCGGGGGGCACCCGAGGTGGGAACAACCCACCAGGGCGCGCCTGGGCCTCCTGGCACGCCCTGGTGGGTTGTGCCCCCCTCGGGGCACCCCCCAGATGCAACCAGGGCCCATTGCCTTCCTTCTGGGCCATAAAAAATCATCATGGAGATTCGTGGCATTTGGACTTCATCTGATATTGATTTCCTACGATGTAAAAAACATGGAAAAAAACATCAACTGGCACTTGGCACTATTTCAATAGGTTAGTACCAAAAAATGATACAAAATGACTATAAAATGATTATAAAACATCCAAGATTGATAATAAACAACATGGAACAATAAAAAATTATAGATACGTTGGAGACGACAAGATCCCCAGCTTAACTCCTACTGCCCCTCGAGTAGGTAAGTGATAAAAACAGAATTTCTGATGTGGAGTGATATTCATCATGTCATATCATATTCTTTTCTTTATAGCATGGACATTTGGACTTTTTATGTGATTCAAAGCAATAGTCTAGTTTTGACATAATAATTTATATACTCAAGCATATCAACAAGCAACGATGTCTTTCAAAATATCAACGCTAAAATAAGTTATCCCTAGCCCATCATGCTCAAACATTGATCCATTCATGAAACAAACTCGAATATTAACTACACCCAATACTTAAGCATGATCATATTGCCTCCTAGTTGGTGCTTTTTATGAGAGAAGATGGAGACTCAAATTCCAAAATAAAAATTGCATAAAGTAAAAGAAAGGCCCTTCGCAGAGGGAAGTAGGGATTTGTAGAGGTGCTAGAGCTCAAAGCGAAAAACTTAGAGATAAATTTTTTTTGAGAGGTGTATCCATCCCACCAACGAAAACGACTAAGAGTTCCGAACACTTTTCATGCTAGATATGCCATAGGCGGTTCCCAAACAGAAAATAAAGTTTATTCCTTTTTCCACCATTCTTTCACTTTCCATGGCTAATCGTATCCACGGGTGCCCTCCATACCAACACTTTCCAAGGAATTTATTATTTGACAACATAAAGTAAATTCATTTTTTTGCATTTCAGGACTGGGCATGCCTAAGACCTTTGCCTTACTCTCGTGCAATGACAAGTGAATAAACACTTATCTTGAGAATAACACATCCAACTGAAGGAAATATGCCCTAGAGGCAATAATAAAGTTATTATTTATTTCCTTATATCATGATAAATGTTTATTATTCATGCTAGAATTGTATTAACCGGAAACATAATACATGTGTGAATACGTAGACAAACAGAGTGTCACTAGTATGCCTCTACTTTACTAGCTCGTTAAATCAAAGATGGTTATGTTTCCTAACCATAGACATGAGTTGTCATTTGATTAACGGGATCACATCATTAGTAGAATGATGTGATTGACTTGACCCATTCCGTTAGCTTAGCACTTGATCGCTTAGTATGTTGCTTATGCTTTCTTCATGACTTATACAAAGTTCCTACAACTATGAGATTATGCAACTCCTGCTTACCGGAGGAACACTTTGTGTGCTACCAAACGTCACAACGTGAATCGGGTGATTATAAAGGTACTCTCTGGTGTCTCCAAAAGTATATGTTGAGTTGGCATGAATCGAGATTAGGTTTTGTCACTCCGATTGTCGAGAGGTATCTTCGGGCCTTCTCGGTAATACACATCACATGAGCCTTGCAAGCATTGCAACTAATGAGTTAGCTGTGAGATGATGTATTACGGAACGAGTAAAGAGACTTACCGGTAACGAGATTGAACTAGGTATTGGATACCGACGATCGAATCTCGGGTAAGTAACATACCGATGACAAAGGGAACAACGTATGTCGTTATGCGGTTTGACCGAAAAATATATTCGTAGAATATGTAGGAACCAATATGGGCATCCAGGTTCCGCTATTGGTTATTGACCGAGAATGGTTCTAGGTCATGTCTACATAGTTCTCGAACCCGTAGGGTCCGCACGCTTAACGTTTCGATGACAGTTCATTATGAGTTTATAAGTATTGATGTACCAAGTTTTTTCGAGTCCCGGATGTGATCACGGACATGACGAGGAGTCTCGAAATGTTCGAGACATAAAGATTGATATATTGGAAGCCTATGTTTGGACTTGGAAAGGTTCCGGATGAAAACAGAAAGTTACGGAACACCGGGGTTACGGAACCCCGGGGTCTATGGGCCTTGATGGGCCATAGGGAGAAGAGGAAAGGGCCGGCCAGGCAGGCCGCGCACCCCCCTCCCCCTCTAGTCCGAATTGGACAAGGAGAGGGGGCCTTCCTCTTCCCTTCCCCAATCCTAATCCAACTAGGAAAGGGGGAGTCCTACTCCGGTGGGAGTAGGACTCCAGCGCCGCCTTTGGGCTGGCCGCACCTCCCCTTGCTCCTTTATATACGGGGGCAGGGCACCCCATGACACACAAGTTGATCTACGGATCGTTCCTTAGCCGTGTCTGGTGCCCCCCTCCTCCATATTCCACTTCGGTCATCTCGTCTGTGAGCTTAGGCGAAGCCCTGCTCCTGTGAAGTCATATCGTAGCGGAGCTTAGGCGAAGCCCTGCGTCGGTGGAGCATCATCATCGTCACCACGCCGTCAGGCCGACGGAACTCATCCCCGACGCTTTGCTGGATCGGAGCCCGGGATCGCCATCGAGTGAGCGATGTCTTTGAACACGGAGGTGCCGTGACGTTCGGTACTTGGATCGGTCGGATCGTGAAGACGCACGACTACATCAACCGCGTTGTTATAACTTCTTCCGCTTACACCACGAGGGTACGTGGACAGACACTCTCCTCTCGTTGCTATGCCATCACCATGGTCTTGCGTGTGCGTAGGAAAATTTTGAAACTACTACGTTCCCCAACAAAGGGCATCCGAGCCTGGTTTTTGCGCGTTGATGTCATATGCACGAGTAGAACACAAGTGAGTTGTGGGCGATATAAGTCATACTGCTTACCAGCATGTCATACTTTGGTTCAGCGGTATTGTGAGATGAAGCGGCCGGACCGACATTACGCGTGACGCTTCTACGCGAGACTGGTTTCACCGCCCGAGCACTCATTGCTTAAAGGTGACCGGCGGGTGTCTGTCTCTCTCACTTTAGTTGAACTGAGTGTGGCTACGCCCGGTCCTTGCGAAGGTTAAAACAGCACCAACTTGACAAACTATCGTTGTGGTTTTGATGCGTAGGTAAGAACGGTTCTTGCTCAGCCCGTAGCAGCCACGTAAAACTTGCAACAACAAAGTAGAGGACGTCTAACTTGTTTTTGCAGGGCATGTTGTGATATGATGTGGTCAAGACGTGATGCTATATTTTATTGTATGAGATGATCATGTTTTGTAACCGAGTTATCGGCAACTGGCAGGAGCCATATGGTTGTCGCTTTATTGTATGAAATTCAAACGCCATGTAATTGCTTTACTTTATCACTAAGCGGTAGCGATAGTCGTAGAAGCAATAGTTAGCGAGACGACAACGATGCTACGATGGAGATCAAGGTGTCGCTACCGGTGGCGATGGTGATCACGATTGCTTGGAGATGGAGATCACAAGCACAAAATGATGATGGCCATATCATATCACTTATATTGATTGCATGTGATGTTTATCCTTTATGCATCTTATCTTGCTTTGATTGACGGTAGCATTATAAGATGATCTCTCACTAAAATTATCAAGAAGTGTTCTCCTGAGTATGCACCGTTGCTAAAAGTTCAGAGTACCCGGACACCACGTGATGATCGGGTGTGATAAGCTCTACGTCCATCTACAACGGGTGCAAGCCAGTTTTGCACACGCAGAATACTCGGGTTAAACTTGACGAGCCTAGCATATGCAGATATGGCCTCGGAACACGGAGACCGAAAGGTCGAGCGTGAATCATATAGTAGATATGATCAACATAGTGATGTTCACCATTGAAAACTACTCCATCTCACGTGATGATCGGTTATGGTTTAGTTGATTTGGATCACGTAATCACTTAGATGACTAGAAAGATATCTGTCTAAGTGGGAGTTATTTAATATGATTAATTAAAACTTAAATTTGTCATGAACTTAGTACACGATAGTATTTTGCTTGTCTATGTTTGTAGATAGATGGCTCGTCTTTGTTGTTCCGTTGAATTTTAATGCGTTCCTTGAGAAAGCAAAGTTGAAAGATGATGGTAGCAATTACACGGACTGGGTCCGTAATTTGAGGATTATCCTCATTGCTGCCTGTAAGAATTACGTCTGGAAGCACCGCTGGGTGCCGAACTTCTGCGCAGAGCAACGCTAGAAGTTGTGAACGTCTGGCGAGCAAAGTCGATGACTACTCTATAGTTCGATTGTGCCATGCTTTATGGCTTAGAACCGGGTCTTCAACGACGTTTTGAACGTCATGGAGCATATGAGATGTTCCAAGATTTGAAGTTAATATTTCAAGCAAATGCCCGGATTGAGAGATATGAAGTCTCCAATAAGTTCTATAGCTGTAAGATGGAGGAGAATAGTTCACATCGGTGAGCACATACTCAAAATGTCCGGGTATAATAATCACTTAATTCAGCTGGGAGTTAATCTTCCGGATGATAGTGTCATTGACAGAATTCTCCAATAATCGCCACCAAGCTACAAGAGCTTCGTGATGAACTATAATATGCAAGGGATGACTAAGACAATTCCTGAGCTCTTCGCAATGCTAAAAGTCATGGAGGTAGAAATCAAGAAAGAGCATCAAGTGTTGATGGTCAACAAGACCACTAGTTTCAAGAAAAAGGGCAAAGGGAAGAAGAAGGAAACTTCAAAATAACAGCAAGAAAGTTGCTGCTCAAGAGAAGAAACCCAAGTCTGGACCTAAGCCCAAATCGAGTGTTTTTACCGCAAGCGCACCGACATCGGAAGCGGAACTGCCCCAAGTATTTGGCGGATAAGAAGGATGGCAAGGTGAACAAAGGTATATGTGATATACATGTTATTGATGTGTACCTTACTAGAGCTCGTAGTAGCACTGGTATTTGATAATCGGTTACATTGCTAATATTTGCAACTCGAAACAGGACTACGGAATAGACGAGCACCGCAAAGGGACGAGGTGACGATGCGCGTGGGAAAGCGGTTCCAAAGTCAATGTGATCGCGGTCGGCACGCTACCTCTACATCTACCTTCGGGATTAGTTTTAGACCTAAATAATTGTTATTTGGTGCCGCGTTGAGCATGAACATTATATCTGGATCTTGTTTGATGCGAGACGGTTATTCATTTAAATCGAGAGAATAATGGTTGTTCTATTTATATGAGTAATATCTTTTATGGTCATGCACCCTTGAAGAATGGTCTATTCTTGTTGAATCTCGATAGTAGTGATACACATATTCGTAATGTCGAAGCCAAAAGATGCAGAGTTGATAATGATAGTGCAACTTATTTATGGCACTGCCGTTTAGGTCATATCGGTGTAAAACGCATGAAGAAACTCCATACAGATGGACTTTTGGAATCACTTGATTATGAATCACTTGGTACTTGCGAACCGTGCCTCATGGGCAAGATGACTAAAACACCGTTCTCCGGTTGTATGGAGAGAGCAACAGATTTATTGGAAATCATACATACAGATGTATGTGGTCCGATGAATGTTGAAGCTCGTGGCGGATATCGTTATTTTCTCACCTTCACAGATGATTTAAGCGGATACGGGTATATCTACTTGATGAAACATAAATCTGAAACATTTGAAAAGTTCAAAGAATTTCAGAGTGAAGTTGAAAATCATCGTAACAAGAAAATAAAGTTTCTACGATCTGATCGTGGAGGAGAATATTTGAGTTACGAGTTTGGTCTACATTTGAAGCAATGCGGAATAGTTTCGCAACTCACGCCACCTGGAACACCACAGCGTAATGGTGTGTCCGAACGTCGTAATCGTACTTTACTAGATATGGTGCGATCTATGATGTCCATTTCCGATTTACCGCTATCGCTACGGGGTTATGCTTTAGAGACGGCCACATTCACGTTAAATAGGACACCGTCAAAATCCGTTGAGACGACACCTTATGAACTATGGTTTAGCAAGAAACCAAAGTTGTCGTTTCTGAAAGTTTGGGGATGCGATGCTTATGTGAAAAAACTTCAACCTGATAAGCTTGAACCCAAATCGGAAAAATGTGTCTTCATAGGATACCCAAAGGAGACAATTGGGTATACCTTCTATCACAGATCCGAAGGCAAGACATTCGTTGCTAAGAATGGATCCTTTCTAGAGAAGGAGTTTCTCTCGAAAGAAGTGAGTGGGAGGAAAGTGGAACTTGATGAGGTAATAATACCAGCTCCCTTATTGGAACGTAGTTCATCACAGAAATCGGTTTCTGTGACACCTACACCAGTTAGCGAGGAAGATAATGATAATGATCATGAAACTTCAGATCAAGTTGTCACTGAATCAGAGATCAACCAGAATAAAATCCGCACCACAAAGGGTACGGTAATCCTATTCGGAAGTCATGATACTAGATCATGGTGAACCTACGAACTATGAAGAAGCGATGGTGAGCCCAGATTCCACAAAATGGCTTGAAGCCATGAAATCTGAGATGGGATCCATGTATGAGAACAAAGTATGGACTTTGGTTGACTTGCCCGATGATCGGCAAGCCATTGAGAATAAATGGATCTTTAAGAAGAAGACTGACGCTGATGGTAATATAATTGTCTATAAAGCTCGACTTGTTGCGAAAAGTTTTCGACAAGTTCAAGGGGTTGACTACGATGAGACTTTCTCACGCGTAGCGATGCTTAAATCTGTCTGAATCATGTTAGCAATTGCTGCATTTTATGATTATGAAATTTGGCAAATGGATGTAAAAACTACATTCTTGAATGGATTTCTAGAAGAAGAGTTGTATATGATGCAACTGAAGGTTTTGTTGATCCAAAAGGTGCTAACAAAGTGTGCAAGCTCCAGCGATCAATTTATGGTGCAGTGCAAGCCTCTCGAGTTGGAATAAACGCTTTGATAGTGTGATCAAAGCATATGGTTTTATCTGAGACTTTTGGAGAAGCCTGTATTTACAAGAAAGTGAGTGGGAGCTCAGTAGCATTTCTAATATTATATGTGGACGACATATTGTTAATTGGAAATGATATAGAATTTCTGGATAGCATAAAAGGATACTTGAATAAAAGTTTTTCAATGAAAGACCTCGGTGAAGCTGCTTACATATTGGGCATCAAGATCTATAGAGATAGATCAAGACGCTTAATTGGACTTTCGCAAAGCACATACCTTGATAAAGTTTTGAAAAAGTTCAAAATGGATCGAGCAAAGAAAGGTCTTTTACTGTATTACAAGGTATGAAATTGAGTCGACTCAATGCCCGACCACGCAGAAGATAGAGAAAATGAAAATGTTCCTATGCTTCAGCCATAGGCTCTATCATGTATGCAATGCTGTGTACCAGACCCGACGTATGCTTAGCAATAAGCTTGGCAGGAAGGTACCAAAGTAATCCAGGAGTGGATCACTGGACAGCGGTCAAGAACATCCTGAAATACCTGAAAAGGACTAAGGATATGTTTCTCGTATATGGAGGTGACAAAGATCTAATCGTAAATGGTTACGTCGATGCAAGCTTTGACACTGATCCGGACGATTCTAAATCGCAAACCGGATACGTATTTTTATTAAACGGTGGAGCTGTCAGTTTGTGCAGTTCTAAACAAAGCGTCGTGGCGGGATCTACATGTGAAGCGGAGTACATAGCTGCTTCGAAGCACAAATGAAGGAGTCTGGATGAAAGAGTTCATTTCCGATCTAGGTGTCATACCTAGTGCATCGGGACCAATGAAGATCTTCTCGTGACAATACTGGTGCAATTGCCTTGGCAAAGGAATCCAGATTTCACAAGAGGACCAAGCATATCAAGAGACGCTTCAATTCCATTCGGGACCAAGTCCAAGTGGGAGACATAGAGATTTGCAAGATACATACGGATCTGAATGTAGCGGAACCGATTGACTAAGCCTCTTCCACGAGCAAAACATGATCAGCACCAAGACTCCATGGGTGTTAGAATCATTCTTGTGTAATCTAGATTATTGACTCTAGTGCAAGTGGGAGATCAAGGAAATATGCCCTAGAGGCAATAATAAAGTTATTATTTATTTCCTTATATCATGATAAATGTTTATTATTCATGCTAGAATTGTATTAACCGGAAACATAATACATGTGTGAATACGTAGACAAACAGAGTGTCACTAGTATGCCTCTACTTTACTAGCTCGTTAAATCAAAGATGGTTATGTTTCCTAACCATAGACATGAGTTGTCATTTGATTAACGGGATCACATCATTAGTAGAATGATGTGATTGACTTGACCCATTCCGTTAGCTTAGCACTTGATCGTTTAGTATGTTGCTTATGCTTTCTTCATGACTTATACAATGTTCCTACAACTATGAGATTATGCAACTCCCGTTTACCGGAGGAACACTTTGTGTGCTACCAAACGTCACAACGTAACTGGGTGATTATAAAGGTACTCTACAGGTGTCTCCAAAAGTATATGTTGAGTTGGCATGAATCGAGATTAGGCTTTGTCACTCCAATTGTCAGAGAGGTATCTCTGGGCCTTCTCGGTAATACACATCACATGAGCCTTGCAAGCATTGCAACTAATGAGTTCGTTGTGAGATGATGTATTACGGAACGAGTAAAGAGACTTACCGGTAACGAGATTGAACTAGGTATTGGATACCGACGATCGAATCTCGGGTAAGTAACATACCGATGACAAAGGGAACAACGTATGTCGTTATGCGGTTTGACCGATAAAGATCTTCGTAGAATATGTAGGAACCAATATGGGCATCCAGGTTCCGCTATTGGTTATTGACCGAGAATGGTTCTAGGTCATGTCTACATAGTTCTCGAACCCGTAGGGTCCGCACGCTTAACGCTTCGATGACAGTTCATTATGAGTTTATAAGTATTGATGTACCAAGGTTGTTCGAGTCCCGGATGTGATCACGGACATGACGAGGAGTCTCGAAATGGTCGAGAGATAAAGATTGATATATTGGAAGCCTATGTTTGGACTTGGAAAGGTTCCGGATAAAAGCAGAAAGTTCTTAGGAACAAGGGGTTACGGAACCCCCGAGGGGTCTATGGGCCTTGATGGGCCATAGGGAGAAGAGGAAAGGGCCGCCAGGCAGGCGCGCGCCTCCTCCCATCTAGTCCGAATAGGACAAGGAGAGGGGGCCTTCCCTCTTCCCTTCCTCAATCCTAATCCAACTAGGAAGGGAGTCCTACTCCCTGGGAGTAGGACTCCTCCAGCCCCTTTGGGCTGGCCGCACCCCCTTGCTCCTTTATATACGAGGCGGGGCACCCCATGACACACAAGTTGATCTACGGATCGTTCCTTAGCCGTGTGCGGTGCCCCTCCACCATATTCCACTTCGGTCATATCGTCATGGAGCTTAAGCGAAGCCCTGCTCCGTGAAGTCATATCGCCGCAGAGCTTAGGCGAAGCCTGCGTCGGTGGAGCATCATCATCGCCACCACGCCGTCGTCGTGGCGGAACTCATCCCCACGCTTTGCCGGATCGGAGCCCGGGATCGCCATCGAAGCTGAACGTGTCTGAACACGGAGGTGCCGTACGTTCGGTACTTGGATCGGTCGGATCGTGAAGACGTACGACTACATCAACCGCGTTGTTATAACTCTTCCGCTTACAGTCTACGAGGGTACGTGGACAGACACTCTCCCCTCTCGTTGCTATGCCATCACCATGGTCTTGCGTGTGCGTAGGAAAATTTTGAAACTACTACGTTCCCCAACAGTGGCATCCGAGCCTGGTTTTTATGCGTTGATGTCATATGCACGAGTAGAACACAAGTGAGTTGTGGGCGATATAAGTCATACTGCTTACCAGCATGTCATACTTTGGTTCAGCGGTATTGTGAGATGAAGCGGCCCGGACTGACATTACGCCAGACGCTTACGCGAGACCGGTTTCACCGCTCCGAGCACTCGTTGCTTAAAGGTGACCGGCGGGTGTCTGTCTCTCTCACTTTAGTTGAACTGAGTGTGCTACGCCCGGTCCTTGCGAAGGTTAAAACAGCACCAACTTGACAAACTATCGTTGTGGTTTTGATGCGTAGGTAAGAACGGTTCTTGCTCAGCCCGTAGCAGCCACGTAAAACTTGCAACAACAAAGTAGAGGACGTCTAACTTGTTTTTGCGGGGCATGTTGTGATATGATGTGGTCAAGACGTGATGCTATATTTTATTGTATGAGATGATCATGTTTTGTAACCGAAGTTATCGGCAATCGGCAGGAGCCATATGGTTGCCGCTTTATTGTATGAAATTCAAACGCCATGTAATTGCTTTACTTTATCACTAAGCGGTAGCGATAGTCGTAGAAGCAATAGTTAGCGAGACGACAACGATGCTACGATGGAGATCAAGGTGTCGCGCCGGTGACGATGGTGATCACGACGGTGCTTCGGAGATGGAGATCACAAGCACAAAATGATGATGGCCATATCATATCACTTATATTGATTGCATGTGATGTTTATCCTTTATGCATCTTATCTTGCTTTGATTGACGGTAGCATTATAAGATGATCTCTCACTAAAAATTATCAAGAAGTGTTCTCCCTGAGTATGCACCGTTGCTAAAAGTTCAGAGTACCCGGACACCACGTGATGATCGGGTGTGATAAGTTCTCGTCCATCTACAACGGGTGCAAGCCAGTTTTGCACACGCAGAATACTCGAGTTAAACTTGACGAGCCTAGCATATGCAGATATGGCCTCGGAACACGGAGACCGAAAGGTCGGCGTGAATCATATAGTAGATATGATCAACATAGTGATGTTCACCATTGAAAACTACTCCATCTCACGTGATGATCGGTTATGGTTTAGTTGATTTGGATCACGTAATCACTTAGATGACTAGAGAGATATCTGTCTAAGTGGGAGTTATTTAATATGATTAATTAAAACTTAAATTTGTCATGAACTTAGTACCTGATAGTATTTTGCTTGTCTATGTTTACTGTAGATAGATGGCTCGTGCTGTTGTTCCATTGAATTTTAATGCGTTCCTTGAGAAAGCAAAGTTGAAAGATGATGGTAGCAATTACACGGACTGGGTCCGTAACTTGAGGATTATCCTCATTGCTGCACGGAAGAATTACGCCCTGGAAGCACCGCTGGGTGCCGAACCTCTTCGCAGAGCAACGCTAGAAGTTGTGAAGCGTCTGGCGAGCAAAGCTGATGACTACTCTATAGTTCGATGTGCCATGCTTTACGGCTTAGAACCGGGTCTTCAACGACGTTTTGAGCGTCATGGAGCATATGAGATGTTCCAAGAGTTGAAGTTAATATTTCAAGCAAATGCGGATTGAGAGATATGAAGTCTCCAATAAGTTCTATAGCTGCAAGATGGAGGAGAATAGTTATCGGTGAGCACATACTCAAAATGTCCGGGTATAATAATCACTTAATTCAGCTGGGAGTTAATCTTCCGGATGATAGTGTCATTAATGTAATTCTCCAATCATCGCCACCAAGCTACAAGAGCTTCATGATGAACTATAATATGCAAGGGATGACTAAGACAATTCTTGAGCTCTTCGCAATGCTAAAAGCATGGAGGTAGAAATCAAGAAAGAGCATCAAGTGTTGATGGTCAACAAGACCACTAGTTTCAAGAAAAAGGGCAAAGGGAAGAAGAAGGAAACTTCAAAAAGAACAGCAAGAAAGTTGCAGCTCAAGAGAAGAAACCCAAGTATGGACCAAAGCCTGAAACTGAGAGTTTTTATTGCAATAAGAATGGACACTGGAAGCGGAAATGAACCAAGTATTTGGCGGATAAGAAGGATGGCAAGGTGAAAAAAGGTATATGTGATATACATGTTATTGATGTGTACCTTACTAGAGCTCGTAGTAGCACAGGTATTTGATAATCGGTTACATTGCTAATATTTGCAACTCGAAACAGGGACTACGGAATAGACGAGCACTGGCAAAGGACGAGGTGACGATGCGCGTGGGAAACGGTTCCAAAGTCAAAGCACAAGTAGGATATAATTTTCATTGCATGATTATTGGCTTTCGTGCATGCATAAGGAATCACAAACCTTAACTCCAATATTCTTGCTAGAGCACAATTACTCATCAACATAACTCACATATCACATCACCATATCACAAAACTATTACTAAGAATCAAGTTTATTTTGTCCAATGATCTTCATGAAATTTTCTTTTTCTTTATCCTTCTTGGATATCTATCACTTTGGGACTAATTTTCATGTGTTGCTTTTCATAAGCACAATGAAATATAAGTGAAGATCATGAGCATAACAAATTTTCTTTCTCTCAAAATAATTGAAGTGAAGCAAGAGAGAATTTCTTCAAAATTTTACTAACTCTCAAATAAATCTAAGTGAAGCAAGAGAGCATTTCTTCAAAAATAACAAAGCACACCGTGCTCAAAAAGATATAAGTGAAGCACTAAAGCAAGTCCTAGCTCATAAAAGATTTAAGTGAAGCATAGAGAGCAATTCTAACAAGTCATGATATAATTTTGGCTCTCTCAAATAGATGTGTCCAGCAAGGATTGATGACTTAAAACACAAAATAAAACAAGCAAAGACTCATATCATACAAGACGCTCCAAGCAAAACACATATCATGTGACGAATAAAAATATAGCCTCGAGTAAAATATCGATAGTTGTTGGAAGAAAGCGGGGATACCACTCGGGGGCATCCCCAAGCATAGGTTGCTCATTTTTGGATAATAGATTGGGATGCCGGGGCATCCCCAAGCTTAGGCTCTTACATCCTTCCTTCATCCATCGTAAGATAACCCAAAACTTGAAAACTGCGATCACACAAAACTCAACAAAACCTTCATGAGATCCGTTAGTGTAAGAAAAATAAACCACTACTATAAGTGTTGTATCAAACCAATTCTTATTTTGTTTTTGTATTATATATATTGTATTCCAAAAACTCATCAAAGAAAACCATAGAGCCATCAAAATAAGCACACAACACAAAGAAAACATAATTTGTCAAAACAGAACAGTCTGTAGCAATCTGATTTGTTCGAATACTTCTGGAACTCCAAAAATTCTGAAAAACTAGGACAACCTAGATAATTTGTATATTGTTCTTCTTCAAAAAGAATTAGCATTTTATCACGTTCTGGTGAATTTTTACAATTATTTTTGTGATCACAAAGTTTCTGTCTTTTTCAGCAAGATCAAACAACTATCACCCAAGAAGATCCTATTGGTTCTACTTGGCATAAACACTAATTAAAACACAAAAAACACAATCATAACAGTAGTATAATTGTGCTAACACTCAAGAACAGAAAGCAAAAAGCAAAAATAAATTTTATTCATTGGGTTGCCTCTCAAGAACCGCTATAGTTTTACGCCCTTAGCTCGGCATAAACCAAGGATCTAAGTTTTGTCATCTTTCTTCTTCTTCATTTTCTTAGAGGTATTTTCATCATGGGGTTTTGTAGACACAACATAAAACATATTATCCATGGAAACTTTAGCAATCCTTAGTTGGTTTTCATCATAACCCCTTTGATTTCCCGCAACAATCCAAGAGTAGTGTTGATTGACATTATTAAAAACTTGTTGGATTATGTCTCGAACGGGGACTTCATTCTTGAGATTCTCATCAAAGATTTTATTATCCCCAAGAAAATGTCTCAAAGCATAGTCACTATTGTAAAGAATTTCATCTATCACAGGTTTTTCACGATTCATACCATAAAAGTCAAAGATTTCTCTAGCTTCCGAATTATGTAATCAAACTCATTCGTAAGAATGAGAGTGGCCAACTTTTTAGCCCTAGGATTCTTTATATCGGGGAGCTCAAAAAACAATCTTTGAAAGTCGGATGGGTACGGATAAATCTGCTTTCAAGTTTCAGAACTAGTGCTGAAATAGCACCCGCATAAGATCTAAAAGTTTTAAGTATAGGAACATCATCAAGACTTAGATTCCCAACACAATTGAAAAATTCTTGGATATGTTCTTTTCCCATAACGTTCCCTTGCCCCAAGATAAAAGTTTTAGCATCCAGATTGCATGTACGTCCCATCTTTAGAGTCAAGTCGTCATCTGTTAGTGCCATACCGAAATCACTCATGATTGCAAGCAAAGAATAGATCCGACGACAAAACGGCAGACGGAAAAAGAGAGTCGAACAAAACGGCAAATTTTTGTGAAGTGGGGGAGAGGAAAATGAGAGGCAAATGGCAAATAATGTAAATTACAAGGAGATGAGATTTGTGATTAGGAACCTGGTTATGATGAAGATCCTCCCCGGCAACGGCGCCAGAAATTCCTTTTGATGTCGCTTGAAGCTACGTCAGTATTTCCCCCAAAGAGTAAGGGATGATGCAGCACAGTGATACGTCTCCATCGTATCTATAATTTTTTATTGCTCCATGCCAATATTCTACAACTTTTACATACTTTTGGCAACTTTTTATACTATTTTTGGGACTAACATATTGATCCGATTGCC
The DNA here is from genome assembly GCA_021605145.1 of Aegilops bicornis. NCBI lineage: Eukaryota > Viridiplantae > Streptophyta > Magnoliopsida > Poales > Poaceae > Aegilops > Aegilops bicornis. Next base: position 332,777,349 of record CM038672.1, on the reverse strand, counting down.
AGATGCAGTTCCTGTTTGTGCATGTTTTTTGTTTCGCAGAAAATCCATATCAAACGGAGTCCAAACAGGATAAAAACTGACGGAGATTTTTTTGGAATATATGTGAATTTTGGGAAGTGGAATCAACACGAGACGATGCCCGAGGGGCCCACAAGGGTGAGGGGCGCGCCCTGCGCCCTCGTGGCCACTCTGTAAGGCGGTTGCTGCCCTTCTTTTGCCGCAAGAAAGCCAATATCCAGATAAAAATTGTGTCCAAATTTCAGCCCAATCGGAGTTACGGTTCTCCGGGAATATAAGAAACGGTGCAAGGGCAGAATCAGAAACGTAGAAGCAGATAGAGATGGAGAGATAGATCCAATCTCGGAGGGGCTCTCGCCCCTCCCATGCCATGGAAGCCAAGGACCATAGGGGAAACCCTTCTCCCATCTAGGGAGAAGGTCAAGGAAGAAGAAGAAGAAGGGGCGCTCTCTCCCCCTCTCTTCCGGTGGCGCCGGAACGCCGCCGGGGCCATCATCGTCACTGCAATCTACACCAACACCTCCGTCATCTTCACCAACATCTCCACCACCTTCCCCCATCTATCTATAGAGGTCCACTCTCCCACAACCCGTTGTAGCCTCTACTTGAACATGGTGCTTTATGCTTCATATTATTATCCAATGATGTGTGATGTGTTGCCATCCTATGATGTCTGAGTAGATTTTCGTTGTCCTATCGGTAATTGGTGAATTGCTATGATTGGTTTAATTTGCTTGTGGTTATGTTGTTGTCCTTTGGTGCCCATCATATGAGCGCGCGCGTGGATCACACCATAGGGTTAGTTGTATGTTGATAGGACTATGTATTGGAGGGCAAGAGTGATGAAGCTTCAACCTAGCATAGAAATTGATGCATACGGGATTGAAGGGGGACCAATATATCTTAATGCTATGGTTGGGTTTTACCTTAATGAACGTTAGTAGTTGTGGAATCTTGCTAATAGTTCCATTCATAAGTGCATAGAATTCCAAGTCAGGGATGACATGCTAGAAGTGGCCTCTCCCACATAAAACTTGCTATCGGTCTAGTAAAGTATTCAATTGCTTTGGGACAATTTCGCAGCTCCTACCATCACTTTTCCACACTCGCTATACTAACTTTATTGCTTCTTTAACTAAACAGCCCCTATTTTTTATTTACGTGCTCTTTATATTCTTGCAAACATATCCAAAAACACCTACAAAGTACTTCTAGTTTCATACTTGTTCTAGGTAAAGCGAACGTCAAGCGTGCATAGAGTTGTATCGGTGGTCGATAAAACTTGAGGGAATATTTGTTCTACCTTTATCTCCTCATTGGGTTCGACACTCTTACTTATCGAAAGTGGCTACAATTGATCCCCTATACTTGTGGGTTATCAAGACCTTTTTATGGCGCCGTTGCCGGGGAGTTATAGTGTGGGGTGAATATTCTCGTGTGTGCTTGTTTGCTTTATCACTAAGTAATTTTTATTTGATGTTCTAAGTTGTTCTCTACCTTTAGTTATGGATATGGAACACGAAATGCCAAAAAAATAGGTGAGGGAGTCCTGGACTAGGGGGTGTCCGGATAGCCGAACTATCATCTTTGGCCGGACTCCTAGACTATGAAGATACAAGATTGAAGACTTCGTCCCGTGTCCGTATAGGACTTTCCTTGGCGTGGAAGGCAAGCTTGGCGTTTGGGTTTTGTAGATTTCCTACCTTTTTAACCGACTCTGTGTAACCCTATCCCTTTTCGGTGTCTATATAAACCGAAGGGTTTTAGTCCGTGGGGCGAACAACAATCATACCATAGGCTAGCTTCTAGGGTTTAGCCTCTCGATCTCGTGGTAGATCTACTCTTGTACTACCCATATCATCAATATCAATCAAGCGGGAGTAAGGTATTACCTCCATCGAGAGGGCGAACCTGGGTAAAAACATCGTGTCCCTTGTCTCCTGTTACCATCCGCCCTAGGCGCTTGCGATTCGGGACCCCCTACCCGAGATCCGCCGGTTTGACACCGACATTGGTGCTTTCATTGAGAGTTCCTCTGTGCGTCGCCCGTCGGGAAGGATGCCTCATCCCGTCTTTAAAGGCGATACTATTGCCAAAGGAGCCTTGGCCACCGGGTCGACTCTTGGTTAGGTGGTTTTCTTATGACCGCCAGTTCGCCTTCTTGGCGCGATGACTTCTCGGGTCATCGAAACCAATCTTCACGTTAACTCGGAACTTGCCGAAGCGGTTAGATCCGATCGAGCTCTCCTCCGTAAGCGAGCTCTTGGATCGCATCGCCGCCACAGGAGTCGCCACAAACTACGACCGGATCGGGCCTAAAACCGATCCGAGAGAGATCAACTCTCCCGGGCTACCCATCACGTTGCTGTGGTAGAGGAGCAATCTGGCGATTCTTATTCTATCTTGAGGACTAGCTACGTCCGGATTCGATCCCTCCATGCCGGATTCCCGCAGAGGGACGGATGTCGATCAAGCCACGAACTTAAAGTCGGTGGCGGGTTGGATTCATTGGATACCATTCAAAATCCAAACTTCCAAGTTCGGAAACTTCTATTTTGAGTCTTAAATTGGGCGGGGTTTTGGATCTAGTTCCACCGCCCACCCAAACATTAGCGATCTATCCCGAATTCAGCAAGAGCCCATGAAGCGATTACATTATTACTGGGCCAGATTCCTCCTGGTTATGGACAGGATAAAGGACTGCCGAGAGGAGGACGCAATCTCACTTTTCTGCAATAATTGCACGGACAAGGGAATCCTAAACACCATAAGTCATCGCGAAATTACATGCTTTGCTGACTTTGTGACCATATACAAAAGTACTGTGCGATGGAGATTGCTTGGAAAACCGAAAGTAAATTTTGGGATAATCCGGCCCCGAATACAGCCCTAGTCCGAAATAAAAGGGTGCATCATCACCAAGCACACAGGTTAAACATCAAAAACAAAAACCCCTAAAGGGCACGAAACCCGTCTTTGGAGGGTTGGCTAAATGGACCCTGCAAAATTCATAGCACGTAGGGCGCCACTCCAACTCATAGCCTTGAGCATGTTGGATACTACGGCAGTGGCCAAAAGTGGCGAAGAGCTTCTAGCCTCAGAATCCCAGCCCAACAACACCAGTACGGTATTAACAGTCTTCGAGACTTTCGCATCAAATAACATGCGGAAACGAACACTCCGTAACCTTGCCGAAGTCTACCAAGTAGCAACAATAAATCCATGGAGTGACACGGCTATTACCTTTAATGCCAGTGACGAACCCAAATTCCGAACAGCCCGAGCACCAGCCGCATTGGTCCTCTGTCCAATAGTGGAAGGCTTTCGCCTTACTAAGGTACTCATGGATGGCGGCAGCGGACTAGACCTCATCTACGAGGAAACCCTCCGAAAAATGGAAATAGACTGGAACCACATTGAGCAAAGCAGCACAACCTTTAGAGGAATAATCCCTAGCCGGGAAGCATGCTGCACAGGAAAAATCACACTGGACGTAGTGTTCGGCTCGCCGGACAATTACAAGTCCGAGGAGGTCACATTTCAAGTGGCCCCGTTCAGCAGCGGATATCACGCTTTATTAGGGCGAGAGGCATTCACAATTTTTCAAGCTATACCCCATTATGGGTACATGAAGCTTAAAATGCCGGACCTAACGGAATCATCACTCTCGCTAGTGATCCGAACATAGCACTCAGCGCCGAAAACAAGACAGCCGCTAACCCTCGAGGCACTATCCGAAGCCCTAGCGGCCGAGGAACTCACTGCGATGCGCTCCACGGTGAACGAGGACGATGTGATACTTGATAAAAGATCCAAGTCCACCTCTTTTAAACCAGCGGATGAAATAGTCAAATTCCAAGTCCACCCAACGGATCCTGCAAAGACGGCCTCCATTGGGGCACAATTAAACCCTGATGTAGACGCCGCACTACGAGAATTTCTCTGAGAAAAGCGGGACATTTTGCACAGAACCCTTGAGACATGCCAGAATCCCACGTTGGTGGCCGAGCACAGCCTAAATACCCTAAAAAGGATTCAAGCCGATCAAAGCAGGCTCTTGGCGCTTTTAGAACCCAAGAGGCAGGCCATGGGAGAGGAGCTAGCCAAACTTCTGGAAGCCGGATTCATCGGAGATATAAAACATCCGGACTGGCTAGCAAATCTGGTGATGGTACCAAAGAAGGATAAATCATAGGCGCCTATGTGTTGATTTCAAAGACCTTAATAAGGCTTGCCCAAAGGATCCCTTCCCCTCCCTCGCATTGATCAAATTATCGACGCCTTCTGAGCAGGACACGACTCATTGTGCTTCCTCGACACGTACTCCGGCTACCACCAAATCAAGATGGTGGAGCCAGACCAAGCCGCAACAGCATTCATCACTCCATACGGCCCATTCTGCTTCAACACAATGCCCTTCGGGCTCAAAAACGCCGGCGCAACATATCGGTAGCATGATTCGGACATGTCTGGCAAACCAGATCGGCAAAACAGTGGAAGCATATGTAGATGACGTGGTCGTCAAATCCAAGCATGTCGAAACTCTAGTAGACGACTTGAGGCTCACATTCGACAATCTCCGAAAATATGACATTAAGCTCAATCCGAAAAAATGCGTCTTCGGCGTTCCAGCCGGAAAGCTCTTGGGCTTCATTGTGTCCGGTAGAGGAATTGAAGCAAACCCAGCCAAGATCCGAGCTCTGTCACAATTGGATATTCCAAAAGACCTCAAACAAATACAAAAATTGGCTGGATGCGTAGCGTCTCTAAGCCGCTTTATTTCCCGTTGGGAGAAAAGGCGTTACCCTTTACCGCCTCCTCCGGCGCACCGAACACTTGAGTGGGACGGATGCCGCCATGGCCGGACTCAAAGAAATAAAAGCCATATTGGCAACAAATCCGGTCTGGCAGCGCCCAACTTGGGCAAACCAATGCTATTATATATCGCCGCAACACATCAAGTTGTTAGCGCGGTGCTTTCGTCGTCGAGCGAAAGCGGACGGACACAGGTTCCCTCTTCAAAAACCGGTTTACTATGTGTGCACCGTCCTAACTCCATGCAAGTCCGGTACCCACATTATCAAAAGATAGCATACGCGGTGTTCATGGCATCCCGGAAGCTGCGACACTACTTTCAAGAGTGTTCGATAACGGTAGCCTCTGAAGTACCTCTTAACGACATTATAAACAACTGCGACGCGACGGGCCGGATTGCTAAATGGGCCATAGAGCTCCTTCCATTTGACATAACCTATAAGCCACGATGAGCTATTAAGTCGCGGGTTTTGGCCGACTTCGTGGCCGAATGGACCGAAGCCGAACACCCTAAAGAGTACGGCGCATACTCCAATTGGATCATGCACTTTGTGGCTCCAAAATGTTGGCGGCACAGGGGTCGTCGTCCTGACGTCCGCAACCGGGGACACAGTCCAATACGTCCTTCAGATAATGTATACAGACTCTAACAACGCAGCCGAATACGAGGCCCTTCTGCACGGCCTCCGGATGGCAGTCTCCATGGGCATTAAACGCCTAGAGGTGCGCTGGGATTCGAACCTCGCGATATCTCAAATAAACGGAGACTTTGATGCCAAAGATCCGAAAATGGCAGCGTACCGCAATGCGGTCCTAAAAATGCCAGCACAGTTCGAAGGGCTCGAATTTCATCATATAGCCCGAGATAACAACCAGGCGGCGGACGTATTGGCACGCATCGGCGCAAAACGCGATGCCGTCCCGCCCAACATCTTCACTGGGAACGGCTGTTCAAGCCATCCGTACTATGGGAAGGAGTCCGGAAATAACAATCCGGACCCAACCGCCTTGCGACACGAACACTCGACACAATCGGAGGCTCGCCAGCGAGATAACACCCTCCCCACGAAATAATGGCGGTTATCTCCCGTGGGCCAGAACCATTCCTAGCCTACCTAACTAGGCAGAACTCCCGAAGACCAAAATGAGGCTCGCTGCATAGTACGGCAATCCAAAGCCTATAAAGTCCATGAGGAGAGCTCTATAAGAAAAGCACAACAGAGTCCTTGAAAGGTGTATCTCCAAAGAGGAAGGCGAAACCTCTGGCTGAAATTCATGCCGGACTGGTGGGCACCACGCCCAGCCGGGCCCTTGTAGGCAAGGCCTTCCGTCTGAGATTTTATTGGCCGACGGCCGAGGCGGATCTGCAGGATTTAGTCCAACGATGTGTCGGTTGCCAGCTTTTTGCTAACCAAAGCCACATGCCACCCACCGCCCTCAAAACTATACCCATCACACGGCGTTCGTGATGCAGGGGCTTGACATGGTTGGACCCCTTAAGGGAGGAACCCACAAGCAAAAATACCTATTGGTCATGGTGGATAAATTCACCAAATGGATAGAGGCCAAACCTGTTAAAACGGCCGAATCCGGGCTGGTGATAGACTTCATATCAGGGGTAGTGCACCGCTACGGCGTCCCCCACAGTATTATCACTGATAACGGCACCAACTTCACAGCCGATGAGGTCAAATTATGGTGCAAAAACATGGGCATAAAGCTCGATTACGCCTCGATCTATCACCCTCAAACCAACGGTCAAGTCGGCGAGCAAGCGGTCTAATCATGAGCGGCATTAAACCCGGACTAGTGCGGTCCCTCAAGGAATCTAACACGCCTTTGGGTTGAGGAGCTCGACTCCATACTGGGGCTGCGGACCACGCCGAATCGTACTACGGATTCACACCATTTGTTATGGTGTATGCAGCAGAGGCGATCTTGCCTGCGACATAATGCATGACTCACCTGGCGTGCGCATGTATGAAGAAAGAGAAGCCGAGCTCGATCGGCGGGGACAGTTTGGACGCATTGGAGGAGGAGCGCGGCGTGGCAAAAGCTTCGTTCCGCATTTTATCAACAGCGAGGCTCGAAGATATCAAAGCGAGGGAAATGCAGGCCAAAGCTTACAACATTGGCGAACTAGTTCTCGCACAGCCGGACAAGAAAAAGGACAAACTCAAGCCCAAATGGGAAGGTCCCTTCATCATCGACCAGGTCACGACCGGCGGAGCATACCATCTGCGAAACGCATCGGATAACCGAATCGAGCCGAACCCATGGAGCGCAACCCGTCTCTGAAGATTCTACGCCTAAGCGCCCGGACTCAAGTTCGTCTCCTTCCTCCGTCCACATTTTCTATTTTTTTGTCTTTTATTTCTCTCCTTCCTCCTCCTTCTTCTTGAAGCCTTTAGAGGCTCGTTTGCGCTTTGTTAGCACATACTTGATGCGCTGTCCGCTCATTATACTGAGGGGCTTCTTTAATGTAAGCTTATTTATATGGGCTTCATGCCCAACACATGTGTCTAACTTCCGCATGTAGCTTTTACTCGCCATAAAATGCATCGATATGACTTAAGTTTTGGCCAAGCTGGGTTGCTCGGCTCCTGTGCTTACCCCTCGTTCCCGATTGTTCGGCTAGGTGGTAAAGGGAGCACCTCTGTGATTGTTATTGCGGGTCGGCGGATGTGTACCTCAGACCGGGTGAAGCCGAAGCTAAGCGTTCTTAAGGGAATATTCGATTCGATGGTGAAAGATGATTTTTAACTATTTATCCATCTGCCCCGAGATAATTTTACGCTTTCTTAGCAGTTTGGACATGCACTTTAGGGCATGCCTCCCGAGAAAGGAACCCTTAACGGAACTATTCTCCTGGAAGATGTATCTTACTATCCATGTAATATAACATAACTAGTTGGGCACTTTTACGATACAGCAATAATGACCCCTATGCCTTATCTCCATGCATGCCCGGTTCTTACATAACCGCCGAGGGTATTCGGACACACTCAGGACTATTGGGTCCCGAGGTCGGCGAAAAAGGTCTGCTATGACAAAGCGATCTACAATCCGGCTAGAAGACATTTTTCATGTCATATTCAATTACATGGTCAACTCGACTAATTGTATTCCTCCTCAATGCCATCTAATAGGCTATCTAATTTACAATCTTGCTTTGGGAATACTTGGCGGCCAATTCTACTTGGTCGTACACTAATCTTCTGAGGATCTCCTTCCCATCGGGCCCCACAGTCCGACCTCGGCCATGTGGATTGGGTCGACAACCGTGTACTGCGTCTTTACCATGGCCCGAGCCTCCTCGGTGCCTTGACGGCAGGCCGATATCTTCCATAGTCGGAGCGCGCCGTGCTCCTTGAAACCGCTCTGCCGGCTCCCTCATGCCTTCGGGCAGGGAGATAGATAGCCACAAGGCACTGGCGACGCCTTTCATCACTGCCGAACTTCGTTCGTGCGGTAGCCTTGATTCGGGAAGAAGATCACCCGAAGAACTGGGCATCTCCTCCTCATGACGACACAGTGAGCAAACCTACATACATGTTTATGTTAGTCGCCTTCCTCGCCGAACTCTTTCAAAGTTCGTTTAAGCACTCTTGAAAATGCCGCGACAAAGCCGTCGATTCTCCTTACGGGTCGGACAAGCTGAGCACGAACATCCTTTAGTTCCTCACCCAGTTGGGTGTTGGCATCTTGGAGGTTATTTTTCTCTGCCGCTTTACCCTCGTAAGCACGCTCTCGCTTGACCTTTAGCTGGCGCATGAGCTGTTGCTTGTCCAGATCCATCCCGGCGCTATCTCGCAATGTTAATGTCGATTTATGCTACGCCGCACTTTGCGAAACTACTTCTACTTTGAAGGGCATATATTACGGAGGGAGTCTTCATGGCTTCCCCGGTCGCGGCAATCTTGACCTCAAGTTGGGCCTTGCACTCTTCAAGCTCTGGGACAAGCGGGTATTCTTTTCGGTAAGAACCTGCATTCCAAATGATCCTTAAATCAGTTATCCTAACTATTTTAAGTCTCGAGGGCTCTTGGCATATATAAGCATCAAGATTCCTTACCGCATGTCTTTCACATCTTTGCTCGTGGCTCTGGCTAGGCCATCTTGAGCGGCACGCAGGTGCGCTTCTCCCGAACTAAAAGGCGTCCAACGCCTCTTGGGAGAAACATGTCGTCCACGTAGAATAGTCGTGGCGCCTATGATTCATGGCGCTCTCCACCTCCGACTTGGTGGCGGACAGTCTGTCGGCATCCTCCGTTGGAGGAGCATCCGACGACGCCTGCGTGTTTGTACCCCTTCCGGACTCGGCTTTTGAGCCTGGTTGGCGGAGATCCGATTGGCAACTTCTCCGGACTCAGTCGGCGAGCGCTCTTTTTCCTGAAAAAACCACGAGCGTCAGTGTGCCTCCCAGGAACCTCTCCTTCAAACACGATGGCACATCATGCCGTTGCGGCGATGTCTCGAGTCGTACCGCACTTCTTTTCCGCCTGTTGGGCCAAGCTGCCCCTTGTTGGACGGCCGCGGCAGGCTCGGCTTCCCGTTCTGAAGGCACCCCCTGCGAAACACCATCAAATACGTGGTGATTAGAAGTAAAGCACGAGTGGGTCATGGTATCCGGACTTCGGTCACGGTTACAGGAGGCCGGAAATAATCCAGGGTAGTCGGTAGTAATGGCAACCAAAGCCTTGTCGATGCTAAGTTGGTGGAACACCCCGTCGATCAGCTCCACCTTTATATCCGGGTCCTCTTCGGAGGCCGGATCAAGGGCCCGGGTCGGAGCCTTGGGTGGTGGGGGTGGGCTGTGTATCTTCTCCACGGCCGGCGCGATTCTGCGTAGAAACCATGAACTGAGATAATTAACCACGGGAACATGGATCGGACAGGCCACAAAGATATTTGCTTACCCAACTTTGAGGATTATTCAAAGAAAACCCGTTCAGTGGACTGACGCGGAGAAAATCCTCCTCTTCCCCTTTGTACATGGCGGACAAGGTCTTCACCAGTTCGGTGACCGATCCCGGCCCTTTGTGGCCATGGCGGGTGGCATCGTCCTCCCCGTTGAAGTCCCACATGGGGTGGCCCCTATATTGGAGCGGCTGCACTCCCCTCATAATACAGATTGCCATGACTCCAATCATGGTCAATTCTGCATGAGCCAATAATCTTATTCGGCTCATCAAGTAAAGGACGTCCCGGTCATTTCCCCTCACGGGGCTCATGAGTGCCGGCTTAGGCGCTTCTTGGAGGCGTTGCTAAACTCCGGAAGGTCGATCCGAATAGGATCCGGCAGCGGGCGTCCTCCATGTAAAATCATTCGAGGCGATCCTCGGGCGCCTTCTTTGGGGTTCCGGATAAGTATCCGGTCCGGCGATGCGCCATAGTTCGGCTCCGCCCACTTGATATATTGACCCTTCGTGAGAACGAGGCACGTGGCGTAACAATCTCTTCCATAGAGCGAAATGGGCCTCAACACCCGAAACAACTTCGCAAAGGGCCACAAAGCCCGCTATATGCAAGATGGAGGCAGGCGTAAGGTTGTGCGGTGGAGGTCAGTAGAACTCCGAAGCCCGGAGAAACGGATGGATTGGAAATCCGAGTCCTCTCATTAGGTAAGGGGCCGAAGCATACCCGCTCTCCCTTAGAGGGATCGGGACGCTCTCCGCTGCTTCCGCCCTTATAAGTGGCGAGTCCGAACACACCGGAACCATGAAGGCGGGGAAGGAATCCCTTGGTTTGGAGCACCACCAATTATTTGTCTTGAGGTGAGCATCTCCCCAATCTCCGGGTGAGGGCTGGGAACGCGAGAGGAGGAGTCGCGTCATTGTCCATGGTGGAGTGGGTTTTTGTAAAGGTGCTCACGATGAAGGCTCATGAAGGGAGGATGGTGTGATCCGGATCTGGATCCCGTCTCTTTTATAGACGGCTCATTTGCCTGACAAGGGGGTAAATTTAAAGATACCTGACTTTTCACGTTCGTTCGACACGTGGAAGATGGCCATTATTAGGCGTGGAAGCCGAGAAGCGCGATATTCACAAGAAAGCCGGACACTATTCAACACAGGATTCGTAGGGGAACCCGCCTTGCAATGCCGAAGACAATCAACACGCCGGACTTATCATCATTGAAGCCTGGTTCAGGGGCTAGTGAGGGAGTCCTGGACTAGGGGGTGTCCGGATAGCCGAACTATCATCTTTGGCCGAACTCCTAGACTATGAAGATCCAAGATTGAAGACTTCGTCACGTGTCTGGATAGGACTTTCCTTGGCGTGGAAGGCAAGCTTGACAATACGGATATGTAGATTTCCTACCATTGTAACTGACTCTGTGTAACCCTAACCCTATTTGGTGTCTACATAAACCGAAGGGTTTTAAATGCATGGGGCGAACAACAATCATACCATAGGCTAGCTTCTAGGGTTTGGCCTCTCGATCTCGTGGTAGATCTACTCTTGTACTACCCATATCATCAATATCAATCAAGCGAGAGTAGGGTATTACCTCCATCGAGAGGGCCCGAACCTGGGTAAAAACATTGTGTCCCTTGTCTCCTGTTACCATCTGCCTAGACGCACAGTTCGGGACCCCCTACCCGAGATCCGCCGGTTTTAACACCGACAATAGGTTTACTTGCTACTCATGGAGATGGGGAACCTCCTAAAACCATCGATGCTCATTATGTGAAAGATATTATGCACTACTTTAATTATCCTGAGAAAACCCCATTCAATTATATAATGGGAGACACATTGGATCAACGTGAATACTTTAGGGATTATCGCTTGACACAAAAAGGGAAACTATTATGGGATCAAATTTATATGTTGTATTGGTATGCTAGGAAACTATGCTTGAGATACGATTATACTTTTTGATCTAGGATGAAGGCTCCACACCTTCCCTTTTCATGCAAATTTAATGATAATGAAACCTTAGCCTCTTATGCTAATGGTATATATGATTACTATGATGTGGAACGAATAGAAGAATTTGTTGCTTTTAATGGTGCTTGCGAAATTGAATCTTTGTTTAAAGAGTTTGAAGATTTTGATGAGTCAGTTTAGAGACCTGAAAATTTATCTATCCTTAAATGTTGCTATGAGAAATATGAATTCAATTCCGATATTGATGAATTTATTAAGAAAGTCTCCGTTGTGCAAGAAGAGACTAATTTTTTGCAGGAGTCTATGGAAGAAGAAATTGATGAAATTGTGAGCTCATTGGATGAAAAAGATGATGAGGAGAGCGAAGAACAAAAGGAGGAAGATCGAATTAGCTACCCGTTGAAAGTGCGTTATATCGACTAGAGGGGGGGTGAATAGGCGATTTTTATGAATTCTTCACTAAGGAATTTGCCGGTGAGGAAATTCCTTAGCGAAGAACTACTTGCAGTGGAATAAGTACTCAGAAGTAAGCATAACGAGAATCTGAGGCATGGTCATCATGATGAAATGAAGACAATCACGCAGTCTGAAAGCATAATCACAGGATAACACAAGATGAAGACAAAGCGGTGAAGAAATTGAATTGAGGAAATTGAGAAAGTCTTGATCAAAGTCTTCAAACACAGATATGAACAAACACTCAACACAAGAATGAGGAAATGAAAGAGTTTAGGAAATAGAACCCGATAAGGTTGGTGAAGACAATGATTTGGTAGACCCGGTTCAAGCGATGTCTCGGTTATGCGTCTGGTTGGAAGCGGCCGAGTATTTAAACTCGAGGACACACAGTCCGGACACCCGATCGGCCCGAAAGCACGCAGCTCAGGACACCAAGTCCTCACCGTATTCTCCTTGAACTAAGGTCACACAGACCTCGTCCAATCACTCGTGGTAAGTCTTCAGGCGACTTCCAAACCTTCACAGACTCGGTCACTCGGCGATCAACAATTCCTCTTGAATGCTCTAGACCATGACGTCTAACCGTCTGGAAGAAGCACAGTCTTCAAAGGTAACAAGCATCGGATCCATGCAGGATCAATCTCTTCAGTGATGCTCAATCACTTTGGGTTTGTAGGTGTTTGGGTTTGGGTTTTTCCTCACTTTCGATGATTTTCGCTCAAAGTCCTCGGAGGATGGGATGCTCTCAAATGACAAGTGTCGATTTCTCTCGGGCAGCCAACCAGCTAGTGGTTTGTAGGCGGCTATTTATAGCCTAGGGAGCAACCCGACATGATAAGACATAAATGCCCTTCAATGATATGACCGTTAGGTAGATAAGATATTTAGGGACAGTGGCGCATAACACAAGAACGATCGGAAATTTGACTCTCAAATTCCTCGGGGCTATCATGTTCCTCCTTTGTGTAGGCAATCCGCCTTTGGCGAATTCCTAACTCCTCGGTCGAGAACAAATTCCTCGGCGACGGAAGAATTTCGTCTCACATCCTTTGAAGAAATTGGTGAATCGTATGAGATTTCAATGGCTTCACTCGAAGGGATTGGTAGGTGTAGGATTTTGAGTTGAGCATCACATGGAAATTGTTCCTTAGTATTTCCTCGACCCCGTTTAACGATGCAGTGTTTCCTATGACTCAAGAAAGAGAAAGCGAAACTACGAAAACAAAAGTCTTCACGCTTCATGTTCCTCAAATGAATACCAAGTCTTCAAGGTCACACCAATTTCTTCACTTTCAAAGTCTTGGGACAAAGAACTTCATTTTAGGGGTCGACTTTCTCTGTAAATATCAAACTCCTCATAGACTTATAGACCTGTGTACACTCATAAACACATTAGTCCCTTAACCTATAAGTCTTCAATACACCAAAATCACTAAGGGGCACTAGATGCACTTACACCCGTGCCCACCTTCTAATGAGATTAACTCTCCAACTCATACATTATTTAATGTCCCTTTGTTCTTACCGAAGGATGATTGCTATGATGATTGTTATGATCCCGTTTATTCTTTTGAAATATCCCTTTTTGATGATGCTTGCTATGCTTGTGGCCAAGATGCCAATATAAATTATGCTTATGGAGATGAACTTGCTATAGTTCCTTATGTTAAGAATGACATTGTTTCTATTGTACCCACACATGATAGTCCTACTATCTTTTTGAATTCTCCCAACTACACTATATCGTAGAAGTTTGCTCTTGTTAAGGATTATATTGATGGGTTGCCTTTTACCGTTGCACATGATGATTTTGATGAATATAATATGCATGTGCTTGCTGCTCCTACTTGCAATTATTATGAGAGAGGAACTATATCTCCACCTCTCTATGTTTCCAACACGACAAAATTGCAAGAAACTGCTTATGCTATGTATTGGCCTTTACTTGATGTGCATGAATTGTTCTTGTAGGACATGCCGATGCATAGGAAGACAGTTAGACTTCATTGTTGCATGATATATGTTACTTTGTGCTCACTACTAAATCAAAAATCATTGTTAATTAAAATTGGCTTTGATATACCTTGGGATCCGGTGGATCCATTACTTGAAACACTATATGCCTAGCTTAATGGCTTTAAAGAAAGCACGCCAGAAGACAACCCGGAAGTTTTAGAGAGTCATTTATTTCTGTTGTGTGATTTTATAAAGTTTAAAAACAAAAATAATGTGCCAAGATTTGCCTTTAGGATGTTTACATTGCTTGTTGGTTTATGCGGTGCAAAACAGAAACTTTAGCTGTAGTGCGCATTTTACATTTTTTACTAGAACGTCGAACGGTTCTGAAACTTTTTGCACTATGTTTATATACAAATTGTTTATTTTTCCTAATTTGTTCAGAATTTTTGGAGTACCAGAAGTATGGTGAATGTTCAGATTACTACAGACTGTCCTGTTTAAGACATATTCTGTTTCTGATGCATAGTTTGCTTGTTTTGATGAAACTATCGATTTCTATTAGTGGATTAAGCCATGAAAAAGTTATATTACAGTAGCTACAATGCAAAAACAAAATATGAATTGGTTTTCAATAGTACTTAGAGTAGTGATTTGCTTTATTATACTAACGGATCTTACCAAACTTTCTGGTGAGTTTTGTGTGGATGAAGTGTTCGAAGATCGAGGATGTCTCGATGTGAGGAGAAGTAAGAGAGGCAAGAGCTCAAGCTTGGGGATGCCCAAGGCAACCCAAGTAAATATTTAAGGAGACTCAAGCATCTAAGCTTGGGGATGCTCCGAAAGGCATCCCATCTTTCTTCAACAAGTATCGGTATGTTTTCGGATTCGTTTCGTTCATGTGATATGTGCAAATCTTGGAGCGTCTTTTGCATTTAGTTCTCAATTTTGTTTTATGCACCATGCTGGTATAAGATAGTACTTGGTTGACTTATAGAATGCTCATTGCACTTCACTTATATCTTTTGAGTATGGCTTTATAGAATGCTTCATGTGCTTCACTTATATCTTTTGAAGTTTGGATTGCCTGTTTCTCTTCACATAGAAAACCGCCATTTGTAGAATGCTCTTTTGCTTCACTTATATTTGTTAGAGCGTGGGCATATCTTTTGTAGAAAGAATTAAACTCTCTTGCTTGACTTATATCTATTTATAGAGATGACATGAATTGGTCATTCACATGGTTAGTCATAAAATCCTACATAAAACTTGTAGATCACTGAATATGATATGTTTGATTCCTTGCAATAGTTTTGCGTTATAAAGATGGTTATATTTGAGTCATGCTAGTGGGTAGTTGTGGATTGTAGAAATACTTGTGTTGAAGTTTGTGATTCCCGTAACATGCACGTATGGTGAACCGTGATGTAACGAAGTTGGAGCATGAGGTATTTATTGATTGTCTTCCTTATGAGTGGCGATCAGGGACGAGCGATGGTCTTTTCCTACCAATCTATCCCCCTAGGAGCATGCGCGTAGTACTTTGTTTCAATGACTAATAGATTTTTACAATAAGTATGTGAGTTCTTTATGACTAATGTTGAGTCCACGGATTATACGCACTTTCACCCTTCCATCATTGCTAGCCTCTTCGGTACCGTGCATTGCCCTTTCTCACCTCGAGAATTGGTGAAAACTTCGCCGGTGCATCCAAACCCCGTGATACGATACGCTCTATCACACATAAGCCTCCTTATATATTCCTCAAAATAGCCACCATACCTACCTATCATGGCATTCCCATAGCCATTCCGAGATATATTGCCATGCAACTTCCATAATCATCATATACATGACTTGAGCATTCATTTTCATATTGCTTTGCATGATCGTAAGATAGCTAGCATGATATTTTCATGGCTTGTCCGTTTTTTGATATCTTTGCTATGCTAGATCATTGAACATCCCGGTACACCGCTGGAGGCATTCATATAGAGTCATATTTTGTTCTACTATCGAGTTGTAATCTTTGAGTTGTAAATAAATAGAAGTGTGATGATCATCATTATTAGAGCATTGTCCCGTAAAAAATGAGAAAGGCCAAAAAAAGGAAGGCCCAGAAAAAATAAGATAGAAGGGACAGTGTTACTATCGTTTTCCACACTTGTGCTTCAAAGTAGCACCATGATCTTCATGATAGAGAGTCTCTTATTTTGTCACTTTCATATACTAGTGGGGATTTTTCATTATAGAACTTGGCTTGTATATTCCAACAATGGGCTTCCTCAAATTCCCTAGGTCTTCGTGAGCAAGCAAGTTGGATGCACACCCACTTAGTTTCTTTTGTTGAGCTTTCATACATTTATAGCTCTAGTGCATCCGTTACATGGCAATCCTTACTCCTCACATTGCATCAATTGATGGGCATCTCCATAGCCCGTTGATTAGCCGCGTCAATGTGAGACTTTATCCTTTTTGTCTTCTCCACACAACCTCCACCATCATATTCTATTCCACCTATAGTGCTATGTCCATGGCTCACGCTCATGTATTGCGTGAAAGTTGAAAAGGTTTGAGAACGTCAAAAGTATGAAACAATTGCTTGGCTTGTCATCGGGGTTGTGCATGATTTGAATATTTTGTGTGGTGAAGATGGAGCATAGCCAAACTATATGATTTTGTAGGGATAACTTTTTTTAGCCATGTTATTTTGAAAAGACATGATTGCTTTATTAGTATGCTTGAAGTATTCTTGTCTTAATATCAAATGATAGGCTATTGCTTTGAATCACTCGTGTCTTAATATTCATGCCATGATTAGATTACATGATCAAGATTATGCTAGGTAGCATTCCACATCAAAAAATATCTTTTTTATCATTTACCTACTAGGGAATGACGATAATTAAGCTTGGGGATGCCGATACGTCTCTGTCGTATCTATAATTTTGATTGTTCCATGCCAATATTCTACAACTTTTACATACTTTTGGCAACTTTTATACTATTTTTGGGACTAACATATTGATCCAAAGGCTCAAAGTGCCAGTTCCTGTTTGTTGCATGTTTTTGTTTCGCACAAAATCCATATCAAATGGAGTCCAAACGGGATAAAAACTGACGGAGATTTTTTTTTTGCAATATATGTGAATTTTGGGAAGTGGAATCAACGCGAGACGATGCCCGAGGGGCCCACGAGGGTGAGGGGCGTGCCCTGGGCCCTAGTGGCCACTCCGTAAGGCAGTTAGTGCCCTTCTTACGCCACAAGAAAGCCAACATCCGGATAAAAATTGTGTCCAAATTTCAGCCCAATCGGAGTTACAGATCTCCGGGAATATAAGAAACGGTGAAAGGGCAGAATCAGAAACATAGAAACACAGAGAGACGGAGAGACAGATCCAATCTCGGAGGGGCTCTCGCCCCTCCCATGCCATGGAAGCCAAGGACCGGAGGGGAAACCCTTCTCCCATCTAGGAGAAGGTCAAGGAAGAAGAAGAAGAAGGGGGCTCTCCCCCCTCTCTTCCGATGGCGCCGGAACGCCGCCGGGGCCATCATCGTCACCGCAATCTACACCAACACCTCCATCATCTTCACCAACATCTCCATCACCTTCCCCCATCTATCTACAGCGGTCCACTCTCCCGCAACCCGCTATACCCTCTACTTGAACATGGTGCATTATGCTTCATATTATTATCCAATGATGTGTTGCCATCCTATGATGTCTGAGTAGATTTTCGTTGTCCTATGAGTAATTGGTGGATTGCTATGATTGGTTTAATTTGCTTGTGGTTATGTTGTTGTCCTTTGGTGCCCATCATATGAGCGCGCGCGTGGATCACACCATAGGGTTAGTTGTATGTTGATAGGACTATGTATTGGAGGGCAAGAGTGACAGAAGCTTCAACCTAGCATAGAAATTGATGCATACGGGATTGAAAGGGGACCAATATATATTAATGCTATGGTTGGGTTTTACCTTAATGAACATTAGTAGTTGCGAATGCCTGCTAATAGTTCCAATCTTAAGTGCATAAAATTCCAAGTCAGGGATGACATGCTAGAAGTGGCCTCTCCCACATAAAACTTGCTATCGGTCTAGTAAAGTAGTCAATTGCTTAGGGAAAATTTCGCAACTCCTACCACCACTTTTCCACACTCGCTATACTAACTTTATTGCTTCTTTACCTAAACAGCCCCTAGTTTTTATTTACGTGTTCTTTATATTCTTGCAAACCTATCCAAAAAAACCTACAAAGTACTTCTAGTTTCATACTTGTTCTAGGTAAAACGAACATCAAGCGTGCATAGAGTTGTATCGATGGTCGATAAAACTTGAGGGAATATTTGTTCTACCTTTAGCTCCTCGTTGGGTTCGTAACTCTTACTTATGAAAGAGGCTACAATCGATCCCCTATACTTGTGGGTTATCACACATCAGCGGTAGGTATTTCCCTCAGAAAGCCAATAGAGTATGCCTTGGTTTAAGAGAGGAGCTCAGGTCCATCTTCTGTGAAACCAAGGTTATCGAACCAGTAGGAGAACCAAGCAACACAACGTAAACATCCCCTGCACACAAATAACAACACCTCGCAACCCGACGTGTTAAAGGGGTTGTCAATCCCTTCGAGTCGCAGCGCCAGAAATTGCGTGTTGACGGGAGAAGTTGTAATAGATTGAATAAATAGATCGCAAATAAAATAAAGTGCAGCAAAGTATTTTTGGATTTTTGGTTTAATAGATCTGAATAAAAATGAACAGGAAAAGTATATCGCAAGCAAATATACGAGAAATAAGACCCGGGGGCTGTAGGTTTCACTAGTGGCTTCTCTCGAGAGAAATAGCAAACAGTGGGTAAACAAATTACTGTTGGGCAATTGATAGAACTTCAAATAATTATGATGATATCCAGGCAATGATCATTACATAGGCATCACGTCAAGATTAGTAGACCGACGCCTGCCTGCATCTACTGCTATTACTCCACACATCGACCGCTATCCAGCATGCATCTAGTGTTTAAGTTCATGGAAAAACGGAGTAATGCAATAAGAACGATGACATGATGTAGACAAGATGCGTTTATCTATATGGACCCGAAGGTCTACAAAGAACTACTCACGCATCATCGGAGAGGCACCAATGGAGGTGGTGAACCCCATCCGAGATGGTGTCTAGATTGGATCCGTGGTTACGGACTCTGCGGCGGCTGGATGAATATTCCGTCAACTCCCTAGGGTTACGGTATTTTGGGGTATTTATAGAGCAAAGAGGCGGTCCGGGCACCCGAGGTGGGCACAACCCACCCGAGGTATTGGGCCTCCTAGCGTTCCTCAGTGGGTTGTGCCCCTCGGGGCACCCCCAGGTGCAACCAGGGCCCATTGCCTTCCTTCTGGCCCATAAATAATCATCGTGGAGTTTCGTGGCATTTGGACTTTATCTGATATTGATTTCCTGTGATGTAAAAAACATGGGAAAAACAACAACTGGCACTTGGCACTATGTCAATAGGTTAGTACCAAAAATGATATAAAATGACTATAAAATGATTATAAAACATCCAAGATTGATAATAAAACAACATGGAACAATAAAAAATTATAGATACGTTGGAGACGTATCAAGGAGCACGTGTAGAGGATGGCTATTCCTTTCGATGGGACTTCTTCATGGGGTTTAAGACTAAGCAACTCCGAATTATATATGCCCGCTGCCCACCACTCTAAATCGTGCCATCTATGATAGGGAGTACTCCCATCACAACAATGAGGTCCAGTAGGTCTAGCACGTCCTGTAAGAAGAGATTGTCACGCAAAACATACATCTTTTTGCCTTCTTCCTCATACAGTACGTACCACTGGTACGTACTACAAGTACTACTATTGCTCGTTCTCCTATAAACCTTGCGCTTGGCATCTCCAAAATATTAACCTTGCGCTTGGCTCTTCGCCTCTTCGGGAAGTCGAGCAATAATGGTACTGGAGTATATATCGTTCTAGCTATCTTAGACCGAACGAATTGCTGCTCGTCCACCACGTGGGCGAGGGTCGAGGGGCGAGAGGCGTAGGAGAGTGCGTACTATTACGTCTGTTTCAATATGGACTACATACGGAGAAAAATGAGTGAATCTACACTCTAAAATACGTCTATATACATCAGTGTTTGGAGTATGTACTAGTAGTTCATATTGAAATCTACTAAAGGATATATTTCAAACAATATGATAATCTCTCTAACCAAGGTAGGGACGAGGAGTAAACGGAGGGAGTAGTAAAATTTTCTCCTCATCCTGCGAGCCACCGCGCGCGTGGGCGAGGGAGTGGGCGTAAGGCGTAGTAAGCAAGCTTCACCTCGTCCTGCGAGCCACCGTGCCCGTGGGCGGGGGAGACGACATACTAAGCAAGCTTCTCCTCGTTCTGTGAGTTGATGGGACACATCAAAAGTAATACGTACAGAGCATCTCCAGTGTATAGCCTTGCCTCTAAGGTAGGCCCCACATGGTTTGCCTCTTTTTTAACATAACGCGTCAAGTCGAAATTTGTTTGTTCACCCGTGGTACACGATCCTCCATCAAGTGGACAACCAGTACACGTGTCAAATTACCACGTGGGCTGCCTTTTCATACAGAAATGAGCTCCACCGTGTACTCGTGCGGGTGTGGTTGGGAAAGAGACGGGAGTATGTGCGCCATGCGTGCACCTCTTCTCTTCGTGCACGTCCCCCACCTACGTGTGTGTGTGAGAGAGAGATACAAACCTAGACAGATGGCATGTGCGTTCATGAGTGTTTTTTTGTTGGGTGGGGGTGTGATTTCGTGAATGTATTTGTGGGAATATGTGTCGATGATATCTCAAAGAAAAATTTGACACATGCAATGCGTGTGAAATATAGGCCTATCTATATCGTATATAGAGGGGGTGATCCACGAGAAGAGAGGGAGGAGTCATAGATATCGATAGAGTCGAAGAGAGGATCAAGTGGGTGGGTGCGAGATCAATGAAGAGATCCATCGAAATCGTGTGTGTGCAAGTCAAAGATATAGGGCGACTGACCTACCGGAACGTCAGAGGGCACAGGGCAAGTTTGTGTGTGGTAGGGAGACCTGGCTAGAGCGCTCGATGTATCAGTGTGTGGGGGGGAGGGGGAGGCAGAGACCTAACTAGAGAGGTAGATCGACTCGTATATGTGTTGAGAAGGAGAGACCCAGCTATGTCTTGGGGGAGATCGGTCGACATCCATACATAAGTGAAGGACGGGAAATAGGTTGGGACAGAGAGAGAGAGAGAGAGAGAGAGAGAGAGAGAGGCGAGCGAGGGAGGGCGAGGGGTAGAGTGTTGGATGGGTGATGGAGTTGCTTCTCGAAGATGGTGGGAGAGGCCTACTAGACAAACTGAGGGTAGAACTGCAATATTATCAATAAGAGTGGGGATGTGTTTTTGTGTGTGCATGTGAGTGATAGATGTGTCGGGACGCATGCATGGATGATGAAGGGGGACCATGTGTTTGGTAAGCAAACCTAACTAGATCAGTAGATCAATTGTTGTTTGTCGAAGGAAGGGAGAGACATAATTAATGAGGTAGATCGTGACGCATGGGGAAAACGAGTTATAACGTCCTAGCTAGCTATATGTATAGCGGGAGATCGGTCGGTGTACATCCATTTGTTAGAGGCAAATAAGGCCCAGCGAGACGGCTAGACAGAGAGAATGGAGCTAGGAGGTGGTGCGAGAGGCCTGGCTACTAGCAAGATAGGGGGAGGATTGTGCGATTGTGAGATCGATGAAAAGAGGGTCGAGAGTTTACACGTGTGTGGGACCGTATGAGAGACACGAGGCATGGACATAGAAAGGAGGAGATGGAAGGTGCGTGTGTATGTTGTAGGCAGACATCGCTGGAGAGGTTTATCGATTGGTGTGTGTCGGAAAGGAGTTGTGGAGACTGTGGGAGAACGACCTAAAGAAAAAAATGAATGTGCATGATGGATAGAATGCTGAGGGAGGGGGAGGGCGAGGAGGGCGTGTGCATGCATGAGAGAAGGTTAGTACTAGCTAGCTACAAAGTTTAGAGGATTGTGTGGGTGTAAGAGACTAACAAAGATCATAATTCGATATGAAAGTGGATTCATATATTTGAATAGGATATCATAGTGTTATATGTTATACCATAATATGATAATGCATGGTGTTTGCAACTCACAGCTAAATATCGAACAATCTAAACCATACTATACATCGAACAATCTCACATTTTATTTGAATTTGTGATAATATGTGGCGTTTGCAGCTCACAACTAAATATCGAACAATCTCACATTTTATTTGAATTTATGGTAATGTGTGGCGTTTGCAACTCACATCTAAATACTTGTAGGCGTAGGGGGCGGGGCACCATACATTACGTGATAAACACATTATACATATGAGACATGGTTTAGATTATGAAGATCTAGCTAGAGCTTGAAATGTACTGTGATTTGAAATCAACATAAAGTGGATTCAAAATATCGAGTTCAAGTTCATATAGTACACATAGTTCATATCTAACTCGACAGTAATGATGATGGTTTAACTTGACAACAATGATGATTGTAGATCTTATTAAAATAGAGAAACAAAATCAAATAGTTTAACTTCACAACAATCATGATTGTAGATCTTATTCCAATAGAGAAACAAATTCAAATTTAGTTCATATTGAAGTAGTAGTATATACGTTTGGAATGCACTAAAATGTTCATTTGATTAGCAGGTTGCATGCATTATACATGTAGCGAAATATTTTAATTGAACATAACATGAATTCAAAGTTTTGAATGGCATTTGTAGTGCGAATTGATTTGGTACAGTACACGGGACTGGACTCTCTTGTGTGGTGTGAATAGATTTCTTTTTGTTTTTTCATCGACGAAAGTGCTAGTTGATTTGGTACAGTACACTTTAGGATTGTCCGGAAATTTCAACCCGCGCCTTGTTACCCCGAAATATTTAAGATATATCTTTGTCTCGTTGTGCTCCGAAGACTCCCTCAATCTCAACCCCGCGCCTTGCTATCCCAAAATTACAACGCACGTGAAAACTCCCACCTCCTGCGAAATCCGGACACACGAAATGCCCATGATACCCCTGAACCGGAAGGACCGCCTAGCTCAAATCGGTGGGGGTACTTTCGTAACTTACCCCACATTTCAGACAAGCGCGTCCCTAAGCCATGGTTCCCCCCTCCCATCCCATCCGCCCACCCATTCGTACACTGAGGCCGCGAAAACCCGTGAAGCCCCACACCCTCCTCCGCTCGCCATCCAGTCGGAGCCTCTTCCCCGACGATGTCGTCACAGCAACACCTCGACGTCCCTCATCCACCGTACCAGATGAGGATCCATTGTCGATCTCGTCGTCCCACCGGTTCAGCCATCCCGTCCTCCACCTCCAAGGAGCTGCCCCGACGTTCCCCTCGTCTTTCGAGCCACCTCCATTCCCACACAGCCGTCTTTACCTGCACCACCGGAAGAGCAGCATCATCGTCGTTTCCTCAGATGAAGCTGAGGCCTAATCAGCGCCACCAAAGAGGTTGTACACTAATTGCTGCATTTTCTTATTGATTCGATCTCACGATGCTGCCGGCACTCGGTCCCGAGCCGACATGGCGTGACTCCATCCACAGCGACATCGCCGGCCACTTCGTCCACGACGTTGCTCCCTCGGTGGTGACGTCCACATCAGTAGGAGTTGTTGCTACTTTAGCTCTCGCTTGCGCTGCTGCTCTGCTCTTGCTCTCGGTCCCCTGCCTGGTCTGCTCTTGCTCTTGCTCGCGCTGCTTCTCTCGCTCTTGCTCTTGCTTCTTGCTTCTTTGCTCTACTCTTCTTGTTGCTTTGCTCTACTCTTGCGCATCTTGCCTTTGTTGCTACACGGCAGATCCTGCTCTCCCTCGAGCCCTGCAGCTACTACAGAGATCTTTGCGACAGACCAGCTGCCCGGCTCTCGCATGCGCTGCCGATCCGGCGCCACTCTTGCTTTTACGCTACTAGTGCGTTCAGTTTCGACAGTAAAATTCAGTTTCGACAGCAAAATTTAGTTTCGACAGTTAAATTCAGTTTCGACAGTTAAGTTCAGAGATGAGCGGCTGATGCATTTTACATCTAGCACTTTGTGGTATGTATTTTACGTCATCTATTGGAGATGCTATTAGAGTTCCACTCAGCTTAACGTTGTCTCTCTTGTCCTGCTTCAGCCTCGCCATCGTACAACTCACCGGAGCTGCTCCAATGACAAAACCCTCCATCACAGCGGAGCAGTACCCCGGGCTCCATCTCCAGATGCCTAAGATCTTCTTCCCCTCCTCCGACAGCCAAATCAGCCGGAGCATCCTCACCGACCAACCCAATCACGCTGAGATCGACGTGGCTTCGCCAAAAAGGTTGTACACTTGTTGCATCACTTTTTTACTCTACATGTTATATATATATATATATATATATATATATATATATATATATATATTATCCACTGAGCACATGTAGTAACGTGAAATACGATTAGTTTCTCCTACTATATGACAAGCAGTGAGGTACCAGGCAACTTAGCTATCCGTGATGGACTCTCTTAAACGCCATCATTATTTATCTCTGCGCGTTTGAGCTATGCATTTGTAGATGGGCACAGGAGTTCAGCTAGTAGGGCGATGCTTTGGGTCCAAAGTAGTAGAAGTAGCACAAAAACATTTTTTGAGTGTAGGCTTTTCCCTGCTCATGCCTGCCTACTAGAATCGCCAGTGCTTGAAAGGAAAACTAAAGGGAAAACATAGGAATTGGAAATTTTCCTATGCTACTACTATTCATGCATTTGGTTCAAAGGAATGGAGCAAAGGAAAACTATAGTATTTGTTCCTTTAGTGTCTCCTTGAAAGAAAAACTGTAGGAATTTTAATATCCACTTTTCCTCCTTTCCAAATTCCTATTCATGAAGCACAAGACTAAGAGATAGTAGCATAATAGCATTATAACCGTACATTTTCTTGTGGTTTGACTTAATCTCACCATGCTTCTTTGCATCCTGTGATCTTCCAATTCTTGTGAACTAAACACCCAGGTTGGCAGAAATCCTGTTTTTAAATTCTCTATTTTCCACGTGCATTCCTATCCTATTACTGTGTATTTCCTATCCCTGCATTGTTAGAATCCTCCAATTCAAACGAGCCCTTACAGAATTACTTCTCTTACAGATAGTTGTCAAAGAAAACCTTGTGTGGTTTGTCCCGCTCCTGCTGCGCCGTCGTCCACCCCAGCTCAGCTGCTCCAATGACAGAAGGGTCCAACACAGCAGGGATCCGGCCTCCAGACTATCTTTCGCCGCCTCAGATCTTCTTCCCCACTGCTGGCAGCCACGACAACTGCATTACCAACATCAACCGAGCAGATGAACGCGAGGACTACATGGGTCCGTAAGAGAGGTCGCACTCTTTCGTGTCTGCTTACGTTATGCATCGCTTAATATTACATGCTACTTTATCGTCCTGTTCACGGATTAGACTCCGAGTCAGCTCCAAACTAATGGTCAAACTTGAGTTTTTAAATGGTTGTGGGGTACATATCAGGGCCGCAATCAATAGTATCTATCTACTATCTGGTTAATCTCTGGTGTCTACTATGAGTTTCATGTTGGGTGGGAAACAAATAGTAAAGAAGCCATTATCTGTATTTTTTAACTGAAGCCATTATTTGCCTACTATCATTGGTTTTGGGTCTATCCACATATTGCTACCATCACTCTAGATTTCTGCATGCACTCCTTACATATAATCTCACTATGTTTTATTTCTATGCATGTCAGTTATTGTACACAATGGAACTGAACATGTAGAGCAAAAGAGATGAGCCTTGCGTGGCAATAAAATTTCATGCAGATGTTGCTCCATGGTAGGCGCAAAGGCAACCCCCCTCCACCCATTTCAGATTGTAATCAAGAGGAAGATAATTGTTCTGAGGGGGGATTCACAAGGTCAAGACCACTCCTATTTACCTCCTGAGGTCTTTGCTCTAACTTGGCATGCTGATGTTGGTTATATCATGCATATGGTGGCTTGCATTGCTTACTTTATACATCAAGTATGTCATCTGCTTAGTTTAGACATGCTTTGTGTGAATGCCATCTGTTTAGCTTCTTCATCGTATATGTGAATTAGGCAACGCCATCTTGTTTAGCCAGGCATCATATATGTGAATTTTGCAATGCCATCTTGCTTAGCCAGTCATCTTATATGTGAATTATATCAGTCCATCCTTTTTTATTACGTATTAAATTTGTCAACAATGTTAGTACATTTAACTACTCTTCTTGTGCATCAGCCATTTGACACGGTGATGGAAAATTCTGGACTGAAAACAAGGTCTTCAGAGCAGACTATGCTATCTGACGAAGCGCACATCTCGCTGGTTATGGATAGCTCCTCAAAGGAGGATTCAGAGACAGATGACCAGTCCTATTCCCCCCCCCCCTGGCAGGGTTATGTTGCTCATATCGTGCGTATGGTGTCTTGCATTGCTATGTCATTTGATTAGTTTAGACATGCTTTGTGTGAATGCCACCTGTTTAGTGTCTAATTACCATATATGTGAATTATGCAATTCCATCTTGTTGCAAAACTTTATATATGTGAATTATGCAATGCTATCTTGTTGCAAGGCATTGTATATGTGAATTATGCAATGCCATGTTGTTTAACCAATCATCATGTATGTGAATTATATCATGCTATCCTTTTTTGTATTACATGTTCCATTTGTCGACAACATTTGTATATTCAACTAGTCTTCTGTGCATCAGCCATTTGAAGCGGTGATGGAAGTATCTGGAGTGAAAACAAGGTATTCAGATCGTGACAATGCTACCTGTGAAGCAGACATCTTCTTTGATTCTGAGAGCTCCTCAGAGGAGGATTCAGAGACTGATGACCAGTCCTATTTCCCCCCTGAGGTCTGTGCTCAAACTTGGAAGGGTTGTATTACTCATGTCATGCATGTTGTCTTGCATTGCTTAGTTTTTACATCATATATGTGATTGCCATCCGCTTACTTGCTTACTATATAAATCATATATTTGAATTATATCATGCAATCATGTTTTCATACACAACATCTGTCTAAATTATGGCATGGCAACCCATTTAATAAAGACATCATATAGTTATATCATCTCATCATGTTTAGTGTTTACAGTCATCATATTTTGAATTATGTCATTCTATCCGTGAATTAGATCATTCTATCATGTTTCCATAGGCGGCATGTATGTGAATTATGGCATGCCAACCTATTTAATAAACACATTATATCATGTCATCCTCTTTACATAGTCATCATATTTTGAACTATGTCTTTCCATCTTTTTTAGTTAGCCATCATATATGTGAAATTGTGTCATGCTATCCTGTTTAGTTAGCCATCATCTCTACTCTTATGAAAAACGAGTTGGTGATGATGGTGTGCCTGCCATCTTGTAGTAGACCGTCCGATCTATATCTGACGGATAGAAAGCAAACTATGAGAATTTTACAAAAGATACCAGCACCTCTCTCATTTATAGATAAGGCCTTGCCTCGTTCATCATTATCTCCCACAACTTCATTTCTGAGCAATTTAAAAAATGAAGTCTCTGGAACAATCTAGCATGGTGGCCACTGCCGCCTACCGGCGGCGTCCATACCCATGCCTCCGCCCAGTCCGACCACCAGTCACCACCACGCCCCACTCCTCCTCACCTTATCTCTCATCTTTCATTTTTTAGATGAAATTATTGAGTTACCATTTTTCCGATAAAATTCTCGAGATATCATTAGTTTTTACACATGGGATTACTCCTGCATGGGTCAGAAACAACAGGTGTTTTGTAAAAAAATGCATCTTGATGTTCCGTGCAATGCACAGGCATCTTGCTAGTATATGTGAAATTGTGTCATGCTATCCTGTTTGGTTAGACAACATAAACGTGAATTATTTCATGCCCTCTTTTGATCCCCACTATCCATTGCACCTGTTGCTACCTCTTGAGCATTGCGTTGGTTTTCCCTTGAAGAGGAAAGGGTGATGCAATAAAGTAGCGTAAGTATTTCCCTCAGTTTTTGAGAACCAAGGTATCAATCCAGTAGGAGACTATGCTCGAGTCCCACGCACCAACACAAACAAATAAGAACCTTGCAACCAACGCGATAAAGGGGTTGTCAATCCCTTAACTGTCACTTACTAGAGTGAGATATTATAGATATGATATGATAATATTTTTTGTATTTTTTTGATAAAGAGTAAATAAAGATGCAAAATAAAATAAACGGCGCCGTAAATAGCTTGTTGTCGGGAGATTAATATGATAGAAAATAGACACAGGGGCCATAGGTTTCACTAGTGGCTTCTCTCAAGATAGCATAAATATTACGGTGGGTAAAGCGAATTCATCGTCGAGAAATTGAATAATTGAGCATAGTTATGAGAATATCTAGGTATGATCATGTATATAGGCATCACATCCGTGACAAGTAGACCGAAACGATTCTGCATCTACTACTATTACTCCACACATTGACCGCTATCCAGCACGCATCTAGAGTATTAAGTTCATAAGAAGAGAGTAACGCTTTAAGCAAGATGACATGATGTAGAGGGATAAACTCATGCCATATGATATAAACCCCATCTTTTTATCCTCGATGGCAACAATACAATACGTGCCTTGCTGCCCCTACTGTCACTTGGAAAGGACACCACAAGATTGAACCCAAAGCTAAGCACTTCTCCCATTGCAAGAAAGATCAATCTAGTAGGCCAAACCAAACTGATAATTCAAAGACTTGCAAAGATAACCAATCATACATAAAAGAATTCAGAGAAGATTCAAATATTGTTCATAGATAATCTTGATCATAAACCCACAATTCATCGGATCTCGACAAACACACCGCAAAAGAAGAGTTACATCAAATAGATCTCCAAGAGAATCGAGGAGAACTTTGTATTGGGATCCAAAGAGAGAGAAGAAGCCATCTAGCTAATAACTATGGACCCGAAGGTCTGAGGTAAACTACTCACACATCATCGGAGAGGCTATGGTGTTGATGTAGAAGCCCTCTGTGATCAATGCGCCCCTCCGGCATGACGCCGGAAAAGGCCCCAAGATGGGATCTCACGAGTGTAAGGTTGCGGCGGTGGAATTAGGTTTTCGTGGGCGCCTCGATTGTTTAGAGTGCGTGGGTATATATAGGAGGAAGAATTAGGTCGGTGGAGCCACGAGGGGCCCACGAGGGTGGAGGGCGCTACAGGGGTAGGCGTGCCCCCCTACCTCGTGGCTTCCTAGTCTGTTGCTTGACGTCCACTCCAAGTCCTCTGGATCACGTTTGTTCCAAAAATCACGTTCCCGAAGGTTTCATTCCGTTTGGACTCCGTTTGATATTCCCTTTCTGCAAAACACTGAAATAGGCAAAAAAACAGCAATTTGGGTTGGGCCTCCGGTTAATAGGTTAGTCCCAAAAAGAATATAAATGTGTATAATAAAGCCCATTAAACATCCAAAACAGAATATATAATAGCATGGAACAATCGAAAATTATAGATACGTTGGAGAGTATCAAGCATCCCCAAGCTTAATTCCTGCTCGTCCTCGAGTAGGTAAATGATAAAAACAGAATTTTTGATGTGGAATGCTACCTAGCATATTCCTTAATGTAATTCTCTTATTTGTGGTATGAATATTCGGGTCCGAAAGATTCAAGATAAAAGTTTAATATTGACATAAAAGTAATAATACTTCAAGCATACTAACTAAGCAATCATGTCTTCTCAAAATAACATGGCCAAAGAAAGTTATCCCTACAAAATCATATAGTCTGGCTATGCTCTATCTTCATCACACAAAGTATTTAATCATGCACAACCCCGATGAAAAGCCAAGCAATTGTTTCATACTTTTGATGTTCTCAAACTTTTTCAATCTTCACGCAATACATGAGCGTGAGCCGTGGACATAGCACTATATGTGGAATAGAATGGTGGTTGTGGAGAAGACAAAAAAAGAAGATAGTCTCACATCAACTAGGCGTATCAACGGGCTATGGAGATGCCCATCAATAGATATCCCATCAATAAATATCAATGTGAGTGAGTAGGGATTGCCATGCAACGGATGCACTATAGCTATAAGTGTATGAAAGCTCAACAAAAGAAACTAAGTGGGTGTGCATCCAACTCGCTTGCTCATGGAGACCTAGGGCATTTTGAAGAAGCCCGTCATTGGAATATACAAGCCAAGTTCTATAATGTAAAATTCCCACTAATATATGAAAATGACAACATAGGATACTCTCTATCATGAAGATCATGGTGCTACTTTTAAAGCACAAGTGTGGTAAAAGGATAGTAACATCGTCCCTTCTCTCTTTTTCTCTCTATCTTTTTTTTATTTGGGCCTTTTCCCTTTTTATGGCCTCTTTTTTTTCGTCCGGAGTCTCATCCCGACTTATGGGGGAATCATAGTCTCCATCATCCTTTCCTCACTTGGGACAATGCTCTAATAATGATAATCATCACACTTTTATTTACTTACAACTCAAGAACTACAACTCAATACTTATAACAAAAATATGACTCTATGTGAATGCCTCCGGCGGAGTACCAGGATATGCAATGAATCAAGAGTGACATGTATAAAAATTATGAACGGTGGCTTGGCCACAAATATGATGTCAACTACATTATCATGCAAAGCAATATGACAATGATGAAGCGTGTCATAGCAAACGGAACGGTGGAAAGTTGCATGGCAATATATCTCGGAATGGCTATGGAAATGCCATAATAGCTAGGTATGGTGGCTGTTTTGAGGAAGGTATATGGTGGGTGTATGATACCGGCGAAAAGTGCGCGGTATTAGAGAGGATAGCAATGGTGGAAGGGTGAGAGTGCGTATAATCCATGGACTCAACATTAGTCATAAAGAACTCATATACTTGTTGCAAAAATCTATTAGTTATCGAAACAAAGTATTACACGCATGCTCCTAGGGGGATAGATTGGTAGGAAAATACCATCGCTCGTCCCCGGCCGCCACTCATAAGGAAGACAATCAATAAATAAATCATGCTCCGACTTCATCACATAACGGTTCACCATACGTGCATGCTACGGGAATCACAAACTTTAACACAAGTGTTTCTCAAATTCACAACTACTCAACTAGCATGACTCTAATATCACCATCTTCATATCTCAAAACAATTATCAAGCATCAAACTTCTCTTAATATTCATGCACTTATAAGAAAGTTTTTACTAATCTTGGATGCCTATAATATTAGGACTACCTTGTCAATTTAAGCAAATTACCATGCTGTTTTGTAGGACTCTCAAAATAATATAAGTGAAGCATGAGAGAACAACAGTTTCTATAAAACAAGACCACTGTCGTGCTCTAAAAGATATAAGTGAAGCACTAGAGCAAAAACTATATAGCTCAAAAGATATAAGTGAAGCACATAGAGTATTCTAATAAATCATGTGTGTCTCTCTCAAAAGGTGTGTACAGCAAGGATGATTGTGGTAAACTGAAAGCAAAGACTCAAATCATACAAGGCGCTCCAAGCAAAACACATATCATGTGGTGAATAAAAATATAGCTCCAAGTAAAGTTACCGATGGACGAAGACGAAAGAGGGGATGCCTTCCGGGGCATCCCCAAGCTTTGGCTTGTTGGTGTACTTAGATTTACCTTGGGGTGCCTTGGGCATCCCAAAGCTTAGGCTCTTGCCACTCCTTGTTCCATAATCCATCAAATCTTTACCCAAAACTTGAAAATCTCACAACACAAAACTTAACAGAAAATCTCGCGATCTCCGTTAGCGAAAGAAAACAAAACACCACTTCAACGTACTGTATTGAACTCATTCTTTATTTATATTGGTGTTAAACCTACTGTATTCCAACTTCTCTATGGTTTATAAACTCTTTTACTAGCCATAGATTCATCAAAATAAGCAAACAACAAACGAAAAACAGAATCTGTCAAAAACAGAACAGTCTGTAGTAATCTGTAACTATCGCAAACTTCTCGAACTCAGAAAAATCTACGAAAATAGGAAGACCTAGATAATTTGTTTATTGATCTGCTGAAATTGGAATCATCATTTTATCATGTTCTGATGATTTTAAAAAATTGTTTTCGTGAACAGAAAGTTTCTGGAATTTTCAGCAAGATCAAGTAACTATCATCCAAGAAGATACTATAGGTTTCACTTGGCACAAACACTAATTAAAACATAAAAACACATCTAACCAGAGGCTAGATCAAATATTTGTTGAATAACAACAAGTAAAAATATTGGGTTGTCTCCCAACAAGTGCTTTTCTTTAAAGCCTTTTAGCTAGGCATTGATTTTTCGATGATGCTCACATGAAAGACAAGAATTGAAGCGCAAAGAGAGCATCATGTAACACGTGACAAACACATATAAGTCTAACATACTTCCTATGCATAGGCATATTATAGGCAAACAAATTATCATAGCAAGCAAAAACTAGCATATGCAAGAAAGTGGAAAGAAACAATAGCAATCTCAACATAACGAGAGGTAATGTTGTAACATGAAAATTTCTACCACCATATTTTCCTCTCTCATAATAATTACATGTAGGATCAAAAGAAAATTCAACAATATAGCTATCACATAACATATTATCTTCGTGATCCACATGCATGCAAAGTTGACACTCTTCCAAAATAGTGGGATTAACATTAACTAAAGTCATGACCTCTCCAAACCCACTTTTATCAAAAATTTCATAAGATTGAATATTCTCCAAATATGTGGGATCTAAAGTTGACACTCTTCCGAACCCACTTTCAATATTATTGCAAACACTACTATCAATCTCATATTCATCATGGGGCTTAAAAAAAATTTCAAGATCATAAGAAGAATCACCCCAATCATGATCATTGCAACTAGTAGTAGACATAGCAAACTTAGCATCCCCAAGCTTAGGGTTTTGCATATCATTAACACAATTGACATTAATAGAATTTATAATAACATCATTGCAATCATGCTTTTTATTCAAAGATCTTTGTGAATCACTTCATAAAGCACTTCATCACAATTTTCAGATTCATGGATTTCAAGCAAAACCTTATAAAGATAATCTAGTGCACCCAGATCACTATGAATTGGTTCACCATAATTGTATCTCTTAAAAAGATTGGCAAGCGGATGAGGATCCATAGATCTTAGGCTCTCTGTTTAGCAATAAATACACAACTATTCCAACCAAACGAGCAAACGAGCCAAGTAAGACATCAAAGTAAACGAGACGAACAGAAGAAGGACGAATAACACGGAAAGGGTGAAGTGGGGGAGAGGAAAACGAGAAGCAAATGGCAAATAATGTAATGCGGGGGATAAGAGTTTGTGATGGGTACTTGGTATGTCTTGACTTGTGCGTAGACTCCCCGGCAACGGTGCCAGAAATCCTTCTTGCTACCTCTTGAGCACTGCGTTGGTTTTCCCTTGAAGAGGAAAGGGTGATGTAGCAAAAGTAGCGTAAGTACTTCCCTCAGTTTTTGAGAACCAAGGTATCAATCCAGTAGGAGACTACGCTCGAGTCCCATACACGTACACAAAAAAATAAGAACCTCGCAACCAACGCGATAAAGGGGTTTTCAATCCCTTCATGGTCACTTACGAGAGTGAGATCTGATAGATATGATAAGATAATATTTTTGGTATTTTTATGATAAAGAGTAAATAAAGATGCAAAATAAAATAAACGGCGCCAGAAATAGCTTGTTGCCGGGAGATTAATATGATAGAAAATAGACCTGGGGGCCATAGGTTTCACTAGTGGCTTCTCTCAAGATAGCATAAATATTACGGTGGGTAAACGAATTACTGTCGAGAAATTGAATAATTGAGCATAGTTATGAGAATATCTAAGTATGATCATGTATATAGGCATCACATCCGTGACAAGTAGACCGAAACGATTCTGCATCTACTACTATTACTCCACACATTGACCGCTATCCAGCATGCATCTAGAGTATTAAGTTCATAAGAACAGAGTAACGCTTTAAGCAAGATGACATGATGCAGAGGGATAAACTCATGCAATATGATATAAACTCATGCAATATGATATAAACTCAACAATTTCACCTGAAAGATTGAAGAGACGGTAGATGTGAAGTTTGATGAATCTAACGGCTTGCAAGTAGAGCAATTGCCAATTGATGTAGGAGACAAAGATCCTTCTAAGCAATCCAAGACTTGTCTATTGGCAAGGTCCATCCAACGGAGGTGAAGGAGAGTACCTCGTCCGTCCAAGTGGAAGCTTCTACTTCACGACAAGGTGAACCAAGAGTTGATACGGAAGCATCCACAAGTGGAACACACCAAGATGAAGAAAACGAGGAAGAACATCACGAACGTCAACAACCTCCTTCTCCACCACGACAAGAAAACGACAACGCCAACAATGAAGAAGATCAAGAAGAAGAAGAACAACAAGATGAAGAAGATGTTCAACCAAAACCCAAGCAAAAGCTTTCACGAGTTCGAGCAAGAATTGCTAAAGACCATCCCGTAGAGCAGATATACAATGATATTCAAACCGGGAGAATCACTCACTCTAAAACTCGTTTAGCTAACTTTTGTGAAAACTATTCTTTCATCTCTAGCATTGAACTTATGAAGGTCGAAGAAGCATTGGAAGATCCGGATTGGATAAATGCTATGCATGAAGAGCTACACAACTTTGAGAGAAACCAAGTTTGGACATTGCTTGAGAAGCCCGACAACAACCACAACATCATCGGTACCAAATGGGTGTTTCGCAACAAGCAAGATGAAGATGGACAAGTAGTTCGCAACAAAGCACGTCTCGTCGACCAAGGCTACACACAAGTCAAAGGTATGGACTATGGTGAGACTTATGCTCCCGTTGCTAGGCTTGAATCCATTCGCATCTTACTTGCCTATGCTAATCACCATGATATCACCTTATACCAAATGGACATTAAAATTGCCTTTTTAAATGGTGAAATAGAGGAGGAAGTTTATGTTAAACAACCTCCCGGCTTTATCAATCCTAAGAAACCCAATCATGTTTACAAACTTCACAAAGCTCTTTATGGTCTTAAACAAGCTCCTAGAGCTTGGGAAAAATGCTTGACCAAGTTTCTTCTTGAAAAGGGATTTGAAATTGGGAAAATTGATTCCACTCTTTTTACTAAAAGGGTTAATGGAGAATTATTTGTATGCCAAATTTATGTTGATGATATCATATTTGGATCAACTAACCCTCATTTTAGTGAGAAGTTTGGAAAGCTAATGTCGGAGAAGTTTGAGATGTCAATGATGAGTGAACTCAAATTCTTTCTTGGGTTGCAAATCAAGCAAACTAAGGAAGGTACTTTTGTTTCTCAAAAGAAGTACACTAAGGACTTATTCAATAAGTTCAATATGCAAGAGTGCAAAGGTATGTCTACACCCATGCCTACTAGTGGACATCTTGATTTGACCAAATATGGTAAACCAGTTGACCAAAAGGTTTATCGCTCTATGATTGGTTCATTGTTATACCTATGTGCTTCACGTCCCGATATTATGCTAAGTGTGTGCATGTGTGCAAGATATCAAGCTGCTCCTAAAGAATGTCATCTTAAGGCCGTAAAAAGGATAGTGAGATACTTAATTCATAAACCAAATTTTGGCATTTGGTATCCTAAGAGGGCCTCTTTCGATCTTGTTGGCTACTCCGACTCAGACTATGCCGGAGATAAGGTTGATAGAAAGTCCACTTCGGGTACTTGTCAATTTCTTGGTAGATCTCTTGTGTCTTGGTCCTCCAAGAAACAAAACTCGGTATCCTTATCTACCGCCGAAGCGGAGTACATTGCCGTTGGTTCATGTTGTGCTCAATTACTTTGGATGACCCAAACTCTTAAAGATTATGGGATATATGTGAAACATGTTCCATTGCTTTGTGACAATGAAAGTGCTATCAAAATTGGTCATAATCCCGTACAACATTCTCGAACTAAGAATATAGAAGTTCGTCATCATTTCATTCGAGATCATGTTGCTAAGGGTGACATTAATCTTAAGCATGTTCGCACCGAAAAGCAATTAGTGGATATATTCACTAAACCTCTGGATGAGAAAGTGTTTTGCAGGTTGAGAGGAGAATTGAACATCATTTATGCTTCAAACTTGGAGTAGAAACTCCATTGGATACATGCAAGACATAAGCTTATGACTAACCCTTGATAATTCTCTTATGATGAAAATCTTATGTCATGGATATATTTGCATCTTGCATGTTATATAACCCATGTAGGTACTTGGTTGAATCAAATTCCATGAGATTGTAATCTACTCACAACTTGAGCAATATCTACATCACCAAGTCTCTACACTATGGTGGTTGAAGACAAGGAAGCACGGAATCATTCAAACATATCCTTTGACAAACTCTATGTTGAGCTTCATGATTGACATTTTTGGATACACAAGTGCTCCTCCTTGCAAGAACTAACCCATGTAGGTAGATGGACTCAAATTCCACGTGGTGCTCCCAACTCTTGATGAGCTACATCAACCTTGAGCAACCCACACAAGTTCAACTACATGGTCAACACCACCAACCAAGGTATGTTATTCCATCTT
This sequence comes from Aegilops bicornis, assembly GCA_021605145.1. Lineage (NCBI taxonomy): Eukaryota > Viridiplantae > Streptophyta > Magnoliopsida > Poales > Poaceae > Aegilops > Aegilops bicornis. Next base: position 332,740,507 of record CM038672.1, on the reverse strand, counting down.
AGAGAAGCTTTACTCTAAGTCATGAGCTAAAGCAACTCCACAAGATGTGAATACATCAAGATGTTAAACGAAAAATGGTAACCCCATTTTGAGCTTAAAGCGATGAGTATGACCTATGATCAAGTGATCTCACTTGACTCCTAAGTCAATATACTCTAACATAGGTGACTTTGTCGCCGACCATCTCTAGATGAAGTTCTCTCGTGTTCTTTTCTGTGTTTTTGCATTTGTCTCATGCATATTTGTTTCCTTTTTAAAAAAAAACTTCATCTAGATTTCTTTCTTTTCTTTTCTGTTTGCTCTGCATTTCCTGCATCCAATTCATTGCATATCATTCAGTAAATTCCTTGCAAATCTTTGTGAGATCTTACTAGTCTAGTGAGCTGAGGTGACAAGTGTTTTCTCTGTGATGAACTCGGCTTCACCGATTTGTTGTTTTCGGTCCAACTCAATCCTTTCGGTACAACCGACGATACCACTCGGTGCCACCGATTTCTAACAGGAAAAACAGCTTGCCACTTATTCTGTGTTTCCTCTGATCCAGCTCCACTCAATGAATCTTGTCCTCTACAAGCATCACATTTATATAAATGCTTTGTCTTGTGACTCAAGGATTAAACCCTTCTTGGAAATTGATGTAAAAGGGGGAGAAAGATCACATCAAAGCTCATCACTTCCAAAAGACATGTACTTCCACAGGCCACAGGGGGAGAAAGAGATCTCCAGGGGGAGAGAATACTCAAGTAGAAAGTATTTCTCAAGGATCCCAGATGCTTGGTGTTCAAGAGGAGAGATGCCACATGTATTCTTGAGGGTAAAGGCATGTTCATATGTGCTTATTTGCATTAGCTTGTTCATTTATATCTTTCAGCTCTGATTTTCTGTTCCCAGTATCCCATGCTAGATTCAGGGGGAGAAACACATCTAAGGGAAAGAAATCATTTAAATTCATTGCATACCTTTACCCTTGGGGACATGTCTAATCCAATGTAGTACTTAGTACTTACTCTCTACATGTCATCCCAGTCTTGGTATTCTTGTGGTTTCTTCTGTTTGCTCTGGCTAGTAGATGTATCTGTGTTATCTAACCTTGTTTATGTAGGTTCATTCCATCCTAAGCCAACTCAAGACTACAAGGTAAGTATATGCATCACACTCATGTGTATGAGGAATTCTTGCTGATGTACATACTGTTTGCAAGAAGGACTCATGAGCATGAAGGTATTTTCTTTAATATTCTTTGCTCGATGCATATGGCCAAGATACATGTAACACATTGCCTACTCTATCATGGTTATGCTCTCACATGCTTCTATATTCCATATTCACATGATTGCATACATGTAGGGGAGCCTATGCTTGTTACATGTCTTTCCAAGCTTTACTTGCTATTTTTATATCTTTATCTAAAGCTTTGATGTATGTTATCATCAATTACCAAAAAGGGGGAGATTGAAAGCACAAGTGCTCCCTAGGTGGTTTTGGTAATTAATGTCAACATATCTCTTGTTGGACTAACACTTTTATCTAGTATGTTTCAGATAAGTTCAACAATGGAGTGGCATGGACTAAAGGATGTGGGAACCCCTTCAAGATGCTAAGGACAAAGGATTGGCTCAAGCTTCAAGCTCAAGACTCTTCATTTTATATTTTGGTGATCCAAGATCACATTGAGTCTATAGGAAAAGCCAATACTATCAAGAAGGGATGAGGCGTTGCTTAATGAGTTTCTTGCTCCACGGTGCTTAGTGATATGCTCCAAAACCCTCAACTACTTTCCCACTTCCACACATATGACCTAAACCTAAAGTCAAACTCGGCCCCACCGATTCTTTCTATCCGGCGCCACCGAGTTCAGTTGTCATAGCCACTGCCACAAACCCTAGGCAAATCGGTTTCATCGATAGGGATCTCGGTCTCACCGATATGGGATTGTAATCTCTCTGTGTATGTCCATTACCAAAATCGGTCTCACCGAGTTTGCCTGACCAACTCTCTGGTTAGCTAATTACCAAAATCGGTCTCACCGAGTTTGTGTAATCGGTCTCACCGAGATTACTTTATGTCCTGACCCTAACCATATCGGTCCTACCGAGTTGCATGTCAGTCCCACCGAAAAACCTAACGGTCACTAGGTTTACTGAATCGGTCCGACTGAGTTTGTTGATTCGGTCCCACCGAGTTTGGTAAATTGTGTGTAACGGTTAGATTTTGTGTGGAGGCTATATACCCCTCCACCTCCTCTTCATTCGTGGAGAGAGCCATCAGAACAAGCCTACACTTCCAACATCCTATTTCTGAGAGAGAACCACCTACTCATGTGTTGAGGCCAATATATTCCATTCCTACCATATGAATTTTGATCTCTAGCCTTCCCCAAGTTGCTTTCCACTCAAATCTTCTTTCCATCAAATCCAAATCCTGTGAGAGAGAGTTGAGTGTTGGGGAGACTATCATTTGAAGCACAAGAGCAAGGAGTTCATCATCAACACACCATTTGTTACTTCTTGGAGAGTGGTGTCCCCTAGATTGTCTAGGTGTCACTTGGGAGCCTCCGACAAGATTGTGGAGTTGAACCAAGGAGTTTGTAAGGGCAAGGAGATCGCCTACTTTGTGAAGATCTACCGCTAGTGAGGCGACGGCCATGGTGGGATAGACAAGGTTGCTTCTTCGTGGACCCTTCGTGGGTGGAGCCCTCCATGGACTCGCGCAACCGTTACCCTTCGTGGGTTGAAGTCTCCATCAACGTGGATGTACGATAGCACCACCTATCGGAACCACGACAAAAACATATGTGCCTCCAAGTGCGTTTGAATCCTCCAAAACCCTTCCCTTTACATTCTTGCAAGTTGCATGCTTTACTTTCCGCTGCTCATATACTCCTTGCATGCTTGCTTGTTATGTATTGTGAATGTTAAACTTGTGCCTAAACTCCACTTAAACCTAAAGAAGTTAAAAACTGCAACTTTGGTACTTAGTGTCTAATCACCCCCCCCCCTCTAGACACCTCTTCTCAAGATCCTACACATGGTCATCACCGAGAAGTATCCCGATTATTGTCACTTCGGGGTTGTCTGATCATAACACATAATAGGTGACTATAGACTTGCAAGATAGGATCAAGAACTCACATATATTCATGAAAACATAATAGGTTCAGATCTGAAATCATGGCACTCGGGCCCTAGTGACAAGCATTAAGCATAGCAAAGTCATAGCAACATCAATCTTAGAACATAGTGGATACTAGGGATCAAACCCTAACAAAACTAACTCGATTACATGATAAATCTCATCCAACCCATCACCGTCCTAGCAAGCCTACGATGGAATTACTCACGCACGGCGGTGAGCATCATGAAATTGGTGATGGAGGATGGTTGATGATGACGACGACGACGAATCCCCCTCTCCGGAGCCCCGAACATAAATGCAGAGCACCTTCAAAGATCAAGGACTGACTAGACATTGTAATTCATGGTAAAATAGATCCAATCATAGTCATACCCGATATAAATTAACAGTAATGAATGCAAATGACAGCTGTGCTCTCCAGCTAGTGCTTTTAATAAGAAGGTGATGACTCAACATAAAAGTAAATAGATAAGCCCTTCGCAGCGGGAAGCAGGGATTTGTAGAGGTGCCAGAGCTCGGTTTTGAAATGGAGATAATTTATATTTTGAGCGGCATACTTTCATTGTCAACATAACAACTAAGAGATGACGATATCTTCCATGCTAAACAAATTATAGTCTGTTCCCAAACAGAATGGTAAAGTTTATACTCCCCCTCCTCCACAAGCATCAATCCATGGCTTGCTCGAAACAACGAGTGCCTCCAACATTCAACGGGTCCCAGGGGGAGTTTTGTTTGCAATTATTTTGATTTAGTTTGCATAAAGCATGGGATCGGGCATCCCGTGACCAGCCATTTTCTCGTGAGTGAGGAGCGGAGTCCACTCCTCTTGAGAATAACCCGCCTAACACGGAAGATAAGGGCAGCCCTAGTTGATATATGAGTTATTCGAGCATGCAAAACAGAATGTTTATTTGAAGGTTTAGAGTTTGGCACATACAAATTTACTTGGAACGGCGGTAAATACCGCATATAGGAAGGTATGGTGGACTCATATGGAATAACTTTGGGGTTTAAGGGATTGGATGCACAAGCGGTATTCCCGCTTAGTACAAGTGAAGGCTAGCAAAAGGCTGAAGCGACCAACTAGAGAGCGACAACAGTCATGAACATGCATTAAAATTAATAAACATTGAATACAAGCATGAGTAGGATATAATCCACCATGAACATAAATATCGTGAAGGCTATGTTGATTTGTTTCAACTACATGCGTGAACATGTGCCAAGTCAAGTCACTTAAATCATTCAAAGGAGGATACCGCCCCATCATACCACACATCCATTTTAATAGCATGTTGGCACGTAAGGTAAACCATTATAACTCATAGCTAATCAAGCATGGCACGAGCAACTATGATCTCTAATTGTCATTGCAAACATGTTTATTCATAATAAGCTGAATCAGGAACGATGAACTCATCATATTTACAAACAAAAGAGGTCGAGTTCATACCAGCTTTTCTCATCTTAGTCAGTCCATCATATATCATCATAATCGCCTTTCACTTGCACGACCGAACGATGTGAATAATAATAAGAGTGCACGTGCATTGGACTAAGTTGGAATCTGCGAGCATTCAATAAACAGGAAAGACAAGGCAATATGGGCTCTTGGTTAAATCAACAATGATGCATATAAGAGCCACTTCAACAATTTAATCATGGTCTTCTCCTACTGACCCCCAAAGAAAAGAAAAGAAATAAAAACTATTTACACGGGAAAGCTCCCAACAAGCAAAAGAAGAACGGGAAATATTTTTGGGTTTTCTTTTTAATTATTACTACTACAGCAGGAAAAATAAACTACTACTATTTTTTTGTTTTTTCTTAAGGTTTAATAGACACACAAGAAGAAAGCAGGAAAAAGAAAATAAACTAGCATGAATATTACAGTGAAAGAGTATGAGCACCGACATATAGCAATGAGTGTGTGTGAACATAAATGTAATGCCGGTGAGAAATACATACTCCCCCAAGCTTAGGCTTTTGGCCTAAGTTGGTCTATTGCCAGGGATAGCCTGGCGGATACCCGTAGGTGTAGCTGGGGTCATACTGCGATGCAGCGGCTATCGCCTCCTGAGCTGCAGCGTGGCGTCGAGCCGCCTCCGCTCTTTTCTCGTACTCATCTGCCTCCTCTCTGGTAATAACATATCTTCCTTTTGTAAATGAACTTGTGAGATCATGATACTGAGGGCATTTTTCAGCCTCGAAGTCCACAAGACCGGCGTTACGCAAATATGCGTTAAATTCTTCTTTGATTCCCGCTTGATCCATAAAATTTTCCGAAGGCCATTCACAAGGCCTCACAAGAGCGTCTCTTGGTGGTTCCTCGTCAGCATCACACATTGCAAGCATAGGACCTTGCTTCCTTGAAGAACCACCTTGGAACATCTTCCTAAACATATTGTTTCCTCTGAAAAATTTCTGAAATTTTTAGTAACTTCAAACAAAAGTGAACCAACTTCAATAAAATTGATAGCAACTACTCCTACAAGTGCCTAGAGCCTATATCAAGCATTAGAACTACTTGGAACCATATAAATTTGACATGCAAGCTCAAGAACATGGTCACCTATGCAGCACAAATTTGCAAAGAATAAAGCACTAGAACAAAAACTAATTGGACCAATGGAGGAGTCACATACCAAGGAACAATCTCCCCAAGCAGTTTTGCGAGAGGTGCTTTGAGCAAGGATATCGAAAATCACAGCAAAAGTGGCTGGAACTCGTGCTTGAGTTGGTTTTTCGGGTTTGTGTGAGGCAGAGGAAGAAGATGGGTGCAGGGATAAGTGGAGGAGGGTCATCATGGGCCCACGAGGCAGGGGGGCGCGCCCAGGGGGTAGGGCGCGCCCTCCACCCTCGTGGCCAGGTGGCAGCCCCCCCGCGGTGATTTTTGCACTAAAAATCCTCAAATATTCTAGAAAAAATCATATTAAATTGGCATGGCATTCTGAGGACTTTTATTTTCGGGGTATTTTTATATTGCACGGATAAGTCGGGAGACAGACAGAAAAATACTATTTTACTTTCTTTCTACTAAATAACAAAAAAATATAAAGAGGGTACAAAAGGTTGTGCTTCTAGTTTCATCCATCTCATGCTCATCAAAAGGAATCCACTAACAAGGTTGATCAGGTCTTGTTAACAAACTCATTCCGACTAACATGGAACCGGAGAAATTTCAAATAACACTATGTTACCTCAACGGGGATATGGACATCCCCAATAATAAGTATATCATATTTCTTCTTGACAGTAGGGAGAGGAAATTCAAAACATCCAAATATAATCGATGGAATTTTTCCAATAGAGTTGATACTATGAACTTGAGGTTGTTTCCTCGGAAAGTGTACCGTGTGCTCATTACCATTAACATGAAAAGTGACATTGCCTTTGTTGCAATCAATAACAGCCCCTGTAGTATTGAGGAAAGGTCTTCCAAGAATAATAGACATACTATCATCCTCAAATATCAAGAATAACAAAGTCCATTAAAATAGTAACGTTTGTAACCTAACAGCACATCCTCACAAATACCGGCAATTATAACAGTTGATTTATCGACCATTTGCAAAGATATTTCAGTAGGTGTCAACTTATTCAAGTCAAGTCTACGATATAAAGAGAGAGGCATAACACTAACACCGGCTCCAAGATCACATAAAGCAGCTTTAACATAATTTCTCTTAATGGAGCATGGTATAGTTGGTACTCCTGGATCTCCAAGTTCCTTTGGTATTCCACCCTAAAAAGTATAATTAGCAAGCATGGTGGAAATTTCAGCATAACTTATATAAGTAACAATATCTTTCAAATATTTAGCATAAGGATTCATTTTAGCAAATCAGTCAATCGCATACATAAAAGATGGGTCTAATCATTTCAAAGAAAGCGCTCAAAATCCTCATCATCCTTTTTCTTGGATGTTTTCGAAGGAAAAGGCATGTGTTTCTGAACCCATGGTTCCCTTTCTTTACCATGTTTCCTAGCAACGAAGTCTCTTTTATCATAACGTCGATTCTTTGATTGTGGGTTATCAAGATCAACAGCAGGTTCAACTTCTACATCATTATCATTACTAGGTTGAGCATCCTCATGAACATCATCATTAACATTTTCACTAGGTTCATGTTCATTACTAGATTGTGTTTCAAAGATCGAGACATAGAGGTATCATTTGGATTCTCGTGTGGTTCAAAGAATAGGTTCACTAGAAGTTTGCAAAGTCCTATCATTTTTCTTTTTCTTCCTTTTAGAAGAACTAGGTACGTCAATATTATTTCTCTGAGAATCTTGCTCGATTCTCTTAGGGTGGCCTTCAGGATACAAAGGTTCCTGAGTCATTCTACCAGCTCTAGTAGCCACTCTAACAGCATAATCATTTTTCTTACTATTCATTTCCTCAAGCACTTCTTTCTGAGCTTTAAGTACTTGTTCTACTTGAGTGGTAACCATAGAAGCATGTTTGCTAACAAGTTTAAGTTCACCTCTAGTATTAGCCATATAATCACCCAAGCGTTTAATCATATAAGCATCTTGTTTTAATTGTCTACCAAAATAAGCATTAAAGTCATCTTGCTTAAACATAAAGTAATCAAACTCGTCCAAGCACTGACTAGCAATTTTAGTAGGAGGGACTTGACTTTATCATGTCTCAGAGAGAATTTACCTTTACTACCGTAGCCGGGTTATCGGGATCGGAGGTTCTTCAATAAGTAATGGATCAATATCATAAGTTTCTTCAACAAAGTGTAGATTAAGACCATGTATTTCTTCAATAGGAGGTAAATTCTTAACATCTTGACTTTAATACATTTTTCTTTCATAGCTTTCTTTGCCTCTTGCATATCTTCAGATCGAGAAATAGAACACCTCTCTTCTTGAGTTGGTTTAGGAATAGGCTCAAGAATTGGAGCGTAAGCTAGCTCAGAGGTACCCAATTATTTTCATTTGTCAACATAGTATTCAATAGAATTTCAGCTTCATCCTGTTGTTTCCTGAAAAGAGAACCAGCACAACTATCCGTGTAATCTCTGGAAGCATCAGTTAGTCCATTATAAAAGATATCAAGTATTTCATTTTTCTTAAGAGGATGATCAGGCAAAGAATTAAGTAACTTGAGAAGCCTCCCCCAAGCTTGTGGGAGACTCTCTTCTTTAATTTGCACGAAGTTGTATATTTCCCTCAAAGCAGCTTGTTTCGTATGAGCAGGGAAATATTTAGCAGAGAAGTAATAAATCATATCCCGGGACTACGCACACAACCGTGGATCAAGAGAATTAAACCATATCTTAGCATCACCCTTTAATGAGAACGGAAATATTTTGAGTATATAAAAGTAGCGCGATCTCTCATCATTAGTAAGCAGGCGGCTATATCATTTAACTTAGTAAGATGTGCCACAACAGTTTCAGATTCATAGCCATAAAAAGGATCAGATTCGACCAAAGTAATTATATCCGGATCAACAAAAATTCATAATCCTTATCGGGAACACAAATAGGTGAAGTAGCAAAAGCGGTCGGGTTTCATTACATCTCTAAGAGATTCTTTGTTCCATTTAACTAATAACCTCTTAAGCTCATATCTATCTTTGCAAGCAAAAATAGCTGCAGAAGATTCCATATCAAAAACATAACCCTCAGGAATAACAGGCATATTTTCATCATCACTTTCATCATCATATTCAGATTCAATAATTTCTTTCTCTCCAGCCCTAGCAATTTGTTCATCTAGAAATTCACCAAGGAGCACAGTAGTATCAAGCATAGAAGTAGTTTCATCATAAGTATCATGCATAGCAGAAGTGGCATCATCAATAACATGCGACATATCGGAACGAATAGCGTAAGCAGGTTTAGGTGTCGCTAGCTTACTCATAACAATGTAGGTGAATCAAGTGCGAGCTAGATGGCGATTCCTTACCTCCCTCGTAGTTGAGGGATAAATTTTTGTCTTAGCGTCTTTCAAGTTCTTCATAGTGTCCAGCAGATATAAATCCCAAGTGACTCAAAGAATAGAGCTATGCTCCCCGGCAATGGCGCCAAAAATTAGTCTTGATAACCCACAAGTATAGGGGATCGCAATGACTTTTCGAGGGTAGAGTATTCAACCCAAATTTATTGATTCAACACAAGGGGAGCCAAAGAATATTCTCAAGTATTAGCAGCTGAGTTGTAAATTCAACCACACCTGGAAACTTAGTATCTGCAGCAAAGTGTTTAGTAGCAAAGTAATATGATAGTGGTGGTAACGGTAACAAAAGTAAAAAGACAAAAGTAATGTTTTTGGTATTTTGTAGTGATTATGTAATAGCAACGGAAAAGTAAATAAGCGAGAACCAAGTATATGGAAAGCTCGTGAGGCACCGGATCGTTGATGGATAATTATGCGGATGCGGTTCGTCATGTAACAATCATAACATAGGGTGACACGTAACTAGCTCCAATTCATCAATGTAATGTAGGCATGTATTCGTAATATAGTCATACGTGCTTATGGAAAAGAACTTGCATGACATCTTTTGTCCTACCCTCCCGTGGCAGCGGGTCCTATTGGAAACTAAGGGATATTAAGGCCTCCTTTTAATAGAGAACCGGAACAAAGCATTAGCACATAGTGAATACATGAACTCTTCAAACTATGGTCATCACCTAGAAGTATCCCGATTATTGTCACTTCGGGGTTGTCGGATCATAACACATAATAGGTGACTATAGACTTGCAAGGTAGGATCAAGAACTCACATATATTCATGAAAACATAATAGGTTCAGATCTGAAATCATGGCACTCGGGCCCTAGTGACAAGCATTAAGCATAGCAAAGTCATAGCAACATCAATCTTAGAACATAGTGGATACTAGGGATCAAACCCTAACAAAACTAACTCGATTACATGATAAATCTCATCCAACCCATCACCGTCCAGCAAGCCTACGGTGGAATTACTCACGCACAGCGGTGAGCATCATGAAATTGGTGATGGAGGATGGTTGATGATGACAACAGCGACGAATCCCCCTCTACGAAGCCCCGAACGGACTCCAGATCAGCCCTCCCGAGAGGTTTTAGGGCTTGGCGGCGGCTCCGTACCGTAAAACACGACGATTTCTTCTCTCCTATTTTTTTCTCCCCGAAAGCCAATATATAGAGTTGGAGTTGGCGTCGGAAGGTGTCCAGGGGGCCCACGAGGTAGGGGGCGCGGCCTAGAGGGGGGCGCCCCACCCTCATGGACAGGTGTGGCCCCTGGTCTTCATCTTTGGCGAGGATTTTTATTATTTTTATAAGACATCCTGTGGAGTTTCAGGTCATTACGAGAACTTTTTTACGCACATAAAACAACATCATGGCAATTCTGCTGAAAATAGCGTCAGTCCGGGTTAGTTCCATTCAAATCATACAAGTTAGAGTCCAAAACAAGGGCAAAAGTGTTTGGAAAAGTAGATACGACGGAGACGTATCACTAAGCATCTTGCCAGCATTATGGGTACCCAGGATATTTTTTTTGAGCTCTTCTGAAGTGGTTTCAGTTCTGGACTTGTTCTGCTGTGGCGTTTCTTTCCATTGGTCGCCAACTTTGACAACCAGTGTATATGATATGCTGCTTTGTTCCCTATATTTGCACTGGCGGCAAACTTTGATGCCCAGTGGATGTAATATGTGTAATAGTCGTGATAGCCTAGCATAAGTTGCTTGCTTATTTATTTCCGTGTTGTCTTGTTTATTTGTTTGCATGTAGTCAGTGCAGTTCTTTTTCCGCGGTTTGCTAGTGGCCGCAATAACCTATTTTTTAAAATAGGCCACAATAACCATGGGCTACATATTTACTGTAGTTACCATGGGCCTCCTACGGGTCGTAGAAACAATGGGCCTTCTAAGGGCCGTAGAAACAATGGGCCTTCTACGGGCTGTAGAATCAATGGGCCTTCTATGGGTCGTAGCATCAATGGGCCTTCTACGGGCCGTATGATCGATCGGCCAAACATGGGCCAATAACAGACCGCGTTATGGGCCGGAAACGGGCTAGATTTGGAATCGTCTGTTCATGGGACGACCATAACGGGTCGTCGTTAATCGGCCGTATTTGATGACGCTATGAAAACGGCCCAACATATTAACGGGCCACAAACTGGCCGATTGTAACAACGGGCTGAATTTGGCCCAGCAAAAAAGGCCAGTAACGGGCCGTAAGTAACCGATTGCTGGAAATGAGCCCAAGAATAAATGGGCCCGGAGAAGGCCGAAAGATAACATGGGTTGGAAACGGCCCAATGGAATAAATGGGTCGTTAATGGGTATAAAGCGGTACACTGTTCATTACGGGCCAAATTCTCCACGGGCCTTTAATGGGCCAAGAGTTACAAAGGGCCTCATATGGGCCGAAAGGCATCATGGCCCATACATGGGCCGGAAGTTACAACGGGCTAGAATCATATTGGACGGCCCAGATGAAGCTACTGGGCTTAATTCGGATAGCCGTAACGGGTCGTGAGTAAGCGGGCCGTAAATGGGCTATATATGGACAGGCCGTTAACACGCTTTCCGTGGGCTGGCCCGTTACCTTTGACCAAGTCAAACATGCCGGCCTTTTCATCGGAATGGGCCTCTGTTGGGCCGTGCCACGTGTCGACGTATCATAGGCGCCTCCTGTCCAATGAATGGATGACATCTGTCCCAACGGTGAGCCAACACGTGTTTCCTCCGCGCAATGAGAATTTTACACGTGGAAAATCCTTATTGGTCCGGGTTGTTAACGAGTTATCATATCCAAAACCGGACCCGATAGTTTCACGGCGACCCGTTACGGTGGATGCCATGTGTCGGTTACCCTTGATGAAAACACTTCCATGACGCGCCATTTATCGTCATGGAAGTGGACACTTCCGTGATGATAATTTTGGTAATGTCATGGAACACTTCTACGACAAAGACAAGTATGACTATCTTGATTACGTCATAAAATCGTCATGGATGTACATGCATGATGTAAAATGTGACCTACTGTGATGAACACGTATCATCACGGAAGTGTATTTTTTCGTAGTGTTTGCACTAATCGGTCTCACCGAGATTTTCATGTCGGTGTCACCGAGTTGGGTCAAAGACTTGTAATCGCTGGATTTTTTGTGCTACCTATTTATACCCCTCCACCACCACGTGCTCTCTAAGAGAGCCATCAAAACGAACCACAACTTCCACTACTCATTTTCTGAGAGAGAACGACCTACTCATGTGTTGAGATCAAGAGATTCTAATCGAACCATTTGAACCTTGATTTCTAGTCTTTCCCAAGTTCCTTTCCATTCAATCCTCTCTTCCACCAAAGCCAAATAATTAATAGAGTGTTTGAGTGTTGGGGAGACTATCATTTGAAGCACAAGAGCAAGGATTTCATCATCAACATCACTGTTTATTACCTTTTGGAGAGTGGTGTCTCCTAAATTAGTTCAGTGTCACTTGGGAGCTTCCAAGAGATTGTGGAGTTGAACCAAGAAGTTTGTAAGGGCAAGGAGATCGCCTACTTTGTGAAGATCTACCCGAGTGAGCCTAGTCCTTCATGGGTGTAAGCCATGATGGAATAGACAAGGTTGCTTCTTCGTGGACCCTTCATGGGTGGTGTGGACTCACAACTGCTTCCCTCCGTTGGTTGAAGTCTCCATCAACGTGGATGTATGATAACACCACCTATCGGAACCACGCCAAAAATCTTCGTGTCTTCATTGCGTTCGATCTTTCATCTCCAGCCTTTACTTTCCACACGATTGCATGCTTTACTATTTCCGCTGCCTTATCTCTAGATATGCATGTGTAGAAAGTCTTGGCGATATCTTAACTACTGCCAAAATCTGCCTAATTTTCAAGAGAACTAAAAACTGCACCTTTGGTTAGTTAAGAGTCTATTCACCCCTGATGAGGACATCAATACCATTGTTACATCCACAGCCCGTGCTACTATACATACTTGACCAATTACTAGAGCTCGTGCACGCCAATTAAATTACCAGGTACTTCCGTTTCTTGGTAATGATTCTAATGTTCATGAGAATATGATGCTGCCTAAATTGGATACATTTGTTTTGCTTACAAATTCAGGGCCTAGCTTGGAGAAGGATGAACATTAGAGGAAGAACAAGCATAGATATGGTGGCATGCGCAAGGTAAACAAGAACGGAGTTTCAAGTGATGATTTCAGGACTTTGAAGCCACCATAATGAGTGCATGAAGCTTGGAGGAAATATACAAGATGACACTTCACAAATTTTGTCCAGAGGCTATTATAGGTGCTGCGTCACCTTATTATTGGACCACGCCCATGTAATTCCGAAATACATAAGTATAGGATGTTTTTAGAGTCTGTATGTGTGGGGACACAAGAGATAGGGTTGGTTTCGGATCCCTCCCCCAAGGGCCACGAAATTCCCCCCTCTTCCTCCATATATACAGCCCTTAGGGCATCGTTTAGACTTTGGGTTTTGTTTAGATTAAAAGTTCGCCATAGCTGTAACTTCGCGTACTTCATTTGTGTTCAACAACTAGACAAAGGCGTCACAGAACCCCACCTTCATTGATAAAGCTTTCCTCTTATATTTGCCTTATCCAGATTGCAATCTCAGTTTCTTGCTTGTTCTTTGTTTGCTCGCAAGAAATAGACCCTCGTGGTCAGGTTGATCGTGCTCCGGCGTGGTCAATAACCCCTCGGAAGTTGGATTAGCGATTGCTAAGGCGCGGCGTCTCGCACGTTCGTAGTCGGATCATCAAGGTCAACTCCCGCAGAAAACGACAGTCACCATCTCATCAAAACTTCGGGACACCTTTGCCTCTATCAAGTGGCATCAGATTTCCAGGTTGCTCGGTGAGATTTTACAATTTTTCATAGTTTTGACCGAGTCTGTTATCATACCTATAGCCCATGAAAAAGCCACAAAAAAAATTTAGGGTTAGTTCATCATATCCGAATCAGTCTGAGCCATTGCATGGAGATGATGGAATTTGCGGTTGTATCGTTGTGTCAAGTTGCTGGTCTTAGCGTGTAGTTTCCCTTAGAGTTTCGAGTTCTGTTCACAAGTTGTCACGCCGCCGCCGCACCATCGTCATCGCTCCTGCCATATGCCACCACCACCAACATATTCCTTACCGCTGCCATATACATCCACCTGTCCACCACCAATTTTAGTCCACATATACATCCACCTGTCCACCACCAATCCGAGTCCACATATACATCGGCTTGTCCACCACCAATCACAGTCCACATATACATCCGCCTGTCCACCACCAATACGAGTCTACATATACATCCGCATGTCCACCACCAATCCGAGTCCACATATACATCTGCTTGTCCCCACCAATCCGAGTTCTTTTCATATTAGGTTTGTTTTCGAGATCCATCTATTTTCTGATTCTTGTTTCCTTGCCTGAGTAGGTTTCGGAAGAAAAAAGAGTCTGGAGACCTCCAGGCAGTTTTTAGGCCAAAATTTCGGCTGGTGAAAATACTTTTTCCCTATCCTATTTTTAGGCTTTTCTGAGTCTTTTGAGACACGTGCCATCATAGTGATTTTTTATTGCACTTTTTGGTCGTCGATACCCTGATTTCCAAAAAAATAGTCAAAAAAATTTGTGCCTATCCTATTATTTTGAGTTGGCAAGAGTTTTGAGACACTCGCCATTATAGTGATTTTTCGCAAAAAAAGAGGAGCGCAAAAAAAAGAGTGAAAAAAATCCAAAGTGTGCTTTTCCCTTGTTTACGTGCCGCGTCGTGATTTTGTTAGTGTTCTAGGCTCACGTTTCTAGTACGGTCTAGCCTAGGACCAAGACAAAGACTGCTGCTATGCTGCTTATTCAACTTTGCATCTCTGAATCGATTATTGCTGACCCTTTTTGCTACCATATAATAAGCCTTCCCAGCTCAACATACATCTCCGACGTGGGTTTGACACCACCTGGTAATCGCTCTATCCAAGCTTTGAGAGTTTTGACTACAACGGTTGCCGATCACCACCTGCTGCTGGGTAAGAACCGGTAAGAATTCGAGATTTTCTTGACGGATTTGTGACACCCCACCACCGCCACTTCCTACTAGTCTGTAGGATCATATTCTTGTGTGTTTCTATTGCTGCTAACCATGGCAGGATCACAAGTTGATAAGACTGACTGGGAGAACATGACGAACAAAGAGTTACATGATAAGTTTCAGCAAATGATGAGTGGACGGGTGGAAGATGTGCTAAACAGATTTGAAGATGCCATGGAGAAGATAGATGGCATTGAGAAGGTGTTCAAAACAAAGCTCAATAACAAGTTTAATGAATTGCTCGAGCGTCTTCCACAACCACCGCCTACTGCACCTGTCGCACCTCTACAGCAACAAAAACAACATTGCCTTCCAAATCAAGTGGGACGAGCACTGCGCGTTCCCCTTGAGCCTGGTCAAAATTCTAGCGCTGTTGTACCTACTGTTGATGCTTCTGTAGCTCCTGCTGCTACTGCAGAGG
Source organism: Aegilops bicornis (assembly GCA_021605145.1). NCBI lineage: Eukaryota > Viridiplantae > Streptophyta > Magnoliopsida > Poales > Poaceae > Aegilops > Aegilops bicornis. The sequence continues at coordinate 332,724,873 of CM038672.1, read as the reverse complement.
TGGAGGACCATTACGAGGATGAGGTTGATCAAAATCAGAACTACGTGCAACCACCAGCACCAACACCACCAGGTCGTCCTCATGCATATCATCACAACGGTAGGGCTGCACCACCACCTGAGGTACGAGATCATGACCATCTTCCTAAACTAAAATTGAATATTCCACCATTTGAGGGTAGATATGTTCTTGATATATATCTTACTTTGGGAGTTAGAAACTGAACACCGTTTTACGTGTTTACAATATCCTGAGGAGAGACGTGTTCCTGCTGCTGTTTGTGCTTTCACTAGTTTTGCATGTGTTTGGTGGTCTGAACATTGTAGATTATATCCTATTCCAGCTACTTGGGCCGCTTTGAAAACTGTTATGCGTACTCGTTGGGTTTCACCATATTATCAATGTGAATTACTTCAAAAATTGCAGTGTTTAAGACAAGGAAAAAATTATGTAGAAGAATATTATCAGGAATTACAAACTGGAATGATTAGATGTGGTATTGTTGAGGATAATGAAGCTATGCTTGGACGTTTTATGGGTGGATTAAATAAAGAGATTCAGACCATTCTAGAGTATAAGGAGTATAATAATATCACTCGTTTATTCCATCTTGCTTGCAAAGCTGAACGTGAAGTGCAAGATCGACAGGCATTGGCGTGAACTAACTTTTTCTGCGCAGTCGACCTTCATCATGGACACCACGTGCGTCCTCTACTCCCGCATGTCCTACTGCAGCACCACTGACTTTAGCCGCCAATTCCAACCGAGATACAAGAAAACAGGCACCACCACCACCATCTGCCAGGAGTACACCTTCTAGTTCCGCACAGAGCTCTTCTTCATCCATGGCATCAACAGGGCAAACACATGATATTATTTGTCGTTGTTGCAAGGGTGGAGGTTATGTGAGAGAATGCCCATCTAAGCGTGTGATGATTGCTACTGAGGATGGTGGGTATGAGTCCGCTGGTGACTATGATGAGGAGACTTTGGCTCTTATTACAAGTGAAGAACACGGTGCGTATGATTACGAGCATGAGACGCAATACATGGCTCCTAAAGACGCCGACTGTATGAATATTTAGTTGCTCAACGTGTTTTGAGTGTGCAGGTCACACAAGCGAGCAAAATCAGAGGCATAATTTGTTCCATACAAAGGGAGTTGTGAAGGAACGTTACATTGGCGTCATCATAGATGGAGGGAGCTGCAACAACTTGGCTAGCATGGAGATGGTGGAGAAGCTATCTCTCACCACAAGACCACATCCACATCCTTACTACATCCAATGGTTCAACAACAGTGGCAAGGTTAAAGTAGCTCGTACTGTTCGTGTGCATTTTAGTATCTCTACATTTGCTGATTATGTTGATTGTGATGTGGTGCCTATGCAAGCATGTTCCTTATTACTTGGTAGACCATGCCAATTTCATAAAAAATCTATACACCATGGTAGAAACAATCAGTATACTCTTGTTCATAAGGATAAAAATATTACTTTGCTTCCTATGACTACTGATTCCATTTTGAAAGATGATATTAATAGAGATAATAAAGCAAAACAAGAGAAAAATAACAGTGAAAATCATATCGTAGCAAAAGAATTTGAGCAACAAATGAAGCCTAATAATAAACCATCTAGTGTGGCTTCTGAAATTAAATTGAAAAGTGCATGTTTACTTGCCACCAAATCTGATATTGATGATCTAGATTTCAGCAAATCTGTTTGCTATGCTTTTGTGTGCAAAGATGCATTATTTTCTTTCGAAGATGTACCTTCCTCTTTTCCTCCTGCTGTCACTAACATTTTGCAGGAGTTCGCTGACGTCTTTCCACAAGACGTGCCACCGGGATTACCACCTATTCGAGGGATTGAGCATCAGATTGACTTAATTCCCGGTGCTTCGCTGCCAAATCGTGCTCCATACTGTACCAATCCAGAGGAGACGAAGGAGATTATGCGTCAAGTACAGGAGCTGCTCGACAAAGGTTATATATGCGAATCTCTTAGTCCTTGTGATGTTCCTATTATACTAGTGACGAAAAAGGATGGTACATCGCGTATGTGTGTTGATTGTAGAGGCATTAATAATATTACTATTCGTTATCGTCATCCTATTCCTAGGCTAGATGACATGCTTGATGAATTGAGTGGCTCTACAATATTCTCCAAAGTTAATTTGCATAGTGGATACCATCAAATTCGTATGAAATTGGGAGATGAATGGAAAACAACATTTAAAACTAAGTTTGGATTATATGAGTGGTTAGTCATGCCTTTTGGGTTAACTAATGCACCTAGTACTTTCATGAGATTAATGAACGAAGTTTTACGTACTTTCATTAGACGATTTGTGGTAGTCTACTTTGATGATATACTGATTTATAGCAGATCTTTGGAGGAACATTTGGAACATTTACATGTTGTTTTTATTGCTCTACATGATGCACGTTTGTTTGGTAACCTTGGGAAGTGCACCTTTTGCACTGACCGAGTATCTTTTCTTGGCTATGTTGTTACTCCACAGGGAATTGAAGTTGATAAAGCCAAGATTAAAGCTATTGAGAGTTGGCCGCAGCCCAAAACGGTCACACAAGTGAGGATTTTTCTTGGCCTCGCTGGATTCTATATGTGTTTTGTGAGAGATTTTAGCACCATTGTTGCACCTCTCAATGAGCTTACAAAGAAGGATGTGCCTTTTGTTTGGGGTACCGCACAAGAACAAGCCTTCACGGTATTGAAAGATAAGTTGACACATGCTCCTTTACTCCAACTTCCTGACTTTAATAAGACTTTTGAGCTTGAATGTGATGCTAGTGGAATTGGATTAGGAGGTGTGTTATTACAAGATGGCAAACCTGTTGCATACTTTTCTGAAAAAATGAGTGGGCCCAGTATGAATTATTCTACTTATGATAAAGAAATATATGCTCTTGTTCGTACATTAGAAACATGGCAACATTATTTATGGCCCAAAGAATTTGTTATACATTCTGATCATGAATCTTTGAAACATATTAAAAGTCAAGCTAAACTGAATCGTAGACATGCTAAATGGGTTGAATTCATTAAGACTTTCCCATATGTCATTAAACACAAGAAGGGTAAAGAAAATGTTATTGCTGATGCATTATCTCATCGCTATACTATGCTTTCACAACTTGACTTCAAAATATTTGGTTTGGAGACCATCAAAGATCTATATGTGCTTGATGCTGATTTTAAAGATGTAATGCAGAATTGTAAAGAAGGAAGAACGTGGAACAAGTTCGTCATTAATGATGGATTTTTGTTCCGTGCTAACAAGCTATGCATTCCAGCTAGCTCCGTTCGTATTTTGTTGTTGGAGGAGGCGCATGGAGGAGGATTAATGGGACACTTTGGCATGAAGAAGACGGAGGACGTACTTGCTACACATTTCTTTTGGCAAAAGATGAGACAGGATGTTGAGCGTTTTGTTGCTCGCTGCACTACATGTCAAAAAGCTAAGTCACGACTCAATCCTCATGGTTTATATATGGCTTTGCCTGTACCTAGTGTTCCTTGGGAGGATATATCTATGGACTTTGTTTTAGGTTTACCTCGAACAAAGAAGGGGAGGGATAGCATATTTGTTGTCGTAGATAGATTCTCGAAAATGGCACACTTTATACCATGTCATAAAAGCGATGTTGTTGATTTGTTTTTTCGTGAAATTATTCACTTGCATGGTGTGCCAAATACTATTGTTTCAGATTGTGATACTAAATTTCGTAGCCACTTTTGGAGATGTTTATGGGCTAAGTTGGGGACTAAACTGCTTTTTAGTACTACTTGTCACCCCCAAACTGATGGAAAAACTGAAGTAGTCAATAGAGCATTGTATGCTTAGGGCTGATTTGAAGAATAATAAGAAAATGTGGGAATAATGTGTGCCTCATATTGAATTTGCTTATAATCGTTCATTGCATTCTACTACTAAGATGTGCCCTTTTGAAATTGTGTATGGTTTCCTACCTCGTGCACCTATTAATTTGTTGCCTCTTCCATCTTCGGAGAAGGTTAATTTTGATGCTAAACAACATGCTGAATTGATTTAAAAATACATGAGTTAACTAAGGACAACATTAAGCGTATGAATGCTAAATATATACTTGCTGGAGATAAGGGTAGAAAACATGTTGTGTTTGCACCTGGAGATCTTGTTTGGTTACATTTGCGTAAGGATAGATTTCCTGATTTGCGCAGATCAAAGCTAATGCCACGTGCTGAGGGTCCTTTTAAGGTGTTATAGAAAATAAATGATAATGCATATAAACTTGAGCTGCCTGCAGATTTTGGGGTTAGCCCAACTTTTAACATTGCAGATTTAAAGCCTTATTTGGGTGAGGAAGATGAGCTTCCGTCGAGGACGAGTTCATTTCAAGAAGGGGAGGATGATGAGGACATCAATACCATTGTTACACCCACAACCCCTGCTACTATACATACTGGACCAATTACTAGAGCTCGTGCACACCAATTAAATTACCAGGTACTTCCGTTTCTTGGTAATATTCTAATGTTCATGAGAATATGATGCTGCCTAAATTGGATACATTTGTTTTGCTTACAAATTAAGGGCCTAGCTTGGAGAAGGATGAACATTGGAGCAAGAACAAGCATGGAGATGATGGCATGCGCAGGGGAAACAAGAACGGAGTTTCAAGTGATGATTTCAGGACTTTGAAGCCACTTTAATGAGTGCATGAAGTCTTGGACGAAATATACAAGATGACACTTCACAAATTTCGTCCAGAGGCTATTATAGGTGCTGCATCACCTTATTATTGGGCAGGCCCATGTAATTTCGAAATACATAAGTATATGCTGTTTTTAGAGTCCGTATGTGTGGGGAAACAAGAGATAGGGTTAGTTTCGGACCCCTCCCCAAGGTCCACGAAATTCCCCCCTCTTCCTCCATATATACAGTCCTTAGGGCATCGTTTAGACTTTGGGTTTTGTTTAGATTAAAAGTTCACCATAGCTGCAACTTCGCGTACTTCGTTTGTGTTCAACGACTAGACAAAGGCGTCACAGAACCCCATCTTCATTAATAAAGCTTTCCTCTTATATTCGCAATATCTAGATTGCAATCTCAGTTTCTTGCTTGTCTTCATTTGCTCGCAGGAAACAAACCCTCATGGTCAGGTTGATCGTTCTCCGGCGTGTTCAATAACCCCTTGGAAGTTGGATTAGCAATTGCTAAGGCGCGACGTCTCGCACGTTCATAGTCGGATCATCAAGGTCGACTCCCACAGAAAATGATAGTCACCATCTCATCGAAACATCGGGAAACCTTCACCTCTATCAACCTCTCTCTAGACCTATCTTCTCCGATCCTCTGACCTCCTCTCCCCTCTCCAACCTATATATACTAGAGGATTTGGTCCTTTTGGTGATACAAGTTTTGGAGCCTCCTCTAGTTCTTCTAGTTCCAGTTCTAGTTGGTCCTAATTGACTAATCAGAGCTAGACTAATCATCTAATCATCATAATTAAAGCCCCATGTGGTTCTAATCTCCTCCCTCTAATTCTCCGACGATGATTAGCTCTAGACGGTGAAGCGCTGCCGGATCATGAAGGTTGCACGGTTGCAACCAAGTAGGGAGGTCGTGTTTTCGGTCTTCGGTTCGAGGGACTATTCATGGACGGTTCACGGGATCGTCCATCGATGGTTCGAGGGATTCCAAGTACAATCTACACCGACACGTTCTTCTTCCACTACAACTCGGTGACGGTAACGATTGTGATCCCAACCCGTTATGCATCTTCATATTGATCTTGGGTGTGCGTATGCATGAAGATTTTTGTTTTCTACTATGTTTCCCAACAATTGCTCCTTTAGACACTTGCTAAAAAATGTCACTAAACACCATTATTGTCAGCTCAAAGCCCATTTGCCATGTTATATGACCAAAATACCAATGGACCCACTTGTCAGTTCTCCCTACTACGATAAAAGTGTGGATGTCACTTGATCCCCAATGACATCTTATTTTTCTCTAAAATTATTCGCTTGCTTACTCCTGATAAGTGGGCCTTACACTTACCAATGTGAGATAGAGAGAGCTGACATGTGGGTCTAGGGATATTTTGGTTATATAACATGGTCAATGGGTTTGACCTAACAATAACATTGTTTGATGGCATTTTTGAGCAAAAATCTAACAAAACAATGACATTTATGAGGTATCTAATGGCATTTTTTAGCATGCATCTAACTAAACGATGGCAATTTTTAGCACTTGTAACTTCTAATGGCAAAACCAAGTAGCGAGACACAACAAGTGACATAAATGATAAAAACCCAATCTCTCTAAGTTGATTAAAATTATAAAGAAAAATATCGATATCTACAATACCAAATCAATATATCATGTACCAGTATAATTTCAATGTGTTAAACCAATACAAGATGGCCTTGGCTTTTTGCACGATATTAATACTCCCTCCATCCCAAAATATAAGACCTTATTACATCGAACCTCATAAGAGATCAAATCTCCTGGGTAATCTGAACCAGAGAAACAATAAACCAAGCTCACAAATCAGAGCTCGAAAAGAAAGGATATGTCGACGATCCAAGCAAGAACCAAGATAACCGAGGATGCTTCAAATAACTCACACGAATTTGTGTATTAGGGATCTTAGCAGGGACACAAGGTAGATAGGGACAATTCCGAATTTGGGGATTGGGAAGTCCCTAATTTCTTGAAGAATTGCTTGGAGTTTTGAGGTGAAATCAATAAGGGTTAGGAGGTGCATATTCTTGATAATTTCTCCTGATCGTTAATTAAGCGAAAAGATTGTTCTTTGAGAAGGATGGTCGTGGTCGCCCGGAATTCCCACGTAGAGGTTCCAGCATTTCATGGTTTGATGATCTGTGCCGCGCAAAAGCTCCCAGATTGTGGGACGGAGCTCTAATCTTCTAAAATATATGACCTTATTAAATCCAGTGTAATAAGGTCTTATATTTTGGGAGGAGGGAGTAGCTGCCAAATACTGTAGGACGGTGCAAATTAAGGAAAAAACCGTAGCATCAATGCACAAAGGGTAAAAATAAGAGAAAATGACCAATCCAATCCAAGAAGTAATATAGGGCAACACTAAGCATCAAACTACTAATGATTCCTACCTATTAGACTAGCGGGAAGCCGTTGGATTCAATCTAGATAAGTGGTTGATTATGCATGGTTGCATGCAACCCACAAAACATGGAAGGTTCCAAATTTAAAACCAACCACTGTATATGTGGGGTTTGGCCGATTGATTGCCTCCGGTAATTACTCGCAATTGCTAATTTCTTGGAACTAATTATAACAGATTTTAGATTATTTTATCACAATAATTTTCACTATATGTGGTTTCTGGTATTTGTCGACGCTGCTTCCAATGCAACGGAAGTTTGCTTCTATCCAAAGCACCATTAATTAATTTTGCTTCGAGTATATTCACAAACTTTCTTTAATCCTGTTGCTTTCATATATATGATTTTCACTCTGGCTCCATAAATCATGTGCTTCCTTCCATCTTAAGATAAACATGCTTCCGACACTACAAACCATACTTCATAATTTCTGCTCTCAAGCGTGTGTGGTTGTATTTCGAAGCACAAATTTATGATGGTTGAAACATGTCACATGAGATATTGATGCATTTTATGTGTTTGTGAGCCATTGGAAAATAGTTTGATAATTCTTGAAGGGTGAACCAAGTACTATTGATGCATTCCCCTTAGTTGTGTAGAAGAACGAATCAATCACATATATACATGAAAACATATTATATATAAGTTGAAAACATATTATATATAAGTTGGAAACATGCCACATATGATGAAATGATGTCGACAAAAATTGAAACGACTTCAAGTAGGTGGCGATGCCGTTGACGCTTATGAAGAGAATGATGTCGTGCTGGAGATCGATATTGTGAGATGATCGATCTCACATGGCCGCTCACTGAGCCAAGGGATTGACCATCAAACTCTCGCTCACGGTCGTCGGGGCTAAGGGATTGACCATCAAACTCCCACTAACGGTCGTCGGGGCATGTGTGCACTTTTGTTGTTGTTGATCTTGGCGGATCAAGATCACGGGGGCGTCGAGAATCACCGTCTCCGCAGATCACGGCCATGAAGTCGTAAAAAATTAGCCGGATCTCCTCATCTACGGGAAGACGCTCCCCGTCAATGTACTCGCCAATGAGATGATCCCCATGGCGGTGGCGGCGAAGGCAACAGTAATGGGTGTGAATCTTTCGGGATGGCGGATGTTGCGGTTACCCTTGCTAGGTCGTGGTAATGTGGGGGTTCATAGGATTATATAGCTTGCTTCCAAGGCGTTGGATCTTTTTTCCAAAATCCATCGGAGGGACAGAGGTCTGACACGAGGCGTGGGATCATACTACTGATATAAAGCGTTTCCTTAATATAAATAAGTAAGTGGCGACGTCATCAGGATACACAATCCTATGCCGGTGAAGGGTGGAATTATCCCTTCTCCGGCATCATTTAATCCTGGGATATACTCTCCCACGCCCGCTCGAATTCCTTCCAACAAACCTCCCTAATCAGCCATCCCTAATACACAAATCCGTGTGAGTTCTGTCGAGCCTCCTCGGTTATCTTGGTTCTTGCTTGGATCGTGGACAGATCCTTTCTTTTCGAGCTCTGATTTGTGAGCTTGGTTTGTTGTTTCTCTGGTTCAGATTACCCAGGAGATTTGATCTCTTCAGGGTGTTCTTATACGTCGAATCTGGGGCGAAATCAGAGGTATTTTTGGGCGGTGTCGCTTCCCGATCCTGCCAAGGTGGTTTGTTTATTTTATCCCGCGGCATTAGCTTGTTGGATTGTCGTAAAGTTCGGATTCTCAGCAGGGACACAAGTTAGATAGGGACAATCCCGAATTTGGGGATTGGGAAGTTCCCGACTTCTTGAAGAATTGGTTGGAGTTTTGAGGTGAAATCAATAAAGGTTAGGAGGTGCATATTCTTGATAATTTCTCCTGATTGTTAATTGAGTGAAAAGATTGTTCTTTGAGATGGATGGTCGTGGTCGCCCGGAATTCTCATGCTAGAGGTTCCAGTGTTTCATGGTCTGATGATCTGTGCCGCGCAAAAGCTCCCAGATTGTGGGCAAAATGTATGCCGTCGGAAAGGTCTTGTACAGTGTCGCCGGTCCATTCCACCCATTTGGCGGTGCAGTCGACATAGTTGTTGTGCAGCAGCAGGACGGCAGCTTCAAGAGCTCGCCGTGGTATGTGCGATTTGGCAAGTTCCAGGGGGTTCTCAAGACAAGGGAGAAGGTGGTAAACATTGCTGTGAATGGTGTCGAAGCCGGGTTTCACATGTACTTGGATAGCAATGGTGAGGCTCACTTTCTCAGGGATGCAGACTCAATTACTGCAGAAGGGGATTCTGTTGTGTCCACTTCATCTTTGGGGGATGAACGGGAGGTGCTGATGCAGGATGCACAGTTAAGGAAATCCAAGAGCACTTCTTGTGATATCTCAACCATGGAGGCCAGTGCTGGGGATGGGAAGATGCCTGCGAGGACAGTCTCAAGACAGAGCACCATACTTGAGCGGATGTTTGGACGGAAACCAAATAAGGACAATGCCCCTGCTGTGGATAGTGTGTGCTCATTAGAGCGTGCGGAGATTGCAGCCGAACTCCTTGATGCAAAGTGTTCGACAAATCTCTCGCATGGTTCGAAGCTCCTAGTTCTGATCATGAACCTTCCAGTAGTCATCTGAGAGATGCTGGCAATGGTAATCAAGAGGAAACCGCAAAAATGGTATTGCCAGATTGTAGCTTGGATCATGACAAAGCAATGGGCTCTAATTGTGACAATGTGAACAGCACTGTTGGAAGCCCACATGGAGGAAGCAGGAGTTCAGGAGATGAAAAGGCGCACTGTATACAAACCACTAGTGCCGAGGAGGAGATTGTTGCCATTTATGCGCATAAGACTGATGGGATCATGTCAACTATAGACTGGCCAGGACCAGAATATCTGTCAAATGATTTGGATACAGGTAAAAGTATCAATGAGTCTGTTGATACTCAAGGTGAGTTGCAGCGTAATCTTGAAGATGTTACAGTTAGGGAAATGCATACGGAGGTTTTTTCCAATGGTATTTTTGAAATTCATGCAATTGAAACAGGCATTACTGATTGTAAAAGTGAAGTGGTTTCACAGTTGGTTGCTGTTGATTCCGACAAGTTCAACCAAAATTTTAATGAAGCAAATTCACCAACTTTTAGCACAATCACATATTTATCAAGTGAAACGCATGATGGTTCATCGATTGCTTGTGGTCATGAGGCATGCCAAGAGAAAGTGGTCATTATAAGTACCTCGGAGACTCTGGAGAGCTCATATGATGTGTCCAATATTTTGGCTGATGAAGTTCATTATGCTGAAGGTAACTCATTGGCTGATGGTCTACAGTTTGAAGAGTGTTCCAGAGTCTCCAGTGGAAAATTGGAACAGGAAGATGTCAAGGAAAGGTCACTGTCAAATCATAGTTCTAGCAATAAAGAAGACTTGTATAACTTGGGTGTTCCAGAAGTTTCTGTTTTTGATGACTCTAGTTCTCAAACCTTCCAAGCTAATCTTCCTGATAAGGATATTTCTGTCAGTACTCTTGTCAATGATCACATGGATATTTCTGTGAACACTGTTGCAAATGATCATAATACCAGCTCATCTCATGATTTAGCTTGTCAGCATGGTCTAATATTTCCTGATGCTTCTCCTGGTGGTATAGATATATTGAGTTATGTGCATGAAAATGATTTTGACGATGTAGCAAAGGATTCCACGGTGAATACTAAAACATGCTATGGGGAACATGATGTTTCTTTCAATCAGCCACCAAAAATTCAAAGTGTGACCGGAGAGTGCATTGGCCAAACACATGATGTCCCTAATAAAGTGGAAGGTGAAGTTTCATCAATTATTTTTGATTTTTCCAGTTTGAGCAAAGTCGACACAGAAAATATCAAGCTAGAATATGATGAGAATCGATCTGGTTCTGCAAGTGGAGTTGACATTGAGCTTGTGCCTGACAGGCCCGGAGAGTGCATTGCCCAAACACCTTATTTCCCTAATAAAGTGGAAGGTGAAGTTTCATCAATTGTTTTTGATTTTTCCAGTTTGAGCAAAATTGACACAGAAAATATCAAGCTAGAATATGATGAGAACCGATCTGGTTCTGCAAGTGGAGTTGACATTGAGCTTGTGCCTGACGAGCCCGGAGAGTGCATTGTCCAAACACCTGATTTCCCTAATAAAGTGGAAGGTGAAGTTTCATCAATTGCTTTTGATTTTTCCAGTTTGAGCAAAGTCGACACAGAAAATATTAAGCTAGAATATGATGAGAACCGATCTGGTTCTGCAAGTGGAGTTGACATTGAGCTTGTGCCTGACGAGCCAAGGGACGAAGCAGAAGCACTTATGTCTTTATCTGCTTGCCGTAATAAATTAGAAGATGAATCTTCACCAATTATTTCTGATTTTTCCAATTTGAGCACAGTCGAAGCAAAAAATGCCAACTTGGAAGATAATGAGAACAGATCTAGTTCCACAAGGGGAGTTGAATTAGTGCCTGTGCCTGAGGACCCAAGGGATAAAGCAGAAACAATTGTGCCGCCCTGTAAGTTTGTAGATGAAATTCAGTTTCAATTTAGTGACACTACAAGTTTTTCTGGCAGAAAGACTATGGATGGTATAGTAGCTAATAAAGCAGCAATTGAACGAGTGCATAATGCAGCTGATGGTGATGCAGGTGAAGGAGTAAACGACATTGATCTCGAAAGTAAATCAGAAAACAATCCTGATTTTTCAAGGCCCGAGATTATCCTTGTTCCTATTCCTGGAAGTGGGTTGCATCTATCTGATAATAATCTGGAGGCCAAATCTGCACCAAATATCCGTTCTCACATACACGATCTTGAAAGATCTGATAATTTTCGAGTAAGTCAGTCACTGTACAATGGTAAGAATAGCGAGGTTGATCCTGTCAAGAGTAAAAACTCTGGCTTTCCAGAGCAGGAACTAGAAGGCACTAGTCAGTCAAAAGAAAATAGTGCCCCAACGGATAAAGCAGAAACAATCGTGCCGTCCTGTGAGTTTGTAGATGAAATTCAGTTTCAATTTAGTGACACTACAAGTTTTGCTGATAGAAAAACCCTGGATGATATAATAGCTAATAAAACAGCATGTGAAGGAGTGCATGATGAAGCTGATGGTGATGCAGATGAAGAGGGAGGGAATGACACTGATCTCGGAAATGAATCAAAAAAACATTCTGATTTGTCAAGGCCTAAGATTATCCTTATTCCTAATCCTGGAAGTGAGTTGCATCTATGTGATAGTAATCTGGAGGCCAAATCTGCACCAAATCTCTGTTCTCACATAAACGATCTTGAAAGCTCTGATGGTTTTCAAGTAAGTCGCTCACTGTACAATGGTGAGAATAGTGGGGTTGATCAAGTCGACAGTAAGAACTCTGGCTTTTCAGAGCAGGAACTAGAAGGCACTAGTGAGTCAAAAGAAAATAGTGGCCTGTGTGAGCTCATCAACAGTCCAGTGCCTGATAACAAGCACTCTGATGACCTGAAAGACGATTCGTTCAACCCTTTTGTGGGTGAGTTTGTTTTACTATATGAGCTAATACGTCTGTGCGCTATAGTAGGCGTTAATGATATTTATTTTGTTCTGCAGATTAAATGTGATGCTTATCTCTTAGTCTTAGTAATAATTCTGTTCTGCGGCATGTGCAGTGAATTTTGTAGATATACTCATATTCATCAATTTCAGGGGACTGGATTCAGTTTCATTTTTTACTTTTGCCTGCAATATTGTATGTGTCAGTATAATAATCGCTAGCTGTGTCATTTTTGTAGAATTATCCCTATGCAGGCACTTGTTATCTGAAGGCATGGGAGCAGATGCTGCGTGCAAAACCTTTGATGCTGAGAAGATAACCTTAGAGAAGTTCCGTGCCATGGAGCAGTCATTGATAAGAAACGGCAAGCTAGTTGTTAGGATTTCTGGCCGTTACTTTCCCTGGGATGTAGCTGCACCTGTCGTACGGGGGATGGTTTCTTTTAGAGAGGAACAGCTCTTTGAACACCAAGGTATGATAAAGGTGGAGCGAGTTGAGCCAAGCACAAAACAAGGTGGCAGCTGGAGAATTTGGCCATTTAGTTTCAAAAGAACGAGGACTATTAACAGCATCCAGCCAGTTTGTGAGAGCACAGTCGTGAGTACTTTGTCCATTCCTGTTAGAGAGTCGGATGGAGAAAGAAATAAAGCCAGTGCAGAGATGATGGAGAGGAAGGTGCGATCGCTCACTCCAACATCTGAGGAGCTTGCGTCTCTTCATCTCAGAGAGGGCAGGAACATTGTGACATTTACCTTCTCCACTGCTATGCTTGGGACGCAGCAGGTTAGTTGCCATTCTTTCATCATCACACTTGATTTGCCCATGCAGTTTCTCATCCTCCCGCCTTTTCGACAGGTAGATGCTCACATATATTTATGGGAATGGAATGCACACATTGTCATATCAGATGTTGATGGAACTATCACCAAGTGAGTTGGGCAAATCCAGTTGGCACTTTTTTTGAATCCGTCTCCTGAATGCCAGGAACATAATGATTTATAAATACTCCATTTGATTTGATTAACTTCTTATTACCTTTTCAGTTTTAAAACAACATTTTGTGTTAAATAAAAAGTGGTAATATATAAGTAAAAGAGTTTGGAAAAATAACGTCCTGTTTTTTGGTTGATGGAACTTATCCTATCTGCTTACAAGAGGGAGGGAAGAACATGAACGTTTTTTTTCTTATTCCAAACATTCAAATATGTATTTTGTTCACTGCAAAATAGGGGCATTTTGTTCTTATTCCATACATTCAAATATTTATAACTGTTACTATTAATGCAGGTCTGATGTTCTAGGTCAGTTCATGCCAATGGTTGGTGTTGATTGGTCTCAAAATGGAGTTGCTCATTTATTTTCTGCAATAAAGGTATGCAGCAAGACAGAAGTATTATATTTCATTCCCAGATATAGCTCAAGACAGTCGCAATTGATCCATTATATATCATCTTTTCTCCAACTACAGAAGATTTTCCAAATGCCTGAAGAATTGCATATGTTTGTTTTTCTGTGTGAATTTTTGCAGCAAGCTGCCTCTAAAATGTTTTTAATTGTGTTTGTTCTTATGGCCTTCCACAGGAAAATGGATATCACCTGCTTTTTCTAAGTGCGCGCTCAATTTCACAGGCCCACCTAACAAGGCAGTTTCTTTTCAACCTAAAGCAGGTATTAAAAATTTCTCCCACCCTTTGTTCATCTGTCTGTGCCCGAAAGTCACAAGTGGTGATAATACTTTATATGTTGAATACCCAATTATCTAATAAAGAGTGCCAAGTGTTGATCTATCTCATTCTACCCACATGTCAATATGGATTTCAGGACGGAAAAGCACTTCCTGACGGCCCTGTCGTGATATCTCCTGATGGCCTCTTTCCATCTTTGTACAGAGAAGGTGAGCACTAGCCTTTTATACTAGGGACAGACTTTAAAAAACTAGTATAGCACAGTTTTTTCTTTAGTGCCAAGTTTGAGTTTCTGAAGTGATGAGGACAGTGCTGAGGAATCTGGAGGCTGCTGAATTTAGTTTGATCTGTGCCAAGTGAATGAGTATTGAAACCACCGTTGTTTGACATTGTTTTGCAGTTATCAGAAGAGCTCCTCATGAATTCAAGATCTCATGCCTAGCGGTGAGTAACTGACTAGTCCCTAAGACACATAAAAATCGAGAAGAAAAGACAACTATTGTTAGAGTACGTAATGGGCCTAATGGACCTGGGATGGCGGTATAGCCCGTTAGTCTTAGGGTTAATTAGAGATAAGGGTCGCTTGCTTAGGGGTCAAGTAAGCCTTGCTTGAGAGTCAAGTAAACCTCTCTATATAAAGAGAGGAGATGTATCAATCTAATCAAGCAAGAATTAAGAAGGAAATCCCTTCCTCTTACTCCGTGGCAAAAGGCCCCCGGCCCCTCTCGCCTTCCTTCTAGCAAATACCATACCAATTTGGTATCAGATAGCTTCGGTGCGATCATGTCCTCGCCGCCGCCCACCCCGACCCTCCCATTGCCGATGACGGCCCGCCCGATGGCCACGGCGGCGCCCGCTCTTGCCGGTGTCGGTCACCTCCACGCGCCCGTCCCGTCGTCTTCACCGGAGGAGATGACGGTGGCATCCGGATCTCACCCAGGCGGTCGCGGGCATCTACACGTTCCTCGCGAGATCCTATGGGCTGCACTGCCCTTCATTAACCGCCCCCGCATGCGGCAGCCGCCATCCTCGGCGACTTCGTCATCACGCCATGCAAGAATGGCGCCGCTACCAAAGAATAAACCCCGCCTCCGCCATGCGGCATTGCCGTGGGCCGCCACCGCCGACGAACCCCGGCGCCCACCATGCAAAAGGGCATAGCCGCACCCGCCACCGGTGGCCGTGACCTGGCATCCCGACGACGGGCCCGGGGGTGCCCATCCACCAGGTCCGGTTTTCTTCGTCGCCGTCTCCGTTACCGGCCTGGCTCGCTGGGTCCCTTGAGCCGGTATACACGACGGCCTCGGTCGGGCCGTACGTTGGCGACGCACCCGGCCATGTAGTTTGGCGGGTCCTCGGGCTATGCCGAGCCCGCCGCCCGGCGTCGGCCGGGCCCCTGTTCGGCGGCACTGATGCCCGCCTACTCGCCCGTCATCCTCGCCGCCTCCAGGCCGACGCGGCGCACCGCCGTCGCCCACGCCCGTGACACCACCAAGATTCTCCAAGCCGGAGTTCGCGACCCACGACGGCACCGTCGACCCTTGAATTGGCTCAACCAATGCGACCAATTTTTCAGGGGACAGCGCACGCTCGCGTCCGACCGCACCTGGATCGCTTCATATCATCTCCGAGAAGCCGTGCAGACGTGGTACTACGCCCTCAAACAGGACGAGGGCGGCATGCCACCATGGGAGCGCTTCCGCGATTTGTGCCTCTTGCGCTTGATCCGCCTATCTGTGAGAGCCGCTGGCGAGCTTGTGCATATACATTTCCCTCACCTGATGCAAGACTTTGCCGACCGCTTCGAGCATCGGCGTACACGCCCGTTTCAGCCGTCGTGGTGAGCTCTTCGTCGGCGGCCTACCTGACCACATCCGCGTGGACTTGGAGATGCGCGGGCCACAGGACCTCCAGACGGCCATGTACTACACCGCTGCTCGAAGGCCGCGGTGGCCACCCAAGAAGCGCCACCGCCCGGGCGGCCGGGCCGCCACCCTGGCTAGAAGTTCTCGCAGGTCGGCTCGCCCGAACTTCGCGACACCTCGCCATGGCCGTGGCACGCCTGCTCACGGCTCACCCCGCCGAAAGCAACTCGAGCGTCGCCGCCAAGGGT
Organism: Aegilops bicornis; assembly: GCA_021605145.1. Taxonomy (NCBI): domain Eukaryota; kingdom Viridiplantae; phylum Streptophyta; class Magnoliopsida; order Poales; family Poaceae; genus Aegilops; species Aegilops bicornis. The sequence continues at coordinate 332,708,382 of CM038672.1, read as the reverse complement.
TGTGCTTCAACTGCGATAAGCCCTACGTACCGGGCCACATCTGCCCGCGACTCTTCTACCTAGAGGCTGTAGACTACGTTGAGGAGGACCCCGCCGCCGCCGGGCTCGGCGACCAGCCCGCCCCAGTTGAAGCGGAGGTGTTTGGCGACCGTTGATCTTCCCCGCTTTCCAGCTCGAGGACGAGCTGTTTGTGCAGGCGGGGAGAAATGTTATGACCGACATATTAGGGGCTTAGCCCAGTTAGTTGTGGCCCAGTTTATCTTATCGTTATTAGGCGCTTACCGCTTAGCCCAATTATCTTATTAGGAGGATTATATAAACTCGTGTAAGGACCCGTTTTGGGATTAAGCAAGAAGCAATCATATTTGCTCGGCTTCCTTAGGGAGCCGGGAGACCTAACCCTAGCCGCCGCCCCTGCTCTCTCTCTCTCTCGCGCGCGCACACGCAACAATGGCGCCCCAGCGCCGGCGACCATGCCTTCCTCCACGCAATCCCTCCTTCCACCCCTACAACCTGAGACCACGCCCTGGTAGGGATCCGGTTCCTACCAATTTGGTAGTGTTAGAGTACTTAATGCGCCTAATGGGCCTGGGCTAGCGGTATAGCCCGTTAGTCTTAGGGTTAATTAGAGATAAGGGTCGCTTGCTTAGGGGTCAAGTAAGCCTTGCTTGGGAGTCAAGTAAACCTCTCTATATAAAGAAAGGAGATGTATCAATCTAATCAAGCAAGAATTAAGAAGGAAATCCCTTCCTCTTGCGGCGTGAGCAAAGGCCCCGTCCGCCCTCTCGCTCCTCCTTCTAGCGGCGCCATAACAATTTGGTATCGGCTAGCTTGATGCGATCATGTCTTCACCGCCCAACCCGTCTCTTCTTCTTTGGGATTCTCCGTCGCGCCGCCGCCGTCCTCACCCCGGAGGAGGTGGCCAAGGCCGGACATAACCAGCGGTCCAGAGATCCGCCTTTGTTCTTGGCCAGTCCCTGGGCTGCACTCGCGCCGCCCATCGCCGCCATCAGCGCCGTCGTGGCTGCCGTGGCGCTGCACTGCCTGGCCTTCACAGGCCAAGGTCATTGCGGCCGCCGCATTGCCATCCACCGCCCGCTTCGGCCGCCGCCGCTCTGGCGGCCTCCGCTGCGTGCCGGCGCTTCCGCCGCGACAGCCGCCGCTGCCCAGGCGTCCCGCCACGTTCGCCGGGCAGCTGCGGCTGCCATCCACCGCCACCGCCCGCCACAGCTCTGATGGCAGCCGCCGCTCCTGGAGGCCTCCGTTGCAGCAGCCACCGCCGGTCAGCTCCGGCTCCGCATCGATCGCGCCGGCGGGAGTCCCGATCCATCAGATCAAGTTCCCGCCGTCGCCGTTACCTCTTCCCCAGGGCGTCCCCATCCAGCAGATCAAGTTCCCGCCGCCGCCGTCACCGCTTCCGGCTTGGATCACTACCCGCCACGTGTCGGGCGGCGCGTGAGGCTGCAGTTGCTGCGCGCTGCCTCCTAGTGCGTCGGCGTGTCAGCGGATGCGTGGTGCAGTAGCTGCCGCTCCTCCCGCGCTTGTGCAAAGGACCTCGATCTCGTCCGCTGCCGGGGATCTTGGGCATGCGGTTTCCCCCAGGCGAGCATGCCATTTTCCCAGCGGCGACCTAAAAAGTCTGCGACATCGGCAGTTGGGGCGGGCGCACCCTCCTCGTCATTCTCCATCGCAAGCCCTCTACTTTTCTCTGTGCGGTGCAGACCAACAGCCGTCCGGCGGGGAGAAGGCATGGTGTCATCGACAGGAGCGCACCGCGTAGCACCACTGCATTCCGCCGCCGGTCGCCGCGAGGGCGGCTTTGCTGGTCGCTCTTGCGACCACTTCTAGGTGACCATACACATGCACTCCTTTTGTCTAGATGGTGTCCATGGGATCCAGGTGGCTGTACACGTGCACGTTGCACGTCAGACGTGCGGATGGTGTTCACTTTTTGTTAAGGGGTTCAAAATAAAGTGTACCAGTCCATTTCAGGTTGAGAGTAATAAAACAAGCCGAGATGTAAAAGGCTTGTTTTTAGGTGTTAGGTTTGTGTTGCGTCGAGTCATGGTTATAAGTTGGTTAGGCTGCAGCTCGAGGACAAGCTGCATGTTCAGGTGGAGTGTAGTGTTAGAGTATGTAATGGGCCTAATGGGCCTGGTCTGGCGTAAAGCCCGTTAGTCTTAGGGTTAATTAGAGATAAGGGTCGCTTGCTTAGGGATCAAGTAAGCCTTGCTTGGAAGTCAAGTAAACCTCTCTATATAAAGAGAGGAGACGTATCAATCTAATCAAGCAAGAATTAAGAAGGAAATCCCTTCCCTTTTGCCCGGCCGTGGGCAAAAGGCCCTAACTTGACCCTCTCGCGCCCTCCTTCTAGCAGCGCCATAACAACTATGTAGTAATAAAGTGTTGCATACATACAGGATATCAAAGCACTATTTCCTCCTGACTCGCATCCTTTCTATGCGGGATTTGGGAATAGAGATACTGATGAGCTTAGTTACCTCAAGGTTGGGATTCCCATGGGCAAGATCTTCATAATTAATCCCAAGGTAAGAAATGAAAAACATGTGCATTTGCATAGTGTGAATAAAGTCCAGTAAGTGAAGGCATTTGTTTGTTTATATTTGTGGTTTGGTGCAGGGTGAAGTTGCTGTGAATCGCCGGGTGAATACCAAATCATACATGTCCCTGCATGCTCTTGTGAATCGGGTGTTCCCTCCTCTATCGTCACCACCGGAGCAGGTCTGTCTGTCGTGTTTTCTGATTCTTGACTTGAATTTCATCAGTGTGTTTTGTACCTTGACCTGATGGTGGTGACTCCAGGAGGACTACAACACCTGGAATTACTGGAAGATGCCAGTCGCTGATATTTGAGGTGCAGTCTGGGCACAATGCTTTATGGCGCACAGCAATGTCCATAAGAAGGCGAAGGCACAATGCTGATATTTGGGGTAGTGCAGCGAGGTATCGTTGTCATAACCTGTTGTGTTCCCTGCCTGCTACGGAGTAGTAGTAGTTTCTTGCAGGAGGTCAATCCTCACATATACATTGTCTTGTGTTTCCACAGGCCAATGAATGGCTGGCGAATGCTCCTAATGCAAGATGAAGGTGTGTATAATACGGAGTAGGCAACAACATAGTCTGTACGAGCGATGCCATCATATTGCAGCTTGGTTGAAAATGGGAGGTCCCTTGAGTTGGTTTCTTCTTCCTTGCTGTACTATCGTAGTAGTACTAATTTTGTACTAGAACAACAAAACAAGAATTCAAATATCATCAAGCCTGTTGGATTGGATGCTGGTGATGACGTTGCGTTTTGCACATGTCAATCTTGTTATTTTAATTTTGTCTGCCTCTGCCCGTGGACAATTTATTTGCAAAATTAGGGCGTGTTCGGGAGCCTTCCACGGCCTCCAACTCCTCAACTCCATCCCCAGGATCCTTTCGCCGGCTTCTTCCAAGCGATCCGGGAGCGAGCGAAGCGTTCGGCGACACAGCTTCTCGCTCGTACGAGGAGCCAGCCTGAAGCCCGTGAAATTGCCCAATGTAGCCCATTCAGCTGGAAAGCTGTAGTAGGCTCACAGCCCAATTCGCTGGGAAAGTTGTGGATGGGCCATAGGCCTGGTGGTTCTCTCGTGGAATGGACAGAGTTGTTCAATAGTGGGATTGCGTGTCTATTCGAACCGGTACGCTCGTTCACTTCGGGGTGGCAACAAGGTGTAAATTTAGGCCAACTCTCGCTTCTTCAGATCCTGGGAGCTAGGAATTGCTCGCTCCTCAACTCCACCTAAAATACACTACCGTGATAGCCAGCTTCTCAACTCCATAACCACGATTTGGAGCGTTCGGCTCAGCTCCAGACCTGGAGTTGTGGAGTTGAGGAGCCGGAGGGCTCCCGAACACGCCAAATATAGCGTCAATATTGGTCGTTCCCTCCTGTTCCTGTTCCAGTTAGTTTGCTATAGGTTCTCCTGCTATTTGCTTCATTTTTTTCCTTCTGTTTATAGGAAATTGGTTCTGGCTTTAATAATTCGGATTTGCTATTTCACATGTATTCCGTTTGCTAGTTAAAACGGAGTAGATGTGAAGTAGTTATCTCACATCTAACTTTCTAACCACATGATTTAGAAATCAATATTCGTGTCTTTGGGTCCTTTTCCGTTTGTTCCAAGTGCTTGAGGGCGTCATGCACCTACTCTATCATTTGTTCCGATCGGACTCAACGATCGACTCGACGACACGAGCATGTATTTTGTTCGCTTCAGCGTTGACCCATTTAAGCACTGATGGACGCCGTGTTGCTTTTGTTGTGCTCCTGTGTGTTTGTAGGTGCATGCGTAGGTCGTGGAGCTGGCTCACTGTCTCGATATAGCCCGGTCCTAAGCCCGGGTAAAGGAGGAGGATTGTGATAGGCTTGGCGAGTCACCGTAAAAACTCAGCCATTCTTATAGAGATGAAACCCAAAAGATTTTCATTGGGGCATAACCCTCTCAGCGACACACCACATTGGAACCCGGGTGTGATGCAAAATGGGCAAGGGCCTTGCCGTCACCCCCCAGATGGCGCGCCGTATATTGATCCGGATACAGTGGCAAGTGAGCGAGGATCGGGTCATTGCATCCTTAGTGGCGTGCTACATCGGCGCCCGGATGTAGTGGAAAATGAGCAAGGGTCTTCGCATTCGACTCGACGAGTGCGAAGGGAGGAAGCTAGCCGAGCCTAGGAGGATTCGCTTAGGTAGCTGGAACGTAGGGTCTGTGACAGGGAAGCTTCGGGAGCTAGTTGATGCAGCGGTGAGGAGAGGTGTTGATATCCTTTGCGTCCAAGAAACCAAATGGAGATGACATAAGGCGAAGGAGGTGGAGGATACGGCTTCAAGGTGTGGTACACGAGGGCCGCAAAGCGAAATGACGTAGGCATCTTGATCAACAAGAGCCTCAAGTATGGAGTGGTAGACGTCAAGAGATGTGGGGACCGGATTATCCTGGTCAAGATGGTAGTTGAGGACTTGGTTCTCAATGTTATCGATCATGTATGACCCGCAAGTAGGCCACAATGAGAACACCAACAGGGAGTTCTGGGAAGGCCTGGAAGACATGGTTAGGAGTGTACCGATTGATGAGAAGCTCTTCATAGGAGAAGACCTCAATGGCCACGTGGGTATATCTAACACAGGTTTTGAAGGGGCGCATGGGGGCTTTGGCTATGGCATCAGGAATCAAGAAGGAGAAGATGTCTTAAGCTTTGCTCTAGCCTACAACATGATTGTAGCTAACACCCTCTTTAGAAAGAGAGAATCACATCTGGTGACTTTTAGTAGTGGCCAACACTAGCCAGATTGATTTCATCCTCTCGAGAAGGGAAGATAGGCGTGCCTAGACTGTAAGGTGATACCTGGAGAGAGTGTTGTACCCCAGCATAAGCTGGTGGTTGCTGACTTTCGCTTTCGGATTCGTGTCCAGCGGGATAAGCATGCCAAAGTCGCTAGAACGAAGTGGTGGAAGCTCAAGGGAGAGGTAGCTCAGGCGTTCAAGGAGATGGTCATTAAGGAGGGCCCTTGGGAGGAAGGAGGGGATGTGGACAATGTGTGGATGAAGATGGTGACTTGCATTCATAAGGTGGCCTCAGAGGAGTTTGGAGTGTTCAGGGGAAGGAGAAGCGAAGATAAGGATACCTGATGGTGGAATGATGATGTCCAGAAGGCGATTAAAGAGAAGAAAGATTGCTCCAGACGCCTATACCTAGATAGGAGTGCAGACAACATAGAGAAGTACAAGATGGCGAAGAAGGCTGCAAAGCAAGATGTTGGTGAAGAAAGGGATCGGGCATATGAGGACCTCTACCAACGGTTAGGCACGTAGGAAGGCGAAAGGGACATCTATAAGACGGCCAAGATCCGAGAGAGGAAGACCAGGGATATGGGCCAAGTCAAATGCATCAAGGATGGAGCAGGCCAACTCTTGGTGAAGGACGAGGAGATTAAGTATAGATGGCGGGAGTACTTCGACAAGCTGTTCAATGGGGAGAATGAGAGTTCTACCATCGAACTGGACAACTCCTTTGATGAGACCAACATGCGTTTTGTGCGGCGGATCCAGGAGTCTGAGGTCAAGGAGGCTTTAAAAAGGATGAAAGGAGGCAAGGCGATGGGCCCTGATTGTATCTCCATTGAGGTGTGTAAAGGTCTCGGGGACATAGCGATAGTATGACTAACCAAGCTCTTCAACCTCATTTTTCGGGCAAACAAGATGCCAGAGAATGGAGACGGAGTATATTAGTACCAATCTTCAAAAACAAGGGGGATGTTCAGAGTTGTACTAATTACCGTGGAATTAAGCTGATGAGCCATACAATGAAGCTATGGGAGAGAGTCATTGAGCACTGCTTAAGAAGAATGACAAGAGTGACCAAAAATTAGTTTGGTTTCATGCCTGGGAGGTCGACCATAAAAGCCATTTTCTTGGTACGATAATTTATGGAGAGATATAGGGAGCAAAAGAAGGACTTGCATATGGTGTTCATTGACTTGGAGAAGTCCTATGATAAGATATCGTGGAATGTCATGTGGTGGGCCTTGGAGAAACACAAAGTCCCAGCAAAGTACATTACCCTCATCAAGAACATGTACGATAATGTTGTGACAAGTGTTCGAACAAGTGATGTCGACACTGATGGCTTCCTGATTAAGATATGACTGCATCAAGGGTCAGCTTTGAGCCCTTATCCTTTTGCATTGGTGATGTATGAGGTCACAAGGGATATACAAGGAGATATCCCATGGTGTATGCTCTTTGTGGATGATGTGGTGCTAGTTGACGATAGTCGGACGAGGGTAAATATAAAGTTAGAGTTATGGAGACAAACCTTGGAATCGAAAGGGTTTAGGCTTAGTAGAACTAAAACCGAGTACATGATGTGCGGTTTCAGTACTACTAGGTGTGAGAAGGAGGAGGTTAGCCTTGATGGCCAGGTGGTACCCCAGAAGGACACCTTTCGGTATTTGGGGTCAATGCTGCAGGAGGATGGGGGTATTGATGAAGATGTGAACCATTGAATCAAAGCTGGATGGATGAAGTGGCGCCAAGCTTCTGGTGTTCTCTGTGACAAGAGAGTGCCACAAAAGCTAAAAGGCAAGTTTTATAGGACGGTGGTTCGACCCGCAGTGTTATATGGCGCTGAGTGTTGGCCGACTAAAAGGCGACATGTTCAACAGTTAAGTGTGGCGGAGATGCGTATGTTGAGATGGATGTGTGGCCACACGAGGAAGGATCGAGTCTGGAATGATGATATACGAGATAGAGTTGGGGTAGCACCAATTGAAGAGAAGCTTGTACGACATCATTTGAGATGGTTTGGGCATATTCAGCGCAGGCCTCCGGAAGCTCCAGTGCATAGCGGACGGCTAAAGCGTGCGGAGAATGTCAAGAGAGGGCGGGGTAGACCGAATTTTACATGGGAGGAGTCCGTTAAGGGAGACCTGAAGGATTGGAGTATCACCAAAGAGCTAGCTATAGACAGGGATGCGTGGAAGCTTGCTATCCATGTGCCAGAGTCATGAGTTGGTTGCAAGATCTTATGGGTTTCACCTCTAGCCTGCCCCAACTTGTTTGGAACTAAAAGCTTTGTTGTTGTTGTTGTTGTTGTTGTTGTTGTTGTTGTTTCTTTTTCCTCCCTTTTCTTCTTTTTTCTTTTGTCTGTTTTAAATTTGTAAACTTTTTAATTCATGATTTTTTAAATTTATAATTTTTTTCCATCGTGGTAAAGCTGCTGCCTTGTGATCATGAGGTCACGGGTTCAAGTCCTGGAAACAGCCTCTTGCAGAAATGTAAGGAAAGGCTGCGTACAATAGACCCAAAGTGGTCGGACCCTTCCCCAGACCCTGCGCAAGCGGGAGCTACATGCACTGGGGCTGCCCCTTTATAATTTTTTTCCATCGTTGTTACACTAGTGCAGAGACGTGCTATACAAATGGTTTTTACCCCCTTTCCGTGACAGAGTTTTAAAGAGTCGTCTTGCCTCTGTGTGCGATAGGGGATCCTTCCCACATGACGCAGAACCCGTCGTGATAGGTCCTTCGGTCACACACGCGAGGCAAAATGAGCTCGTGTGCGATCGAACGAGGCATCAGAGACAATTATATAGGCTCAATTGTTTTCGTTCATATGTACATCCTACACAGTAAATCCCAGAAAAGCGTTTCCATTCATATGTATATTACACACATTTTTTTTACGTGGAAACATTTGTCCAAGGTGGCCTAACTCAGACAGTTCTCTGGCGGAAATCATGTGTGATTGTTCATTGATCCAGCATGCCTACTTTCTAGAAACCGTGTAGGTTGTTAGAGTTCATCGCCCACAGTGTTGTGTGAGAAACTGTCTGCAATAGAAAACCCCAATAAGCAGGCTAATTGGCCTATTTAATCTCTTTAGTAATCAAATTGACATTTCTTATAAAACACACCATATATTTCATATCTGTATTACGGTAACCAGGATTTCATAGTTGAATTACATCAGATAGCTTCAGCACTCAGTTACACCATATAAACATATAGCTAACGCCATTACACAACAGCACCAAGTTTCACATGCAACACCAGAAAACTTTGGAAAGTAGCATCATACACTGTAAATAGACAGATGAATCTCATCTGGGAAACTGCAGAAGCAGAAGGCGAGTATTGATCCTTCAGTGATGTTTGAATGTCCTTGAAACTTTAGGCCAGTGGCTATGGATAATTGCCCGCCCAACCTTCATCCTCTTGAGGAAGACTTCAATGTACCATGGGTGTTGAATGAATAACTTCCTCGCCTCTTGACCATGCAGGTGGTTTGAGAGGTAATCATCGGTTAACTGCTTTGGAAAGGACTAAAAACAAAAATATGCGTAAATAGTTGTTCTAAATTTTGAAATGGCACAAGGGAAAAAAACAAGGTAAAAGAGTTAATACCATCCTATAGATGACCGATGTCTTCTTCATTGTGCAAACAAAGATCTTGCAGTTATTCATCGCAAGTTTCTTTATCCTAACAATCTTTCTGAATTTCTTGACTTGACTGATATTTATGGATATCTCATTTCTCCATATGCATATTGGGTCGAACAGTGGGTCTACACCTCTAACAGCAGGACCTACATGTGCAAGACCAAATTGTTAAAAACCTAAATATTAGAATGATTCCTGCAATTGCACAATAATGTGCTATTAGCGAAAGTATCATGCATGTGCCAACCTCGATGGTAAACCTCAATGCCTCCCATTGTTTCCCTGCAACACATATAAGGCAGATCTTGATCAGGTTAACTGAGAGTTGGCATACTATCAGTAGAACATGTGAATGAAAAATAAACAAATTGCAGATCTAATAGATTATCTCGAGACACATGAAAAAGCCAGTTAACCAAACCAGGCATTCTAAACAACTTGGAAATAGAGCAATTGTATATGTTTTCTCGTGTATTTAGTACATACAAATTCGATTTATTTCTCCCATGCATAACAATACAAAACTGTACCAACAAAAAATGAACATCAAATTACAGAATTGAACCAAATAGTTAACTGGAAAGCAGAACAAATGAACCAAACAGTTAACTGAGCACCACATTGCAGAATAGAACATATACTAGAAGATAAGACAATTAACCAAACCAAGAATGCTTGAGAACTACTAGGAAATGTAGCAATTGCTGGACCAAACTATTAACTGAACATTACATTTTAGAAGATCAGATTGCATATTAACATTAAAGAGGACAATCCACTAGAAGGCACCGACGATGGCCTCGAGAAAACACCATAAACTTTATTTTAAAGTATCCAACCACGTGGCGACATCGACGGTGGCCTCGAACGCGAGGTGCTCCTCCAAGATCTAGTGGTAGGCACGGATGGTAGCCATCGCGACCTCATCCGCACGTGCGGCCACGATTTGCTTCTCCGCTGCCAGATGCTCCTGAAGTCCTCACTATACTGCGTGCAAAATGGCTGTGGATGGCACTTATTTGGAGGATGGGGAAGTTATTTGGGAGGAAGGTGTCGTGCCGTCAGTCGGGGCATGTGGGATGGAGAAGGAGGATGATAGGAGTGGGGTGTGGATTACCTAACTATATCGACAATGCCGCGCAGTAAGAAGAAGGGTCGCCGGCGAGGAGGAGGCCCTGCAAGTAAGCAGTGAAGGTTTGAACTTGGAATGGAAGGAGGAACAATGGAAATGTGGCTTTTGGTCGGGGGGGGGGGGGGAGCTAGATATTTCCATGGTTGCTAAATTCTTTTGCTCGGTGCCGCAAGAAACTGGCATGCAAGTGTGGTTGAAGCACGAGCGGTAGACTATAAACGACAAAGCTTCCGGTGTAAGCAATACAAGAGGGTGCGCCAAGATATTTTATATCGCATCACACATGATTCTTGCTAGTAAACTGTTTGTGGTGTACCTGATTTTTTCCATTCTGATTTGAAAGATAAAATAGTGTTAGGGAGGGAAAGGACGATGTTTGAATTGCTAGAATTTATCAGCAGTGAACATGCAACTATATGAGTTTCGTGTTAAATTTGGAATTATTCAGGGTTCGCTTGGCCTTTTTATACATTAGCCGAGCTTATAGGAATTTAATGTGCTTAATTCAAATTTGAACTACAAGCACATGCTCTAGTGCACCGACATGAGTTGAAAATTCATATATGTGTCCTTGGGTGAATGTTTTAGGTCCCATGCAAGAAATGAAAATGAATTTCAAACACCTCGGCATCGTGGCTCAGCCGGAAACTTTGAGATACTTGGTTTTTAAATTCCTGTAAATCCAAAAATTGCGTGAAAATCACGAAACTTGACATGGTATCATGAAATGGCACCAACATGCCATGGTTAAAATTTTGTCCGATCTGGGACAAGTTTTGGTATAAGCTTCTTACAAACCGGAGCTTCTCTCAAGAAGCCTCATGGTTCTGAGAGGGGACATGTCACCTTTGTGTGCGAAACGACATACACCGCCCCTTCCCGCCTTGATTATTGTACAGAGGCAACATAGACCAGTAGGAGTATCGTGCTATATTTTGGAATTGATCCGGACTCATCTGGCCTTTTTTATACATTAATTGAGTTCTAGGCATTTAATGTGCATAATTCAAATTTGAACTACAGGCACATGCTCCAGTGCACCAAAGTTGGTTGACAAATCATATGTGTGTCCTTGAATAAATGTTTAAGTCCCATGCAAGAAATGAGAATGAATTTCAGACATCTGGGCGTCGTGGCTCGGCCAGAAACATTGGGAAACTTGGTTTTTAAATTCCGGTAAATCCAAAAGTCGCCTGAAAATCATGAAACTTGGCATGGTGTCATGACATGGAACCAACATGCCGTGGTCAAATTTGTCCGATTTAGGACAAGTTTTGGTATAAGCTTCTTGCAAACCGGAGCTTCTCTCAAGAAGGCTCGTGGTTCCGAGAGGGAAACCTGTCACCTCTGTGTGCAGAAATGACATACGCTGCCTCTTCCTGCCTTGATTTTTTTTGTAGAGGCAACATAGGTCAATAGGAGTTTCGTGTTGAATTTTGGAATTACTTAGGGCTTTTTATACATTATTTGAGTTTTCTAGGCATTTAATGTGCATAATTCAAATTTGAACTAAATGCACATGCTCAAGTGCGCCAAATGGGTAGAAAAATCATATATGTGTCCTTGGGTGAATGTTTACATCCCATGCAAGAAATGAGAATGAATTTCAAATATCTGGGCGTTGTGGTCAGCCAGAAACATTGAGAAACTTGATTTTTAAATTCCTGTAAATCCAAAACTCGCCTGAAAATCATGAAACTCAGCATGTTGCCTTCACATGGCACTAATATGCTATGGTAATTTTTTTTCCAATTTGCGAATGCACACACATTAACAACCAACAAAGTCATTTTGGAACAAGAGTTGCCACATTGCAATCGGAAACAAAAGTATTATTAAAACCGTTGGCGTTCTACTAACCATTTACATGCCCCCACGCGTCCCCTTTTTTATTGGCTAAGAGGCGCTGTGTGGGGTAGCTATTTGAGTACGGGAGGCGTGCGAGCAGACCCCTGCGCATGCTTATCGGGAGGCGAGCCCTTTGACCTCCATCTGCCACCCACCTTTCTCTCAACTTCTCCATCAATAGCGCCCGAGCCCCTGTTTTATTGGCGCTTAATGGTATGGCTATGTCTCACTCGACTGGGATTTAAGAGAGAAAAACAAAATCTAAAAAGAAAATTTTGCACGGATCTTGATGTAAGATCTAACGGACATATATAGCATCGACTGAGATTTAGCAAGACTGATATAAATATAAGGACGATGGCAATGGATAATAATTATCTTACATATTTAGTAAGATATCTAAAAATGCCACATGCGGCAACGTTCAAAAGATCTGGGTCGCTGCTCTCTACTTTCTTGATGCATTGCTGCAGGGCGCAGAGTTCCTCCAACACCTTTCTTCATTGCCTCCACGACTAGTTCTGGCGGCGAGTGGCGACGATCTCTTTCATGTCCTCAATATGTTGTTTGGCAACAACCACAGATTCCTCCACCAGCCTTTCGAGCTCGATGCAGAGCATGGCATTCTCGTCCATAAGTTTCTTAACGATGACACCTGTCTTCTTCAACAAGGTAGTGGTCTCCTTGTGCTGCTTCGACCTTCCGGCGATTTTCACCCTCAGCAGGTTGCGCTCGGTGCGGAGCTTCGCCTTGTCATCCCTTAGTCTCCAGATGACACCGGTAGAATTATGAAATAAGGCATTTATCTCCTCCTGCAGCTTCGCCCAGCAAGAGTTCCGATCCATCAGGTTTTTGAGCATAGCGCGCATGCGCCTGTGAGAGTCCTTGCCTGCCTGCGAGAGATCTTTCCAGGCCGCGCGGTGTGGGAGGACCTCTTTGCTGCATCCCGACATCGTGGGACATCCACGCTACTTCTGCGCCACGGCCAGACCAGTCTGCTGCTTCGACGGCACGACGGGACCTCTGTGCTGCTTCAGCGATGTGACGGGACCTCTGTGTTGCTTCAGCAGCGTGGCGGGACATCTCGGCTGCTTTCGTGGCGAGGCGGGACATCTCTCGTGCTTCCGCTTCCATGCTCGCCTCTCCCTGGTAATTTCTCAACCCAGAAATCCTACGGGCCATGGTAGACGCAAGGAACGATGAATAAATACTTGTTTGTTTGTTGATGAGGAATTGAGGAGCAATGTGCAGTCATCCTGGAATATGTAGTATTTGTAACCTAGTAATATCGCTGCTAAGTGGGAAACCGTTTAGGTTCTTATCGGTGTGAACAAGTTTGCAATTAAATATAGCATGGTAATTTGGAATGTGATGGAAGCAAGCTTAAAATTTATTGACGGTTCTAGTTTTGAAGTGCAACACGATTCCCAAATGGCGTAACATGGGCACGCGTTCTCGGATGCGTACGTGGAATTTGCAACCATAGGATGCACCGAATCGGTGATACCAGCACACGACTTGTTGCATCAACCATGCACGCTCGTTATTACCATCGCACACACTTCTGTTAATTAGAATGTGTGCACGTCTAGCGCACACAGCTTGATCTGCCTGACCATTTCTGTTTGTTGTGCCTAATTGCAAATAGTTCATCCGTGTGAAGTGTATGCCGTCTATCGCACACACCTTGATTTGGCTGACTGTTTCTGTTGTTTTCGCTCACCGCGAATAGTTCATTCGAGTGAACTTATGCCTTCTATCGCACACATGTTGACCTGGCCGACCGCTTTTGCTATGTTGCCTAATAAAAAACAATTCATCTGATTGAAATGTATGCCGTCTATCGCACCCACCTTCATATGGATGACCGTTTCTGTTTTCTGTCTCATAGCAAACAGTTCTTATGGGTCAATCAGCATGCCACGATCGCATACACAATTCTAATCTGAATCGTGCTTGATGTCACCGCCATCGCACACAGTTCATATTATTGGCGACGATTTTATTATAACACCATTTGCAATTATCGCATCGCACACAGTTTCGTCGAAGGGTCTCTGGTCCATGTGTCGCGTTTGGACCATCCTGCAGTAGTGTTAATTGACTATCCGCCATCAAACATGGCTACCTTCGATACGACCAAAAATGTTGCATACATGCATATTTGTGAGCTGTTTTCTTATAAGAATTATGCAATAATTTATTTATGTTATTCGGAACAAAAATACTTCACCTATCTTTCTTTCATGCCTAAATGCAGAATTGTTGAACATTTGTATGAACTAAGTGTGAAGACAAAGGAAAAGGAAATTATTAGCTGTTGTTCAAGAAGTCGTCTCACGTCAAAGGAAATGACCTTGTGTTGTTCAGTAAGTTCTCTCATGTCACTTTTGTCCCAAGAGAAGATAGAGTCCAAGTCCCCCATGTTTTGGACTCAGAATCAGATTGCATAGACATACCTGACTCAAACACCGAACTCTTTCATCTGGACTCCGAATTGGATGGTTCTTTTTCGTTGGAAAGTTATTTCGTGCACTTTACAAACCAATTGGATTCACCTTCAAATTCATCCAGAGCATTGAGCTATTGATGAAACAATCTAACGCTACAGCAGGATCCGAGTCAAACTACATGTCCAAAGGTGTTGCATCACCTCCACTTGGGCCCATGAGCCTTGTACTAGCTAGGGGTAGTTTTAGGCTGCCTTGGGACATCTCCCACCTCCTTGGCTGCCACCCCTTGATCCTATATAAGTAGATCAATCTAGTAGCTTTTTCCTTGGGTTTTGTTTAGATTAAAGTTCACCATGCAACTCGCGTACTTCGCTTGTGTTCAACGTCCAGACCAAAACGTCAGAGAATCCCACTTGATTAATAAAGCTTTCCTCTTATATTCGCAATATCCAGATTGCAGTTTCGGTTTCTTGCTTGTTCTTCATTCGCTCGCAGGAAATAGACCCTTTTGGTCAGGTTGGTCGTGCTCCGGCGTGGTCAATAACCCTCGGAAGTTGGTTTAGCGATTGCTAAGGCGCGACGTCTCACATGTTCGTAGTCAGATCGTCAAAGTCGATTCCCACAGAAAACATCGGGACACCTTCGCCTCTATCAAGTGGTATTAGTTTTTAGGTTGCTCGGTGAGAATTTGCAGTTATCCCTAGATTAGATTTATTTTCTTACCAACTATCCAAGAAAAAGCCATAAAAGTTAGATCTATTCATCCCTTGTCCAATCCAGCTTGAGCCTTTGCAATTTTGTTTTCATTGCTTGCATAGTTGAATTGTCGTTTGCATCTTCGTGTCAAGTCGCTGGTCTTAGTATCTAGTTCCTTTAGAGTTTTGAGTTCTGTTCACATTAGTCACGCGGCCGCTGCATCATTATCCCTGTTGGGGAACGTAGTAATAATTCAGAAAATTTCCTACGTGTCACCAAGATCAATCTAGGAGAAGCTAGCAACGAGAGAGAGGGAGTGCATCTTCATACCCTTGAAGATCGTTAAGCGGAATCATTACAAGAACGTGGTTGATGGAGTCATACTCGCGGCGATTCAAATCGCGGAAGATCCGATCCAAGCGTCGAACGGACGGCGCCTCCGTGTTCAACACACGTACAGCCCGGGGACGTCTTATCCTTCTTCATCCAGCAAGGTGAGAGGGGAAGTTGAGGGAGAACTCCGGTAGCACGACGGCGTGGTGGTGGAGCTCGTGGTTCTCCGGCAAAGCTTCGCTACGCTCAACGGAGGAGGAGGAGTTGGAGGGGGAGGGTTGCGCTAGGGGCAAGGGGTGCAGCTCCCATGCACCTCCCCACTATATATAGGGGTGGAGGGGGCTGGTTTCTTGCCCTCCAAGTCCATTGGGGCGTTGGCAAAGGTGGGAGGAAAGAAATCCCATCATTTCCCTTCCCCACCGATTGTTATCCCCCCTTTTTAGGGATCTTGATCTTATCCCTTCGGGATATGATCTTATTCCTTCTAAGGGGGATCTTGGTGCGTCTTGACTAGGGGTGTGGGGCCTTGCCCCCATACCCACGTTCATGTGGGCCCCCCATGCAGATGGGCCCCACTCCAGAACCTTCTAGAACCTTCCCAGTATAATACCGAAAAATCCCAAACATTTTCCGGTGGCTAAAATAGGACTTCCCATATATAAATCTTTACCCCCGGACCATTCTAGAACTCCTCGTGATGTCCGAGATCTCATCCGAGACTTCGAAGAACTTTCGGTAACCACATACAATTCCCATTACAACTCTAGCGTCACCGAACCTTAAGTGTGTAGACCCTATGAGTTCGGGAACCATGCAGACATGACTGAGATGCCTCTCCGACCAATAACCAATAGCAGGATCTGGATACCCATATTGGCTCCCACATGTTCCACGATGATCTCATCGAGTGAACCACGATATCGAGGATTCAATCAATCCCGTATACAATTCCCTTTGTCCATCGGTATGTTACTTGCCCGAGATACGATCGTCGGTATCCCTGTACCTTGTTCAATCTTGTTACCGGCAAGTCTCTTTACTCATTCCGTAACACATGATCCCGTGGCTAACTCCTTAGTCACATTGAGCTCATTATGATGATGCATTACCGAGTGGGCCCGGAGATACCTCTCCATCATACGGAGTGACAAATCCCACTCTCGATTCGTGCCAACCCAACAGATACTTTCGGAGATACCTGTAGTGCACCTTTATAGTCAACCAGTTACGTTGTGACGTTTGATACACCCAAAGCATTCCTACGATATCCGGGAGTTGCACAATCTCATGGTCTAAGGAAATGATACTTGACATTAGAAAAGCTGTAGCAAACGAACTACACGATCTTGTGCTATGCTTAGGATTGGGTCTTGTCCATCACATCATTCTCCTAATGATGTGATCCCGTTATCAATGACATCCAATGTCCATGGTCAGGAAACCATAACCATCTATTGATCAACGAGCTAGTCAAATAGAGGCTCACTAGGGACATGTTGTGGTCTATGTATTCACATATGTATTACGGTTTCCGGTTAATACAATTATAGCATGAACAATAGACAATTATCATGAACAAGGATATATAATAATAACCATTTTTATTGACTCTAGGGCATATTTCCAACAGTCTCCCACTTGCACTAGAGTTAGTAATCTAGTTACATTGTGATCAATCGAACACCCATAGAGTTCTGGTGCTGATCATGTTTTGCTCGTGGAAGAGGTTTAGTCAACGGATCTGCGACATTCAGATCCGTATGTATTTTACAAATATCTATGTCTCCATCTTGAATATATTCATGAATGGAGTTGAAGCGGCGCTTGATGCGCTTGGTCTTCTTGTGAAACCTGGGCTCCTTAGCAATGGCAATAGCTCCAGTGTTGCTACAGAAGAGAGTCATCAGGACTGACGCATTAGGAATCACTCCTAGGTCGGTGATAAACTCCTTCATCCAGACTCCTTCCTGCGCTGCTTCCGAAGCAGCTATGTACTCCGCTTCACATGTAGATCCCGCCACGACGCTTTGCTTGCAACTGCACCAGCTGACTGCCCCACCATTCAAAATATACACGTATACGGTTTGTGACTTGGAGTCATCCAGATCTGTGTCAAAGCTAGCATCGACGTAACCCTTTATGACGAGCTCTTCGGCACCTCCATAAACGAGAAACATATCCTTAGTCCTTTTTATGTACTTCAGGATATTCTTGACTGCTGTCCATTGTTTCATACCGGGATGTAACGCCCTCGATGCGGCTATATCTCCCACGTGTCGAGGCACGACTTAGAGGCATAACCGCATTGAAAGCAATGTCGCAAGTGAGGTAATCTTCACACAACCCATGTAATAAATAGGGGAAAGAGATACATAGTTGGCTTACGATGCCACTTCACACGAAGACATAATTAAACATCCATCAATCGTAGTACACTCAAGGTCCGACTACGGAACCAAAATAAAAGAAGATACCCCAAATGATACACGGATCCCGAATCGTCCCAACTGGGCACCACTCATCGATCATCGTGAAAAAGACACATAGTAACGACCACGTTCCTCGTCGAACTCCCACTTGAGTTCGGTTGAGTCACCTACCGCATCGTCGGAACTCGCAACTGTTTTGGAAGTATCTGTGAGTCACGGTGACTCAGCAATCTCACACCCGCGAGATCAAGACTATTTAAGCTTATAGGAAGGACTGAGTAGTAAAGTGGAGCTGCAGCAAGCGACTAGCATATATGGTGGCTACTTCGCAAAAGAGAGCGAGAAGAGGAGCAAAGCACGGTCGTGAAGCTAATAGCGATCAAGAAGTGATCCTGAACTACTTACGTCAGACATAACTCCAACACCGTGTTCACTTCCGGACTCCGAGAAGAGACCATCACGGTTACACACGCAGTTGATGTGTATTTTAATTGAGGTCAACTTCGGGTTTTCTACAACCGGACATTAACAAATTCCCATCTGCCTCATAACCGCGGGCACGGCTTTCGAAAGATATTACCCTGCAGGGGTGTCCCAATTTAGCCCATTATAAGCTCTCACGGTCAACGAAGGATATTCCTTCTACCGGGAAGACCCGATCAATCTCGGAATCCCGGACTACAAGACATTTCGACAGCAATAAAACAAGACCAGCAAAGCCTCCCGATTGTGCCGACAAATCCCGATAGGAGCTGCACATATCTCGTTCTCAGGGCACATCCGGATAGGTCAGCCTACGAGTAAAACCAGACCTCGAGTTGCCCCGTGGTGGCCCCTTGATCTGCCGGTTCAGCCAGCACTCGAAGGAGCACCGTCCGGGGTTAAAATAAAGATGACCCTCGGGCTCGCGAAAACCCGGGGAAAAAAGGCTTAGGTGGCAAATGGTAAAACCAAAGTTGGGCCTTCTTTGGAGGAGTCTTATTCAAAGCGAACTGTCAAGGGGGTCCCATAAATCACCCAACCGTGTAAGGAACGAAATCAAGGAACATAACACCGTATGGCGGAAACTAGGGTGGCAAGAGTGGAACAAAACACGGGCATAAGGCCGAGCCTTCCACCCTTTACCAAGTATATAGATGTATTAATTATAATAGATATATATTGTGATATCCCCAACAAGTAAACATGTTAGATAAGGAACAACATCTCCATGTTCCAACAAGGAACAAACTTCAACTTCACTGCAACTAGCAACGCTATAAGAGGGGTGAGCAAAGCGGTAACATAGCCAATCAACAGTTTGCTAGGAAAGGATGGTTAGGGCTGACATGGCAATCTGGGTGGCATGATATAGCAAGTGGTAGGCATCGCAGCATAGGCATAGCAAAAGAGCGAGCATCTAGCATAGCAAAGATAGAAGTGATTTCGAGGGTATGGTCATCTTTCGCAATGTTCTCAGAGTTGTCGAAAACTTGATCCTCGTAAGCGTTCTCAACAGGTTCCTCGTTCACGTACTCATCTCCCGGCTCTACCCAAAGCAACAACACAAACAAAGGAACCACAATAAATCACGGTGCAATGCACAATCAACATGATGCAAAACATGGCATGATATGCGGGATGTGATATGCAATGCGTGTGTGCGCTCCGGAAGGAAAATGATGAACCAGGCATCAACTTGGCAAACCAAGTATGCCACTGGAAAGATGAGATGATTTCGGTTGAAATCGATATAAAGATCACCGGAATCGGATGCACGGTTTGGAAATGACAAGTAAAACAAGAATGGCACAAATCTGCCATTAACAGCATGATGCCACTTAGCAAGCAACAATAAATTAAGCTACTGCACCCAAACGTATCAACAAAGTACATGGCAGTGATCTACACAAGATGCTCGACAAAAGATGAGCAGTGAGCTACGGCTAGTTCACATCATAACAGGTTCAAACAAGCATGGCAAAAGTGCACAAAATATCAGGCTGGACATGGCAAAAACAGCATCAGGTTGCAATGTTTAGAGCAAGAAAACTACCTGCTACAGGAACTTAAAATAGCAAAACAAGGCATGGAATGAATCTACTAAAAGCATAGAACAAAAGTCCCTTACTGACAATAAGCCAAAAAGGATTAGAAAATATAGCAACACCCATGTCAATATTGAAAGTTTCGTTAACAGATTCAGCAACATGGCATGTCAAAAACTGATAACAAGTAGGCATGTTTACGAGCTCAATGCACTCACTACAGAGCCTTAAATGATAAACTAAGCATACATTCATCAAGAAGACATGTCATAGAAGACATACATGGCAAGAACAATAACATAGCATACATGGATCAACCACAACAACCTTGGCAAAATTGAATAACATGTAAACAATCTGCCAGGAAACATTTTATAGCAAAAGTAGAGCTTGATTGACTCAAGCTATGGTACTCCATAATTGTAAACAAAGGTATGGATGGATAGAGCAAGACATGTTTAACAAAACATCCTTACTGAAGTATCTCAAAATATGCATGGATCTACCGGTAGCATCAAGTTAACATGACATCAAAATCAGCTAAAACAGGGCTGAAATCAGCAACATCAGGACACCTACTTTGCATGCTTGTGCTAGTCACCACATAGATCACAAAAATACATGGCATACACCCTGGAAAGATGGCATGACATATTACAAAACACATGTAGGACTCCAATTCATAGGGTGCACACAATAATCATGGCAAAAATAACAAAAGTGCAAGTTCTGTTAAGAAACAGAAACTAACATCACATAGCCCTCTTCCAACAGCATTACGGGCATCAAGATGAGCTCAAATGAAAATGATGCAATGAGATGAAATGATCTACTCTTCGAGTCGAACATTTTGACGTATTATACGTGCAAAATGGAGCTACGATGACAAAGTTACAGCACGTTGAAAATGCAATAAAAACATTGGATGCAAAATAACTTAGAGAAAATTAGGAGGGGGAGAAGTCAATCTGCCGATTCCCGAGGCGGATCGGGCCGGATCGATCGGATCGGCGCCGGTGGGCGCTATCTGTGAGGCGCCGGTGGCCGGAGGGGAGGCGGCGCCGAGGGGCGGCGGGCCCCGTGGCCGGCAGAGGCGGCGGTGGTCGGAGGCTCCGGTCGGAGGGCCACCCGGTCAGTGTGCGCCGCCGGGAGGAAGACGGGCGGCGGCGTGAGCTGGGCGGCGGCGGCGCACCGCGCTGGAGGCGCTGGCGTGGCGCCGCGAAGGCGGGCGCGGCGGGTGTAGGTGTGTGGCCCGGGCGGTCCCAGCGGCGGTGGCGGCGGCGGGGCCACGTGGCGGCGCGGGATTCGGAGGGCGGCGGCGGCGGACGACGTCCGGTAGCGGGTGGACACGTCCGATGGCGGCGGAGGACGAATTTTAGGGTTTCGGGGAAGGGATGATCCGGATTTGGAGGGGGGTTTGCTTAAATAGGCATAGAGGGAGCTAGGAGAGTCCAAATGAGGTGTAGTTTTCGCCCACACGATCGTGATCGAACGACGGAGAGCATGGGAGTGACTTAGATGGGTTATTGGGCTGTTTTGGAGGGGTGTTGGGCTGCAACATAAAAGAAGCCTTAGCGAGAGTGCGGTTAACCGTTGGCGTACCAAACGAGCTCCAAATGACCCGAAACTTGACCGGTGGTCTACGGGTGGTATACCAAGGACACTAGACAAACCTCGGTCTATTTCGAGAAGGTTTAGTACCGCTTTTACGGAAAAAAGCGTAAAAGGGACCGGCGGAGAGATAGGAGTGCGGATTGCAAAAGCGGACAACGGGAAAAATGCTCGGAATCATGAGACGAACACGTATGCAAATGCGATGCACATGATGACATGATAAAATGCATGACATGGACAAAATGCAAAAAGAAGAAAACCCAACCACGGAGGGAATATCATATCACAATGCCGAAAATGGCAAGAGTTGGAGTTACAAATGTGGAAAGTTACTTCCGGGGTGTTACACGGGATCACTTTGGTACCTCCCTACCAAACTTATGGCAAGGTTCACATCAGGTCTGGTACACAACATGGCATACATAATAGAGCCTATGGCAGATGCATAGGGGATGACACTCATCTTTTCTCTTTCTTCTGCCGAGGTCAGGCGTTGAGCTACGCTCAATCTCACACCTTGCAATACAGGCAAGAACCCCTTCTTGGACTGATCCATAACTTCTTCAATATCTTGTCAAGGTATATGCTTTGTGGAAGACCAATGAGGCGTCTCGATCTATCTCTATAGATCTTGATGCCTAATATGTAAGCAGCTTCTCCAAGGCCATTCACTGAAAAACACTTATTCAAGTAGGCCTTCATTCTTTCCAAAAGTTCTATATCATTTCCCATCAACAGTATGCCATCCACATATAATATGATAAATACTACAGAGCTCCCACTCACTTTCTTGTAAATACAGGCTTCTCCATAAATCTGTATGAACCCAAACGCTTTGATCATTTCATCAAAGCGAATGTTCCAACTTCGAGATGCTTGCACCAGCCCATAGATGGAGCGCTGGATCTTGCATACCTTGTTAGCATTCTTAGGATCAACAAAACCTTCCGACTGTATCATATACAATTCTTCCTTAAAGAAACCGTTAAGGAATGCCGTTTTGACGTCCGTTTGCCATATCTCATAATTATAGAATGCGGCAATTGCTAACATGATTCAGACGGACTTCAGCTTCACTACAAGTGAGAAGGTCTCATCGTAGTCAACTCCATGAACTTGTCGATAACCCTTAGCAACAAGCCAAGCCTTATAGACGGTCACATTACCATCCGCGTCAGTCTTCTTCTTAAAGATCCACTTATTCTCTATGGCTTGCCGATCATCGGGCAAGTCCTTCAAAGTCCATACTTTGTTTTCATACATGGATCCTATCTCGGATTTCATGGCTTCGAGCCATTTGTTGGAATCCGGGCCCGCCATCGCTTCTTCATAGTTCGAAGGTTCACCGTTGTCTAACAACATGATTTCCAGGATAGGGTTGCCGTACCACTCTGGTGCGGAACGTGTCCTCGTGGACCTATGAAGTTCAGTAGCAACTTGACCTGAAGTTTCATGATCATCATCATTAAATTCCTCTCTAGTCGGTGCAGGCACCACAGAAACATCTTCCAGAGCCGCGCTACTCTCCGGTTCAAGAGGGGGTACCTCGTCAAGTTCTACTTTCCTCCCACTTACTTCTTTCGAGATAAACTCTTTCTGCAGAAAGGATCCATTCTTAGCAACAAAGATCTTGCCTTCGGATCTGAGGTAGAAGGTATACCCAATAGTTTCCTTAGGGTATCCTATGAATACGCATTTATCTGATTTGGGTTCGAGCTTTTCAGGTTGAAGTTTCTTGACATAAGGTTCGCATCCCCAAACTTTCAGAAAGGACAGCTTAGGTTTCTTCTCAAACCATAATTCATACGGTGTCATCTCAACGGATTTAGACGGTGCCCTATTTAAAGTGAATGCGGCAGTCTCTAAAGCATAACCCCAAAATGATAGCGGTAGATCGGTAAGAGACATCATAGATCGCACCATATCCAATAGAGTGCGATTACGACGTTCAGACACACCATTACGCTGAGGTGTTCCAGGCGGCGTGAGTTGTGAAACAATTCCACATTTCCTTAAGTGCATGCCAAACTCGTGACTCAAATAGTCTCCTCCACGATCTGATTGTAAGAACTTTATTTTCCTGTCACGTTGATTCTCTACCTCACTCTGAAATTCCTTGAACTTTTCAAAGGTCTCAGACTTGTGTTTCATTAAGTAGACATACCGATATCTACTTAGGTCATCAGTGAGGGTGAGAACATAACGATAGCCATCGCGAGCCTCAACGCTCATTGGACCGCATACAATACTATGTATAATTTCCAAGAAGTTGGTTGCTCACTCCATTGTTCCGGGGAACGAAGTCTTGGTCATTTTGCCCATGAGGAATGTGTGGGGACCCCGACTCATAAGTCGAGATCACCGAATGCACGTGTACAGTGATCCCAGAGATCAATGCTCACTGAACACACAGAAGCTGAATAACAAGAGTCTTACATCCATACATACCATTTTGCAAAAGTAGGACCGTAATGGTCAGGTCTTGAGTATATCATCGCAGCGGAAATCTTCGTCGATAACTTGGACCCACGCCATCTGCCTCAACCCTACAGGCATTCTGACTGGGAAGCGTCCTAGCTCGCATGTTAAATCACCGAAGTATTCTTCTTCATATCATGTTCTTTCATGCCTGGCCAATAAAATAACCAATGGCAAGCCAATGAGTACTTTGAATGTACTACTTAAGCAACCCATGTCTTGGTTCAAGATTCAACAATGCATGATCTAGGTAAATTTTTGCAGAAAGCTAGTTTTGAGTGCAATGACATGTTCAACAACTTGCATAGCATGCATCAAGAGGATTCATGTAATCCCTAAGGACAAGTTATAGATATCAACATAAATGGAGTGGGCACCAACCCAACTCAATCATGTCAAGTCCTTGGAATTGACCCATGTAGTTCTCTCCACTCATCCATACATACTCACCAGGTTTCAGAACATATGGGCGTAACCCAAGAGCGGTTACCCAACTGTCCTTGACCGTGGTCACGGCTATTCGAATAGTTTTACACTCTGCAGATGTTGCACACTTTACCCACAAGATCCGGGAACTTCCGTGTCATCCACGACCATGATACCTCAAGTACCCGGGGTAAGCACCCGATCACTATCTTTCCCTAGACGACACTAACATGGAGTCCACTCGATTAGTAGTAACCCCGTGCCCAACATTTCACAACTTAAAATTGTGGAGCCTCGCTCCCATATTCATCACATACCAGCAGCACGGGTACCAACGGTGTGTCCGGTGCCCCATAAAAATGTTCTTGGCCGCCCTACAGCACGACCCGCCCCAGAGAGAGCACCAACTCTCCCCGTCACTAGTAATGCGGGCTCCAAGCTAGTATCGGCCTAGGTAATCAATAATGCCCTTTCCCATACAAGGGTAGAGTGGTTGCGCATGTAAGGTTGGAATAACGGTCTCAACTTAAACCAATCCATTTTTGAAACCACACTCACATATCCTTCTCCGGTACACCACTTCTTTGTCAAGTGATTACCTAGCTCAACATCTCCCTCGGGCATTAGTGGCACCCGGTGGGGTTTTCAAAAAGTCTTTGGGAACATACTTGCCTCCATCACCATGCATATCCCGCCTTTCTGCGTAGCAACTATTTTAGCATCCTATCTACTCCCACCGGCATAACCCTCATAAGGAGGTAGGGTCATGCACAATGCAAGTATCAATGAGGAAGTAACGGAGGCGACCAACCAACGTGGTTTACCATCTCATCATGATTCCGATGCAACAATAATAAGTGATATATGACATGCATAAAAAGGTTGCATAGACATGGTCAAAGGGCTGCTTGCCTGTTGTAAGAAAGTCTTCGAGGTCTTCAAATATCTCTGGTCCAACTCCGAGCATTCCGTCAACTTCGTCAACTATCCTCGAAAGCAAGCATAATAAGCAACACAAGAAGGCCGAAAATAAAAGTTCTCCAAAAATATTAATTTGACTTTTCTAGGACATCTCTGGTTATATGAAAAATAACCAGAGTGGTTTCATTGGAATTGGATCAGTGGATATCTCTGAATATTTCAATATGATGGAATCAAGGGGTTTATGGGTTTGCAAGAAGTGTACAGAAACATGTCTTTGAAAAATGAGCAAAGGTACCCATTTAACAAACCATGATTTTAGAAACATCTAGGAGTTGGTTTCACTAGATTTGGAGTTCAAATGAATATTCTATGGATTTGCAAAGTTGACAAACATGAAGAAATGGCTCATTAATTTGTGGGGTACAGAAAATATTAAGAAAAATGTTCATAAACTAAGTTATGAACTTAGAAGCATCTAGGAATTTGAATCATGGAATTTGGATCAAGTTTGAGCTCTCTGTGATTTTCTAAAGTTCATCACGTAAATAGGAAAAATAGGATTTGATAAATATTTGTGAAGAAAAGGTCTGGAAAAATGTGCATGTTGCACCAACAGGTAGCTCATGATTTATAGAGTCACTAGAAATTTGAATCATCAAATTTGGAGTCCATTTGAATTGTTTATGGATTTTAGAAACTCACTGGAAAAGAATAAAAAGAAATATAAGGCATTACCCTTATCCTGCGCACTGGCGAGAGATAGGCGTGGGCGGCCCAGTATTTCGGCCACGCTTGACGCCTTGACGACGTCGGCGTCTTTGCGAAGCCGTTCCACTTAAGCGGTGGGGACCCGCCTTTGGAGTCGTGTGCTGGCCCCAGTGCAGTCGCCTTCAACCTCCAGCGCACTCCGGCGCGAGGCGGCAACTCCCGGCGATTATCGAGGCTCTGAGCGTCTCGGCGCTCCGCCCACCGGCATGCTCAGGAGGCCATGCCGCACCCATCCATGTGCTACACGCACGCCGTGGAGGGCTGCAGCAGCGATGGCCTGGGTGGCCGCGGAGGAGGCTGTCGGCCATCTGCGGCCACGAGCATGCGATGCTCCTGGGGATGAACGGCGGCGAGGGAAGGGCTTGTGGTGGTGACAAGAGGGTGTGGGGCTATCCGGGGAAGAGAGAGGGCGGGGCCTGCGGATTTGAGCAGCTGGCCGTGGCTCGGCTCCGGCCTAGGAGGGGGATGGAGAGCCTTGAGGAGGGAGTGGGTTGGTCCAGGGGGATCTCGGGAGGGCGAGAGGGCCAAAGGAGTAGAGAGGCGGCTCGGGGGTGGCCTTAAATAGAAGGGGGCGAGGTGCACCGTGGCTCGTCGCCGACGCTCCTAAGCCCGTTCTTTGGAGGCCACGGGCGTAGCGTGGGTGTGTCTGGGGTGTTCAAGGGGTTGGTCTAGGGCGAGAGGAGAGGAGAGAGGGAGCAGGAGAGGCCACAGTGCCCAGCAGCGTCTGGCCGGGCATTGGCGAGCCAGGCGGCTCTGGGCACGCGCCTTGAGTGGTGAGAGAGGGAAGAGGAGGGGCCCAGGATGGTGGCGTGTTGCGGACGTCGAGACACCTCGACCGGGCGTGAGGGAGGCTCGAGGTGGGCCAGGGCGCCGTGTCAACGGTCGGGGCCTTGATGGCGTGCTCAGGCGCGTCTTTGGCCGGCATGCATGGCTTTTCATGGCACTTTCAAGGCGTCCACTTTGTCTGGCTGCAGGGGGTATGGGCAAAGCCGAGGAGAGCCTTGGATGATCTGGAATGCCAAGGAGGTAGAGAGAGGCTGAGAGAGAGGGATAATGCTGCTGCCCAGAGAAGAAAAATGGGTCCCTGCCCCCCTTCATCATTGCTTCTCGGGCAGGGAAGCACACCAGAGGTAGAGGGGGACTAGGAGGGGCTGTGGTAAAAAGTGGAGTCCATGGAGAATAGTGGAAGAGGCCAAAAATGGGATTTTGGTAAAGTGGCGTAAGGTGTTTGATGCTGGTTTGGGCGGAAGATGAGTCCCATTTGTCATGAGACTCCACAGGTGAAATGGCACATATAATTAGGGCCTTCCACCAATCTTGAGTTCATTTGGGCAAAGTTGCCAATGCAACTTTTGCAAACCCTAGAAATTAGCAGAAATGGACTTGTGTAGATTTAGTTGAGCAAATCACTTCTCCTTGATGCACCACTTGGTGTGGTGGCCTTATTTGGTCATGTGAACATGATCACCAAAGTTGGGGTCAAGGAGAGAAAGCTGGTAGTACAAAGTTGTTCAAATTTGATTCTGGTCAGAGAGGGTTTTGGGGCTCTTTGATCAATTTAACTTGTTCTCCAACTTGTGCCATTTGGTCTAGATGAATTATTAGACCACTTGAGCATGTTCACTAGGTTTGAGAACATTTGGACATGTTTGGCAATGTAAAGTTGCTCAAACTTCAAAATGGACAGAAATGGTTTTGAGAGGGTTTCATGCGGTTATACTATTCTCCATGACATGATACTTGTCCAGATCATCAAACATGTCATATGTGACATGCTGGAATTTTCTTGGAATTTTTTTGGAGAATATTACCTTTTTAAATATTTCAAAAGCTTGAAATATCCAGAAAAGGGGTTTTGAGGATTTGACCAATATTTTGAACATGAACATGTGTTGAAACTCTTATATATGGGAAATATATGCCCACTGAGTTTCCCTGATTTTTGTCAAATATTTTTAAAACAATAAAATAATTTTTCCTTATTAAAGACCATTTCCGGCCTTAAGAAAAAGCTTTTAAATAAAATAGGAAAATAACTTTTAAAATTATATTTTTGTGGTTTCTGGGTATCCTATATCTAATAGGAGTCAAATATATTTTTGTAAAGATTTTTACTGCCCTTAATTAAGTACTTGCAGTGCAAACCTCAATTCAGGGGTTTTGAAAAACTAATTTTTGAAAATACTATTTGGCCAACTTATTTTTGTAAGAAATTATTTTTATGTCCTATACACATGGCATGATCATTGGTTCAAGAGTTTGGAGTAAGGAGATGAAGTATAGGAGTTGGAGGATTTGTTTTATTTTTAGAGCACTTGCTAACAATGAGACAAAATTCAATCAAGGCAAAGACAAAACACTCAACAGCTTTTTGTCAAACCACATTTTATCATGATTCATTAGCTTAAGGGTTGTGGCATGAAAATCAGGGTGTGGTGACCTACCCCTTACAAGAATCTAGTCCCGAGATTCCCAAACTAAGCGTGAACGGAATACGTAAACTTGGATGCAGGGTAGTCTTCACGTCCTCATACTTCTTACCTTCCGTGTAGTGCTCCATTGAGCTTGAAGTACCTGATGGTGTGGCTTCATGTATGACGCTCTTCTTGATCCAGGTTGCTAATGGGTAGCTCGTGGTAGGTTAGATTAGGCTAGGGGTTGATGGCTCGGTGGTCAATGCCCTCGTAGAGATAGGGCAAGTTAGGAAGTTGGAAACACTTCCGGGGTTGTGATGCATGGAAAGCGTTGTGCTCATCAGGTAACTCAGGTGGTAACTCTAGCTGGTAGCCGTCTACTCTTCGTCTTGAAGTGATCTCGGAGGGGGTTGTTAAATCTTGGAGTGATCTCGAAGGGGGCCGATGAATCTTGGTGTGGGTTCCCTTGTCATAGAAAGAGAGGAGTGGCTTGCAGATACACATGGTCTTTGACGCGGAAGTATACTTCTTGAAGATGGTGGTTGGTGTAGTTCTTCCTGTTAGACATGACGGTCTTCAGATGTTCCTTGACCAGCTCAACGATTCTTCTTCCGTCTTCGGGTAGACGAGTATGTCATCAAAGAAAGATGACAACTAACTTGTCCAAGCATTCCATGAAGTCTATGGGGTACGCAGAGTGGGCTGAGGCATTGGTGATGGTCACGGTTAAGCATTGGCCACGGTCTTATCGATCTAGAGCCAAAGCCCAAGGTCAGGATCCGACCATGTTGTCTCTTGGTAGGTCATAAGGGTTTCAAGTATTCTAGTGCGAGTGAATGTTTATCACCCCATCCTTGAGCACAGTTTCTGAGATGCCAATTGTGCTATCTAGTCCTTTAAACAAATAACCTTATACCCCGAAAGCATCGACTCTTGTAAGTCAGCTCCAATCATCACTCATGCTATTATTATCCTCATGACTCCCAAGGGGAGGTCTAATAAATATATACATGTCTACAATCCCCAAACTCATATGTATGTCTACCCCTAAAAATCCATGGGTAGAATATACAAGCTGCTAAGCTTGAACGTGACATCCCAAGTGCTCAACCTATTCTTCCCAGGTCTAAGATAAAGCATCTCTATCCTAAGGAAACACGTCGTAGGCCCCTCCAAGATCTTGTTTCCTTCCTATGAATCAACTCCAATAACCCATTACCTTTCATCAATCACTACAAATCCAATGTCTATGTTGTTCCACACGATCTTCTAAAGTCCTTTAGTCTCCAAATACTTGAAAAGGCTATCTCTAATATAGTCAGTCCACCAATTTCCATTATCATGGTCAAGTAACCTCCAAGGTCAAGTTTATACCAACTCCGACAAATAATCCAATCTCCTAGTTTATTGTCTACCGAGAAATATGGCATCATGATCAAGATCATCAGTCTAAATCCAATTTACTCCCAACCATGTAAAATTACTCTGCATCCATACTCCACTAGAGTAACCTATTTAATCCAAATCTCATGTCCAACGAGGAATCCTACATGCCTTCCTCAAGTTATTTACGTGATATCAACTATCTCCTATCAATATCATCTGATCAAGTCAAATCCTTGCACTTCCAGGAATTTCAGCTTGCGATCATAATTGTCCTGTAAATCCAATTTACTCAGGGATATTGGAAGCTATGCTAATCTATAATCATGATCCCACCAAGTTCATCTTCCTGTATGAAAGCCCTGTGATCTACCAAAGTCTCAGTCAATTCCTCAGGGTCTCTGATATAAACTCATCAATTCGTTTGCCCTCCATTCCTATATCCCCAAATTGGTCTCTCCTATGGCATCATCAGTTTTTGTGCTACCCTAGGATGATAATGTGCTCGCTCGCTATGTCCACCAGTTCCATAATGAACCCAATGCCATGTGAGGTTACATAGGCTTAACTGGTCCACTTGTAATTCCGTGGGTTAAGCACTTGGCTAAGGATTCGAGCTGGGGTATCTCGTGAAGTCTCGAAAGGTATAGCGATGGGTTTACAGTCTTGAGAGGTAAACATAACTCTGAGGTTGCACTTGGTCGAGGAGGTTGTAGCAAAAGTCTTGATGCTGGTTGGTTGCCAACGTAGAATCCTTGGTGTAGTTTATCTTACCGGTCTTGATTGAGGAGAGAGATGAGAGGAAAAGTAGCATAGAGGAGGTGGGTTGCCTAAAGGGGTTCTATAGTGCAAGTGCAAACAAAACAAGTGCCGAAAGGCCAAACAAAAGAAACAAGGTAAGGAAGGTGATATAGTCACGTACTTGTTGCCTAGGGCAAAAGTTATGCGATCGATATCAAAACATAAACAATTAAAACAAGCAACACACAATCATGGTTCTATTCGAACCATCATACGGACTTGATTGCGCATAGGGGTACACGACTTATCCTACCCTAGGGGTCCTCGGACTCGATGAGTCGTGCCTTGCGCCTCGTCACGATCTTCCGGTTTTCCTCGGTGTTGCTACGTCTCTTGTAGTTGTTCGATGAAAGCGACCCGGTTGAGCTTGAAGAGTCTTCAACAACTTCTACTTTGTTGGAGTGATGGGGTGAAGGTGGCTCCTTGTAGCTGGCATTGACATGGTCTCCCCTTGTCTTCTTAATCATGACGATTCCTTTTGCCTTCTAAGGCGTCGAGTGTACCAGGTAGGCAATCCTTTATGTAATGACACTAACAAAGCATAGCAGAGGTCCAATCTGCCGGATATACTGTTGCCAGTATCGTTACCGAGAGCGGGGGATGAAGAGAACCGTTTTCCTGCTCACTATAGTGAGGTGGACCAAATGGCTAGGTTCTCATCCACCGGTGGTTGACAATGCAACAATGATAAGGACAGGGTTGCTCTACTAGCGATGTATTTCATGATCTTGCATATCCCATGCCCTGGTCATCATAGGACAAGGTTGCATCATCACAGAGGCAGCGTCAAGGGTGTCTCCATCTCCACAGGTCTTGATTCCTCATTCCTCGAGGATGTATCTCCTGTTGGTATTGTCTTGTTGTGATGTCGCCAATCTTGTGTTCGTGGAGATGTGGGTGAATGTCCTGCAAGGCATCTTCCTTCTAGATTATCCACGAGGATTACAAGGAATCCAGTGGTCAGGGGCTTAAGGTTTATAGCGACCAAAGGTTTTTGAAGGGGAAGAGGTTGATGGGGAAAGTATACCCTAAATTTTCGAAAAACTGAGAAGGGAAGAGAAGTATAGACAGTTTTTTATGAAAACTAGCGATAGTTTTGAAAATAGTTTTACCCTAACTAACGACCATGGTAACTAAGGCTTCCTACAGTCAGGATGGCTCTGATACCAGCTCTGTGGGGACCCCGACTCATAAGTCGAGATCACCGAATGCACGTGTCGATGATCCCCGATCAATGCTCACTTTGAACACACGTAAGCTGAATAACAAGAGTCTTACATCCATACATACTGTTTTGCAAAAGTAGGACCGTTATGGTCGAGGTCTTGAGTATATCATCATGGCGGAAATCTTAAATCGATAACTTGGACCCATGTCATCTGCCTTAACCCTACAGGCATTACATTGACCGGGAAGCGTCCTAGCTTCGCATGTTCGCCATCAAGTATTCTTCTTCATATCATGTTCTTTCATGCCCGCCAATAAAATAACCGTTGGCGAGCCAATGAGTACTTTGAATGTACTACTTAAGCAACCCATGTCTTGGTTCAAGATTCAACAATGCATGATATAGGTAAATTTTTGCAGAAAGCTAGTTTTGAGTGCAATGACATGTTCAACAACTTGCATAGCATGCATCAAGAGGATTCATCTAATCCCCGAGGACAAGTTATAGATATCAACATAAATGGAGTGGGCACCAACCCAACTCAATCATGTCAAGTCCTTGGACTTGACCCATGTAATTCTCTCCACTCATCTATACATACTCACCAGGTTTCGTAAACATATGGACGTAGCCCAAGAGCGGTTACCCAACTGTCCTTGACCGTGGTCACGGCTATTCGAATAGTTTTACACTCTGCAGAGATTGCACACTTTACCCACAAGATTCGGGGAACTTCCGTGTCATCCACGACCCGCGATACCTCAAGTACCCGGGGTAAGCACCCGATCACTATCTTTCCCTAGACGACACTAACATGGAGTCCACTCGATTGGTAGTAACCCCCGTGCCCAACATTTCATAACTTAAAATTGTGGAGCCTCGCTCCCATATTCATCACATACCACTGGCACGGGGTACTAACGGTGTGTCCGGTGCCCCATAAAAATGTTCTTGGCCGCCCTACCTGGCACGACCCCGTCCCGAGAGAGAGCACCAACTCTCCCCCATCACTAGTAATGCGGGCTCCAAGCTAGTATCGGCCTAGGTAATCAATAATGCCCTTTCCCATACAAGGGTAGAGTGGTTGCGCATGTAAGTTGGAATAACAGTCGCAACTTAAACCAATCCATTTTTGAAACCATACTCACATATCCTTCTCCGGTACACCACTTCTTTGTCAAGTGATTACCTAGCTCAACATCTCCCTCGGGCATTAGTGGCACCCGGTGGGGTTTTCAAAAAGTCTTTGGGAACATACTTGCCTCCATCACCATGCATATCCCCGCCCCTTTTTGCGTAGCAACTATTTTAGCATCCTATCTACTCCCACCGGCATAACCCTCATAAGGAGGTAGGGTCATGCACAATGCAAGTATTAATGAGGAAGTAATGTGAGGCGACCAACCAACGTGGTTTACCATCTCATCATGATTACGATGCAACAATAATAAGTGATATATGACATGCATAAAAGGTTGCATAGACATGGTCAAAGGATGCTTACTGTTGTAAGAAAGTCTTCGAGGTCTTCAAATATCTCTGGTCCAACTCCGAGCATTCCGTCAACTTCGTCAACTATCCTCGAAAGCAAGCATAATAAGCAACACAAGAAGGCCGAAAATAAAAGTTCTCCAAAAATATTAATTTGACTTTTCTAGGACATCTCTGGTTATATGAAAAATAACCAGAGTGGTTTCATTGGAATTGGATCAGTGGATATCTCTGAACATTTCAATATGATGGAATCAAGGGGTTTATGGGTTTGCAAGAAGTGTACAGAAACATGTCTTTGAAAAATGAGCAAAGGTACCCATTTAACAAACCATGATTTTAGAAACATCTAGGAGTTGGTTCCACTGGATTTGGAGTTCAAATGAATATTCTATGGATTTGCGAAGTTGACAAACATGAAGAAATGGCTCATTAATTTGTGGGGTACAGAAAGTATTAAGAAAAATGTTCATAAACTAAGTTATGAACTTAGAAGCATCTAAATTTGAATCATGGAATTTGGATCAAGTTTGAGCTCTCTGTGATTTTCTAAAGTTCATCACAGAAATAGGAAAAATAGGATTTGATAAATATTTTTGAAGAAAAGATCTCTGGAAAAATGTGCATGTTGCACCAACAGGTAGCTCATGATTTATAGAGTCACTAGAAATTTGAATCATCAAATTTGGAGTCCATTTGAATTGTTTATGGATTTTAGAAACTCACTGGAAAAGAATAAAAAGAAATATAAGGCATTACCCTTATCCTGCGCACCGATGAGAGATAGCTGTGGGCCGGCCCAGCGGCTCGGCCACGCGGACGCCAGGCGACGTCAAAGGCGTCTTTGCCGAAGCCGTTTCCACTTAAACGGCGGGGGCCCGCCCAGTTGGTCGCGCGGGCCCCAGCTGCAGGTCGCCTTCAACCTCCCGCGCGCGCTCCGGCCGCGGGGAGGAATGGCTCCCGCCGGCGATTGCCGAGGCTACAGAGCGTCTCCGGCGACGCTCCGCCCACCGGCGTGCTTAGGAGGCCATGCCGCACCACTCCATGTGCTACACACACGCCATGGAGGGCTGCAGCAGCGATGGCCTGGGTGGCCGCGGAGGAGGCTGTCGGCCATCTTCGGCCACGAGCATGCGATGCTCCTGGGGATGAACAGCGGCGAGGGAAGGGCTTGTGGTGGTGACAAGAGGGTGTGGGGCTATACAGGGGGAAGAGAGAGGGGCCGGGGCCTGCGGATTTGAGCAGCGGCCGGCGGCTCGGCTCCGGCCTAGGAGGGGGATGGAGAGCGCGAGGAGGGGAGTGGGTTGGTCCAGGGGGATCACGGGAGGGAGAGAGGGCCAAAGGAGTAGAGAGGAGGCTCGGGGGTGGCCTTAAATAGAAGGGGGCGAGGTGCACCGTGGCTCGTGCGCCGACGCGCTCCTAGCAGTTGCTGTAGGCCATGGGGGCGCGTGTGGGTGTGTCTGGGGTGTTCGCGGGGTTGGTCTAGGGCGAGAGGAGAGGAGAGAGGGAGCAGGGAGAGGCCCTGGTGCCCGCGCGTGCGAGGCCGGGCATTGGACGAGCCGGGCGGCTCTGGGCACGCGTCGCAGGGGGTGAGAGAGAGGGAAAGAGGAGGGGGCCAGGATGGTGGCGTGTTGCAGACGTCGAGACACCTCGACTGGCGTGAGGGGGAGGCTCGAGGTGGGCCAGGGGCGCCGTGTCAGCGGTCGGGAGCGCGATGGCGTGCTCCAGGCGCGTCTTTGGCCGTCATCTTGGCGGCTTTTCCTGTGCCTTTCAGCAAGGCCCACTTTTGTCTGGCAGCTGCGGGGTATGGGCAAAAGCCGAGGAGAGCCTTGGATGCTCTGGAATGCCAAGGAGGGAGAGAGAGGCTGAGAGAGAGGGATAATGCTGCTGCCAGAGAAGAAAAATGGGTCCCCCCCTTCATCATTGCTTCTCGGGCAGGAAGCACACCGCAGGTAGAGGGGGACTAGGAGGGGTTGTGGTAAAAAGTGGAGTCCATGGAGATTAGTGGAAGAGGCCAAAATGGGATTTTGGTAAAGTGGCGAGAAGGTGTTTGATGCCGGTTTGGGCGGAAGATGAGTCCCATTTGTCATGAGACTCCACAGGTGAAATGGCACATATAATTAGGGCCTTCCACCAATCTTGAGTTCATTTGGGCAAAGTTGCCAATGCAACTTTTGCAAACCCTAGAAATTAGCAGAAATGGACTTGTGTAGATTTAGTTGAGCAAATCACTTCTCCTTGATGCACCACTTGGTGTGGTGGCCTTATTTGGTCATGTGAACATGATCACCAAAGTTGGGGTCAAGGAGAGAAAGCTGGTAGTACAAAGTTGTTCAAATTTGATTCTGGTCAGAGAGGGTTTTGGGGCTCTTTGATTAAGTTAACTTGTTCTCCAACTTGTGCCATTTGGTCTAGATGAATTATTAGACCATTTGAGCATGTTCACCAGGTTTGAGAACATTTGGACATGTTTGGCAATGTAAAGTTGCTCAAACTTCAAAATGGACAGAAATGGTTTTGAGAGGGTTTCATGCGGTTATACTATTCTCCATGACATGATACTTGTCCAGATCATCAAACATGTCATATGTGACATGCTGGAATTTTCTTGGAATTTTTTGGAGAATATTACCTTTTAAATATTTCAAAAGCTTGAAATATCCGAGAAAGGGTTTTTGAGGATTTGACCAATATTTTGAACATGACCATGTGTTGAAACTCTTATATATGGGAAATATATGCCCATTGAGTTTCCCTGATTTTTGTCAAATATTTTTAAAACAATAAAATAATTTTTCCCTATTAAAGACCATTTCTGGCCTTAAGAAAAAGCTTTTAAATAAAATAGGAAAATAACTTTTAAAATTATATTTTTGTGGTTTCTGGGTATCCTATATCTAATAGGAGTCAAATATTTTTTTGTAAAGATTTTTACTGCCCTTAATTAAGTACTTGAAGTGCAAACCTCAATTCAGGGGTTTTTGAAAAACTAATTTTTGAAAATACTTTTGGCCAACTTATTTTTGTAAGAAATTATTTTTATGTCCTATACACATGGCATGATCATTGGTTCAAGAGTTTGGAGTAAGGAGATGAATTATAGGAGTTGGAGGATTTGTTTTATTTTTAGAGCACTTGCTAACAGCAGACAAAAATCAATCAAGGCAAAGACAAAACACTCAAAAGTTTTTGTCAAACCACATTTTATCATGATTCATTAGCTTAAGGGTTGTGGCATGAAAATCAGGGTGTGACAGCATGGTTCTCACGTGTCAAATGATTCATAATCAAGAGACTCCAAAGGTCCATCTGCGTGGAGTTTCTTCATGCGTTTGACACCAATATGACCAAGGCGGCAGTGCCACAAGTATGTGGGACTATGATTATCAACCTTACATCTTTTGGCATTCACATTATGAATATGTGTAACATCACGTTCGAGATTCAATAAAAATAAACCATTGACCAGCAGGGCAACCATAAAACATATCTCTCATATAAATAGAACAACCATTATTGTCGGATTTAAATGAGTAGCCATCTCGCATTAAACGAGATCCAGATACAATGTTCATGCTCAAAGCTGGCACTAAATAACAATTATTGAGGTGTAAAACTAATCCCAAAGGTAAATGTAGAAGTAGCGTGCCGATGACGATCACATTGACCTTGGAACCATTCCCGACGCGCATCGTCACCTCCTCCTTCGCCAGTCTCCGATTATCCAAGCTCCTGTTTTGATTTACAAATGTGAGCAACCGCACCGGTATCAAATACCCAGGAGCTACTACGAGCGCTGGTAAGGTACACATCAATAACATGTATATCATATATACCTTTGGCGTTGCCAGCCTTCTTATCCGCTAAATACTTGGGGCAGTTCTGCTTCCAGTGACCATTTCCTTGCAATAAAAGCACTCAGGTCTCGTGCTTGGGTCCATTCTTTGGCTTCTTCTTCCCAAAGAATCGACTTACAAGGCGCGACAACTCCCTTGCTGTCCTTCTTGAAGTTCTTCTTACCCTTGCCGTTCTTGAAACTAGTGGTCTTATTCACCATCAACACTTGATGTTCCTTTTTGATTTCCACCTCCACTGATTTCAGCATTGAATATAACTCATGAATGGACTTCTCCATCCCTTGCATATTGTAGTTCATCACAAAGCTCTTGTAGCTAGGTGGAAGCGACTGGAGGATTCTGTCAATGACTGAGTCATCTAGAAGATTAACTCCCAGCTAAGACAAGCGGTTTTGCAACCCAGGCATTTTGAGTATATGCTCGCTAACAGAACTATTTTCCTCCATCTTACAATTGTAGAACTTGTCAGAGACTTCATATCTCTCGACCCGGACATGAGCTTGAAAACCATTTTCAGCTCTTGGAACATCTCATATGCTCCGTTTTGCTCAAAACGCTTTTGGAGCCCCGGTTCTAAGCTGTAAAGCATGCCGCACTGAACCAGTGAGTAATCATCACTACGCGACTGCCAGGCGTTCGTAATGTCTTGAGTTGCGAGGAAAATGGGTGCGTCACCTAGCGGTCCTTCAAGGACATATGCTTTCTTGGCAGCTATGAGGATGATCCTCAAGTTACGGACCCAATCCGTATAGTTGCGACCATCATCTTTCATCTTGGTTTTCTCTAGGAACGTGTTGAAGTTGAGGGCAACATTAGCGTGGGCCATTGGATCTATAGGATAGATTGTAAAGACAATTTTAGACTAAGTTCATGATAATTAAGTTCATCTAATCAAATTATTTAATGAACTGCCACTCAGATAGACATCTCTTTAGTCATCTAAGTGATAAATGATCCGAATCGACTAGGCCGTGTCCGATCATCACGTGAGACGGACTAGTCATCAATGGTGAACATCTCCATGTTGATCGCATCTACTATATGACTCATGTTCGACCTTTCTGTCTCTCGTGTTCCGAGGCCATGTCTGTACATGCTAGGCTCGTCAAGTCAACCTAAGTGTTTCGCATGTGTAAATCTTGCTTACACCCGTTGTATGCGAACATTAGAATCTATCACACCCGATCATCACATGGTGCTTCGAAACAACTAACCTTCGCAACGGTGCACACTTTAGGGGAACACATTTCTTGATATTTTACTGAGGGATCATCTTATTTATGCTACCGTTGTTATAAGCAAATAAGATGTAAACATGATAAACATCACATGCAAATCATAAAGTGACATGATATTGCCAATATCATCTTGCGCTTTTGATCTCCATCTTCGAGGCGCGACATGGTCACCATCGTCACCGGCATGACACCATGATCTCCATCATCGTGTCTTCATGAAGTTGTCTCGCCAACTATTACTTCTACTACTATGGCTAACGGTTAGCAATAAAGTAAAGTAATTACATGGCATTTATATTGACTCGCAGGTCATACAATAAATTAAGATAACTCCTATGGCTCCTACGGTTGCCACACTCATCGACGTGCAAGTCATGATTCCTATTACAAGAACATGATCAATCTCATACATCACATATATAATTCACCACATCCTTTTGGCCATATCACATCACATAGCATACCATTCAAAAACAAGTTAGACGTCCTCTAATTGTTGTTGCATGTTTTACGTGGCTGCTATGGGTTTCTAGCAAGAACATTTCTTACCTACGCAAAAGCCACAACAGTGATATGCCAATTTCTATTTACCCTTCATAAGGACCCTCTTCATGGAATCCGATCCGACTAAAGTGGGAGAGACAGACACCTGCTAGCCACCTTATGCTACAAGTGCATGTCAGTCGGTGGAACCTGTCTCACGTAAGCGTACGTGTAAGGTCGGTCCGGGCCGCTTCATCCCACAATGCCTCCGAATCAAGATAGGACTAGTAACGGTGATCAAATTGAACAAATCATCGCCCACAACTACTTGTGTTCTACTCATGCATAGAATCTACACATAGACCAAGCTCATGATGCCACTGTTGGGGAACGTAGTAATAATTCAAAAAATTTCCTACGTATCACCAAGATCAATATAGGAGAAGCTAGCAATGAGAGAGAGGGAGTGCATCTTCATACCCTTGAAGATCGCTAAGCGGAAGTGTTACAAGAACGCGGTTGATGGAGTCGTACCCGCGGCGATTCAAATCGCGGAAGATCCGATCCAAGCGCCAAACGGACGGCGCCTCCGTGTTCAACACACATACAACCTGGGGACGTCTCCTCCTTCTTGATCCAGCAAGGGGAGAGGGGAATTTGAGGGAGAACTCCGGCAGCACGACGGCGTGGTGGTGGAGCTCGTGGTTCTCCTACAGAGGTTCTCTACGCTCAACGGAGGAGGAGGAGGAGTTGGAGGGGGAGGGCTGGACCAGGGGCAAGGGGTGCAGCTCCCATGCACCTCCCCACTATATATAGGGGTGGAGGGGGCTGGTTTCTTACCCTCCAAGTCCATTGGGGTGTTGGCAAAGGTGGGAGGAAAGAAATCCCATCCTTTCCCTTCCCCACCGATTGTTATCCCCCCTTTTTAGGGATCTTGATCTTATCCCTTCGGGATATGATCTTATTCCTTCTAAGGGGGATCTTGGTGCGCCTTGACCAGGGGTGTGGGGCCTTTCCCCCACTACCCACGTTCATGTGGGTCCCCCATGCAGGTGGGCCCCACTCTGGAACCTTCTAGAACCTTCCCGGTACAATACCGAAAAATCCCGAACATTTTCCGGTGGCCAAAATAGGACTTCCCATATATAAATCTTTACCTCCGGACCATTCCAGAACTCCTCATAACATCCCGGATCTCATCCGAGACTCCGAACAACTTTTGGTAACCACATACAATTACCATTACAACTCTAGCGTCACCGAACCTTAAGTGTGTAGACCCTACGAGTTTGGGAACCATGCAGACATGACCGAGATGCCTCTCCGGCCAATAACCAATAGAGGGATATGGATACCCATACTGGCTCCCACATGTTCCACGATGATGTCATCGGATGAACCACGATATCGGGGATTCAATCAATCCCGTATACTTCCCTTTGTCCATCGGTATGTTACTTGCCCGAGACTCGATTGTCGGTATCCCTATACCTTGTTCAATCTCGTTACCGGCAAGTCTCTTTACTCGCTCCATAACGTATGATCCCGTGGCTAACTCCTTAGTCACATTGAGCTCATTATGATGATGCATTACCTAGTGGGCTTAGAGATACCTCTCCGTCAGACGGAGTGAAAAATCCCAGTCTCGATTCGTGCCAACCCAACAGATACTTTCGGAGATACCTGTAGTGCACCTTTATAGTCACCCAGTTACATTGTGACGTTTGATACACCCAAAGCATTCCTACGGTATCCAGGAGTTGCACAATCTCGTGGTCTAAGGAAATGATACTTGACATTAGAAAAGCTGTAGCAAACGAACTACACGATCTTGTGCTTTGCTTAGGATTGGGTCTTGTCCATCACACCATTCTCCTAATGATGTGATCCCGTTATCAATGACATCCAATGTCCATGGTCCGGAAATCATAACCATCTATTGATCAACGAGCTAGTCAAATAGAGGCTCACTAGGGACATGCTGTGGTCTATGTATTCACACATGTATTACGCTTTCCGGTTAATACCATTATAGCATGAACAATAGACAATTATCATGAACAAGGAAATATAATAATAACCATCTTATTATTGCATATAGGGCATATTTCCAACAATCCCTTCCGCTGTCCACCACCCCGTCCATCAATTTCCACCATGTACTGCCCATCGTTCATTGTCATAATCATACTTGAAGTCGTTCGCATCTTTGCTTGATCCAATCTGCATCTTATCTAGTTTGTTTTGGAAAGAGAGAAAAAAAGACAAAGATTTTTTTAATAAAGTTAGAAAAATAGAGAAAAGAAAGAAAAAAGGTGAGAATTTTTTTTTCGGATCTATCTAGACTCAATATCGTACCTGAATTCGGATTGGAATCTGTTTTGCGCGGTGTTCAGTAAAACATGCATATCTTTTTCATACGAAGTCCATTTTGGCTTCAAAAGTACTCAAATTAAAGCTAGCAATGAGCTACATCTAAATAGTTTCAAAAGCAAGCTCAGTATTTGGCACCTCAATATCGGCTTCTAAATAGGTCTTTTTGCCCTCAGAAGTTCACGAACACAGCTTGTTCTAGTTTTTCAAGCCAGATTTAGAATTTTTTGACTCCTCATATCAACTTTGAATTGAGTGATTCTTTTTGCATTGGAAAGCTTGAGTTAGTAGCATTCTGTAGAAAAATTATCACAAAATTGGCACAAACTTTTCGAGAGGAAAGTTGGAGATAGAGTTTTTGGTATATGCTGCTTGGCAGTTGTTTCTCATCATTATCTTTAGTTCCATTGTGATCTTCACATATATCTGGCTGTCCAGAGCTACTTCATATCCTTTATTGCTGCTAGTTGTTCTACACCGTGACCTCATTACTATTCTAGGCTCGCGTCTCTAGTCCAATCTATCCTAGGACCAGCACAGTACCATCATTGAGCGTTTATTCAGTATTGGATCTCTGATTTGATTATTGCTAATCTTTTGCTACCATATATTTAAACCTTCCAAGCTCCACATATTTCTACATCGTGTACACATACATTCACCTGGTAATCACTTTACTCAATCTTCAAAGTAATTCGACACAGCCGATTGCCGGTCACCGCCTGCTGCGTGGTAAGAACTTGTAAGACATTGATATTTGCTTTACCATGAGTGTTTTACCACCACATCCTAGTACGCCATAGGAAAATTATTCTAGAATTTTTTTCTTATTTCTACTAAACATGACAAGATCCAGAGTTGTCAGTTCATGGGCTTCGTCGATCGTAGGGGATGTGCCACCACCTAAGAAAATACAGCAACCGTCACGAGAGGAGCAAAGACATCAGAATGCACATAATCAGGCTAATGTTTCAATGCGACATTTTACTGGTCATTTTAGGCCTTATTTATATATTGAATGGGAGTACAAAATGAATGCTATATTTGCATCTCATAATTTTGATGAGTGTGCCGAAGTTAAAGCTGCGGTTAGTACTTTTAGTAGCTTTACTTTAGTTTGGTGGAGCGAACATTGTTAGTTATGCCCTGATTTTATACCTACTACTTTTGATGACTTAAAACTTGTCATGAGAGATAGATTTGTTGATACTTAATATACTCATGGCATGATTAAAAAACTACAACATTTAAAACAAGGTAATGACAGTGTAAGAAAATATTATGATGATTTACAAACTACCTTGTTGCACTCCTTTTTAGAAGAAAGTGAAGAAGATTTTATGGATAGATTTTGGGGAGGATTAAATAGTGATATTTAGGAGATACTAATTCATGTAGAGTGTTATCCTATGGACCATTTGTTTCGTCTTGCTTGCAAATGTGAAGAGGAAATAAAATGGCGTGTGTCCCACAAGGAGAACAAGCGCAAGGTGCACATACCAAGTGTTGATATGGTTGTTCCTTCAACTACTAGGCGTACTATGACAACCACATCTATTGTTGTGAGGCCTACATCATCTCCACCATGTGACACCTCACCATCGAGAGTGCCAACATCATCTGAGTTGATCATAAGAGGTAATGACAAAGGTACTGATTTCCATCTCCACATGAGAATGATGAATGAATTGTCAATTTAAATGCACCATGTGATGAGCCACCCACTACTTTGATCACACTAATTTTAGAGGACTAAGTTGATGATTTGAGTTTGTCATGTGATCAAACAACTGCAATATTAACAATGTCGAGTGCACCCATTGAATTAACCGCGAAAGAACCATGTGAATCAGGGATTAACTAAGATTTGGATCAAATAGGTTTGAAAATAATTGTGCCAGTGCTTAATCATTTTGATATGACCTCTAATCTTGGTGATGATTCTGTGTCAAATGACTTTTGCATGTTTTCTTATTTAAGCATGTTGTAGCATGTAAATTTGATGCAAGTAAAGTTTATTCACCAATGTTGGGATGGTTTAATGATGAACATTGTCAATCTTTTGATATGAATAAGAGCTTCACTTATATGTGCAAATCGAGTTGCAATATTTTCATGCCTTCTACTTCTTGTGATAATTTTTTGGCTTTATATTTTATGAACTATGA
This sequence comes from Aegilops bicornis, assembly GCA_021605145.1. Taxonomy (NCBI): domain Eukaryota; kingdom Viridiplantae; phylum Streptophyta; class Magnoliopsida; order Poales; family Poaceae; genus Aegilops; species Aegilops bicornis. The sequence goes on along the minus strand of CM038672.1, from coordinate 332,664,889 downwards.
AAGTTACTCATGTATACATGTGTCATATGTGCAAAAACCAAGGGAAGTAAAAATGGACAACATATACATACACAACATGTACATCTTGTTTCTTTTGTTAGCCACATTTCAGATTAAGCAACGCCGAGGACAACTTTGTTTTCAAGAACGAGAGGATGATGAGGATGTGGCTACCTTGGATACGACCAAAAATGTTGCATACATGCATATTTGTGAGGTGTTTTCTTATAATAATTATGCAATAATTTATTTATGTTATTCGAAGCAAAAATACTTCACCTATTTTTATTTCATGCCTAAATGCAGAATTGCTGAACACTTGTACGAACTACGTGTGAAGACAAAGTAAAAGGAAATGGTTAGCTGTTGTTCAAGAATTCGTCCTCATGTCAAAGGAAATGATTTTGTGCTATTCAAAAAGTCCCCCCACCTCACTTTTGGTCCGAGAGAAGATAGAGTCCAAGTCCCCCACGTTTTGGACTCAGATTCGGACTGCACAGACATACCTGACTCAAAACGCCAAGAACTCTTTCATCCGGACTCGGAATTGGGTGATTCTTTTTTTTGTTGGGAAGTTTATTTCGTGTACTTTCCTACCCAATTGTATGCACCTTAAAATTCGTCTGGAGCATTGAGATATTGATGAAACAATCTGATGCTGCAACAGGATCTGAGTCAAACTACAAGTCGAAAGGTGTTGCATCACCTCCACTTGGGCCCATGGGCCTTGTATGACCTAGGGGTAGTTTTAGGCTGACTTGAGACGTACTACCACCTTCTTGTCTGCCACCCCTTGCTCCTATATAAGTAGATCAATCTAATAGCTTTATTCTTGGGTTTTGTTTAGATTACAGTTCGGCATAGCTGCAACTCGCGTACTTCCTTTGTGTTCAAAGACCGGAACAAGACGTCAGAGAGCCCCACTTGATTAATAAAGCTTTCCTCTTATATTCGCAATATCCAGATTGCAGTTTTTGTTTGTTGCTTGTTTTTCATTTGCTCGCAGGAACGTGGTCAGGTTGATCGTTCTCCGGCGTGGTCAATAACCCTTGGAAGTTGGTTTAGCGATTTCTAAGGCATGACGTCTCACGAATTCGTAGTCGGATCATCAAAGTCGAATCCCACAAAAAACCATATCTATTCCATCAAAACATCAAGACACCTCCGCCTCTATCATTTCATGCACTAGACAACACAACCAAGAGTCCAAACGGATGGAAAGGGTTAGGCAATCCACATATACACTACGTGAATAGAGTCAAAAGATATGGGGTTAGACAATCCACATATACACTTCAACATCCCCTGGCACATGTGACACAAAAGTCAACACGTGAATAGACTCAAACATATGGCTTAAGAGGCCTATACGTGGACAACGGGGGGCAACAACCATTTTTTGGATAAATTGTGAAAGCTAGGACTTGAACTCAAGATCTTGGGCTCTGATATCATGTTATGCTTCATACACTAGCCAACGCAACTAAAAGTCTGAACTGATGGAAAGGGCTAGGCAATCCACATATACACTTCAACATAAACAAAGGGGTTGTCTTTTTTCTTGATCCAGTTGAAAAAGTCCACCCTCAACTTGTAACTGGGGCCCGATCTTCTTTTGTCCAAGTTGAAATCACACCCTTGAATCGCAACTAGGCCTCAACATTTTTTTGTTTCAGTTGCAAGCTCACCCTCAAGTCGCAACTGAGGTCCGAACTTTTTTTGTCCCAATTGCAAGTCCACCCTCCACTGGTACATCGAGCTGCTATACAAACATTTTTTAATCCCTTTCCGCGACGATATTTTTGAACCGTCACCCAGTGAGTGTGGGCGATAGGGGGTCCTTCCCACATGACCAGAAACCGTCAGGGACAGGCCCTCCGGTCATACACGCTGGGCAAAATGAGATCATGTGCGATGGGCGAGCGATCATATACAATTATATAGGCCCAATCAGTTTCGGTTGTAAGTACATCCCACACAGCCAGCCCCAGACAAATGTTTCCGTTTGTATGTACATTCCACACAGTCTATCCAAGGAATATGTTTCCGTTTGTATGTACATCCCACACAGTCAATGCAAGAAGTACATTTCCGTTCATATGTACATCCCACACAGTCAATCCATGGAAAACATTTCCGTTCGTATATACATCCCACAAAATTTTATGTATAGCCTCGTGTGTGATAGGTGTAATGATCACACAGGCTCTGCCTCTGTTAACAGTTTGCTTTTATTCAACTACATCACACACGATTTGATGAATAAAAGGGTATGTCATTGGGCTATCCATCACAACCGCTTTTACTACTAGAACTGTTTGCAAAGTTCCATGGCCCATTTAGCAGGTTTATTAGTTTAAAATTAATAATTCCAGTATTACGAAAATTCACATTTCATATCGAACAGATGTTTGCCAGTTTCATATGATAGCTACCTGCAATATTCACATTTCATTTCCTGAAAGTGTTGTCAATGTTGAAGAATATTCCAATTTCATATATTTTTACATTACAGTATGATAGCTACCTGAAAACAGCACATTACAACATATAGCTAGTTCACCTTCATAAGAACAATATTAGAACAATATATTCATTTCCCTAATCAACTGATGCATGATCAACCAGGTTCGTCTTCTCCACCTCTCCTTTCAGTTCAGTAAGAACCTATTTTGCACTGACCAACTAGGAAAGTGCCTCCTCCTTTGCCAACACCATCTTAGCAAAGTCTAATCTATAAAATCTGAGCTCATTCTCCATCTTCCTCTTTTTTCCCCGCATCTTGAAATATTCTTCAGCATTGACAACACTTTCTCTAAGCCTATCTCTGTTCTCTTCCTCATACATGCTCTAGAGCTTTGCTAGGCACATCTTCAAAGACTGTGGCCACTCTTGATCAACCCACTCCAGGTAAACATTCCCGTTCATCGTATAATATTTAAAACTAAATCAGCAACAATTGTAGGGGAAATGGGTTTCTAGCAACATAGAAAAATCACCAAATACATATTTTGAAAAACTGAAGAAACATGTTAATTATGACATATCTTCTCAAAAAGATCAATGTGCAAATGAATTAATTGCTACTAAGACAAAAACCAAATTCTGAAACATCAAAAGCTATAATTAATTGCAAGAACGCTACAAGTTCTTAGTCATGTACTATAAATAACAAATTGAACATTTTATGAGGAAGCTAAATAACAGCAACAACATAGGGACAACGTATGGATGACATTCAATTGATACTAAGAGGTGTGTACATGCACAAATTTAGTAACATAGAACTAATAGTACTAAGGTCGTCCACTATGTATGCCAAAACCGTTGTCAAGAAAACTGTTGCTACATTTGGCACCGGTGCCCTGCACTGGCAAGCCGATCTGAGAGGAAAAAATCGAGGAATGGACTCCGGAGCACCTAGTTGCTCCGATGCCCAGTTCCTTCGTGCAATAAGGATTTAGTATTTTATTGCTTGGCTTCTCAGATGTGTGGACCAAAGTTGGCTGCACAAACTGCTTAAGCGGTGCCAAATAATTTTCTAATGGCACTGCTGATGAGATGGCAACATTTTTTGATACTAGGTAGAAACTGTGACACTGTCGTAATCACATCCAGAATAACATAGCATAGTGACAGTGTCTGAATCACACCTAACAAATGATTTGTAACAACGAAAGTGGGTCTAACCTTCTCAGCACATGCCAAAAACTTCCTCCCACTGTTCACAGATTCAAACGCAACTAACTTCACGCATTGAGATTGATGGTGACAACAAGCAGGCAGATCTTCAGCCACCCCGCTCCATTCATTGAAACTGATGGTCCTAGGGAGCTACAAGAGGAAGAAATGACTCAAATCGACCACCGGGTTAAAATTGTTCATTTAAATCATAACCTGAGAGGGAAGAGAGGCATACCCAGGTTGTGAAAGAGTCGTCGGAAGAGGAGGAACCGCTGGAGAGGTCATTGAAGAAGACCATGGTGACCGCGACGGTCGGATGCGAGACGGTGAGAGCGAGGAAGCAAGCGAGAAAGCGACTATAGCTTCAGAAGGAAGGAAGGAGGAAGCATGGGAAATGTGACTTGTGGTCAGGGAGAAAAGGGGTGGGGAGGGGGGGGGGTAGATATTTCGGTGATAGGCCAATTTTTTTAGAGGTGGAGGGATACTTTGCATGCTGTGCCGCCGGACACCATTCACTTTGAACGAATGTGTGCATCGTAAACGATTCTTATGCTTTACGCGCATGGGATAAGTTTGATCATTCAAATTTTGGTTGAAATCTCCCTGGGTACTATCCTCATCCATGCCATTGCATAATTTAACACTGCTTGCTAATTTGAGCACACTGATAACCCACAAGTATAGGGGATCAATTGTAGCCTCTTTTGATAAGTAAGAGTGTCGAACCCAACGAGGAGGTAAAGGTATAACGAATATTCCCTCAAGTTCTATCGACCACCGATACAACTCTACGCACGCTTAACGTTCGCTTTACCTAGAACAAGTATGAAACTGGAAGTACTTTGTAGGTGTTATTGGATAGGTTTGCAAGATAATAAAGAGTGTGTAAATAAAAACTAGGGTCTGTTTAGATAAAGAAGCAATAAAGTTAGTATAGCGAGTGTGGAAAAGTGGTGGTAGGAGTTGTGAAATTGTCCCTAAGCAATTGACTACTTTACTAGACCGATAGCAAGTTTTATGTGGGAGAGGCCACTACTAGCATGTCATCCCTGACGTGGAATTCTATGCACTTATGATTGGAACTATTAGCAAGCATCCGCAACTACTAACGTTCATTAAGGTAAAAGCCAACCATAGCATTAAGATATATTGGTCCCCCTTCAATCCCGTATGCATCAATTTCTATGCTAGGTTGAAGCTTCTGTCACTCTTGCCCTCCAATACATAGTCCTATCAACATACAACTAACCCTATGGTGTGATCCATGTGCGTGCTCATATGATGGGCACCAAAGGACATCAACATAACCACAAGCAAATTAAACCAATCATAGCAATTCACCAATTACCGATAGGACAACGAAAATCTACTCAGACATCATAGGATGGCAACACATCATTGGATAATAATATGAAGCATAAAGCACCATGTTCAAGTAGAGGGTACAGCGGGTTGCGGGAGAGTGGACCACTGTACATAGATGGGGGAAGGTGATGGAGATGTTGGTGAAGATGACGGAGGTGTTGGTGTAGATTGGGGTGATGATGATGTCCCCGACGGTGTTCCGACGCCACCGGGAGAGAGGGGGAGAGGGCCCCCTCGTCTTCTCCTTCCTTGACCTCTCCCTAGATGGGAGAAGGGTTTCGCCGCTGGTCCTTGGCTTCCATGGCATGGGAGGGGCGAGAGCCCCTCCGAGACTGGATCTGTCTCTCTGTCTCTCTCTGTTTCTGTGTTCCCTGATTCTGCCCTTTCGCCGTTTCTTATATTCCCGGAGATCCGTAACTCCGATTGGGCTGAAATTTGGACACGATTTTTATCCAGATATTTGCTCTCTTGCGGAGAAAGAAGGGCACCAACCACCTTACGGAGTGGCCACGAGGGCCCAGGGCGCGCCCCTCACCCTCGTGGGCCCTCGGGCATCATTTCGCGTTGATTCCACTTCCCAAAATTCACATATATTCCAAAACAATTCTCCGTCAGTTTTTATCCCGTTTGGACTCCGTTTGATATGGATTTTCTGCGAAACAAAAAACATGCAACAAACAGGAACTGGCACTAGGCACTGGATAAATATGTTAGTCCCAAAAATAGTATAAAAAGTTGCTAAAAGTATGTAAAAGTTGTATAATATTGGCATGGAACAATAAAAAATTATAGATACGATGGAGACGTATCAGCACCCCCAAGCTTAATTCCTGCTCGTCCTCGAGTAGGTAAATGATAAAAAAGATAATTTTTGATGTGGAATGATATACCTAGCATAATCTTGATCATGTAATCTAATCATGGCATGAATATTAAAACATAAGTGATTCAAAGCAATAGTCTATAATTTGACACAAAGACATCAATACTCAGGCATCCCAACAAACAATCATGTCTTTCAAAATATCAATGGTAAAAAAGCTATCCCTACAAAATCATATAATCTTGTCATGCTCTGTCTTCTTAACACAAAGTATTTATGATGCATAACCCCGATGACAAGCCGAGCAATTGGTTCATACTTTCGCGCTTCAGCTTTTTCAACTCTCACGCAATATATGAGCGCAAGCCATGGACATAGCACTATGGGTGGAATAGAATATGATGATGGAGTTTGTGTGGAGAAGACAAAAAAAGAGAAAGTCTCACATCGACGCGGCTAATCAAAGAGCTATGGAGATGCCCATCAATTTATGTCAATGCGAGGAGTAGGGATTGCCATGCAACGAATGCACTAGAGCTATAAGTGTATGAAAGCTCAAACTGAAACTAAGTGGGTGTGCGTCCAACTTGCTTGCTCATGAAGACCTCGGGCATTTGAGGAAGCCCATCATTGGAATATACAATCCAAGTTCTATAATGAAAATTCCCACTAGTATATGAAAGTGAGAACTCAAGAGACTCTCTATATGAAGAACATGGTGCTACTTTGAAGCACAAGTGTGGAAAAAGGATAGTAGCATTGTCCCTCCTTTTTTTCTTTTTTTGGGCCTTTCCTTTTTTTATTTGGCCTTTCTCTTTTTTTATTTGGCCTTTCTTTTTTATTTGGCCTTTCTCTTTTTTTCACGGGACAATGCTCTAATAATGATGATCATCACACTTTTATTTACTTACAACTCAATATTACAACTCGATACTAGAACAAAGATATGACTCTATATGAATGCCTCCGTGATGTCTTAGGGATGTGCAATGATCTAGCATAGCAATGACATCAAAAAACGGACAAGCCATGAAAAAATCATGCTAGCTATCTTAGGATCATGCAAAGCAATATGACAGTAAATGCTCAAGTCATGTATATGATGATGATGGAAGTTGCATGGCAATATATCTAGGAATGGCTATGGAAATGCCATGATAGGTAGGTATGGTGGCTGTTTTGAGGAAGATATAAGGAGGATTATGTGTGATAGAGCGTATCGTATCACGGGGTTTGGATGCACCGGCGAAGTTTGCACCAACTCTCGAGGTGAGAAAGGGCAATGCACGGTACCGAAGAGGCTAGCAATGATGGAAGGGTGAGAGTGCGTATAATCCATGGACTCAACATTAGTCATAAAGAACTCACATCCTTATTGGAAAAATCTATTAGTCATTGAAACAAAGTACTACGCGAATGCTCCTAGGGGGATAGATTGGTAGGAAAAGACCATCGCTCGTCCCCGACCGCCACTCATAAGGAAGACAATCAATAAATACCTCATGCTCCAACTTCATTACATAATGGTTCACCATACATGCATGCTACGGGAATCAAAAACTTCAACACAAGTATTTCTACAATCCACAACTACCCACTAGCATGACTCTAATATCACCATCTTTATATCGCAAAACTATTGCAAGGAATCAAACATATCATATTCAGTGATCCATAAGTTTTATGTAGGATTTTATGACTAACCATGTGAATGACCAATTCCTGTCATCTCTCTAAATAGATATAAGTGAAGCAAGAGAGTTTAATTCTTTCTACAAAATATATGCACACGCTCTAACAAATATAAGTGAAGCAAGAGAGCATTCTAGAAATGGCGGTTTTCTATGTGAAGAGAAACATGCAATCCAAACTTCAAATGATATAAGTGAAGCACATGAAGCATTCTATAAAGCCATACTCAAAAGATATAAGTGAAGTGCAAAGAGCATTCTATAAATCAACCATGGACTATCTCATACCAGCATGGTGCATCAAAGAAAAATGAAAACTAAATGCAAAAGACGCTCCAAGATTTGCACATATCATATGAACGAAACGATTCCGAAAACATACTGATACTTGTTGAAGAAAGATGGGATGCCTTCCGGGGCTTTCCCAAGCTTAGACGCTTGAGTCTCCTTGAATATTTACTTGGGGTGCCTTAGGCATCCCCAATCTTGAGCTCTTGCCTCTCCTCCTTAGCCTCATATCGAGACATCCTCGATCTTCGAACACTTCATCCACACAAAACTCAACAGAAAGCTCGGTAAGATCCGTTAGTATAATAAAGCAAATCATTACTCTAAGTACTGTTGCAAACTAATTCATATTTTGCTTTTGCATTGTAGCTTTTGTAATATAACTTTTCCATGGCTTAATCCACTGATAGAAATTGATAGTTTCATCAAAACAAGCAAACTATGCATCAAAAACTTAATCTGTCTTAAACAGGACAGTCTATAGGAATCTGAGCATTCACCATACCTCTGGTACTCCAAAAATTCTGAAAAAATTAGGAAAAATAAACAATTTGTATAGAAAGACAGTGCATAAAGTTTCAGATCCATTTGATGTTCTAGTAAAAAAAATGTAAAATCGCGCACTACAGCCAGAGTTTCCGTTTTGCACTGCACAAACCAACAAGCAATGTAAACATCCTAAAGGAAAATCTTGGCACATTATTTTTGTTTATAAAATTTATAAAAGCACACAACAGAAATAAATGACTCTCTAAAACTTTCGGGTTGTCTCCCTGGCAGCGCTTTCTTTAAAGCCATTAAGCTAGGCATATAGTGCTCAAGTAATGGATCCACCCGGATCCCAAGGTATACAAAGCCATTTTTAATTAACAATGATTTGTGATTTAGTAGTGAGCACAAAGTAACATATATCATGCAACAACGAAGTCTAAATCTCTTCCTATGCATCGGCATGTCATAAAAGAACAATTCATGCACACAAAGTAAAGGCCAATGCATGGTATAAACAGTTTCTTGCAATTTTATCATATTGGAAACATGGAGAGGCGGAGATGTAGTTCCTCTCTCATAATAATTGCAAGTAGGAGCAGCAAGCACATGCATATTATATCTATAAAAATCATCATGTGTAGTAGTAAACGCAACCCATCAATATAATCCTTAATAAGGGCAAACTTCTCCGATATAGTGTAGTCGGGAGAATTCAAAAAGATAATAGGACTATCATGCATGGGTGCAATAGCAACAATTTCATGTTTAACATAAGGAACTATAGCAAGTTCATCTCCGTAAGCATAATTCATATTGGCATCTTGGCCACAAGCATAGCAAGCATCATAAAAAAGGGATATTTCAAAAGAATCAACGGGATCATAACAATCATCATAGCAATCATCCTTCGGTAAGCACGAAGGGAAATTAAACAATGTATGAGTTGAAGAGTTACTCTCATTAGAGGGTGGGCATGGGTAGCTAATCCACTCTTCCCCTTTTTGTTCTTCACTCTCCTCATCATCTTTTTCATCCAATGAGCCCACAGTTTCATCAATTCCTTCTTCCATAGACTCCTGCAAAATATTAGTCTCTTCTTGGACAACGGAGACTCTCTCAATAAAATCATCAATATCGGAATTAAATTCATAATTGTCATAGCAATATTTAAGTATAGCAAAATTTTCATGTCTGTAAACAACATCATCAAGATTTTCACACTCTTTAAACAAAGATTCAATTTCATAAGCACCCATAAAAGCAACAAATTCTTCTATTTGTTCCACATCATAGTAATCATATATACCATTAGCATAAGAAGCCAAGCTTTTATCATCATTAAATTTGCATGAAAAGGGAAGGTGTGGAGCCTTCATCCTAGAGCAACAAGTATAATCATATCTCAAGCGTAGTTCCCGATCATACCAATGCAACATATGAATTTGATCCCATAATAGTTTCCCTTTTTGAGTCAAGCGATAATCCCTAAAGTATTCACGTTGATCCAACATGTCTCCCATTATATAATTGAATGGGGTTTTCTCAGGATTATTAAAGTAGTACATAATATCTTTCACATAATGAGCATCAAGGGTTTTAGGAGGTTCCCCATCTCCATGAGTAGCAAGTAAACCTAATTTTTTTGGTATTTCATGTTCCATATCCATAATTAAAGATAGAGAACAACTTAGAACAGCAAATAAAAATTACTTAGTGATAAAGCAAACAAGCACACACGAGAATATTCACCCCACGCTATAACTCCCCGGCAACGGCGCCAGAAAAAGGTCTTGATAACCCGCAAGTATAGGGGATCAATTGTAGCTTGTTTCGATAAGTAAGAGTGTCGAACCTAACGAGGAGCTAAAGGTAGAACAAATATTCCCTCAAGTTCTATCGACCACCGATACAACTCTACGCACGCTTAACGTTCGCTTTACCTAGAACAAGTATGAAACTGGAAGTACTTTGTAGGTGTTGTTGGATAGGTTTGCAAGATAATAAAGAGCGCGTAAATAAAAACCAGGGGCTGTTTAGATAAAGAAGCAATAAAGTTAGTATAGCGAGTGTGGAAAAGTGGTGGTAGGAGTTGCAAAATTTTCCCTAAGCAATTGACTTCTTTACTAGACCGATAGCAAGTTTTATGTGGGAGAGCCATTGCTAGCATGTCATCCCTAACTTGGAATTCTATGCACTTATGATTGGAACTATTAGCAAGCATCCGCAACTACTAACGTGCATTAAGGTAAAACCCAATCATAGCATTAAGATATATTGTTCCCCCTTCAATCCCGTATGCATCAATTTCTATGCTAGGTTGAAGCTTCTATCGCTCTTGCCCTCCAACACATAGTCCTATGAACATACAACTAACCCTATGGTGTGATCCACGCACGCGCTCATATGATTGGCGCCAAAGGACAGCAACATAACCACAAGCAAATTAAACCAATCATAGCAATTCACCAATTATCGATAGGACAACGAAAATCTACTCAGACATCATAGGATGGCAACACATCATTGGATAATAATATGAAGCATAAAGTACCATGTTCAAGTACAACGGGTTGCGGGAGAGTGGACCGCTGTAGATAGATGGGGGAAGGTGATGGAGATGTTGGTGAAGATGACGGAGGTGTTGGTGTAGATTGCGGTGATGATGATGGCCCCGGCGGCGTTCCGGCGCCACCGGGAGAGAGGGGGAGAGGGCCCCCTCTTCTTCTTCTTCTCCTTCCTTGACCTTCTCCCTAGATGGAGAAGGGTTTCCCCTCTGGTCCTTGGCTTCCATGGCATGGGAGGGGCAAGAGCCCCTCCGAGATTGGATCTGTCTCTCTGTGTTTCTGCGTTCCCTGATTCTGCCCTTTCACCGTTTCTTATATTCCCGGAGATCCGTAACTTCGATTGGGCTGATATTTGGACATGATTTTTATCCGGATATTGGCTTTCTTGCGGCGAAAGAAGGGCACCAACCTCCTTACGGAGTGGCCACGAGGGCCCAGGGAGCGCCTGACCCCCTGGGGAGCGCCCCTCACCCTCGTGGGCCCCTCAAGCATCGTCTCGCGTTGATTCCACTTCCCAAAATTCACATATATTCGAAAAAAAATCACCGTCAGTTTTTATCCCGTCTGGACTCCGTCTGATATGGATTTTCTGCGAAACAAAAAACATGCAACAAACAGGAATTGGCACTGGGCACTGGATCAATATGTTAGTCCCAAAAATAGTATAAAAAGTTGCCAAAAGTATGTCAAAGATGTATAATATTGGCATGGAACAATCAAAAATTATAGATACGACGGAGACGTATCACACACAGACCACACTTATTGAATCGAGCAATTTTAGTAATTAAACAGAGCCAGTTGACGTAAACATTGCTCTAACAAAACACCAGCATTATAAACAAAGGCTAAGTACGCATAATTTTAACAAAGCCACCGCCGCGCCGGCCTATGCCTCACCAATGTAAGATGAGACTTCGATGACTTGTCATGGCGACATGCTGCCATTGGTGGACTCTGCGTCCCCCCCAGCTGAAGTCGACCGCATCCTCGTCCTCATCCTCGTCCTCGACGTTACCCTCAAGGTTGTAGTACTCGTAGTAGTAGCTGCGCCAGAGCTCGCGTTGGTACACCGCCGCCAATTCCTTGACAGACAGACTCTTCTCTACCTCGACCTCAGCCACGCGCAACTCCTCCTCCCGGCGCTCCTCGATCTCCATCGCCTCCTGCATCTCCAGCTCCCGCTCGGCGATCTTATGAGGAAGCAGGTGCTTCATGGCCCCCTTCGCTTTTTTGCACGTGGGTTGCATGCTGGATTCCGAGGAGGCCTGGAATATCTTGGCATGGATGGCCTCAACCTGGGCCATGGCGACATCGACGGCATGGACGATTGCTCGAGCGCTTTCGGTGTTTGCAGCCACCGTCGCAGCAGCTGATGCAACCGTCTCGGCTGCTGCAACTGCCCTGTCAGCTGCCATAGACACCCTCTTGGTGGATGCGTCCGCGCTCAATGCAGATGCGGCGGTGCTCTCAACGCAGATGGCCACGCTCGGGGAGGACGTGGCCACCGTACGGGCCCTCAAGCAGTGTTTCCATGACATCATTCTTTGCAAGAAGGGGTTGTGGGAATGGGGATCGGGGATTCGTGGATTCGGGGGTGACCGACACTAGAGCAGACGAAGCTGGCGAAACTTATGGAGGAAGACTTAAATAGACCCACGAATTTTCTTCGCAAACGGTTCCTACAACAAACTATGTGAGATTTTGTTGATATTTTGTATTAGCTGTGAAAGACGAATTTGGAGTATAGTGGAACCGGATGGTGTTTTAAATGTATAAGAAAATTTGGAGTAGTAATACAACTGTCATGCCAAAATTTGGAAAATTCCAGGGGTCATTTGACCTTTTAAGACATTTAAGTGATTTTCTAGCCATTTAATGACTGTAATTCAAATTTGAAGTACATGTACGTGCAACAACTAATCATAACGGTTTGAAAAGTCATCTTTGTATACTTGTGTGCGAGTTAATTCCATGTGCAGTAAGTTGGACGGAATTTTCAAACAAATTGGTGTCACTCTTGGACACAAAGCATCGAGTGCCATTGCATTTAAATTCCAAAAAATTTAAAAAGGATCAGAAATACATCAAACCTTGCTTTACGTAATGGCATGTCACGAAGATTGTGTGGTAAAAAAATTGGCCGGTTTGACGAAACTTTGGACACACCCCCCTCAAAAACTGGAGCAACTCAGTAGAAGGCTCGTGGTTCCGAGAAGGGCACAATGCATCTTTGATGATGAATCGGCGATAGCTTCCTCTTATGTCCTTCAAAAATTTTCTACAGTTCACGTGCACTAATACAACTGTCTTATCAAAATTTGGAAAATTTCAGGGGTCATTTGACCTTTTTAAGACATTTAAGTGATTTTCTAGCCATTTAATGACCATAATTCAAATTTGAACAAAATCTACATGCAACAACTAACCATAATAGTTTGAAAAGTTATATTTGTATACTTGTGTGCGAGTTAATTCCATGCACAGTAAATTGGACAGAATTTTCAAACATATTCGTGTCACGGCTTGGACATAAAGCATGGAGTGCCATTGCATTTAAATTTAAAAAAATAAAAAATGATCAGAAACACATGAAACATTTGCTTGACGTAATGGTATGGCACGAAGATGGTGTGGTAAAAAAATTGGCCTGTTTGACGAAAGTTTGGACACACACCCCTCACAAACTGGAGCAACAGATACATTGTAACGCCCCGGATTCGATGCGCCAGGTGTCCGCCAGTTATTTGCCGTCGTTGCCATGTCATTTGCTTGCGTGTTGCATTTTGTCATGTCATCATGTGCATTTCATTTTGCATACGTGTTTGTCTCATGCATCCGAGCTTTTTCCCCGTTGTCCGTTTTGCAATCCGGCGCTCCTATGCCCTCCGGCATTCCCCTTTTGTCTCTCGTTGTGAGTGGGTGTTAAACGTTCTAGGAATGGACCGAGGTTTGCCAAACGGCCTTGGTATAGCACCGGTAGACCGCCTGTCAAGTTTCGTGCCATTTGGAGGTCGTTTGGTACTCCAACGGTTAACCGGGTAACCGTAAAAGCCTCCTTCTCTTTGCAGCCCAACACCCCTTCCAAAGTGGCCCAAAACCCATCCAAACCCCCTCCATGCTCTCGGTCGTTCGATCACGATCACGTGACCGAAAACCGCTCCTCATTTGGACTCTCCTAGCTACCAGAAACTATAAATATGCCATCCCCGTCCAAATCGCAGTCCAAACCCTAGCAAACTTCCTCTCCGCACCGCCGGACAAAAACCCCGCCGCCCGGACATGTCCGCCGCTCTCAGCCACGTCGTCCGGGCCAATGAGCATCCACCACGTCATCGCCGCGCGCGCAATAACCACCGCGCGCCATGGCGTCCCCGCCCACCTACGCCGCCCGGCCCGGAGCCCATCACGACCTTGCGAACCCTCGCCCGCCGCCCGCCCGGCAGCCGGGCCAGCGTGCCGCCCGGCCTCCGCGCCGCCAGCCTCGGCGCCGCGCCGTGCCTCGGCCCCGCCCGGCCCGACCTGCGCTTCGCCCGAAAACCCGCCGTCGTCAGCGCGTCGCCTCTGCGGCGCCTCCCCCTTCGCGGCTACGCCGCCGTCCGCCGGCGCCTCGCCCAAAACCGCCGCGCCCGTGCTCCGCCGTCGCCCTCCTGCGCTGGACCCCGCCTCCTCGGCCTCCCTCCGGCCGGATCCGCCTCGTCCCGGCCTCCCCGACCTCTCCCGCAGCTCCGGCCACCTTCCCCATCAACTACGGCGAAGTTCCGGCGAGATCCGCCGCCGCATCGTTATCCGTGCAGATCTGAAGGTTGCCCCCGTTTTCTCTAAGTCCCCGAATATTTTGCATAATCATGTCATGTTCATCGCATCATAACTTGCTGCATACTGCTCCGTTTCGTGCGTGTAATATTTCAAATTGTTCACCTCAACGAGTACTTCATTTCATTACATTGCATCATTTTCATTTGAGCTCATATGGATGCCTGAATCATCGTCGCAAGAGTGCATGTTGCTGTTAATCTGCTGAAACTGTTATAACTTGTTCATTTGTCATTTTTGCCATGTTTGATGTGTGCATCCTATGAGGTTGATGTCTACATGTGTTTTGATCAATGCCATTCCATATTTACAGGGGTGCCATCCATGTATTTTTGTGAGTTGTGTAGTGAGTGCATCGAGCTTGCTAAGTAGGGTACTTGCTGTTGCTGTTTTGTTAGTCTGAATCTGCTATATCATGATGCTATGTTAACCTGCTTCTACAAGTCATTCTATGCATAATCTGGAGATGGTCACTAAGGATTCTTTGTTATACATGTCATGATCTATCGATTCATGCCCCTGGTTGCATTTTTAGCCTTCCGTAACTTATTGTAATCTTGCTCCAAACTTGCTAAATAATGTTTCTGTCAGCCTGTTTTCTTTAAGTTCAATGTTGCCATGATTGTTGTTAGTGATCCAATCATGATATGAACTTTCTATTGCCATTATTAGCTTCATAATCATGTCTACTTACTGTTGGTTGCCTTGACATGCCATGTATTGCTCTGTGGTGAGTGGTACAAGCTCATCTACATGCCTACTTATCGTTGTTCCTGCCATGTATGAATCTGTATTATAACTTGCCATGTTTACATGGGTGCCATCATATTTTCTGATCCTTTTTGGCTCATGGTCATTAAAGGACATTTGATCTATGCAATTAGTAGGTTCATGCAATGAATTTTTTTGCCATGATAAGTTCCTGTAACATGTTGTTTGATAGCTCTAAACATTGCAACCTGATGTTATTTTCTGCAAAGTCTGAACTTTTATTATTTGCAATCTTGCCATGTCCTTTTGAGCATGTTCTAGTGATTTCTGGAGATAGCTCTGTGTTCATGTTTTGTCATGCTTTACCTGTACATCACGTCCATGCCTTTTGTTACCATGTTAAGATGCTGTAGCTTGTTGTTTAGGTGCTTGCAATATGCCTAGTTGCTGTTTTGGACAGAGTCCTTTTAACTTGTATAGAATGTTTGTGTTGAACCGTTGCTCCGTTTTGAGTGTGCTCTATATGAAACTTGCTTGATTTTGCACGTAGTTTCATATTATCACGTTGCATCCTTGTTTTGAGGTGTTTGCTTGATGTTTGGATGCATTTAGCATCAATGCCATGTTCAACTTGTTTTGCTCATATCTTCTAGGCCGTAGCTCCGAATCTAATGAACTTTATATGTAACTTGACTAGAATTTCGTGTAGATCCTCTTGGTGCATCTTAACTTGCTGTTTAACAACTTGAAATTAAGTTTTTTTCAGATCTGGACCAATTTCGAAATTTGCATATGAGGACTTACCGGAATTGTTCTATGTTGTTTCCGACCTCATTTAAACTTGCTTTGATGTGTTGCTCTTGTATGCATCATCTATTGCCATGAGTAGCTTCATGTAGCCTTGTCATGCATCATACTTGGTTGTGCATCATTCCTTGTTCACATGTGGAGTGTTTACCATGTTGTGTGCTTCTCTCGATAGTTCCAGTTTCGTTGCGATCGTGAGGATTCGTTCGTCTACGCTTGGTTCATCTTCATGGCTTCATGTTCTTCATGGACTCGTTCTTCTTCCTAGCGTGATTTCAGGCAAGATGACCGCTACCCTGGATCTCACTACTATCATTGCTATGCTAGTTGCTTCGTTCTATCGCTATGCCGCGCTACCTATCTCTTGTTGATCAAGCCTCCCAAATTGCCATGTCAGCCTCTAACCGTTGTCACCCTTCCTAGCAAACCGTTGTCTGTCTATGTTACCGCTTTTGCTCAGCCCCTCTTATAGCGTTGCTAGTTGCAGGTGAAGATGAAGATTGCTCCATGTTGGATTATGTTCATGTTGGGACATCACAATATCTCTTATATTATTAATGCATCTATATACTTGGTAAAGGGTGGAAGGCTTGGCCTTATGCCTGGTGTTCTGTTCCACTCTTGCCGCCCTAGTTTCCGTCAAATCGGTATTATGTTCCTGGATTTTGCGTCCCTAACGCGGTTGGGTGATTTATGGGACCCCCTTGACAGTTCGCTTTGAATAAAAACTCCAAAGAAGGCCTAACATTGGTTTTACCATTTTCCTACCACCTATACCTTTCCCTTGGGAGTAGCTAACCCGAGGGTCATCTTTATTCAGCCCCCCCGGGCCAATGCTTGTCTAAGTGTTGGTCCGAGCTAGAGTCCTTTGCAGCGCCACCTTGGGGAAACTCGAGGGCTGGTTTTAGTTGTATGTGTGCTCATCCGGTGTTGCCACGAGAACGAGATATGTGCAGCTCCTATCGGGATTGTCGGTGCATCGGACGGTCTTGCTGGTCTTGTTTTATTATCGTCGAAATGTCTTGTAGCCGGATTCCGAGACTGATTGGGTCTTCCCGGGAGAAGGAATATCCTTCGTTGATCGCGAGAGCTTATCATGGGCTAAGTTGGGACACCCTGCAGGGTTTGAACTTTCGAAAGCCGTGCCATGCGGTTATGTGGCAGATGGGAATTTGTTAATATCCGGTTGTAGTAAACTTGAAGTAAACTCTTCAAAAATACACCAACCGTGTGCGTAACAGTGAGAGTCTCTTTTCGGGTTGATCGAGAGGAGAACACGGTTTCTGGGTTATGTCTGACGTAAGTAGGAGTTCAGGATCACTTCTTGATCATTACTAGTTGACGACCGCTTGCTTTGCTTCTCTTCTCGCTCTCATTTGCGTAAGTTATCCGCCATAATCTGCTTAGTCGCTGCTGCAACCTCACCACTTTACCCCATCCTTTCCCTTTAAGCTTTGCTAGTCTTGATACCCATGGTAATGGGATTGCTGAGTCCTCGTGGCTCACAGATTACTACAACAACAGTTGCAGGTACAGGTTGCGATGATCTTTACGCGAGAGCGATGTTTGCTTGTTTTGGAGTTCTTCTTCTGCTGCTTCTTCGATCAGGGGATAGGTTCCAGGTCGGCAGCCTGGGCTAGCAGGGTGGATGTCGTTTGAGTTTCTGTTTATGTTTCATCCGTAGTCGGATGTTGATCTCTTGTATGATGTTGTTGTATTCTTGGGGCGTTTGTGCCTTATGTATGTATCCCCACTATTATGTAATGTTGATGTAATGATATCCACCTTGCAAAAGCGTCTTCAAGATGCGCTTCTATCCTTGGTGGGACCTTCGAGTTCCTTTAGGATAGGGTCGCATCTTGGGCGTGACATACATATCCATCGTATCTAATTTCCCAAACACTTTTGCCCTTGTTTTGGAATCTAACTTGCATGATTTGAATGGAACTAACCCGGACTGACGCTGTTTTCAGCAGAATTGCCATGGTGTTATTTTTGTGCAGAAATAAAAGTTCTCGGAATGACCTAAAACTTCACGGAGAATATTTTTGGAATATATAATAAGTACTGGCGAAAGAATCAACACCAGGGGGCCCACACCCTGTTCACGAGGGTGGAGGCCGCGCCCACCCCCTGGGGCGCACCCCTACCTCATGGGCCCCCTAAGGCTCCACCGACCTCAACTCCAACTCTATATATTCACGTTCGGGGAGAAAAAAAATAAGAGAGAAGGATTCATCGCGTTTTATGATATGGAGCCGCCGCCAAGCCCCAATCTCTCTCGGGAGGGCTGATCTGGAGTCCGTTCGGGGCTCCGGAAAGGGGAATCCGTCGCCGTCATCATCATCAACCATTCTCCGTCACCAATTTCATGATGCTCACCGCCGTGCGTGAGTAATTCCATCGTAGGCTTGCTGGACGGTGATGGGTTGGATGAGATTTACCATGTAATCGAGTTAGTTTTGTTAGGGTTTGATCCCTAGTATCCATTATGTTCTAAGATTGATGTTGCTATGACTTTGCTATGCTTAATGCTTGTCACTAGGGCCTGAGTGCCATGACTTGAGATCTGAACCTATTATGTTTTCATGAATATATGTGAGTTCTTCATCCTATCTTGCAAGTCAATAGTCACCTACTATGTGTTATGATCTGGTAACCCCGAAGTGACAATAATCGGGACCACTCCCGGTGATGAACGTAGTTTGAGGAGTTCATGTATTCACTAAGTGTTAATGCTTTGGTCCGGTACTCTATTAAAATGAGGCCTTAATATACCTTAGTTTCCAATAGGACCCCCTGCCACGGGAGGGTAGGACAAAAGATGTCATGCAAGTTCTTTTCCATAAGCACGTATGACTATATTTGGAATACAAGCCTACATTACATTGATGAACTGGAGCTAGTTCTGTGTCACCCTCTGTTATAAGCATTGCATGAGGAATCACATCTGTCATAATTATCCATCAATGATACAATGCCTATGAGCTTTTCTCATCTTGATCTTTGCTTAGTTACTTTACCGTTGCCACTATTACTATTACTACAAAACTGCTACTATTACTTCGCCATCTTTATCAAGTTACTTCCATACTACTTTGCTACTATATACTTTTGCTGCAGATATTAAGTTTTCCGGTGTGGTTGAATTGACAACTCAACTGCTAATACTTGAGAGTATTCTTTGGCTCCCCTTGTGTCGAATCAATAAATTTGGGTTGAATACTCTACCCTTGAAAACTGCTATGCGATCCCCTATACTTGTGGGTTATCAAGACTATTTTCCGGGCGCCGCTGTCGGGAGCATAACTCTATTCTTTGAGTCACTTGGGATTTATATCTGTTGATCACTATGAGGAACTTGAAAGACGAGAAAACCAAGATTTATCCAACTACGAGGGGAGGTAAGGAACTACCATCTAGCTCTTCACTTGATTCACCTTCTGTTATGAGTAAATTTGCGACGCCTACAACTCCTATTGATTATGATAGGTCACATGTTATTGATGATGCCACTTCTGCTATGCATGATACTTATGATGAAACTACTTCTATGCTTGATAATATTGTGCCATTAGGTGAATTTCTTGATGAACAACTTGCTAGGGTTAGAGAGAATGAAATTATTGAAACTGATAATATTGATGAAAGTGATGATGAAGATTCTCCCTTAGATATGAATTGCACGATGTACACGAGGGTTATGTTATGGATGAATAAACTGCTAGAGACTTTTTTGCTTGCAAAGATAGATATGATCTTAAGAAACTGTTAGCTAAGCTGAAAGAAAAGTCTCTGAATGCTAGAATGAAATAGGACCCTGCTTTTGCTACTTCACCTATCTATATTTCTGATAAGGATTGTGATTTCTCTGTCGATCCTGAGTTAATTACTTTGGTTGAATCTGATCCTTTTTATGGCTATGAATCTGAAACTGTTGTGGCACATCTTACTAAATTGGATGATATAGCCACCCTGTTCACTAATGAGGAAAAAATTCGTTATTACTATATCCTTAAGTTATTTCCTTTCTCATTAAAGGGTGATGCTAAAACATGGTTTAATTCTCTTACTCCTGGTTGTGTGCGTAGTCCCTGTGATATGATTTATTACTTCTACGCTAAATATTTCCCGCTCATAAGAAACAAGCTGCCTTAAGGGAAATATATAATTTTGTGCAAATTGAAGAAGAGAGTCTCCCACAAGCTTGGGGAGGCTTCTCCAATTGCTTAGTGCTTTGCCTGATCATCCTCTCAAGAAAAATGAAATACTTGATATATTTTATAATGGACTAACCGATGCCTCCAGAGACCACCTGGATAGTTGTGCTGGTTTTGTTTTCAGGGAAAGAACTGTTGATCAAGCTGAATTGCTGTTGAATAATATGTTGAGTAATGATAATAATTGGACACTTCCTGAACCAACTCCTAAACCGACTCTGAAGAAAAGGGGTATGCTATTTCTCAGTCCTGAAGATATGCAAGAGGCAAAGAAATCTATGAAAGAAAAATGTATTAAAGCTGAAGATGTTAAGAATTTACCACCTATTGAAGAAATACATGGTCTTGATAACCCGACACAGGTAGTAAAGGTAAATTCTCTCTATATATTTGATGAAGGTGATATCCCTTGTTATAAGTTTGCTAGCCAATGCTTAGATGAGTTCAATAATTTTATTGTTAAACAAGAAAACTTCAATGCTTATGTTGGTAGACAACTGAAACATAATGCTTATTGTTGGGGAATGTAGTAATTTCAAAAATTTACCTACGCACACGCAAGATCATGGTGATGCATAGCAACGAGATGGGAGAGTGTAGTCCACATACCCTCGTAGACCGTAATCGGAAGCGTTATGACAACGCGGTTGATGTAGTCGTATGTCTTCACGATCGACCGATATTAGTACCGAGAGTACGGCACCTCCGCGATCTGCACACGTTCGGCTCGGTGACGTCCCAAGAACTCACGATCCAGCAGAGTGTCGAGGGAGAGCTTCGTCAGCATGACGGCGAGATGACGGTGATGATGAAGCTACCGGCGCAGGGCTTCGCCTAAGCACTACGACAATATGACCGAGGTGGATTATGGTGGAGGGGGGGGGGGGTACCGCATACGACTAAGAGATCAATTATCAACTTGTGTGTCTATGGGGTGCCCCCCTCCCCCGTATATAAAGGAGTGAAGGAGGGGGAGGGCCGGCCCTCTACTATGGCGTGCCCTGGGGAGTCCTACTCCCACCGGGAGTAGGATCCCCCCTTCCTAGTAGTAGGCACTACAAAAAAATACACTTCCGTGATGATACGTGTTTGTCACAGTAGGTCACGTTTTCTGTCATGCATGTACATCCATGACAAATTTATGATAGAATCAAGATAGTCATACCTGTGCTATCGTAGAAGTGTTCCATGACATTACCAAAATTATCATCACGAAAGTGCCCACTTCCATGATGATAAATCGCGCGTCACAGAAGTGTTTTTGTCAAGGGTGACCGGCACATGGCATCCACCGTAACGGAATGCCGTTAAGCTATCGGGTCCGGTTTTGGATCCGATAACCCGTTAACAGCCCCGACCAATGGGGATTTTCCACGTGTAAAATCATCATTGGCTGGAGGAAACACGTGTCGGCTCACCGTTGGGACAGATGTCATCCACTCATTGGACCCAAAGCGCCTATGATACGCCGACACGTGGCACGAACCAACAGAGGCCCATTCGTGTGAAAAGGCCGGCCCGTTTGACTTGGTAAAAAGGTGGCGGGCCGGCCCAAGGCAAGCCTGTTAACGGCCTGTTCGCATATAGCCCATTTACAGCCCGCTATCCCACGACCCGTTTACGGCCTATCCGAATTAGGCCCAGTAGCGTATGGACCGTCCAATATAATTCCAGCCCATTTTAACTTCCGGCCCATGTATGGCCCATGACGTCTTTTAGCCCATATGAGGCCCTTAGTAACCCTCGGCCCCTTAACGGCCCATGGTAAAACTGGCTCGTAATGAACAGTGTATCACTTTATACCCATTAACGGCCCATTATTCCGTTGGCCCGTTTCCAGCCCATGATATCTTTCGGCCTTCTCAAGGCCCATTTATTCTTGGGCTCATTTCTAGCATTCGGTTACTTACGGCCATTACTGTCATTTTCTGCTTGTGGGCCAAATTCATCCCGTGGTTCTGATCGGCCCGTTCGCTTATGCCCGTTAATACGTTGGGCCGTTTTCATGTCGAAAAAAACCTGTTGGGCTGTTTTCATAAAGTTATCAAATACGGCCAATAAACGGCCCGTTATTGTCCACGAATAGTACGGCCCGTGATTGGCGAAATGATGATATGTCCCGTAGAAGGCCCATGGATCCTATGGCCCATAAAAGTCCCATGGATCGTACGGCCCGTATAGAAGGCCAATGGATCCTACGGCCCGTAGAAGGCCCATGGATCATACGGCCCGCAGGAGGCCCATGGTTACAATAGTCCGTGTGTTGCCATGATTATTTTGTCCTAGTTTCCAAAAATAGGTTATTGTGGCCACTAGAAAACACAGAAAAAGAACTGCAGTGACTACAAGCAAACAACTAAACAAGACAATAAGGAAATAAATAAGCAAGCAATTAACGCTAGCCTATTACCGCTATTACACATATTACATCCACTGGGCATCAAAGTTCGCCACCAGTGCAAATATAGGGAACAAAGCAGCATATTACATACACTGGCCGTCAAAATTGGCCACCAGTGCAAATAAACGCGGCAACAAAACAAGAGCATAACTGAAACAACTTCATAAGAGCTCAAGAAACGTGGTATCCACCATCTTTGGCAATAAGCTTAGAAAGCTTATTAGCTTTGTCCTGTTTGGCGCTAAAATCCTCCAACGCTTCTTTGTTGCACCGGAAAGTATGCATCCGAATGCTCCGGGGAGTTCCATGATCCTTCCGCTTCTTGTCGCAGCATAGCTGATCGATGTCTTTCAGCTTGTAGTTGAGACTCAAGAAACCGAACTGATTCATACAGTGAGTTTGAATAGCTTGTGCAAGCGGTAGTGGCCAGTAACTCCAACACTAAACCAAGACATGACTTTGGGGTTGTCTCACTGTCTTCGAGATAGTCTTCCTTAGCTGTTTTATCAGCTTTGTTGGAGACCAACAAGGATGTGTCACTATCCTGAACCTTATCTGCATTACTTCCTTTACCATTGCTTAATAAGGCACTCTTCCCCAATATTTCGTTAGCATTCTAAAAGAAGAAACAAGCAGACACATAACAGTTTAGCATGTACTAGTATATGAAACTCATTTCTGTGAACTAGTTCATTAGTAAGGTGGACAAGATTAAACTACCAAGTCTTCTATTGCCAAGTACTAGTACATAATAAAAGCATCAAACAAACATATGTCTATGTCCTATGGTCACTGCATTGTCTTGCCAAATCAAAATAGAGACACGGTTCAAATCATATCAGTTCAAGACAAAGCATCAATGAAAGAATAAAAAGCGTGGGAAACTACACGGCACAACAAGATTTCAGATGGGTACCACGGGTCTACATGTACAACAACACTATTGGCTCTGTTGTGATGCTAGTAATGGGCATGATATGAGAAGTCAACTGTGTCGGTGTACTAGAGTAGGGGTACCCTAGTATCCCGAACTTGTGCACGGGCAGTTGCAGCCCTCCGCGGCAAGGCTTACCGGGTGACCGCCAAGGTCCTCCGTGGTTCCTTTGGAGCCATTCAAGAACAAAGTATTTAAGATAAGGAGACAAGGCCCCGGCAAGAGGAGCTTGCCGGAAGGCCACCCAAGGCACCTAGAAGACAAGGCCCCGGCAAGAGGAGCTTGCGGGAAGGCCCGATGAGCGACAAGCTTCCGGACGCGACAAGACAACAACCACGGCAAGGCGCTTGCCGCGCATCACCACTCAGTACTGCGCTCCGGCACATCCACTAACGTGTCGCCACAGGACCTTTCCGGTAGCGGCGTGGCGAGAGGTCTGTGCAGCCAGCGGTGCGAGGTGGCAAGCAGCTCTGACAAGATTGCCATCGTGGCAAGCGGTGGCGCCCCTGACGGTCCCTGATTGCACTGTTAGGGCGACGTAGACGGGCATTTAATGCCTTTGTCCCCTGCCGTCAGGGTTAGGTATGATACACTGTACACTGTACAAATAGGTGTACCAACCACTACTTTTCCATTTGTACCCTTGTCTACGTTGCCACCTGTCGGAGACCCCATACGCATATAAAAGGATGCCCATGCGCAATTTAGAGAGGGCGGTTCCCCACGCCAGTCTCGTTAGCAGCTCGTGTGTCTTTGTAGCACTCAGCTCTGAGCAAGAACGCAATACACCTAGACATGCAGCAGAGGAGTGTTATCTCCTGAGAGCTCCGGCTGGGTAAACCTCTCGTGTGCTTCGCCTCGATCTGCTCTTCGTCAGACCTCGCTCCCCGCCGAACCGAAAGGGGCTCGGTCCGCCGTCCCATAGGTGTTCGTGGGCGGATCAGCCTGCCCGACATCTTTGGCGCGCGCCGTAGGGGCGTCGAGATTGTGTGAACCTGATCCGGTGTCTACGCGAGCTAGATCTTCATCATCTTCATCAACATGCCACCGAAGAAGAAGGCTTTGGCGGCAGAAGCCCCGTCCGCTTCGAACCCACCACCACCGGAGCAGACGGGTGGTGGGGTAGACACCGGCGGAAGAATGGACGGCGACGGGGGAGCTCACGGTGCTGCCAAGTCCAAGGACAAGGGTGCGCAGACCTCGGCGTCCGTACATGCACCGCGCCCGTCTCAGGAGGCGCGAGACCGACAGCGTCATGGCATTCACAATGCCATACGCTCATTGGACCAAGATCGAGCCGAGGATCTCGGGATGCTCAAGACCAGCATGCACGCCAACATGTCTTTGGCCTTGGCGAGGCAGTTGCTGGACGGGATACTGCTCCTTCTAACATAGTTAGAAGTCCGAGCATATCCCGCTCCTCGCGCCGTTCGCCACTGCCACCCACCACTCTAGCAGAAGCTTTGGCGAGAGCTCAGCTGCTCTTAGATTACCCTCCAACAGCCGACAAGGTTGATGAATGGAGGGCCACCATTCAGAGTCTCATCGGCTTCGCCAAGGGCGACGCTCCGCGGCAACCGAGTGCATCGCTGCCGCGGCAGGACTGCCAAACACGAGCCGGTGGTGACGAGACTGGTGGGGGTGCAACTACCATGCACTCTCCACCCCGAAGGCCAAGATCGCCGACTCGCCGGATCCACCTCGACGCGACTCCACCGCATCATCGGATCCACGAGCTCGTCGCGATCAGCGCCAAGTTCTTCACGAATGACAACAAGAAGACGCTCGAACTCGCATCGAGCGCCGAAGAGAAGCTCGGCGTCAATCCGACAAGCGCGCTGGGCCCTCTGTCGACATGCATGCGCCAGAGGAACCAGGCGACTTGCCATACGCGGTAGGTTGCCCTGCGTTCACTCGTGAGCTGCGGCAAGTCCGATGGCCCAGCAAGAAAAATTTCAAGCCGCACGTCTGGAGAAGTATGACGGCAAGACGCATCCATCGGAGTTCCTCAAGATCTACACCATCGCGGTGCAAGCTGCCGGGGACGTGGCGACAAGATCCTTGCCAACTACTTCCCCGGTGCTCAAGCCCAATGTCGATCTGGCTCATGCACTTGCCGGACAACTCCATATCCTCTTGGGCAGATCTATGCCATCAGTTTGTCGGCGCCTTTACAGCGGCCACAAGCCCCATGGCTAAGAAAGCGACCTTCATCTGCCGCCTGAAGGAAGGAGAGCCCCGCGCAAGTACATCCGGAGATTCAGCCACAGACACAACATCCCGGATGTCCACCCGCCATGTAATCAGCGCGTTCCATCGAGCGTCGCGAAACCTAGGATGCGGGAGGAGATGGCGATGTGCAAGATCAGAGACGTCAGTGAGCTATATGCCCTGGCCGACAAGTGTGCACGTGCTGAGGAAGGGAGGAGACTCCCCGGAGAGAATACTGAAGCAGGAGGGTCTGATAGTGAGGAGACCGCCCCGGCAAGGAAGAACCGGCGGCGGAGCAATAGGAAGAAGAAAGGCAGAGATGTACTAGTTGTTGAGCAGTCCGGCAACGGACATGGCGCCAAGAGAGCCAAAGCTGGTAGCTCCGGTAAGGAGGTTGCCGCTGGCACCAACTGCCAGGCTGTGGCGGCCGCCGACAAGCAGGACGGCTCCAACAAGCAGTACTGCAAGATCCACCGCACCAAGGGCCATGACCTCCAGAGCTGCAAGAAGGTCGAGCAGCTTGTCGAGCAGCAGAAGGCTGAATACGAACGACGCGACAAGGAGAAGGCCCAGGAGGGTGCTGGAGGAGCTAGCAAGAAACGTCCCGGCCGAGGAGGACGCCGCGGCAAGGAGACAGACCTCCCCACGGCCGCGACAAGGATGAAGACGACGACGATGATGAAGACATGGAGGATGACGAGACCGATGAGCAGGAGTTCCAGAAAGCCACAGAGGTCCTGTGCGTTGACGGCGGTGCTTCTCTGCATACTTCACACCGCCAGCTCAAGCAGTGGATGCGGGAAGCCAATGCGGCAGAACCATCCGTCGAGTCACGCAGGCCTCTGAAATGGTCCAGCATGCCTATCATCTTTGATATTGAGGACCACCCTGATCGCGTAAGTGCGGTCGGGTGCTTGCCGATGTTGGTTTCACCAACTATCCGCAACCTCAAGGTCACCAAGATGTTAGTTGACGGCAAGGCCGGCTTGAACCTGATCTCCTCCGCGGTGCTCCAGAAACTCCAGATCCCTGATGGCGAGCTCGAAGAGACCGGCACATTCCAAGGAATCAATTCGGGAAGGAGCAAGCCGAAGGGAAAGATCACGTTGCTGGTGACATTTGGCAGCGAGTTGAACTTCAGAACTGAGAGGGTCACTTTTGACGTTGCTGACTTTCCATTGCCTTACAATGGGATACTTGGCCGTCTAGCACTCGCCAAATTCATGGCGGCCTCTCACTATGCCTACAATATGCTGAAGATGCCAGGCCCGATAAGTGTCATCTCTATCCCTGGCGATAAGAAGGATGCTCTTATCTGCGCCGACAAGATCTACCGGGAAGCAGCAACTGCAATAGATTGCAAGCCACTTGCCGCTGAAGCTCCCGGGGGGAAGAAGAAGACCAAGTTCGGCAAGAGCTCTGATGCCCACTCCGGCAAGTGCACCTCTTCGGAGTGCTGCGCTACCGTCGAGGACGCACCATCGAGCTCCACCGGCAAGTGTAAGAAGACGATGACAGCTACACCAGAGACTAAGAAGGTGTCCGCCAAGGAGGACGGCACTGGTGGTACCTTCACCATCAGCGCCACTCTCGGCCCTAAATAGGAAGGCGCGCTCGTTGCTTTCCTGCGGGCGAACGTCGACGTGTTTGCGTGGCAACCGTCTGACATCCCCGGTGTTCCCGTGAAAGTAATTGAGCACCATCTTGCCGTTTGTCCTCATCGCGCGCCCGTCAAGCGTAAAGTCGAGGAAGCGGCGGTGGGCGCCAAGAATTCATCGCAGAAGAAATCAAGAAATTGGAAGCAGCAGGCCTTGTCGAGGAGTGCTCCGTCCCACGTGGTTGGCCAATCCTCGTAGTTGTATCGCCAAGGCAAACAGGAAATGGAGGCTTTGTATCGACTTTACCGATGTCAATAAAGCTTGTCCCAAAGACCCATTTCCCTTGCCGCGCATCGACCAGATTGTTGACTCCACGGCCGGATGTGATTTGCTTTCATTTCTGGATGCATACTCAGGATATCATCAGATCTTCATGGCAGAAGAGGATGAGGAGAAGACTGCATTCATCACCCCATGTGGCACATACTGTTTTGTACGGATGCCCTTCGGGTTAAAGAATGCTGGTTCAACATTTGCAAGAGTAGTCCATGATGCTTTTGAGCCGCAGATGCACAGAAATGTGGAAGCCTACATGGATGACATAGTGGTCAAAAGCAAGGACAAGGCGACTCTTATTCAAGATTTAGACGAAACCTTTGCAAATCCGCGCAAGATCAACCTCAAGCTCAACCCTGAGAAGTGTGTGTTTGGAGTCCCTTCCGGCAAGCTTCTCGGGTTCTTCGTGTCTCAGCGGGGAATTGAAGCCAATCCCGACAAGATCAAGGCCATTGAGCAGATTGAAGCACCAAAGCGCGTCAAGGATGTACGAAGACTTGCTGGTTGCGTAGCTGCTCTCAAAGAAGTTTATCTCTAGGTCTGCTGAGCGCGCCCTGCCATTTTTCAAAATTTTGAAAAAGGCAGGTCCGATGCAATGGACTCCGGAAGCGGAGGCTGCGCTGCAGGACTTGAAGAGATACCTGTCCTCCACTCCAACACTTGTCGCACCTAGGCCACAAGAGAAGTTGCTGCTGTATATAGCGGCAACCAATCAAGTGGTTAGTGCTGCGTTAGTAGCGGAGAGGGAGGCGGATGATGAGCTAGCAACCGTGGCAGATGCATCCAGCGACAAGCAGGGGGCTTCACCGGCAAGCTCTGGTCCCGACAAGGATGGATCTGCGCAGACACATGAGAAGATACAGAAAAGAATGGTGCAGCGCCCAATTTACTTTGTCAGTTCCCTTCTGCAGGGGGCTAGGTCAAGGTACTACGGTGTGCGAGAAATTGCTTTTCAGCCTCCTCATGGCCTCGAGAAAGCTGGGCCATTACTTCCAGGCACATGAGATCATAGTCGTCACTCGCTTTCCGCTGAAGAGGATACTGCAAAATCCAGAAGCAACAGGCAGGATTGTCGAGTGGGCGCTGGAACTGTCAAGCTTTGGCCTCAAGTTTGAAAGCACTTCAACTATCCAAAGCAGGGCATTGGCGGAGTTCATAGCAGAATGGACGCCAACACAAGATGAAGAAATTCCCGAAACGAGCATCCCCGTCAAGGAGGCAAGCAAAGAGTGGCTGATGTACTTTGATGGTGCCTTCTCGCTGCAAGGCGCCGGTGCGGGCGTGCTACTTGTTGCACCCACCGGAGAGCACCTCAAGTACGTAGTCCAGATGCACTTTCCCAAGGAGCAAGCAACAAACAATACTGCAGAGTATGAAGGTTTGCTTGCCGGTCTTAGGATCACAGTAGACCTTGGGATCAAGAAGCTCATTGTCAGGGGTGAATCACAACTTGTTATCCGCCAAGTAAACAAGAGTTATCAGAGTCCATTGATGGAAGCTTATGTTGATGAAGTGAGAAAGCTAGAAGAGCACTTTGACGGCCTACAGATGGAGTATATTCCAAGAGCTCAGAACGACATTGCTGATGGCCCGTCAAGTGCGCCCACTAAGTTGCACTGTGGAACCAGGATCTTTGTGCTCAGCTGACTCAACCGTCTCTGTAACGCCATCAATCGGATGAGTGATCTCTGGTGACTACTTTCCGTGAGCTTCCCGGCCGCCGCCAAGAAGGTCCCCAAGATCAATAGCAGTCTTTGAGGAGCGATCTGCTCCGACAAGCCCTAGGGTTTGTTTCGTTGAAGCGACGCTCCCGACAAGTTTTGCTCGGCAAGCTTGCCGGGAACGTCAAGCTCGGTGAGCCGCGAGTTCTCACCGTAGAAGCTGATGTTCCGCAGCAGCAGATGTGCCTTTAGTCCTTGTTGTCGAGCCGCAAGCTCCAAAGATGGGCGCAGATGGGTTGTCCATTTCCTTGAGACGGAGAACTTCCCAAGAGCAAGAAGAAGCGGAGAGAGTAGCCCGGCGGTCAAGTATGTACCAGTTTGTCGACGACACTGCATGTAAGAAGACTCAACGGTGTGAAATTGAAGTGTATTCACCGGGAAGGCGGACAAAAGCTGTTGGCGAAGATACATGGAGGCATATGTGGTCACCACATTGGCGCCAAGCACTTGCCGACAAAGCGTTCGGCAAGGTTTCTTTTGGCCGACAGCCTCCCGTATGCAATCGCACAAGTAACCAAGTGTGAAGCGTGCGGTTCCATTCAGCAGATACACCAGCCAGCTCAAGCTCTCCGAGACGATCCCTTTATCCGGCCATTTTCGATGCGGGGGCTCGACATCCTCGGCCCCTTTCCCCGAGCTGTCGGGGCTTTGAGTTCTTATGCGTTGCAATCGACAAGTTCACAATGTGGCCGGAAGTGGAAGCAGCGAGGAAGGTGACAAGCACAAGTGATCAAGTTCTTCAGTCGATTGTTTGCCGTTTCGAATCCCTAACAGGATCATCACCGACAACGACACGCAATTCACGAGCCGCACCTTCATGCAAGACGCCCAAGATCTTGGCGCCAAGGTGCGCTTTCGCTTCGCTGATCATCCGAGAAGCAGCGGTCAAGCGGAGAGGGCAAATCTGAAGTCTTTGCGCGGGCTCAAGACCAGAACTTTCGGCTGTGCTCCACAAGTGCGGAAGAAAGCGTATTGAGGAGCTGCGGTGGTTCTTTGGTCGATCAGACGACGCCAAATCGAGCCACCGCCGGACACCTTCGCTCTAGTCTATGGAGCAGAGGCGGTTCTCCCCACGGAACTTCGTGTCTGAGATCGCCTCGAGTACTCGCTTATGATGAGCTTGAGCAAGAGCAGCTGCGACAAGATGACGCTGCTCCTTGAGGAGGATCGTCTTCGTGCTGTCAGACGAGCTGCTCGGTACCAAGAAGCTTTGCGCCGCTACCATAACCCGCAGTTAATGCCAAGTCTCGAGGAAGGCGACCTTGTTCTTGGCGTGTTCAGTCCGCCAAGAATTCCAACAAGTTGACACGAAGTGGGAAGGCCCTTACGGGTGAAACGAGTCACTAGGCTCTGGCGCTGTCGCTTTGAGACCGAAGATGGCATCCCGGTGAGCAACTCCTGGAACATTGAGCATCTTCGTAAGTTTTACCCATAGGGCGCGGTTGCTGGAACCTGTTCCGGCAACCACCTTTTGTACAAGTCTTGCCGCTGTTGCATTTAATCCTTTGTACAAAGCCGGACGCAGACCCGATGCATAAAGTAAAGCTAAGCGTGCTTCACCTTGTAAATTTCATGCTTTTTACTTCTATTTTGCATGCGTTATCTGACACTTTGTGCAGCACCTACCCCGGTAAGCAATAACGAGCCATAAGGCTCCATATCTTTATTTTCTCTTCTTTCTCTTTCTCAAAGAAAGGAAGGTTCCCTCGCACACAAGTTTGCCGGGGGGAAAGGAGAAGATAATGGTGTGGACCAAGCGTCGCTCAAGGAAGTCTATCCTTACCGGGAAGCAAACAACAGAAAAGCTAAGTTGCTAAAGTTTGAGCAAAGGAGAAGATAATGGTGTGGACCAAGCGTCGCTCAAGGAAGTCTATCCTTACCGGGAAGCAAACAACAGAAAAGCTAAGTTGCTAAAGTTTGAGCAATCAGTTTAAAAATTTTAAGTTATCTTCCTCGAACGACCGTACTCTGTATGGAAAACCTGTCGTGAGAGGAACCAACTCGTAGCTAGTTGCGCCCTTACTTTGTTTGAGTCCGCTCAACAACTTAAGTGAGCTGCGACTAGTTGCGACAAGGTTACTGTCGGAAGCGGCACCGCCAAAGAGGTGACGTCCACTTTTCGGCCTTCATGGCTCAAAGGTGCCAGCGCCGACAAGTTCCCTAAAAGCGTGGGCAAAAACATACAAAGGAAGGAATCAAGTAAAGGAAATAACATAGCAATTGATACCCAAAATAGAGTTAAATAACAAGAAAGCTTGACACAGCTCAAATCGATTGTACTTATCACATGACCAGCAGCGGCAAGAGAAAGAGAAAACGGGCGGCCTAATCTACGCGATCGCCCTCAACCCTCTTGATTCCGCTCACCCTGTCCACGATGGGTGTGACAAGGGTCTTGAGCGCCTCCACATCAGCATCCGGCGGTAGTGACTTGAGGAAGTTGGTGAGGTTGAGGCCTGGATTGCGGAAGGCCATCAGCAACTTTTGAAGAGCACCCGCGCAGATCTGGCGCGACTCCTCGGCCAGCTGTTTTGGGACCTCTTCCCGGAGTCGCTGGAGGGCCGTCACCACGCCCATGAAGAACAAGCCGAGCTTGGCACTGGGTTGGAGGTGCTCGTCGGAGGAATATCCAAGATCCACCATCCCAGTGCGCCCGGCTCCTCGTCGATGGCTGCAACAACATTCACGAGACCCTCGGTCCAGTGCTCCACATTCTCCCTCAAGGCACTCTGGCGGCGGCCTGCCAGCCGGCGCCTCGTCGGCCTTGATCTTCTCCTTCAAGGCCACCTCCTGCTCCCTGGCGCCCGTCCGGCCCGAGTCAAAGTAGTTAGCTTCAACTCAAGATCTGCGTTGGAGTCCTTGGCGGTGCTGAGCTCCTTGCTCCTCTCGGCGAGACGGCCTTGCAGCTCGCCAAGAGTGTAGGCGTCCTTCTTGCGCTCGTGCTTGAGTGCAGCAAGCTCCTCGCCGCTCTCCTTGAGACTGGCCTCCAACTGCGCCACTATCGTCTCCAGCTCCTTCTTGGCGGCCTCGGCAGCTGCGGCAGCATCCTTTGCTTCCTTGAGAGCCCCGCCAAATGTTTGCTCGTGCATGGCAAGATCCTCCTCGTGGCTGTCAAGGTTAACCTTCCGCTGCGCCAACTCGCCTTCCTGCGGAGACAGCTTCTCGGCGCCAAGTCATTGTTCCTCCTCGGCTTGACCTTCTCGAGGAGAAAGGCTTTGCGCTCCTCGGCAAGCCACTCCCCCTCCTCTGCCAAGGACCGGAGAGCTTCCTGGTTGCGGCCCCGGAGCTCCTCCGCGCGCTTCTCGATGTCTGCTCCCGCCTTTGCGACAAGCGCCTCCCGGGATTCCAGCTTGGCTTGTCGGGCGCGGTAGAGCGACAACAGCTTCCGCAACAGCTGCTCCTCCTCAGGCTCGCCGCCGCTGCTGCTTGGGGCGTCGACTAGCGTTAGTCCAGCAGAGGCGAGCAGCTCTTCATCAAAATTTTCTCCTTCGGCCGGTGCGCTGGAGCTCGACTCCCATGGGAGCTTGATGAAGACGCCATCGCCGGCCTTAAAATAGGCGCCGGGCTGGGGCTCTTCGGAGCCCGACGCTGCCGCAGCAACGGAGGGATCGGCGGTCGGCGTAGCGCCTGGCGCTCCTGCGGCCTCAGGGTCGTCAGTGCGATCGCCAGACCCCTCGCCAGCTTCTGCGGCAGCTTTACGGCCTCTTCGGCCAAGGGCTCGTCGGCACCAGCTTCTTCTTCTTCGGTGGCGGCGGCGTGCAAGATGTGCCAGACGCCGTCCTCCTTGCCGGCGACCTCGGTCTCCATTGGCTCTGTGGCGGATGGATGAAGAAAAGTCAAGCAAATATTCAAAAACAAAATCAGAAGAAGAAGAACACAAGGGAAGTTTTTAGGCAAGAGGATTACCTGTGCCGGGGTCTGCGGTCATGGTCTCCGCCGCCAAGGAATCGCTAGTGCCGTCCCTTGCCGGAGAACTGCCCCTTGCCGGAGAAGTCTCTCCTGCCGGAGAACGCTCCCTTGCCGGGGAATCCTCCCTTGGCGGCGTAGTCGAAGCAGAAGGAGGCTGCTCTGCTCCTACACAAATCAACAATCAGATATCATCAAAGAAAGAGCACCCATGCACGCCGAACATCAAGAAGTATACCATATACTTACGCTGGGGGCTGCGCTGGGGGCTGCTTTGAAGAAGAGTTGCCGCATCCGGCAAGGTTGTCTCGGACGCGCCTCCTGCTGTCGCAGTGGGTTCATCCTCAACGACAATCACCGAGGTCTCGGCTCTCTTCGACATCCTCTGGGCCAGCGTCCTGAAAAGGAATGGGTTCAGAGTAAAGCAAATCAGATACAAGACAAAGCAACAAATCGAAGAATTACAACTACAGCAAGGAATCTTATTCTTCTTCTTCCTCGTCGGAACTGAGCGCGGAGAGATCAAATTCTGGCCCGCCTCCAGTACGACGAGGCGGAGGAGTGGGTTCCCTTGGACGCTTGGCGGGAACGGAACCGGTGGTCTGCGAGGCCCGCTCCGGTTGCCAGCCGGCGTGAGGTGCTCCAGCGGCAACAGCAGTGCTTGCAGCGGTGGAGCGTCGCAGCGGCGCTCTTGACTGTTGGCCCGTCTGCCGCCCCGCTACGTCTCCGGCCTTGCGAAGACACCGTCTTGGTGGAGCTGGGGGCTCCGCTCGTGGCAAGCTGCTTGAAGGTGGGGAGGATGCGCCCTCGGCGGGCTCGCTCGACTCGGCTTCAGGCTCGGCAAGCTCTTCCTCGCCGGCAAACTCCTTTCGCTCGACAAGGCTTGCCGCCTCTGCTGCCTCTGCCTCCTCCACGGGCTGCTGCCGCCTCTTCCAGCCTGGTGGTGATGCGCTGCATCTCATCATCGGTAGGGTCGCGGGTGAGGCCCCTCTGCTCATCGGGGCGGACCGGCATTTCTACCAGATTGTCAAAGAACTGCCGCACGACGTCATCTGCAGGATCTTGCCAAGTTGGGACAATTCCATGCGAGTCGCTGGCGGCATCATTGCACGGATGCGGTCAAGCGGAATTGTTGCACAATGAACGACGCCCCTCGGCAACCTAAACATTTACGGATGATCGAGGATCGGGCTTGAACAGCTCCAAGAGCATCGTGTCAAGCTCCAAGGCAGTGAAGTTGAAGTTGAGGCCTGGCGCAGCCTCATGATATCTGCCGCGTTCACGAAACTCCCAGGCGAGGCCTCCTCCTCTCCTGCAAGGGGGCGTCTGGCGAAGAAAGTCTGCGCCAACGGTGCCTCTTGTGAGCCCGACAAGTCTAAAGGCGGAGGATTCGGGTGATCGCAATCTTCAGCCCAGCGTCTTCCGGGGCAGATTGCTCCAATCGTTGCCAGCGCTGGCCCAGGGGTTTATTTGGCGCTGGGCGGTAAATGGCTGCGGGTTCTCCTAGACAATCCAGCACCAATCTGCCCTCCATTCCTCCCATTTTCTACGGAGCTCTCCCTCCAGATAGGCTTCCTTCTTGCCGACCCTCGAGATCCAAGCGATTCCTCCGGCAAGAGGCTCCCCTCTCAACACGGGGTATAAAGAAGTGGCGGAAAAGGGCTACATTTGGGTGGACTCCGACAAAGTTTTCGCAGAGATGTCTGAAACTACCATGGTCAGAACGGCATTGGGGGTGAAATCAAGGAGGCGGAACCCGTAGGTGTTCATGATGTCACAAAAGAATTCAGAGAAAGGCGGGCAGAGCCCGCAGTAGAAGAAGAGCGCGAAGAAGGATACCCAGTCGGGGCCAGTTCAAACAGCCGGCGGAGTACCTTTCGCGGCGCAGATGCGCCGTCTCCGTCGACCGAAGAGGTAGTAGTTCTCCTCGGCTCCCTCGCGACGAGCCGGGGGGAGATCGCCCGCTCCTTCCGCAGCGCCGCAAGCCGCTGCGCCTCGGCCGACTTCACGGCCTTCCCCTTGTCGGCTTTCGGAGACATGGCGGAGGCGGTGAGGAAGATCGGCGGCGTTGATGATGCTGGTGGCGATGGGGGGCGGAGCGCTGCTCTCTTTTCAGCCTTGAAGAGAAGGAGGGAGCAGCGGTGGTTTTCTCGAGATTGGACAACAACTGGCAAGGTGGGCGACCTGCCCCTGTTTCCCCTGCTTATAAAGGGGGAGGGGGCGGACGTTCCCATTTTCCGAATAAACAAACCCCCACGATCTCGCCCACGATCTCTCACACGACGCCGCATTCGATGCGTGCCGTTCGTGGAGGGCGTGGTGGGTCCGGGGTGAGTTATGGTGTGACCCAGGCCGCGTGTGCCCATGCCCTGTTTTGGGCCTGGCCCAACAGCGCTCGGCACCGTGTGTGGCCCAGGCCCGGGGGCTCTGTCGATTATTACTAGAGTAGGGGTACCCTAGAATCCCGAACTTGTGCACGGGCAGTTGCAGCCCTCATGGCAAGGCTTACCGGGTGACCGCCAAGGTCCTCCGTGGTTCCTTTGGAGCCATTCAAGAACAAAGTATTTAAGACAAGGAGACAAGGCCCCGGCAAGAGGAGCTTGCCGGGAAGGCCACCCAAGGCACCTAGAAGACAAGGCCCCGGCAAGAGGAGCTTGCCGGGAAGGCCCGGTGAGCGACAAGCTTCGGACACGACAAGACAACAACCGCGGCAAAGGCGCTTGTCATGACCGACCACCACTCAGTACTGCGCTCCGGCACATCCACTAACGTGTCGCCTCGACCTTTCCGGTAGCGCGGCGAGGTCAGGCAGCCGTGCAGCCGTGATAGGTGGCAAGCAATGACAAGATTGCCATCGTGGCAAGCGGTGGCGCCCCGACGGTCCCTGTTTGCCTTTGTTAGGGCGGCGTGAGCGGGCATTTAATGCCTTTGTCCCCTGCCGTCGGGGTTAGGTATGATACAACGTACCTTTGTACAAGTAGGTGTACCAACCACTACTTTTCCATTTGTACCCTTGTCTACGTTGCCACCGCCGGAGACCCCTTCAAAGATATAAAAGGAGGCCCATGCGCATAGCGTAGAGGGTCGGTTCCCCCACGCCGATCTCGTTAGCAGCTCGTGTGTCTTGTAGCACTCAGCGCTCTGAGCAAGAACGCAATACACCTAGACATGCAGCAGAGGAGTGTTATCTCCGGAGAGCTCCGAAGCTGGGTAAACCTCTCGTGTGCTTCGCCTCGATCTGCTCTTCGTGCGACCTCTGCACCCCGCCGAACCGAAAGGGGCTCGGTCCGCCGGTCCCATAGGTGTTCATGGGCCAGATCAGCCTGCCCCGACAAACTGCATACACAATTGAAATTGAAATCAACAGAGCTATTAATAAGAGCAAGCCTGTTAAAGAAACATGCGTGAACATACCTGCTGTGTCATTGAAGTTTCGATTGGATCCTTCAATTTAAAAATAAGTTTGTATGAGTAAATATAGTGATACAAGAGCAAAGCAGTATGCACGATAGCAATCATAGTTAAAAAAGGTGCGCCTAAGCGAGCGCTTAAGCGCGCCTAGGCTCTAGGCGTTGGCGAAATGCATTGCGCATAACTACGCTTAATCTGTGCATAACTACGCATAAGCATGCGCTTTGGTCATTAAAGCGCAAGGCGGTGGCAAAATGCACAATTAACGCCTAGCGCTTTTTTGAACTATGATAGTAAGGGAATCTTAAATTAGAACAGTTGTTCTTCAGGTTTAGGCACTTGTTCTACATGAATAGAGTATAGTAAGATGCAAGAATATAGTAATTAAAATAGAAAATGAGCTCATAGACCTTACCACATTCTTGGTTCGGGACCAGTACAGAACAAGGCGTTCCTATACATCGATCAGTAAATGTGTCTCAGGAGAAAGTAAGGGAATTTGATGAGTTTCTTTGCCGGTGAAATGCGTTTTCTTGTGTAATTACGATCATCGCCACCAAGCATTCTGGAAGATAGCAGAGGTATTAGCACAGGTTACCTCATCCTGAGTTTCCAAATCGGTACTTCTCTATAGAGAAAAATGGGAAAATTTGCTGTATTATAACCATCATGGAGGTAGGATGTATGGGACAAAGCAAAGTAATTGCCATGAATAACATTACTTACACATAATCGCTGGACAAACACACTGCAATCGCATTTTCCTTCATCTTGATATAATATTTCCAAGATGGGAAGATCGCACATACGATTTAACAACATCAAATGCGATAGATGCTAAACTATGACTAGCTGGTTGTGCTTCCTCCACAGGAATAAGGCGTACTAACTGGTGGAGTTGGGGTTCGCCGTGGTAATCTTGGCCCTTTGGGCACCGGAGCTGGCTTACTAACTGCTCTTGTTTGGGAGCTCTGTGGTGGAGATGGTCTTTGTGTCAACATGAACTGGGTTACTATCGCTGGGGTTGGGGTTAGATTGGGTGAAGCTAATTCTCTGTCCATCGCATTAGAAATTTACAATCTGCGAGAGTTTGGGTTATGTGTGGTAGGTCTAGTTCTCGTGCATGTACAACCGGGGTGCTATCTCCACCAAGAGGTAGCACTGTTTTATTTGAAGACCGTGTTTTAGTCCGCTAGATGCTGGCATCACCCGCTCCTATTCAAATGGCTAATAAACAGGAAACATAGTTGAATGTACAAACATTGTATGAGAGACAGATGCAATAGATAGTGTGGAAAAAAGAGGGCATGAAATAGTTGACATGTATATTGTTTAACTAAAATGGATAGCATGACATAATTTCACATATATGATGTCTATCTAAACTGGATAGCATAGCATAACATAATTCAAAGATATGATGAATAACTAAACAGGATCACATGACATAATTCACCTACATGTTATCTAAGTAATCAGGATCGCATCATTTAATTCACATATGTGATTTATATGCTAAACAGAGGGCATTCACATATATGATGTCTGAACTAAGAACATGGTGTTGAATATTGTGTATATGGTGTCTAATCTATGCAATGCAAGACACCATATGCATGATATGAGCAGTATAACTGTGCCAAGTTAGAGCATACACCTCGGTGGGGGAATAGGATTGGTCATCTGTCTCTGAATCCATCTTTGAGGAGCTACCGGGACCCAACAAGAGATCTGCTTCGGTAGGTAGCACTGTCTGCGCCGAAGGCCTTGTTTTCACTCCAGATTTTTCAATCTCCCACCCAAATGGATGATTCACAAGAAGAGTAGTTTAATGTACAAACATTGTCGACAAATGGAAATGTAATGAAGAAAAGGATGGACAAGATATCATTCAAATATATGATGCCTGGTGTCGGTGTCAAAACCGGCGGATCTCGGGTAGGGGGTCCCGAACTGTGCGTCTAGGTGGATGGTAACAGGAGACAAGGGACACGATGTTTTTACCCAGGTTCGGCCCTCTCGATGGAGGTAAAACCCTACTCACTGCTTGATTAATATTGATGATATGGGTAGTACAAGAGTGGATCTACCACGAGATCGAGAGGCTAAACCCTAGAAGCTAGCCTATGGTATGATTGTTGTTCGTCCTACGGACTAAAACCCTCCGATTTATATAGACATCGGATAGGGTTAGGGTTACATAGAGTCGGTTACAATGGTAGGAGATCTACATATCCGTATCGCCAAGCTTACCTTCCACGCCAAGGAAAGTCCCATCCAGACACGGGACGAAGTCTTCAATCTTGTATCTTCATAGTCCAGGAGTCCGGCCAACGGTGATAGTTCGGCTATACGGACACCCCCTAATCCATGACTCCCTCAGTAGCCCCTGAACCAGGCTTCAATGACGACGAATCCGGCGCGCATATTGTCTTCGGCATTGCAAGGCGGGTTCCTCCTCCGAGTACTTCATAAAAGATTTTGAACACAAGGATAGTGTCCGGCTCTACAAAACAAGTTCCACATCCTACCGTAGAGAGAATAACCTTTACACAGATCCGCTGATGTATTCCGCAGCGTGACATCACACCATGGCCAGGCCTTTATACGAATCGTTTTTACTGTCCCACCTCAGCGCGTTTAGCAAGGCGGTTTCTTCGGCACGTCTTATCAGAGCGGAGATCGTGCCCCTTTATTCCGGGATCCTCATCAATACGGGCGTGGGTAAACCAGTCGTGCCCGTTGGCACGCCTCCTCCATCGAAGGCGAGTCGCGAGCGGTCACGGGGAGGGCTCTTGGTATTCAACCTCTTTATAACGAGACCAAGGCCCGCTCCTTTCTTTCAATCTCAATCAAATCCGCCCCTCGCCTCGAGTTCCAACACCCAAAGCTCCAGATTTAGGCGCTTCGGACCTTCAACGATGTCTGGCTCCGACCTGCACGGCTGGTGGATGTCTTCCTCCATCACGGAAGAAGATGTGCTAAAGCTGGGAGACGCCAGGTATCTAACCGGCGAAATTTCGCATAGGCTGCCTGCCCAAGGGCAGGTTATTCCCACTCCCGAGCCTGGTGAGAGCGTGGTATTCGTGTCTCACTTCCTTCTGGGTTTAGGCTTCCCGACGGACCCCTTTGTGAGGGGGCTCATGTTTTATTATGGGCTGGAATTCCATGACTTGGATCCGGAGTCCATCCTCCACATCTCGTTGTTCATTGTCGTATGTGAAGCCTTCCTCCGCATTACCCCTCACTTCGGATTGTGGCTCAAGACCTTCAAAGTGGAGCCGAGGATGATCAAGGGGCATCAGGCAGAGTGCGGAGGGGCTGTTATAAGCAAGAATGCGGACGCTCCATGGCCCGAGGGCTCTTTTCAAGAGGAGCTCAATTTATGGCAACAGAGTGGTTTTATATCACCGCTCTGTGGGCACCAAATGGGCGGTGCCACCTGCCTTCCGCTTGGGTCCTCCACTGCGGCGGGCATCATGGGTCAATAAAGGGCTCGGTGAGGGACCGTCCAGGGCGTACCTACATTGCGGTGGCCGTGTCGAGACCTCCGAGAGAGAGATCAATCTGGTCGTAATAGCGCAGGTCATGCTTATTAAATGCCGCACCTTGCCCTGCAAGCGCCGCCCCCTCTCACTGTGGGAGTTTAATGCTGAGGGACCACGAGCTCTCCAACATTTTATGGGCGTAACGCCCGTGGAGATGTACCAACTGTTCTTCGGATCACAAGCAATGTGTCCGGACTTAACCGAGGACGCAGGTCTGAGCTGCAATCGCCCGAATACTCAAGTAAGTAGTCATGTACCCGGACATGCTATCCGCATATTTATCATACACTTGCCCTTAAAAGAGCTATCCTTTAAACAGGAGTGGATAGCAAAAGCAAAACTGCTCAGGTGTCCGGCCCCCTCCACGAGACCACGCCGGATCTGTATTAACCAAGATGCTAGAGGCTGTTCCTTTTGAAGAAGGCGAAGGGGGAACAAGGAACTACTACCTCCGTGAAGGAGGCTATCAAGAAAGGGGATCGAGAATCCCTCCCTCCAAGGGGAGAAGAGGACCGCTTACAAGATCCGGAGACCAAAGCCTCGAAGCGGGGAAGAAATCTTCACCGGAGGGTCCCTCGGGCGGAGATGCCCGGCCGCACTATTTCCCCAAGGAGATCAGCCCTCCAATGAGCCGTAAGTAAAGGGGCGTTTTTAAAAGAGAGACATCCCGTTTTATTTCTGAAGGTAACCGAAAGTTTACCTTGTAGTTCGGATCTCAGCCCTTCACAGCAGAGCTCGTCTTCAGGGGATCTTGGTCCGGAGATGATGGAGAGCGAAACGCCTCCGCCTGCCGTACCGTTATGCGAGGTGGACGACCCTGAGGTGTCGTCGCGGAGGGCTTCTCCAAATTGGCGGGGCCAGAAGGCAGCTGTATGTCCCCTCAAAGCCCTCCGTGTCCGGCCTTCGAAAAAGGCCACTGGACGAGTCTGGCACCAACGGGTGTACGGTCGGAGGAGCTGAAGGATCTGCTCGGGCAAGCGTCTATCTCGGAAGATCACCGTACGTTAATGGGTATGGTGATTGAAAGGATTTCATCCGCTGAGAGCGGATTGCATGAAGCCGTCGTAAGTTTACTGACGGATTTTGAGGTACGCAAAATGATGTACCTTCTGACAGTTTTGCATATAAAATGCGCCCTGTATAGATAGTAGCCCCTGATACTTGGTGCGGTGTCAAAAATGACGGTGCGCCGAGGATCATATCCCCAGGTATAATATGCGCTCTTCCTATGTAGGTGGCGAAGCGTCTGGTGGCTAGCCGGACTGATGAATTTGCCGAACTGAAGCGGCAACTTGACGTGGCGGATGCGGACATCAGGCTTGTTAATAAGCGGCTTGACGAGTCACAAGGTATGCAACTTCTCCGCGGACACCTGGTAAGGGAGCTTGGTGCCCATGCCTTACAACATGTATGCTTAATGCAGATGGTGCCGCTGCTATGGAGAGCCTTCGGGCGGAGCTCGCCCGAGCCAAGGAGGAAGCCAGAAAAAGTGATGCGGCTGCCTTAAAGGCGGCCGCAGAGCTAAAAGCCGAACAGGCTGCTCACTGCCGAAGCAAGAAAGACATGGCCGAGATGGTCGTGAAATTGAAGAATGCTACTGACCGTTGTGAGCTTCTTGAAAAAGAAGATCGAGCGAAACAAGAGGACCTGAAAAAGGCCGCCACCGAGGCCAAGGATACTCGCTCTGCGATGAGAGCTATGAAGGAGGAGCTACGTCAGGCCGGAGATATTGCGGCTGGAAAGCCCTTTCTGATGCGGTGGAAATTCCCGGATCCTAAGTACGCTCAATTGGACTGGCTGTGGGGTGCGGAGGATGCTTATCTGGACTTGGCGGCGAGTGCCGCAGATGCGGCCGAACACTTCCGAGGTCAAAAGGATCACGGAATGGAAGAGCTTTTTTGGTCGCAGTTCCATAGTCCGAAGCGTCCACTTTCATTAACCGACCGTTTGGCCGAATGAGCTGAACTGAATAGGTTGTCCGGACTTGCCATGAAGGCTGTCGTGACTCATTTGTGGCCGAAAAGGCTCGAGCCGAAGAGTTATTTTGGCTTGGTGCAACAGTTCCTTGGTGCGGTGCCGCATATCAATGCAATGAAGCGGTCATCATGCATAGAGGGTGCGCGGATGGCTCTTTCCCGTGTCAAGACATACTGGGCGGAGATGAAGGCCACCGACGTTGCATCCCAAGATTCGGACAGAAGCCGAGTACATGCCGAGCACTATTTTGAGGAAGTCTGCAGGCGCTCGTTTAATAGAGACGCAGATGCTTTCGAAGGATATTATGTTTTAATGACATGTATGATTTGTGAAAACAATGTTTCAATATAATATAAGAGCTTTTTATACTTGTGCGTTCAAGTATTAAAACACCTCTGTCTTGACGTTGATGTATATGTGTATATAACTTTGAAAGATGGCGGTCTTGACTTCATTACGCACATAGTGCGGGGGTGTTTGCAAAAAGGCGCATTTTCACACTTAATCTAACGTCTTGGTCCTGTAAAGGAGGTGATAGCGTAGCAAACTAGGCAACCG
The DNA here is from genome assembly GCA_021605145.1 of Aegilops bicornis. Lineage (NCBI taxonomy): Eukaryota > Viridiplantae > Streptophyta > Magnoliopsida > Poales > Poaceae > Aegilops > Aegilops bicornis. Next base: position 332,621,827 of record CM038672.1, on the reverse strand, counting down.
GACTATAATGCTTTATCACTTTCACTTAGCCATAGGAGTTCTATGGTGGGCTACTATATAGCCCCTAGGGGCACCGCTCTCCCGAATTCGGGGCGCGTATGTGCTGACCGAAAGCAGTCCTTCGTTAATCGGGGAATTCTAAACATTCCGGTGGGTCATCGAGTGGTTGACCAGTCTCACACTATATCATGACAGCTTTTTGGCTTTCTCTCTTGAGGTGCTCACCGGCGAACCGGGCACAATTGCGATGAGTTCTCCACAGTGCCGCGTTAGCCGATAGAGCGGAACGTAAGGCAGCAAAACACAGGAGCCGCAAACCCAACATTTGACCAAAGACATGATTCAGAGCTGATGCATATAAGGCCTAACTCGAGACCCGAACACTCCCTAAGGTATTCGGTCTTTATGAAAAGCAGGCGAATAATGCCCTAAGCCGCAGTGTCCGTGCACGCAAAAATTCTGGTGCGGCCGATGCCAAAACGCCAGCCTCCTCCTTGGTTATAGCAAGAAACCGGGGGATGTGTATCAACAAGAGACATTAAAAAAGGTTTACGCAGGGTCTTAATCTGAAAAGAATCCTTGCAATGGGTCCCTACTGCACGTCTGCGCCTGTGCCTCCGTTGTGCCGTATCCTGGACGGGTGTAGCACGGTGTTCATCTGTGAAAAAGAAGAACTTAGTTGAAAAGAAAAAAAAAGATCGTGCGAAAAAAGTACTTTATATTAAATAAATAGAGTACGGTTCGAAAAGTGAATAAAATTGAGCTTTATTGTCTCTTGTTGTACATGCGTGCAACCCCTTGTACGGGGGTATGCCGCTAGTAGGCGTTTATATGTTTACGCCGGACTCGTCTAGCCATGTCCGGGGTTCGAATGACCTATTCAGGTGCTTTGATTAGCGGAGCCGGATTAGTGTGGGGCTGTCAAGGTAGTCTCACGTTCTTCCGTGCTCGAGTAACACTTGATACTCCCTTTTAATGAGATGATGCCGCGTGGACCGGGCATTTTAAGTGTAAGAGATGCATAATGCGGTATTGCGTTAAAGCGGGCGAAAGCTTCACGCCCCAGTAGTGCTTGATAGCTACTTTCGAATGGGGCGATGTGGAAGGTTAACTTTTCGCGGCGGAAGTTGTCGTATGACCCAAACACAACTTCTAGCAGTAGGGAGCCCGTACAATGGGCATATAGGCCTGGCATTACCCCTTTGAAGGAGGTGTTGCTATGGCGAATTTTGGTTGGGTCTACCCCCATTTCGCGGATTGTGTCCTGATATAGCAGGTTTAGATCGCTACCTCCGTCCATTAGGACTTGTGTAAATTGGAGTCCGTCGATTATAGGATCTAATATCAAGGCAGTCCATCCTGCATTCCGGATACTTCCGGAATAGTCCTGATGATCGAAGGTGATTGGTTTTGACAACCATCATTGGGACTCTGCTGGGATAGACCGTGCGGCGCGTGTTTCTATGGGTGCCGCTCTATTTTTCCCTTTTGTCACTTGAAGTGAGTTCACTGTTTTGACTTTTTGTGGGAAATTCTTTTGTTTTACGGTCTCTGCTTGTGGGGTTCGTCATCGTCCTCGCTTGGTGTGTCGAGCCCCTTGTGTTCGGTATTGAGTTTGCCGGACTGCTTGAAGACCCAACAATCTCTGTGGGTATGGTTTGCAGGCTTCCCGAGAGTACTGTGGATTTGGCATATTTTGTCCAAGATTTTGTTTAGGTTGGATAGCTCATCGATGTTGTCCTTGAGGGGCAGTTTTTTATGATTCTACCGGGAGCTTCTGAATCCGGCGTTGACTGCCGTGCTCTTCGGCTGTTTCCCTTTGTCGGCGCTGGTCCTTGCTGCGTCGTGGTTTTCCATTTCCATCCCTGACTTGGATGTACTTGGGTCGCTGGTACTACATCTTGCCAGCCAACTATCCTCTCTCCAGCATAAAAGCGGGTCATGAGGCTTGTTAATGCAGCCATTGTTCTCGGCTTCTCTGGCCGAGGTGTCTGCGAGCCATTCGTCTCGGACATTGTGTTTGAAAGCTGCTAAGGCCTCAGCGTCCAGACAGTCGACTATTTGGTTCTTTTTAATGAGGAACCTGTTCCAGAATTTGCGGGCTGACTCTCCGGGTTGTTGAGTTATGTGACTTAAATCGTCTGCATCCGGAGGACGGACATAAGTCCCTTGAAAATTTGCCCGAAAAGCATCCTCGAGCTCTTCCCAACTTCCAATGGTATTTCCAGGGAGGCTTTTGAGCCAATGCCGGGCTAGCCCTTTGAGCTTGAGGGTAAGTATTTTTATGGCGTGGAGATCATCTCCTCTAGCCATGTGTATGTGGAGGATGTAATCCTCAATCCGCACTCCTGTGGTCTGTTGTTCCGTCGTATGCCTCTATGTTTATGGGTTTGAATCCTGCTGGGAATTCGTGATCCAGCACCTCATCGGTGAAACACGAAGTCTGCGGCACCCTATATTTGGGTGTGCCGTGATGTTCGGATATTTGGCGTGTTGCATTGCTTGGAAGAGCTTGCTTTCGCCCATAGATGGACCTAACTGGGCCATCCTTTTGATGCGAATCCTTATGCGGACCGCTGCGTGCGGCTTGTGTCTTGGCGCCGCTTGACGCTCCATGTTTGCCATGTGGTCGTCTATCTGACCGGGCGGCCTCTTTGTTCTTTGATTGCGGGGGCTCTACGGACTCCTCATCGAATTCAGACAGTAATTTGCGCTCCGGGTAGCTTTTTGTTTGGTGATTGTCGCCGTATTTCTCTGCGTTGTTGAGTACTTTGCTCCATCTGATTCTGAGTGCATCTTCCGCTGTTTTGAGCTTCTGCTTCTGCTTTTTCAGGCTACGCTGCGATGGCGAAGCCTTTTGTGGAGGTTCTTCTGCTCCAACAATTTGTCCGGCGTGAGATCGTCCGGACTGTTATCATCGCTGGGGACGGGTTGTTTATCCAAGTTGTCCTGTTCGGATGGTTGCTTGATAGCATGTTCTTCGTCCATCGGTTTGCCTTGCTCTATGGCTGGGTCTGTGTGGCTGCCGTCTTTGTCGAGGCGGGACTTGGTGCGACGTTTACGTTGCCGTTTTGACTGCTTTTCGAGGGATTTATCCTTCGTATGTCCCATTGTTCCTCGTCGTCACTTCCTTTAGGTGTATCCACCATGTATACATCGTGGGATGACGTGGCTGTCCAATAGGTGCTGGTTCATGGTTGTCTGCTACATCGTCGTCCATACCGTTGATGTCTTCGGAGTCGAAATCGAGCACGTCGTTTAAGCTTTCGAGAGAGGCTACAAAGTGGGCAGAGGGTGGGCATTGAATTTCTTCGTCGTCCGCATCCCAACCTTCCTGACCGTAGTCCGGCCAGGGCTCTCCTGATAAAGAGAGAGACTTTAGTGAATTCAGGATGTCGCTAAAGGGCGAGTGTCGAAAGATGTCCGCGCAATAACTCCATAACCGGCACCCAATTGGATTCGATTGGCAGGGGCGCGGAGGGTTTGGAGTCCAGAGAGGATTCTGGCACCTTGGAGTCACAGTCTTCGCAAAGGACAGGGATGGAGTTCGGCTCAATCGCCTTAGAGATTGTAGCCCCCGAGGCGGTGTCCAACCACTCGTCCTCGATCGGCGGAGTTGGCTCCGAGCTAAGGGTCGGAGCGGACGCCGGTGCAGCCTTCCGTGGCAATCGCTCCGGCAGAGCTAGATCGTGCCCATCCGCATAAAGGCGGCGTGCTTGGTTGTGGCTCGAATCCGTCGAAGATCAAGTCTCCGCGGATATCGGCCGTGTAGTTCAAACTACCAAATCTGACCTGATGGCGGGCGTAGCTTTCGATCTGCTCCAGATGGCCAAGTGAATTGGCCCGCAGTGCAAAGCCGCCGAATATGAAGATCTGTCCGGGGAGAAAAGTCTCACCCTGGACCGCGTCGTTGTTGAGATCGAAGGAGCCATCGAGCCTAAGGATGACGACACAGAGGAGCTCTCAATGAAAGCACCAATGTCGGTGTCAAAACCGGCGGATCTTGGGTAGGGGGTCCCGAACTGTGCATCTAGGCGGATGGTAACAGGAGACAAGGGACACGATGTTTTTACCCAGGTCCGGGCCCTCTCGATGGAGGTAAAACCCTACTCCTGCTTGATTAATATTGATGATATCGGTAGTACAAGAGTGGATCTTGTCAGATTACGGGTTCCGGTAGAACCTTAAGGTTCGAACTCTGGGGTGCGCTCGGAGATCCAACCCTCCACCGTCTCGTACCTCGCCGAATCACAGGGACCTAAACTACTAGCAAGAAGAACACAAGAGACGCAAGATTTATACTAGTTCGGGCCACCGTTGTGGTGTAATACCCTACTCTAGTTTGTGGTGTGGTGGATTGCCTCTGGGGCTGATGAAGAACAGTACAGGGAAGAACAGCCTCGCGAGGGTCTGTTCTTGGTGGGTGTGATGAACTGCTAAGTGGTGTCCCGTCGCTCTAGCTTGAGGATCGGGTCTCTCTCTCTCTCTCTCTCTCTCCCTGGATTCCAAAATGCCTGCCCGGGGGAGTCTCTCTACTATGGTGGCTAGCTCTACTTATATAGACGAAGGCCTTGGGCCTCTTCCCAAATATTGAGTGGGAAGGGCGCCAACAATTGGCCATTTCGAAGGGGAACTGCGGGCAAACTTATCCTGACTAAAGTTGGTCCTCGCCTGCCAAAGGCTCTGGTGATGATGCCTGCTTGGGCTCCACGATGACTGCATTCCAGCCGTTGGGGCTGGTCTTGGTCTTGTTGCACCGAAACGGATGCCTTTGCCTGATGCTCTCGCCCGCGCTTGCTCCCTTTGCACCAAAGAGGAAAGGAGGACGCTGCGCGGGCTGGCGGCCGATCGGGCGCCCTTGGTCGCCATGGCTTGCGTCATGGGCACCTCGCGAGGTGCCCTACTTGAACTCTCCGCCTCCTCGTGAGCTGCCTGACGAGGCCGTGCCTGAGGAAGCTCTTGGTCGTCCGCCCCGCGAGGCTTGGCCCCTCGCGAGGGTCTTGAGTTTGTGTTGGTGAAGATGGGCTGTCCTGGGCCTTCTTTGAGCCACGCCGCAGGCCGTAGGCAGGCAAGTCTGGGGACCCCTGTTCCCAGAACGCCGACAGTAGCCCCCGGGCCCGTGGCACGCCCGGAGTTGGCCAAGCAGAGAGGCGAAAGGGCAAGTGCGAAGCGTCGCGGGCCCTAACAAAGATACGGTTTTAGGCGCCGCGTGGCGGCCTGATTGGGCGTGGCGACCTTGCTCCCCACGACGCCTTGGTAACCGCCCGGATTCGACAGGTCCTTGCATGCAGAGTTGGTCATAATGATCGGTGATCGTGGATGCCGGCGGTTGGCCTTCGCCAGCTATAAGTATGGAACGACGTGCGCCCTTCCAGTCTATCCTTCTTGTCTTTCCTTCTTCTCCATGGCTCCACCAAGGAAGTTCTCGGCCGCAGAGAAGGGGAAGGGCCGCCAGGTCGAATCTTCCTCTCCTCCGCCTAAGCGCGGTAGAGGTCGCCCTCGCAAGCACCCCGTGGCCTCCACGGCGGTCCCCACGGTCGTGGGGAGGCTCTCAAAGACAGCGACGAGCGGCTGGCCATGGTCGGAGGGCGTGCCCCGCCGCTGCGTCCCCGAGGCCGCGCCTTCATGCTTCCAAGCGCTGCCGGAGTTCATGGTGAGGGCGGAGGAGCCGTCCCGGCCGTTAGGCTTCAGCCTCCCGTGCTTCCTCCCGGGTGAGCTCCAGATGGCGCCTCGAGTGGCCTCTCGCTTCAGTGCAGATGGCTGCCGCAGCCGGCTTCATGGGCTTCTTTGGAGGTCACCGCCGCAGGGAACCTGCCTCGCCCGCTGGCCGGCAGACGCTCGCTGCCACAGTGGTCTCCGCCGCCGTGCTCCTCGCACTTCAAGTATGATGGCGACGCCACCCTCTACGTGAGGGTGTTTGGGGAAGACGGCCACCGCATGGGGTGCTGCCCTGAGGACGACGACCGCGGCCGAGGACTCAGCCCCGGCACGGGCGGAGAGGGCAGCGCGCGGGCGGCTGGCGATGCCCGCGACTCCTCACGCTTCACCAGCTCTTCTTCGGGTGGCGATTCTTCCAGCAGCCGCATGCCAGCCCCCACGCTGTCACCGCTTGGGGGTGGCAGCGGGTCCGCTCGCCGCCACGCCCCGGTGAAGCGCGAGATGGAGTGCGACTGAGCTCCGGAGGCGGCGTGGGCCTTCCAAGAGAGCCGGCGTGGGGCGTGCTTCACCTGCTTCTGTCCTTTTCCTTCTTTTTCTTCTGTATAAAAAGGGAACAATGTGTGGCCCCATAGGGGAGCGTTTAGGGCAACGCCGTTAATTATTGTAATGCTTTTGTTATCCTGATACTGTTCCCTTCTGCCGTGCGCCCATTCACAAGTGAACCTCGGCCGTGGCCGCGGGGGCAACCGACCCTGGCCCCGTGTTCGCGTTGTGCTGCCCGTGAGGCATGGTCAGGAGGGGTGCTCCAAATGCGGACTGGCCGTGAAAACTTGAGCGATAGGGTAGGAACTCATGAGGGCTCCCGAGGCTTCCGCCTCGCGAGTCCCCGCGCAAGAGAAATCGAGGCAGGTGGGTGAAAAAGATCGAAGAACCACGGGCCAAAAAAAGGGCGATAGTTTCGATAAAAACTTCAAATGGGAATAACCAGTCAACTGCAGAAAGCAAATGAAAAAGCCGCGTCCGGCAACTAGTCTAGTCTTCGACGTCTTCTCACCAGCGCGGAGCTAAGTGCTGCCATCGGGCGTGGGAGGAGCCCTGTGGCTTGAGGTCGGCACTCCTAAGACTCCGGGGCGTGTACAGCCCCAACTCATTATTACATGAGAGTGTCACGGGCGGCGAGCTTCACAGGCGTTCGCCTTCTTCACAGGCTCCGGGCCTTTCCTCCAGGAAGCAAGCTTCACGGGCGTTCGCCCTCTTCACAGGCTCTGGGCCTTTTCTAAGACGCGACAGCTTCACATGCGTTTGCCTTCTTCACAGGCTCCGGGCCTTTTCCAAAAAGATGAACTTCACAGGCATTCGCCTTCTTCACAGGCTCTGGGCCTTTTCCAAAAAGATGAACTTCACAGGCATCCGCCTTCTTCACAGGCTCTGGGCCTTTTCCATAAAGATGAACTTCACAGGCACTCGCCTTCTTCACAGGCTCTGGGCCTTTTAGGGGTAGAACCTCTGGAGGTGCTGGATGTTCCACGTGTTCTGTATAGGTACTCCCTCTTGCGTCTCCAAGCGCATGGAGCCAGGCCTGGAAACATGAACAACCTTGAATGGGCCCTCCCACATGGGAGAGAGCTTATGCAGTCCCTCCCTGGAGAGGACCCGTCGGAGCATGAGGTCTCCTACCTCGAGAGTTCTGGGGCGGATGTTGCGGCAGTGGTATCACCGGAGTGCCTTCTGGTACCTTGCCGCTCGCAGTGCAGCTTCCCGACGGCGCTCCTCCCCTAGCACAAGAGCCGTCCCCCGCATGGCGTCCTGCAGCGTTTCATCGAACGCCAGGACCCGCGCGGATCGATGCTTGACCTCGTGAGGGAGACCGCTTCGGCTCCGTAGACCAGGAAGAACGGGGTCTCTCCAGTTGGCTTGGTCGCGGTTGTGCGGATGGACCACAACACGGATGGAAGCTCGTCGTACCAGCCTCTGCCGCAGGCTTCCAGCTTCTTCTTGAACGTCCTGGTCTTGAGGCCTCTCAGGACCTCTGCATTGGCCCGCTCGGCCTGTCCATTGCTGTGGGGGTGTGCCACCGAAGTGTAGCATATCTGCGTTTCAAGGTTAGCGCAGTACGTTTTAAAAAGGTTACTGGTGAACTGCAAACCGTTGTCGGTGATGATGCGGTTTGGCACTCCGAACCGGCTCACGATGCCCTTGATGAACTTGATAGCAGAACCAGCGGGGATGGCGCGGACGACCTCGACTTCGGCCCACTTGGTCAATTTTTCCACCGCGATGTAGAGGTAGCGATAGCCCCCTGGCGCCCGAGGAAAAGGGCCCAGAATGTCTAGCCCCCAGACTGCGAACGGCCAAGTGAGGGGGATGGTTTGCAGACCTCCTGCTGGCTGGTGGATCTGCTTGGCATGGAATTGGCAAGCCTCGCAAGCCTTCACGAGTTCGATGGCGTCATTGAGCGCGGTGGGGCCAATAGAAACCGCTGCGGAACGCCTTGCCGACAAGGGTCCGTGATGATGAATGGTGCCCACAATCTCCGCCATGTATATCTGCCAGCAATTCCTTCCCCTGTTCCCTGGTGATGCAGCGTAGGGATACGTCGTTCGGTCGTTTCCGGTAGAGTTCTCCATCCATGATGCTGTATGCCGTGGCTTGCCGCGCCACACGCTCTGCCTCCTCCTCCTTCTCCGGCAAAGCCCCATGCGTTAAGTAACTCTTGAGCTCCGTGATCCAGCACTCCTCTTGAGGTTCCATCGTTAGAAGCAGGCGTGCTCCTGAGGCCGGGCCGCAGGCTGGGGCTCCCGAGGCAAGCGGCCGAGGAACTCCTCCCGAGGCTGTGTCGTGCTTGATAACGGCGGTGGCTGAGGGCTTGAAGAGCCGTTCCTCAAAGACACCCGGCTCTGGGGTAACCTCCACAGGCTCGTTTGGCGATGTCGTTCGCCTCTTGATTGGGGCAGGGGCACGTGATGCAGCTCCAACCCCAGGCTGTTTCTCCATCCTGCGGACCTCCGCAAGGTAGGCTTCCATGTGTTCATCTCTTGGCTCATACACCTTGTTGGAGAAATTGACTAGGAGCTGCGAATCGCCCTTGATGGTAAGGCGCTTCACCCCCAGGGCAGCGGCAGCCTTCAGACCCGCTATCAGCCCCTCGTATTCTGCTATGTTGTTGGAGACCTTCTCGCCATGCTGGAAACAGAGCTGCACGGCATAGTAGAGCTTGTCCTGGCCGGGAGATATGAGTACCACCCCAGCCCTGCGCCTCGTCTGGAGAATGCTCCATCAAGTACATGACCCAACCTTTCCGCGCGCGCCTCCCCGGGAGAGGGACCGATCCTCGCCGCCCCGAGGCCCGTGCTTCGGCCCATTCGCCACGAAATCTGCCAACATGCCCCCTTGATGACTCTGGTCGTCTTGAACTCGAGCTGGAATGCTTGCAGCTCAATGTTCCACTTGGCGACCCTTCCACCGAAGTTGGGGCTCCTGAGCACCCTCTCCGAGGGTATGCCGAGACAACCTTGATTGGATGACCCTGGAAGTAATGCCGCAGTTTGCGCGAAGCCACCAATAATGCGAGGAGGAGCTTCTGCGGCATGGGGTACAGGGCCCTCACATCTCGTAACACGGTCTTGGCCGAAGTACACCGGGTGCTCGACGAGGTTGGGGGCGTCGGTGCTGGCGGCGTCCTCCGGAAGCTGCGGTGCCTCCTGAGGCGACGGCGCCTCCGGAAGCTGGGTGCTTGGATGGGAGGCCTCCCCCGCCCTTGGTGCGCTCTACTGTGACGGCTGATCTTCTTCCATTGCGGTGCTGGCTTCTGCTAGTTCCTTCCGGTTCGGTCTTGCCTTAGCTCCGGTGGCCGCCGTGGCCTTGGCCTGACGCTCTTCCCTAACTGCCACCAGAGCAGCGCTAGCGTAGTAGGGAGTGGCGGCGAGGTAGAGTACCAAGGGCTCCTGAGGGCGCGGGCCACCATCACGGAGGGCTGGTCAGGCACCTCTTGAGGTCTTGAAACGCTTTGTCGGCCTCTTCAGTCCACTCGAAGGGCCCCTTTTTCTTCATCAGCTGGAAGAAAGGTAGCGCCCGCTCCCCCAATCGGGAGATGAAACGGCCTAGCACCGTTACGCGCCCTGTGAGCTTCTGCATCTCCCTGAGGGTCTTCGATGGGCTCATGTCTTCCACTGCCTTGACCTTTGCTGGGTTGGCCTCGATGCCTCGATGGGACACGAGGAAACCCAGGAGCTTGCCTGAGGGAACTCCAAACACACACTTCTCCGGGTTGAGTCGCAGGCTCACTATGTTGAGGCTCGCGAAGGTTTCTTCCAGGTCTTGTATCAGGGCCTTGGCCTCGCGAGACTTCACCACGATGTCGTCGACGTATGCCTCCACATTCTTCTCGAGCTGTGGACCCAAGGTGATGTGCATGAGCCGCTGAAAGGTTGCCCCCGCGTTGCGCAACCCGAATGGCATGCATGTATAGCAGTACACCCTACACGGGGTTAGGAAGGCCGTCTTCTCCACGTCTTCCACCGCCATCTTGATTTGGTGATACCCAGAAAAGGCATCCAAGAAGCACAACAGGTCACACTCGACGGTGGAATCGACGATCTGGTCGATACGAGGGAGCGGAAACGGATCCTGCGGGCATGCTTTGTTGAGGTTGGTGAAGTTGACACACATGCGCTCCTTTCCTCCCTTCTTTGGTACCACCACGGGGTTGGCCAGCCAATCTGGGTATCGGACCTCGCGAATAACCCCCGCGGCTTCTAGCTTGCGGGTCTCTTGGATGATGAAGGCCTGCTTTTCGGTGGACTGCCTCCTCGCTTTCTGCTTCACTGGACGCACGTTAGGGCACACGTTGAGATGGTGCTCGATCACGCCCCGTGGAATCCCCGCCAGCTGATCGGGCTCCCAGGCAAACACCTTCTTGTTCGCACGCAGGAACTTGACGAGGGCTTCCTCCTATTCGGGCTCGAGGTTGGCGCCTATGGTGAAGGTGGCGTTTGAGGACCCGTCCTCATCGACAGGTATTTGCTTGGTAACCGCCTTGTCTTGAGTGAACAACTGCTTCTTCTTGGTCGGCGCAGCCCCCTTGGGCTTGGGGGCTTCCGCATCAGCGGGCTGTGCTGCGGCCGCCGTCTTGAGGGTGAAACTGGCGCCATGGCCCTCCTTAAGTATCCCAGACGCAGTGAGGACGCCCGCTGCTCCCAGGCATCTTCATGAGGTTGTACCCCGGGTGGGTTGCGGCCATGAATTTGGCCAATGCTGGATAGCCAAGGATGGCATTGTAGGGTAGGCCGATGGGGCCGATGTCGAAGTCGACCAGTTCCGTGCGGAAGTTGTCGTAGGTGCCGAAGGTCACTGGAAGCCGGATTTGCCCCAAGGAGCTGGACGACCCTCCTCCTATGCCCGAAAAAGGCCGGCTGGGCAGTAGCCGCTCCCTGGGTATGCAGAGGAGGTTGAAGGCCTCGACCGAAAGCACGTTGAGGCCGGCGCCGCCGTCGATGAGGGTCCTGGTGACGGCGACCTGGCAGATGGTAGGCGTGCAGAGCAAGGGGAGCGCACCCGAGCCGGCCGAGTTGGCGGGGTGGTCTTGAGAGTCGAAGGTCAGCCGGGCCGACGACTCCGGCCCTGCTGAGGGAGCCTGCGGCGTGGAGGCGGCGCCGACCCGGCGGACGAATGTCTTGACGTGGCGGCTGGAAGGCGGCGCCTGCGAGCCGCCGAGGAGGGCCGCGACGAGTGGGGGAGCCAGCGCGAGGGGGCGGGCGACCAGGGAGCCGCGCGGCCCCTCCCGTGAGATCGCCGCGGAGCGCAGGGACGATGCTTGCTGCCCATCCCCCGCTGGGCCGATGGCGGTCTTGACGGCAGGTGACGGGGAACGACGAGGGCGCCCTTCGACAGGAGCTGTCTGGGCGACATGGGAGGCGAGGGCGGCTCGGCGCTTGGCTCGGGCTCGACGGGCGTCAGACATGGTTGCGGTGGTCGGTGAAGAACGAGGCGACGAAAGGTGGATTCCGGCGCACCCCTACCTGGCGCGCCAAATGTCGGATTACGGGTTCCGCGGACCCTTAAGGTTCGAACTACAGGTGCGCGCGGAGATCCAACCTCCACCATCTCGCACTTCGCTGAATCGCAGGGACCTAAACTACTAGCAAGAACAACACAAGAGACGAAGATTTATACTAGTTCGGGCCACCGTTGTGGTGTAATACCCTACTCTAGTTTGTGGTGTGGTGGATTGCCTCTGGCCGATGAAGAACAGTACAGGGAAGAACAGCCTCGCGAGGGTCTGTTCTTGGTGGGTGTGATGAATTGCTAAGTGGTGTCCCGTCGCTCTAGCTTGAGGATCGGGTCTCTCTCTCTCTCTCTGGATTCCAAAATGCCTGCCCGGGGGAGTCTCTCTACTATGGTGGCTAGCTCTACTTATATAGACGAAGGCCCTGTGCCTCTTCCGAAATATTGAGCGGGAAGGGCGCCAACAATTGGCCATTTCAAAGGGGAACAACAGGTACACTTATCCTGACTAAAGTTGGTCCTCGCCTGCCAAAGGCTCTGGTGATGACGCCTGCTTGGGCTCCATGATGACTGCATTCCAGCCGTTGGGGCGGGTCTTGGTCTTGTTGCACCGAAACGGATGCCTTTGCTTGATGCTCTCGCCTGCGCTTGCTCCCTTTGCACCAAGGAGGAAAGGAGGACGCTGCGCGGGCTGGCGCCCGACTGGCGCCCTTGGTCGTCATGGCTTGCGCCATGGGCACCTCGCGAGGTGCCCTGCCTTGAACTCTCCGCCTCCTCGTGAGCCAGCCTGACGAGGCCGTGCCTGAGGAAGCTCTTGGTCGTCCGCCCCGCGAGGCTTGGCCCCTCACGAGGGTCTTGAGTTTGTGTTGGTGAAGATGGGCTGTCCTGGGCCTTCTTTGAGCCACGCCGCAGGCCGCAGGCAGGCAAGTCTGGGGACCCCTGTTCCCAGAACGCCGACAGATCTACCACGAGATCAGAGAGCTAAACCCTAGAAGCTAGCCTATGGTATGATTGTTGTTCGTCCTACGAACTAAAACCCTCCGGTTTATATAGACACCGGATAGGGTTAGGGTTACACAGAGTCGGTTACAATGGTAAGAGATCTACATATCCGTATCTCCAAGCTTGCCTTCCACGCCAAGGAAAGTCCCATCCGGACACGGGACAAAGTCTTCAATCTTGTATCTTCATAGTCCAGGAGTCCGGCCAACGGTGATAGTTCGGCTATCCGGACACCCCCTAATCCAGGACTCCCTCACCTGGTTAAACAGGATGGCATTGCACATTTCACGTATATTATGGCTGGCTAAAAGACATGAGACTACACAATTCCCATATATGATATAGAAACTAAACAGGTGGCATTACAGAACATGTCTAAGCTAAGCAGATGACATATATGATGTCAAAAGAAGGCACTTCAAGGCAACATATGCATGATATGACTAACATCATCATGCCAAGGTAGAGCAAACACCTTGGGGGGTAAATAGGAGTGGTCAGCGGCGTCTGAATCCGGCTCAGAACAGATATCTTCCTCTGGATTACAATCTGGAGAGGGGTGGGGAGGGTTTGCCATTGAACCCACCATGGAGCGATGTCTGCATGACAATGTATTGCCGCGCAAAACTCTTCTGTTTTTCTCTACATGTTCAGCATGACTGTGTTTAATATCTGACATGCATATGAAAAAAATATGGTGAGATTATGTAAGGAGAGCATGCCGAAATTTAGAGTGATGGTAACAACCAGTGGATGGATCCAAAAATAATGATAACAGGCTGATGATTGCTTTAATTTAATAAAAAGACAGATGATGATTGCTTTACTATTTGTTTCCCACCCAAGATGAACAACATAGGCATACCCTAGGTGAACCAGATATTAGACAGAGATACTATTCATTGCTTCCTTGATATGTGCCCCACAACTAATTTAGAACTCAAGTTTGAACATTAATTTGGACCTGACTTGGAGTCCAAGAGGTGAACAAGACGATAAAGTAGTAGGTAATTTTAAGCAATGCATAACATAAGCAGAAACAAAAGAGTGCGACCTCTCTTGTGGACCCGTGTACTCCTCAGGTTCATCTGCTGAGTCTATGATGGTGATGCCGTTGCGGTGGGTGCCAGCGACATGGAAGGAGATCTGAGGCGGCGAAGGACGGTCAGGAGTCATGATGTCTGGTTTGGTGGATGTTTCTGTTGATGGACCAGCTCAGTTGAGGTGGACGACATCGCGACAGGAGCAGGACAAACCACACAAAGTTCCCTTCGACACCTACCTATAACTGAAGTAATTATGTAAGGGCTCATTTGGCTTGCATGATTCTAAAAACGCAGGGATAGGAAAAACACCGGAATAGGATAGGAATGCACATGGTAAACAGAGCATTTGTAAACACAGGATTTCTGTCAACTTTAGTGTTTGGTTTACAGGAATTGGAAGAGCGGAGGAATGCAGAGAAACATGGCCAGAATAAAGTGAAACCATATGAAAGCGTGTACAGTTAGAATGTTATTCTACCACTAACGCACTTGGTCTTGTTTTCATGCATACGATTTTGAAAAGTAGGTGCAGGTGGATGTTTTGCTTCATTCCTTTCAACAAAATGCATGAATAATTGAATAGTAGAGTGCCATTGGAAAAATTCCCTATTGCTATGTTTTTCCGGTGAACTAAAATAGCCCTAATGGATCAACATGAATGTATAGTAATAAGTGATGCAACAAGTGTACAACCTCTTTGCCATAGCGGTGTTGACCTCAACATCATTGGGTTGGTCACTGAAGCAGTTGAGGCAGAGGTGGCTGTCCGAGGTGTGGAGGAAGATCTGAGGAATCTGCAGACGGCGTCCAGGGCACTACTCTATTGTGATGGATCGCTCTGTCGTTGGAGTAGCCCCGGTGAGCCGTAAGACGTCAAGGCTGAAACAGCACAAGACAGACATCGTCAATCTCAAGTGGGATTCTAATAGCATCTCCAATAGATGATGTAAAATAGATGTAAATTTTACATCACCAAAACCACCGACTACAACAGATGAGGTAAAAACTGTTGACTCAACTTAACTGTTGAAACTGAAATTTCATCAGGAATCTGAATGTTACTATCGAAACTGAATGCAATGGTAGCAGAGAGGCACTTGACATGTAGTTTAGGAGGGCTCAAGTTCATCTTCAACCTGCACCCCCCTGAGCCGCCAGCCACCACCGGCCGAACCGCCGGCCCCAGCGCCGCCTCGCCGCCCCGAAACAACTCCCCACCGCCGGTCCGCCGCCGCCCCGGCCAGCCCTATAGGCCCCCGCCCCCACCCTGAACCCTAAGATAGATAGTGGGGTACCTCTCCGGCGAGCCCCCGTCCCCACTGCGGGTGGTTCTTCCTTAACTCTGGCGAGCCCCCCACCCCCTGAAAATCGACTGACCCAAAATTCGATTCAGTCCACTGAAGTGTAGCTAAATCAGAGTAGAGCAGTAGCACGAGCGAGGGGGAGAGTAGCAGCAGCAGCACGAGCGATTGAGCGAGAGAGCCAGAGCAGCAGCAGCAGCTGGGCGAGCGAGAGCCGGAGCAGCAGCAGCACGAGCGAGCGAGCGAGAGCCAGAGCGGCAGCAGATCCGGCTGGTATGGACGCCGCCGCCGAAGGGGCCTCACACTGGGGGAGAGCCGCTGTGGAGATGTCGCCCGCGGCGCCGACTTCAAGGTAGCCACTCCATGGGGGTACGGGATGGAGCACCATCGGCGCCGGGAGGTCGAGCTAAGGAGAAGGTGTGATGCGATGAGTGTACAACCTCTTTGGTGGCGCCGAGTAGGCCTCGGCTTTGTCTGAGGAGTCGGAGAGGATGATGCGGTTCTAGTGGAGCATGTTAAAGCGGCGCTGTGGGGATGGAGCAGCCGCGATAGACGAGGCGATCGTCGGAGCAGCTCCTTGGAGGTGGAGGACAGGGCGGCTGAACCAGCGGGACGACGAGATGGACGACGGATCCTCATTCGTGGAGGTGGACGAGGGACGTTGAGGTGTTGCGGTGGATGACGTCGTCAGGGAAGAGGCTCCGGCTGGGCAGCGGTGAGGTGGAGGACGGAGGAGGGTGGGGTTTCGCGGCTGGAGCGGAGAGGTTATGGCGGCCTGGGATTTCGAATGGCAAAAAGGAGGCGATGGGAGGGGGTGAACCATGACTTAGGGACGCGCTTGTCCAAAATGTAGGGTGTGTTACAAAAGTACCCCGCACCAATTTGAACTAGCGGCCCTTTCGGCTCAGGGTTAGAAGGGGGATTTTGCGTGTCGGGATTTGGCAGCTGGAGGGAGTTTTCGCGCGCGTTGTAATTTCGGGATAGCAAGGCATGGGTTGTGAAGGCGCCAGTTTTGGGAGCGCGATATCTGAATTTTTGGGATATAACAAGGCGCGGGTTGAATTTTAGGGACAAGCCTAACGTGTAATATTGTACTTGTATGTACCAAATCAATTCGCACTTCACTCAACCAAAAAGAAAATGAAAAAAATAAAACTATTCACACCACACAAAGAGAGACTCTTGCCCCGTTTTACTATAAAAATGCTATTTAAAGCTACTCATACAAACAATTTAGTGCAATTAAATGCTATACGGTAGTATGAATCCATGTTATGTCCAATTAAATTTTTTCGCTTGCTGTATAATGCATGTAACCTACTCATACCAACATTTTAGTGCATTCCAAATGTCTATACTACCGCTGCAATTCGAACTGAATTTGAATTCATTTCTTTATTTCAATAACAAATCTACAATCATGATTGTTGCCAACTTCAACCATCATTCGTGTATTACCTTAATAACACACCACATGATTACTATAGAGATAGATATGAACTATGTGTACTACATGAACTCGAATTTTATTTTTTGAATACACTTGATGTTGATTCCAAATAATAGTACATTTGATGTACTTACTGTATATTCATAATCTAAACCATGTTCCATACGTGTACACCGTTATATATATTCACACATGCGTCGGCTTAAAACACTATGATAAATTCTTCAAGTATCTGAATTCACTTTTTATAATGAAGTATGATCTCTATTCGTCTTTTACACCCACACAATCCTATTATCTTTGTAGCTAGCTAGCGCTAACTTTCTCTCGTGCATGCAGACGCCCGCATCCCTCTAACCCTCCCTCAGCATTCTCTAGCTCGATCGCGCAAATTCGTATTTTCACTTTAGGTCGTTCACCCATGATGTGTGTAGGCCCCCCAGCTCCTTCTTTACATCACACATCGATCGATATGCCTCTCTAGCCAGGTGTTCCTAGCACAAAACACAAGCTTCCCCTCTTCTCTTATCACCGTCCATGCCTCACTCCCACCACTCTTTTCATCGATCTCGTACTCGCACACTTCTCCCCTCTCGATATAGTATGACTATCGCACCACCTCCTAGATGCATCCCTCTCTCTCTATCCTTCTCCCCGTGCCTCATTTGCTTCTAACACACACATGAATGTATACTGATCGATCTCCCACATATACCTAGGTCGACTTTAATTATCCCCCCCCATCGATCGACATACCTCACAAGTTATGTCTGTCCTTTCTCTGACAAAGGACAATTGATCTTCCTATGTAGTTATGTCTGCTTACCACATCCATATCGCCCCCATCATTTGTGCATGCCTCCTGACCCGTCTCTCACACGCACGTGCACAGACAGGCAGCCATCCCCTCTCTTATTGATATTGCAGGCGTGCCCTCCGGTTGTCTAGCAAGCCTATCCCACCATTTGTTAGAAGCAACTCCACTACCACCCCCTCCAACACTCTAGCTCTGTCTCTCTCCCAACCTTATTCCTCTCCTACACATATGCATGGATGACGATCGATCTCCCTTAATACACGAGGTAGATCGATCTCCCTTAATACATGAGGTAGGCCTCTCTCCTCCACACATATACCAGCCATTGTACCTCTATAGTTAATTAGGCCTCCTCCCCCCCACCACACACCGGTAGTCGAGTCAGAGGTAGGTATCCATGCCATAGAGACAAACTGCACATGTCCCCTCTCACGCTCCAAAGAGGGCCAGCCACTCTATATCTTTGACGTGGGCACACACAAATTCGATGGCACTCTTTATCGATCACAAGACGCACACACACACACATCATCCCTCTCTTCGATTCTATGGACACCTCAAGCCAATGTTACCTCCACTCTCTTCTCGTGGATGGCCCCCTCTATATATATGATATATCCAGGACTCTATTTCACACATATTGCATATGTTACATTTTTTGATTGACCCCACCCTCCCCTCCCCCCCCCAAAAAGAACTCTCACGAACCCACACACTATATCTCTCTACATTTGTATCTCTCTCACACAACCCCACATAGGTGGTGTACGCATACAAGAAGAGAATAGGTGCACTGCACGCATTTCACGCTTCGTGCCCAGCCACACCTGCTGGGTATGTGGTGGAGCTCATTTCTATACGAAATGGCAGCCCACGTGCTAATTTAAACGCGTGTAGCGGTTGTTTACCTACGGAGGTCGTGTACCACACGTGCATGAAACAAAGTTCGACTTGATGCGTTGGCGCGTTATTTTTAAATAAAGTTATATCGCTCAATGGCACGTACACAGAATATAAAACGATTTTTATGGAGAAAAAGGTAGTCCGCTCCACTATATACAATGGAGCCTGCCTGCCTGGTTTGTCTCTCTTCAGAGTATCTCACACAAGGCTGCGGTGGCCTCTCTCTCTCTCTCACCGTTGGTCACTGATCTGTCTGCATCCCGTCCGCCAGCGGAAAGGGAGGACATGCATCGTTTCTCCGTTTGACGGCGCCGAGGCAGCACGTCCCGATCTGCGGCACACCCGTTCTCTCTGACCAAGCTCCAGCGTGGAAGGGCCTACGCCACCTGCTCGCTGCCGCAGTATGGGCAGATTCCGCCCGCCGTCGCTCACCTAGTTACATCCCGACGACCTCCAGGTATCCCCTCCGGCCTTGCTCCACTGCGCGTCTTCCCACGTCGCTGCATGTGGATCTTCCATAGTTCTTTGCCCAAAACGTAGCTCGTTCAACGTACTTTCCATATTGCAGTCTCGTCCCACACCGTTTTAGACAAACACAACCGTGTTGTTATCTTCCCTTAGGACAAGGAATATGCTTCTTTTTTCGTCAGATGTGTCATCAATCGTTATTGGCCAAGAATTGTTTCCTTTCTACCTCTTTTTGCAAACAGGCTATCCATTTCACCTCATTGCTATTATGACCTTTTTGGTGAACCGCACAAATCACTTTTTTCTTAAGAGTGTTTTGTGCAGTTCTCGCCAAATGTCACACGGGCAACATCTATACATTTCATTGCGAATGCACAAAGGGAGATTGGTTTTGCTCTATCCTCCTCATCCAACTCCGAGCCTAATCTTCTCCAACTAGTTAGTCTTAAGAGAGACTGCAAAGGTGACCGGCTTCTATTTGTGTGTTTATTGTTTCATCAGCAGTCCTCTATTATCGTAATCACACTTAATATCTTTGGAACAAGGACGCTCAGCTCTATTTTAGTGGAACTGCACAAAATGATCGGAATGTTGCATGCTCCAGACAAATACTTTTTTTCCCAACATGCCTTGTTGATTTAGACAGAGCTGGGGGGACGTTGCTGCCAATGAAAGCATGGATCAATTTTAATTTAACACCTTCTCACAACTTTGTATTCAGTTGTGATGTAAATATTAGCTCTGATTAGCAAGGAAGTTAGTTTTTTATTATTTTCGAAAGAGCATCGATGGCAAGACACACGAAACAAAAGCTGAAAGCTCACACCATTGTACAATTTCATGTCATTTGGAAAATTATTTGCATAGTACGTCAATTATGTATACAAATGCAGAAGCTTGATAGCATTGCCGTAAGCCTCTTGACATCCGCACATGTGCCATGCACAAAATTATACTCCATCGTTCCTAAATATTTGTCTTTTTAAAAATTTCAAATGGTCATATTTTAGAGTGTAGATTCACTCATTTTGCTTTGTATGTGTATTCCCTCCGTTCCTAAATATTTGTCTTTCTAGAGATTTCAACAAGTGACTACATACGGAGCAAAATGAGTGAATCTACACTCTAAAATATGTCTATATACATCCGTATGTAGTAGTCCATTTGAATCTCTAAAAAGACAAATATTTGAGTAGTCACTTGTTGAAATCTCTAGAAAGACAAATACTCCGGAGTATATTTAAGAACCGAGGGGGTAGTGCACAGCCGCATGGGAGACTCAGACCGGTCGTTGCTAATGAGCAGTCAAATCATAAGCCACACCTTTCCCACTGTAAGTTTCTCGGAAGAAGCAACCATCAATACGCTCTTCTTTGAATCCGCTCATACTACTCCATCCGTCACTGTTTATAGAGTGCGCTTCAGAAAAAGAGAAAATCTCTGGGACCAAGGCGACTAGCGGTCGGCCTGAAAAATAGCATTGGTAGTTATAGCACGGCGTCTATTACTAGAGGAAATAATGCGTACACACATGCATGCAGTGCTTCCACCCCGGGTAGACACATGCATGCACGTACTCCACTCCATAGTACTACATCGAGAGAAAATTGCGGTTACCACGCCCTAATTAATTGAGCATTAAACCAAATGCATCTAAAGTCTCTCTGGTGGTGGAAATGCATTGAGAGAAATGCATCATAGTGAAGCGCGTCCTGTAAAGTGTGACGGAGGGAGGAGTAGCATGAAGGTGCAAAACCAAGTACGTGTATGGCCAGTCGGTCAAAGCACCTCGTCTTGGCATATCACTGACATGTGGGACCGGAGTGTGAGCAAAGCGATCTCAATTGATGGCAAAATGGCCAACCCGCCGTTCCTTGAGACTAGTCACAGTTAAGTGGGGAGTAACTTAGAGTAGTAACATGCATATGTTACTAGTCTATGTTACTACCTCCACAGTGGGTAGTAACATATGTATTGTGTCATGCATCACTTCATTTATTACGTTGTAGACTCATCTTTTCTTGATATGTGTGATGTTACAGTAACTAGCTATGCTATCACATGCCTCTCTTTCTTCATTAATTACATGCCACATCATCTATTTTGCCTAGATAAGTGTGATGTTACCACCTATGTTACTCCCATTGTGGATAGTCTGAGAGAGACGAGGAGCGAGAACACACAGACGGGCTCACACGGAGGCCAAGATATATTCGAGCATGGTTGATCGATATCATCATTACATGTTGGGCTGCCGTTTTCCGCCCTTCTCCGGAATAATTGTGTACTTTATCAAAGATTAAGAAAAATAAGAGTACAGAGGCTCCACCATGCGGTTCTAGTAGTAGTACTACTCGTACTACTAAACCTTGCGCTTGGCTCTTCGCCTCTTCGTGAAGTCGAACAATGATGGTACTCCACATGTTCGGTACTACAGTGTATGCCTCTGGAATCTGACACCGAATGAATTGATGCATGTCCACCGCCTGGGCGAGGTACGTTGCATTAGTCAAAAGGCGTAAGCGAGCTTCACCTTGTCCTGCAAGCTTCTCCTTGTTCTGCAAGTTGACGGGACACACCAAAAGTAGTGCTAGTCCATACTCCCTCCTTTCCGGTTAATATGGCTTAGTATATTTGAGGGTAAATGAGAGAGCTTTATTCATATATAAGCATTCTTAGGACGATCAGCCAAGACACTGGTCACTAGGAAGCGAGGTACCCCGCAAAAAAAGAAGTAGGAAGCGAGGTGTTTCATCAAGCCAACTCTTGGCCACATTCAAAGTGCAGCAAGCACGATTCGCACAAAGATGCGCCACAAGGTTTGCTGACCTGTTTACATGTTGAATAACAAAAAAGAGAGGAAATATTAACGAGCGCTCCTATTTCTAACAGGATATGAGCCAGAATTAAGCGAGAATTGTGGCGAGTGTGCCATGCAATCAACTTCCATTATCACATGCGAGAACCCTCGAAGAGAACCAAATGTGTTGAAGATTGCTTTATCACATTTTAAAAATATAATAAGAGTGCAGACGCTCCTCCATCCGGTTCCTAGTACTAGTATAGTACCTCTATAGACTATAGTAGTAGTACTAGTAAACTTTGCGCTTGGCTGTTCGCCTCTTTGGGAAGTGCAACAATAATAGTACTAGTATAGTGTATGCTTCTGGCAATCTGACACCGAATTAACTGTTGCACGTCCACCGCCTGAGCGAAGGACAGCTTGCATTAGTCAAAAGTTTCTCCTTGTCCTGCGAGCCACCGCGCGCAAGCTTCTCCCGTCCTGCAAGCTTCTCCTCGTTCGGCAAGTTGACGGCACACAACAAAGTAATGCTAGTCCATACTGCCTCCTCTCCGGTTAATATGGCTTAATTTCAAACGAGATAAATACACTGTCTGTCACTATATATTTGTAAAAATACGGTCAGTGGACTTCATAATACACTCATTGCACTCAATATATACATTTTCCGGTGTTTATACGGTTACTAGCTCACCCTGGCTGAGTATGTGTGTGCATGCACGTGTAGGTTGAGCACTTGAGCGTGACCGTGTGTGTTCCGTCGTGTGCTCGGACATGCATGTATTAGGGCGTCACACGCGTTTTTGCGTCCATGTGTACATGTGACTGTTGCATACACGTAGGGGGAGTACATGTAGGGGCCACTTAAGGAGCAGTCAAATCAGACAGTAAGTTAGTGGGAAGAAGCAACCATCATTTCACTCTTCAATGACACGTACAATACAAAATGGTTGATATGGAGAGAAAAAGAAAACCACTATATATACACTAGCAGGAGCCTAAGCTACAAGCCTGCTTGCTTGGGTTGCTCCCTTCACAAGCATCGAACGACGATGGCCACACCGCTGGTCACATAGCCGTCCTGATCCCGCAACTGGGGAAGGGAACAATGTTCTGCGTAGACACAGTCGACATCGGCGAGGGAGAAAATCCACATTCGGTGCGTCCCAATCGGTCCGCCCTTCTAGCTACAGCCCGACGTCCCAGGCAGTCCATCTTCCTTTTGGAGCCGGCTTGCTCCATTGCCGCAGCTCCCCATGTAGCTCCATCTCCATGTCGATCTTTCTCTACTTCTACCGGCTTCTACTTGTGATGAGTTTATGTCTCATGAGCTAGTGCCAGCACTATTATTCTAATCACACTTCTTAAATATCTTTGCCATCAGGGATGCTCAGCTCGATTTTAGTGGAACTGCACAAAAGCATCGTATGATCCGAGGGTGCCAGCCGTCTTTCCTTCGACAGGTTCTACCTGGCCAGGAAATTAAATCCTGTTTAGGGTTTAGGGTTTGAGTCGTAGTGACCCCATCAGTAGTTTTTCTTTCGTACACGCTCTCACAACTTTTGTCTTTAGTTGTGAAGTAAATATTGGCTATGATCTGTGAATCATTGAGATGCATCAGCATGCGTGTTAGTTTTCCTTTGTATTTGATGGAATGTTGTAACGGGGCAACCTTGGAGTAGGAATGAAAATGGAGTGGAAAGTTTCCGTTTTTCCGGAGAAAAAATGGAAATGGAGAGAAACCAACGTTTCGTTTCGTTGGATCGCGCCATCGAGCAAAACCAACGTTTAAATCACGTCTGTCGCGTTCGTGTCTCACCCTACTCCATGGCTCGACCCCACACGGTCGCTCGGCATGCCACTCACTGCAAACCGAGTATACGATAACTTCCCCGCCTGCTTGTCGATGGATCGCGCCATGGAGTACTAGTACTACTGGAAGAGATTGACGAGTTGGGGAGGGCAACTAGCTGTAGCACAGACTCCCAATAACTTTTTACATGCATGTTGTGGCCGGCTATTGCGACCTTTGAACGCGGAGCAGTCATGTGCACCAGGAAGCGGCGTGGGCGACGCTCTCTCGACCGGCGCGCCACTTCAATGCCGGCGCCAGTGAGAGGTCGCGTCCGCTCTGGCCGGGCATGAATACGGCATTGACTGTTTCGGGTGGGAAGCACGCGCGGGTCATGAAGAGGGTTCGGGTTGGTCAGGAGCGACCGTGGCAGCGGTCCGACGCCCACAAACAAGAGATGTTGTACGTTAATATTGCCGTGTATATAATTAACAATGTAAATAATGTGCCAGTTGGACAAATATGATTGGAGATGGGGATGGAAATGGAATTTTACGTAAAAACGGATATGCATGTCTATGTCTATGTGTCTGTGCGCGACGACTCTCGCAACCTGGAAGCGGGGGCGTGTTTTGATCGAGTTTTCTTTCTTGGTACGTTAAAAAATTGTCTGCCAGTTTTTGTTTCGTTTTCCGGGAACGCGTGTATTCTATTTAAAACCACTACTATGGAGAGATTGTTTTACTCCATTATAGCCTCTTGTTTGATAGAATTTCTCGCGTCTCGCTCTCTCACCCTCTCCATATGAAAACAAGATGACAGTGTCCACACTATCTCTCTCCTCACCGATGGTCACAGATCCGGCCGAATCCCGTCGCCGCGGAGCTGAGGAGGTGCAGCGTTGACGTTGTCGCCGTCGGCGATGGAGGAAGCCGATGTGCACCGTCCTCTCAGAGCCGGCGCTGGCGCGGACGAAGGTCCTTCGCGCCCTTGTTCGCTGCCGTCGTGTGGGCAGATCCCGCTCGCCCGCCTAAGCGACATCTCGCCCACCTGAGGTGTAACTTCTTGTACTGGTCCAGCTCCCCAGGTCGCTGCATGCAGGTTTTCTTCTATGCGACTACTCCCCAGCTCCCCATGTATAGTAGCTAGGGTTCGTCGGCTGGTCCAACATCACCTACTATTATAGAGGAAATGCCACTCAAAAAGTTTTCCTGATTTATGCCTCGGTGGAGGTATACATTTTGTTTCGACAAAAAGTACATGGTGGTTGTGCGGTCATTGTCCATATGCTCCTGCTAATCTAATACTATCACTGGTTAAATGAAGAAATGCTTTTTTTTCTCTCAGGTATCCTGGTTTAGTTCCCATCAAGATAATCATGATGCTTCTGTTTGTTGGTGTACTTTTCATAATTCTTATTGACAATTGAGATGTCGTTGTTAATCTTGTAAAACAAAGTAACAACACTATATCCCTTTTTTACATTTTTGGAAACAACGATGCGTATCTCCATACCCAGGCATGTCTTCCTCAATTTTTGTGGAACTGCACAAAATTGGATGGCCATTGTTGTTCCGCCTCACTGTCCTCTGCCACGTGGTTCTTCCTTCCTCGAGCTTGACTACTGAGAAGAAACTGACCATAGTGAGGATTTGTCGAACTTCATAGGTGCCTCATCCAAACTTGATGCCAAATGGATGATGCATCACCACGATGACCTATCGATGCTCATGGTTGCGCCTCATGGTTGCGTCGGCTGGTGAAGCTGATCGATTTTGAATGAAAAACAGGCTGTCTTCCATCAGTGCTCTTTGCTTGTTACCCACAAACATGATATCCTTCGCTAGTTTACCATGGTTGCGTTGGAGACGCAGTCGTCTTTCACGTTGGTGCAATTTTATCACACAATTGGCTATGAACCAAATGTTTCCTAGGATCGACGTTGGTACTAAGAGCATAAGTTTTGTATTGATTTCTAAGCCTTCTCACAACTTTGTCTCCAGCTCCCCTGTAATTTTCTTTGTCCGGCTATTAACTTTGATTAAAAAAATGGTGTGGACTAAAAACCCGGATGTACGTAGTAGCCCTCCATTTTTATTTACTCCGCATATTAGATTTGAATAAAGTCAAACTTTGTAAAGTTTGACCAAGTTTAGGCCGAACACAACAAACCATAATTATTAGAGAGGGCAAACTGTACATACTCTCAAACCTTTCTGATAATTGAAATTAAAATTCTTTATTTGTACACACTCTCACACTTTTCCAATAATTTGGCGCATGTGTGGTTGTTCACTTAAGGGAGGGTAGTGTACCGCACGTGAAGGACAAGAAGTGCGACCAGGACGCGTGGATCGTTAATTCATCGGAAGTACTCCCTCCATTCCTAAATATTTGTCTTTCAAGTGGTTTGCAATGGACTACCACATACGGATGTATATAGACATTTTTTACAGTGTTGATTCACTCATTTTCTCCGTATGTAGTCATTTGTTTAAATCTCTAGAAAGACAAATATTTAGGAACAGAGGGAGTAGTAGTTTTCTTCACTGGTACGTTAAATAAAGAGTTTCATTTCGTACTTACACAGTTTAAAATGATTGTTATGGAGAGAATAAGAAAACCACTCCACTATATATTAGTCGTATACACGAGTACTATATGGACGCAGCTTCATTGACTTTAGTGCACCTGCCTTTGGGTTTATGACAGGTGGGCCCAAAATGTGTCTAGCCCACCTGTCATACAGCCAAAAGTAGGTGCAGTTAAGCCACCGGAGCTCAGTCCGTACTACAGTATATATATAAGCTGGAGCCTCAGCGCTTGTTCGCTAGGGTTTGCACTCTCCACACCCTCGCCGCACTACACACACACACACACACACACACACACACACACACACACACACACACACATATATATATATATATATATATATATATATATATACACACACACACGCTGGAGGCTCAGCGTTCCTTTGCTAGGGTTTGCTATATTCACTGTCTCTCACCCTCTTAACCAGATCTAAACAAGACTGCGTCGTCGCCTCTATCTCTCTCACCCCCCTCACAGACAGCTGGCGAAGGAGGCGTCCAGATCCCGTCGCACCGGGAAGGGGAGGAGGTGTAGCGTTCACTCTATCGCCTTCGGCGAGGGAGGCAATCCACTGCCGGCTGCGCTTTTCTCTTTCACCCAGCGCCTGTGCGGGAGGGCCACCGACCCCTTCTTCCTTGCTGCCGTACATAGTGTGAGCAGATCCGACCTCCCGCCGCACGCCTTGCCACATCCCGACGACCCTAAGGTATAAGTTTCTTTGAAACCGTCATTGGTCTAGCTGCATGCTGATCTTTTTCGATTCTGTAGTCAAATCTAGGTCTTGGTTCAAAGAGGAAAGAAGGGTACGGTGGGATGGAGCATGAATCTAGTACATGGTTCAATGAGGAAAGGAGGGAGGGAAAGTAGTATAGACTAGCTATCCAGCCGCTTTGTTGGTCGAAAAGGAAAAAACGGGGTAACCCAGTACACACATCTGTAAGGAACACAACTCTTTGTTGAAAAGGGAAAGAAACTGGGGGGTCGGGTAGTTTGTGCAGGACTAGATTTGCTGCCCTCACATCAGAAAAAGTTTCAAAGAGATCAAATATGGGACCAACGCAGATATGTTGCTTGGCTACATACTCTGCATCACCCATTTATACGTGTGGACGCACATGGTGCTGGCATGTCCTATGTCCCATCCACATGATCGTGAAGTGTGTTTTGAGATGTTGTGCTACTTGTATTGGTACTGTTTTAAATAAATGTTGAATTGAAGCTATTGTATTTTAAGCAATGCCACACTCAGAATTAACTACTGAACTATTTTAAGAGAATTTCGATGTTAATATGAATCAGTGCAACCGTTTTAGAAATGCTACTGTCCTATACTTTGTTTTCCACCAAGATAAGGTAGATGCTTCTTTTTGTGGCCGCATGTTTCATCCTCCTTTATTGGCAGTAATTGTTTCCTTTTTGCCTCTGTTAAATCAGGGATATCTATTCAACTTGTTGCTATAGCAAACTTAAATGTCTCACCGGCGACTTTACTTGATTTCAGAGTAACTGCACAAAATGAGATTGGATTTCCTATTCGTGTTCGCAGATTCGTATGTGATCTTGTGTGCGCCATGACAGGTTGGTACTTGCCTTCGTTCACATGATCGTGCAGTGTGTTTTGAGATGCTGTGCTACTTGTATTGGTGCTTGACTTGCTCTTGCGTGAGCCTCCCCGGCAACGGCGCCCGAAATTCTTCTTGCTACCTCTTGAGCACTGCGTTGGATTTCCCCGAAGAGGAGAGGATGATGCAGCAAAGTAGCGTAAGTATTTCCCTCAGTTTTTGAGAACCAAGGTATCAATCCAGTAGGAGGCCACGCACAAGTCCCTCGTACCTGCACAAAACAATAGCTCCTCGCAACCAACGCGATTAGGGGTTGTCAATCCCTTCACGGTCACTTACAAGAGTGAGATTTGATAGAGATGATAAATAATATTTTTGGTATTTTTGGTATAGAGATGCAAAGTGAAAAGTAAAAGGCAAAGTAAAAACAAAGCAAGTATTAAAGTAATGGAGATTAATATGATGAGAATAAACCCGGGGGCCATAGGTTTCACTAGTGGCTTCTCTCAAGAGCATAAGTATTCTACGATGGGTGAACAAATTACTGTTGAGCAATTGATGTAATTGAGCATAATTATGAGTATATCTAGGTATGATCATGTATATAGGCATCACGTCCGAGACAAGTAGACCGACTCACCGCATCTACTACTATTACTCCACTCATCGACCGCTATCCAAAGCATGCATCTAGAGTATTAAGTTAAAAATAGAGTAACGCCTTAAGCAAGATGACATGATGTAGAGGGATAAATTCATGCAATATGATAAAAACCCCATCTTGTTATCCTCAATGGCAACAATACAATACGTGCCTTGCTGCCCCTTCTGTCACTGGGAAATTACACCACAAGATTGAACCCAAAGCTAAGCACTTCTCCCATTGCAAGAACTACCAATCTAGTTGGCCAAACCAAACGGATAATTCGAAGAGACTTGCAAAGATAACCAATCATACATAAAAGAATTCAGAGAAGATTCAAATATTATTCATAGATATTCTGGATCATAAACCCACAATTCATCGGTCTCAACAAACACACCGCAAAAAGAAGATTACATCGAATAGATCTCCACGAGAGAGGGGGAGAACATTGTATTGAGATCCAAAAAGAGAGAAGAAGCCATCTAGATACTAGCTATGGACCCGAAGGTCTGAAGTAAACTACTCACACTTCATTGGAGGGGCTATGGTGACGATGTAGAAGCCCTACGTGGTGGATGCCCCCTCTGGCGGAGCTCCGGAACAGGCCCCAAGATGGGATCTCATGGATACAGGAAGTTGCGGTGGTGGAATTAGGTTTTTGGCTCCTGTTCTGATCGTTTGGTGGTACATAGGTATATATAGGAGGAAGGAGTACGTCGGTGGAGCAACAGGGGGCCCATGAGGCAGGGGGCGCCCCCCACCCTCGTGACCGCCTCTTTGTTTCCTTGGAGTAGGGCCCAAGTCTCCTGGATCACGTTCGGTGAGAAAATCACGTTCCCGAAGGTTTCATTCCGTTTGGACTCCGTTTGATATTCCGTTTCTTCGAAACACTAAAATAGGCAAAAACAGCAATTCGGGCTGGGCCTCCGGTTAATAGGTTAGTCCCAAAATAATATAAAAGTGGAAAATAAAGCCCAATATAGTCCAAAACAGTAGATAAAGTAGCATGGAGCAATCAAAATTATAGATACGTTGGAGACGTATCAGGCATCCCCAAGCTTAATTCCTGCTCGTCCTCGAGTAGGTAAATGATAAAAAGAGAATTTTTGATGCGGAGTGATACTTTGGCATAATTTAAATGTAAATCTTCTTAATTGTGGTATAAATATTCAGATCCGAATGAATACAAAATAAAAGTTCATATTGATAAAATAAATAGTAATACTTCAAGCATACTAATCAAAGCAATCATGTCTTCTCAAAATAGCATGGCAAAAGAAAGTTCATGCCTACAAAATCATATAGTCAGGCTATGCTTCATTTTCGTCACACAAAGATGTTCCCAACTTCTATACCCCCGATAAAAAGCCAAGCAATTGTTTCATACTTAAATAATCTCAAACTTTTTTAACCTTCACGCAATACATGAGCGTGAGCCATGGATATAGCACTATGGGTGGAATAGAATATGATGATGGGGATTGTGTGGAGAAGACAAAAGGAGAAAGTGTCACATTGACGAGGATAATCAACGGGCTATGGAGATGCCCATCAATTGATGTCAACATGAGGAGTAGGGATTGCCATGCAACGGATGCACTAGAGCTATGAATGCTCAACAAAAGAAAACTAGTGGGTGTGCGTCCAACTTGCTTGCTCATGAAGACCTAGGGCATTTGAGGAAGCCCATCGTAGGAATATACAATCCAAGTTCTATAATGAAAAATTCCCACTAGTATAAAAAGACAACTTATGAGACTCACTATATGAAAAACATGGTGCTACTTTGAAGCACAATATATGAGACTCACTGCATGAAGAACAAGGTGCTACTTTGAAGCACAAGTGTGGAAAAAAGATAGTAACATTGCCCTTTTTATTTATTTTCTTTTTTTGGGCCTTTCCTTTTTTTCTTTTTGGCCTTTCTCCCTTTTTTTGGGCACTGCTCTAATAATGATGATCATCACACTTCTATTGATTACAACATAAGGATTACAACTCGAAACTAGAACAAGATATGACTCTATATGAATGCCTCCGGCGGTGATGTCGATGGTGCAATGAATCAAGAGTGACATGTATGAAAAATAATGCATGGTGGCTTTGCCACAAATACGATGTCAACTACATGATCATGCAATGGCAATATGACAAAAGTAAAGTATGTCATGATGATGATGAACGGAACGGTGGAAAGTTGCATGGCAATATATCTCGGAATGGCTATGGAAATGCCATAATAGGTAGGTATGGTGGCTGTTTTAACGAAGATATAAGGAGGTTTATGTGTGATAGAGCGTATCATATCACGGGGTTTGGATGCACCGGCGAAGTTTGCACCAACTCTCAAGGTGAGAAAGGGCAATGCACGGCATCAAGAGGCTAGCAAAGGCGGAAAGGTAAAAGTGCGATAATCCATGGACTCAACATTAGTCAAAAGAACTCATATACTTATTGCAAAAATTTAGAAGTCATCAAAAATCAAGTACTACGCACATGCTCCTAGGGGGATAGATTGGTAGGAGAAGACCATCGCTCGTCCCCGACCGCCACTCATAAGGATGCACAAGCCAGGTACACTTCATGTTTCAAATTTGTTACACAACTTTAACCATACGTGCATGCTATGGGACTTGCTAACTTCAATGCAAGCATTCTTTAAATTCACAACTACTCAACTAGCATGACTCTAATATCACCATCTTCATATCTCAAAACAATTATCAAGCATCAAACTTTTCTTAGTATTCAACGCACTCAAAAGAAAGTTTCACATATCTTGAATACCAAGTATATTAATATTAAGAAAATTACCATGCTATTAACGACTCTCAAAATAATCTAAGTGAAGCATGAGAGATCAATAGTTTATTAAAACAAATCAACCACCGTGCTCTAAAAGATCTAAGTGAAGCACTAGAGCAAAAATTATCACGCTCAAAAGATATAAGTGAAGCACTATGAGCAAAACTATCAAGCTCAAAAGATATAAGTGAAGCACATAGAGTATTCTATCAAATTCCAATTTATGTATGGCTCTCTCAAAAGGTGTGTACAGCAAGGATGATGGTGGTAGACTAACAAGAAAAGGCGCAAATGATACAAGACGCTCCAAGCAAAACACATATCATGTGGTGAATAAAAATATAGCTCCAAGTAAATTACCGATGGAAGTAGATTTAAAGAGGGATGCCTTCCGGCATCCCCAAGCTTTGACTTTTTGGTTTCCTTGGATTATATTAGGGGTGCCATGGGCATCCCCAAGCTTAGGATCTTGCCACTCCTTGTTCCATAATCCATCAAAAGAATTTACCCAAAACTTGAAAACTTCACAACACAAAACTCAATAGAAATCTCGTGAGCTCCGTTAGAGAAAGAAAACAAAATACTACTTTAAGATACTGTAATTAACTCATTATTTATTTATATTGGTGTTAAACCTACTATATTCCAACTTCTCTATGGATTATAAACTATTTTACTAGCCATAGATTCATCAAAATAAGCAAACAACACACGATAAACAGAATCTGTCAAAAACAGAACAGTCTGTAGTAATCTGTAACTAACGCAAACTTCTGGAACTCCAAAAGATCTACCAAAATTAGAAGACCTAGACAATTTGTTTATTGATCAGAGGCAATTGGAATCAGTATTTTATCACGTTCTGGTCATTTTTAATAATTCGGGCACTGAGCACAAAGTTTCTAGAAATTACAGCAAGATCAAATAACTATCATCCAAGAAGATCCAATAGGTCTAGCTTGGCACAAACACTAATTAAAACATAAAACCACATCTAAACAGAGGCTAGATGGATTATTTATTCCTACTAGTAAGTGTGCACGTGCAACGCACGTATGATACCATGTTTTTTGTACAATTTGTCTTAATCCCTGCACTTGTAGGGGTAGTTTGACCTGAATCCTGTTCATGTAATCACCAAAATCGAGAAAGAAACTCATTAATTTCAATTATTAGCATCGCATATCACATTTTCCAAGCGGATTGTCAGATTAAAGTCGGGCTCAGGGCACTCTTGGGCAAGTCACTAAGCTCGCTCGAGTAAGTCGCGATCCAAAGTGGTGGCAATGTTGAATGAAATCTAAGGATCCAGAGTAGAAGGAAGAGAAGAGAGCAGAGTAGAAGGAAGAGAAGAGAGGAGAGCGGAAACCAATAGATGATGAAAGGAAGAGGGGCGGCCATTGATATTCAGGAGGCGGGAAAAGGGAAAAGACCATCTCTCGACGTCCGATGCATTTTCCACAAGTGGTGGCCGATGATGGATTGGATGCAAGAGCGGCATTAGTAGATAATCATTCCACGCTTAGGGCACTTTGCCAGTACGTCAGCTTTCTCACAATGAGGCTAAAGTTATGGAGTGTGTCATCGTGTTCCCTTTGCTGTGCCGGCATGAGATGGGCATTGCTGGACGAGCTAGTTAGTGAAGTTTGTGATACCCTTTACTTACAGGATCCTGATGTCTCACGTCAACATGTCTGATCTCCTTGCTACTTTCTCCTGGATAGATCAAAGCTGATAGTTTGACGAATTAAATACGTTACTCAATATCTTTGACCTGCTTGCTACTTTCTCCTAGGATTAGCTGATCGCAAATCTCACATGTTTCCATTCACATTTACATATGCAACAGAAACAAATAGATTCACAACGCCGATATGTAATAAGATATCGCTGGCCATTTGAATTCTGCAAAGGATACTTGTACATTTGGCATTATGTTGTAATTTAGCAGTGATCATATATAAAATCTGGTTAGCAGAGACCACACTGCAACCCAAAAAGGGAAAGATTACATAATGGTGTGGGAAGAAAGTTTGTATAAAAATAGTAATACAAAATACAATGCTTGTTCTCCTTTATCGTTAACCAGTTCTTGATCAACATAAATCCAATTGCACAAGCTTCAACAGGGGAAACTAATGTTAATCTTGATATATTTGATACCATGTATACACTTCAAAGGTTAGTCACCGCGTCTATAAAAAAAGTGGCCAGCAGCACAGGTACATAGATTTTCTAGTGATAACAAAGTACATGACCTCACGTACCATAGTCAAAATTGCCTACACACTCTACTTTTTTTTGCGAAACGCCTACACACTCCACTGATGCTATAAATCATCATCTTTGTATTTCCTCGGTACTGCACTACTATCTCCGCTATGGAGATTCAACAGTTTAGAACAAAGTTAATCAACATATTGTCCATCAGAGTTTGCTCACACGTCAAGAAAAATGTTTTATAGAGGAGCATATTGAGCAGGAAATATAATACCTGCAGAGAGCTTCAGTTTTACAACATTTTAGCAAATTTAATTAGGAAGTTGACATTTTTCAGTTTAGTGATAACAGTAAGTGTGGCTTGACATGAACATCAAGTAGTGCAAGTCATAAGGATCTTGTCAGCTGCAAAATATACTGAACCTCTATACGTGATAAGACACAACTTTTGAAACAAAGAGCCCAATATAGTACTCCCTCTGCTCCTTAATATAAGTCTTTTTAAAGATGTCAATATGAATTACATACAAAGTGAAATGAGTGAATTTAGCGAGTATATTTGTATCTAGTGACTATTGACAAACTAATTTCTAACTTGTTTTCATTTATAGCTAGAATGAGCTGATCACCTAGCTGTATAATTCTCGTATGGTGTGAGAAAAAATAAAAGTGGAAAGTCCGACATACACCATGTTTGGCGAGTGCCACGCCCTTTGCTCTACTGTGTACCAAACTGAGATTGACCTCAACACACACAACAGCACAAACGTCCATGCTCAGCCTACACCATTAGAATTTCTCAAAAAGGAAATGTGATGCTCTGGAAGAAAATATACATAACCAGACAATACAACACAATCTAGCATATCGACATCACCTCCCTAGAAGCATTTAAAAACAAGTAAAATGAAATTTGGGTGCAGAATCTGATTACCTGAGGTACTCTATAAGCCCATACCTGGTTTGGCAAATCTTCTATACTTTCTTTGCCATGTTGACCATGCCAACCATGCAATTCTAAATTCCAACGACAACAACAATCCAAGATTTGTCCTCTAGCTTCAGTCATTACTACAGAATTGTTAGATGATGGGGCTTGAGTTTTCTACTGACTATACAACATAAAGCAAAACAAAGAAGGCCACCCAAAAATAGCTATATAACAAAATTGCACAGAAACAGTCCGAATCTGATTCAAGAAAGATGTAGTTGTATTGTAAAATAAATTACCATCCAATATAACCTGAGATAGCAGATTGACTTAGTGGCATCTCATCAAGTACCTGCAGGGTGAGGACTATCATTAATCACACAGTTCATTATGAAAGCCTCCTCCTCAAATTGACAAAAGAGGCCCAATTGTCGTGCATATGGGATCACATATTGAAGCAAAATTGGAAGATATGGCTGCACACTTCAGTAAAAAAAATGCAAAAACAGTATATAATACCCCTTATAGTGTACAAGAAATATGACAAGAGAAACCAAGGCAAAGTCCACTATAAATATGAACTTACCGGTATGCAGAAAATGTGGAACGTAGCATTACATGAGGTATTTTAATGGACAAAAACAGGTACCCATGCGGCAATTCTAATCGAGACAATACTAAAATTTTTGTCATAATATAATTATGTACACGAATTCAAGGCAATTAGGTTAGAAGCAAAGTCAGAAATTTGCTAGTGTGAGCTAGATTGCAGGCAGGAGTTATGGCTTTATGGGATGCATGAAATCTACAAGTTAATTGGAATAGTCTCACTTGCAACATCATTCATCACATACACGATGCCATATTGCAAAGCATGCAAGCAGTTACCTCTGTGTCCGGAGGAACAAAGGCGAGGGGAGGAGGCGTTCTTGACTGTGCATCTTTCAATTGCTGCATCTCTTGTAGCAGCCGCAGTCCCCTAGGCGAATCGTGCCTCCCGTCGCCCTCCAGCGCCCAAACATGAAGGACGTAGGTGTCCACGTCACCCCGCTTGACACCGAGGTATTTCTTTCAGAAAGAGCGGCGTCGGCCTCCAGAAAGAGCGGCCTCGGCCTCGGCAATGAGCGCATCCACACGCGGCATCCAGAGCGTGTACCTCGCAGCCGCCTCCTCGTACCGATCCTGTCAGATCCCATCCCCACACCAACACCTCGCAGCGGAAGAATGCAGCGAGCCAGTGAGGAACAAATTCCACTCGCCGAAGGCGGCCACCAGAGGAGACACGTGGGGAGCGGGGAAGCGGCGAGCGGGAAGGCCAGATGGGTGGAAGGGGAAGGTGGAAGGAGGACCGGTGCTACGCGTGGGAGCGACGACAACGTTTTCTTGGAGGGCGAACGGATATGGGAGAGATTACGGGATACACGGGCGAGATTAGCAGAGTGGTGGCTGTGTGGGGCCTGATCCAGATCGGGCATGGGAAATTTCGTCCGCTCGGTGGAGCATGGTCAGCCAACAGTAATTGCTACATGCAATCGTGACCCCGGTCAGATGTATTTAGGCCATTAGATCTCATTAGGTGGGACAATCTGGCGGCACAAATTAGCCTGGGTACACATAATGGGGTGGCTCTAAAAAAGAAAATGTTCAATTGTTTAATAGTAGTATAGAAGTATAGAAACATAAGCAAAAGCAAAAAACTAAAAATAAAATTGGGTTGCCTCCAAACAAGCGCTATCGTTTAACGCCCCTAGCTAGGCATAAAAGCAAGGATAGATCTAGGTATTGCCATCTTTGGTAGGCAATCCATAAGTGGCTCTCATGATAGATTCATATGGTAATTTTATTTTCTTTCTAGGAAAGTGTTCCATGCCTTTATTTAATGGAAATTGGAATCTAATATTCCCTTCCTTCATATCAATAATTGCACCAATCGTTCTAAGGAAAGGTCTACCAAGAATAATAGGACATGAAGGATTGCAATCTATATCAAGCACGATAAAATCTACGGGCACATAATTCCTATTTGCAACAATAAGAACATCATTAATTCTTCCCATATGCTTTTTAATAGTGGAATCCGCAAGATGCAAGTTTAGAGAGCAATCATCAAAGTCACGGAAATCTAGCAAATCACACAAAGTTTCGGGAATAGTGGAGACACTAGCACCCAAATCACACAAGGCATGAAACTCATAATTTTTAATTTTAATTTTAATAGTAGGTTCCCACTCATCATAGAGCTTTCTAGGGATAGAGACTTTCAACTCAAGTTTTTCTTCATAAGAGTGCATCAAGGCATCAACAATGTGTTCGATAAAGGCCTTATTTTGACTATAAGCATGAGGAGAATTTAGCACGGATTGCAACAAGGAAATACAATCAATTAAAGAGCAAATTTCATAATTAAATTCCTTGAGATCCAATATAGTGGGTTTAGCAACATCTAGGTTTTTATTTCTTTCAATCCCACATTTATCAATTTCATCATCAAGATCTAAAAACTCCGAATTCTTAGAACGGCTTCTAGGTAAAGGGAGATCATATTCAGTTTTATCAACATTCATATTGAAAAAGAAAGATTTAATGGGGGACACATCAATAACTTTTAGATGTTCATCTTGATTTTCATAGGAATTGGAAGAACACGCTTTAATAAAGGCATCTTTGGAAGCACGCATCCTAGCGGATCTTTCTTTGCACTCATCAATGGAAATTATCATAGCTTTGAGAGACTCATTGATATCATGCTTAGGAGGAATAGATCTAAGCTTTAAAGACTCAACCTCAAGAGAAATTCTATCAACGTTCCTAGCCAAATCATCAACTTTAAGCAATTTCTCCTCAAGCAAAGCAATAAAATTCTTTTGTGAATTCATAAACTCTTTAACACTACTGTCAAATTCAGAGGACATCTTATTAAAATTTTCATAAGAGTTATTGTAGGAATTTCCAAAATTATTAGAAGGATTACTAGGATAAGGCCTAGGATTAAAATTCCCTCTATACACGTTGTTACCAAAATTATTCCTACCAACAAAATTCACATCCATAGATTCATTATTATTCTCAATCAAAGTAGACAAAGGCATATCATTAGGATTAGAAGAAACACTCTTAGTAGCAAATAATTTCATAAGTTCATCCATCTTTCCATTCAAAACATTAATTTCTTCTATCACATGCACTTTTTTATTAGTAGATCTTTCGGTATGCCATTGAGAATAATTAACCATAATATTGTCTAGAAGTTTAGTAGCATCTCCTAGAGTGATTTCCATAAAAGTGCCTCCATGGCCGAATCTAAAAGATTTCTAGAAGCAAAATTCAATCCGCATAAAAGTTTTGTATAATCATCCACAAGTTCAAACCATGAGTAGGACAATTACGTATCATTAATTTCATTCTCTCCCAAGCTTGTGCAACTTGTTCATGATCAAGTTGCTTAAAATTCATAATATCGTTCCTAAGAGAGATAATCTTAGCGGGGGGAAAATACTTAGAGATAAAAGCATCTCTGCACTTGTTCCAAGAATCAATACTATTTTTAGGCAGAGATGAAAACCACGCTTTAGCATGATCTCTAAGCAAAAAAGGAAATAGCTTCAATTTAACGACATCATTATCGACATGTTTTTTCTTTTGCATATCACATAAATCAACGAAGCTATTCAGATGCGTAGCGGCATCTTCACTAGGAAGGCCGGCGAATTGATCTTTCATAACAAGATTCAACAAAGCAATATTGATTTCACAAGATTCAGTATTGGCAAGAGGAGCAATCGGAGTGCTAAGGAAATCATTATTATTGGTATTGGTGAAGTCACACGATTTGGTAGTATCTTGAGCCATCGCGACAAACAAGCAATCCAACACACGAGCAAACAAATGGCAAGCGAGAAAAAGGCAAACGGGAAAAAGAGGAGGTTGGGAAAGAGAGGGCGAATAAAACAGCAAGGGTGAAGTGGGGGAGAGGAAAACTAGAGGCAAATGGAAAATAATGTAATGAGGGAGATAGGGATTGTGATGGGTACTTCGTATGGTGCTTGACTTGCTCTTGCGTGAGCCTCCCCGGCAACGGCGCCAGAAATTCATCTTGCTACCTCTTGAGCACTGCGTTGGATTTCCCCGAAGAGGAGAGGATGATGCAGCAAAGTAGCGTAAGTATTTCCCTCAGTTTTGAGAACCAAGGTATCAATCCAGAGGAGGCCACACACAAGTCCCTCGTACCTGCACAAAACAATAGCTCCTCACAACCAACGCGATTAGGGGTTGTCAATCCCTTCACGGTCACTTACGAGAGTGAGATCTGATAGAGATGATAAATAATATTTTTGGTATTTTTGGTATAGAGATGCAAAGTGAAAAGTAAAAGGCAAAGTAAAAACAAAGCAAGTATTAAAGTAATGGAGATTGATACGATGAGAATAGACCCGGGGGCCATAGGTTTCACTGGTGGCTTCTATCAAGAGGATAAGTATTCTACGGTGGGTGAACAAATTATGAGTATATCTAGGTATGATCATGTATATAGGCATCACGTCCGAGACAAGTAGACCGACCCCTGCCTGCATCTACAACTATTACTCCACTCATTGACC
Source organism: Aegilops bicornis (assembly GCA_021605145.1). Taxonomy (NCBI): domain Eukaryota; kingdom Viridiplantae; phylum Streptophyta; class Magnoliopsida; order Poales; family Poaceae; genus Aegilops; species Aegilops bicornis. Next base: position 332,583,224 of record CM038672.1, on the reverse strand, counting down.
GCTATCCAAAGATGCATCTAGAGTATTAAGTTAAAAAGCAGTAACGCCTTAAGCAAGATGACATGATGTAGAGGGATAAATTCATGCAATATGATAAAAACCCCATTTTGTTATCCTCGATGGCAACAATACAATACGTGCCTTGCTGCCCCTTCACATCCGGGAAAGGACACCGCAAGATTGAACCCAAAGCTAAGCACTTCTCCCATTGCAAGAACTACCAATCTAGTTGGCCAAACCAAACGGATAATTCAAGAGACTTGCAAAGATAACCAATCATACATAAAAGAATTCAGAGAAGATTCAAATATTATTCATAGATAATCTGGATCATAAACCCACAATTCATCGGTCTCAACAAACACACCGCAAAAAGAAGATTACATCGAATAGATCTCCACGAGAGAGGGGAGAACATTGTATTGAGATCCAAAAGAGAGAAGAAGCCATCTAGCTACTAGCTATGGACCAAGGTTTGAAGTAAACTACTCACACTTCATCGGAGGGGCTATGGTGATGATGTAGAAGACCTCCGTGGTGGATGCCCCCTCCGGCGGAGCTCCAGAACAGGCCCCAAGATGGGATCTCGTGGATACAGGAAGTTGCGGCGGTGGAATTAGGTTTTTGGCTCCTGTTACGATCGTTTGAAGTGCGTGAGGTATATATAGGAGGAAGGAGTACGTCGGTGGAGCAACAGGGGGCCCACGGGGCAGGGGGCGCGCCCTAGGGGGGCGCGCCCCCCACCCTCGTGACCACCTCTTTTGTTCCTTGGAGTAGGGTGCAAGTCTCCTGGATCACGTTCGGTGAGAAAATCACGTTCCCGAAGGTTTCATTACGTTTGGACTCCGTTTGATATTCCGTTTCTTCGAAACACTAAAATAGGCAAAAAAAAACAACAATTCTGGGCTGGGCCTCCGGTTAATAGGTTAGTCCCAAAAATAATATAAAAGTGGAAAATAAAGCCCAATATAGTCCAAAACAGTAGATAAAGTAGCATGGAGCAATAAAAAATTATAGATACGTTGGAGACGTATCAATGTTTCATCCTCCTTTATTGGCCAGTAATTGATTCCTTTTTTGCCTCTATTAAAACAGGGATATCTATTCAACTTGTTGCTATTGCGACATTTTGCTTCGCTTAATTTTGGTGGAATTGCACAAAATGAGACCGGATTTCCATATATGTGTTGAGATCTCTTTCAGATCCACCTCAGGCGTTGCTTCAAATCTTGGTCTTGAAAGGTCAGTACCTACTTTCCTCAGAATTAACTACTGAATCTTAGTTCAAAACTGCAACACTTGTTAGGGATCGCCCGGAGTACATGTTTAAGAAATGTATTGTTCAGATAATGTCTCTGTTATTATATATCAGTTACAGTGTTTTACAAATGGTACTATCACTACAAAAAAATACACTTCCGTGATGATACGTGTTTGTCACAGTAGGTCGCGTTTTCTGTCATGCATGTACATCCATGACGATTTTATGACAGAATCAAGATAGTCATACCTGTCTTTGTCGTAGAAGTGTTCCATGACATTACCAAAATTATCATCACCGAAGTGTCCACTTCCATGACGATAAATCGCGCGTCACAGAAGTGCTTTCGTCAAGGGTGATCGACACGTGGCATCCACCGTAATGGAACGCCGTTAAGCTATCGGGTCGGGTTTTGGATCCGATAACCCGTTAATGTACCCTGCACTAATGGGGATTTTCCACATGTAAAATTATCATTGGTACGGAGGAACACGTAATCCGCTCATCGTTGGGGATGATGTCATCCACTCATTGGACGTAAGGCACCAATGATACATCGACACGTGGCACGGCCCAACAGAGGCCCATTCCTGTGAAAAGGCCGGCCCGTTTGACTTGGTCAAAAGGTGGCGGGCCGGCCCATGGAAAGCCTGTTAACGACCTGTTCGCATATAGCCCATTTACGGCCCGCTAATCCAAGGCCCGTTCGCCCTATCCGAATTAGGCCCGATGGCGTCATCCGGGCCATCTAATATGATTCCATCCTGCTTTCACCGGCGCATGTATGGCCCATGACGTCTTCGGCCCATATGAGGCCCTATGTAACTCTTGGCCTATTAATGGCCCGTGGTGAAATCGCCCGTAATGAATAAAGGTATCACTTTACACCCATTAACGGCCCGTGGTGAAACTGGCCCGTAATGAACGATGTATCACTTTATACCCATTAACGGCCCGTTATTCCGTTGGGCGTTTCCAGCCCATGTTATCTTTCGGCCTTCTCGAGCCCATTTATTCTTGGGCTCATTTCCAAGATTCGTTTACTTACGGCCCGTTCTTGTCATTTTACGCTTGTGTGCCAAATTCAGCCCGTGGTTACGATCGCCCATTTTGGTGCATTAATATGTTGGGCCGTTTTCATAGCGTCATCAACACGGCCTATTAATGATGGCCCGTTATGGTCGGCCCATGAACGGACGATTCCAACTCTAGCCCGCTTCTGACCATAATGCGGTCTATTTGGCCCATGTTTGTGTCGATCATCTGACCGTATAAGGCCCATTGATGATACGGCCCGCAGAAGCCCATTGTTTCTACGGCTCGTAGAAGGCCCATTGTTTCTGACCCGTAGAAGGCCCACTTGTTTCTCTGACGATGGGAGGCCCAAGATCACTACAAGAATATTAGCCCATGGTTATTGTGACCTAGTTTTAAAAAATAGGTTATTGCAGCCACTAGCAAACCGCGGAAAAAGAACTGCAATGACTACAAGCAAACAAATAAACAAGAAAACAAGGAAATAAATAAGCAAGCAACTAACGCTAGGCTATCACGGCTATTACACATATTACATCCACTGGGCATCAAAGTTCGCCACCAGTGCAAATATAGGGAACAAAGCAGCATATCATATACACCGGTTGTCAAAGTTGGCGACCAGTGCAAATAAACGCCGCAGCAAAACAAATCCAGAACTAAAACCACTTCAGAAGATCTCAAGAAACAATATCCTGGGTACCCATAATGCTGGCAAGATGCTTAGCAAGCTTATTAACTTTCTCTTGTTTGGCGCTTAAACCCTCCAACGCTTGCTGTTGCACCATAAAATATGCATCTGAATTCTGCAGGGACTTCCTCAGTCCTTCAGCTTCTTGTCGCAGCACATCTGATCGATGTCTTTCAACTTGAAGTTGAGACTCAAGAAGACGAACTGATTCAGGCAGCGAGTTCGAAGAGCTTGTGCTAGCAGTAGTGGCCAGTAACTCGAACACTACATCAAGACAGGACTTTTGGGTTCCCTCACTATCGTCAAGATAGTTTTTATCAGCTTCCTTGGAGACCAACAGGGATGTCTCACTATCTGGAACCTTATCTGCATTACTTCGTTTACCATTGGATAACGCGGTACTGTTCTCCAATATTTTGTCCGCATTCTAAAAGAGAAACAAGCAGACACATCACATGTTTACCATGTTGTATATGAAACTCATTTTGGTAAATGAGTTCAGTATTAAAGTGGACGGGATAACAACATGAAACAAACATATATCTATGTACCATGGTCACTTTATGGTCTATATCATTCTAGTTTTTGGTGCCAAATCAAGATAGAGACACATTTCAAATAATATTTGTTCAAGACAAAGCAGAATATAAGTGTGGGTAACTATAGAGCAATAACAACACTTGTAATGTGCATGACATGAGAACATGACTGTTTATTCAATTGAAACTGAAATCAACATAGAGCAGGTTACAACAGCAAACCAGTTAAAGAAACAGGTTTAAAACATACCTGTCACGCCATTGGAGTTTCAATTCCATCCTTCAAATTTGAAAATAGTTGGTATGAGTAAATACAGTAATGCAACAGCAAAGGAGTATGAACCATAGCTACAGAACCTGACCTGAGAACAAATCTTCTTCTCCTTTAAGCGTTGAGTTGGGATTCGGAGTGGTGGTCCTCGTGCTTTGGGCACTGCAGTTCCCTTACTAACAGCTCGTGTTTTGGTGCTCTGTGGTGGAGACGGTGCTGTGTCAACTGGAACTGGGTTACTATCTGCCGGGTTGGGGTTAGAAGGGTGTAGCTGGTTCTCTGTCCAACCGGGTAGGGGTACAATCTGCGAGAGTCTGGGTTATGTGTGGTGGATCTGGTCCTTGGGCAAGTACAACCGTGGTTCTATCTGCATCAACTGGTAGCACTATCTTTTTTGAAGACCGTGTTGTTACTCCCTTAGATACTGCCATCACGCTCTCCAATTCAAATGGCTGATAAACAAGAAAAGTAATTAAAAGTATAGACATTGTATGATAGACAGGTGCAATGGATAGTGGGGAATAAAAGAGGGCATGAAATAATTTATATTTATCTTGTCTAACCAAACAGGATAGCATGACACAATTTCACATATATGATGGCTAACTAAACATGATAGCATGACACAATTTCACATTATGATGGCTAACTAAAAAAGATGGAAAGACATAGTTCAAAATATGAGACTATGTAAACAGGATGACATGACATAACTATATAATGTGTTTATTAAATAGGTTGGCATGCCATAATTCACATACATTCACGGATAGAATGCCATAATTCAAAATATGATGACTGTAAACACTAAACAGGATGAGCCGATGAGGTTGCCTTCATCCCTTGCTCACTCCCGCGACGTGGGCAGTTGCCGCCTCCCGCCGCCCTCCTCGAGGTTGAGCTACGTCCCTCAGGTACAACTCCCTTTACAACAGGCTTGCACCACTGCTCCAGCTGCCCACATCACTCCCTGTGGACATTTCTCTACTTCTTTGCCCCGCACATACCTCTACTAGCTTCTACATACTGTATTTGTGATGAGTTTATGTCTCATCAACTAGTCCCAGTAATCTTATTCTAATCACGCTTCTTCAATTTCTTTGCCACAGGGATGCTCATCTCGATTTTGGTGAAACTGCACAAAATGATCCGATGGTCAAAATGTTGCAAACTTCATTTATTAGGAAGCTCGAACGTTGCCAGCAAATTGAAGCCTGGTCAGGGTTCACGGTTCAAGGGCTAGGGACTGCATGGATTGTTTTTTTCTTTAGCTGCCTTTGTTCCAAAATAAGTGTCAACTTTAGTAGTAGTACAACTTTGTACTAAAGTTTGCACAAAGTTGAGACACTTATTTTGGAACGGAGGGAGTACATATTTGCTATGATCCGTCAATCATTGAGATGCAATAGCATGCATGTTAGTCTCCTTTGTATTTGGTGAAATGTTGCAACGGGCAACCTTGGGACTTAAGATACATGTAATGTGTCGAAGCTTCATAGCATTGTACAAATTTATCTCATTTGATAAATTACAAGACGTACTATACTAGTACTTCCTCCGTTCCTAAATATAAGTCTTTGTAGAGATTTCACCATGAACCACATGCGGATGTATATAGATGCATTTTAAGTGTAGATTCATTCATTTTGTTCAGTATGTAGTTCACCTAGTGGAATCTCTACAAAGACTTATCTACTAGTAATAGCTAGCCCCCACTACTAGGAATTCTCTATCCTCTCCTTGAGCCACATCATCAAAATTGATGTAGCCATTAGATGAAGTAAATCAGTCCATAATAGCCGTCTGATCTAGACGTTGAGAGGCTCCGCACTAAGCCACATGCAAGCATGCAGAAATACCGTGGCACATGCATGTGAGTGGGGTTTAAATCACATCAACATGTCTGCATGCAAGACTGCACCGGTAGCATGCATGTAAGTGAGCTTTTAAGTCTCATTAACATGTCAAAAAGAAAAATATAATCCCATTATGCAGTAAGAGTTGGCTGATCTTTTTTCCTTACGTGGGATGATCTAAATGATGATGGGAGTTTATTTAGTTTGGCTACCACATTTGTCATGCGGTTATAGAGTTCTTTTAGTTCTATGAAACCGATAATTTTGCGCAGAGAGATATACCGTTGTTCCGCAGCAACGCGCGGGGACTCATCTAGTAATATTTAGGAAAGGAGGGAGTACTATATAAAGAGTTAGGTGTCGCACGGTGATAGTGTGAGGTGGGCCATGTAATCACTGAGCCTGCGTGTTTTCACTGCTCTTGCACTCCTCCGCTGTAAGAATGGAGAAAATTGTAATCTAGTAGTAGTAGTACCTCCTTTCGCCGAAAGCGTGGGACATCCAGCAGTCCTACCACCTCAGTAATAAAGATCAATGAGCCGTCAAATCACATAGAGCCAACAGCAAGTTGGACGGACGAAGCAACCATCACTCTTGCGCTAGTGAGAGGTCGCGTCCGCTCTGCCCGGGCATGAATGCGGCACCGATTCTTTGGAGCGGCGCTGACCGTTTCAGGCGGGAAGCGCGCGTGGGCGATGGAGGGGCTTTGGGTGGGCCAGGCTGGTCAGGAGCGGGCGTGGCAGCTGTCCGCATGTCCCTACCGGACACGCCCGGAAATGAGAGGATGCACCGACTCTCGCGGCTAAAATCGTACACTGCACACCATCTCTCCGTAGGAGTAGATCGATCTGTCGCACTCTCTAACACACACATGTTGTTAAACACACACACGCACACGCACGCACCTTGGTCCCGTTGCACCTTCTAACGTGACTTATTACACCTGGACGGAGGGAGTAGTAAGTATACGAGATATACAGTGGCACACTGACTTAATTCGAATACAAGTGCCCAAAATTTGTGTGCATGTTATAATAAGGATTCACTTAAAATAGTACGTGAGCGAACAGAGGGATCAATTGGACAGTGTTCCCGAGCAGTAGCGAGATGTATAAGGTAAGATACACCGCTCGCGCTTTTAATTTTTCTTATTAATTTGTTTGTTTCACCCTCTGACTGGTGGGACCCAACGTACTACGTGGAGAGAGGTAAGGTGACTAAGGCTGCATTATTTCCGCACCACTGTGGATAGTCTTACCACCAAAGCCACATGACACGATTATGATTGAAATCCCAATGACTCCCACACACACAAAAAAAACACGACATGCTTGTCACACGAATGCAGGAATGTATAAAAGGTTATTTTCCTCTCGTTGAACATAACGGGAGGGTTGTATAGCTGGTTAGCCTGTTCGCTCGTCAAACTTGAGGTCTCGGGTTCGATAACTACACTTGAGCATAATTTTTGCCAGGAGGATTCTTTGACTGGTCAAAATGTTTTCTAGTGTTTGCACGCTTCACACTCTCTCTCCTGTATATATATACACGCTGGAGCCTCAGCGCTTGTAGTTTCTCTCTTCACACTCTCTCGCCCTCTCCCGCTGGAGCCTCAGCGCTTATAGTTGCTCTCTTCACACTCTCTCGCCCTCTCCAGATCTAAACAAGACTTCGTTGGCCTCTCTCTCTCCCCTCACTGCTGCTCAAAGAGCCGACAGGATCCGTCCGTCGGGAAGGGAAGGAGGCTTAACAATGTCGCCGTCGGCGAGGGAGGGAATCCACTACCGGCGCAGCTGTTCACTTTCCACCCAGCGGTAGCGCGGGAGGGCCTCCGACCCCTTCTTCTACGCCGCCATCTCGTTGCCCACTGAACCACGCCCCAAGAACCTTAAGGTATAATTTACTTACTCCACATGCATTGCTCTAACTGCATGTATACCATGAATCTAGGACGTGGTTCAAAGAGGAAAGGAGTGGGGGAATGTAGTGGGAAAAGTTGTACTCCCTCCGTTCCTAAATATAAGTCTTTGTAGAGATTTTACTAGGACTACATACGGAGCAAAATGAATGAATCTACACTCTAAAATGCATCTATATACATCCGTATGTGGTTCATAGTGGAATCTTTATAGACTTATATTTAGGAACGAAGGAAGTATATAGCATGAATCTAGGACGTGGTTCAAAGAGGAAATGAAGGGGGAAAGTTGTATAGCATGAATCTAGGACGTGGTTCAAAGAGGAAAGGAATGTGGGAAAGTAGTGGGGAAAGTTGTATCGCATAAATCTAGGACGTGGTTCAAAGAGGAAAGGAAGGGGCGAAAGTACTAGTTCAAAAAGGAAAGGAAGGGACAAGGTTGTGGAGTTTGAGCAGGACTAGATTTACTGCGCTCACATAGGGAAAGGTGTCTAAAGATAACAAAACTGGGACCAACACAAATATGCTCCTTGGTTGTTTGTTCTTTGTTGCAACAGATCATGCATGACCACAAGACATCGGTAGATGCACATGTTGTCAAAAGGCCCACCGTCTCCGCAACTCATTAGATGTTGTTAATATAAGGCCCTGCTTGGTTAAAACTCCCTAGTCCCTACCGCTTGGTTCGAGGACTAAACATGGACTAGAGGTTATTAAATGACATGCTAAAAGACCATGTTACCCCTAGTAATGAACTAATAGAAACAAGGTGCGATGCGTGGCGGGGCAACTATTGGAAAAAGTCCCAAAAGACTCCCTCGGGGTCTTCTTTCTTTAGTCCCAAATGCCCACTTTTAGTCCCTAAAAGTCCCTCCTGTTTGGTTTAGATGGGACTGACACGTAGTTTTTTTAGTCCCTACACCAAAATGTCCCTGTAAACAAACACCCTCTAATAATGCCGCTAGAAAATTGATGCAATGCCACAGTTAAAAGCAAATTACATGTTTGAATTTTATTGTTAATATAATCTCTATGTTAATATTAATCAATGCCCCCGTTTGAGAAATGCTACTGTCTTGCTTTCTTTCCCATTTAGATAAGGTAGATGCTTATTTTTGTTGGCTTCTGTGTCATCCACCGTTATTGACCACTAATTGTTTCCTTTGCACCTCTGTGTAAACAGGGTTATCTACTTCACCTCGTTGCCATTGTGACCTTTTGTTTGCCTTTGCACAAAACACTTTTGTTTTAAGAGTGTTTTGTGCAGTTCAACCAAAATGTCACATCGACAATGTTGCTTGATTGCTTGATCTTAGTGGAACTGCACAAGAGGATATCTTACTTCCTATCCGTTAAAGGCGAATTTGGTTCAGATCTTCTTCTTGTGAGTTGTTTGAATTCCGCATCATGAGAGGTCGATTACTAGCCTTCTTTCACATGATTTTGCAGTGTGCTTTCATATGTTGTGCTACTTGTATGATAATGTTGCTTGATTTTAGTGAACTGCACAAATGGAGACAAGACTTCCAACCTGTATGTGCATCGTAATATCCCACTGAGGTAAGATAAGGATATTTCACAACTGCTGGCTTGTATTTTGTCACTTTCATCAGAAAATTAAGTTTAGTACTATACTTGTGCTCCCTAATTGACATGCCAAATCTTACATTGAAGGCGAAGCTTGTGCATTATTGAACCAAGTGATGAAGGGAAGAACAAGCGGAAGAAAAACAAAAATCAACTCCTGGTGCTGTAATGAAGCACTGGAACTGTGATGACACAAGTAATGATATAGTTTTGCATCTTAATTTATTGCTATGGTTGGAGCGAGCAATTGTTTTGCCACTAATTTGATGCCGTGCGTAATTATCTCTACTTGTGCAAACAGGGATCTTCTTTGAAGATACCATATATTATAGTGGAACTGCACAAGAAGATGTTGGAAACATTAAACTAATCGAGGAGTATATAGTAAGCATGGCCACCCCCGTAGATAGGAACAGATGGTTCTGGAGAAGTGCTTCATCTGTATGCTCTACACAATCAGCCTCCTGACAAAGGTTGGTACTCGCCCACTGATTTCATCCATATGATTGAGCTTTGTCATCTCAATTGGTGTTGTGCTACTATTTAGATACTATCATGAAAAAGTGGTATTGTCCTTGAGAAGTGCTTCATCTGTGTTGTTTTAAATATTTCCTTTCCTTTTTTTGGAGCAAACATGGATGCTAGCATTTAGTAGTCCTCTTGTCTTTGCAAAACAGGATCATCTTCCTCTGAAGAAGAATATGGAGTACGTGAAGTGACTAGTTCCGATTATGCCAGGATGAAGAAGCCCTATCTATCTTCTCATCAGAAGGAGCAGTTGAAGGATGGTTACATTACTCCCCACAAGACCAAACTAACTTCAGCTCAGAAGGATTGACAAATCTCCATTTTTTGCTGTGATGCGCAAGTACAATGTTGTTCTAGGATTCTTTCTGGTGAGTTCCATTTTTCTAAAAGTGTGCTCTACATTGACCATGTATGTGCCTGTTGAAACTGTCAAATCATAGTACAATTTGCTTTATACTAATCACTTTTTTGTATTTGTGCAAACAGGGGTGCTCAGCTTGATTTCGATGGGAACTGCACAAAATGGTCATGAATACATCGAATCATTCATTTCCACCACAAGAAAGGAGGTGCCGATAAGTTCAAGGCGTTGCAACATATAAGGGAGAAATCATACAAGCTATGCGCGAATTTGGTTGATTTTGGTGGAACTGCACAAAAAGAACAGCTGGTTTATTTAGCACGAGGTGCCATGTCAATGTCCGAACTGATGGCAAACCCTGCCCATTCAACAATCATAGGCATTTGATATTTTGGAATGGTACAACCTTGTCAAATTTTGCTCATTGATTTTAGCAATACATGTGTTTGATATTTTCGAATGGGACGCCCTTTGCTGTCAGCAGCATCGATCAACTTTTTCTTTATTCTTTAGTTGTGAAGTAAATATTGCCTCTGACATGTGAGTCACTGAGATGCATAATCATCGATTGTTTTGAATGTTTTCTATGAATTGCCAGGCTGTGTGTTTGATTGCAATGTACGTAAACGCTAAAAAGCTGCTCAAACTCTTTGTACTCCTTCTGTTCCTTTTACTTCGCACATTGTGAAAGTGCATACTTTTTGTATAAGATTGGTCAAAGTAGAGATACTTTGACCGCAGACAAAACTTGTATGCGCAGACTAGAAAGGGCCGGAGGGATTACATGTGAAACTGCTGCAAACGAGGTGATCACCACAGGAATAATGCTAGTACGTATTGTTTTGCATGTTCATCCAATGCCGTTATTACAGAATTCGAACTAATCGAAATAAATTCATTAATACACGGTCGGATTTCATATAAACATGCCGGATTTCATTACATTTCATACATTCTTCAACTAAAAAGGGGTGCGCTGGAGGTATAATTAATTAACCGAAGCTACCCACCTGTGTCCCGTTGAGCCGAACAGAAGCTTCAGTGACTTAACTGCAGGTGCAGTTGCGTAACTGACATGTGGCCTGTTGGGCCCACGTGTCAGTCAGCCAACTGCACCAGCAGTTAAGTAGAAGCAGCATTCTTCTCCAGCGCAGCTCTCCGACTCCACGTCGCCGCCAAGAAGCTAACCGGCCGTCAATGGTCAACCACCTAGCTCGCCTAGCTTGGCTTCAACCGGAAGGTAGCAGCGGTGACCTTACTTAGACCCGAGCGGCGGCGACCTGCCGTGTTCTACTCTTCCTCGTTTTCTATGTGGCGCGGCCTCGTTGGCAGCGGGGAGGGGCCTCGGCGGAGCCGGCGATGTCCTCTTTCTCGTTGCCGGCAGGCGGTGCCTCAGCGGAGCGGTGGAAATCCTCCCCCACGTTGCCGGCAGGGTGGGGCCTCGGAATCGCTTGATCGGGTTCAGTTGATAGCCATCGATCGATCGCTCGGGTTCAGTAACGCGTAGCCTGCAGTGCAATCGCTCCGGTTCAGTTAGAGCCCAACGCCTCGCTCGGGTTCAGTTAGAGCCAACGCCTCGCACACGCAGCGTCACGTGTCTGAGAAAGCAGCGCATCGCTTGGCCCCGACCTCCCACCGTAACACAGAACTCCCGAAATTTTCCTCCCCTCGCTTCTACCACAGTTTTTCCGTCATGGACGGCCCAAAGAATGTCATGCAGCTGCATCTCCGGCCCGCCCAGGATGAAAAGCCCATTTTCTATCATGATTTTTTGTCACAGAAGTAGGAGCCCACCACACCTATGATGATACCGGGTTTTGTCACAATTATCGTCATAGAAGTCATATCTATGACAGAAAAAAATTTCGTTCGGCCCAAAATGTCACGGATGTGTCTTTTTTTTGTAGTGTATCCTGCTTTGTAGTTCTATCTACATGTTTAACCAAGGTATTGTTAAGATAATGTCTCTGTTAAAATGAATCAATCGCATTGTTTTAGGAATGATACTTTTCTGCTTTGTCGTTCTTTATACATGTTGAAACAAGGCATTGTTAAGATAATGTCTCAGTTACTATGAATGAATCACACTGATTGAAAATTGCTACTCTCCTGCTTTGTTTCCCATTAAGATAAGGTAGGTCAGTAGATGTTTTTATTCTGGGAGTACAAGTCATCAACCGTTATTTCTCAGTAATTGTTTCCCTTATACCTTTTGTTGCTTACAGGGATATCAAAATTAAAGCTCAGTTTTATTCCAACTTTGATTTAGTTGAACTGCACAAAAGGAGCCAATGTGTCTAAGGCAAACTGCTGCATTAGTGGGTCCAGTTGGTCTTACCACTTTGCAGAAAAGAAGCAGTCACTGTTTGCGCTACATTACACAAGGAATAATCGAGAAGCTTTACAAAGTATTAGTAGACGCTGGTGACATGACTAGTCTGCAGAGATGGCTGATTTACTTGTGGTTCGGAGGAACACTGGCAAACAAGTGCCCAAACAAGTACCAAGAAGCCAGGACAGGACTCCAAGTCTGTCAATGTCACTCTAAGCAACAATGATGGGGCATCTGGGTATGGTAATCTGTTTACCGAACTTTCAGTTTGTTAGTCCACCGATTGGTGGGTTGACACTGGGGCCAATATTCATGTGTGTGCTGATGTGTCTTTGTTTTCTGGCAGCATATAAATACGAAATCCACTGGGATGCTCAGCTTGATTTCAGTGGAACTGCACAAAATATTCAGATGGTTCGTGTCCTCCATAATAATACTTCATCATGCACAAGACATCGAATGGTTCTCTAACCATTCGTCGCCACCTTGAGCCACCGGACTATCAGATGACAGACTGATAACAAACCCTGCCCGTTCCACAATCACAGGCATTACATATTTTGAATGGGAAAAGCTTGTCAAAGTTGACATTAGTTTAATATATTGGAATTAGAAAACCTTGTCAATTTTTTCTGATTGATGACAGAAAAAAAATTCGTTCGGCCCAAAATGTCACGGATGTGTCTTTTTTTGGTAGTGTATCCCGCTTTGTAGTTCTATCTACATGTTTAACCAAGGTATTGTTAAGATAATGTCTCTGTTAAAATGAATCAGTCGCATTGTTTTAGGAATGATACTTTTCTGCTTTGTCGTTCTTTCTACATGTTGAAACAAGGCATTGTTAAGATAATGTCTCGCTTACTATGAATGAATCACACCGATTGAAAATTGCTACTCTCGCTTTGTTTCCCATTAAGATAAGGTAGATCAGTAGATGTTTTTCTTCTGGGAGTACAATTCATCAACCGTTATTTCTCAGTAATTGTTTCCCTTATACCTTTTGTTGCTTATAGGGATATCAAAATTAAAGCTCAGTTTTATTCCAACTTTGATTTAGTTGAACTGCACAAAAGGAGCCAATGTGTCTAAGGCAAACTGCTGCATTAGTGGGTCCAGTTGGTCTTACCACTTTGCAGAAAAGAAGCAGTCACTGTTTGCGCTACATTACACAAGGAATAATCGAGAAGCTTTACAGAGTATTAGTAGACGCTGGTGACATGACTAGTCTGCAGAGATGGCTGATTTACTTGTGGTTCGGAGGAACACTGGCAAACAAGTGCCCAAACAAGTACCAAGAAGCCAGGACAGGACTCCAAGTCTGTCAATGTCACTCTAAGCAACAATGATGGGGCATCTGGGTATGGTAATCTGTTTACCGAACTTTCAGTTTGTTAGTCCACCGATTGGTGGGTTGACACTGGGCCAATATTCATGTGTGTGCTGATGTGTCTTTGTTTTCTGGCAGCATATAAATATGAAATCCACTGGGATGCTCAGCTTGATTTTAGTGGAACTACACAAAATATTCAGATGGTTCGTGTCCTCCACAATAATACTTCATCATGCACAAGACATCGAATGGTTCTCTAACCATTCGTCGCCACCTTGAGCCACCGGACTATCAGATGACAGACTGATAACAAACCCTGCCCGTTCCACAATCATAGGCATTACATATTTTGAATGGGAAAAGCTTGTCAAAGTTGACATTAGTTTAATATATTGGAATTGGAAAACCTTGTCAATTTTTTCTGATTGATGTTAGCCAGAAGACATGCATTTGATATTTTTGAGTGGGATGCCCTTTCTTGCTGTGAGCAACGTCGATCATTTTTCCTATTCCTATCTTCGATTCAAGTAAATATTTACTGCTGAGATGCATAGTCACATGAATGTTGACTTATGCAAGATATTTTAAGAGTTTGTTCTGAATATTGTCTATGTAATGCCAGGCCTTGTGTTTGATTGAAAAGTTGAGCTTGGAATGTTGTGGCATGCGGCATCACGAGCTGTTCACCATGCCTCCTGAGAAAAATGCTTCGTATTGTTTTGCATGTCGATCTAATGCCAGTGATTTGCTTGTTAGGAAGATCATCCTCTTACATTGTTTCCGTGCTTAAGAAGTTCATCGTCTTATGTTTCATTCATAGCCTATACGACAAGTTGGGTAGGTTAGACGTGAAACCATATGATCTTCCGACCAACTCATCATCTTAGGCCATGATTGGATCGTCGTTTTCCAACCAAAATCGCTTGTAAAACTGACGCTTGTAAATAAAATCAGATGGTCTCGGGCGAAGCGCTTGGTTGGTCAATTTTGACTAGTAAAATATACACCGGTCTGTCAAATTACATGCGTAACCCGCCGGTTTTACTTACAGACCTCGGGCCCTCGGTTTCATTACGCCTATAATTTAGGCGTTGTTTCCAATGACGAGTAAATTACACTTGTATCTTAATACAGTTGTGAAATAAACTAGAGCTCCCAAGCGCGGCCTTATCGTTTCATGCCGTCTTAGTCTCTCGAAGGTGCTCATAGGTGTCCGATGATCCTGGCTTCCTGAATGAGCGGTGGCGTATCGACGATCATCTGTAGGGCCTGCGAGGCCCTCTCTGTCGTCCTTCAAGTTGTAGCGCTCGCCGTGGCGCCGAGCATTGTTAACATGGTCAATGAACATGAGAATTCAAGAGATGACTTTATTTTGACTGGTTGACAGTAGGGACCCACTAGGACCATAGTCGTACGTAAGCAAGTGCCTCCTTATTATGTACAACTATATTTTTTTTGCTTCCTCCTGGTTTCCTGACATCACGATCCCACACCATTGTCAACCTATGTAGTCAATAAACGAGAGAATTGCACAAGGTGTGGCCGATACCGGGACCAAGCAGCTCGAGCAAAGATTTGTGTTTTTGAAGCGTGAGCACCTGCAGAAGTTTTTCTTGGCGATGTTTTCGTTGTTGTTCGAGGAGAGCAGGGTATTAATCGGGCGGGTTGTGGCCCATCTAGCCCAGTGATGTATATCCAGACCAGATATTAATTTTTTTCAAGATAAAAATGGCTAGCCCAGTTATACGTTTTTTGAGGAATATCCAGGCAAGGTCAACTTGTTATTCTCCGCCCCACTGGGCTGCAAATCTTTCCTAGGAGGGATGTATTAGGCTTAACAGGAAAATGGGCTTTAAAAAATAATAAATGGGATGTAATTATAAAAACTGGGCAGTAACTATAAAAAATGCACCAAGCACGGAATTAGTTTATAAAATATTATTTATGGATTTTGAAAATCCTAATTTTTAATTGTTGCGCGCGCAATGTTTTGTTAGATTTTTACCTAATACAAATTTATACTCCCTCCGTTCCTATATATAGGGTGTATAGTTTTTGGCACGGAAATTAAAGAACGCACATGGAGGAAAAATTTCACAAGTTTTGGGCGAGATTACACGTGACTAATTGGCATGAGAAAATAGGGGAGGTTGCCTAATATAAGGAAATGTAATCAAATCCCTAAAAAATTACCAAACGAGTGGTGCAACGCAATACACCTTATATTTCGGGTTTTTTCTCAAAAATCTATACACCCTATATCAAGGAACGGAGGGAGTATTTAATTTGACTAGAAATTTTGGAATAAAAATATTTCGGATCCCATCAAAATGTGGGAATTTTTTATTGAATTCTATCTTGAACGGTTGGTTGAAATTATTAATCGTTGAAAATGGGTTGTACTTTTAACAAACTGTAAATGGGCTGTAGTAAATTCCATTAGAATTCAAAAATGGGTTGTACATTCTTACAAATCGCAAATGGGCTATAAGTTCTCTCCCACACACTTGTGGGCCTACTAAGTTGATGCGTCCCCTAAAAAAAATAAGTTGACACGTATGCAAGGCTTTGTCAACTTATTATAGTCAACACACGGTTCTAGCAGCAGTGGCCGTTGGATGTCCATCCAATGGATGCCATGCTTCTTCTTCAATCTCGGATATTCTAGCTTCACCCGCCCAAAAATGATTCCTCCCACGACAATTGGGGCACTGCTTTGAAGTCGACCTATGGGCTTACTAAGTTGACGCGTACCAAGGGCTTTGTCAACTTAGTCAATATGAACGATTCTAGCTGCAGTGACCGTATGATGTCCATCCAACGGCCGTAGTGCTTCTTCAACCTCTGGTATTCTTGCTCCAGCCGCCAAAAGGATCGCCGGTCGTGTCGCGTGCTCCTGCCTCCAGTTGTCGGTTGTGATGTAGTGGAGGCCTCACCGCCCCCTACTACTCCCACCACTGGCTAGGCCATCCCTCTACTCACCCACACCCCCTGTTATTCCGCGGCGACGACAACCTCACACCGCAGCCGAACCAGTGAACCCTCGTACTCCTCTCCGTGCAGGCTTCCACTGCCGCGTCTTCCCTAGCTCCGCATCGTCCCCTTCCTAGGACTCACTGTCGTCCACCGCCCTGGTGCTCTCGGCGCGGCGTGTCAACGTGGTCAAGGAACGGCTTCCATCGGACGTGGACTGTACGTGGAGAGGCTGACAGCTGGGTACACGACTGTAGCAAGGAAGTGCCTCCTTATTACGCGGAAAATAATGATTCATCCACCTGACAGCAGGGACCCACCGGACGGTCCACCGTATTTCGTGAACAAAATGTTTGCCCCCTGATTGCTGGGACCCACCGGACGGGCCACCATATTGCATGAAAAAAACGTTCCCCCCGCTGTCAGCTCGGACCCACCGGAAGTGCCTCCTTATTACGCACAAAAAAAATGAATACTTCCCCTGCTGGTTGGGACCCACCTTGGTGGGAGGCTGACTTGTGGGCCTACTAAGTTGACAGGGATGGAGTGCTTTGTCAACTTAGTCAATATGAACGATTCTAGATCCAGTGACTGTACGATGTCCATCCAACGGCCGTAGTGCTTCTTCAACCTCTGGTCTTGTTGCTGCAGCCGCCCAAAGCAGCGCCGGTCGTGCCGCATGCTCCTGCCTCCCGTGGCCGGCTGTGCTGTCGCGGAGGCCTCACCGCCCCCTACTATTCCCTGCGGCGACGGCAGCCTCACACCGCAGCCGAACCAGTGAACCCTCGTACTCCTCTCCGCGCGGGCTTCCACTGCCGCGTCTTCCCCGGCTCCGCATCGTCCCCTTCCTAGGCCTCGCAGTCGTCCACCGCCCTGGTGCTCTCGGCGCGGTGTGGTCAACGTGGTCAAGGAACGACTTCCATCGGAAGAGTACTGTCGTGGAGATGCTGACAGCTGGGTCCACGACCGCAACAAGGAAGTGCCTCCTTATTACGTGCAAAATAATTATTCCTCCACCTGACAGCGGGGACCCACCGAACGGGCCACCGTATTTCGCGAACATAAAAAAGTTTCCCCCTGACTGCTGGTACCCACCAGCTACATCTTCGCACGCAAGGAAGTGCGTCCGTGCAAAAAACAAAAAAACCGATTCGCCCCCCTGACTGCTGGGACCCACCAGCTACATCTTCGCAGGCAAGGAAGTGCCTGACAGTCGGGACCCACCTGGTCGAAGCGTACGTAGTGTTGTCATTCTGGTTGCGAACGTGTACGTACATACTTGTCGATGTAGAGGCACGCACATGTCGTAGTAGAGGCGCACACGTAGCATGTACACGTACGTACAACGGCCAGGGTGCAAGAAAGTAAATACGGCCACGTACGTACATACAGGCGAGGTCTCAAACGCCTACTCGCGCGTACGTACGGCCAGGGCTCGTGTACATGGCTGGGTCGGAACGGAGAAACAACGTCGTCGTCGTCGTCTTCATGGTGAGGCAACGAAATGCGTTGTGTTCATCGGGAGGAAACGGAACGCGTGGAAGCCAACCGTCTTGGACAGAACAGCCCATGGAAACGAGGCCTGGCGTACCGCAGAACAGAGGAAACGACCTTGTGTTCAACCGGCCGCGTTCGAAA
This sequence comes from Aegilops bicornis, assembly GCA_021605145.1. Lineage (NCBI taxonomy): Eukaryota > Viridiplantae > Streptophyta > Magnoliopsida > Poales > Poaceae > Aegilops > Aegilops bicornis. The sequence continues at coordinate 332,564,904 of CM038672.1, read as the reverse complement.
CGGGATCCTGTTCATTGGGAGGGGTCTGGCGTACCGCAAAACAGAGGAAACGGACCTCCTACGGTCGAAACAGGGGTCCTGTTGATCAGGAGGGGTGTGGCGTATGGCAAAACGGAGGAAACGGACTTGTGTTGGAGCGCTACGGTCGAAACGGGGGTCCTGTTCATCGGGAGGAGTGTGGCATACCGCAAAACGGGACTCCACGGGATATTGTTCATCTCCACCATCGACCCCCTCCAGCCTCCACGGGCTACTGTTCATCCACCGTCGACCTCCTCCAGCCTCCACTGCGATCGCTCATCCACGGGATCCTGTTCATCCAGCCTCCACCGCGTGCTACTCCATCGGCTACGATTCAACCAGCCCTCTCCAGGGGCTCCTGTTCAACCACCCCTCCACGGGCTACTGTTCATCCAGCCCTCCACCATCTACTGTTCATCCTGCCCTCCATGGGGTGGTCCTGTTCATCCTGCCCTCCACAGGGTCCTGTTCATCCAGCCCCAACCAGCTCGAACGATCGGGGTCCTGTTCATCCACCCCCACCGAGACTGTTCATCCAAACCCCCCAGCAACGCTCACTGTTCATCCAGAGGCAACGGCACAGGGTCCTGTTCATCCACCCCCACCGGGAAATGTTCATCCAAACCCCCCAGCAACGCTCACTGTTCATCCAGAGGCAGCATCGACCGGCTTCAGTTAGCAGCAGTAGCGAAGGAATCGCTCAATCAGGTTCAGTTAACAGCCATCGATCGATCGCCGGGTTCGATGAACGCGTAACTGCAAAGGTCTGTCGCCGGGTTCGCTTAGAGCCCAACGCCTCGCTCGGGTTCAGTTAGAGCCCTATGCCTCGCACACACGCGCTTACGTACGAGAGAAACGCGCATCGCTCGGCTCCCGACCACCCACCGTAACCGGGGACTCCCCGATATTTTCCGTGCCCTCGCTTCTACCATGGTTTTTTCCGTCATGGACAGCCCAAAGAATGTCATGCAGCTGCGTCTCCGGCCCGCCCAGGATGAAAAGCCCATTTTCTGTCATGATTTTTTGTCATAGAAGTAGGACCCCACCACATCTATGATGATACCGGGTTTTGTCACAATTATCTTCATAGAAGTGTCATAAGCATGACAGAAAAGATTTTCGTTCGGCCCAAAATGTCACGGATGTGTGTTCTTTTTGTAGTGAGGAGTAGGAGAGAAGGAAGGGGAAGAGAGAAGAGAAGGAAGGAGGGCGCGCCGCCCTCCCCCTAGTCCAATTCAGACTAGGCCTTGGGGGGGGGGCTGCCCTAGGCAGCCCCTCTCTCTCTCTCCCCTAAAGCCAAATAAGGCCCATATACTCCCCGGTGAATTCACGTAACTCTCCGGTACTCCGATAAATACCCAAACCACTCAGAACCTTTCCGATGTCCGAATATAGCCTTCCAATATATCGATCTTTACATCTTGAACATTTCGAGACTCCTCATCATGCTCATTCGGGACTACAAACAACCTTTGGTACATCAAAACACATTAACTCATAATACTGATTGTCACCGAACGTTAAGCGTGCGGACCCTACGGGTTCGAGAACTATGTAGACATGACCGAGACTCATCTCCGGTCAATAACCAAAAGCGGAACCTGGATGCTCATATTGGCTCCTACATATTCCACGAAGATCTTTATCGGTCAAACCGCATAACAACATACATTGTTCCCTTTGTCATCGGTATGTTACTTGCTCGAGATTCGATCTTCGGTATATCAATACCAAGTTCAATCTCGTTACCGGCAAGTCTCTTTTACTCATTCCGTAATGCATCATCCCGCAACTAACTCATTAGTTACATTGCTTGCAAGGCTTATAGTGATGTGCATTACCGAGAGGGCCCAGAGATACCTCTCTGATACTTGGAGTGACAAATCCTAATATCGATCTATGCCAACCCAACAAACACCTTCGGAGACACCTGTAGAGCATCTTTATAATCACCCAGTTACGTTGTGACGTTTGATAGCACACAAGGTGTTCCTCCGGTATTCGGGAGTTGCATAATCTCATAGTCATTGGAACATGTATAAGTAATGAAGAAAGCAATAGCAACATACTAAATGATCAAGTGCTAAGCTAACGGAATGGGTCAAGTCAATCACATCATTCTCTAATGATGTGATCCTGTTAATCAAATGACAACTCATGTTATGGCTAGGAAACTTAACCATCTTTGATTCAACGAGCTAGTCAAGTAGAGGCATACTAGTGACACTCTGTTTGTCTATGTATTCACACATGCACTAAGTTTCTGGTTAATAAAATTCTAGCATGAATAAAAAACATTTATCATGATATAAGGAAATATAAATAACAACTTTTTTATTGCCTCTAGGGCATATTTCCTTCAGTCTCCCACTTGCACTAGAGTCAATAATCTAGTTCACATAGCCATGTGATTTAACACCAATAGTTCACATCACCATGTGATTAATATCCATAGTTCACATCGCCATGTGGCCAACACTCAAAGAGTTTACTAGAGTCAGAATCTTAGTTCACATCGCCATGTGATTAACACCCAAAGAGTACTAAGGTGTGATCATGTTTTGCTTGTGAGAGAAGTTTAGTCAACGGGTCTGCCAAATTCAGATCCGTATGTATTTTGCAAATTTCTATGTCTACAATGCTCTGCACGGAGCTACTTTAGCTAATTGCTCCCACTTTCAATATGTATCCAGATTAAGACTTAGAGTCATCTGGATCAGTGTCAAAACTTGCATCGACGTAACTCTTTACGACGAACCTTTTGTCACCTCCATAATCGAGAAACATATCCTTATTCCACTAAGGATAATTTTGACCACTGTTGAGTGATCTACTCCTAGATCACTGTTGTACTCCCTTACCAAACTCAGTGTAGGGTATACAATAGATCTGGTACACAGCATGGCATACTTTATAGAACCTATGGCTGAGGCATAGGGAATGACTTCCATTCTCTTTCTATCTTCTGTCGTGGTCGGACTTTGAGTCTTACTCAATTTCACACCTTGTAACACGTGCAAGAACTATTTCTTTGATCGCTCCATTTTGAACTACTTCAAAATCTTGTCAAGGTATGTACTCATTGAAAAAACTTATCAAGCGTCTTGATCTATCTCTATAGATCTTGATGCTCAATATGTAAGAAGCTTCACCAAGGTCTTTCTTTGAAAAACTCCTTTCAAATACTCCTTTATGCTTTCCAGAAAATTCTACATCATTTCCGATCAACAATATGTCATTCACATATATTAATCAGAAATGTCAGAAGTGCTCCCACTCACTTTCTTGTAAATACAGGATTCACCGCAAGTCTTTATAAAACTATATGCTTTGATCAACTCATCAAAGCGTATATTCCAACTTCCGAGATGCTTGCACCAAATTCCATAGATGGATCAATGGAGCTTGCACATTTTTTAGTACCTTTAGGATCGACAAAACCTTCTGGTTGCATCATATAAAACTCTTCTTTAAGAAATCCATTAAGGAATGTAGTTTTGACATCCATTTGCCAGATTTCATAAAATGTGGCAATTTGCTAACATGATTCGAACAGACTTAAGCATCGCTACGAGTGAGAAAATCTCATCGTAGTCAACACCTTGAACTTTGTCAAAACCTTTTTCGATAAGTCTAGCTTTGTAGATAGTAACACTACTATCAGCGTCCGTCTTCCTCTTGAAGATCCATTTATTTTCTATGGCTTGCCGATCATCGGGCAATTCAACCAAAGTCCACACTTTGTTCTCATACATGGATCCCATCTCAGATTTCATGGCCTCACGCCATTTCGCGGAATCTGGGCTCATCATCGCTTCCTCATAGTTTGTAGGTTCGTCATGGTAAGTAACATGACCTCCAGAACAGGATTACCGTACCACTCTGGTGCGGATCTCACTCTGGTTGACCTACGAGGTTCAGTAGTAACTTGATCTGAAGTTACATGATCATCATCGTTAGCTTCCTCACTAATTGGTGTAGGAGTCACAGGAATAGATTTCTGTGATGAACTACTTTCCAATAAGGAAGTAGGTATAGTTACCTCATCAAGTTCTACTTTCCTCCCACTCACTTCTTTCTACAGAAACTCCTTCTCTAGAAGGATCCATTCTTAGCAACGAATGTCTTGCCCTCGGATCTGTGATAGAAGGTGTACCCAACTGTCTCCTTTGGGTATCCTATGAAGACACATTTCTCCGATTTAGGTTTGAGCTTATCAGGATGAAACTTTTTTACATAAGCATCGCAACCCCAAACTTTAAGAAATGACAACTTTGGTTTCTTCCAAACCACAGTTAATATGGTGTCATCTCAACGGATTTAGATGGTGCCCTATTTAACGTGAATGAGCTGTCTCTAATGCATAACCCCAAAACGATAGTGGTAAATCGATAAGAGACATCATAGATTGCACCATATCTAATAAAGTACGGTTACGATGTTCGGACACACCATTACGCTGTGGTGTTCTAGGTGGCGTGAATTGTGAAACTATTTAGCATTGTTTCAAATGAAGACCAAACTCGTAACTCAAATATTCTCCTCCATGATCAGATCGTAGAAACTTTATTTTCTTGTTACGATGATTTTCCACTTCACTCTAAAATTATATGAACTTTTCAAATGTTTCAGACTAATGTTTCAGCAAGTAGATATACCGATATCTGCTCAAATCATCTGTGAAGGTTAGAAAATCACGATACCCGCCGCGAGCCTCAACACTCATCGGACCGCATACATCAGTATGTATTATTTCCAATAAGTCAGTTGCTCGCTCCATTGTTCCAGAAAACGGAGTCTTAGTCATCTTGCCCATAAAGCATGGTTCGCAAGAATCAAGTGATTCATAATCAAGTGATTCCAAAATACCATCAGCATGGAGTTTCTTCATGCGCTTTACACCAAGATGACCTAAACGGCAGTGCCACAAATAAGTTGCACTAACATTATTAACTTTGCATCTTTTGGCTTCAATATTATGAATATTTGTATCACTACGATCGAGATCCAACAAACCATTTTCATTGGGTGTATGACCATAGAAGGTTTTATTCAAGTAAACAGAACAACAATTATTCTCTAACTTAAATGAATAACCGTATTGCAATAAACATGATCAAATCATATTCATGCTCAACGCCAACGCCAAATAACACTTATTTAGGTTCAACACACTTCAATGATGATCATATCAATCTTGGAACTACTTCCAACACACATCATCACCTCGCCCTTAACTAGTTTCTGTTCATTCTGCAACTCCCGTTTCGAGTTACTACTCTTAGCAACTGAACCAGTATCAAATGCCGAGGGGTTGCTATAAACACTAGTAAAGTACACATCAATACATGTATATCCAATATACCTTTGTTCACTTTGCCATCCTTCTTATCCGCCAAGTATCTAGGGCAGTTCCACTTCCAGTGACCATTTCCTTTGCAATAGAAGCACTCAGTTTCAGACATGGGACTAGCTTTGGGCTTCTTCACGGGAGCAGCAACTTGCTTGCCGTTCTTTTTGAAGTTCCTCTTCTCCCCTTTGCCCTATTCTTGAAACTAGTGGTCTTGTCAACCATCAACACTTGATGCTTTTCTTGATTTCCACCTTCGTCGATTTCAGCATCACGAAGAGCTTGGGAATCATTTCCGTTATCCCTTGCATATTATAGTTCATCACGAAGTTCTAGTAACTTGGTGATACTGACTAGAGAACTCTGTCAATCACTTATCTTATCTGGAAGATTAACTCCCACTAGATTCAAGTGATTGTAGTACTCAGACATTCTGAGCACATGCTCACTAGCTGAGCTATTCTCCTCCATCTTGTAGGCATAGTACTTGTCAAAGGTCTCATACCTTTCGACATGGGCATGAGTCTGAAATACTAATTTAAACTTTTGGAACATCTCATATGCTCCGTGTCGTTTCAAAAACGTCTTTGAAGCCCCGATTCTAAGCTGTAAAGCTCAGGAGCCGCATTTGCATATGTCACTTCTGTAGCCATAGTTCGACGCCACTCATCAAAAAGTCGTCTAATGCTGTAGGCCACCGCTTCATATGCCTTCAAATTATCTCCCTGGTTCACCCTATTTCTTGTATTCCACCAGTCCCAGAGCAGGCAAAACACTAAGTCCCTCCGGTCAGGTGTAAGCAGCCAGATTTGATCAAACATTGCCATCGGATTAGTACAATCAAGCAAGGCAAGTCTGACATCCTCAAGCTGTAATTCTCTCCAAACTTGCTTGACCTTCTTGCATTTTAGGAACAGGTGGCCACCATCCTCATCTAGTCTCATGCACACAGGGCATTTTGTGTCAAGATCAACATGTTTCCTCTTTATGTTCATACGCAGTGGAAGAGAAGTTTTTGCTAGCCACCAAAGGAACATTCTAACTTTAGGTGGAAGGTTCAGGCTCCAGAATCCATTCCATCTCTGCGAGACAATTGGCACCGGCATAGATGAACTAGTATCTCTGTGATGGATTTCCCCCCTCAACCTGATCCCCAAGTGATACGCATATTTCATAGTTTTTGCAAAGCAAACCGATACCTTCTCTAACCTCAGAATTGTAGAAAATTAGCAAAGGTGAGCCACCAAATTCTATATAGAAGTGTAGAAATTAAGACATCAAATGCTTAAACAAAGTAGCTGGAGTTTTTTTTTAACACATCAGCATTTGAACTTCTAGTAGTTCTTGTCCTCAGAACAAAGTACCTTCATTTTTAACCACCGCAAATAAACTCTTAAATACTTATGGCAAGTATATTAGAACTGATGTATCCTTTTTCTAGCTATTGAATTGCTAACCACCACAAATAAACTCTTAACTACTTATGACACGTATTTTTGAACTGATTTATCTTCTTTCTAGTTATTGAGTTGCTATACCACAGTACTGCATCCTTGGAAGTGAAATACCAACATCATTGGTTGTGTAAAAATACTCAAAAGAATTACTTGTCATACTGTATTTCATAGTACCAATTGTAATGAACTTAACTAATTTCACACTGGAATTTAATACTTCATACATACACGTTAAGTAACGCAAACATAGAAAACTCAAAATTTCTGCAGTCTATAAAATATAGGAAACCCCAAATTTTCTAACGAGTGCACTTGCATGGAGTTACCTACTGAACTTCTAAGCTGACATTGGTTCTCCGGTTTTCTTTACACAACTAATTTCCTGTTTTTTTAATAAGCGAACTGATGGAAACTTGATGGTGCACTTCTGTATTTTGTTCAAGGTGAACTGATGCACTTGCAAAGTTGAATTATTATGTTCATTTTTCATACTGAATTGATGTTTGTTCACAAAATGAAAAGATTAATGGTGTGAACATTCAGTACATTTGTACCTTCCTGAGCGCCGTAGTAGAACTGACATGATAAGTTAAGTTATAGTGATCCATCGATAACAGGCCAAACCCTCCTTATGCATGAGTGCACTAGAACTGACAACAAACCGATGCTCTACCAGGCCAAAATTCGGAACTGGCCAAACCAATAGTTGACAGGCAACACTACATTCTTCTCTATTATCTACTATCAGTTCAAGAGTCGAGATGGATGAGTTCATCGAAGTCTGCACTATCCGTTCACAGAAGCTACAGAGCCTGGAGAGAGAGTCTCAAATATCAGTTCACAGAAACTACAGATCATAGCAATAATGATCTATAATCATTTTTTCATCCATTAGCTTGTTTGTGTCCATGTTGTAGGGAGGGAGCAGCAACATTGCATCATGGCAGCTGCTGAAACCAGATCATGGTTGTGGGAGCACTACTAGGGAAAAGCTTATAGGAAGACGCTTACTAGTAGCGTAGGTTTATACACCTCGCTACTGCTACTTACTAGTAGCGTGGGTTTATAACCCGCGCTACCACTAAGTTGATAGTAGTAGCGCGGGTTTATAACCCTCGCTACTACTAAGTGATTTCCACCATGCCTCTCGAGACCAGCCATAGTAGTAGCACGGGTTATAAACCCACACTACTACTAAGTTGATAGTAATAGCGTGGGTTATATACCCCACGCTACTACTAAGTGGTCTTCACCATGCACCCGGGTCATGTCATAGTAGTAGCCTTGGGTTAGCGTGGGGTATAAACCCAACGCTACTGCTAAGTGATCTCCTTGCCGCCGCCACCTCCGCCTCTCACCCCTCCTCCGCCTTTGTCTCTGTGTTTCTCCTCCACTCCCCACGATTCCCCCAACCAACCCATCGTCGACGCCCCCCACCTCACCAGCAGCCACTGCCATGGACACAGTCGCTGCCTCTCTCGGCGCCCGAAGCCCTAGCTCAGGCCGCTGCGACCCACCTGCTGCATCCCACATTCATGCACGAGATCCGCCCCATGGCGATGCTCGATCCAGGCAGGCCCAAGGAAGGAGAGCAGTCGGCTCCCTTCCTCCTCTCCGGTGAGCCTGAGCGAGCACCCCCTCCCCTCACCGCCCGCCGGCGCCGACGCCGCGACCCACCTGCTCCGGCAAGGTCAGTCCCCCTCCTCCTCCCACACCCTCCCCGCAAATCGCGCGCTCAGATTGGGCGCCCCGTCGCTGGGACGGAGATCTCACGGGTTGTTTGTTTGGTGGCTGGTTCCGCAGATGAACAAGGTGAGGCTCATGAAGATGGTCGGCGCCGACCGCACCGGTGGCAAGGGCACCGTGCGCTGGTAGGTCCTCCTCCTCGACTGGCGCAACCGATCTGTGGAAAAGATTGTGATTGCAATTGCTAATCTGGCTCGTTGGCTCGGGTCTGGTGCAGGAAGAAGAAGGCGGTGTGATACGTCTCCAACGTATCTATAATTTTTTATTGTTCCATGCTATTATATTACCCCTTTTGGATGTTTATGGGCTTTATTTTACACATTTATATCATTTTTGGGACTAACCTACTAATCAGAGGCCCAACCCATATTGTTGTTTTTTTTGCCTATTTCAGTATTTCGAAGAAAAGGAATATCAAACGGAGTCCAAATGGAATGAAACCTTCGGGAGCGTGATTTTTGGAACAAACGTGATCCAGAGGACTTGGAGTGCAAGTCAAGAAGTAGCCGAGGCCTCCACGAGATAGGAGGGCGCGCCCCACTGTCTCGTGGGCCCCTCGGGCGGCCACCGACGTACTTCTTCCTCCTATATATACCTACATACCCCGAAACATCCAGGGGCACCATGAAACACATTTTCCACCGTCGTAACCTTCTGTATCCGTGAGATCTCATCTTGGAGCCTTTGCCGGCACTCTGCCGGAGGGGGAATCAACCATGGAGGGCCTCTACATCAACATCCTTGCCCCTCCGATGAGTTGTGAGTAGTTTACCACAGACCTACGGGTCCATAGTTATTAGCTAGATGGCTTCTTCTCTCTTTTTGGATCTCAATACAATGTTCTCCCCCTCTCTTGTGGAGATCTATTCGATGCAAACTCTTTTTGTGGTGTGTTTGTCGAGATCCGGTGAATTGTGGGTTTATGATCAAGTTTATCTATGAATAATATTCGAATCTTCTCTGAATTCTTTTATGTATGATTGAGTTATCTTTGCAAGTCTCTTCGAATTATCAGTTTAGTTTGGCCTACTATATTGGTCTTTCTTGCCATGGGAGAAGTGCTTAGCTTTGGGTTCAATCTTGCGGTGTCCTTACCCAAAGGATGTAAAGGGTTGCAAGGCACGTATTGTATAGTTCCCATCGAGGATAACAAGATGGGGTTTATATCATATTGCATGAGTTTATCCCTCTACATCATGTCATCTTGCTTAATGCGTTACTCTGTTCTTATGAACTTAATACTCTAGATGCATGCTGGATAGCGGTTGATGTGTGGAGTAATAGTAGTAGATGCAGGCAGGAGTCGGTCTACTTGTTATGGATGTGATGCCTATATACATGATCATACCTAGATAATCTCATAACTATGTGCTTTTCTATCAATTGCTCGACAGTAATTTGTTCACCCACCGTAATACTTATGCTATCTTGAGAGAAGCCACTAGTGAAACCTATGGCCCCCGGGTCTATCTCTGATCATATTTGCTCCCAATCTACTTTTATTTGCATCTTTACTTTTTGCATCTATACTATAAAATACCAAAAATCTATTTATCTTATCATACTATCTTTATTAGATCTCACTTTCGCAAGTGGTCGTGAAGGGATTGACAACCCCTTTATTGCGTTGGTTGCGAGTTCTCAGTTTTTTTGTGTAGGTGCGTGGGACTTTTGAGGAGCCTCCTCTTTGGATTGATACCTTGGTTCTCAAAACTAAGGGAAATACTTACGCTACACTTGCTGCATCACCCTCTCCTCTTCGAGGAAAACCAACGCAAGCTCAAGACGTAGCAAGAAGGATTTCCGCGCCGTTGTCGGGAGGTCTTCACTCAAGTCAAGACATACCAAGTACCCATCACAAACCCATCTCCCTCGCATTTACATTATTTGCCATTTGCCTCTCATTTTCCTCTCCCCACTTCACCCTTGCCGTTTTATTCAGCTCTTTCCCGCCTCCTCCTCTCTTTCGCTTGTCGTTTTTACATTTGCTTGTGTGTTGGATTACTTGTTGCCATGGCGCAAGATAATACCAAATTGTGTGACTTCTCGAATACCAATAATAATGATTTCCTTAGTACTCCGATTGCTCCTCTTAATAATGATGAGTCTTGTGAAATCAACACCGCTTTGCTGAATCTTGTTATGAAAGATCAATTCACTGGCCTTCCTAGTGAAGATGCCGCTACTCATCTAAACAATTTTGTTGATTTGTGTGATATGCAAAAGAAGAAAGATATGGATAACAATATTGTCAAATTGAATTTATTTCCGTTTTCACTTAGAGATCGTGCTAAAGTTTGGTTTTCGTCTTTGCCTAAGAATAGTATTGATTCTTGGAACAAGTGCAAAGATGCTTTTATCTCTAAGTATTTTCCTCCCGCGAAGATCATCACTCTTAGGAACGATATTATGAACTTTAAATAACTTGATCATGAGCATGTTGCCCAATCTTGGGAAAGAATGAAATTGATGCTTCGCAATTGCCCTACTCATGGTTTGAATTTATGGATGATCATACAAAATTTTTATGCCGGTTTGAACTTTGCTTCTAGAAATCTCTTAGATTCGGCCGCGTGAGGCACGTTTATGGAAATCACGTTAGGAGATGCTACAAAACTTCTTGATAATATTATGTCGAATTATTCTCCATGGCACAATCGAAAGATCTTCTAGTAAAAAGTGCATGTTATAGAAGAAATCAATGTTTTGAGTGGAAAGATGGATGAACTTATGAAGATGTTTGCTACTAAAAATACTCCTCTTGATCCCAATGATATGCCTTTGTCTTCCTTGATTGAGAATAATAATGAATCTATGGATGTGAATTTTGTTGGTAGGAATAGTTTTGGAAACAATGCTTATAGAGGAAATTTTAATGCTAGACCGTTCCCTAGTAATCCCTCTAATAATTATGGAAATTCCTACAATAATTCTTATGGTAATTTTAATAATATGCCCTCTGAATTTTAGAATAGTGCGAAAGAATTTATGATTTATCAAAAGAATTTTAATTCTTTGCTTGAAGAAAAATTGCTCAAAGTTGATGATTTGGCTAGGAACGTTGATAGACTTTCGCTTGACGTTCATTCTCTTAAAATTAGATCTTCCCCTCCTAAGCATGATATCAATGAGTCTCTCAAAGTAATGAGAATTTCCATTGACGAGTGCAAGGAAAGAACCGCTAGATTGCGTGCTAAAAAAGAAAGCTTTATAAAGGCGTGTTCTTCTAGTTTATGTGAAAATAATGATGAGGATCTTAAAGTTATTGATGCATCTCCAATTAGATCTATGTTTTGCAATATGAATTTTGATGATTATGGGACTGATGATGAATCAACTTTGCCTAGAAGGCGTCCCAAGAATTCGGAATCTTTAGATCTTAATGTTAAATTTGGTAAAAGTGAGATTGGAGACCTCAACTTCTAATAATGTTGAACCTACTATCTCGGATTTCAAGGAATTTAATTATGATAATTGCTCTATAAAAGGTTGTATTTCCTTGTTGCAAGCCGTTGTTAATTCTCCTCATGCTTATAGTCAAAACAAAGCTTTTACCAAACATATTGTTGATGCCTTGATGCAATCTTATGATGAAAAACTTAATTTGGAAGTTTATATACCTAGAAAACTTAATGATGAGTGGGAACCTACTATAAAGATTAGAATTAAAGATTATGAGTGTTTTGCTTTGTGTGATTTGGGTGCTAGTGTTTCCACAATTTCGAAAACTTTATGTGATATTCTAGGTTTCCATGATATTGATGATTGTTCTTTAAATTTGCACCTTGCGGACTCCACCATTAAAAAGCCTATGGGAAGGATCAATGATGTTCTTATTGTTTCAAATATAAATTTGGTGCCCGTAGATTTTATCGTTCTTGATATAGATTGCAATCTTTCTTGCCCTATTATTCTTGGTAGACCTTTCCTTAGAACGATTGGTGCGATTATTGATATGAAGGAAGGGAATATTAGATTCCAGTTTCCATTAAAGAAAGGCATGGAGCACTTTCCAAGAAAGAAAGTTAAATTACCTTATGAATCTATCATGCGTGCTACTTATGAGTTTAGTGCCAAAGATGGCACTCGTTAGATCTATCCTTGCTTTTATGCCTAGCTAGGGGCGTTAAACGATAGCGCTAGTTGGGAGGAAACCCAATTTTATTTTTAGTTTTTAGTTTTTGCTTCTGTTTTGGAATAAATAATCCACCTACCTTCTTTTTAGATGTGGTTTTATGTTTTATTAGTGTTTGTGCCAAGTTAAACCTATAGGATCTTCTTGGATGATAGTTATTTGATCTTGCTGTAATTTCCAGAAACTTTTGGTTCACGATAACAATTGTTAAAAATCACCAGAACGTGATAAAATAGTGATTACAATTGCTGCTGATCAATAAACAAATTTCCTAGGTCTTCCTATTTTTTATGAATTGTTTGATTTCCAGAAGTTTGCGTTAGTTACAGATTACTACAGACTGTTCTGTTTTTGACAGATTCAGTTTTTCGTGTGTTGTTTGCTTATTTTTGATGAATCTATGGCCAATAAAATAGTTTATAATCCATAGAGAAGTTGGAATATAGTAGGTTTAACACCAAATTAAATAAAGAATGAGTTCATTGCAGTACCTTATGTGGTGGTTTTGTTTTCTTTCACTAACGGAGCTTATAAGATTTCCTGTTGAGTTTTGTGTTGTGAAGTTTTCAAGTTTTGGGTAAAGCTTTTATGGACTATGGAATAAAGGGTGGCAAGAGCCTAATCTTGGGGATGCCCAAGGCACCCCAAGATATTCAAGAATAGCCAAAAGCCTAAGCTTGCGGATGCCCCGGGAAGGCATCCCCTCTTTCGTCTTCGTTCATTGGTAACTTTACTTGGAGCTATATTTTTATTCGCCACATGATAAGTGTTTTGCTTGGAGCGTCGTGTATTATATTAGTCTTTGCTTTTAGTTTACCACAATCATCCTTGCTGTACACACCTTTTGGGAGAAGCCTATTTGATTAGAATTTGCTAGAATACTCTATGTGCTTCACTTATATCTTTTGAGCTTGATAGTTTTTGCTCTAGTGCTTCACTTATATCTTTTAGAGCATGGTAGTGTCTTAATTTTGAAGAAATTGCTAGTATCTCATGCTTCACTTATATTATTTTGAGAGTCTTTTAGAACAGCATGGTATTTGCTATGGTCATAAAATTGGTCCTAGAATGGTAGACATCCAAGATCATTGGAAGTGAATTGGATGCTATGATCAACTTGATACTTGATAATTGTTTTGAGATACAGATGCAGTGATATTAAAGTCATGCTAGTTGGGTGATTATGAATTTAAATAATTCTTGTGTTGAAGTTAGCAAGTCCCGTAGCATGCACGTATGGTTAAAGTTGTGTAACAAATTTGAAACATGAAGTGTACCTGGCTTGTGCATCCTTATGAGTGGCGGTCGGGGACGAGCGATGGTATTTTCCTACCAATCTATCCCCTAGGAGCATGCGCGTAGTAATTGATTTTGATGACTTCTAAATTTTTGCAATAAGTATATGAGTTCTTTTGACTAATGTTGAGTCCATGGATTATACGCACTTTTATCTTTCCGCCTTTGCTAGCCTCTTGATGCAGGTGCATTGCCCTTTCTCACCTTGAGAGTTGGTGCAAACTTCACGGTGCATCCAAACCCCGTGATATCGTTACGCCCAATATGCGACCCTATCCAAAAGGAACTCAAGGTCCCACCAAGGATAGACCCGCATATTGAAACGCTTTTGCAAGGTGGATATCATTACATCAACATTACATAATAGGTAGGGATACACACATAAGGCATACAATGCCACACGAATACAACATCATCTTACAAGAGATCAACATCCGACTACGGATGGAACACAAACAGAAACTCAAACGACATCCACCCTGCTAGCCTAGGCTGCCGACCTGGAACCTATCCCCTGATCGAAGAAGCAGAAGAAGAACTCCAAAACAAGCACACATCGCTCTCGTGTCATGATCATCGCATAACCTGTACCTGCAACTGTTGGTGTAGTAATCTGTGAGCCACGAGGACTCAGCAATCCCATTACCATGGGTATCAAGACTACCAAAGCTTAAAGGGAAAGGAAGGGGTAAAGTGGTGAGGTTGCAGCAGCGACTAAGCATGACATGGTGGCTAACATACGCAAATGAGAGCGAGAAGAGAAGCAAAGGAACAGTCGTCAACTAGTAATGATCAAGAAGTGATCCTGAGCTCCTACTTACGCCAATCATAACACATAAACCGTGTTCACTTCCCGGACTCCGCCGAAAAGAGACCATCACGGCTACACACACGGTTGGTGTATTTTAGAAGAGTTTACTTCAAGTTTACTACAACCGGATATTAACAAATTCCCATCTGCCACATAACTGCGGGCACGGCTCTCGAAAGTTTATACCCTGCAGGGGTGTCCCAACTTAGCCCATTATATGCTCTCGCGATCAACGAAGGATATTCCTTCTCCCCGGGAAGACCCGATCAGTCTCGGAATCCCGGCTACAAGACATTTCGACAGTAATAAAACAAGACCAGCAAAGCCGCCCGATGTGCCGACAAATCCCGATAGGAGCTACACATATCTCGTTCTCAGGGCACACCGGATAGGTCAGCCTACGAGTAAAACCAGCCCTCGAGTTGCCCCGTGGTGGCCCTGCAGTCTGCCCGTTTCGGACCAACACTCAAAGGAGCACAGGCCCGGGGGGGGGGGCGCTAAAATAAAGATGACCCTTGGGGCTCCGGAAACCCAAGGGAAAAAGGGCTAGGTGAGGCAAATGGTAAAACCAATGTTGGGCCTTGCTGGAGGAGTCTTATTCAAAGCGAACTGTCAAGGGTGTCCCATAAATCACCCAACCGCGTTAGGGACGCAAAATCCGGGAACATAATACTGATATGACGGAAACTAGGGCGGCAAGAGTGGAACAAAACACCAGGCATAAGGCCGAGCCTTCCACCCTTTACCAAGTATATAGATGCATTAATAATATAAGAGATATTGTGATATCCCAACATAAAACATAATCCAACATGGCGCAATCTTCATCTTCACCTGCAGCTAGCAACGCTATAAGAGGGGCTGAGCAAAAGCGGTAACATAGCCAAACAACGGTTTGCTAGGAAGGGTGACAAAGGTTAGGGGTTCATGGCAATTTGGGAGGCTTGATAAGCAAGTGGTAGGTAACGCAGCATAGCGGTAGAACGAAGCAACTAGCATAGCAATGATAGTAATGAGATCCAAGGTGACGGTCATCTTGCCTGAAATCCCGCTAGGAAGAAGAACGAGTCCATGAAGAAGATGAAGCCACGAAGACGAACCACACGTAGACGAACGAATCCTCACGATCGCAACGAAACGGGAACTATCGAGAAGAAGCACACAACATGGTAAACACACCACACATGAACAAGACATGATGCTCAACCAAGTATGATGCATGACGAGGCTACATGAAACTACTCATGGCAAAATATGATGCAAACAAGAACAACACCTCAAAGCAAGTTTAAATAAGGCCGGAAACAACATATAACAATTCCAGTAAGTCCTCATATGCAAAATTTTGAAATTGGTCCAGATCTGAATAAACCTTATGTTCAAGTTGTTAAACAGCAAATTAAGATGCACCACGATGATCTACACGAAATTCTAGTCAAGTTACATATAAAGTTCATTAGATTCGGAGCTACGGCCTAGAAGATATGAGCAAAACAAGTTAAACATGGCATTGATGCAAAATGCATACAAACCTCAAGCAAACACCCTCAAAACAAGGATGGAACATGATAATATGAAACTACATGCAAAATCACGCAAGTTTCATATAGAGCACACTCAAAACGGAGCAACGGACCAACGGTGCAACGCATACACACAATACAAGTTTAAAGGACAAGCTGTCCAAAACAGCAACTAGGCATATTGCAAGCATCAAAACAACATGCTACAGCACCTCGACGTGAAAACAAAAGGCATGGGCATGATGTACAGGTAAAGCATGACAAAACATGAACACTGAGCTAACTCCAGAAACTAATAGACCATGCTCAAAAGACATGGCAAGATTGCAAATAATAACAGTTTCAGGCTTGGCAGAAATAACATTACGTTACAATGTTTAGAGCTATCAAACAACATGCTAAAGGAACTTTACATGGCAAACAAAGGCATGGAATGATACTACTAAGTGCATATAACAAAAGTCATTTACTAACCATGAGCCAAATGGGATCATAGGATATGATGGCACCCATGTAAACATGGCAAGTTATATTACAGATTCATACATGGCAGGAACAACTAGGCAGGTTGGTGAGCTTGAACTACGCACCACAGAGCAATACATGGCATTACAAGGCAACCAACAGTTAGAAGACATATTTATGAAGCTAAGAATGGTAAGACAAAGTTCATAGGGTGCATGGATCACTAGCAAAGCACATGGCAAAACTGAACTTAATGTTGACAGGCTGACAGCAACATTATTTAGCAAATTTGGAGCAAATTTGGAGCAGGCTATAAATGCAACCAGGGACATGGATGGATATAGCATGACATTTTTAACAAAACATCCTTAGTGAACATCTCCAGATTATGCATAGAATGACTTGTACCCTACTTAACAATATGCATAGAATGACAACCAGGAGCAGTAGGTTTACATAGCATCATAATATAACAGAATCAGCCTAGCAAAACAGCAACAACAAGTACCCTACTTAACAAGCTCGATGCACTCACTACAAGACCCACAAAAATCCATGGATTGCACCACTGTAAATATGGAATGATGTAGATCAAAACACATGTAGACATCAACCTATTAGGATGCACACATGAAACATGGCAAAAATGACAAATGAGCATGTTATAACAGTTTCAGCAGAATAACATCATATAGCACTCTTACAACGATGATTAGGGCATCAAGATGACCTCAAACAAACATGACACAATGGAACAAAATGTAGAGCATCTCCTGGCGAACATTTCGATATATCATGCACGGAAATCGGAGCAGCTATCATGGAGTTATGGCATGTTGAACAGAGCAACAAAATGCACAAATCTCAGGGACACGAATTTCGGGGCAACCTCAAATCAAATCTGGATCCGAATCGGGATGGCGCGGAAGACGAGGTTCGCCGGATGGGCTCGCCGGAGAGGAGGACGGGGATGCCGCAGGAGGGCCGGGGAGGTCGGGGAGGACGGATCCAGCCGGCCCCTCGCCAGATCCGGCACCGCCGGAGGCCGGGGCGGCGCTGGAGGCGCGGCGCGTTGCCGGGCGGCGGAGGCGGCAGAGGGCGAGGGCGCCGGCGGCCGGTCGGCGCGCTGGCGCCGGGCGAGGCGGCGGGCGGCGGCAACGGGCGGCGCGCTGGGAGCGCCGGGCGCTGGCTGGGCGCGGGCGGCGACGCTGGAGGCCCGGAGGCGGCGGAGGCGGGCTGATCCGGCCAAGCGGGCGAGATGACGCGCTCGGGCGGAGGCTGGCGCCTGGCGGCGGCGGGCGACGCGGACGGTCGGGCGGCGGCGGATCTGGCCCGCTGCCCGGATGGGTTTCCGGGCCGGGCGGCGAAAGTGGGCGCGGCAAAGTGGCGCGCCATCGGCCGAGCGGCGGCGAGGAAGCGTCCGGTCCGGGACGGACATGTCCGCCGGACGAGAGGAGCGGGGCTAGGGCTTGGGTGGATTTTAACCACGAATTTGGAAGGAGAAGGCATATATATAGGTAGAGGGAGCTAGGAGAGTCCAAATGAGGAGCGGTTTTCGCCCACACGATCGTGATCGAACGACCGAGAGCATAGAGGGGGTTTGGATGGGTTTTGGGCCACTTTGAAGGGGGTGTTGGGCTGCAAACAAAAGAGGCCTTTGCGGTTACCCGGTTAACCGTTGGAGTATCAAACGACCTCCAAATGGCACGAAACTTGACAGGCGGTCTACCGGTGCTATACCAAGGCCGCTTGACAAACCTCGGTCCATTCCGAGAATGTTTAATACCCGCACAAAAGAAGAGGCAAAAAGGGGGCGGCGGGAGACATAGGAGTGCCGGATTGCAAAATGGACAACGGGGAAAATGCTCGGATGCATGAGACGAACACGAATGCGAAATGAGATGCACATGATGACATGATATGAAATGCAGATGATGGCATGGCAAAGCTACACGCAAGCAATTGACATGGCAACGACGGTGAATAACTGGCAAACACCTGGCGCATCGAATCCGGGGCGTTACAATACGATATGCTTTATCACACATAAACCTCCCTATATCTTCCTCAAAATAGCCACCATACCTAACTATTATGGCATTTCCATAGCCATTCCGAGATATATTGCCATGCAACTTTCCACCGTTCCATTCATCATCATCATGACATACTTTACTTTTGTCATATTGCCATTGCATGTCATGTAGTTGACATCGTATTTGTGGCAAAGCCACCATGCATTATTTTTCATACATGTCACTCTTGATTCATTGCACCATCCCGGTACAATCACCGGAGGCATTCATATAGAGTCATATCTTGTACTAGTTTCGAGTTGTAATCCTTATGTTGTAACCAATAGAAGTGTGATGATCATCATTATTAGAGCATTTCCCAATAAAAAAAGGAGAAAGGCCAAAAAGAAAAAAAGAAAGGCCAAAAAAAATAAAAAAGGGCAATGTTACTATCTCTTTTTCCACACTTGTGCTTCAAAGTAGCACCTTGTTCTTCATGTAGTGAGTCTCATATATTGTGCTTCAAAGTAGCACCATGTTTTTCATACAGAGAGTCTCATAAGTTGTCTTTTTCATACTAGTGGGAATTTTTCATTATAGAACTTGGCTTGTATATTCCTACGATGGGCTTCCTCAAATGCCCTAGGTCTTCGTGAGCAAGCAAGTTGGATGCACACCCACTAGTTTTATTTTCTTGAGCATTCATTTATAGCTCTAGTGCATCCGTTGCATGGCAATCCCTACTCCTCATGTTGACATCAATTGATGGGCATCTCCATAGCCCGTTGATTATCCTCGTCAATGTGAGACTTTCTCCTTTTGTCTTCTCCACACAATTCCCATCATCATATTCTATTCCACCCATAGTGCTATATCCATGGCTCACGCTCATGTATTGCGTGAAAGTTGAAAAAGTTTGAGATTATTTAAGTATGAAACAATTGCTTGGCTTGTCATCGGGGGTATAGAAGTTGGGAACATCTTTGTGTGACGAAAAAGAAGCATAGCCTAACTATATGATTTTGTAGGGATGAACTTTCTTTTGCCATGCTATTTTGAGAAGACATGATTACTTTGATTAGTATGCTTGAAGTATTACTATTTATTTTATCAATATGAACTTTTATTTTGCATTCATTTGGATCTGAACATTCATGCCATAATAAAGAAAATTACATTATGAATTATGCTAGGTAGCATTCCACATCAAAAATTCTCTTTTTATCATTTACCTACTCGAGAACGAGCAGGAATTAAGCTTGGGGATGCTTGATACGTCTCCAATGTATCTATAATTTTTGATTGTTCCATGCTATTATATTACCCCTTTTGATTGTTTATGGGCTTTATTTTACACATTTATATCATTTTTGGGACTAACCTACTAACCAGAGGCCCAGCCCATATTGCTGTTTTTTTGCCTATTTCAGTATTTCGAAGAAAAGGAATATCAAACGGAGTCCAAAAGGAATGAAACCTTCGGGAGCGTGATTTCTGGAACAAACATGATCCAGAGGACTTGGAGTGCAAGTCAAGAAGCAGCCGAGGCCTCCGCGAGATAGGAGGGCGCCCCCCCTATAGGGTGCGCCCCCTGTCTCGTGGGCCCCTCGGGCGGCCACCGACGTACTTCTTCCTCCTATATATACCTATGTACCCCAAAAACATCCAGGGGCACCACGAAACACAATTTCCACCGTCGTAACCTTCTGTATCCGCGAGATCTCATCTTGGAGCCTTTATCGGCACTCTGCCGGAGGGGGAATCAACCATGGAGGGCCTACATCAACATCCTTGCCCCTCCGATGAGTTGTGAGTAGTTTACCACAGACCTACGGGTCCATAGTTATTAGCTAGATGGCTTCTTCTCTCTTTTTGGATCTCAATACAATGTTCTCCCCCTCTCTTGTGGAGATCTATTCGATGTAAACTCTTTTTGCGGTGCGTTTGTCAAGATCCGATGAATTGTGGATTTATGATCAAGTTTATCTATGAATAATATTTGAATCTTCTCTAAATTCTTTTATGTATGATTGAGTTATCTTTGCAAGTCTCTTCGAATTATCAGTTTAGTTTTGCCTACTAGATTGGTCTTTCTTGCCATGGGAGAAGTGCTTAGCTTTGGGTTCAATCTTGCGGTGTCCTTACCCAAAGGATGTAAAGGGTTGCAAGGCACGTATTGTATTGTTGCCATCGAGGATAACAAGATCGGGTTTGTATCATATTGCATGAGTTTATCCCTCTACATCATGTCATCTTGCTTAATGCGTTACTCTGTTCTTATGAACTTAATACTCTAGATGCACGCTGGATAGCGGTTGATGTGTGGAGTAATAGTAGTAGATGCAGGTAGGAGTCGGTCTACTTGTTATGGACGTGATGCCTATATACATGTTCATGCCTAGAGAATCTCATAACTATGCGCTTTTCTATCAATTGCTCGACAGTAATTTGTTCACCCACCGTAATACTTATGCTATCTTGAGAGAAGCCACTAGTGAAATCTATGGCCCCTGGGTCTATCTCTGATCATATTTGCTCCCAATCTACTTTTATTTGCATCTTTACTTTTTGCATCCATACTATAAAATACCAAAAATATATTTATCTTATCATACTATCTTTATTAGATCTCACTTTCGCAAGTGGCCGTGAAGGGATTGACAACCCCTTTATTGCGTTGGTTGCGAGTTCTCGGTTGTTTGTGTAGGTGCGTGGGACTTTTGAGGAGCCTCCTACTGGATTGATACCTTGGTTCTCAAAACTGAGGGAAATACTTACGCTACACTTGCTGCATCACCCTCTCCTCTTCAAGGAAAACCAACGCAAGCTCAAGACGCAGCACGATGCACAAGACGGCGACCACAAACGACAAGCGATTGCAGAGCACGCTCAAGGGGGTGGGCGTCAACACCATCCCCGCCATCGAGGAGGTCAACATCTTCAAGGACGACCTCGTCATCCAGTTCCTCAACCCCAAATGTCTGTTATTTATTTCCTTCATGGTGTCTCTGTATACTCACTGCTTGCTTGTGCTTACCATGTGGAGGTGCAGATGGGGATTACTGACTTGTTTGTGTCCTGTTTTACATCGATGCGATAAGCGTCCATCGCCGCAAACACATGGGTGGTCGATGGGACTCCCAGCACCAAGAGTATGGATCCATCTCACTTCTCTATCATTTGGCCATGATGATGATGATGCAAGTTGTAACATTCTTAGATTGGATTTATGGATGCATCGCTTTAATGCAACATCTAACCCTCATTCGCATCCATTCAAGCAAGATCCACCGGTTGTTATTCCTTAATTATCCTAGTCAATCTGAACAAGTTTATAACATCTCTCTATGCACCCGATTAGTCTTGTATCCCTGAAGCCATGCACTTTAGTTTGCCCATTCATGACATGCCTGCTGTTAAAACATGTGTTCATTTGCAGCTCCTTTCAATTCTTTTGCAGCTCACTGAATATATTTTTGCAGTTCGTTATCAGAATCCATGGCGCTGGCCGCACCTTTTCCCGCTTCTTCTAAATGCGAGGCAAGCACCAGGTGATGCGTATCAGCCCTCTTCTCTATGGTGCTGGCTAGGTAAGAACTAGGGATCTGTGTCAGCAGCTCATAGATTAGAATTAGATTTGATAATTGGAGATGGATTCCTGAACCAATTTGCAAATTCGTTGGTGATTTCAGTGCTTATACTTATTTGGTTTTGGTGCCCGGTCGGAACTTCTCTATGTTAGTTCCTTTGCTTAGCCAAATCAGTTAGGGATATAACCCATTCATGATGTTGCGAGGTGTTGATTGCCTTGTTGCAAAAATCTAGAGCGTTGGATATCTCTGGCTGTAAACTGAATCTGGTTCAGTTAAAAACTGCACTGTCAAATCTGGACAACCAGCTTCTAGGTGAAAAACGAGTTAGTTATTCTCAGAATTTCGAGTTGCCTCTATATGAAATTTGTAAAGAAAGTTCCAAGCTTTCCGTAGAGTATTTATTTGCGTTGTTTGGATGTATGGTTTGAGAGCAGCCATCGTTTTAGTTTGTTGTCCCGAAAGTTAGTATCCTGAGCGCATTGTTTTCGTATGCCAGTTTACGCCCTTGTAGAGGTTGTTTTAAAAAAAGTTTCAATACGAATTTTGTAGAGGGTTTGTAGTAGATTGCAAGGCCGATTTCAGTTTCAGTTTGCTCCACCCATTGTGAAAGGTGGAGGAGCCTAGATTGCAAGGCCGATTTCAGTTTCAGTTTCGATCGAGCCTAGATTGCAAGCCCGATTTTAATACTAGCACTCTCCATGCAGCTCCTCAATAATTGTAGTCAATTGGTTGGATAGTCTTCTTGTTTTCATCATTTTTTCTAGTTATATACATAGTTGGATGGGATTATAATACTATCTTTGCTTACTGTTAACTGTCCAAATTGATGTAGGAAGATAAACAGTTGTTGATCGCTTCCACAATTAGCACCAACTAAGTTTCCTTAGATGTTTGCACCTTAGAAAGTGGTATCTGCTTAATATGAAGATCATTTGTCAGTTATGTATCTGTAATATAACAAGTAAGACTGGATATTGGCTATCAAGAGTCTCAACTTTTATCTCATTTACTGAATGCAAACGCAACATCTTCACTTCTTTCCTTGCACATTCCTGTTAAGGAAGCAAAGGTAACCCTGCTATCCTGGTATACACAGATAGAATAAAAATATAATACAGTATTGGACTACCAATGAAACACATAGAATTAGTTGTTGAACACAAACGATATGGGAAGTTCTCCTTAAGGGATCACGATGTTTTCCTACTTATTCTGCTTGAAGGGATGGCGTTGATAGTGTTGCTACCAGTGCTGCTATTTTATTTTGTTGAGACTACCAATGCTGTTGTAGTCAATTAATTACAACTCGCACTTGTTGAGGGGGGACTACAACTTAATTCAGTGTCGATGTTCATTGCGAGTTTAGTAGTACCATATGAGGAGGTGAAATAATGTTCTTATAGTTCACAACAAGTGGTCTGATGGGCCGTTGTTTGTCCTTGTTGGTCTGCTTTCGTTTTGGAAAATCATCCTACAAGATTTGTGATGTCCTATCGAGCAATTGATCTGATGGGTTGTGAGCTTTTTAGCTGTCCAGCATCATCCTATGGCAGATAATCATTTCTATTATGTGTTAATGCTTTCCTTTTAAACTACTTCAAAAAAACAAAGAAATTGGATTCTTTTAGCCGTATTATCCTTTGAACATCTATATGAAATGATCTAAGTTTAAGTATATTTAGTTTTGAAGAAAACTAAAGGCAATTAAGGTGAAAATTAGATGTCCTATTACCTGGCAATATATAGTTCATCTAGGCTTGGTTGGCAATATATATTATCTAGACATTAATTTCATTTGTTTGTAGCTATTACATAGGTGATCTCTTGTTAATAGAAATCACTCACTTTTTTGTTTTCGTATATTTATTCCGTAGCTCTTGTACATCACAACATGCAAGGAAATATATGTCTGCTGAAATTTAATTTAATTTGTTCTTTGCTCTTTCTGAAATCTTGGATTCATAAATGGGAGAAGCACATCGTGGAGAAGAAGATGATTGTAAGGATGGAGAGGGAGCAAATAATTTGGAGGGATAGAATGCCACTGTTTGGTGTTTTTATGCATTTTTGTTTGTTTTCAACTGTGTTTGCACTAGCTGGGAATAAGTGACTAGGCAATAAGTGTAGATGTATGGATATGCTCTAATGCTCCTGGTTTACTATAAATCTTCGATTTGGAATGATGTGTAATGTTGCTGGTTTATTACAAATCTGGGCTTGTTTTAGTTGTTAGAATTGTATGCATAAAATGGAATTGATGGATTTTTTTAATTCCTAATTAGTTAGTAGTAGCGTGGGGGTGAAATGGAGCGCTACTAGTATTCAGGATACTAGTAGCGTGTGGTACTATAGATGCGCTACTACTATTTCGTTAGTAGTAGCGCGGGTGACATCCACGCTACTAGTAAAATGTTAGTAGTAGCGCGGGTGACATCCGCTGCTAGTAGCTATTTTACCCGCGCTGCTAGTAGCCTTTTTCGTAGTAGTGGAGGAGGAGGGGTGGAGGGACGACAACCGGCGATGGAAGCGGGGCGGAGGTTCTCGGCTGCGGTTGATGGATCGCACAGGGGTGCTGGGCTCGCGGCGGATGTACAAGAAGAACTAGAGAAATATGGCAGATCAAATACTGTATAAAAGTGCAGATCAAACGGTTTGTCGGATGAGGTCAATGTACAAATTCATGTAAAAAGAACCAAGCATGTTCATGTTCAGTAACATTAGAAGTTACCAAACAAACCTAAAAAGATTTATGTACTTTGAAATACTTCATTTTTACTTCCCAAATACTTCGTTTGTTTTGAAATATGAACTTCTACATTTATTTCCTTAGAACTTGTTATCTTTTCCCTGTGAATTCCAAGGGGTTTTTGTGTTTCATTTTGTTTATCTTGTTTTCTGTTTTGTATGAACTTATAGGGTTATACATGTTGAACTTATAGACTAGCGGCGCTCGGAGGCAGGGGCTAGGCGGCGGCGGCACGCTGGACTACGCCGGACATTTTTTCTACACTAGATAGTGTAGACATGCTACCAAGGTCTCACACATGTTTTGCTAGAACAAGTTGAACTAAATATCTTTCATTTTGAACTTTGAAAGAAGCTACAACTTTCTGTTGCCCAAATGTGTATATAATTTCAAGTTTTCCAAGCACATACCTTCTGTTCTTGTTTGTTGACGGGCATGTCGCCCTACTTCTGTGGACTGACAGCACCGACGAAGTGGAGCTAAAGGAGCGAGGATCACGAGCAACCTATGGACTGAAACTCACTGCGAATGGTTTGACACCAATGACATGTTTGGAAGGGCAATGACAGTAAACATCTTATAGCCCCCTATTTTGATAAAATAGCTGAACTTATTAGCAACAAAATAGCTGAACTTACATGAATTGATGGAGTAAACAGTAAGACAGTTTTGGATTTCCTGCACTCCATCAATTGATTGAAAACATAGTAGGTTCATTTTAGCAAGTCAAGGTTCAGAAACTAAATCAATCAAAGCACACAAATGTAATCTTCAACAACCATCATCAAACTAAACTTGATTTGCAAGAAATTAGAACAAATAGAGGACAACCGAGCGACAAGCAGAGAGCCTCCTTAAGAAATAGGGGTTGACGGGATGGCGGTGGACATCCGTAACTAGAGGATGCTGAAGGACTCAAATTTTATTATTAGCTCATTACAGTAATCCTAAGAAGTTGTTCTTTTTAGTACTCCGCAAGGTGCCACATCTGTACTAACTATAGCGATGTATTCGTACTGCCCAAAAACACACCTGCAAGATGAACCGAAGGGGAGCTCCATCACCTGCAAGATGAACTGAGAATGCCGAGTAAGGTAACCTGAATAATCACGAGATGTTGAACTAAATATACACAAGAGAAGGAGATGAACATACAGGGGGAGGTGGGGAAAAGTGGGCACCTCTCGAGTTGCGGCGTCGAACGGCTTAGCGCTATGTTGCTGAACGACCTGGGGTGGCGGCTGTGACCAACCGGGGCACTGCAGCGATAGAGCCCCACCAGCGGGAGGAGGTAGCCATCAATCATCTTTCAGGAGAGCAGCACCAACCACTTCAACGCATCTTTTTTACATGTCATACCGTCTACTATTCCTTGCTAAGGTGCATGATAATGACTAGCCATTTCCCGGATGCAGAATCTTGTGAAGTGTTTAGCAGACAATAATTCAGAATTCTTTTACAGTGCCTGATTGTGACCTTCTCCCTACAAAGGAAGATGCAGTCAAATTTTCCCACACTTCTCAATCAACAACATCAGACATGAAACAAACAGTACAAATTTATCCTTAACCCAAGGAAATCAAGTAAGGAACTAAGTCAAACATCTTTAAGTTTGACTAACCCTCTCTATATTAGCATCTAGATCAGAAAAGCAAAAAACAATACCTGCACAATTTCACTTAGATCATCCTCCCTGTGCAACACCTCATACGCCTTCATTCTAATAGCAATGAAGTCTGAATCAAACTTCTTGTAGGACTCAAGTGCCTACAATGATGAGGTCACATGACATCAATACTGGAGTCACTAGGGGGACATATGAGAAGCAAGACATCAGGAGGGATCTAAGATAGAAATGAGCATTGTGGTAGATGAACATGAGCGCAACATGAATGTAACAAAAGGGAACCCAACCAACGCATCACATAAGAGATAGTTGGGATATAACCTGCGAGTATTTGAGTAGGAAATGAGCCAATTCACTGATGGGAAATGCTTCCTTTGAGCAAGCTTTTTATTTAATCCTTAGGAGACCTACAAACAACAAGCACAAAAAAACATGTCATCTGCCATGCGTTCCTGCAAGCAGTGCACACGCACAATGGGAATGAGCAAATAACACACACAAAAATCATGTACGGCGAGCGAGGCTGCTTGCAAGGTCAAGCTCGACGAGGTCGGTGATTCTCCAGCCGTGTGTATGGGTGAGAAAGCAACATGAACGAAGGGGAACTGGGCATTTCAGAGGGGCAGAGGCCTGCATGTTTTGAACTGCTACACGTTTGTTCAAGAAACCGAGCAACACAAGAGGAGGCTGGCCGCGGCTGGAGTGCGGGGTGCGTGGCAGGTCTCCGGTCATCGAAGGGGCGTGCGCGACGCGGGGCTGGTCACCGGAGGGAGCGCGGGGCATTCATAACCGGGCCAGTGGGTTGGGGCGGGGTGTAGTGCAGGAGCTTTGCGTCCATGGGGGAGCCGGCGGTCGGCAAGGCATTGAACGGCCTGGGGTTGAGGCGTTGAATTGCCTGTACGCGGCAGCGGCGGGTCGATCCAGTGCAGGATGACAGCGGTGGCGGCGGTTGGTTTTTGGGGCTGTGGCGGGATCTAGGGAGGGGCGCCTGCCGCGACAGAAGGTGGGAGCGGCCGTCGCGGGGGGTGGTGGGGGCGGCCGTCGGGGCGGGAGGTGGGCGCGACCGTCGCAGCGGGAGGTGGGCGCGGCCGTTGCAGCGGGAGTTGGGCGCGACGAGTCACCGGAAGGTGGAGGAAGGAGGCGGCACAGTGGAAGAGGAGTGGGGATCAAGAGGGAGGTGGGTGGGTTTGGTGTGTGTGTGTTTTTGCGGTCGGTACTGGTTCGAGCTGGTGGGCTGGATTCGTGAGATTGTGTCATGCGTCGCGCCTTATAGGTCCCGATAGTAACAGAATATTATTCTATTACTAGTAACAGAATAGTCCAGCCTTATATATATATAAATATAAATATATATAGGGAAAATCCATCCTATCACCGGTGGTAGTTACCCCATATGTCTCATATATTACCATGTGGTACTATATATACTATTTTATTATTTTAAATATATTCATATACTATATCTAAGATATCTGAAAGCAAGTTCCATAAAAAAATTGCATATGAACTCATAGTTTTTGTTATATTTGTGAAATACATATATATTTATGCTAAAAGAGAGCATACTCAAAACATGGTACGTATTACCTAAAAATTATTATATATACTACCTAATCATTGTTATATACTACATACTACATGTACATACTCTCGGTTTCGACAGATACTACATACAACATACAAAAGGCAAGTGGTGGTAACTATCACTGGTTGTAAGAAAACATTTATCCTATATATATATGTATATATATATATATATATATATATATATAGAGAGAGAGAGAGAGAGTGTAACACTATTCTAATCCTGGTATTAGAATAACTATTTGGATCACGGGCCGCCTATATAAGGAGCGACGGGATCCTTGCAAACTCCCGAATCGGTACAGTGCACGTAAAAAAGGAAAAAAAATCTCCACCCACCCCTCACCAGGATCCCACGATCCCCTCCCCGATCCCATCTGCCCTGCTACGAACCGCACCACGCCGCCACCATCGCCTCCCTCCATGGCCGGCGCGACCACCGCCGCCTCCCTCCCTGGCCGGCGCGGCCACCACCTCCCTCCGCACGCGCAGCCACCGCTGCCTCCCTCCCCGGCCCGTGCAACCACCGCCACCTCGTTCCCCGGCCCACGCAGCCGCCACACCCCCGCTTCCCCCCGCAGCCGAGCCACCTCCCCGGATCCCCGATCCCCACGTCGGCACCGCCATCCCTCGCATGCTAGCCCGCCCTTCGCCGTGCAGCGGACCCAACCACCACGCGGATCAGGCCGCCCCCGCAAACCTCATCGCCGATCCAGTCGAGGGGGCAGCCGGATCCAGCCGGCCATGGCCCCCGGCAAGGCATGGGAAGCGGCGTGCACGGGGCAGCCTCCTACTCCCGGCCGATGTAGTGCGCCGCCGTCCAATGCGACTTCACCGAACCACCTTGCACCAACTCCGGTCATCTTCCTCAACTGCAGTGCAGCTTCCTTCCTCGAGTATAGGTTGCCGGTTCGCCGCAAGCTAGCCATATGTCGCCATCGCTCGTGTGTTACCTGTTGTCGCTTCTCTCAGCGACCTTCCCCGGCAAATTTCATCGAACTTCCCCATGATCATGGTTCCTAAAATATATGGAAGTTCAAAAAGTATTGGTTGGGAAGCATGCACATAGTCCCGCCTCTCCTCTTTCTTGTGCTCTAGGAGAACAAGCCAGGACGCAATAAAACATCAACGGTGAATTTATGCCGAGAGTAGGTTTTGATTACGTGCTCTATATATGCTTGTTGATATGCCAAATGAGAACCGGTACTGTTTTTCTTCAAGTTGTTTTGCTGATGTTTGAGAGTTAATATTGTAGATGTTTAATGGATATGAGGCTTCTTTTGATCTTGCACTTCTAAAAAAAGAGCAACCAAAAACTTTCCTACATGTAGATGCATCCGCACTCACATCTTCGACATCCTTCCTGTATGTTATGTACTTAAATGTGCTTAACGAAAATAAGTTTCTGAGAAGTTCATATATTATTACGTGGACAGGTTATGTAGAAGAACTACCCAGTAATTGAAAATTTTAAAGACAACAAATTTCTGTAGTGATTGGTACGTGTCCAGTCCAATGTGTTGATATTATTCACTGTGTATTCACATTCTAGAAAATGTGTTCTGTTGTTTCGGCAACTCTTCCTTATGTAAATGGCTCTATGTTGAGCACTTCTAACCTGTCGTGGAGAAGTTCTGTATTAATTAATTATGAGCTTTTATAAATGGAATTATTTTTCCATTTTGGAAAAAAACAGAGAAGTTCAAATTAAATTAATAGTGCGGTTTGATGTTCATAAAAAAAGAAAAAAAAATCTCATTTCTGAAACAATAAAAACACGCATAAACCAAGAAGTTAAGTTCGAAATAACCAAGAAGTTGTACGATGTTTAAAAAATTAGGATTCTTTCCATTACAAATGAATAATACCATAAAGTCCAAATTGAAAAACAAGGAAGTTCAATTTTTAAAAATGGAATAGTTCAATGTATATGAAACACCCAGATTTTCCTTGTTAGTAAATAAAAAACCAAGAAGTTCAATTTAAAAAAACGGAGCAGTTCCGTATTTATTAGAAAAACTCGAATATTTCCCGTTACTAATGAATAAACCAAGAACTTCAGTTCAAAATAACGAAGAAGTTCGACATTTACTAAAAAACTCTAATTTATCTTGTTTCTAAAAATACACAAAGAGGTTCCAAAATTGAAAAAAATGGAGCGGTTCGATATCAATAAAAAAATCTTTTGTTGATAAAGGGTAGCGTCGTCTTTGTCAGTTTTAATTTTTTTGGAGCAATCTGATTTAAAATCAGGAATTTAAAATTTTAAAAAACAGGGTTGTTCGATCTATACAAAAAAACTCAAATTCCTCTTGCTTCTAAGCAAAATTAAAGTATGAAGTTCAATTTCTAAAAAGGTATGTTCAATGTTTACTTAAGAATCATGTTTTCTAAAGATGACGCTGTTCAACGTGTAAACTAATGTTGAAAGAAAACAAAAAGGAAAGGAGAAGTTCAATTTCTAAAGATGACGCGGTTCAACATGCAAACCAATGTTGAAAGGAAACAAAAATAAAAGGAGAAGTTCAATTTCTAAAGATGACGCGGTTTGATGTGCAAACCAATGCAAAACACACATAAAAAAATGTTGCTTTTGGTGTCTTTCAAATATTTTTATTCATAAAAAAGGGAATAAGAAATAAAACCAGGAAGTCCATATTAAAAAGATGGAGAAGTTCGTTGATTATAGAAAACCCAGATTTTCCTCGTTATTAAAGAATGGAAACAAGAAGTTCAAAAATAAAATAACAAGAAGTTCAACTTTAAAAAATAGAGCACTTCAGAATTCATAAAAAAGATTAAGTAATAAATCCAGGAATTCCATTTAAATAGATGGAGAAGTTCGATGGTTTTCCTCGTTATTAAAGAATGGAAATAAGAAGTTCAAATATAAAATAACAAGAAGTTCAAAAATAAAATAATAAGAAGTTCAAATTTTAAAAATAGAGCGCTTCAAAATTTCATAAAAAAGATTAAGAAATAAAACCAGTAAGTCCATATTAAATAGATGGTGAAGTTCGATGATTTTCCTCGTTATTAAAGAATGGAAACAAGAAGTTCAAAAATAAAATAACAAGAAGTTCAAAATTTTAAAATAGAGCGTTTCAAAATTTCATAAAAAAGATTAAGAAATAAAACCAGGAAGTCCATATTAAAAAGATGGAGAAGTTCGATGATTATAGAAAACTCGAATTTTCCTCGTTGTTAAAGTATGGAAATAAGAAGTTCAAAAATTAAATAACAAGAAGTTCAACTTTTAATAAATAGAGCGCTTCAAAATTTCATAAAAAAGGATTAAGAAAATCAGATTAAAAAGTCATAAAAAACTCAGATATTTTCACGTAACTTAGAGAAGTTCAGATTGATAACTGCCAGAAGTTCACATACTACACGGTGTGCATTTTGTATTAAAAAGAATAAAAAAGCTAAGACTAAAAGTTTGTTGATATAAGTTCAAGTCCTCCGTTGGAGAAAGTTAAAAAAAATATTGTGAGAGAGGTTTATACAAAAGAAAAACCATTTGTGTAACACTTGACGAATGGATGAGAAAATTACAAATGAAAAATACGTCAAGGAAGTTCAACGTGGAAACAGCAGGAAGTTCACCTACTACACTGAATGAATATTAGATGAACAACTTTTAAAATCATCGCGAGTATGAAAAAATGATCAACACGGGAAGTTGCGTGTTTACAACAGCTTTCCATCGGTATATCACTTGCTCAATTTCGGTGAGTGGATGGAGATATACGAGAAAAAAGCACGTGAAAACAGAGTGAAGTTCAGGTAGATATGCCGAGAAGTTCAGATTCTTCACATGGTGCATTTTCGAAGGATCTGTTTCGCGATAAGGGCAGAACAATGATCTCGCCATTTTCCAAATTACTTGAAAACGCCTGGGAATCACAGAAAACCATCAACATGAAAAAGTTTCGCATTTTCCTTAGCTTTTCAACGGTATATTATTTGCCCCATTCCGATAAAGTTTGTAGAAATTACGGCAAAAATACATTTTTAGCCATGTTGAAAACTCACATAAAACAGTAAGGAATTGGGAGAAATAATATATACCAAAAAGTTTTGCATTTCCTCAAGCTTTCCAACGCCATATCACTTGCTGCATTCGGACATACGGTTAAAAAATAGATCGAAAATACGAACTCGGTGGAACTTGTACCGTTTTCTAAATTACTCTTAAACCGTTCAAAATTAGAAAACACTTTCTACATGAAAAAGTAGCTCATTTTCATAAGTTTTCCAACGCCATATCATGTGCCTCATTTGGTTTAGCCGTTTAGAAATAACATCGAAAAAACAAACTCGGTTGTTCGGTTTGCGAAATTTTACAATTTTCTATATTACTCTTTAACCGTACGGAATTAGAGAAAACTTTCAACATGTGCAAAGAGCGGTTTTATAGCAGCTTTCCAAAGCCATATTATTTGCCTCATTCCGATAAACGGTTTAGAAATGTGATCGAAAATACGATTCATGTTTTTTGTATGAAGAAAAAATGGTTTTCAAAACTGCTCTTAGACCGCTTACATTTTGCCAAAAATTTAACTTGGGTCTTGATACTGGTGTCCATAGCTTTCCAACGGTATATCGCAAGCCCATTTGGGGAATGTTGGCGGAAGTTCAACCTAGTACTGGGAGAAGTTCAGGTCTAACAACTCAGACACTAAAATTGCAAAAAACGCAATTTCGTCACGACCCGAGAGCAAAATCCGCCAACGAGCGAGATTCCTATTTAAAACCGGTATTTAGTTGCTAAAAAACATTTCTAGATTACACTAATATCATATAGAACACGACTAACAAGAATAATTCATGAGGGAAGCCACGGTTGCGAAGATAGCTCGAAGTTCGCGTTTGTACAGAGGAAGTTTAGGCGCGTTACTCAGACAGTTCAGGTTGTGATCAGAATATTATTCTGATCCCGTGATCAGAATAGTGTTATGTATATATGTGTGTGTATGGCGGGTATATTATGATAACACCCATTAAGCGTCTTATTCTGCTAACACGTACCTTATTCCGCTAACACCATCGAGCTGACCCGTAACTAGAAACTAACCCCGTGAACCAAAAGAACCAAACTGCACCGGACAAAAAAAACCCCACACCCCACCTTATCTCCCCACGACCCAGCCAGTCACCTCCCTCCTAGCACTGTGCCCACCTCCCTCCCCGCACCAGCCCACCTCCCTCCCCAGCTTCTCCGATGTGGCGCGCCCCTACCCTCCCCACCTTCTCCGGCGACGCCGCCCACCACCACCTCCCTCCCCGCGGCACTCCACCCTCCCACCACCTACCGGGGATCTGGCCGGCAACCACGGGGACGGTCGCCCATGCTCTGCCCCGATGCCACACTTTCTTCTTCCTTCCTTCCCTATCTCCCCCAACCAACCGCCGCCACAACCCAACACTGGATCCAAGTCCCGGCAGTTGCCAGATTCGCGCGAGATAACTGCTTCCAAGCCTCCCTGCAGTGGTGCTCTTCCCGGCCGACCATCTTCCTCGCAGGTTTGGGTGTGGCGTGCCTCGCATCTCGCCGGATTTCCACGGCTCTCCTTCACAGAAGAGCACAAGGTTTGCCAGATCTAGGCGTCTGGGGTAGTTGTTCCTTCGCAACCTCCACCTCGGGCCTCCTGCTTGCAAGCACCTCCAGTGGTCGTGGACGTCGGCGACCGTCGGACCCCCCGCGCCTATAGCCACGAGATCCAGCATGATCCTCTTATCCTCACCTCGGATCATGCGACGACCTCCACTTCACCGGCGATGGGCTCCAACACCGACGCCCACACCCCCTTCCCCCTCCCCAAGCGTCGATGAAGAAGCGTGCTGTGTAGTGTGCGCTGTGTGGAGATGCAGTGTAGTCTTCTAGCGCCTCATGGAAGAGTACTAGGAGGCGCTTTGCAATTCAGAAAAAATGCTTTTGGATTTTTGCTGTCATTTTGGTGTATTCAGCCCAGAAGATTTCCTAGTGCAGTCCGGTGATTACAAATGCAAGGTTTTTTCTAGATGCAGTGGTGCAGTTTGATTCAATCCCCCAGTTCTTCCACATCCCCTCGTCTGTCCTTGGAGCAGCATGGGCTTGGTGCAGTGCAGCACGGCGAATGGCTGCCGTTCGTTGTGTAATAATGCGGCTTTTTCAGATTTCATCGGGCACAAAAATTGCAGTCTCTATCTTCGATGCGGTGCTGCCTTGTTTCGTGTTGCATATGAAGTGGCTAAAGAGCACCATGGCTAGTTGTGTCTTGCGCGTTTAGTCCTGACGGTGTGGGCATGCCGTTCACATGGAGCTCCCTAGCTGTTCATTTTGCCCTGTGCTACTGTTCATTTTCCTTTGTTTCCCTCAGTTAACTTTAAAAAATATTATGGTTGACTTGGATGCAAATTCACTTCTTATTTTTCTTAGAAAACGAGCAAAAACATGATGCAGCACACTAACCTTGATTATGTAGTACACTAACATTGATCATGTAGTCTGCATGTGCTTAAACAAATTGAGGGGTGCCCATGTGAAACCACAACACAAGGTTAAATTTCAAGGTACACACGGTGGTGGATAAAAAACTAAAAAAGAAACCAAGCAAAAAACAATGTCGTTCACTCGCCTTGTCCTTGTGGTTCACTCGCCTCGTCCTCGCAGTGCGGAAGAATTTCTAAAATTAAAAAGAAAAACAAAAATGTGTGTGGTTCATTTTGCAGTGCGTTTGGTCCTCGGATGTGGTTCACTTTTGAGAGTGATGCTGTTCACTTGCCCCTAACATGAAAAGCAAACAATTTAGCGAAACAACAAGATGGTAATGCAATTCACTTCAATATATTTCACGGTTCACTTGCCCTCGTCTTTGCGGTTCACCCTCGTTCATAAAAAAATGTTAAACAAAACCAACAAAAACTCACCTCAGAAACTTTACGTCCGACAAAAGGAATCATGAAGTTCAGTTGATCGTCTCGATGCGATGCTTGTCGATCCAAGCATCGCGTTCTTACATGCGATCCGATTACACAAGTCGATTTGTGTGTCGCGAAAAAGAGAGTTTACGCATTTTGTCAAAATTGAAACTGCTCTTAAACCGTAAGGAATTAGAGAGAGTGTTCTACATGAAAAATCTGCATCTCATTGATATCTTTCCAACGGTGTAGAATTTGGATCATTCCAGCCAGCGGTTTGTAAAAATTTCGCGAAAAACGGCCGCTGCTACATGTCGTCCGCCGCACGATTTTCAAAATTAACTTAAACCCGTAAGGAATCTTAAAAACATTTCAACATATGAAAGTTGCACCTCGTCTGTAGGTTTCCAACAGCATATTGCACGCCGCATTTCGATGAACGATTAAAAAACTGGAGCGAAAACAGTACAAAAAATTGCAACAAATTTGAAAAAACACAATTCCGCTATTTACTAAATTTAAAAATGCTCTTAAACCGTAACGAATTAGAGAAAACAATAGATATTAAAAAGACGCGTCTCGGTGATATCTTTCTAACGGTGAATCATTTGCTTCATTCTGATGAGCGGTTTAGAAAAAACGTGAAAAAACGCTCGCTGCCACTCATCATGCGCCGCACCATTTTCAAAACTGCTCTTAAACCATGAGGAATCTCGAAAGTGTTCAAAATGGCGAAATTGCGCCTAATCCATAGCTTCTCAATGGTATATTATAGGCCTCGTTCCGATAAACGGTTAAAAAACTAGAGCGAAAAAGGTACCCAAAAAACACCACGTGCAGTTTTTTCCCGACACGAAGTTCACTAGTCTCTGTATTGTCGTACCCCTGCTACCGAAAGTGCAGTGCCCTCGCGTTGAGCGCGCAGTGTGGAAGTGTTGTCAGAATTGTTATTCTGCTAATATTAGTACTTATAAGTACATGGTTGCATAACCAAATTAAACATCCAATTACATAGGTTGCTACTACAACCATGGCATTTGCACACACCAAAGTAAATTATTACATGCATAATTACATAGGTGGCTACTACACACATGACATTTCCACACACCAAAGTCAACTATATATTACATGCATGGTTAACTAGGATAAACGATCATCTGATCATCATCTACTTCTTGGGACGCTTGCCGCTACTGCTCTGCTTGTGGCTCGATCCGGCCTTGTCGATGCCGCTAACAAGGCACTTCCTCATGTCAACGATCCGCATGTGCATCTCGTAGCACGCTCTTGGCCGCGAACCTAAGGTGAGGTTCATCTAGTTGTCGCATCCAGGCCCCATGCCAGGATACAAGATGTGTTCTGTTGGCATGCTGCTTCATGTTTTCATAGTATGGGTCGATGATGGCCGAGGCGAGTTCAACCAGGGAGTCCTTCTGTGACGCCCGGATAACTAAGCTACAGTAACCCACTCCTAATGATGCCACGTCACCTCAGTTACTGTTGTTAATCTCCCGATGACTCAATCCCGTTCGAATTCAAATTTTAAAATAAAAACAAACAACAAAAGTTTTCAAACAATAAAGCTAAAATGTTCGGGTTGTGCCAAATATTGCATAGGTAATTATGGCGAAGGAACCACACTATTATAAAATGCTTAAAAAA
The DNA here is from genome assembly GCA_021605145.1 of Aegilops bicornis. Lineage (NCBI taxonomy): Eukaryota > Viridiplantae > Streptophyta > Magnoliopsida > Poales > Poaceae > Aegilops > Aegilops bicornis. The sequence continues at coordinate 332,527,967 of CM038672.1, read as the reverse complement.
TATGAGACGAATAAAACAGTAGCAAAAACTATTATTTAAATACTTTAAATATTAAGTAATTACAAAACTATTTTATTTTGGGTTAGCGAATTTATGAGGCAGTGGCATAATTAGTAAACATCAATTTAGGTGCCACTTTGGTATTTTGTTATCACTAGAAAAAATAGCAAATAAAAGTAATAGAGTAAATAAAGGGGAAAAATAAAACAAAATGAATAAAAGGAGAACCCCCACACACACACACTTGACTTGCCCACTGTGCCTTTGTTGCCGCCCAGCCGGTCGCGCCCCCACTCCCTTATCCTATCCCCACTCCCCCGAACCCTAGCTCACTCCACACTTCCCCCACTCCCTTGCGCCCCCACTCCCCGATCCCCTTCTGGATCGAGGCAGCACCCTCGGTGCCTGGCGCCCCGCTGCCTACCCTGCCGTCCCCCATCGCCAGGAGCTCGCCGGACCCCGTCGGAGCCGTCCCGTCGTCTCTCCCTCGCCGTTCCCCAACGCTCAAGATCTCGCCCGAAGGCCGCCGGCGCCGCGGCCACCGCCGCCCATCTGGACCTCGCTGGATCACCGCCGCCCGGAGCTGCCCTCACCCTGGAACCACCACGCCGTCGCCGGACTGCCTCCCGCTCCGCCGTGTCATCCCCGTCGGCCTCCCCGAACCTCCCCGCGCCCACTGCCTAGACCCCACGACCCGTGGTGAGGCTCCGCCCTCTCCTTTTCCCCCCTGTGTGCGCTCGACCCCCGTCTCGCGCAACGCGCACCGCGCTGTCCCCAACCCCGTCGTCGCCACCCGCCTCGTGCGCCGTCATCAGCCGCCGCCACGACGCCGCGCCCCTCCATTCTCCCCTGTCTCGCCACAGCCGCGCCGGCCTCGTGTCGTCTTGGCGCCCTACACGCCCCGTGGCGCGTCCTCGGTCATCGCTGTCGGCCCCCGCGTCCGTCCGCCCTTGCTCGCCGCGGCCCGCAACTGCCGCTGCTGCACTCCACGGCCGCTGCCTGATGTCCCGCTCGTGGCCGCGCCCGCGTGCCCACAGCGCCCGCACGGGCAAAGCCCATAACCCACGCGCCCGCAGCGCCCGTGCACCCGAATCGCCCAACACCCGTTTGGCCCTGTGGGCCACTGCCCAGAACGTAAAAAAAATATGAAAATGAAATTAGTAAAAGTAATAATTAATTAATTAATTAGTGAATTAATTAAGTTAACTAATTTGGTTTAACTACATTAATTAGAATTAGTTAACCTAATCAAGTAATTAAGCTAACTAACCTGTTTAGTTAATCTCAGTCAATGACAAATGGGACCCACCTGTTAGGTTGACCAGGTCAACGGTCAACGTTGACTGCTGACGTCATGCTGACGTCAGCAAACACTATTCTGGATAATGTTAGAATTAAATAGTTAAATAAATCCTGAAAATGATTTAAATCTTTTAAAATTAATATAAAATAAACCGTAGCTCAGATGAAAATACTTTCTACATGAAAGTTGCTCAGAATGACGAGACGAACCCGGATACGCAGCCCGTTCATCCGCCACACACCCCTAACATATCAAACTCGCAACTTTCCCCCTCTGGCTCCTCTGCCCGAAAACGCGGAACCCCGGGGATACTTTCCCGGATGTTTTCCCCCTTCACCAGTATCACCTCATACCGCGTTAGGGCATGCTTAGCAACACGCCTTGTCATGTCATGCATTGTCATGCGTTTGTTTGCATTGTATTTATTGTTCCTTCCCCCTCTTCTCTCTGGTAGACTACGAGACCACCGCTGCTGCTGCCCAGTTCGACTACGGAGTTGACGACCCCTCTCTCTTGCCAGAGCAACCAGGCAAGCCCCCCCTTGATCACCAGATATAGCCTACTCTCCTCTATACTGCTTGCATTAGAGTAGTGTGGCATGTTACTGCTTTCCGTAATTCCTATCCTGATGCATAGCCTGTCTTTGCTACTTCTGTTGATACCTTTACCTGCAATCCTACTCGCCTAGTATAGGACGCTAGTATTTCCATCTGTGGCCCTACATTCTTGTCCGTCTGCTGTGCTATACTATCGGGCCGTGATCACTCGGGAGGTGATCACGGGTATATACTATATACTTTATACATGATACATGTGGTGACTAAAGTCGGTCGGCTTGTGGAGCACCATGAGTGGATCTTTGTGGCGGAGTGACAAGGCAGGTTGAGACCGCCTAGGAGAGAGGTGGGCCTGGCCTGTTCGGGCGTTCATGGATACTTAACACGCTTAACGAGATCTTGGTATTTGATCTGAGTTGGGTCGTTGACCTTATACGCACTAACCGCCACGTGGGACAAGATATGCGCAATCGGCGTCGTGGTATCAGCCGAAGCATTTCGTGACGTCAGCGACTGAGCGGCGCGCTCCGGATTGTACTGGAACGCCACTAGGCTATGTCTGCTTCCGGCCGCCCACGCAATGTGCAGGTGTGCTAAGGGCGATGGGCCTGCACTGCGGCGCATAGGTTTAGACCGGTGTCTTGACCTCTGTTATGCCTAGGTGGGGCTGCGGCGTGTTAATCTTCCCCGCCGGGCATGACCCGAAAAAGTGTGTTCGGTCAAATGGGATCGAGCGAGTCGGGTAATGTGTTGCACCCCTGCATGGAAGTTAATCAATTCGAATATCAGAGATCTACGTTAACAGGACGACGTCGAGTTGTACCTTGACCTTATTACAACTAGAACTGGATACTTAATAAAACACACCCTTCCAAGTGCCAGATATAACCCGGTGATCGGCTCTCTAACAGAGGCAATGAGGAGGGATCGCCGGGTAGGATTATGCTATGCGATGCTACTTGGAGGACTTGGACTACTCTCTGCTACATGCTGCAAAGGCGAAGGCTGCCAGGGCGTAGTCTTCGGACGTGATTTGCTATCCCCTCTTATTACGGCATTTTGCGCTCAGTCCACCGATATGGCCCTTTACACATATATCCATGCATATGTAGTGTAGCTTCTTGCTTGCGAGAACTTTGGATGAGTACTCATGGTTGCCTTGTTCCCCTTTTCCCCTTTCTTTACCCGATTCTTTGCAACTGCACGATGGAGCCCAGGAGCCAGACGCCACCGTCGGCGGCGACTCTTACTACACTTTGGAGGTGCCTACTACGTGCAGCCCGGCGGCGGCGACCGGGAGTAGTAAGGAGGATCCCAGCGGGGAGGCCTGCGCCTCTTCGATATGTATCCTAGTTTGTGCTAGCCATCTTATGGCAACTTGTTTAACTTATGTCCGTACTCAGATGTTGTTGCTTCCGGCTGACTCGTCTGTGATCGAGCACTTGTATTCGAGCCCTCGAGGCCTGGCTTGTATTATGATGCTTGTATGACTTATTTATGTTTTAGAGTTGTGTTGTGATATCTTCCGTGAGTCCTCGATCTTGATCGTACACATTTGCGTGCATGATTAGTGTACGATTGAATCGAAGCGTCACAAGTTTGTATCAGAGCTGACTGCCTGTAGGAATCCCCCTTCCACACTCCTTGGCCGAAGTCGAGTCTAGACTTTACAAAACTTTTACTAACATGGCTGTGCGGCCCATGGGCCCACGTCGCCATCGGGTGGTACTAGGATCTTTTACTCCTCGACCTTTACTCTGGGATTCTGAACTCTCTTCTATTCGGGTTAAACGATTTTTACTAAAATCTAACTTTAGGTTCTCGAAAATACTTTCCACCGGAGAGGCCCTTCAGTCCAGATGATCACCGGCGCACTGTAAGATTCCAGAGATACTCTTTGATATTCTCTCGAGACTTTGTGCCCATCACTTTTGCTATTCCCGGCCACCGATAAATCCGTATGGATAACTACTTACACTTGTCATTCATACGATCATCCCCCATTGATCTTTTTATTACAAGATACCCCGAAGTTTTCTCTATTGTTCCGAGAATACTTTGTGCCTACTGCCTAGCAGTTCTTTGCCACATGAATACCCCTTCAAATAAATCCTCGCACTTGTCGAGTATCCGCTCATCCCCAGTTGTTCATGCGTTTCACAAAAGTCTTCAAAATACTATTCGATCTTCCGAAAATCCTCTAGAGCCTTGGCTCTTGAAATTCTTGCTTGCATTGCATTATGGTTAATCCCATAAGTCTCGTAGTCTTATTGACATTCTTGTCATTATCATTTTGAGTCTGTTGACTCAATATGTTTGCGAATACACGCAATCATCATTGATCATTATAAATTACCTTTCCGGCTGAGCTGCCATTCTTTTAACTGGAATTGGTTCTCGACCAATCCAATTGTAGTTGATTGTACCCTAAGGCTATTCAACTTATCCATCCCTAATCAGAGCATTGCTTCTGGTCCTTTGTTTTGGAAATCATAATTCCGTTGCATTTAAGCTTTGAATTATTCAGATGATTCCATAACCTGTTGCATTTGCATTCCTTCCTTTTCTGGTTGAGTATCGATACTCACATCAGATCCTTTGTGGACCATCAAGTCCTTTGTTGGATTGTTATCCGACGTGTCCTTCACATTTGATCACTTTGTGTGTTCTTCCCCTGATACATAATGCCTTTGTTAAGTTGTATCCTCTGCTTGGCCAACCATGCTCTGCTTTCGGGCTTGTGTTATTTACTCTTGAAACTTGTGGTATATGTTTCTAAGAAGCCCCTATGGGTTGAACATATGCTTTCTCTAAACCGTGTGAACCCGAAAGTTTTCACGAATCATACTCTTACGGTGCTTCACCGGATAAAATTTCAACACAAAGCAACTTCATCGAACGTGAGAAGTGAATGAAAGGTTATGCATTGGAGAAGTGGGAGTCGACCTTGAACTTGTGTTCATGCCCATGGACACGATGTAGATCTTATCATTAAAGCTTCTCTTAAATTAATTATTCATTTGGTATAAGTTCATCTTATATCTGGGATCTGGCCTTTTGCAACCGTGGTTCCGACCATGTTCTCTTTTAAATACCATTTCTCATGCAAGTTTAAGCACCTGTCTTCTGTAGAGCCATACCCTTAGTCCATCTGTCATCGAGTATTATCCCCCTGGTATCTCGAGATTATCATGGAACTGCATAACATCTTATGAGTTCTTCATCCAGTGCTACATTCCCACTGATTCCAATTTTTCACGGGCTCTGAGTTATTAAACACTCAAAGACACCAATAACTGAACCGAGTCCGCACTACGGTTCAACAACTCTTCATTAAGCTTCTATAAGTACGAGTTTGTACCCGATCACATCATTCCTAGCCTGATCGGCTATATCATTATCATGCTAAATTTTAACTGTGCTACCGGGTCCTTCTTCTCGGAGCACAAATATCGACGGTGAGCTAATCTTACAATCAATCTTCCTCGTCATACCGTTTGTCCTTGAACAACAAGCTTGATTTCGAGTTTGTGTCGTACCCATGGTTCCAATGACTTTTGGCTTCAACATTTCCGTTGACTTGATGTCGTCGCCGATCAGTTACATCTTCTCGAAACCTCTCGATAAATGTGTCATGATCATCGTCAACATTCTAACTTCTTCCGAGACGTACATTGAATTCATGATGAGAAATACCATACTTGCCCTCGATGATTTTTGTTGTCATCGACCACTTTATTGCCTTCCCTCCAACACAAACTTGTTCGTGTTCTGTGTTACTCCTTGAGTTCCTTGCTATCTAGCCTGAGTTCTTCCTTACCTTGGAGTATTACCATCTTTTATGTCAAGAATGTCTTGAGGTTGCTCCACCTCTTAAGAATTCTTGGTATAGTGATGCTTCTCCCCATCATCATTCTTTCTTGATTCCAGTGTTGGTTTTAACCGGGGTACCAACCAGTGAACGGTGCTATTTGGATCCTGCACTTCTAGCAACCCTATTACTTTGAAGTTAATGGTCGGCCGTTCATTCTTAGTCTATTGATTATTGAATCACCATTCCGACATTGGTCGTGCAACCCAACCCATATTTCGGGCGCACCTTTCAACCAATGTTTAATTGTGTAGGTCTTCCTCGAGCTTACTTCCTTATATCATTTGATATGACAAATGTTATCTCCTTATCCACATAATTGTGGAGATCCATCTTTTGGATACCTCAATGAGTTATCGCTGAGTCCATCAGTCACCTCCTCATCCTCTTCTTGATTTAATGATGAACTCTTGTTTCGGAACTCGCTTCCATAATTCATTTCCCGAGAATCTTCGATGTCTTCTCGTCAATTTATGTCGCACCTTTTCTCCTCGAGCGTCGTGAGTTTGAGGTATCCTGACACCAATCAGATCTGAATCTCGGTCAGATATGATGGTTGGAACATATTTCCAAGAGTTATAACAATGGTATTTATGTGACCCGGTAAGGTGATGTCGTGCCTAGCACACCTGGCCGGAGGCCCTATTGTTATGGTTTCCTTTTCAGTCGGGCTATCATTTCTTCCATGAGGAAATTGTAAGACTTATTCTATAAGTTCTTCCTGATGGACCCTTTTTGTTTCCAAAGTCTGAAATTTGCTTGAAGATCATGCAATGCTATCTCGAAGCATGTTTGTGGTACTCCGATTTTCAACAAGGACATTTGAAGCCAATGCTAAATGTTTCCTGCTAAATTATCCAAAGACCGCTGTATGGGTAATGTCATGAAATTTCTCTCCCCTATCTAAAGAGTTTTCTACATTATATCCTGTCATGGATATCATGCTCTGCTTGTCCTTGGGAAGGATATACCCTTGAATTATGTGTTTAAACACATTTTCCTTTCCATTGTTCTGTTTAATCTGATAATCTAATTTTCCTTTCCATTGGTTGGTTTAACCTTTCTTGAGGTCTATATAATCTAAGCACTATTATTCTCCTGCTTATGTAAGCACCTCGTGGTACAACTCTGCCAGTAAGACCCTGTTACTATTGGTGGTGACATTTCAGTAACCACCGATGGACGAGAACCTTGCCTATTGGTCCGCCTCGATGCAACGAGCAGGAAAATGGTTCTCTTCGTCCCTCGCCCTTGGTACCAACGTTGTTGCCGACATAACTGACATGGTACTCTTTGACATGCCTTGCTATCATGACCGTGCAAGATGTCACTGCTCCTATTAAAAAAAACCACATGGTGGGCCCATAACCCACAGTTCCACAGGATCGAAACCTGACTGTCCTGTACACCCCTATTCCCAAAGTTATTCCTCGCGCGTGGCCTCGTATGTAATTCACGGGCCACCGTCCTAGTGATCTATTCTGGTATCAGACACAATACTTACTCTCGCTACTCTGAACCCCTTTCTCACTCTGGTTCGGGCTTCGAGCAACTATCTATCCGCTTGGAGCCTCTTATGGTACCTTCTTACCTTACTCTCGAGGTATTTCATATGTTCGACTCGAGAGAAAATCTTATACTCATTCATGGGTTAACCCCAGATTGTTTCCCTCAAAAGCATTATGTCGTAGTGAGCTGCCCCTTATCCTTTCATAAGTACGATGGAGTTCCCGAAGAAATGATGACAAGTTTATCATGATGCATTGGAATAAAGAATTGAAGACATCAACGAAAGGGATTAACTTCTTCGAGAAGATACATTAGAATATCGTAACCAGAACTTTCCCCCTTACTCCCCTTTTAAATCTCGGGACGAGATTTCTTGTAGTGGAGGAGAATTGTGACGCCCGGATAACTAAGCTACAGTAACCCACTCCTAATGATGCCACGTCATCTCAGTTACTGTTGTTAATCTCTCGATGACTCAATCCAGTTCGAATTCAAATTTTAAAATAAAAACAAACAACAAAAGTTTTCAAACAATAAAGCTAAAATGTTCGGGTTGTGCCAAATATTGCATAGGTAATTATGGCGAAGGAACCACACTATTATAAAATGCTTAAAAACTATGAGATGAATAAAAGCGATAGCAAAACTATTATTTAAATACTTTAAATATTAAATAATTACAAAACTATTTTATTTTGGGTTAGCGAATTTATGAGGCGTTGGCATAATTAGTAAACATCAATTTAGGTGCCACTTTGGTATTTTGTTATCACTAGAATAAATAGCAACTAAAAGTAATAGAATAAATAAAGGGGAAAAATAAAACAAAATGAATAAAAGGAGAACCCTCCCCCCCCCCCCCACACACACTAGACTTGACCCACCAGCCGCCTTGCCAACCAACGGTCGCGCCCCACTCCCTTATCCTATCCCCACTCCCCCGAACCCTAGCTCACTCCCCACTTCCCCAACTCCCTTGCGCCCCCACTCCCCGATCCCCTTCTGGATCGAGGCAGCACCCTCGGCGCCCCGCTGCCTACCCTGCCATCCCCCATCGTCAGGCGCTCGCCGGACCCCATTGGAGCCGTCCCGTCGTCTCTCCTTCGCCCTTCCCCAACGCTCAAGATCTCGCCCGAAGGCCGCCGGCGCCGCGGCCACCGCCGCCCGTCTGGACCTCGCTGGATCGCCGCCGCCCGGAGCTGCCCTCACCCTAGAACCACCATGCCGTCGTCGGACTGCCTCCCGCTCCGCCGTGTCATCCCCGTCGGCCTGCCCGAACATCCCCGCGCCCACTGCCCAGACCCCACGACCCGTGGTGAGGCTCCGTCCTCTCCTTTTACCCCGTGTGTGCGCTCGACCCCCATGTCGCACAACGCGCACCGCGCCGTCCCCAACCCCGTCGTCGGTCCCCGCCTCGTGCGCCGTCATCGACCGCCGCCACGACGCCGCACCCCTCCTTTCTCCCCTGTCTCGCCATAGTCGCGCCAGCCTCGTGTCGTGCACGCCCACCCGCGCCCCGTGGCCGCGTCCTCGGTCATCGCTGTCGGCCCCCGCGTCCGTCCGCCCTTGCTTTCGCATGACCCATAGCCCGCTTCTTTGCACTCCACGGCCGCCACCTTTGTCCCGCTTGTGGCGGCCAGCGTGCCCATAAGCGCCCGACGGCAAAGCCAACCCGTAACCAGCCGCCAGCGTGCACCCGAATCGCCCAACACCCGTTTGGCCCTGTGGGCCACTGCCAAATGGGGGCCACTGCCCAGAACGTAAAAAAAATATGAAAATGAAATTAGTAAAAGTAATAATTAATTAATTAATTAATTAGTGAATTAATTAAGTTAACTAATTTGATTTAACTAAATTAATTAGAATTAGTTAACCTAATCAAGTAATTAAGCTAACTAACCTGTTTAGTTAATCTCAGTCAATGACAAATGGGACCCACCTGTCAGGTTGACCAGGTCAACGATCAACGTTGACTGCTGACTTCATGCTGACATCAGCAAACACTATTCTGGATAATGTTAGAATTAAATAGTTATTAAATCCTAAAAATGATTTAAATCTTTTAAAATTAATATAAAATAAACCGTAGCTCAGATGAAAATACTTTCTACACGAAAGTTGCTCAGAACAACGAGACGAACCCGGATACGCAGCCCGTTCATCCGCCACACACCCCTAACATATCATACTCGCAACTTTCCCCCTCCGGCTCCTCTGCCCGAAAACGCGGAACCCCGAGGATACCTTCCTGGATGTTTTCCCCCTTCACCGGTATCACCTCATACCGCGTTAGGGCACGCCTAGCAACACGCCTTGTCATGTCATGCATCGTCATGCATTTGTTTGCATTGTATTTATTGTTCCTTCCCCCTCTTCTCTCTGGTAGACTACGAGACCGACGCTGCTGCTGCCCAGTTCGACTACGGAGTTGACGACCCCTCTCTCTTGCCAGAGCAACCAGGCAAGCCCCCCCCCCTTGATCACCAGATATCGCCTACTCTCCTCTATACTGCTTGCATTAGAGTAGTGTAGCATGTTCCTGCTTTTCGTTATTCGTAGCCTGATGCAGAGCCTGTCTTTGCTACTTACATTGATACCTTTACCGCAATCCTACTTGCCTAGTATAGGATGCTAGTATTTCCATCTGTGGCCCTACATTCTTGTCCGTCTGTGTGCTATACTATCGGGCCGTGATCACTCGGGAGGTGATCACGGGTATATACTATATACTTTATACATGATACATGTGGTGACTAAAGTCGGGTTGGCTTGTGGAGCACCCACGAGTGGATCTTTGTGGCGGAGCGACAGGGCAGGTTGAGACCGCCTAGGAGAGAGGTGGGCCTGGCCTGTTCGGCGTTCGCGGATACTTAACACGCTTAACGAGATCTTGGTATTTGATCTGAGTTGGGTCGTTGACCTTATACGCACTAAGCGCCACGTGGGACAAGATATGGGCAACCGGCGTCGTGGTATCAGCCGAAGCATTTCGTGACGTCGGCCGAAGCGGCGCTGCCGGATTGGACTGAACGCCACTAGGCTAGGTCTGCTTCGGCCGCCGCCGCATAGCGTCTTGGTGTGCTAAGAGGCGATGGGCCCGGACCCCTGTCGCATAGGTTTAGACCGGCATGCTTGACCTCTGTTATGCCTAGGTGGGGCTGCGACGTGTTGATCTTCCGGTCGGGCATGACCCGAGAAAAGTGTGTCCGCCAAATGGGATCGGCGTGTCGGGTAATGTGGTGCACCCTGCAGGTGAAGTTAATCTATTGAATAGCCGTGATCTTGATGTAACAGGGCGACTTGGAGTTGTACCTTGACCTTATGACAACTAGAACCGGATACTTAATAAAACACACGCTTCCAAGTGCGGATATAACCACCTGTGATCGCTCTCTAACAGGCAATGAGGAGGATCGCCGGGTAGGATTATGCTATGCGATGCTACTTGGAGGACTTGAGTACTCTACGCTACATGCTGCAAAGGCTTAACGCTGCCATAAGCATAGTCTTGACGAGGATTAGCTATCCCCTCATATTACGGCATTCTGCGATTCCGTCCCTTGATATGGCCCTTTACACATATATCCATGCATATGTAGTGTAGCTCCTTGCTTGCGAGTACTTTGGATGAGTACTCACGGTTGCCTTGTTCCCCCTTTTCCCCCTTTCTTTACCCGGTTGCTGCAACCAGACGATGGAGCCCAGGAGCCAGACGCCACCGTCGACGACGACTCTTACTACACTGGAGGTGCCTACTACGTGCAGCCCGCTGACGACGACCAGGAGTAGTTAGGAGGATCCCAGGCAGGAGGCCTGCGCCTCTTTCGATATGTATCCTAGTTTGTGCTAGCCATCTTATGGCAACTTGTTTAACTTATGTCTGTACTCAGATATTGTTGCTTCCGCTGACTCGTCTATGATCGAGCACTTGTATTCGAGCCCAAGAGGCCCCATGCTTGTATTATGATGCTTGTATGACTTATTTATGTTTTAGAGTTGGGTTGTGATATCTTCCCGTGAGTCCCTGATCTTGATCGTACACATTTGCGTGCATGATTAGTGTACGATTGAATCAGGGGCGTCACACCTTCGTGCTGCCCCAGACCCTGTAGTGCTCATGGATTTCGACAAGGTTCTTGCAGGCAAAGCCCGTAACCCTGTGTGCTTTTACATCGTTGGTGGTTTGCACCATAACGAACTTGTAGTCGGTGCTATTGACGAACCTGGTGAAATGGTCACAAGGCTCTGTGGCCATGCAGTAGTGGTAGATGAGGACATGATGGCGCACGCACAACCGCGACGACAACCTTCTGATATATGTTGGGACGACCGACGGTGTACTGGAGGTCAATGCCAACCACCTTGTACTTGTCTCGAGCAAGCAACTGCTGAATGGTGTTGATGTAGTCGTCCACCACGGCCGGGTCAATGGTGTACACCACCGAGAGATCCGTCTCCCTCGCGTGGGTCCCACTTTATGCTTGCCGAACTCCATTGGAGCACCGCTAGACATCCCCTCTCTATGTGTCATCGTGGGTGTGCTTGTTGTGTTGTGTGGCGCGATCGAAAGGTTGAAGAGACTAAGGTTATAATGGCCACAGGAATTAAAGGGAAAGCCAGGCGGCCTGGAATATCGGCACGTCCTGATGCCAGTTCTAATTTGCAGCGCGTAACTCCATTGTGCCGCACGTAACAGCATTGCGTGGCGGCCCGTGCAGCGCAACCGCATGCATATGGGCCCCCCTACGTCATCGTGCGTAGGCCCAACAGCTGGCAGAGCGCACGTGGAGGGACGTGAGCAAAGTGCTCCGCTGTCGCCTCAACGGTGAGCAACCATATATATGCATATAGCAGTTGAACACGCAAGGAAAAGCTGTCCACAAGCCGAACGTGCCGACGGACGTGAGCAGAGCACGCCGCATCACCTAATGGCGAGCACAGCGCGCTGCGGTGCCTAACGGCGAGCAGAGCTTGCCGAGGGACGCGAGCAGAGGTCGGCACAATGGTACGTGGCAAATAAGATGAACTGTGCGTGCGATGTCGGAGACATCCAACATGAATCAAATTAGAGTTGCGTGTGCGATACATGGCATACAGTAGATGCATCCGAGCTGTTTGTGATGGAATAAGCCGTGTGTGTTGTGGGCAAACGCTTGCTGGTATATAACATTAAATTGAACCAACCAAATGTTAATACATGTTACAAAAATTATATAATTGTAAACAATGTTCAAATACGAATCCAACGATATAATCTTTGGCGACATGCATTCGTACTTTATTAGTTAAATCCTACTTTTAAAACAGGACGGGGGTATAGTAGGTAATTAAATCGCAAAAGTTTTTTTATTAACCGTATGTGTATGTGTCCTTTCGTCCTCCTCTCGCACGTCTTGTCACCCCGCTGCCCCAGACGGCTTCGAGTGCAACCTTGAGCAGCGTGTGGGGGCGTTCTTTTAATAAACGGTGGTGACCCGTTCAGCGCAAGAATCACAGAGAGGTTCCTCAAGCAAGCTTCCTGCCCGACTCGGTCAAATCCCCCAAAATCCCAATGCTTACTAGCCTACTATATAAACTCTCATGGCCGGCGAGTCCCGCATCGCATTTTCCTCTCCCTCCCTGTAGCTTATCTCGTCTGCTTCTCCCACAATCGCCAATAGCACTGGTATGTTGTCGACGCTCAGCCACTCCACCGTCATCAGAGGACAACTCCAGCTGGGAGGCTACACTGCCGCGGCGGCGCAGTCCCCGGCGTAGTGTGTGCGCGTGGCGTCCCTGTCGGGTTGTAACGCCCACGATGCGGCTATATCTCTCACGTGTCGAGGCATGACTTAGAGGCATAACCACATTGTAGTTTTGTTGCAAGAAGGGTCATCTTCACACAATCCCATGTAAAGAACAATAATGGGATAAAGAGAGTTGGCTTATAATCGCCACTTCACACAATACTTAAATAATTCATACATCATCCAAAATAGACACATAGACCGACTACGGTCAAATCCAAAAGAAAAAGGAAGATAACCCCAAATGCTAGATCCCCGATCGTCCCAACTGGGCTCCACTACTGATCATCAGGAAACGAAACATAGTAATGACCAAAGTCTTTGTCGAACTCCCACTTGAGTTCGGTAGCATCACCTGCACTGGTATCATTGGCACCTGCAACTGTTTTGGTAGTATCTGTGAGTCACGAGGACTCAGCAATCTCAAAACCCGCGAGATCAAGACTATTTAAGCTTATGGGTAGGATGGGCTAATGAGGTGGAGTTGTAGCAAGCACTAAGAAAATATGGTGGCGAACATACGCAAATAAGAGCGAGAAGAGAAGCAACGCAACAGTCGAGAAGCTAGAAGTGATCAAGAAGTGATCCTGAAACTACTTACGTTCAAACATAACCCAAACCGTGTTCACTTCCCAGACTCCGCCGAAAAGAGACCATCATGGCTACACATGCGGTTGATGCATTTTAATTAAGTCAAGCGTCAAGTTCTCTACAACCGGACATTAACAAATTGTCATCTGCCGCATAACCGCGGGCATGGCTTTCGAAAGTTTATACCCTGCAAGGGTTTCCCAACTTAGCCCATCACAAGATCTCACGGTCAACGAAGGATATTCCTTCTCCCGGGAAGACCCGATCAGGCTCGGAGTCCCGGTTACAAGACTTTTCGACAATGGTAAAACAAGTCCAGCAAAGCCACCCGACTGTGCCGACAAATCTCGATAGGAGCTGCACATATCTCGTTCTCAGGGCACAACGGATAGGTCAAGCTACGAGTAAAACCAGCCCTCAAGTTTCCCCGAGGTGGCCCCGCATGTTGCCCGGTTCGGACCAACACTCAGAGGAGCACTGGCCCGGGGGGTTTAAAATAAAGATGTCCCTTGAGTCTGGAGAACCCAAGGGAAAGGTATAGGTGGTAGGTAGGAAAATTGTAAAACCAAGGTTGGGCCTTGCTAGAGGAGCTTTATTCAAAGCGAACTGCCAAGGGGGTCCCATAAATTCCCAACTGCGTAAGGAACGCAAAATCAAGGAACATAACACCGGTATGACGGAAACTAAGGCGGCAAGAGTGGAACAAAACACAAGGCATAAGGCCGAGCCTTCCACCCTTTACCAATTATATAGATACATTAATTAAATAAGAGATATTGTGATATCCCAACATATCCATGTTCCAACATGAAGCAATCTTCAACTTCACCTTAACAACGCTATAAGAGGGGCTGAGCAAAGCGGTAACTTAGCCAAACAATGGTTTGCTAGGAAAGGATGGTTAGATGCTTGACATGGCAATATGGGAGGCATGATAAACAAGTGGTGGGTAGCGCAACATAGCGATAGAGCGAACAACTAGCAAAGCAAAGATAGAAGTGATATCAAGGGTAATGGTCATCTTGCCTGAGATCCCGCAAGGAAGAAGAACGAGTCCATGAAGAAGACAAACGGACGTAGTCGAACGAATCCTCACAATCGCAAGTAACCAGAACTATCAAGGAGAAGCAACACTACAAAAAGCAAACAACATGGTAAACCAACAAGCATGATCATGGCAATATGCACAATCAAGTATGATGCATGTCCGGTTTAATGAGGCATGGCATGGCAAAGTACAACAAACAATACTACAAATTAAGTGGAGCTCAATATGCAACGAGTTGCATATTGACGAAACACCACATTCAAGTTATTTAGTTCGCTCACATTAATGCACCCAACAATATTAAATGTTATTAAACATGGCAAGAGGGTGAAGCATAAATAAACTAACTATTTAGGAATGAGGCCGGAACAACAAACAACAATTCCGGTAAATCCCCATGTCCATTTTTCGAATTTGGCTACTGTTCTGCCCTAAAACATATTTTAATGTTGTTAAACAGTAAAACAAAGTGCACCATGTGAATCTATGCATTTTTCTAGACAATTTACATATATAATTTATTTAATTGAGATTCTGAGTTATTTAGTTATGAAATAAATCATTTTAGCATGTCATTTATACAAATTAAAGCAAACAACAAGTTTAAGCATTTTTTACATGGATGAAAATTGCAAATTATGAAACTAGACAGAATTCTAAGCATTTTACATATATAAATTATTTACATATGATGCATGGTTATTCAGTTATTAAATGCATGAACAGCAAGGGGCAATCTGTAAATATGCAGTTTTTCTGGAAATAGTGAAATTCGTTCATAGCAGAAAAATATACATCAGGCCGCTGCACTTGGGCCAACAGTGGAAGGGGGCGCAGCGGTGGCTCAGGCCAACTCCACCGCGCGACCCCAAACGGACGTTCGGATTGGCCCGAATTTGTCCCTTTGGGGCGCCGATGGGTTCGCCCGTGTCCGGCTGTGTCCGTTGGGTCATCGTCATGCCATGGCCGCACCCCAAATCGGGTCCAGGGTGGACGGGAATAAAAAACTGAATGAAATAACTAAAAAAAAGCAAATAAACACATTTAAAAAAACATAAAACATATATAGTGGTCGGCCACAAAACAGCCCAGTTTCAACGGCCACTTAAAGGCCCAGTTTAATAATTAACATAATAACAAAATAAAAAAAACTCCTCCCGCGCGCTCCTGCCGCGCCCGTCAGTGCCGTGGCCGTCGCCGTCTTCACTGGCCGCCGGTGTCGTCGTCGTCGCTGCCGAGGTCGACGTACTCCGGCGACGTCCAGAGGTGGGGCGGCGGTTCGTGGTAGACGGGGCCGGGCTGGACGGCCAGAGGTGCCTGCACCACCTCCTCCCGCGGCGACGCCTCCCGCTCCGATGACGCGGCGAGTGGGGCACCGATTCACGCCACGCCGGCAGCCATCTTGGCGCGATGCGAGACCAGCCCACCCTTGGCCCAGCAGCTGCTCGAACGCGGGCGGGTCCTCCTCCATCGGCTCCTCCGTGACGGCCGCTAGCTGCAGCTCCGGGAACGCAACGTCCCCGGCGGCAGAGAGGGCGATGACCTCCTCCAGGCCGTCCCACTGCCGCTCGTCGTGCGTGTTCATGGAGTCGTCCATGACACGCCACAGGAGACGGGCCTCCTCCTCCGCTGTCATGCGAGGAGGGGGAGGTGGCGATGGAGACGGGGAAGGCGACGGTGTGGGCGTCAGGGCGCGCACCCGCGTATGCCCGCGCGGCTCTGCACGTGGCTTCCGCGGCCCTGACACGGTGCCGGCCAAGTAGGACGCGCGCCGCACATCGTGATCGTCCTGGAGCCATGTGTCCCACAGCGGGGAGTCGGGGGCATACCTGTGGTCGTAGTACAGTTCGTCGGGGAGGAGGCGACAGCGGCGGTTGATCTCATCGCGCCGTGCACGGCCGATCGCTGGCACTGGCGGGATGGGGACCCGGTCCGTGGAGAGGTGCCATCCGTTGGGGAGGTGGGCGTCGCTCCACGGGACCGGCGTCCTCGTCTCCCAGTACCTCCGACACATGTCCGCGCAGATGTACCGACGGTCGCGCTCGCTGGAGGGCCTAGGGGCAATGGTGAAGGGGGCCGGCGCGAGGGCTCGACGGGAGGAGTGCGGCGGTGACGCAGGGGCTCGAGGGAGGAGCGCGGCGGTGACGCGGGCTCCTCCTTTTTCACGGATCCGCGGCGGCGGCTGGAGGAGGAGCCGGCCTCGCGGTCGTGCTTCCCCTTGCGGTTCCACAGACCCATGGCTGCGGCCGGCCGGCGAGCTCGAGGGCGGGGAGTGGCTAGGGTTTGGGCGATTCGTCTTTTGAGGGGGCAGAGAGGGGCCGGCGTGGGGATGAGGACGACGACTGGTCCACGGGTCAAATTTAAGAAGGACGCCGACCTGTCGCTGTGCGGATGACAGGTGGGGCCACCCGCCTGTGCGCATTCATGTTGGCGGGTGGGAGGTAGGTGGCGGCCTGCCACGCGGCCCCGGCCGCACGTTGAGCGTCCGTTAAGCTGTCATTGTGACCCAAACCCGGCGCAAGTTTGCGCTCGAAATGGGTCGGCACGGACACAAAAAGGACCAGATGGGTCCGGGCCATTGCGCGCTGGCCCATCTCATTTGTCCCTTTTACCCCAAACGGACGGGGCCGGACAAGATAGGATCGCGCGGTGGATTTGGCCTCACCATGGGCTGAGGCCCAGCTGGTGGAGAGGCCCCGTAGGCCTGGCACGGCCTTGGCGCTGCTAGGCTGAAGCGGGTGAAGGGCGACGCGGTTGCGTTGAAGGGAGAGGCCAAATATGACAGATGCAAATCTTACCAAATTGTCTGTACGTTGTTGCACACGGGTCATCCAAAAAATCGTTTGCGTTGAAGGGAGGTACAAATCCTGCTTGCCAGATTTTCTCTTGGCTTAGCACCGAAGTCTTCCTTTGCGTACCTTATTCAATCTGAACCGTTTGCATTGAAGAGATGCACAGATCCTGCGCAGCCTATTTCCCCTTGGCTTACTGCGGAAGACCATAGCTCTCACTTTGCATACAGGTGGTCTATCTAGAATGTTTGCGATGAAGAGCTGTACAAATCCTGCTCGGCACATTTTCCCTTGGCTTACTGGGGAAGCTGTCGGTTTACATATGGGTGTTCTATCTAAAACGTTTGTGATCAAGAGTTGCACAAATCTTGCTCGACATATTTCGCTAGGAATCCTAGGGAAGCTGTCGGTTTGCATAAGGGTATTCTAACTAAAACATTTGTGATACGTGTTTTATATTTAAAAACCGTATTAAACTGTGGCTTGGGCGGCATTAATGGAGAGGATGCGAGCAAGGCGCTCGGCCATGGAAGTCAAAGGGCTCGCTTCCTAGTGAGCCTATGCATTGGAGTATAACTCGCACGCCTCCCGTTTAGTCAAGCACCTGTCTGCACGACACCTCCTAGCCATTAAAAGAGTGAGGCATGGCGTCACATGAATGGTTAATAGAACGCACATGATTTAAATTAGACAAAACGTTTGAGATGTTATAGTGGCAGCTATTTGTTTCAAAATGCGTTTGTTGGCTGTTATTCGAGTGCGCCTTCTCTCCAAATGGACACGAAAAATGCCACAGCATGTCGGGTGCCATACTATGATAGCATGCCAAGTTTCATGAATTTTAGATGAGTTTTGGATTTACTAGAATTTAAAAACAAAGTATATCAACGTTTTGCCGGCAATCAGCAGTGCCCTGGTGTTTGAAATTCATTCCTGTTTCTTGCATGGGACCTAAGCATGCACCCAAGGACACAGATTTGATTTTTCAACCAATTTATATGCACTGGAGCATGTGCATGTAGTTCAAATTTGAATTATGCACATAAAATGCCTAGAAAACCCAGTTAATGTATAAAAATGTCCAAATGAACCCCGAAAAAATCCAAAATTTAATACAGCACTCCTGTTGTTCTATGTTGACACTAGAAATTTTTTGAATGCAATAAGAGGCAATGGATATCGTTTCGTCCCCAAAGGTGGCACGTTCCCTACCGAAACCATCAAGCTTGTTGTGAGAAGCTCTGGTTTGTGAGAAGCTTATACTCGAACCTTCCCCAAACGGGACAAAATTTTTACCACGGCATGTTGATGCCGCTCCATGATAGCATGCTAAGTTTCATGAATTTCAGACGAGTTTTGGATTTACTAGAATTTAAAAACCAGGTATCTCAATGTTTGCAGCCGAGTGATGGTGGCAGGATGTTTGACATTCCATTTCTTGCATGGGACCTAAGCATGACCAAGGATACATATTTGAATTTTCAACAAATTTATATGCATTAGAGCATGTGCCTATAGTTCAAATTTTGAATTATGCACATAAATGCATTAAAAACTCAATTAATGTATAAAAATGTCCAAATGAACCCCAAAAATTTCCAAAACTTAACACAACACCTCTATTGTTCTATGTTGACACTAGAGAAAAAATTGAAATCAAGAGGAGGCAAAAGATATCGTTTCGTCCAGAAAGGTGAAACATTCCCTACCGTAACCATGAGGCTTGTTGCGAGAAGCTCTGGTTTGTGACAAGCTTATACCCCAACCTGCCCCAAATGGGACAATATTTTTACCACTGCATGTTCACGCCGTTCCATGATAGCATGTCAAGTTTCATGAATTTCAGACGATTTTTGAATTTACTGGAATTTTAAAACCATGTATCTCAATGTTAGCAGGCGAGCGACGGTGACAACGGTGTTTGACATTCATTCCCATTTCTTGCATTGGACCTAAGGTTGCAACCAAGGACACACATTTGATTTTTCAACCCGTTTATATGCATTGGAGCATGTGCATGTAGTTCAAATTTGAATTATGCACATGAATGGATAGAAAACTTAGTCAATGTATAAAAATGTCCAAGCGAACCCCGAAAAATCCCAAAAATTGACACAACACTCCTATTGTTCTATGTTTACACAAGAATTTTTTTGAAAGTAATAAGAGGCAACATATATCGTTTCGTCCCCCAAGGTGGCACGTTCCCTACCGAAACCATCAGGCTTGTTGTGAGAGAAGCTCCGGTTTGCGAGAAGCTTATATCCAAACCTGCCCCAAATGGGACAATATTTTTACCATGGCATGGTGATTCCGTTCCATGATATCATGTCAAGTTTCATGAATTTCAGACTAGTTTTTGATTTACTAGAATTTTAAAACCATGTATCTCAATGTTAGCGGCCGAGCGACACTGTTAAGGTGTTTGCCATTCATTCTCATTTCTTGCATGTGACCTAAGCTTGCAATCAAGGACAAACATTTGATTTTGCAACCCGTTTTTATGGACTGGAGCATGTGCATGTAGTTCAATTTTGAATTATGCACATAAATTCCTAGAAAACTCAGTTAACGTATAAATTTTTTCAAACGATCCCTGAAAAATCCAAAATATAACACAACACTCATGTCGTTCTATGTTGACACCAGGAAAAATTGAAAGGAAGAAGACGCGACGAATATCGTTTTGTCCACAAAGGTGACATGTTTCCCTAACGGAACCATGATGCTTCTTGTGAGAAGCTCTGGTTTGTGAGAAGCTTATACCGTAACCTGCCCCAAATGGGACACTATTTTTTACCCCAGCATCTTGATGCCATTCCATGCTAGCATACCAAGGTTCATGAATTTCAGACAGGTTTTGGATTTACTAGAATTACAAAAGCAAGCACCTCAACATTTGCCAGAGAGCCACGGTGCCGTGGTGTTTGAAATTCTTCCCCATTTCTTGCATGGGAGATAAGCATCAACCTATGGACACATATACCATTTTACAAACCATTTTGGTGCACCGGAGCATGTGCATGTAGTTTAATTTTGAATTGTGCACCTGAAATGCCTAGAAAACCAAGTTAATGTACAAAAATGTCCAAACGAACCCTGAATAATTCCATTTTTTTGACGACACACCTATAGTTGCATGTTCACTGCAGATAAAAGTTCTAGCAATTCAAACACCATCCTTTGTAGCTGTGACCCCATTATATAATTCAAATCAAGAGGAAAAATCAAGTAGATCGCACAAAGTTTATTATCACCAACTATGTGAGATGGAACACAAAATATCTTGGAGCACCGTTGGAGTATAGTATGCATACTGCTTACGCGAGAAGGTGCATCGGCTATAGTCCACAGCCGGTGTGTCAAGCACACTAGCTCGCTCCCCAAATATCATTTCACTATTTAATCGTCAGCGGTGAAAAATGGGGACGTGGACCTGCGTCGTGAGGGCAACTTTGGCGGCCCACTCCGGCGAGAGCACAACCGCAGTTGCTAGGTGCGTGCTAACACGCTTCATGAGCGCGGCCGCAATTTGCGACCGGGGAGGGCAAGGCAGCCCAAACGGCCGTTGTTGCTTCTCAGGTGGCGGCAACAAAATCTGCCTCGGGGATAGCAACTGGCGAGAGCGGCACAACAGTTGTCCGTTCCGCAGCGGCGACCTTAGCCCTGATGGAGGCCGCCCACGACCATGTCAAGGTCACCGCACAAATAGAACGAAGCTTCTCCGACAACGGTCAGCAACCCACGGCCGAAGAGTTGGATTGCAAAGAGCGTTCGAGCAGCCGTTCGTTCCTCCGCCATGTACATTGCCACGACGGAACCCGTCTAAGCCTAGATTGCGGCCGCCCACGCCCAGCTCTTGGTGGCCTTTTCAAAAGAGATGGCGGACACGGATGGCGAGATGCTTGCCGAGTATGGTGCGATGGATGCCAAGGAGCCCCTTCCCCAGGAGACCGTCGGGCGGGAGCTGGACATGCAGGAGGCGGCGGAGATCGACGAGCACCAGCCATAGTAGTACTCTTTGTTTTGTTTAATTAAGAGCGCCAGTCTTTAATTTGTTAGAGTAATGTTTAGGCCAGCTAGCTCTGTTTAATTGCTGAACTTGCTCGATTAAGAAGTGTGGGTGTGCTGTAGTCTCCTTTGTGTACCCATATATGCAATGACGTGGATGACCACTGTAACCAGGCAAATTCGAATCAAAATTTTTGACGTTCAAACTCCTCACAGGGTTAAGCTATCTGAATCGTTTGTGTTGTTCACATATCGCACACAGTTCTGAATAAGGGACAGTGTCTGATGACACTTTGCGCGCCAGTTTTCTTGCTGAACCGATTCAAAAAATTTGGCTTCACGGAAATATCTACCTCCCTGCCCCTCCCCCTTACCAAAAGCCACATTTCCCCTGTTTCCGCCTTCCTTTTCAAGTTGAAACCTTCACTCCTTGCTAGCAGTGCCGCCTCCTCGCCGGCGACCCTCCTTCACGCTGCTCGGCCTTGTCTATCCAGGCAGGTAATGCACACCGGACCCCCATCCTCCTCCTGCTTGCACATCCCACATGCGTCGACCGTCGGTGCGACACCTTCCACCCAAATCACCGACCCCTCCATCTAATAAGCGCCACCCTAAGCCATGGTGCATGCAGTATAGCCAGGAGCTCAAGGGGCATTTGGCAACGGAGAAGCAAATCACGGCCGCACGCGCGGATGAGGCCGCGATGGCTAGAATTCGTGCCGACCCCCAGATCTTGGAGGAGCACCTCGCCGTCGAGGCCATCATCGATGCCTCGCACGCGGACGCCACAACGCGGTTGGCTGCTTTAAACGACAGTTTGTGGCGATTCTCGAGGCCACCCTTGGTGCCTTCGAAGAAGGCTACAAGGTGTTTTGTCAGCGTGCACGTGCTTACCTCAACTCAAGAGCAAGCAGGTTGGTGCACGGAGCGGCTCAGGCAACTCACCACTACGATGAGGGCACCCATGATGCGGAGACCTCGCTCTCTTCCATGTCCAAGGAGCCAATCGTCATTGATATCTGCGACGATTAGGAGTAGCTTGTCTTATTAGCTCACTATAAGGACCCATGTTCAGTTTGCTAGCTAGTTCCTTTCCTTAGCAAATTCTAGTGAATTGTGCTATCTACTTTTACCATGCAATCTGTTGCTCCAGTGTATATGTTATATATGTCACGCAATGTGGTGCTCACTCATTAACTGTTTGGTTAATTAGTTGTCGTGTTCAGTTAACTATTTGGTTCAGTTCTGCAAATATGATGTTCAATTCTTCAGGGTGCAATTTTGTATTGTCTTCCATGTGAGAAATAAATCGAGTTTTTCGTTACAAAATACATGAGAAACAAATACAATTGCTATATTTCCAAGTTGTCAAGCATGTTTGGTTTGGTTAACTTTCTGATCTTCTATTATGTCATACATTGTGCAATGTGGTTCTCAGTTAACATTTGGTTCATTTTTTGTGGTGTTTAGTTAACTGTTTGGTTCAATTCTGCAATGCGATGTTCAATTCTTGTGGGTGCATTCTGTTATTGTATACCATATGAGAAATAAATCGAATTTGGCTGTACTAAATACACGAGAAACAAATACAATTGCTATATTTCCAAGTTGTTAAGCATGCTTGGTCTGGTTAACTGTCTGATCTTCTATTAGGAGTATGATATATTGTGCAATGTGGTGCACAGTTAATGTTTGGTTCATTTGTTATGGTGTTTAGTTAACTGCTTGGTTCAATTCTGCAACGCGATGTCCAATTGTCGTGGGTAGAATTTTGTATTGTTGTGCATGTGAGGAATAAATCGAATTTGGCTGCAGTTAATACATGAGAAACATATACAATAGCTTTATTTCCTAGTTCTTAATCATGCTTGGTTTGGATAAATGGGTTTTCCATGTGGCTTGAATTAATTTGATGAATCTGCGATGTGCTTATTTTTCAACAACATATTTTACTAATAGCATGCGCACCCTCACTTAACCTGATCACTAACTACCTTATATGCGTTGCAGGGAAACAATGGGAAGCACTGAGGTTTACAATCGAGGTTTGCACATGCATGGTCCTGTGTCTAATAGCACATTATTGTGCAATTGCAGGAACCATTCTAATATTTAGGTTTTTAACAATTTGGTCTTGCACATGTAGGTCCTACTGTCAGAGGTTTTGACACACTGTTCAACCCTTTTTGCATATGGGTAAATGAGTTGTCCATGAATATCAGTCAAGTCAAGAAACTCAGAAATATTGTTAGGATAAAGAAATTAGCGACAAAACACAACAAGATCTTTGTCTACACAATGAAGAAGACATCAGTTCACTACAGGATGGTACTAATTATTATACCTTGCCTTTTTTATTCCTTTGCCCCATTTCCAATATAGAGAAGATATTTATGCACATCCTTGTTTTCAGGCCTTGCCAAAGCAGTTCACCGATGATTACCTCTCAAACCAACAGTATGGTCAGGAGGCGAGGAAGGTATTCATACAACACCCACGGTTCAATATTGAAGGTTCCTAAAGAGGACGAAGGATGGACGGTCAATCATCCACAAGCACTGGCCTAAACTTGCAAAGACCTTCAACATCAATGAAGGCTCAATATTCGCCTTCCGCTTCAGCAGTTTTCCAAATGAGATACATATGTCTATGTACCGTCTATGATGCTAATTTTGAAAGGTTATAGATGTTGCATGTGAAACTTGGTGCTCGTGCAGTTGTGTAATGGGGTAGCTGAGTGCTGAAGCTGTATGATGTTGTACTCTGATGTATCTGAATTATGAAATCTTGCTTCCTTTATATGAAAATGAAATATCTTGTGTGCTTAATGTGAAATGCCAATTAGATTAATAAATGGATTATTAATAATGGGATAATTAGTATGTGATGGACAAGCCTGCTAATTGGGTTTTTTCTATTGCAAACTGTTATTGAGAAAACACCATGGGTGATGACCTCAGGCAACACACACAGTTTCCAGGAATAAACCGTGTTGGATTAATGAACAATCACACACGACATCCTCTTGAAAACTGTTTGCGTTAAGCCATCTAGCGCAAACGTTTACCACATAAAAACTGTATGTGATGGACATCCTTTGCCACATAGTTTCTTCTACACACCTTGTGTGATGCATTCAGTAACGCAAATGATAAAATTATTAATTCCATGTGCAATGGAAACATTATCACAAAAAATTTAATGGGGAATATTGTGTGTGATGTACCTGTGAATAGAAATGTTTTCCTTGGAGCGACTATGTGGGATGTATATACGAACAGAAACGTTTAGCGGGGACTGACTGTGTGGGATGTACTTACGATCGGAAATGATTTCACTTGTATAATTGTATTTTTTAGCACCACTATATGTATAACCATATTTGATCGCTTGCCGGTCACACACGACCTCATTTTGTCGAGCGTGCGTGCCAGGAGGGCATATCCCCGACGGTTTCTGGGTCATGTGGGAAGGACCCCCCTATCACAGTCACTCACTAGGCGAAGGTTCCAAATGCCATCACGGAAAGGGGTTAAAAATGTTTGTATAGCACCTTGTTGTACTAGTGAACTTGCTATATGGATGAACAATGTGAAATTATTGTAATATGTATGGATGGAACTATGTGTTGGATATGTATGTATGGTGAAAATTGTGTGTTGGATATGTCATGTGTTTGCCGTGAAATAGCCCTGTAAAAAAGTATATATCATATATTTGCTGTGAAAATGTTGGGATGTAAGAAAAAACAGAAAAAAGAGGCAATGCAGTCTCTTTGCCATCTGGCACCCACAACAAAGGGGCCTTTGCCGCCTACCACAGATGGCAAAGAGGCCACGTGCCAGCAACCCGTGCAACCTTTTTTTTTGAGCAACAAATAGTGGGGAAGACCCCCACTGTAATTCTCATTTTCATTAATATGACGGGACAGTTACAAATGGATGTACAAGATGGATCATGTAGAAAACATAGAAAGGAAATCTACAAATGGTCAAGCCAGCTTTGCATTCCCTCCTTCAAACCAGGTTTAGCCTTCTTTATGATCATGCTAAAGTGCTTCTTTAACATAGCAATACAGAATGCCATATTCTTAACTTTGTGGTAAAATATTATGCTATTTCTGTGCTTCCGTAGACTCCAGCAGCCAGCAATTAGGCACTCTTTAAAACATCCATAAGTATCTTGTTTCCTACCCTCCATGAGCATTTCCATCTGGTTATGGTCAGTGTCCCATTGGTAACCAATGTTCATCCAGAAGTTTTGGCTGAAATCACAACTAAAAAATAGGTGCATTAGATGTTCATTAGGTTCATCATCACATAATTCACACTTACTTGTCTCAATGTAGAAATTCTTCCTGTTTAGTAGATCTCTAGTGTTCAATCTATCTTGCAATAGAAGCCAAAAAAAGAATTTCTGCCTGGGGAGGGAACAAGACTTCCATATCCACTGAAATGGTTTAGGAGCATCAACAGGATTTCCCATGTATTCCAGATATATTCTTTTATTAGAGTACTTTGAACCACCCCAATGAAACTTCCATGAATCAGGTATTTGTTGGTTATCTCTGCTCTTTATCAACTCTCTAAGATTGTTGCTCTGTTGGACTGCAATTGTAGACATTGGTAGGTGAAATAGGTCATAAAATTCAACCTCTTCCAAATTGCTGGCAGAAGCAAGTGTGATCTCAAAGTTTTTTACATAAGAATATAGCTGAGGCATAGCCTGTGAGAGTATTTGTGAACACCATATATCTGACCATAGCTTGATTGTATTACCATTCCCAGCATAGCTGATGGTCATATCCTTAAATTCTCAGCAGTCTCTCCACCAGAAGGATCCCACCTTGGTAGGGAAACATGGCACCTCACCATTGTCATAGTAATTGTTCTAGATAAGGTTTACCCAGGGAATATCATGCTTGTTAAAAAATTTGAATAGGAATTTTGTAAGCATAGTTTTGTTTTGAATTCTTAGATCTAGTACTCCCAGACCCCCTGATTTTTTGGTAGGCAAACATTATCCCATTTGACAAAGCAGTTCCCTTTTTTATTGATATCTTTGCCATACCATAGGAAGTTCGTACCAGATTTTTCAAAATGGTCCAAAATGGTGAATGGAACTCTGATGCAGCACATAGCAAAGATAGGCAGAGCTGCAACAATGGATTTAAGATGTACAAGTTTCCCTGAGTATGACATCATGGTGGCAATGCCAGCAAGCCTGTGATCAAGCCTAGATACCATGGGCATCAAATCAGATACTTTAGGCCTTGTAGACCCCATAGGTAGACCAAGGTATGTAAATGGCATAGCTTCTTTTTTGCAGTTAAAGGTGTTAGCCAGATCCATAGCTTTGTCATCAGAGATATTGATAGGTACCATAGAGGATTTACTGTAGTTTACTACTAGCCCAGTGAATTTAGAAAACTTATCAAGGATCTCAATAAAATTCCTGATTTGTACCTTATTAGTTGGCAGGATAACAAGTGTATCATCAGCATACTGTATGATAGGGTAGAATTCAATATAGTTTGTTTCAATGGGCAGAGTAAGTAGGTAGGTTATTCCTCCAAGCTTCATTTACCAAGATTTGTAATAATTCTCCAACCATAACATATAGTAAAGGGGAGAAGGGATCTCCTTTCCTGACTCCACATTTGCATTGGATGCACTTACCAGGCACACCATTTAGTATGACAGAGGTAGTGGCAGTAGAAAGTATACCTGAGACCCATCTAATCCATTTGTTGCTGAATCCTAGATGCTTCATCATAAATAGGATGGCCTTGTAATTTACCTTGTCAAATGCCTTGATAAAGTCAATCTTAAAAATGATGATTTCTTTCTTGGACTTGTGGCACATATGTATGTATTCAAAACTCCAAGCAAGGCAGTCCTGAATATTCCTTGTCTTGATAAATCCATATTGATTCTTGCTAACTCTAGATATAATAATCTGTTGTGCTCTATTAGCAAGAAGTTTGGTAAGTATTTTGATGGGCATACTTACAAGAGAAATGGGCCTATAATCATCAGGAGATTCAGGATTATCATTCTTAGGTATCAGAGTTATGTAGGCATTGTTAACAGGTGCAAGAGATACATTTTCATTGTAGAAATCATTTATGAATTTGTAGAAATATTGCTTGATGATGTGCCAACATTTCTTCATGAATAATCCATTCAAACCATCAGGACCAAGGGATTTGTCATTGGGCATTTTATTGATGATACCATCAATTTCTTCATTGGAGAAGGGTCTGTCAAGATCATGTAAATCATCAGCCATAGCAAGATGTGATATATAAAAGTTTTGTGTATATATAGTATCAGTGCCAATTCTATTCTTGAAAGATTCCCAAATAATAGAAGCTTTATGGTCATGATCAAACACTTGTTGTCCATCCATAGTCATAAGATAAGTGATGTAGTTGTGCCTAAACACATAAGTAGCAATGGCATGAAAAATTTGGTATTTTCATCACCCAGGTTAGCCCATCTTATATTTTCCCTAATTCTCCAATATATTCTCTTAGCCTCCAATAACTTGTTTGTATGTTTGATAAGTGAAATTCTAAAAAAATTTCTTTCAATCCTAGATAGTAGTCTTTGTTCCTCAATGCCATCCATTAACTTCACATAGAAACAACAATTATCAATTATTTTATTCAATTGGGAGTATTGTTTACTCCATGATTTCAGTCCTCTTCTGATAGCTTTAAATTTGGAGTTTAGATTTTTAGCAGAATTAGAGTAATGAGTGGAATTCAACCAATTTTTCTCCACAGTATCAAGAAATCCACTAAATTCAGTCCAATATTCTTCAAATCTGAATATCTGGCTTTTAGGGATGTTGCTGTCAATTTGAATTTTGATGGGCACATGATCAGATGTGATTTTTGCCAAGGGAATAGCCATAGTAGATGGATGAGCAGTAGTCTAGTGGGGGCTAGTAAATATCCAGTCTAGATTTTCCAGAAGAGGCTTATCTTGTTTATTGCTCCATGTGAAGGATCTTCCTTTGAGGGGGATTTCAACCAGATCCAAATTGACAATAATATTATTAAAGGTCATCATACTGGCAGGATCACCACCTGGTTTATTCCTATTATCTGGGCTTCTTATAAAGTTAAAATCACAAAGTATCATCCATAACTTAGATTGCTGCATATTCAGATTCATAAGCCAGTCAATGAATTCCATTTTACCTTCATTGAAATTAGGCCCATAAACATTAGTGAGATACCAGCAGGTATTATCCAGGTTGGAAGTAAACTCAATGGTGATCTGAAAGTAGTTTTGGGATATTATCTTGCCTTTCATTATGGTACCATTCCAAATAGTAATCAAACCTCCAGAACTACCATTAGATGGCGAGTAACAGAATTGGTTGAACCTTTTGGGGCAAACATTCTTGATGTATGTATTTCAAATGTGTCTCTCTTGGTTTCTTGAAAAGTCATGATGCAACAAGCACTTTCCTCAATTTTCCTTCTAATATCATTCCATCTAGTTGTGGAGTTAATGCCTCTCACATTCCAATTTAGGATATTCCAGTTCCTATTCATGAGAAAGAACATAGATGGTAGCATTGGATCATATTATGAAAAGCATAATATGAACATTCAGAATGTTTGGTGATATTACTGTAGCAGATGGTGTCATATGTATAATAAGTACCACTGTATATGAAAGAGTGCATGGGCAGGTAGCAAATCACCATACTGAGCTGGCACATATAAAGACATGTTCTTCTAACAGATAGCTCACAAGGACAGAGGTAGCACATAGCAAACTTATTACATACCAAACTGATAGCTGATGCATGCAGGCATCCAAATAACACATAAAAGTAAGAAAAATGCATGGAAAACATAACTAGTCGGCAGTTATGGGAGCCAACTAAACCCACATGACAATAGTAGCTTCTATTCATCAGAACTGTCATAGTGCAGGGAACTAGAAGACACCTCATGAGGAGCCATCTTACATGGTCTAGTGCCAATGGCCTGCAGGGTCTTCATAGGGATTTCTGGAGGAGGAGGTGCCTGCTTATTTATGATTACAACATCAAACTTAGGTCCCAAATTGACAGAGACAGCCTTCTTCATTTTCTTAGGACACCTTTCTTGAGTGCTATGATCCACCTTAACATCATTATTGCTGGCCTCTGCAGCTGCCTGGTCTTTGAAACCCTTGGTGAGCTTAGCAATCATGTTGCTCCTCCTGCAGAAAGAGTCATCAATAATTTTTTTTCCTGCCTGTATGCTAGTTTCACTACTTCAGAAAAATCCTGGCCAGTGATCTCCTCAATACTGACAGAGCTGGAATTTTTAGGTGGCTCATCCTGGATGGTCTGAATCTGCAAAAAGCATCTTTTGTTGTTGCCATTAGTGCCCACAACATCCACCACATTGCAAGATGCATTCACAATCTTGCTGCCTCCAAGTTGGGGAGAATGTCATGTGCATTAGTAACAATATTACCAATGAGCTCCTGGAGAACCTTAATGTGCTCAGATTCCCCTTCAACAGAGATGTTGCTTGTTTGCACAGGCTGGGCACTACTGGAGGATGTCATGTCATTATAATTCATGTTGCAGTTCATGGGAATAAACATTGGGCTGGGGGCTTTCTGTGTGCTGGGCTGGGGAGTAGGATTAATTGGGATATAATCAGGACCAAGTGTCTCATGAGGGGCAACATAGTGGGTGTTAGTGTGAATCAGTATGGGCGCCTGAGAAACTTCCCCAACCGGTGACTCCACATGATCAGCAGCAATATGATCAACAACAGCAGCTTGGTTTTCAACAGAGAGATTCATATTGTCATTATGAGCAGCATGAACATCTTCATATGGAGCACCTAGGTTCTCATTGTGAGGGTTAATCACCACCTGATCCATGGGGATATTCCCTAAAACCTCATCATGCCAAAACCCACCATGAATATGAGGAAGAGGGTGTGGGTTACCACCATCAGGTGGCAGAGGGTCCTCATCCCCTCCCTGTTGACCAATCAGCTCCCGAGACAGTATGTAAGTTGGACAGGTCCAGGAGTCGCCATAGCCCACATCATCAAGATTTCTAAGTACAACAAGGCTAATAGGTAAAGTGTCCACATTCATAACTCTGATCTTAACAACAACCCTTGATTTGTCCCTAGGATCTTTATTCCAAATCAAAAAGCGGCCATAAGGAGAGACAGTGCGACCAATGACCCCCACATCCCAGCATTCAAGAGGAAAGTTCATGAGCAAGATCCAAACATCATGCGTGAAAGTAATACTGCGGTAATTTAAACCTCTGTCCTGTCTGCTGACTCTAACAACAGAATCCCCAATCTGAAATGGACTAAGACTGACAGCAGTATTTCGCGAGCAGGCAGTAGTAAACTGAATAAGCGCAGTACCCATACCACAACGAGATGTGTAGTTTATGAGCCAGCCGCGCCCCTCCAAGTAGTTGGTGATCAAAGCAATGGCGCCATGGAACTCCTCAGCAGAAACTTCAGGAACGAGCGTGGTGATAGCCCACTCGTCACAAACCATCGGAAACTCACCTCCAAGTACCACATATCCACGGCGAGCACGAAGCGGGCCAGGCGGGACGATTGCAGTGCTAGGGGGAAGGTGGGGGAGAGGGTTGCAAGGGAAACATGCCATCTCGGTGGTTGCAGCAGCAGCATGCGGAGCAGGGGATGAAAGACAGAGGGGAGAAGCCGAGGAGACTATGCGGGCTTCAGTTATATCAGGCAGCGGATCCTGGTTCTGTTTGACCCGATAAGAATTAACTCTGGTATTCTTGTTGAAACAGAATCTAGCGATATGATTATATCGGTAACAAACACGGCATCTGATTTGATTGGTGCATTGAATATGCTCGTGCCCAATACCAAGACATTTTTTCAGGTAATATATTTGTTAAAACCAGGGGAAACCAACCTGGACGATACATCTTCCGTGGAGGTAGGCTGGCCCAAAATAGACGGCCTGTTGGGCTCCATGGGTACTATCTGGGCCGGCTGATTCAAATCATTTCTAATCATAGCAACTGCCGATCCGTTATGCATGCAGGCGGTTGCATCCAACGGCAACGAGCGAAGATCACGATCAACGTGAGACGTCTGACCATGCGACGTAGGTCCCAGGGGAGTTGCATTCGCCCCCGATAGCTGATAATTGCCATGTGAAGTACTTCTCGTACGGGATGGAGTAAGTTGGCCAAGAATTATGCGGTATACTTGATTAGTGGGTACAACATGATCATGTTTACCTTTGTGACGACATGTGACAATAGTCCATTCAGCATCTTGCTCTTTATACCACTTCTTTTCTTCATATATCCAATTTGGGCCACCACCGCTCCATAGATGGAAATAACATTTGAATACACCGCATTTGAAGAAAGATTTACAAACCAGGAAGAAACCCACTGTCTTGGAACAAACTTTGAACTTGAAAACATTGCCCTTGATATGAGATACCTCAAATGATTCATAAGATCCACCCGGGCATGATGAGAGTGCCAAGCTCACATTGTGGGGGTTCAGATGGAAAGCAAATCTTGCAAAGGAGACCATAAGGTAGAAGCTATAGGAGGAAGAGATAGGGTTGACCGAAGATTGGAAATACTTACGGATCACACCTCTAAAAATGATGACCAAAAGAAAAATCCAATTGGTGAGCGATGGAGTGTGGATCACTGAATGGATCCATCGGTGAAGAAAGGGTTTATGGTGGAGAAATCAAGGTAGATCACGACCGGCGCCATGGTCGCCATAGGTGGAGGGGAGGAGAGGTGGAGCGCCATGTATGTCCTTGCTCTCGTACAACCTGTGCAACCTGGCACCTGACCCATTTGGTCACTTTGCCATATGTGGCAGACAACAAAGGCTGGTGAGGGAGTCCCGGATTAGGGGGTGTCCGGATAGCCGGACTATGACCTTTGGCCGGACTCCTGGACTATGAAGATACAAGATTGAAGACTTTGTCCCGTGTCCGGATAGGACTTTCCTTGGCGTGGAAGGCAAGCTTGGTGATACGGATATGTAGATCTCCTACCATTGTAACCGACTCTGTGTAACCCTAGCCCTCTCCGATGTCTATATAAACCGGAGGGTTTTAGTCCGTAGGACGAACAACAATCATACCATAGGCTAGCTTTTAGGTTTAGCCTCTCTGATCTCGTGGTAGATCTACTCTTGTACTACCCATATCATCAGTATTAATCAAGCAGGAGTAGGGTTTTACCTCCATCGAGAGGGCCCGAACCTGGGTAAAAACATTGTGTCCCTTGTCTCCTGTTACCATCTGCCTAGACGCACAGTTCGGGACCCCCGACCCGAGATCCGCCAGTTTTGACACTGACATTGGTGCTTTCATTGAGAGTTCCTCTGTGTCATCATCTTTAGGCCCGATGGCTCCTCCGATCATCAACAACGATGCGCTCCAGGGTGAGACTTTTCTCCCTGGACAGATCTTCGTATTCGGCGGCTTTGCATCGGGCCAATTAAGCTTGGCCATCTGGAGCAGATTGAAAGCTCGCCCCTGGCCACCGTGTCAGATTTGGAAGTTTGAACTACGGCAGCGGGCGTCCATGGAGACTTGATCTTCGACGGGTTTGAGCCGTAGCCAAGTCGCCCGCCATCACGAGGGCATGATCTAGCTCTGCCGCGAGCGATGTCCTGGAGGTCGCACCAGTGTCCGCTCCGATCTTTAGCTCGGAGCCGACTGCGCCGATCGAGGATGGGTGGCTGGACACCGCCTCGGGGGCTGCGATCTCTACGGCGATTGAGCCGTACACCTACCCCGTCCTTTGCGAAGCTCGTAACTCCAAGGTACCGGACTCCTATCCGGACTCCGAACCTTCCGCGCCCCCGCCAATCGAATCCAATTGGGCGCCGATCATGGAATTCACTGCCGCGGACATCTTTCAGCACTCGCCCTTTGGCAACATCCTGAATTCACTAAAGTCACTCTCTCTTTATCAGGAGAGCCCTGGCCGGATTATGGTCAGGAAGGTTGGGATGCGGACGACGAAGAAATTCAAAGCCCACCCACCACCCACTTCGTAGCCACTGCCGATGATTTAACCGACATGCTCGACTTCGACTCCGAAGACATCGACGGTATGGGCGACGATGCAGGAGACGACCAAGAACCAGCGCCCACAGGGCACTGGAAGGCCACCTCGTCATACGACATATACATGGTGGACATCCCAAAAGATGGGAATGGCGATGGAACAGCGGAGGATGACCCCTCCAAGAAACAACCTAAGCGCCGGCGTCAGCGGCGCCGCTCTAAATCCCGCCACAACAAAAACGGTGATTCCGACACGGGAGACAATAACACCCCCGGACAGTGCCGAAGACAACCCCCTCCAGCAGGATTCAGCGCAGGAGGATGGAGAAGCCAACCCTCATGAGAGAGCGGCAGAAAGAGAGGTAGAGGACGATAATTACATGCCTCCCTCCGAAGATGAGGCAAGCCTCGACGACGACGAATTCGTCGTGCCCGAGGATCCCGTCGAACAAGAGCGTTTCAAACGCAGGCTCATGGCCACGGCAAGCAGCCTCAAGAAAAAGTAGCAACAGCTTAGAGCTGACCAAGACTTGCTAGCTGACAGATGGACTGAAGTCCTTGCGGCCGAAGAGTATGAACTCGAGCGCCCCTCCAAGAGCTACCCAAAACGCAGGCTGCTACCCCGATTAGAGGAGGAAGCACCCAAACCTACATCACCAGCGCATGATACGGCTGACCGGCCACCTCATGGCCGCGACAGAGAGGCCTCTCGGCCCTCAACTCAAGCCGCACCCCAGTGCCGCTCAAAAAATACCAAGGCGCGGGGAAATGCGCCAGACTTGCAAGATATATTGGAGGACAAGGCAAGGAACACAAGATCGATCTACGGATCGCGTGAGCGCCCCACGACACGTGACGATAACCGTCACGCCGGATATGGCAACTCCGGCGGGCCGAACACAGTAGACAAAGCTCATTTGAGTTGCGTCGTGATATAGCCTACAGAGGCGCCGCACACCCACTATGCTTCACAGATGAAGTGATGGATCATCAAATCACTGAGGGTTTCAAACCCGTAAACATTGAATCATACGATGGCACACCAGATCCTGCGGTTTGGATCGAGGACTATCTCCTCCACATCCACATGGCCCGCGGTGATGATCTACATGCCATCAAATACCTCCCACTCAAGCTTAAAGGACCAGCCCGACATTGGCTTAACAGCTTGCCAGCAGAGTCAATTGGTTGTTGGGAAGACCTGGAAGCCGCATTCCTCGACAATTTCCAGGGCACATATGTGCGACCACCAAACGCCGATGACCTAAGCCACATAATTCAGTAGCCAGAGGAATTGGCCAGAGCAATACTGGACACGGTTCCTAACCAAGAAAAATCAAATTGTCGATTGTCCGGATGCAGAGGCCCTTGCAGCCTTCAAAAACAACATCCGTGATGAGTGGCTTGCCCGGCACCTAGGACAGGAAAAGCCGAAATCCATGGAAGCCCTCACAACACTCATGACCCGCTTTTGCGCGGGAGAGGACAACTGGCTAGCTCGTAGTAACAACATGACCAAGAGCCCTGGTAATTCGGATACCAAGGACAGCAATGGCAGGTCACATCACAACAAGCACAAGCGCCGCATTAACGGCGATAATGCTGAGGATACGGCAGTCAATGCCGGATTCAGAGGCTCTAAACCCGGTCAGCGGAAAAAGCCATTTAAAAGAAATACTCCGGGCCCGTCCAATTTGGACCGAGTACTCGATCGCTCGTGCCAGATACACGGCACCCCCGAAAAACCAGCCAATCACACCCACAGGTATTGTTGGGTGTTCAAGCAGGTAGGCAAGTTAAATGCCGAAAACAATGACAAGGGGCTGCATAGCAATGACGAGGAGGAGCCCCGGCCGCCGAACAATAGAGGACAGAAGGGCTTCCCCCCCGCAAGTGCGGACGGTGAACATGATATACGCAACCCATATACCCAAAAGGGAGTGGAAGCGTGCACTAAGGGACGTATATGCGATGGAGCCAGTCGCCCCAAAGTTCAACCCGTGGTCTTCCTGCCCGATCACTTTTGATCGAAGGGACCACCCCACTAGCATCCGCCATGGCGGATTCGCCGCATTGGTTCTAGACCCAATCATTGACGGATTCCACCTCACTAGAGTCCTAATGGACGGCGGCAGCAACCTGAACCCGCTTTACCAGGATACAGTGTGCAAAATGGGCATAGACTCATCAAGGATTAAACCCACGAAGACGACCTTCAAGGGCGTCATACCAGGTGTAGAGGCCAACTGTACATGCTCAGTTACAGTTGAAGTGGTCTTCGGATCCCCGGATAACTTTCGAAGCGAGGAGTTAATCTTCGACATAGTCCCGTTCCGCAGCGGCTATCACGCACTGCTCGGACGAACCACATTTGCAAAGTTCAATGCGGTGCCGCACTACGCATATCTCAAGCTCAAGATGCCAGGTCCTCAAGGAGTCATTATGGTCAATGGAAACACCGAACGCTCTCTCCGGACGGAGGAGCATACGGCGGCCCTCGCGGCGGAAATACAAAGCAGCCTCTTAAGGCATTTCTCGAGTCCGACTGTTAAACGTCCGGACGCCATCAAGCGCGCCCGGAGTAACCTACAACAAGACCGCCAGGCACGTTCCGAGCACGCATAGCAATGCGGCCCAAACCCCAGCCCTCGCGAAATTGCGAAACCAGTACTTCGCGTACATAATTATGCTCTGGAAATACCATGGGCATAGGGGGAGAGGCACGACCACGGCATGCCCAGAATGCGGCTCAACCGCACTGTGGGCTCCGATTGTGTCATTCTTTTCTTCTTTCTTTTTTACTTTCAGGACTCCGTTCTCACGAAGCCCTGTCCGACAGTAGAATTGCCGAACACACGATGCAACAGGCAGGGAAGCAGAAAGCTACGTCGAGTGTCCAGGTGGTCTCTATTACGAGCAATATACCTGTTTTACACACCATCCTGCACCTTACCCCTGGAGGGGGACATGTTAAAAAGTATCATCCCTTGCTTATCGCACTATTTGTATCGTTCTTCTCTTACTGCAGCCCTTTTGAATAAACTATACATAGCTTCTGCCTATTATTGAATTCCTTGTTTTCTATATATAAATGTTCATTTATGACATTGTGCAACCGTACACTTTGGTACGGGCAATACACCAGGGGCTTAAGTACCCCACAACATGGTGTGATAAGTCCGAACACTTTCACAAGTGCGGCACCCGAACTTAGAGCATTATATGCATCGGCTCCGAATCATGGCTTGGGTCAATAGTTGGGTTTGCCGGCTCCCATGTTTTGGTACCTTATGTTCGATTATATCGGCTAAGGTAGTATTTGGGAGAACCACTGCGATTTTGCCCCGGTTGAGCTAGGTTAAGCACCTCAGTGGAGAAAGCTAAAACTGACCGTCATGATAGGGCGAGAGCCGGTCGCTGTTCGAGAGGTTTCCGAGTCCCTAAAGACTTATTCTGCTTAGAGCGAGGAGTCGGCATTGTCCGGCCTATGCGTGGATAGGGCCCCGAACTCGGTCTTCCGAATACCAGGGGCTTCGCCAAAATTTAAAACTATAGAATTCTATGTCTAAGTGAGAGTGTTCAAGCATTATAGTCCGGTTGCCTTGTTCGTTGGGTTGAGCGCCTCCCTCGAAGGACCCAAGAATGGGAACAAGAGCGCTCAAGTTTATCCCGAACACCCCAGCACTCGTGGCATGGGGGCTGAAGCCGACGACTCGCCATCTCTCAAATTTAATACACGGCCACACAAAAGGTAATATTTTAAATTCAAAAGTGTTTCTTAGCGCATATGAACAAGTTTTCGGCATACAGGATAACAAATGCGAGTCTACTAAAAAATTACATCTGTGGAGCATTCATCCGCTATAAGGCGGGCACCCTTCAGGACGCCCTCATAAGACATTT
This sequence comes from Aegilops bicornis, assembly GCA_021605145.1. Taxonomy (NCBI): domain Eukaryota; kingdom Viridiplantae; phylum Streptophyta; class Magnoliopsida; order Poales; family Poaceae; genus Aegilops; species Aegilops bicornis. Next base: position 332,490,510 of record CM038672.1, on the reverse strand, counting down.
CAGGCTTGCGATGCTCCTTGCGCGGTGGTGGTCCGTCCGTCACAAGCTTCTCAGCGTCCATCTTGCCCAGTGCACCTTAGCACGGGCAAGGGCCCTCTGAGCACCTTCGATGCAGATGGAGCGCTTGACGACTTCAACCCATGGACAAAGGCGTCCACCAACCGCCTCACCAGCTGAAGTAGCTCCTGTGCATGGCTTCCTTAGGCCACACCGAACTATGAGGCCTTTCATGGCCTGTTCAGCCACCTTATGGAGCTCGACCAGCTGCTTCAACTGGTCGCTTAAGGGCACTGGTGTCCGCCTCGACATCTTGAGACCAGAACACCTTCTCCGTCGAGCTTCCCTCCTCGACTCGGTAGAATGCAGCATCGAGACACCTTCTTGAGGTAGATCTGCGAATGCTCTGGAGAGCTCCGGATTCGGGTAAGTAACAGATAATTCACTTTCACATGCTTGCTTTCCATATAGAATGCCTTACCGCCGCTATCTTCTTCATCGCCTCAATTTCCTGGAGGGCTTTTGGGCTTCGGCCTTAGCGGCTTTGGCGCTCTCAAGGGCGGCGAGCTCGGACTCTCGAGTCTTCGAGTCACGCTCCAAACTCTCGTGTTTTTCACGAGAGCCTGGAGCTCTTGTCGCACCTCCGCCACTCGTGCCTCCTGCTTCTCTCGCTCAGTGCGCTCACGCCGCATTGCTTTCGGCCTTGGACACCGCTTCCTTCAGGGTCGCCACCTCGTTCGTGGCCCCTGCAGTATTCACGTTATTCCTGTCATCTTTTGCAACCACATATTTTGAATACTCCCATAAGGTATTACTTACCTTCCTTGTCCTCGAGCTACTATTTGGCAAGTCCGAGCTCGTTCTCGGACCGCTCGAGGCTCTGCTTCAATGCATCAACCTCCATGATCGGTCTGACAGAGGTCGGCCAATGCAGCCTGCATTCCCATATGGACATATTATGTTAGACTCCTGCGTGTATCTTTTAGATCCTCAGTTCGGCTTTTTGTTTCCGAACACCAAACTGAGCATCAGGGGCTACTGTCTATGCGGTAATATTTTTATATATCTTAAATACATACCTCAAAGCCTGTTAGAAGGCTGGCACAGGCTTCGGTCAGCCCGATCTTGGCAGACTGAACTTTCTGGATCACCACACTCATAACAGTGAGGTGCTCCTCGTCGATGGAAGCGCCATTAAGCGCCTCCATCAAATCATCCGGTGCCTTCGGTTGGACGGAGGTCACCGGCGTCGCAGTCTTGCCCTTCTTACGAAAGGGTCGCCTGCCGGACTCCAGAACCACTGAAGGTTCAGGTACGAAGCCCTTTGGGGTTTTATCCCATTTGCGCCCGGAGTCCGGGAGGTCGCCTTGCGGCGCCTCCTGGGCCACCTCCTCCTGGCAGGGCCCCTTTTGGGACTCCACCCCGGCGTCATCCGCGGCGGGAGGAGTCTAGGCGGTCGGAAGTGAGGTGCTATTCACATCAAACGAATCCAGGGAGCCGCTCGATGAAGCGTCGAGCCCATCTTTGGGCGGGCTGCATGGTTATACTCGGCGTTAGAAGATGATGTGCGACAAATGGAACGCCATGAGTTATTCTAGTGTCCGGACACTTGCGATTTCGCCAGGGGCTTGGTCCTTGGTGGCCACTCCTCTCCGCCGTCGTCGGCGTTGGTGGTGTAGTCCGGAGGGAGGGTCCTTCCCTTCTTGGATCCTCCGGCCTCCCCAGTTGGGGCGGCCTTCCTTTTCTTCTCTCCCCCCACTGGGGGAGAGGCCTCTTTTTCCCCTTCCTCGTCTTCACGGGAGGAGTCCTCCTCGGAGTCATCGGACGATGAGTTCGACAACACCTGGCGCCAGGAACTCCTTTGGGTCCCCGTGACCTTCTTCTTGGCCTTCTTCTCCGGCACCACGTAAGGTGTCGGAACCAGCAGCCCCGTCAATCGGGCGTCCGCTGGGTCTTCTGGCAAGGGAGCCGGACAGTCAACCTATCCGGACGTCTTCTGCCAGTCCTGTCAAAGGTGGGGGAGTTTTAGATCCCGCATAAAGTCGAACTATGAAAAAAGAGTCCCGTAAAGGGTAAAATAGCTTACCTCACTGGCTTGATGCCGCGAGCTGAATCCGCGATCTTCGGTAGCGGATGCTGGAGCCTCGGCGCCCTTGAACAGCACCTTCCAGGCATCTTCGTACGTAGTGTCGAAGAGCCGGCTCAAGGTTCGGTGTTGTGCCGGATCAAACTCCCACAAGTTGAAGGCCCGTTGCTGGCATGGGAGGATCCGGCGGATGAGCATAACCTGGACTACATTGAAAAGCTTGAGCTTCTTGTCCACCAGGTTTCGGACGCAGGTTTGGAGTGCGGTCAGCTCTTCCGAATTACCCCACGTCAGGCCCGTCTCTTTCCATGAGGTGAGCCGTGTAGGGAAGCCAGATCGGAATTCGGGGGCCGCCACCCATTTAGAGTCGCGCGGCTCGGTGATGTAGAACCACCCCGATTGCCACCCCTTTATGGTCTCCACGAGGGAGCCCTCGAGCCATAGGACGTTGGCCATCTTGCCCACCATGGCACCTCCGCACTCCGGCTTGGTGGCCGCCCACTACCTTGACTTGACATTGAAGGTCTTCAACCATAAGCGAAGTGGGGCTGGATGCGAGAGGAAGGCCTCGCACATGACGATGAACGCCGAGATGTTGAGGATGAAATTCGGGGCCAGATCGTGGGAAATCTAGGCCGTAATAGAACATGAGCCCCGGACAAATGGGTGAAGTGGAAACCCTAGTCCATGGAGGAAGTGGTGGAGGAACACCACCCTCTCATGGGGCACTGGGGTGGGATGAGCTGCCCCTTGTCGGGGAGCCGATGTGCGATGTTGCCGGACAAGTATCCGGCTTCCCGCAGCTTTTCGATGTGCCCCTCCGTGACGGAGGAGGCCATCCACTTGCCTCCCGCTCCGGACATAGTTGGAGAAGGTTGAGGTGGGATGTGCGGACTTGGGCGCTGGAGCTCGAGTGCGCGGAAATGGATAAGCAAAGGAGGAAGAAGGCGTGTGTGAAAAAGTGGATCCTTATCCCCTTATATGGACGGACAAAGCTATGCGTCCCCACCAGCCTGATAAAACTCGCTTATCTCCCAAGCGCCGTAATCAATGGCGCGGTTGGGTTACCCACGCCTGTATTGATGAGAATCCCGGAATAAGGGGACACGATCTCTGCTTTGACAAGACGTGCCAAGGAAACCGCCTCGCTAAACACGCTGAGGTGGGACAGTAAAAACGATTCGAATAAAGGCTTGGCCGTGGTGTGATGCCACGCTGCGGAATACGTCAGCAGATTGAACTTGTGTAAATATGATTCTCTCTATGGTGGTATGTGTCGGCGTTCTGGGAATGGGGGTCCCCAGACTTGCCTGCCTGCGGCCTGCGGCGTGGCTCAAAGGCGGCCCAGGACGGCCCATCTTCATCAACGCAAGCTCAAGACCCTTGCGAAAGGGCCATGCCTCGCGGGTCGGACGACGAGGAGCTTCCTCAGGCACGGCCTCGTCAGGCGGCTCATGAGGAGGTAGAGAGTTCAAGGCAGGGTACCTCGCGAGATGCCCATGACGCAAGCCATGACAACCAAGGGCGCCAGCCGGGCGCCAGCCCGCGCAGTGTCCTCCTTTCCTATTTGGTGCAAAGGGAGGAAGCGCAGGCGAGAGTATCAAGCAAAGGCATCCGTTTCGGTGCAACAAGACCAAGACCAGCCCAGCGGCTGGAAGGGAGTCATCGTCGAACCCAAGCAGGCGCCATCACCAGCCTTTGGCAGGCGAGGACCAACTTTAGTCAGGATAAGTGTACCCGCTGTTCCCCTTCAAAATGGCCAATTGTTGGCGCCCTTCCTGCTCAATATTTGGGAACAGGCCCAGTGCCTTCGCCTATAAATAGGACTAGCCACCCGCAGGGTAGAGGGATCTGGAATCTAGACGAACATATAGAAAGATAGCAAGAGAACAAGCGAGAGATAGAGAGAGGCGACTGAACACCACCTAGCAGTTCATCGCACCCGCCAAGAACAAACCCTCGCGAGGCTGTTCTTCCTTGTACTATTCCTCATCAGCCCAAGAGGCAATCCACCACACCACAAACTAGAGTAGGGTAGTACACCACAACGGTGGCCCGAACTAGTATAAATTTTGTGTCTCTTGTGCTGCTCTGTTAGTAGTTTAGGTCCCTGCGATTCGGCGAGGTACGAGACGGTGGAGGGTCAGATCTCCGCGCGCACCCCAGTGTTCAAACCTCAAGGGTCTACCGGAACCCGAAATCCGACATTTGGTGCGCCAGGTAGGGGTGCGCCGGAATCTGCCTTTCGTCGCTTCGTTCTTCCTCGACCACCGCAACCATGTCTGACGCCCGTCGGGCTCGCGCCGAGCGCCGAGCCACCCTCGCCTCCCATGTCGCCCAGATAGCTCCCGTCGGCGGGCGCCCTCGTCGTTCCCCGTCACCTGCCGTCAATGCCGCCACCGGCCCGGCGGGGAACAAGCAGCAAGCATCGTCCCAGCACCCGTCCATGAGGCGGGACGGCCGCACCGCCACGCCTTAGCTCACCTCCGCTGGTTCTTCATCACGCGCTCCCCGCGCGGCCATGGAGGCCCGAGCTGCACTCATCGCGGCAAACGAGCTCCTGCGCTACCGCCCTGTCGACGATGTCTACGAAGAATGGCTCGACCGAGTCGCCGAGCTCGTCCGCGCTGCAGGAGGTGCCCCCGCACCGTCCGTCTCGCTGCACCGCACCCTGCCCCGCGTGGGCGATGAAGCTCTCGGGACGCCTCAGCCGCCACCTCCTCAAGAAGGCCCTGGCCCCAAGGCGCGCGACCCCTGGGCGGAACCCGTTCCGCCAGGCGCCGGCGCGGCAGGAGCAGAGCTGTCAAGAAGTTCCTCGCCCACAAGAAGCTGCCCGAGCGCTCCCGGCTCCAGCACGTCAGGACCCTGCGCTGCCCCCAGCCGCGGTGCAGGGAGGCCCGCAAGACCAAGCTCTCTGTCGTCCGAGGCGCTGCGCAGCGTCGCGTGGCCCGCCAAGTTCAAGCCAGACCTGCCTCCTCGCTACAACGGCATAGCTGACCCTACGGAGTTCCTCCAGCTCTACGAGCTAGGCATCAAGGCTGCCAACGGGGATGAAAAGGTCATGGCGAACTGGTTTCCCATGGCGCTCAAGGACGGAGCCCGCACCTGGCTCCTGAATCTGGCCCCAGGCATGATCTCTTCCTGGGCCGAGATGCGCACCCGCTTCATCGCCAACTTCCAGGGTACTCGCGACCGGCCACCCGCTGTGAGCGACATGCGCCGAATCAAGCAGCAGCCAGGGAAACCCTGTAGAAGTACATCCAGCGCTTCAACAACGCGCGCCTCAAGATCCCCAGGGTAACGGAGGAGGCCATCATCTCTGCCTTCTCCGACGGCGTGTGCGACGTCAAGATGAAGGAGGAGCTGGTGATGCATGAAGATCTGTGCACCTCCTTGGAGCTGTTCAACTTGGCGACCAAGTGCGCCAGGGCTGAGGAGGGGCGCCTCTCCCTCCTCGAGCTGCCTGCCGCGGATCCCGAAGAAAAGAAGTCCAAGGCCAAAGACGTGAAGCGCAAGGGGGCTGCCGTACTCGCGGCCGAACCAGACACCAAGCAAGGCAGAGATCAGCCCGAGTCCTCCAAGGGCAGTCGGTACTGCGTGTACCACGACCTCCACACCCACAACACCAATGAATGCCAAGAGCTCCGGGCCGTACGTGAAGGCAGGGTCGGCAGACGCCCCGAGCGCAGCGACCGGGGCTACGGCCGAGGAGGAGGAAGGAATGCAGGACGCTGGGAAGACCGCGGCCCGCGCCAAGGGTGGCGCGACCAACCTCACGAGGACCGCTGGCAAGACCCACCTCGCGAGGGGGGATGGAGGGATCAGCCTCGCGAGGATCGCCCGCAGGGGAACACAGGCCTCCCTCCATTGCCGCCACCACCAAGGAGAATTGAAGACCGTCATCAGGACGAGGGGGCTGGGGGCTTCCAGGAAGCGTGTGCGATCGCCTGCATCCTGGGTGGAGCTCAAGCCCCAGCCTCTCAGCGCATCTTCAAGCAGTTCGCCCGTGAAGTGAATGCAGTCCTCCCCAAGCTCGAGGCCACGCGCCCTCTCAGGTGGTCGGCGTGCGCCATCACGTTCAGCTCAGCGGATCAGCTCAAGTGCGCAGCCACAGCCGGAGTTCTCCCGATGCTTTGTTCCCCAATCATCAGCAATGTGCTAGTCACCAAGACCCTCATCGACGGCGAAGCAGGGCTCAACGTCCTGTCCGTGGAGACATTCAACAATCTTCAAGTGCCTTACAGTCAGCTTCAGCCAACCAAGCCTTTCTCCGGAGTCACCGACGTCTCCACGGTCCCGATCGGGCAGGTCCGCCTTCCTGTCACCTTCGGGGCTCACGACAACTACCACATCGAGCTTATGGACTTCGACGTCGCCCACATTCGCCTGCCGTACAACGCCATCCTCGGGTAACCAGCGTTGGCCTAATTCATGGCCGTAACCCACCATGGCTACAACGTCCTCAAGATGCCAGGAAGCGGCTGGGTCATCACGGTGCCCTGTGAGGAGAGAGACGCAGTGTGCTCCCCGGAGCGAGCCTTTCAGGCCGCATCGCTAGAAGACCCAGACCACAGCAGCAGGAGGCCTCCCGAGGCCGCACCCAAGAAGAAGAAGACATCGACCGGTCCGGCTCCTCAAGAGGCAGGCCCCTCAAGGGTCGCGCCGGGCCAGGGGGAGCCTCCTTCCATTGCATAGGAAAACGTGCCCGGCGCCCTCCTCAGGCAGGGCTCGGGGGCTCTCCCCTGGAGGGCCGCCGACCTCGCCAAGGTCACGAGGGAGGCGCTTGGGCACCACGTGGAGGCGTGCTTCGATGCATGTTTCCCGCAAGCAGGAGCAAGGCAAGGAGGGCCGAACCCTCAGGAGTTCGTCAGCAAGGCCATTCAGGAGTTACAAGAGTCAAGGGTCATGAGGGGCAGCCGCCGCCGCACTTGGGTGGCCCCCCATCCAGCGAGGATGGTGGGCTGCGCGTCTGCATCGACATACTAGGGCTCAACCGAGCAGCGTCTCAAGAGCGCCTCCGCCCTCGCGAGTGGGACATTGCAGGGTCCGCCCACAGCCACGTGCGCATGCCGTGTGGCTCGCCAACGCGGCAGCCGCGCACTGGCCTCATGAGGGACATCCCGAGGCTCAAGAGGCCAGGCGTTCCGTAGCCCTGGCGGAGATGGAGATGGTCTATGAGGAGCCACCAGTGCCTCCGGAGCCTCCCGAGGCCCCTGGGCCTGGGGGCTCATGAGGATCGGCTCCCGCAGCCCATCGAGTCTGCTACAACAATACCCTTTCGTCCCCAACATCACCAGGTGACATCTTTAAGTTTTATTTCCGGCTGGGAGCGCCTTCAGGTCAAGATTATTCCCAGGCCGCGTGGGTCCGCCCCTCGGCATGTATCCTTTTATTTCATGTCATTAGCCTATCCTGTTGGGGGCGCCTGGCTGCATCATCCCCAAGCCGCTCGGGCCAGTCCCAGCGGCATGTATCCTTCCTACTTTTTCCTTAGGATTATGCTCTCGTTCCACCATGCTTGTTATTTGGTACCTTTTCCTGGGTGACGGAATCTTGCACGTTAAAGGGGGGGTGCCTGAGCATCGCGACTCAGGGCTCCTACCGGCCCTCCGGCCCTCACCCTCTAGCCTTGTCCATGGCATCGCGACCTGGCTTGCCAGCGACGGCTGAGAACAGCCCGAGAGCCGGGACCCGAGGACATAGAGTTTCGTCATCTAAACCAGCTTGCGCGTTAATGGGGGGTGCCTGAGCATCGCGACTCAGGGCTCCTACCGGCTCTCCGGCCCTCACCCTCTAGTCTTGTCCATGGGATCGCGACCTGGCTTGCCAGCGACGGCTGAGACCAGCCCGAGAGCCGGGACCAAGACGAGAGCACCAGATCCGCCAAATTTGCAGGAACACACTCGAAGATAAGGCCCAGAGCCAGGCACAACCCGCCTTGAGGTAGGGCCCCATGAGTCCCGCGCTGGCTCACGGGTGCCCCAACACACCTCGCGAGGCCTCTCGTGCCTCTCCAAAGCAACTAATGGCAGAACTAACAATCGCCACGGCGAGCTCTTGTTCCTTTTGTGATGAACCTGCAGGGTCCCTCCAAGGAGCACGAAACGACCTCGCCACGCAATCTCTCGCCGGCCAAGGCACGGACCTAGCGCCGCACCAGGAGGCATTGTCCTGACCCTCGAGATAAGTCACCTTCCGGACACACTAGTTATCGCGACACCATCCCCACACTCAATGCAACCCCGTGTTAGCAACGTCGCTCTCCTTTCTCACCGAATGATGGCTGCTTGAGCGCCAAGGGGGACCCCCTGAGCATCGCGACGTAGGCTCTTACCGGACCTCGGGCCGCTCACCTCCTGGCCTTGACCACGGCATCGCGACCTGGCATACCAGCGACGGCTGAAGCCGCCTTGGGACTGGGACCTGTCGGCGCAGAGCATCAATCACTCACGAGGTCCGAAAGGAAGAAACTGAGCTAGAACGGAATGAGCATCTCGCACTGCCTCACAATAAGGATCATATTGACAAACGAAGCTAAAAACGTCTTACAAGCCCCCACGGGGTACATTCTTGCCTCCTCGCAGGAACAAAAGACGCGAATCCTAAGGAGTCCTACCTACAGGGACCACTGCGGCAGACGCCATCATCAACAGTGGGCCACCCGGTCCGGCGCCAACCCCATCCAGATCAGGGGCGACGGCTCGACGAGCTCCGCCCTACTCCGGGAGCGGCGCAGGCTCGGGGGCTCGCAGCTGTCGTCGCTCGTCTCCGGCGTCGCGAAGAGCTCGGCGGAGTCGCTGGATCCTCCGGCGCCTTCGTTGCCTGGGGAGCTGTCAAGGGAGTGGGCGGTCGGCCTCTGTCTCAATACAGCAGGACCCCGACCACCTCTCCCGGGGCAGCACTCCAGCCGGCGACCCTCTGCGTCGAAGACCTTGAAGGACACCACCGAAGCACCATCGTACTCTAGGTAGATCGTGAGGGCGCCCCTCGTCCTGCAGACCTGGGCGACCTCGCCCCAGCCTCGAGTCATGAAGACCTCGCCGGGGCAACTACCGCGACCTCTGCCCCGGTCACGAGGGTGCCGCAGCCGGCGTGCTGTAGCCAGGGTCCCAGGGGTTCCCCCTGCCGGACGACGGATGCGAAGAAAGAAGGAAGACGAATCCAAAACTTAGGAGGCGTGGCGACGCGAAGCACGAACTCCCGGCAGGAGCCCTCGGCGTGGACTCCAGGGGGGAAGACGCACACCTTCGTGACCCGCCGGCGTCGTCGGCGGCGCCGCCCGTGGCGCTCGGCGTTGCCTCCTTCAGAGCCGCCAACGTGCGCGTACAAGGGAAGAGGAAACCCAGGTGGCGGCCGCACGCACCAGGGCGTGGGTGCCTCCTGGCGAGCGCTCTTGCCCTGACACCAGAGAGCAAGCCGCTTCATTGGGGGGAGCAGGCCAGGATCCTCTTGAGGAGCCTTTCCCTTCTCTTCCGAGGAGAACCGGCGGATCGGAGCCATGGCAACCAGACGAAATGAGGAGGAGGAGAAGTAGAAGGATAGCCTGGAAGGGCGCGCGCCGTTCCGTACTTATAGCCGGTGAAGGCCAACCGTCGGCCTCCATGATCACCGGTAATCAAGACCGACTCTGCATGCTGGGACTTGTCGAATCCGGGTGGTTACCAAGGCATCACGGGGAAGCAGTGCGCACGCGTCCAATCAACCGCCACGGGACGACGAAGGAGGCCCAGGACGGCCCATCTTCATCAACGCAAGCTCAATACCCTCGCGAGGGGCCAAGCCTCGAGGGCGGACGACGAGGAGCTTCCTCAGGCACGGCCTCGTCAGGCTGGCTCATGAGGAGGCGGAGAGTTCAAGGCAGGGTACCTCGCGAGGTGCCCATGACGCAAGCCATGACGACCAAAGGGCGCCCACGGGCGCCAGCCCGTGCAAGGTCCTCCTTTCCTCTTTGGTGCAAAGGGAGCAAGCGCAGCGAGAGTATCAAGCAAAGGCATCCGTTTGATTGCAACAAGACCAAGACCAGCCCAACGGCTAGAAGGCAGTCATCGTGGAGCCCAAGCAGGCGTCATCACCAGAGCCTTTGGCAGGCGAGGACCAACTTTAGTCAGGATAAGTGTACCCGCTGTTCGCCTTCAAAATGGCCAATTGTTGGCGCCCTTCCTGCTCAATATTTGGGAAGAGGCCCAGGGCCTTCGCCTATAAATAGGACTAGCCACCCGCAGGGTAGAGGGATCTGGAATCTAGACGAACATATAGAAAGATAGCAAGAGAACAAGCGAGAGATAGAGAGAGGCGACTGAACACCACCTAGCAGTTCATCGCACCCGCCAAGAACAAACCCTCGCGAGGCTGTTCTTCCTTGTACTATTCCTCATCAGCCCAAGAGGCAATCCACCACACCACAAACTAGAGTAGGGTATTACACCACAAAGGTGGCCCGAACTAGTATAAATCTTGTGTCTCTTGTGCTGCTCCGTTAGTAGTTTAGGTCCCTGCGATTCGGCGAGGTACGAGATGGTGGAGGGTCGGATCTCCGCGCGCACCCCAGTGTTTGAACCTCAAGGGTCTGCCGGAACCCGAAATCCGACAGTATGTGGAACTTATTTTGCAGAGCCGGACACTATCCTTGTGTTCAAAATCTTCTATGAAGAATTTGGAGGAGGAACTCGCCTTGCAATGCCGAAGACAATATGCACGCCGGACTCGTCATCATTGAAGCCTGGTTCAGGGGCTACTGAGGGAGTCCCGGATTAGGGGGTGTCCGGATGGCCGGACTATGACCTTTGGCCGGACTCCTGGACTATGAAGATACAAGATTGAAGACTTTGTCCCGTGTCCGGATGGGACTTTCCTTGGCGTGGAAGGCAATCTTGGCGATACGGATATGTAGATCTCCTCCCATTGTAACCGACTCTGTGTAACCCTAGCCCTCTCCGGTGTCTATATAAACCGAAGGGTTTTAGTCCGTAGGACGAACAACAATCATACCATAGGCTAGCTTCTAGGGTTTAGCCTCTCTGATCTCGTGGTAGATCTACTATTTTACTACCCATTCATCAATATTAATCAAGCAAGAGTCGGGTTTTACCTCCATCGAGAGGGCCCGAACCTGGGTAAAAACATCGTGTCCCTTGTCTCCTGTTACCATCCGCCTAGACGCACAGTTCGGGACCCCCTACCCGAGATCCGCCGGTTTTGACACCGACAGCTGGGGTGATTTGCCGTCTGCGGCAGATGACAAAGAGGGCATGATGCGTCTGCTGATGTCAGATGGCAGATGTCAAAGGGGAGGGCATGTTTGCCGTCTGCTGGCAGATGACAAAGCCTCCCGTTAGCCACCTAATGTGGGTAACGTCAGTTATTTGCCATCCACCTTATTTACCGTCTGCCACCGACGGCAAAGGGGCCTTTGCCGTCTGCTCTGCAAAAACAGACGACAAATTAACTTTTTACTGTAACTAATATTGTCGGGAACCTTTGCCGTCAGTGGCTGAAGGCAAAGACCTTTGCTGTCATCTTTGTAGTCCTTTGTCGTCTGCCATGGCAGACGGCAAATCACCTAATTCTTGTAGTGCTTGGTGGAGCACAAAAAATGGTAAGAGTAGAATAACATGCACTCATCACCAAAGATACAAGTGATTGATCATACACAATAATCATAGAGATAGACATGCAAGCACACATTAAGCACAATATGATCAAACACATGATCATACAAGGTATCTCACGAGCATAACACAAATGTAGCATCAATTAGCAACAACCAACCAAAGTAGCAAGGAAAATTAGAACCAACAAAGAAGCAAAAGACTCTCTCTCTCTCGAAGTCTATGATCTATACACTTTCTCCCCCTTTGGCAACAACTTACCAAAAAGTTCAAAAACGTATAGTCCTATACAACACTCTAGGAATGATCTCCGGGAGCTCCTGAAGGGGTCTTCTGGCTTGTATATCCGGTGTGCGTAGACGGCATTGAGAGGATTCCATATGCAAATGCTTCTGCTGATGTCTGTGGAGCTGGTGGAGTTGACACTTGAGGAGCAACTGTGGCTGGGTGGCAGGAGCAGAATGAGCAGGCCTCAAGTCTGCAACTGGCTCAACAGAAGACCCGTGTGCCCTTGGCACTGACTGGAATCTATCTGTAGTAGGTCTCTCATCAATGTCCTCAGCATTATCTGTCAGCTTCTCAACAATAGTCTGAATCTTAGTGACCTTCACATCAAGGTTGTACATCTTGTCTTCCACAATGCTCTCTAAGCTCTGCTGATTCTTAGTCAAGTTGGCCGGACTCTTCTCTATCCTTAGGTTAGCTTCTAGAAGATATGTGAGCTGATCTTGCTTGGTCTTGAGATTCACAATAGATGCATCTGGAGCACTTGCTGCCTTTGCTGCTTTAGCAAACTTTGCCTTCTCTTCCTTCTCTTAGGCCTCAACAGATGTAGGATGTGAAGCATCCATGACAACTTCATTGTCCTCATATTCTGGCCTAAGAGGTATTGTCAAGTAGTTATGTTCCAGTTTCAACCTTGGAATTGATCAACATATGAAAGCGTGGTGCATATCCACATGACATATTTTGGTCAACAACTGTCCTCTTGAGTGTCTCAACTATCAGAATCATTACCTTGAACTTTTGGGGAACATCAAACAGATGTAGCAGGTTGATGGAGTGACCACGTATCATCCTATGATCTCCAAACTTAGGGAAGAGGGTATGCCTTAGTGTGGTGTTTGTGCTGGTCAATCCAGCAAGCAGATAGTATATGGAACCAAACTTGTGAGTCTCCAAGGCATCTTCAGGAATGGGCTTGTACATGTGAGCCATAGAGTTGTGATCCTTCCTGGGTTTGCCATGTACATCAATATCATCTTCTTCTCCTTTTGGAGCATTGATGAGCTCAGCCCACTCAAAGATTGATGACTGGTACCTGGTGCCCTCAGTCATCCACACTATCTTCCCATCTGGATAGAAGTGTGAAGTGGAGTAAAATTGCATCACCATCTCATCGTTCCACTTGGTGAGCTCTTATCCAACAAAACCATCAACGCCATTCAGCCTAAAGCACTCATGAACATGGGGAAAGTAGTACTCATTGGCATCAATGTACTTCTAGTCAACCCACTTCATGTCACACACAATGGGCTTCTTGTCAAGCAACACTATCTCATAGAAGTCATGTTGTTCTCTAGTGTGGAAACGGTAATCAACATCAGTCCTCCTCCTTGTGGCATATGGATCAGTCTTTCTCCATAATCTCAGACTTGCATAATTTCTCAGTTGCATGTTCTCAACCACTGGATGATCATCATTGTGGTATGGAATATTTGGCTTCAATTTCCTGAGCACTAGTGGCTCATCATCTTCTTGAACCTCTGGCACTGGGGCCTTGTTCTTCTCTGCAGCAGGAATGTTCCTGGTGGATCTCTTTAGAGCTGAAGTCTTGGGGGCAAACTTGGGCTTGGGCTTGGAGGGAGCATCACCAGTCTTAATGGCATCCGCCATCAATTTCCGAGACTTGGCAGGTGGTGCTTCAGCTTGCTCTTCCTCCTCATCATCTTCCTCATTAGCATCCCTCGTCATGGATGGTCTACCAATGACTCTGGCAATGGTTTTCTTCACTCTCTCCTTCCTCTGTCTGGTAGCAGCTTTAGGCAAGTTTCTTGGGGTGCTTCTGCTACCGTCATCATAGTTGCCACTTGGGCTTGTGCCCTCGCTAAGGTTGACCTATTCCTCTGATCTATTCTAACTGTCACTAGCTTCTGACATCCCTCACTAGATGAGCATCACAAAAAGCAGCTTGTTTTTACAAAAAATGAGTTAAAATCTTAATTTTAGTTTTCTGCAGAAAGCATTTCGGAGCTACCGATATGATAATATCGGTGACACTGAAGCACTTATAGAGTCTAAACATACAACATTGGTCAGACCGAGTTGTAGTTCGGTGACTCCGAGATGCTAGGGTTTCACAGAGATGCTTTCGGTCTCACCGATCAGTACGCTTCGGCCAGACCGAGTTGTACTTAGTGCAATGGCCAGGGCCAATCGATGGGACCGAGAACTCCATTTTGGTTAGTCTGAGATGAGCTCAGCGGAAACCTAACCCTAAGATTTTGCATCAAATCTAAACTAAAGGAATTCTTTGCTGGATAGAATGATTTCATATGTGGAGCGGAACTAGGAAAGAACTTTGTGCATTGAATCGGATAAAGGAATTGGCACAAAGCAGTCGAACCATACCCTAACTTGGTGATGGCTCGCTACGGCGGCAACGACAGAGAGGATTCCAGTTGACGGTGGCGGAGACCTACGATGATGGCGCACATGCAGAGATGGTGATGATCCGGAGACCAAGGTGCGGTAGCAATGGGGGTGCGGGCGTGATGAGTTTGAAGAAATTTCCAAACGTTCGGTCTGCGGGGTTATATACCCATGTGCTGTTGGTGGCACCGAATGGAGATAATCGGTGGCACCGAGATGCAAAACTGCAGGCAGTAATAGCAACTCGGTGAGACCGAGTGGATCTAATCGGTAGCACCGAGATAGAAAAAGCTAGATCAGTCTATTGCATTCGGTGAGACGGAGTTGGAATGGTTTGTTAGGCCGAAATGCATTAGAAGGTTTTGGAAGTCATCCCTTGACGGATCGGTGGCTCCGAGTGCTCCTCACCCGGAGGGTCCGAAAAAGACTTGTTCAATTTTTGTGATGTAGCATGAATAGAATTGGAGAAGAGAAAAAACATAGATAGCTAGAGGAAGTACTTAGGCATACTTGTTCGTCCATTTGGTAAATAGAATCCAAACAATCAAAACCACAAATGGATGTCCTCGAATGGAGAAATCATGCAACCAAAATGATCTCACAGTAATATAGCAAATGAAATATGTGACCAAGCATGCATAAACACTCTAGCATCTATCAAGAAATTGGCGATGACTAGGTCATCTATATATGAGTATATTGACTGAGGAGTCAAATGAGAACATTTTATTGTAGGTCATACTCATCGTTTAAGCACAAGTGGGGGTACCACTTTTGCATAAAGCATTGATGTGTTTCACACAATTAGAGTTGCTTTAGCCTAATATTTACAGTAAAGCTCCCCCTAGATGTGATATCCCCCTAAGAGGGATGAACTAACCTTGGGTTTTGTCGATGATGACTTCATGTAGATGTTGAAGATGTGGATACTCGATGTTGATGTACATCTTTTGGTGCAATCCATTGGATTATTGCACATTAAATACCTACACGGGTTAGTCCCACAAGGAACATACAACGATATCCATAGACATAGAGTTAAACACACATATGATGTTGTCCATGAAAGCATTAGGTTACCTTGTCCCTTGTCTTACCAACAAGAGGGTTTTTGAGTACATGAACTAGTGCAAGATATGAAAGTTGATTGCACATGTCCTGCCAAAATGAATATGAGTGAAGTATGTTGGTGGAGTCACCCTCAAGAACACTCTAGTTCTTCTTCTTTGGGATCCACATCAACTTGATGGTAATCCTTGGGGTTGTAGTCGTACTTGACGAAGTAGAATTTGATGTAGTCTTCGGTAACACAATTGGTAACACACATCCTCTTCCCGATCAGTTTGCTCCTTCCCTTAACGTGCATGATCAGCCTAAACGCAAACCAACCGTCCGATGCGCGGTGTATGGTTTTTACGGCCACGTGGAACAATCCTACCATCGACGTCGTTTCAACGAGAAGTGGCAGTGGAGACCAAAGATTTCTCCTTCTTCCCACTTTACCCCTCATGGTCCGGCTTCCGCCTCGGTTTCTACCACACCGCAGCTCTGCCCACTCGCGTCACATCACCAGCCACCACCATCACTGCCCTCCGCCGCTCCACCGTCCATGGCGAACTACCCTCTCAATCCGGTGCCCTTCCTCCCTCCGGGTTTTGCCGTTGAGCCCGGCCCGACAGATCGCGTCGTTCACAGTGGCATGGTTGTCGGACCTATCCTGCCGCTCAACCACGATTTCCTCGCCGTCCCTGAAGCCAGTGCGTATGTCCCCCTGCATCGCCGTGCGGCCATCTGCAACATGGTCCAAGGTCTGCTTCATGAATCCCAGCTTTTTACTATTGAATCAATCGACCAGCCATTTGGCATTGGTATCTTTGGATTTGCAGATTCTTTCATGCGTGACTCTACGGTCAATACTCCTCTTGAACTGGAAGAAGAAGACCTTTTGATTACTTTTGTGCCGCACAATGAAGCTCTCAATCGCCGCACCACCTCTTTTGGCCCTGAGGTCTGGCTCATGTTCTTCGGATTCCCATATGACTATCAGACGGATTACTACATTACTAAAGCCCTGGGTGGCTATGGTTCCCTTGTTAGTTGGTACAACCCACGGCAGGACAGGAGGTTTATGCTCATCAAAGCCTATGTTTTGCGCCTCCGCCTGATCCCCAAAAGTTTCATTGTCTGGCAGTTGGGTGGTGCCAGGGATTGCTGGACTGTTCGGATCACAATCCTCAGAAGCAACGACTGGAATGGCCTGTTACCTGAAGTGCTTCCTCCCGGCGAAGAGGATCCCCCAGCTGATGGAAATCCACATCCACTGTTTGGACCTGAGTTGACTGCTGAGCAGTTGTATGAACAGTAGGTGCACAACTGGCTAGTGCAAAATGGAGTCCCCAATGCTGACAATGCCAACCAGGGCAATGGACCTCCTCAGAACAATGGTGGTTGGGGGTAATGGGCAGCTCCTCCGGCTCATCAGTTGCCTCTCCTTCCTCCCCATCTTGTGAATTATCAAGCTTGGCT
The DNA here is from genome assembly GCA_021605145.1 of Aegilops bicornis. Lineage (NCBI taxonomy): Eukaryota > Viridiplantae > Streptophyta > Magnoliopsida > Poales > Poaceae > Aegilops > Aegilops bicornis. The sequence continues at coordinate 332,473,641 of CM038672.1, read as the reverse complement.
GGCAGCTCAAGGTCTCACCTTCCAGCATGGTATTGTTCCGGAGGATAATATTTCTGATAACCCAATGGAGGCTTGGAATGACACCTTCTCATCCCCTGATGACAGCTCTGCCTCTACTGAAGATGCTCTGATTTTTTTCCCTATCGCTGAAGCAACCCTGTCTGAAGCTCAGGATGCTTTGAATATTACTGTCAGCATGCACAACCATGGTCACTTCAGCCTCTTGGCCAATGGATCTGACCTGCTGAATCTTCTGTTGTCAGACCCAATTCACAGACAGCTCTTGAACAACTTCATCTTCCAGGCTTTGCACCCTACATTGGCCACCATTGGTCCGTGGAGCTCCGGATACGGTATGCGCTCTGCAAACGTGGAAGTTTCTGTGTGGGTTTCTTGTGACATCAATGGCGTTATTCTTTCTCAGCTGCCACCTCCTCCAGTTTCCTCTGTGGTCCTGGAAGAAATTTCTGAAACGTCTCTGCAACACACACAGCTTTTGTTGCCCTCTACGACTGACGCTACTCAAACTGCAGTTGCCCCTATGGTTGCTTCTCTGCCTATGCCTATGGTCGAGTCTGGTACCTTACCACCACAGGATGACAACACAAAGCAGGGTTAACCAAGTTATGCTTGCCACTGCTGTCAACACCTCTGCCGAGCCTGCTGGTCTTGCTGCTGTGAACTCCATCTTGGAACCTGCAGGTCTGGCTGTTGTGACTCGTGGTCGTCGGGCTCGGGCACCTGCTCCAATCTCCACTGTTAAAGTGCGTTGAAGCAATCGCTCCAACAAATACAATGGCTTCAAGGTTAACCAGGTGATTGAAACCCGCACTACCAATTCCAAGGTTAAACCCAGGATGGTTCCTTCGATTGGATCCTCCTCCTCTGCTATGGACTCAACCTCTGAGATGTTCCTCCTACTCCTGTCCATGTCCTTTAGGCGATTGGTATTAACAAGTGTGTTGTTTCTGCGGCTGAACTGACTGAAGATCTTCTCACTGTGGCACCTGCTCCACCTCCTGCCTCGACCGATCACCCAGGTACACTGGCTAGTGTTGATCTGCCTGCTGACGATGGGCCCTCCAGGGCCTAGTCCATTTATTCTCTATGCCCCTTTTGCGTAGCTGGGAAGTGCTCTGTTGGAACATCCGTGGCATCAATTCTGATGATAAACAACTTGCACTTAATAACGCCATTAGATCCAGTGGTTGTTCGGTTGTTTGCATCCAAGAGACAAAGAAAACCTATTTTGAGTTATCCTTTATTAAATCCTGTTGCCCTAGACAATTTGATCAGTTTGCATACGTCCCATATCAAGGAGCTTCGGGTGGCTTAATCACTATATGGAAAAGTTCTATGTTTACTGGTGATGTGGTGTTCTCGTCTGATTTTGCTTTGGTCATTAACTTTACTAGCACTTTATCGCTCATTCTTGGACGCTGGTTAATGTTTATGACCCATGTTCGGGTGACGCGCATATTATGTTTACCAATTAGCTTTATAATCTGGATATACCTAGCTCGCAATATTGGCTCCTAGTTGGCGATTTCAATAACATTCGTGCGCCTGACAATAGAAACAAGCCTGGGGGGTGTCCGAATGACATGTGCACTTTCAATGACATTATCGCAAGCAAATCCTTATTGAATTACCTATCAAGGGCCGATCATATACTTGGAGCAATATGCAACAAGACCCACTACTTGAACAACTAGACTGGTTCTTTACCTCGTTGCATTGGACCAATGTATACCCCAATACCCTGGTCAAGCCTCTTGGTAAGCTTGTCTCCGATCATGTACCCTGCATTATTTCCATCCAAACATGCATTCCTCGTAGCAAGGTGTTTCACTTTGAGCCCTTCTAGATTTTGCACCCCGGCTTCATGGACCTTGTCCAAGATATTTGGAACAGACCAGTTAGAGCACAAAACGCTGCGACTATTCTCTATCAAAAATTCAAAGCTCTGCACCACACCCTAAAATCTGGAGCAAAAACCTCTCTCGACTATCCGTAGCCATTGCTAACTGGAACGAAACCCTAGCGCATCTAGATGCACTTGAAAATATCAGAGCCCTATCTATTCCGCAAGCAAACTTCCGGAATATCATCAAGAAACACCTGCTGCGTCTCCTTAAATACCAAAACTAGTACTGGAAGAAGCGCTGCACAATTAGGTGGATCAAGTTCGGGGATGAGAATACCAAAATTTTTCAGGCTGTTGCCACTGAAAGATATCGCTGCAACAACATTGCAAGCTTCAGAAAAGAGGATGGCTCTCTCATTGACAGTCATGAAGGAAAAGAAGCGCTCCTGTTCCAAACATATACTGATCGCCTGGGTACTTCGCGACCTGCAGAAATGAAATTTAACTTGCCTCACGTTATGCAACACCACGATGATCTAGACCAGCTAACTGAGCCTTTTACCCACGATGAGATTGATGCGGTTATTAAAGAAATGCCGGCCGATCGAGCGCCAGGCCCGGATGGTTTTAGTGGTGCATTCCTTAAAGCTTGTTGGCCCATTATCAAACATGACTTCTACAACCTTTGTGAAGCATTCCACCAGGGGGACTTGGACCTCACTAGTATAAACGATGGATTGATAACATTGATTCCAAAGTCCAACTCATCGAAAACTGTCAATGACTACCGACCGATCACACTCCTCAATTGTTGCCTTAAGATGATCACTAAGCTACTTGCCAATCGCCTGCAATGAGTCATTCTAAAGATTATCCACAAGAACCAATATGGGTTTATAAAGGGGAGAATGATACAGGATTGCCTTGCCTGGGCCTTCCAATATATACACCAATGCCATGCATCGAAGAAGGAAATTATCTTACTGAAACTGGACTTTGCCAAAGCCTTCGATACAATTGAACATGCTCCCATGCTGAACATTATGAAACACCTGGGATTCAACGATAAGTGGCTCTCTTGGACCAAATGCATCTTCTCGACAGGGCGTTCATCGGTTCTATTGAATGGTGTGCCTGGCCAACAATTTCACTGCCGCACCGGTGTATGACAAGGGGACCCGCTTTCTCCCTTGATCTTCGTCATTGCGGCTGATCTCCTCCAAGCAGCTATCAATGACGCTTTTAGACAAGGCAAAATTCAGTTGCCCTTCCCTTGCGTTGGTCAAACGGACTATCCGGTAATCCAATATGCAGACGACACGATACTGGCCATGCCTGCATGCCCCCAGCAAGCCACAGTCATCAAAGAAATCCTTGTGGATTATGCATCCTCCATCAGCCTCCAAATTAATTTACACAAGTCTAGACTGATCCCAATTAACCCGTCGGAGGAAACTGCCCTGGCATTCGCAAACCTTTTTGGGTGTTCAGTTGGGTCCATGCCATTTGCTTACCTTGTTCTACCTCTCGGCACGACTAAACCAACCGTCCTTGATCTCATGCCCCTAGTTTGCAGCGCTGAGTGTTGCCTCACCTCCACGATCGCAATGATGTCCTACGGTGGCAAACTCTCTTGGCTTAATGCTACCATCACATCCCTACTCATTTACGCCATGTGCACACTCATGTTCCCGCTCAAGCTGATTGAGATGCTCGATAAAATCTGAAGGTGGTGTCTATGGACCAAAAAGAGGGAACAAGGGGACAAATGCAACTCTCTTGCCGCATGGGACATGGTCTGCAAACCCAAAAAACATGGTGGCCTAGGGGTTATCAACATTAAGGTGAAAAATGATGCTCTGCTCATGAAATTATTACACAAATTCTACAACAAGCTCGATGTCCCTTGGGTACATCTCATTTGGAACACAAACTATGCCGACAAAGTCCCTCATGCTACAAATCAAGTGGGCTCGTTTTGGTGGCGGGATATCCTCAAGCTCACGCCTGTCTTCCGAGGGATCTCACAAGTCCGAATCGTGTCGGGCACAACTGCTCTAGTTTGGAAAGATCTTTGGGCGGTGGACGTTCTGGAAAATTCGCACCCTCACGCGTTCTCCTTTGCCATTCATGAGGACGAGACTCTCAAAGATTTCTTGGAGAGCACGGCGTCGTCGGAAGCCTTTCACCTACCGCTTTCTCCCCAAGCCCTGGCCGAGGTCCAAGACATTCAACGGATCTCCAAGCACATGCACCCGTCCACATCTATTAATGATGTCTAGCATTATACCTGGGGGAAATCTGTCTACCAACCGGCCATTTACTACAGATTCTTCTTTCGAGACGCCAACACCCACCCAGCTTTCTCCCTTCTCTGGCGCTCTCGCTGCATCATGAGGATCAAAGTCTTTGGCTGGCTTCTAATGAATGACCGACTGAATACACGTGATATGCTCAAACGTCGACACTATGACATAGGTGATGACCACAGCTGCTTGCTCTGCGGTAACAACGACGAGGAAACAGTGGACCATATGATCTTCACTTGCTCATTCAGTCAATCTTGCTGGCAAATACTTCGGATTAGCTGGCCACCCTTCACCTGCCGCCTCCAACTTCTTCAACATGCTAAAAACTCCTGGGGGCGCCCACTCTTTTTTGAAATCTTCTTGGTGGCTGCTTGGAGTCTTTGGAAGGAAAGAAACAATAAACACTTTAGGAGGATTACACCAACCGTCAGTGGGTGGCTGAAGAGATTCAAGGACGATTTGGACCTCCTCCAACATTGGACTAGGGGGAGTCACCCTACTTTCATTTCTTCTTTTATTTCTGAGCTGCACTAATAGTAACAGCTCTGCCCCCTGTCTGGGCAGGTGGACGCCCATGTGTAAAATGTAAAAGCATTTGTAACACCCTGGCCATATATATATATGAAAACACAGTAGGAGCCTTTCCTACTGCTCTTCCCTAAAAAAATGTAAATAAACGAGTTTCCCCGGCAGGATATCCTGCCGGCACCCTCGTTTGTCCGCCGGAGAGCTCCGTCTGCCGGGGAACAGACAGAGGGGCCAGCCCCTGCCAACTCCTTTTTATCAAAGGCTACTGCGACCATCCTGATTGAAGCAACGTTCAAGTCATGGATGGGAGCACCTAAGTTTCAAAAAGAGAGGCGAGGTTTCCTCATGCAAAGTTATAGCTTTACAGAACACTAATGGACAGGAGGTAAACTTATCTGTTTGGCTCTGCCAGGAATCGCAGTGCCGTGCAATCTTCTCGTCGTTCGTCGAAGTCAAGTTCACGGCAGGAACCTGCAACACCATGTAGATGAAAATGAATGCAGGATGCAATCCTATCTATTTGCATATGCAAATTCTCATGAAATGCTTATGCATCTAGGTGTGCTCATGCATGCATGCAATCTTAATTGGTGCCCCCTACAACGCTTCTTTACCTTCTCTTGCACGGGTTCATCGCCCCGGCTTTGTACAAGGGGTTACATGCAGCTGAGGCAAGGCCTGTACAAAAGGGTGGCTGCCGGGCAGTGCCCGGCAGCTTCGTGCATTACGGGTTGTACTTACGGGGATGCTCAATATTCCATGAGTTTTGCAACGGTGTGCCATCTCCAGTCTCCAGACGGACTGCGCCAGGTCTGGTGACTCGTACCACCCGGTAAGGGCCTTCCCACTTCGGTGATAGCTTGTTTGTACCCTTGGCGGACTGGACACACCTAAAGAGAAGGTCACCTTCCTCAAAACACCGAGCATGAACCCTGCGGCTGTGATAGCGACGCAGGGCTTGCTGGTAGCATGCAGCACGCATAGCAGCCCGGAGACGGTTCTCCTCAAGTAGCACAGCGTCGTCACGCTGGTGCTGACCTTGCGCTACTTCATCGTAGGCAAGCACTAGAGGAGACCCGTAAACGAGTTCCGTGGGGATAACTACTTCTACCCCATAGACTAGGGAGAAGGGAGTCTACCCGGTAGCTCGGTTAGGTGTCGTTCTGAGGGACCAGGGAACTACAAGCAACTCCTCGATCCACCGCCTTTCGTGCTTCTGCAGCGTATCGAAAGTCCTTGTCTTGAGTCCACGAAGCACTTCAGCATTCCCCCTCTCAGCTTGTCCATTGCTCCGGGGGTGTGCCGCAGAAGCGAATGAGATCTTGCATCCGAGGGCATGAACATATTGCATGAAGGCGTGGCTCGTGAACTAGGTGCCGTTGTCAGTGATGATCCTTGCCGGAACTCCCAAACGACACACCAATTCTTTCAAGAACTTGTTAGCTGACTGAGCAGTCACCTTTCTCACAACAGTTAGTTCCAACCATTTTGTAAACTTGTCGATGGCAACGAACAAGAATTCAAAGCCCCCGATTACTCGGGAGAAGGGGCCGAAGATATCAAGCCCCCAGACCAAAAATGGCCATGATAGAGGGATTGTCTGAAGGGCTTGGGCAGGCAGGTGTGTTCTCTAGGAATGGAACTGGCAGGCTTCACATGTCGTGACGAGCTCAACTACATCTTGGAGGGCTGTGGGCCAATAGAATCCTTGCCGGAATGCTTTCCCAACTAATGCCCTTGATCCAATGTGTGAGCCGCACATTCCTCTGTGAATCTCAGCCAACAGTTCCTTTCCATTCCCGGAGACACACTTCAATTTCACACCGTTGGCCTTTCGACAAACTGATACATACTGGCCCTCTGGGCTACTTTCTCAGCTTCATCTTGGTCGCCGGGAAGTTCTCCGGTTTGGAGGAAGCGGACGATGTGCCTTACCCAAGTTGGAGCCTGGGGCTCGGCAACGAGGACTAGCGGCACCTCCTCGCCTGCGGGAGCACCAGCCTTGTTCGCGGGGTCCATAGGCCCGTATGGAGGGGGTGATCCGGCAGGCTGTGAAGAGTTGTTTCCGGCAGGGTCTCTGCCGGGAGAGGATGGCTCTGCCAGGAGAGGCTTACCGTGGTCCAACTTTCTCCCTTTCCGGGCCATTGTGGCTAGTAATACGGAGGGTTGAGAGAGATGGAGAACAAAAGTTCCTGGTTCCATAGGAAGCTTGTGCACATCACACTTTGACAGGTGATCAGCTGTGCTGTTTTCCACACGGAGTACGTGCTCTGTTTGCAACCCATCAAAGTGCTCCTCCAATCTCCTTACGTCCTCGACGTATGCTTTAATCAATGGACTTTGATAATCCTTGTTGACTTGTCTCACCACAAGTTGTGAATCTCGTCAAATGATCAACTTCTTAGTTCCCAATTCTGCTGCAATCCTGAGCCCGGCAAGGAGCCCTTCATACTCAGCTGTATTGTTGGTGGCTTCTTCCCGGGCAAAGTGCATTTGGACGACGTAATTTAAGTGCTCCCCGGAGGGGGCAATAAAAAGCACGCCAACCCCTGCACCTTGTAGGGAAAAAGCACCATCAAAATACATGATCCATTCTTGGGGTGATTCCTTGCCGGGGAGAGCTGTTTCTGTTACTTCCTCATCAGGGGTTGTCGTCCATTCTGCAATAAACTCTACCAACGCCCTGCTCCTAATAGTTGATGTGCTCTCAAACTTCAAACAAAAGCTGGATAACTCCAAAGCCCACTCCACTATTCTGCCAGTAGCCTCAGGGTTTCGGAGTATCCTTTGCAATGGAAACGAGTGACAACCGTAATCTCATGGGCTTGGAAGTAGTGGCGCAGTTTCCTTGAGGCCATGATGAGGCCAAAGGTCAATTTTTGCACACTAGACTACCTTGATCTAGCCCCTTGTAACAAGGAGCTAACAAAGTATACTGGGGGCTACACCACTTTCTTCCTTGGCACGTCCTTGGGGTTGCTCTCGTTGCCGTGCTCACTGCTGTTCTGATCCTTCCCTAACTTTGTCGTGACTTGGCCACTTTCTGCCTCATCCACCTCTCGCTGTGCTACCAAGGCCGGACTGACCACTTGGTTGGTTGCCTCCAAGTAAAGTAATAACGGCTCCATAGAGAGTGATGAACAATGTTTTCTCCTCATCCTCTTTGGACATGAAGATCTGGTGATATTCGGAGTATGCATCCAGAAAGGAGAGCAAATCCCAACCTGAAATGGAATCCACGATCTGGTTGATGCGCGGCAAGCGGAATGGGTCCTTCGGGCAAGCCTTGTTGAGATCCATGAAATCAAAGTAGAGACTCCATTTCCCATTTGCCTTCCAGACTACCACTGGATTTGCCAACCACATAGGGTGTAGTACTCCTCTAACCAAACCAGCTGCCTCTAATTTCTTGATCTCTTTGGCAATGAACTATTGCCGCTACAAGGCCTGCTTTCAGGCTTTCTGCTTGACGGGTCGAGCGTGTGGGTAGACAACAAGGTGGTGCTCAATTACCCTCCTGGGAACACTGGGGATATCAGATGGTTGCCAGGCAAACACATCGATATTCGCCAGCAGGAAGGCAACGAGCGCACTTTCCTATTTGTCATCAAGGGTGGCGCTGATAGTGAAAGTACCATCAGCGCCAGCCAGCCCTGCCAGGACCCTCTTCACTTGGGGTGCAGCAACCTTGGATCTCTTGCCGTTGGAACACTCCGACACGTCGTCAACGGGTGTCGTGCACTCGGAGGGGGCACGCTTCCCGGACTCCTTGCCGGAGGCCCTACAATCCCTCTTCTTTCCTTTGCTTTCTTTGGCGGGAGCTGATCTTGCCGCAGCCTCTGCCGTGACCGCATCCCGATACATCTTGTCTATGCAGATAATTGCATCCTTCTCATTCGATAGGATAGTGATGACTCCCAGTGGCCCAGGCATCTTCAAAGTGTTATAAGCATAGTGAGTCGCTGCCATGAACTTAGCCAGGGCCGGATGCCCTAGAATCCCATTGTACGACAGGGGGAGATCAACCACATCAACCACAATCTTCTAAGTCTGGTAGTTCAGTTCTCCCCCAAACGTCACCGGCAACGTAATCTTACCCTTAGGATGGCTCCTACCGGGGTTGACTCCTTGAAAGGTGCCGGTAACCTCCAGCTCTTCATCTCCTATCTGAAGCTTGTTGATGACTGCTGGGGAAATCAGATTCCACCCGGCACCACCATCCACTAACATCTTTGTGACCTTGAGGTTGCAAATTGTTGGGGAGACCAACAATGGCAAACACCCTACCGCTATTGTGTAGCCAGGGTGATCCTCCTCGTTAAAGATGATGGGCGTGCGGGACCACTTGAGCGGCTTCCGGGCCTCTGGCGCTGGTTCCACAACATTGACCTCTCGTGCCCACCGCTTGAGTTGGCCTTCTGAAATTCCTGCTCACTAGTTTTCTCTTCATTCCCTTGAGCACTCACATCATCACATATTTCCTTCTCTTGGCCCCTGGCGGGGTTTCCTTGGTTTCGAAAGGCCTTGCCGGGGCGATTTGCTTCACCGCCTCGGCCCTTACCGCCAGCAGCGTTTTGACCTCTCTCCTTATCACGCTTATCATACTCTGCCATGTGTTTCTTGACGAGCTTCTCAACCTGATAACATTCCTGAAGGTCGTGGCCTTTGGTCCGGTGGATCTTGCAGTATGGCCCAGACTTTTTCCGCGGTAGTAGCTTCTCGGCAGGCAGCGCACACGGCAACTTCCTTGCCGGGGGCCTCAGCCTTGGCTTTCTTGCCAGTGTAGGTGTGCCCGTACCTTCTAAAGTCATCACTGCCTTATCTCTTGGATTCTTTCTGCGCGTCTTGCCCTTTCTCTAACTGGTTGATTCATCCTCATCCTCTGAATCAACATTGATGCAATCCTCCTCTCCGGGCAACTTCCTTCCTTCCTCCATCCGAGCACACTTATCCACCAATGTATATAGCTCCTTCACAGTCTTGGGCAACCGCACACTCATCATAGAACGAATGCGACGGTTGCGCACATTGGACTGGAAGGCTGCTATAAGGCTGCCAGTGGATATTTGGAATATTGCTATGAACTGTACTGAATCTCTCTAAATACTTATGGGGGGTTACTCCTTCCTTCTACTGGAGAAGCTGCAGATCGCTGGGCCTGCCCGCTTCTCGATGTCCACCAGTGAAGGCACCGATGAACTCATGCCACAGATCTTCCCATGATGAAATGGAGTTGTCCGGAAGGTGCATCAACCAAGACCTCACATTGGACTTGAGGGCCAAAGGGAAGTAGTTGGCGAACAACTTCTCGTCTCTTCCCCCGGGAGCCTGAATAGCGATGGTGTAGATGCTCATGAACTTTGCCGGGTTCAGCCTCCCGTCGTACTTCTCAGGTATCTCTGTCTTGAACATGCGAACGGGCGGCCAATGGACTTGCCGCAGCTCTCATGTAAAGGCAGGGCAGCCAACCTCGAAAGGTAGGCACCCGCCAACACCGAGCGCAGGCTCGTCGACGTTGAGGCCGCCGCACTCGTCGGTCTGGCGGAGGTCGTCGTGGCGCCGATCCAAGGCGACGCGCGCGTCTCCCCGCCACCTATCCTCCGGGGCTCGACGTTGGCCTGGACGTTCTCGAGGGTCAAAAGAGGCCATCGAGACATCGTCGGGGTCTTGATTTTGCTGCACCCGCGTCGGTTGCCATGGTGGGGACAGCAGCGTAGGGACAACCCCCTACCTTTGTCCAGTAGTGCGGGGGGTTGCCGTTGCTTGGGGAGGTCGTGGCGGGCTAGCTCGTCGCGAGCCCCCAGCCTCAGCGAACCCGAGCAGGCTCTAGATGGTGGCACGCCATTCATCCATGTGCTCGGCCGCCAGTGGAAACCTCAGTAGGAGCTGAGCTCGTGCGATAGCCTCCGTGGCTGTGCTTGGCATAGCGGTTGATGATGTCGACCGCACCGTTGCCTGGCTCCTAACGGTGCCGGTGGCGGCGCTGGCGGTAGTGCCGCATCCATGCAGTTGAAGAACGACCACCTGGGCTCACTACAAAAAAAAAGACACATCCGTGACATTTTGGGCCGAACGAAAATATTTTCTGTCATACTTATGACACTTCTGTGACGATAATTGTGACAAAACCCGGTATCATCATAGATGTGGTGGGGTCCTACTTCTATGACAAAAAATCATGTTAGAAAATGGGCTTTTCGTCCTGGGCGGGCCGGAGATGCAGCTGCATGACATTCTTTGGGCCGTCCATGACGGAAAAAATCGTGGTAGAAGCGAGGGCGCGGAAAATATCGGGGAGTCCCCGGTTACGGTGGGTGGTCGGGGGCCTAGCAATGCACGTTTCTCTCGTACGTACGCGCGTGTGTGCAGGCGTTGGCTCTAACTGAACCCGAGCGAGGCGTTGGGCTCTAACTGAAACCGAGCGATTGCACTGCAGGTTGTGCGTTACTGAACCCGGGCGATCGATCGATGGCTGTTAACTGAACCCGATCGAGCGATTCCTTCACTACTGCTACTAACTGAAGCCAATCGATGCTGCCTCTGGATTAACAGTGAGCGTTGCTGGGGGGTTTGGATGAACAGTTCCCGGTGGTGGTGGATGAACATGACCCCGTGGCGTTGCCTCTGGATGAACAGTGAGCGTTGCTGGGGGGTTTGGATGAACAGTTCCCGGTGAGGGTGGATGAACAGGACCCTGATCGTTCGAGCCGGTTGGGGCTGGATGAACAGGACCCCATGGAGGGCAGGATGAACAGGACCACCCTGTGGAGGGCAGGATGAACAGTAGACGGTGGAGGGTGGATGAACAGTAGCCCGTGGAGGGGTGGTTGAACAGGAGCCCGTGGAGAGGGTTGGTTGAACAGTAGCCGGTGGAGTAGCGCGCGGTGGAGGCTGGATGAACAGGAGCCCGTGGATGAACAGTCGCAGGTGGAGGCTGGAGGAGGTCGACAGTGGATGAACAAGAGTCTGTGGAGGCCGGAGGGGTCGAGTGGAGATGAACAGTATCCATTGGAGTCCTGCTTTTGCGGCACGCCACAACCCTCCCGATGAACAGGACCCCCGTTTGACCGTAGCGCCCAACACAAGTCCGCTTCTCCATTTTGCGCACCCACACCCTCCCGATCAAGAGGACCCCCATTTCGACCGTAGGAGGTCCGTTTCCTCTGTTTTGCGGTACGCCAGGCCTCATTTCCATCGGCTGTTTGGCCCAAGCCGGTTGGCTCTGATGCGTTCCGTTTCCTCCCGATGAACACGACGCATTCCGTTGCCTCCCCATGAACACGAAGACGATGCTGTTTCTCCGTTCCGATCCAGGCATGTACACGAGCCCCTGGCCGTGACGTCTGTAGTAGTAGGCGTTCGAGACCCCGCCCGTATGTACGTACGTGGCAGTATTTACTTTCTTGCACCTTGGCCGCTGTAGGTACGTGTACATGCTACGTGCGCGCCTCTACTACGACACGTGAACGCATCTACATCGACCAATATGTACGTACACGTTCGCGACCAGAATGACAACGCTATGTACGCTTCGACCAGGTGGGTCCCGACTGTCAGGCACTTCCTTGCCTATAAAGATGTAGCTGGTGGGTCCCAGAAGTCAGGGGGCGAATCATTTTTTTTCCCGGACGCACTTCCTTGCGTGCGAACATGTAGCTGGTGGGTCCTAGCAGTCAGGGGGAAACGTTTTTTTTGCGAAATACGGTGGCCCATCCGGTGGGTCCCCACTGTTAGGTGGAGGAATAATTATTTTGCGCGTAATAAGGAGGCACTTCCTTGCTGCGGTCGTGGACCCAGCTGTCAGCCTCTCCATGACAGTACTCTTCCGATGGAAGTCGTTCCTTGACCATGTTGACCACGCCGCACCGAGAGCACCAGGGCGGTGGACGACGGCGAGGCCTAGGAAGGGGACGACGCGGAGCCGGGGAAGACGCCAAAGGAAGCCCGCTACCGAGAGGAGTACGAGGGTTCACTGGTTCGGCTGCGGTGTGAGGCTGCCGTCGGCGCAGAGCCTGGCCAGTGGTGGGAATAGTAGGGGGCGATGAGGCCTCCGCGGCAGCACAGCCGGCCACGGGAGGCAGGAGCATGCGGCACGACCGGTGCTGCTTTGGGCTGCTGGAGCAACAAGACCAGAGGTTGAAGAAGCACTACGGCCATTGGATGGACATCGTACGGTCACTGCAGATAGAATCGTTCATATTGACTAAGTTGACAAAGCACTCCGTCCCCGTCAACTTAGTAGGCCCACAAGTCAGCCTCCCACCAAGGTGGGTCCCAACTAGTAGGGGGAGTATTCATTTTTTTGTGCGTAATAAGGAGGCACTTCCGGTGGGTCCGAGCTGACAGCGGGGGGAACATTTTTTTTCATGTAATACGGTGGCCCGTCCGGTGGGTCCCAGCAGTCAGGGGCAAATGTTTTTTTCACGAAATACGATGGCCCGTCTAGTGGGTCCCTGCTGTCAGGTGGAGGAATCATTATTTTTTGCGTAATAAGGAGGCACTTACTTGCTGTCGTTGTGGACCCAGCTGTCAGCCTCTCCAAGTACAGTCCATGTCTGATGGAAGCTGTTCCTTGACCACGTTGACCACGCCGCGCCGAGAGCACCAGGGCGGTGGACGATGGCGAGGCCTAGGAAGGGGACGACGCGGAGCCGGGGAAGACGCGGCAGTGGAAGCCCGCGCAGAGAGGAGTACGAGGGTTCACTGGTTTGGCTGCGGTGTGAGGCTGCCGTCGCCGCGGAATAACAGGGGGTGTGGGTGAGTAGATGGATGGCATGACCAGTGGTGGGAGTAGTAGGGGGTGGTGAGGCCTCCGCGGCATCACAGCCGGCCATGGGCGGCAGGAGCACGCGGCACGACCGGCGCTCCTTTGGGCGGCTGGAGCTAGAAGACCAGAGGTTGAAGAAGCACTACGGCTGTTGGATGGACATCGTATGGTCACTGAACCTAGAATCGTTCATATTGACTAAGTTGACAAAGCCCTTGGTACGCGTCAACTTAGTAGGCCCACAGGTCAGCTTCTGAAATGGTGCGCCCCAGATGTCAGGGGGAGGAATCATTTTTTGGGCGGGTGAATCTAGAATATTCGAGATTGAAGAAGCACGGCATCCGTTGGATGGAGACCCAACGGCCATTGCTGCTAGAACTATGTGTTGACTATAACAAGTTGACAAAGCCTTGCATACGTGTCAACTTCTTTTTTTTAGGGGACGCGTCAGCTTAGTAGGCCCACAAGTGTGTGGGAGAGAACTTATAGCCCATTTGCGATTTGTAAGAATGTACAGCCCATTTTTGAATGCTAATGGAATTTACTACAGCCCATTTACAGTTTGTTAAAAGTACAACCCATTTTCAACGATTAATAATTTCAACCAACCGTTCAAGACAGAATTTAATAAAAATTTCCCACATTTTGATGGGATCCGAAATATTTTTATCCCGAAATTTCTATTCAGATTAAATATAAGTTTGTATTACGTAAAAATCTAACGAAACATTGCGCGCGCAACAATTAAAAATTAAGATTTTTAAAATCCATAAATAATATATTATAAATTAATTCCGTGCTTGGTGCATTTTTTATAGTTACTACCCGGTTGTTATAATTACATCCCATTTATTATTTTTTAAAGACCATTTTCCTGTTAAGCCTAATGCATCCCTCCTAGGAAAGATTTGCAGCCCAGCGGGGCGGAGAATAACAAGTTGACCTTGCCTGGGTATTCCTCAAACAAACGTATAGCTGGGCTAGCCATTTTCATCTTGAAAAAAAAATAATATCTGGGCTGGATATCTGTCCTAGGATAGACGGGCCACAGCCCGCCTAGTTAATACCCTGCTCTCCTCTGAACAACAACGAAAACATCGCCAAGAAAAACTCTGAAGTGCTCACGCCTCAAAAACACAAATACTGCTCGAGCTTCTTGGTCCCAACTGTCGGCCGCACCTTGTGCAATTCTCTCGTTTATTGACTACATAGGTTGACAATGGTGTGGGACCGTGATGTCAGGAAACCAGTTGGAAGCAAAACAAATATAGTTGTACATAATAAGGAGGCATTTGCTTACGTACGGGTATGGCCCTAGTGGGTCCCTACTGTCAACCAGTCAAAATAAAGTCATCTCATGAATCCTCATGTTCATTGACCATGTTAACAATGCTCGACGCCACGGCAAGCGCAACAACACGAAGGACGACGAAGAGGGCCTCGCAGGCCCTACAGATGATCTGATACAGCGCCCGCTGCTCATTCAGGAAGCCAGGATCATCGGACACCTATGAGCACCTTCGAGAGACCGAGACAACATGAAACGGTAAGGCCGCGCTTGGGAGCTCTAGTTTATTTCACAACTGTATTAAGATACAAGTGTAATTTACTCGTCACCGAAAACAACGCGTAAAATACAGGCGTAATGAAACCGAGGGCCCGAGGTCTATAAGTAAAACCGGCGGGTTACGCGTGTAATTTGAGAGACCGATGTATATTTTAATAGTCGAAATCGACCAACCAAGCGCTTCGCCCGAGACCATCTGCTTTTATTTACAAGCGTCAGTTTTACAAGCGGTTTTGGTTGGAAAACGACGATCCAATCATGGCCTAAGATGATGAGTTGGTCGGAAGATCATATGGTTTCACGTCTAACCTACCCGACTTGTCGTATAGGCTATGAATGAAACATAAGACGATGAACTTCCTAAGCACGGAAACAACAGAAGAGGATGATCTTCCTAACAAGCAAATCACTGGCATTAGATCGACATGCAAAACAATACGAAGCATTATTCTCAGGAGGCACGGTGAACAGCTCGTGATGCCGCATGCCACAACATTCCAAGCTCAAGTTTGCAATCAAACACAAGGCCTGGCATTACATAGACAATATTCAGAACAAACTCTTAAAATATCTTACATAAGTCAACATTCATGTGACTATGCATCTCAGCAGAGTAAATATTTACTTGTGAACTGAAGATAGGAATAGGAAAAAATGATCGACGTTGCTCACATCAAAGGGCATCCCACTCAAAAATATCAAATGCATGTCTTCTGGCTAGCATCAATCAGCAAAAATTAACAAGGTTTTCCAATTCCAATATATTAAACTAATGTCAACTTTGACAAGATTTTCCCATTCAAAATATGTAATGCCTATGATTGTGGAACGGGCAGGGTTTGTCATCAGTTTGTCATCTGATAGTCCGGTGGCTCAAGGTGACGACGAATGATTAGAGAACCATTCGATGTATTGTGCATGATGAAGTATTATTATGGAGGACACGAACCATCTGAATATTTTGTGCAGTTCCACTAAAATCAAGCTGAGCATCCCTGTGGATTTCGTATTTATATGCTGCCAGAAAACAAAGACACATCAGCACACACATGAATATTGGCCCCAGTCTCAACCCACCAATCGGTGGACTAACAAACTGAAAGTGCGGTAAATAGATTACCATACCCAGATGCCCCATCATTGTTGCTTAGAGTGACATTGACATACTTGGAGTCCTGTCCTGGCTTCTTGGTACTTGTTTGGGCACTTGTTTTCCCAGTGTTCCTCCGAACCACAAGTAAGCAGCCATCTCTACAGACTAGTCATGTCACCAGCGTCTACTAATACTCTATAAAGCTTCTCGATCATTCCTTGTGTAATGTAGCGCAAACAGTGACTGCTTCTTTCTGGAAAGTGGTAAGACCAACTGGACCCACTAATGCAACAGTTTGCCTTAGACACATTGGCTCCTTTTGTGCAGTTCAACTAAAATCAAAGTCGGAATAAAACTGAGCTTTAATTTTGATATCCCTGTAAGCAACAAAAGGTATAAGGGAAACAATTACTGAGAAATGACGGTTGATGACTTGTACTCCTAGAAGAAAAACATCTACTGATCTACCTTATCTTAATGGGAAACAAAGTAGGAGAGTAGCAATTTTCAATCAGTGTGATTCATTCATAGTAACTGAGGCATTATCTTAACAACGCCTTGTTTCGACATGTATAAAGAACGACAAAGCAGAAAAGTATCATTCCTAAAACAATGCGACTAATTCATTTTAACAAAGACATTATCTTAACAACACCTTGGTTAAACATGTAAAAAGAACTACAAAGCAGGATAGTACCATTTGTAAAACAATGTAACTGATATATAATAACAGAGACATTATTTGAACAATACATTTTTTAAACATGTACTCCGGCCGATCCGAACAGAAATGGTACTCCTGCCGATCTCAAACAAGTGTTGTTGTTTTGAACTAAGATTCAGTAGTTAATTCTGAGGAATGTAGGTACTGACCTTTCAAGACCAAGATTTGAAACAACGCCTGAGGTGGATCTAAAAGAGATCTCAACACATATATGGAAATCCGGTCTCATTTTGTGCAGTTCCACCAAAATTAAGCGAAGCAAAATGTCGCAATAGCAACAAGTTGAATAGATATCCCTGTTTTAACAGAGGCAAAAAGGAATCAATTATCGCCAATAAAGGAGGATGAAACTTGCGGCCACAAAAATGGTAATCCTGTCAATCCCTAACAATTGTTGCAGTTTTGAAATAAGATTCAGTAGTTAATTCTGAGAGTGGCATTGCTTAATTTTACCAGCGGCATTAGATTAACAAAAAGCATGAACATTTCCAGGGGAGAGTGGGCGCAACAACATGTGCTTCCATCTACTTATAAAGGGGGTGATGCAGAGTTTGGTTTAACAAAGCAACAAGCATAATGTCTGGGTTGGTCCCATTTTGTTCACTACTTAATGGGAACAGACATCAATACAATAGCTTCAATTCAACATTTATTCAAAACAGTACCAATACAAGTAGCACGGCATCTCAAAACACACTACACGATCATGTTGATGAAGGCAAGTACCAACCTATCATGACACACACAAGATCATGTACGAATCTGCCAACACGAATAGGAAATCCAATCTCGTTTTGTGCAGTTACTCTGAAATCAAGTAAAGTCTCCGGTGAGACATTTAAGTTTGCTATAGCAACAAGTTGAATAGATATCCCTGATTTAACAGAGGCAAAAAAGGAAACAATTACTGCCAATAAAGGAGGATGAAACATGCGGCCACAAAAAGAAGCATCTACCTTATCTTGGTGGAAAACAAAGTATTAACAGTAGCATTTCTAAAATGGTTGCATTGATTCATATTAACATAGAAATTCTCTAAAAATAGTTCAATAGTTAATTCTGAGAGTGGCATTGCTTAAAATACAATAGCTTCAATTCAACATTTATTTAAAACAGTACCAATACAAGTAGCACAACATCTCAGAACACACTGCACGATCACGTGGATGGGACATGGGACATGCCAGCACCATGTGCGTCCACATGTATAAATGGGTGATGCACAGTATGTAGCCAAGCAGCATATCTGCGTTGGTCCCATATTTGTTCTCTTTGAAACTTTTTCCGGTGTGAGGGCAGCAAATCTAGTCCTGCACAAACTACCCGACCCCCTAGTTTCTTTCCCTTTTCAACAAAGCGTTGGGTTCCTTACAGATGTGTGTACTGGGTTACCCCCTTTTTCCCTTTTCGACCAACAAAGCGGCTAGATAGCTAGTCTATACTACTTTTCCTCCCTCCTTTCCTCATTGAACCACGTCCTAGATTCATGCTCCACCCCACCGCACCCTTCTTTACTCTTTGAACCAAGACCTAGATTCGACTAAAGAATCGAAAAAGATCAGCATACAGCTAGACCAATGACGGTTTCAAAGAAACTTATACCTTAGGGTCGTCGGGATGTGGCAAGGCGTGCGGCGGGAGGTCAGATCTACTCACACTACGTACGGCAGTGAGGAAGAAGGGGTCGGTGGCCCTACCACACAAGCGCTGGGTGAAAGAGAAAAGCACAGCCGGCAATGGATTGCCTCCCTCGCCGAAGGCGATAGAGTGAATGCTGCACCTCCTCCCCTTCCCGGTGCGACGGGATCCGGATGCCTCCTTCGCCAGCTGTCTGTGAGGGGGGTGAGAGAGATAGAGGCCACAACACAGTCTTGTTTAGATCTAGTGAAGAGGGTGAGAGACAGTGAATATAGCAAACCCAAGCAAAGAAACGCTAAGCCTCCAGCGTGTATATATATATATATATATATATATATATATATGTAGTGCGGGAGAGTGTGGAGAGTGCAAACCCTAGTGAACAAGCGCTGATGCTCCAGCATATATATGTACTGTATAGTACGGACTGACCTCTGATGCCTTAATCAAGACTGCTTTTAGTATGACAGTGGGCAGACACATTTTGGGCCCACTGTCATAAACCCAAAGGCAGGTGCATTAAAGTCAATGAAGCTGCGTCCATATAGTACTCGTGTATACGACTAATATATAGTGGAGTGGTTTTCTTATTCTCTCCATAACAATCGTTTTAAATTGTGTAAGTACGAAATGAAACTCTTTATTTAATGTACCAGTGAAGAAAACTACTACTCCCTATGTTCCTAAATATTTGTCTTTCTAGAGATTTCAAAAAATGACTACATACAGAGCCAATTGAGTGAATCTACACTGTAAAAAATGTCTATATACATCCGTATGTGGTAGTCCATTGCAAACCACTTGAAAGACAAATATTTAGGAACGGAGGGAGTACTTCCGATGAACTAACGATCCACGCGTCCTGGTCGCACTTCCTGTCCTTCACGTGTGGTACACTACCCTCCCTTAAGTGAACAACCACATGCGCCAAATTATCGGAAACATGTGAGAGTGTGTACAAATAAAGAATTTTAATTTCAATTATCGGAAAGGTTTGAGAGTATGTACAGTTTGCCCTCTCTAATAATTATGGTTTGTTGTGTTCGGCCTAAACTTGGTCAAACTTTACAAAGTTTGACTTCAGTCAAATCTAATATGCGGAGTAAATAAAAATGGAGGGCTACTACGTCCATCCGGGTTTTTAGTCCATGCCATTTTTTAATCAAAGTTAATAGCCGGACAAAGAAAATTACAGAGGAGCTGGAGACAAAGTTGTGACAAGGCTTAGAAATTAATACAAAACTTATGCTCTTAGTAGCAACTTCGATCCTTCTTCGAGGAAACATTTGGTTCATAGCCAATTGTGTGATAAAATTGCACCAACGTGAAAGACGACTGCGTCTCCAATGCAACGAAGGTGAACTGATGAAGGATGTCATCTTTGTGGGTAACAAGCAAAGAGCACTGATGGAAGACATCTTGTTTTTCATTGAAAATTGATCAGCTTCACCAGCCGACGCAACCATGAGGTGCAACCATGAGCATTGATAGGTCATCGTGGTGATGCATCATCCATTTGGCATCAAGTTTGGGTGAGGCACCTATGAAGTTTGACAAATCCTCACTGTGGTCTGTTTCTTCTCAGTAGTCAAGATCGAGGAAGGAAGAACCATGTGGCAGGGGACAGTGAGGCGGAACAACAATGGCCATCCAATTTTGTGCAGTTCCACTAAAATTGAGGAAGACATGCCCGGGTATGGAGATACGCATCACTGTTTCCAAAAATATAAAAAAGGGATATAGTGTTGTTACTTTGTTTTACAAGATTAACAACGACATCTCAATTGTCAATAAGAATTATGAAAAGTACACCAACAAACAGAAGCATCATGATTATCTTGATGGGAACTAAACCAGGATACCCAAGAAAAAAAGCATTTCTTCATTTAACCAGTGATAGTATTAGATTAGCAGCAGCAATGGGAGGATATGGACAATGACCGCACAACCACCATGTACTTTTTGTCGAAACAAAATGTATACCTCCACCGAGGCATAAATTAGGACAACTTTTCGAGTGGCATTTTCTCTATAATAGTAGGTGATGTTGGACAAGCCGACGAACCCTAGCTACTATACATGGTGAGCTGGGGAGTAGTCGCATAGAAGAAAACCCGCATGCAGCGACCTGGGGAGCTGGACCAGTACAAGAAGTTATACCTTAGGTGGGCGAGATGTCGCTTAGGCGGGTAGGCGGGATCTGCTCACATGACGGCAGTGAACAAGGGTGCGGAGGACCTTCGTCCGCGCCAGCGCCGGCTCCGAGAGGACGGTGCACATCGGCTACCTCCATCGCCGACGGTGACAACGTCAACGCTGCAACTCCTCACCTTCCACATCGGACGGGATTCGGCCGGATCTGTGACCACCGCTGAAGAGAGAGATAGTGTGGACACTGTCATCTTGTTTTGATATGGAGAGGGTGAGAGAGCAAGACGCGAGAAATTCTATCAAACAAGAAGCTATAATGGAGTAAAACAATCTCTCCATAGCAGTGGTTTTAAATAGAATACGCGCCCCCGCTTCCAGAAAAAAGGAACAAAAACTGGCGGACAATTTTTTAACGTACCAAGAAAGAAAACTCGATCAAAAACACGCCCCCGCTTCCAGGTCGTGAGAGTCTTCGCGCACACACACATAGACATGGACATGCATATCCGTGTTTACGTAAAATTCCATTTCCATCTCCATCTCCAATCATATTTGTCCAACTGGCACATTATTTACGTTGTTAATTATATATGCGGCAATATTAACGTACATCATCTCTTGTTTGCGGGTGTCCAGACTGCTGCCATGGCCGCTCCTGACCAACCCGAACCCTCTTCATGACCCGCGCATGCTTCCCGCCTGAAACGATCAGTGCCGCATTCATGCCCGGCCAGAGCGGACGCGACCTCTCACTGGTGCTGGCATTGAAGCGGCGCGCCGGCCAAGAGTGCATCGCCCGCGCCGCTTCCTAGTGCACACGACTGCTCCGCGTTCAAAGGTCGCAATAGCCGGCCACAACATGCATGTAAAAATTTCTTGGGAGTCCGTGCTACAGCTAGCACTCCTCCCCAACTCGTCAATCTCTTCCAGTAGTACTAGTACTCCATGGCGCGATCCATCGACAAGCAGGCGGGGAAGTTATCGTATACTCGGTTTGCGGTAAGTGGCATGCCGAGCGAGCATGTGGGGTCGAGCCGTGGAGGAAGGTGAGACACGAACGCGACAGACGTGATTTAAATGTTGGTTTTGCTCGATGGCGCGATCCAACAAAACGAAACGTTGGTTTCTCTCCGTTTCCATTTTTTCTTCGGAAAAACGGAAACTTACCATTCCATTTTCATTCCTACTCCAAGATTCCCCCATTACAACATTCCATCAAATACAAAGGAAAACTAACACGCATGCTGATGCATCTCAATGATATCATAGCCAATATTTACTTCACAACTAAAGACAAAAGTTGTGAGAGCGTGTACGAAAGAAAAACTACTGATGGGGTCACTACGACTCAAACCCTAAACCCTAAACAGGATTTAATTTCCTGGTCAGGTAGAACCTGTCGAAGGAAAGACGGCTGGCACCCTCGGATCATACGATGCTTTTGTGTAGTTCCACTAAAAACTGAGCTGAGCATCCCTGATGGCAAAGATATTGAAGAAGTGTGATTAGAATAATAGTACTGGCACTAGTTCATGAGACATAGACTCATCATGAGTAGAAGCCGGTAGAAGTAGAGAAAGATCGACATGGAGATGGAGCTACGTGGGGAGCTGCGGCAGTGGAGCAAGCCAGCACAAAAGGGAAGATGGACTACCTGGGACGTCGGGGTTGGGATGTGGCATCGGTCCATACTGCGGTGACCCCTGATTGGGACGCACCGACTGTGGATTTTCTCCCTCGCTGATGTCGACCGCATTTACGCAGAACATTGTTCCCTTCCCCCAGCTCCGGGATCAGGCCGGATATGTGACCAGCAGTGTGGCCAATGTCGTTCGATGCTTGTGAAGAGAGCAACCCAAGCAAGCAGGCTTGTATCTTAGGCTCCTGCTAGTATATATATAGTGGTTTTCTTTTTCTCTCCATATCAACCATTTTATACTGCGTACGTGTCATTGAAGAGTGAAATGGTGGTTGCTTCTTCCGACTAACTTACTGTGTGATTTGACTGCTCCTTTAGTGGCCCCTACACGTACTCCCCCTACGTGTATGCAACGAGTCCTGCGTACACATGGACGCAAAAACGCGCGACACGCCCTAATGCATGCATGTCCGAGCACACGACGGAACACACACGGTCACGCTCAAGTGCTCAACCTACACGTGCATGCACACACATACTCAGCCAGGGTGAGCTTGTGACCGTATAAACGCCGGAAAGTGTATATATTGAGCACAATGAGCGTATGATGAAGTCCACTGACCGTATTTTTACAAATATATAGTCACAGACAGTGTATTTATCTTATTTGAAATTAAGCCATATTAACCAGGAGGCGGTATGGACTAGCATTACTTTGCTGTGTCCCGTCAACTTGCCGAACGAGGAGAAGCTTGCAGGACTGGAGAAGCTTGCGCGCGGTGGCTCGCAGGACAAGGAGAAACTTTTGACTAATGCAAGCTGTCCTTCGCTTAGGCGGTGTACGTGCAAGAGTTAATTCGGTTCCAGATTGCCAGAAGCATACACTATACTAGTACTATTATTGTTGCACTTCCCGAAGAGGCGAACATCCAAGCGCGAAGTTTACTAGTACTACTACTATAGTCTATAGAGGTACTATACTAGTACTAGGAACCGGATGGAGGAGCGTCTACACTCTTATTATATTTTTAAAATGTGATAAAGCAATCTTCAACACATGTGGTTCTCTTCAAGGGTTCGCACATGTGATAATGGAAGTTGATTGCACGGAACACTCGCCACAATTCTCGCTTAATTCTGGCTCATATCCTTTTACAAATAGGAGCGCTCGGTAATATTTCCTCTTTTTTTGTTATTCAGCATGTAAACAGGTCAGCAAACCTTGCGGCGCATCTTTGTGCGAACCGTGCTTGCTGCACTTTGAATGTGGCCGAGAGCTGGCTTGATGAAACACCTCGCTTCCTACTTCTTTTTTTGCGGGTACCTCGCTTCCTATTGACCAGTGTCTTGGCTGATCGTCCTAAGAATGCTTATATATGAATAAAGCTCTCTCATTTACCCGCAAAAAAGATTAAGCCATATTAACCGGAAAGAAGGGAGTATGGACTGCACTACTTGTTGGTGTGTCCTGTCAACTCGCTGAACGAGGAGAAGCTTGCAGGACAAGGTGAAGCTCGCTTACGCCTTTTGACTAATGCAACATACCTCGCCCAGGCAGTGGACATGCATCAGTTGATTCGGTGTCAGATTGCTAGAGGCATACACTGTAGTACCGAACATGTGGAGTACCATCATTGTTCGACTTCACGAAGAGGCGAAGAGCCAAGCGCAAGGTTTAGTAGTACGAGTAGTACTACTACTAGAACCGCATGGTGGAGCCTCTGTACTCTTATTTTTCTTAATCTTTGATAAAGTACACATTTATTCCTAAGAAGGGTGGAAAACGGCAGCCCAACATGTAATGATGATATCGATCAACCATGCTCGAATATATCTTGGCCTCCGTGTGAGCCCGTCTGTGTGTTCTCGCTCCTCGTCTCTCTCAGACTATCCATAGTGGGAGTAACATAGGTGGTAACATCACACTTATCTAGGCAAAATAGATGATGTGGCATGTAATTAATGAAGAAAGGGAGGCATGTGGTAACATAGCTAGTTACTGTAACATCACACATATCAAAAAAAGATAAGTCTACAACGTAATAAATGAAGTGACGCATGACACAACACATATGTTAATACCCACTGTGGAGGTAGTAACATAGACTAGTAACATATGCATGTTACTACTCTAAGTTACTCCCCACTGTGACTAGTCTCAAGGAACGGCGGGTTGGCCATTTTGCCGTCAATTGAGATCGGTTTGCTCACACTCCGGTCCCCAGTGATATGCCAAGACGAGGTGCGTTGACCGACTGGCCATACACGTACTTGGTTTTTCACCTTCATGCTACTCCCCCCTCCGTCACAGTTTACAGGGTGCGCTTCATTATGATGCATTTCTCTCAATGCATTTCCACCACCAGAGAGACTTTAGACGCGTTTGGTTTAATGCTCAATTAATTAGGGCGTGGTAACCACAATTTTCTCTCGATGTAGTACTACAGAGTGGAGTACGTGCATGCATGTGTCTACCCGGGGTGGAAGCACTGCATGCATGTGTGTACGCATTATTTCCTCTAGTAATAGACGTCGTTCTATAACTATCAATGCTATTTTTCAGGTCGACCGCTAGTCGCCTTGGTCCCAGAGATTTTCTCTTTTTCCGAAGCGCGCTTTATAAATAGTGACGGATGGAGTAGTATGAGCGGATTCAAAGAAGAGCGTATTGATGGTTGCTTCTTCCGAGCAACTTACAGTGGGAAAGGTGGGGCTTATGATTTGACTGCTCATTAATCACTATTAATGCGGCTGTGACCGGTCTGAGTCTCCCATGCGGCTGTGCACCACCCCTCGGTTCTTAAATATACTCCGGAGTATTTTTCTTTCTAGAGATTTCAACGAGTGACTACTCAAATATTTGTCTTTTTAGAGATTCAAATGGACTACTACATACGGAAGTATATAGACATAATTTAGAGTGTAGATTCACTCATTTTGCTCCGTATGTAGTCACTTGTTGAAATCTCTAGAAACACAGATATTTAGGAACAGAGGGAGTACACATACGAAGCAAAATGAGTGAATCTACACTCTAAAATATGCCCATTTGAAATTTGTAAAAAGACAAATATTTAGGAACGAAGGAGTATAATTTTGTGCGTGGCACATGGACCCGGATGCCGAAGAGGCTTCTGGCAATGCTATCAAGCTTCCAGCATTTGTTTACATAATTGACGTACTATGTAAATAATTTTTCAGCGACATGAAATTGTACAATGGTGTGAGCTTTCAGCTTTTGTTTCGTGTGTCTTGCCATCGATGCTCTTTCGAAAATAATAAAAAACTAACTTCCTTGCTAATCAGAGCTAATATTGTGACAAAGTTGTGAGAAGGTGTTAAATTAAATTGATCCATGCTTTCATTGGCAGCAACGTCCCCCCCAGCTCTATCTAAATCAACAAGGCATGTTGTGAAAAAAAGTAGCTGTCTGGAGCATGCAACATTTCGATTATTTTGTGCAGTTCCACTAAAATAGAGCTGAGCGTCCCTGTTCCAAAGATATTAAGTGTGATTACGATAATAGAGGACGACTGATGAAACAATAAACACACAAATAGAAGCCGGTCACCTTTGCAGTCTCTCTTAAGACTAACTAGTTCGAGAAGATTAGGCTCGGAGTTGGATGAGGAGGATAGAGCAAAACCAATCTCCCTTTGTGCAGTCGCAATGAAATGTAGAGATGTTGCCCGTGTGACATTTTGGCAGAACTGGATAAAACACTCTTAAGAAAAAAGTGATTTGTGCAGTTAACCAAAAGGTCACAATAGCAACGAGGTGAAATGGAAAGCCCTATTATCAAAAAAGAGGTAGAAAGGAAACAATTACTAGCCAATAATAGTTGATGACACATGCGACGACAAAAAAGAAGCATATTCCTTGTCCTAAGGGAAGATAAAAAAACGGTTGTGTTTGTCTAAAACGGTGTCAGGACGAGATTGCAATATGGAAATTACGTCGGACGAGCTACTTTTGGGCAAAGAACTATGGAAGATCCACATGCAGCGACGTGGGAAGACGGGCAGTGGCGCAAGGCCGGAGGGGATACCTGGAGGTCGTCGGGATGTAACTAGGTGAGCGGCGGCGCGTGGAATCTGCCCATAATACGGCAGCGAGCAGGTGGCGTAGGCCCTACCACGCCGGAGCTTGGTCAGAGAGAACGTCGTGTGACGCAGATCAGGACGTGCTGCCTCGGCGCTGTCGAACGGAGAAATGATGCACGTCCTGGACGGGATGTGGGCGGATCAGTGACCAATGGTGAGCGAGAGAGAGGCCACCGCAGCCTTGTGTGAGATACTCTGAAGAGAGACAAACCAGACAGGCAGGCTCCATTGTATATAGTGGAGCGGACTTCCTTTTTCTCCATAAAAATCGTTTTATATTCTACGTATGCGTGCCATTGAGCGATATAACTTTATTTAAAACAACACGCCAACGCATCAAGTCGAACTTTGTTTCATGCACGCGTGGTACCACGACCTCCGTGGGTAAACAACCGCTACTGCAGCGTTCAAATTTGCACGTGGGCTGCCATTTCGTGTGTAAATGAGCACCACCCTATACCAGCTGGTGTGGCTGGGCACGAAGCGTGAGTACGTGCACGGTGCACCTATTCTCTTCTTGTATACGTACACCACCTACGTGGGGTTGTGTGAGAGAGGTACAGACGTAGAGAGATATAGTGTGTGGGATCGTGAGAGTTTTTTTGGGGGGGGGAGGGGAGGGTGGGGTCAATCAAAAAATGTAACATATGCAATGTGTGTGAAATAGAGTCATGGATATATCATATATATATAGAGGGGGCGATCCACGAGAAGAGAGTGGAGGTATCATTGGCTTGAGGTGACCATAGAATCGAAGAGAGGGATGATGTGTGTGTGTGCGCACGTGCGATCGATAAAGAGTGCCATCGAATTTGTGTGTGCCCACATCAAAGATATAGAGTGGCTTGCCTACTGGAACGTGAGAGGGGACATGTGCAGTTTGTCTCTGTGGCATGGATACCTACCTACAGCGCTCGACTATCGGTGTGTGGTGGTGTGGGGGGAGGGAGGCCTAATTAACTATATAGATACAATGGCTGGTATATGTGTGGAGGAGGAGAGAGGCCTACCTCATGTATTAAGGGAGATCGATCTACCTCACGTATTAAGGGAGATTGATCGTCATCCATGCATATGTGTAGGAGAGGAATAAGGTTGGGAGAGAGACAGAGCTAGAGTGTTGGAGGGGGTTGTAGTGGAGTTGCTTCTAACAAATGGTGGGATAGGCTTGCTAGAACAACCAGAGGGCACGCCTGCAATATCAATAAGAGAGGGGATGGCTGCCTATCTGTGCACGTGCGTGTGAGAGACGGGTCAGGAGGCATGCACGAATGAGGGGGAGGGGGGGCGATATGGATGTGCTAAGCAGACATAACTACATAGGAAGATCAATCGTCCTTTGTCAGAGAAAGGAGAGACATAACTTGTGAGGTACATCGATCGATGGGGGGAGGGGGAATAGTTAAAGTCGACCTAGGTATATGTTGGGAGATCGATCGGTATACATGCATGTGTGTGTTAGAAGCAAATGAGGCACGGGGAGAAGGATAGAGAGAGAGGGATGCATCTAGGAGGTGGTGCGAGAGTCATACTATATCGAGGGGGGAGATGTGTGCGAGTACGAGATCGATGAAAAGAGTGGTGGGAGTGAGGCATGGACTATGATAAGAGAAGAGGGGAAGCTTGTGTTTTGTGCTAGGCACACCTGGATAGAGAGGCATATCGATCGATGTGTGCTGTAAAGAAGGAGCTGGGGGGCCTACACACACCATGGGTGAACGACCTAAAGTGAAAATACGAATTCGCGTGATGGAGCTAGAGAATGCTGAGGGAGGGTTAGAGGGATGCGGGCATCTGCTTGCATGAGAGAAAGTTAGCGCTAGCTAGCTACAAAGATAAGAGGATTGTGTGGGTGTAAAAGACGAATAGAGATCATACTTCATTATAAAAAGCGAATTCGGATACTTGAAGAATTTATCATAGTGTTTTAAACCGACGCATGTGTGAATATATATAACGGTGATACACATGGTGTGGTTATGAACATGTTATACTACATATAATATATTTTATCTCTACTCTTATAAAAAGATACACACACCCGAGTTGTTGATGATGGTGCCATCCTGCAATATAGGCCATACGATTTATATGTGACGGATAGGAAGGAAACTATGGCAATTTTGAAAAAAGATACACACACCCCTCTCCATATTTGCAAATTAGGCCTCCCCTTGATCATGTTGATGTTCTGTGGAACGCATGGGCATCTTGCTAGTACTACGTATAACATATAGAACATTGATCATAAGTTGGGCTAATGTGTGGCTTTCGCAGCTCAGGTCTAAATACTTGTCATAATGTAGGGGGCGGTGCACTATACTATGTGTGATAAACACGGTGTACACGTATGGAACATGGTTTAGATTATGAATATACAGTTAGTACATCAAATGTACTATTATTTGGAATCAACATCAAGTGTATTCAAAAAATAGAATTCGAGTTCATGTAGTACACATAGTTCGTATGTATCTCTATAGTAATCATGTCGTGTGTTATTAAGGTAATACACGAATCATGGTTGAAGTTGGCAACAATCATGATTGTAGATTTGTTATTGAAATAGAGAAACGAATTCAAATTCAGTTCGAATTGCAGCGGTAGTATAGACATTTGGAATGCACTAAAATGTTGGTATGAGTAGGTTACATGCATTATACAGCAAGCGAAAAAATTTAATTGGACATAACATGGATTCATACCACCGAATAGCATTTAATTGCACTAAATTGTTGGTATGAGTAGCTTTAAATAGAATTTTATAGTAAAACGGGGCAAGACTCTCTCTTTGTGTGGTGTGAATAATTTTATTTTTTTCGTTTTCCTTTTGGTTGAAGGAAGCGCGAATTGATTTGGTAAGTACAAGTACAATATTACACGTTAGGCTTGTCCCTAAAATTCAACCCACGCCTTGTTATATCCCGAAAATTCAGATATCGTGCTCCCAAAACTGGCGCCTTCACAACCCGCGCCTTGCTATCTCGAAATTACAACACGCGCGAAAACTCCCTCCAGCTGCCAAATCCCGACACGTGAAATCCCCCTTCTAACCCTAAGCCGAAAGGGCCGCTAGTTCAAATTGGTGCGGGGTACTTTTATAACACACCCTACATTTTGGACAAGCGTGTCCCTAAGTCATGGTTCACCCCCTCCCATCGCCTCCTTTTTTCCATTCGAAATTCCAGGACGCCATAACCTCTCCGCTCCAGCCGCGAAACCCCACCCTCCTCCGTCCGCCACCTCACCGCTGCCCAGCCGGAGCCTCTTCCCCGACGACGTCGTCCACCGCAACAGCTCGACGTCCCTCGTCCACCTCCCCGGATGAGGATCCGTCGTCCATCTCGTCGTCCCGCCGGTTCAGCCGCCCCGTCCTCCACCTCCAAGGAGCTGCTCCGATGATCACCTCATCTTCACGACTGCTCCATCCCCACAGCGCCGCCTTAACCTGCTCCACCGGAACCGCAACATCCTCACCGACTCCTCGGACGAAGTCGAGGCCTACTCGGCGCCACCAAAGAGGTTGTACACTCATCGCATCGCACCTTCTCTTTAGCTCGACCTCCCGGCGCCGATGGTGCTCCATCCCGCACCCCCATGGAGTGGCTACCTTGAAGCCGGCGCCGCGGGCGACATCTCCACGGCGGCTCTCCCCCAGTGCGAGGCCCCTTCGGCGGCGGCGTCCGTACCAGCCGGATCTGCTGCTGCTGCTCCGGCTCTCGCTCGCTCGCTCGCGCTGCTGCTGCTGCTCCGGCTCTCGCTCGATCGCTCGCTCGCCCAGCTGCTCCACTACCTTGCTCGGCTCTCGCTTCATTCGCTCGTCTTCTTCTGCTTCTTTGCTCCGACTCTTGCTCGATAGCTTGCTCACCCAGCTACTGCTGCTTCGGCTCTCACTCGCTCGCTCGCGCTACTGCTGCTGCTCTCCCCCTCGCTCGTGCTAGTACTCTGCTCTGATTTAGCTACACTTCAGTCGACTGAATTGACTTTTGGGTCAGTCGATTTTCAGGGGTGGGGAGGCTCGCCGGAGTTAAGGAAGAACCACCCGCAGCGGGGACGGGGCTCACGGAGAGGTACCCCACTATCTATCTTAGGGTTCGTGGTGGGGGCGGGGGCCTATAGGGCTGGCAGGCGGCTGCGGACAGCGGTGGGGAGTTGTTTGGCGGCGAGGCGGCCGAGGGCGTGTCCAGCCGGTGGTGGTGGCGGCTCGAGGTGCAGGTTGAAGATGAACTGCACGCCCTCCCTAAACTACATGTCAAGTGCCTCTCTGCTACCATTGTGTTCAGTTTCGACATTAACAATCAGATTCCACAGTAAATTTCAGTTTCGACGGTTAAGTTCAGAGTCAACAGTTTTTACCTCATTTGTTGTAGTCTGGTGGTTTTTGGTGATGTAAATTTTACATGTATTTTACATCATCTATTGGAGATGCTATTAGAATCCCACTTGAGATTGACGATGTTTGTCTTGTGCTGCTGCAGCCTTGACGTCTTACGGCTCACCGGGCTGCTCCAACGACAGAACGATCCATCACAACAGAGCAGTGCCCTGGACGCCGTCTACAGATTCCTCAGATCTTCCTCCACACCTCCGACAGCCACCTCTGCCTCAACTGCTTCAGCGACCAACCCAATGATGCTGAGGTCAACATGGCTACAGCAAAGAGGCTGTACACTTGTTGCATCACTTATTACTATACATTCATCTCGATCCATTAGGGTTATTTTGGTTCAACAGAAAAACATAGCAATAGGGAATTTTCCAATGGCACTCTACTATTGAATTATTCATGCATTTTGTTGAAAGGAATGAAGCAAAACATCCACCTGGACCTACTTTTCAAAATCCTACGCATGAAAACAAGACCAAGTGCATTAGTGGCAGAATAACATTCTAAATGTACACTCTTTCATATGGTTTCACTTTATTTTGGCCATGTTTCTTTGCATTCCTCTGCTCTTCCAGTTCCTGTAAACCAAACACTCAAGTTGACAGAAATCCTATGTTTACAAATGCTCTTTTTACCATGTGCATTCCTATCCTATTCCGGTGTTTTTCCTATCCCTGCGTTTTTAGAATCATGCAAGCCAAATGAGCCCTTACAGAATTACTTCAATTACAGGTAGGTGTCGGAGGGAACTTTGTGTGGTTTGTCCTGCTCCTGCCGCGACGTCGGCCACCTCAACTGAGCTGCTCCATCGACAGAAACATCCACCAAACCAGACATCACGACTCCTGACCGTCTTTCACCACCTCAGATCTCCTTCCCTGCCGTCAGCAACCACCGCAACGGTACCACCATCATCGACTCAGCAGATGAACCTAAGGAGTACACGGGTCCACAAGAGAGGTCGCGCTCTTTTGTTTCTGCTTATGTTATGCATTGCTTAAAATTACCTACTACTTTAGCGTCCTGTTCACCTCTTGGACTCCAAGTCAGGTCCAAATTAATGTTCAAACTTGAGTTCTAAATTAGTTGTGGGGCACATATCGAGGAAGCAATGAATAGTATATCTTTGTAATATCTGGTTCACCTAGGGTATGCCTATGTTGTTCATCTTGGGTGGGAAACAAATAGTAAAGCAATCATCATATGTCTTTTTATTAAATTAAAGCAATCATCAGCCTTCTATCATTATTTTTGGATCCATCCACTGGTTGTTACCATCACTCTAAATTTCTGGATGCTCTCCTTACATAATCTCACCATATTTTTTTCCGTATGCATGTCAGATATTCTACACAATCATGCTGAACATGTAGAGAAAAAGACAAGAGTTTTGCGCGGCAATACAATGTCATGCAGACATCGCTCCATGGTGGGTTCAATGGCAAACCCTCCCCACCCCTCTCCAGTTGTAATCCGAGAGGAAGATATCTGTTACGAGGCGGATTAGACGCCGACCACTCCTATTTACCCCCAAGGTGTTTGCTCTACCTTGCCATGATGATGTTAGTCATATCATGCATATGTTGCCTTGAAGTGCCTACTTTTGACATCATATATGCCATCTGCTTAGTTTAGACATGTTCTGTAATGCCACCTGTTTAGTTTCTATATCATATATGTGAATTGTGCAGTCTCATGTCTTTTTAGCCAGCCATAATATACGTGAAATGTGCAATGCCATCCTGTTTAACCAGGCATCATATATTTGAATGATATCTTGCCCATCCTTTTGTTCATTACATTTCCATTTGCCGACAATGTTTGTACATTAAACTACTCTTCCTGTGAATCAGCCATTTTGCGTGGGAGATTGAAAATTTTGGAGTGAAAACAAGGCCTTGAGCGCAGACAGTGCTACCTGTCGAAGCAGATCTCTTGTTGGGTCCCGATAGCTCCTCAGAGATGGACTCATAGACAGATGACCAGTCCTATTCCCCCACCGAGGTGTATGCTCTAATTTGGCACGGTTATACTGCTCATATCATGCATATGGTGTCTTGCATTACATAGATTAGACATCATATACACAATATTCAACACCATGTTCTTCGTTCAGACATCATATCTAATGCCCTCTGTTTAGCATATAAATCACATATGTGAATTAAATATGTGATCCTGATTACTTAGATAACATGTAGGTGAATTATGTCATGCGATCAAGTTTAGTTATTCATCGTATCTTTGAATTATGTTATGCTATGCTATCTAGTTTAGATAGAAATCATATATGTGAAATTATGTCATGCTATCCGTTTTAGTTAAACAATATACATGTCAACTATTTCATGCCCTCTCTTTTCCACACTATCTATTGCATCTGTCTCTCATACAATGTCTATACATTCAACTATGTTTCCTGTTTATCAGCCATTTGAATTGGAGCGGGTGATGCCAGCATCTAGCGGACTAAAACACACGGTCTTCAAATAAAACAGTGCTACCTCTTGGTGGAGATAGCACCCCGGTTGTACATGCACGAGAACCAGCCCAACCACACATAACCGAAACTCTCAAAGATTGTACCCCTACTGCGATGGACAGAGAACCAGCTTCACCCAATCTAACCCCAACCCCAGCAAATAGTAACCCAGTTCCTGTTGACACAACACCATCTCCACCATAGAGCTCCCAAACAAGAGCAGTTAGTAAGGCAGCTCTAGTGCCCAAAGGGCCAGTACTACCATGGCGAACCCCAAATCCACCAGTTAGTACGCCTATTCCTGTAGAGGAAGCACAACAGCTAGTCATAGTGTAGCATCTATCGCATTTGATGTTGTTAAATCGTTTGGGCGTATCTTCCCATCTTGGAAATACTATACCGAAGATGAAGGAAAATGCCAGTTGCAGGTGTTTGTCCAGGAGTTATGTGTAGGTAATGTTATTCATGGCAATTACTTTGCTTTGTCCCATACATCCTACCTCCATGATGGTTATAATACATCAAATTTTCCCATTTTTATCTATAGAGAAAGACCGATTTGGAAACTCGGGATAGGTAACCTATGCTAATACCTCTGCTATCTTCAAGAATGCTTGGTGGCGATGTCGAATTACACTGAAGAAAAGCGTACTTCACTGGCAAAGAAACTCATCAAATTCCCTTACGTTCTCTCGAGACACATTTACTGGACGATGACTGGGAATGCCTTGTTCTGTACTGGTCCCGAACCAAGAATGTGGTAAGGTCTATGAGCTCATTTTCTATTTTAAGTACTATATTCTTGCGTCTTACTGTACTCAGTTCATGTAGAACAAGTGCCTAAACCTCAAGAACAACTGTTCTAATTTAAGATTCCATTGCTATCATAGTTCAAAAAACGCTAGGCGTTAATTGTGCATTTTGCCACCGCCTTGTGCTTTACTGACCAAAGCGCATGCTTATGCACAGTTATGCACAGATTAAGCGTAGTTATGCGCAATACATTTCGCCAACGCCTAGAGCCTAGGCGCGCTTAAGCGCTCGCTTAGGCGCGCCTTTTTTAACTATGATTGATATCGTGCATACTGCTTTGCTATTGTATCACTGTATTTACTCATACAAACTTATTTTAAATTGAAGGATCCAATCGAAACTTCAATGGCACAACAGGTATGTTCACGCATGTTTCTTTAACATACTTGCTCTTATCAATAGCTCTGTTCATTTCAATTTCAATTGTGTATACAGTTGACTTCTAATATCATGCACATTACTAGCATCACAACAGAGCCAATAGTTTTGTTGTACATGTAGACCTGTGGTACCCATCTGAAATCTTGTTGTGCCGTGTAGTTTCCCACGCTTTATATTCTTCCACTGCTGCTTTGTCTTGAACTGATATGATTTGAACCGTGTCTCTATTTTGATTTGGCAAGACAATGCAGTGACCATAGGACATAGACATATGTTTGTTTGATGCTTTTACTATGTACTAGTACTTGGCAATAGAAGACTTGGTAGTTTAATCATGTCCACCTTACTAATGAACTGGTTCACCGAAAAGAGTTTCATATACTAGTACATGCTAAACTGTTATGCGTCTGCTTGTTTCTTCTTTTAGAATGCTGACATAATATTGGGGAAGAGTGCCTTATTAAGCAATGGTAAAGGAAGTAATGCAGATAAGGTTCAGGATAGTGACACATCCTTGTTGGTCTCCAACAAAGTTGACAAAACACCTAAGGAAGACTATCTCGAAGACAGTGAGACAACCCCAAAGTCCTGTCTTGGTTTAGTGTTGGAGTTACTGGCCACTACCGCTTGCACAAGCTATTCAAACTCATAGTGAGACAACCCCAAAGTCCTGTCTTGGTTTAGTGTTGGAGTTACTGGACACTACCGCTTGCACAAGCTATTCAAACTCACTGTTTGAATCACTTCGGTTTCTTGAGTCTCAACTACAAGCTAAAAGACATCGATCATTTGTCTTTGCGACAAGAAGCGGAAGGATCATGCAGAAGTCCCTGAAGCATTCAGATGCATACTTTCTGGTGCAACAACAAGCGTTGGAGGATTTTAGTGCCAAACAGGACAAAGCTAATAATCTTGCTAAGCTTATTGCCAGCATGGTGGATACCACGTTTCTTGAGCTCTTATGAAGTTGTTTCAGTTATGCTCTTGTTTTGCTACCGCGTTTATTTGCACTGGTGTCCAATTTTGACGGCCAGTGTATGAAATATCCTGCTTTGTTCCCTATACTTGCACTGGTGGCAAACTTTGATGCCCAGTGGATGTAATATGTGTAATAGCGGTAATAGGCCAGCGTTAATTGCTTGCTTATTTATTTCCTTATTGTCTTGTTTAGTTGTTTGCTTGTAGTCACTGCAGTTCTTTTTCTATGTTTTTCTAGTGGCCACAATAACCTATTTTTGGAAGCTAGGCCAAAATAATCATGGCAACGCATGGACTGTTGTAACCCTGGGCCTCCTGCGGGCCGTATGATCCATGGGCCTTCTATGGGCCGTAGGATCCATTGGCCTTCTATACGGGCCATAGGATCCATGGGCCTTCTACGGGCCGTACGATCCATGGGCCTTTTTGTAAGTGCATCTAGTGCCACCCCTAGTTTGGTTTTGGAGTATTGACGACAAACGTGGTTGAGGGACTAATGTGTTTGGGAGGATTGCAGGATAACACAGGTGGTAGTCCCTCCTTGATTCGGTTTACCTACCAGAGATGACCCCTAAAAATGTATGAAGACATTGAAGACAATGGTGGTACGTGAAGATATTCACATTGAAGACTATGACAGAAGAAGACATTGAGTGAAGACTATGGAGCGCGAAGACTTAGCTGTTTCGTTGTTTCTTTTCTTCTTTGTTGAGTCATAGGAACCACCGCACTGTTAAGTGGGGTCCAAGTGAACAAATTCAGAGTGACTAATGTGATGCTCAACGAAAATCCTATGTCTTCGAGTGAATACAATGAGAGTAAATATTATCCAGAGTCGGGTAAGTCAGCATTACTTGTAGCCCAAGTCAAGCTGTCGAGTGTGTTTGAAATCTGACCGTTGTGACACGTGTCAGTTCCTTAGTGACCCAGGGTCATTTCGGACAAATCAGGTCGGGTTGCCTAGTGGCTATAAATAGCCCACCCCTACACCATAAATTGGTGGCTGCTCAGAGTTAGTGCATGGCTTTTGTCGTTGAGAGCAACCCACCTCCGAAGAGTTTGAGAGAGAAATCCTTGTGAGGACAAAGCCCAAAACACCCAGAGCCCAAAGAGTGTTTGGCATCACTGAAGTCTTTCTGTCCGCGTTATCTGAAGACTTGTTACACTTGAGGACTGTGAATCCTCCACGGTTAGGCGTCGCGTTCGAGCATCCAAGAGTAATTGTGGATCGCCGGTGAACGAAGTTCATGAAGGTTTGGAAGTCTACCTTGAAGACTTACCAGAGTGATTAGGCGGGGCTGTGTCCTTAGCTCAAGGGGAATAAGGTGAAGACACGGTCTTCCTGAGTTCAATCTCAGCCTTCCTAACTTGACGCGTCACAGCTTGTCACAAAGAATCGAACTGGTCGAACAAATCCTTGTCTTCACAACACACTAGTTCTATCTCTTACTCTCCTTACTTAAAGTTTGTCTTTGTGAAGTCATTGCCTGATTGCTCTACCTGTTTGACTTCACTGTGTGACTACTTGTTCTGATTGGCTTCATACTATCTTCTATCCTGATCCTATTACCTTGTTCTGATTGGCTGCATACTTGTTTGACTATGGCTTGTCTAGTGTAGTTCATCTTTCGCTGCATGTTTATAGGTATAGTTTTCATGTTTGTCTTTGAAACTTTCATGTTTTTAATACTTTCATAAAAATCGCCTATTCAACCCCCTCTAATCGATAACTAGCACTTTCAATTGGTATCAGAGCAAGGTACTCCCTTGTTCTGTGTGATTTGGTACGTGCAGGGATAATCAAAGTCTCCGCTGTGTGCCCTGTCTTCGATGGCACTAAATATCCCTATTGGAATAATAAGATGCGTATGCATCTTGAAGCCATTGATGTTGATCTGTGGTATGTCGTCAAGAACGGCGTTCCCAAGACTGGTGAAGGTGTCACCCCTGCTGATGTCAAGAAGTTCATTCAACTCGATTCTACTGCGAAGAACATCATCTGTGGTCATCTGACCAAAGGGCAGTATGGCCGTGTGAGTGCTTTGGAAACGTCAAAGCTAGTCTGGGACTGGCTCTCCAAGGTCAATGAAGGCGTCTCAACACAAAGAGATCAAAGGATCAGTGTTCTCCGCAACCTGTTCAACCGCTTCAAGAGAAATGACAATGAGAATGTTCAGCTCACATTTGATCGCCTCACTGATATCACTAATGAGCTTCGTGCCCTCGGTGCCCAAGAGATCACCAAGCATGAAATCGTCAAGACGCTACTGAGATCACTTGACAGCTCATTTGACACCCTTGCCCTAATGATTCAAGAACGCCTTGACTTCAAGACACTCGATCTGTCTGACATACTTGAGAGGCTCAACACACATGTGTTCTAGCTATTTGAGAAAAGAGATATCTATGGTCCCAACTATGGCCGAACTCGCGCTTTGAAGCCAAAGGTTGTTTCCTCATCTGAAGAAGAATCTAACTGCAGTTCTGGTGAAGCTGAAGACATTGGAAAGGATCTCGCTATGCTTGTGAAGAAGTTCCAGAAGTTCACTATGAAGAAAGGCTTCAGAAAGTATTCACGATCCAGCTCAAGAAATGATGAAGCTTCCTCCCATGACCACAAGAAGAGAACCTGTCACAAGTGCAAGAAACCTGGTCACTACATCTCTGAGTGTCCACAGTGGGACAATGATAAGAAAAAGAAGAAGAGCAAGGAATATGATTCTGATGACAATAAGAAGAAGAAATACTCAAAATCTTCTTCCAAGTCCTCTTCCAAGTCTTCATCACACAGGAAAAGTTCATCTGGCAAGGCTCGTGCTTTTGTTGGCAAGGAAATGGATTCAGAGGAGGAGTCTGCTTCTGAGGAGGCAGAAGTGGTGGAGTCTGAGGAGGAGTCTGACTCTGGCGTTGCAAGTCTGGCTTTAGCTTCAGCCTACGTTGCCAAGTCCATCTTCAACACTGAAGACAATGTATCCATCACCAACGCTGATGCCAGTGACAAGGACGACTCCGCTCCCACTTACTGCTTCATGGCACGCGGTGCCAAGGTAAACTCATGCGATGCTTACTTTCAAACATCAAGTGAAGATGACTCTGATTGTGAATCCAAACCCAGCTACAAAACACTTGCTAAAATTGCAACTGAACAACAGAAAGCTATGGAACATATTCAAAAGCTGTTAGACAAAAGTGATGATCTGCTGGACGCTGAAATGACCCGATCTCAGTCCTTAATTGAAGATATAAAAAATATTCATGTTAAGTACCAAGAGCTTGAAGGTCATCATGAATCACTCTCAACAACCCATGAAAAGCTTTCCTATGATTATCTTCAAAGAAAGCAAGAACTTGAGAAGTTGAGAGCAGCTCATGAAGATCTTCAAAAGGAAAACGAGTCACTTCGCTCAATGCATCAGTCCCGCCAGAAGGATTTGAACCACCATGTTTAAAATGTCTTGAGCGTGATAATGCTAATTCTGTTGCTGAGTGTTCTACTGCTGCTATTGTTTCAATATATTCAACCATCGATGTGGTAACTAACCCCTCTGTGGAGGATGCCACTGCTGTTGCTGATCAAAATGCTAGATTGAAGACATTGCTTGAAACAGGGATGTACAAAAGACTCAAGGGGCATCAGACACTATGTGATGTCCTCAAAAAGCAGATCCTGAACCGAGACCCTAGGAAAGAGGGTGTTGGGTTCGAGAGGAAAATGAATGTTGATGGTTCCTACTGGAAGCCTGAGCAGTACCCCAAAACCACATGGGTTGCTGCAAAGGAACCTTCAATTGATCCATCCAACTTATCTGGATTCATGTGTGCTAACCCAATTGTCATTGATGAATCCTTTGATGCAAACTATAAACTGTTTAAGAATCAGAATGGTGAAGTGTTTGCCAGGTATATTGGTACTAACTGCAGGAATGGACCACCTATGAAGAAGATCTGGGTTCCTAAACAGTGTATTGAGAATCTTCCTATGAATGTCATCATGACACCACCAAGGAAGAAAACAAACCCCAGACCTCTGGCTTCATATGGCCCAAAGGCTTCATACAGATATAGGACTCATGAGAGTCGCCCTAACGCCAATGTTTTGCAGGAAAAACATACTCAGATGAATGAATATGAGCGTGTATCTTCATACCGCTATGTTCACAAAACTAAGAATTTTTCTGCCTTTTCATATGAGTATTATTCACCTCCTGCGAGGCTATTTGCTAGGGCTTCAAAGCCGAAGTTCTCAGATGCTGCACTTAGACTCATTGCTTCGAAGCCACCCATGAAAATCTGGGTGGTTAAGAACACTTAACTCTCTTCTGCAGGGAAAGGTCTCCAGCCGGAAATCAAAGGCGTCCGATGCTATTGCTGGGGACCTAAAACACATTATGGGATGCAAGATAAAATGCCCAAATGGTCTTACTATGCATTTCATTTCTGAATTGCTTGCCAGTCATACTATCAGTCCTAACCTTGATCTGATCTTTGATAATCCTCTTGTGCATCAAATGTTTATGCTTCACAATACTCTTTGTCAAGCCTATCCTCCTAACTGCACTGTAGGGTACGACACCTCATGCTTCAGAATGGATTATGGACAGCGGATGCACTAACCACATGACTGGTGATCGAAGTCTTGTCATGGACTCAACCTTACGCCCATGTGATAAAAGTCACATCACATTAGCTGACACTGGTAAAAGCAAGGTATTGGGCCTAAGCAGAGTTGCAATTTCAAGGGATCAGCACATGGACAAAGTGATGCTTGTTGAATCCCTTGGTTTCAACTTAATGTCTATCTCAATGCTTTGTGACTTAAACATGATTGTGCTATTTGGAAAATATCGTTGCCTTGTACTAATGGAATCTGACAAGTCTCTAGTCTTCGAAGGGTATAGGAAAGATATTCTGTACATGGTAGACTTCTCAGCAGGACCACAGATGGCCGTATGTCTACTAGCAAAGGCTTCAGAGTGCTGGCTCTGGCATCAGAGGCTAGGGCATGCTAGCATGAGGAACCTACACACTCTCGCCAAGAAGAAGCACGTCATAGGCATCGAAGGCGTCAAGTTCAAGAAAGATCATCTATGTGGTGCTTGTGAAGTTGGGAAGATGACAAGGGCCAAACAGCCCTCAAAGACAATCATGACTACATCTCAACCTTTTGAGTTGCTCGACATGGACTTGTTCGGTCCCACTCACTACTCTACTCTCACTGCAACTGCTTGTCTCGATGGTTTCGTTATTGTTGATGATTATTCAAGATACACTCGGGTGCACATAATTCTCTTCAACACTGAAGTGCAGGATGTCTTCAGACGCTTCGCCAACCGCGCCATGAAGAACTATGGCGTCAAGATCAAGCACATTAGGAGTGACAATGGCACTGAATTCAAGAACACAGGGCTCGACCTTTATCTTGACACCTTAGGCATCACTCATGAGTTTTCTGCTCCTTACAAACCTCAGCAGAATGGCATCGTGGAGCGCAAGAACAGAACCCTTATTGAGATGGCTCGGACGATGCTTGACGAATACAAGACTCCAAGAAAATTCTGGCCTGAAGCCATTGATACTGCATGCCATGTCATCAACCGTGTTTATCTTCACAAGCTTCTGAAGAAAACATCCTATGAGCTTCTAACTGGTAAGAAGCCAAACGTAAGCTACTTCAGAGTATTTGGTGCTAAGTGCTGGATCAAGGATCCACACCACACTTCAATATTTGCATCGAAAGCACATGAGGGTTTTATGATTGGTTATGGAAAGGATTCGCACTCCTACAGAGTCTTCAACCTCTTTCACTATAAAGTGGTTGAAACTGTGGATGTGCGGTTCGATGAAACTAACGGCTCGCAAAGAGAGCACCTGCCAAATGTGCTAGATGGAGTACCTGCCAGTGAATCAATCAAGCTAATGGGAACAGGAGAGATCATATCATCGTGAGGCCCAAATTTCGAAGAGGAACTTATCATTTGCACTGATCAACTCAAGACATTGCTCAGCCTGAAGCTAATTCTCAATATGAAGACAAGGATCAGCAAGAGCAGAGTCTTCATCCGATTCATCCTCGGGTTGCTAATGAAGTTCAGATTGAGGAGATAATTGATAACATCAATGCACCTGGTCCACTCACTCGTTCAAGAGTTACTCCAAGAGCAACACAACTAACTAATTTTTGTGGAAATTTTGCATTTGTTTCAATCTCAGAACCTAAGAAAGTTGATGAAGCCTTCTTGGAACCTGAATGGATTCGAGCCATGCAAGAAGAGCTTCAACAGTTCAAGTTGAACAATGTATGGGAACTTGTCAAGCGTCCTGATCCTCGCAAGCACAACATAATAGGCACAAAATGGATATATCGCAATAAACAAGACGATCATGGTCAAGTTTTCAGAAACAAAGCACGGCTCGCTGCTCAAGGATACACACAAGTTGAAGGAATTGACTTCGATGAAACATTTGCTCCAGTGGCTAGGCTTGAAGCCATTCGCATACTGCTAGCTTACGCAAATCATCATAACATCCTTCTGTATCAAATGGATGTGAAGAGTGCCTTTCTCAATGGAAAGATTGAAGAAGAAGTGTATGTAGCACAACCGCCTGGCTTTGAAGACCCAAAACATCCTGATATGGTATACAAGCTCAACAAGGCACTGTATGGCCTCAAACAAGCCCCTCGTGCTTGGTATGACACACTCAAAGACTTCCTGAAGAGCAAAGGCTTCAAACCTGGTTCTCTAGATCCCACTCCTCTTCACGAAGACATATGATGGTGAACTGTTTGTGTGCCAAATCTATGTGGATGACATTATCTTCGGCTGCACCAACAAGAAATACAGTGATGAATTTGGTCACATGATGCAAGAACAATATCAAATGTCAATGATGGGAGAGCTGAAGTTCTTTCTCGGTCTTCAAATCCGTCAAAGAACGCATAGCGGCATCTTCATATCTCAAGAAAAATATCTCAAAGATTGCCTGAAGA
Organism: Aegilops bicornis; assembly: GCA_021605145.1. NCBI lineage: Eukaryota > Viridiplantae > Streptophyta > Magnoliopsida > Poales > Poaceae > Aegilops > Aegilops bicornis. The sequence goes on along the minus strand of CM038672.1, from coordinate 332,431,226 downwards.
AGTTTGGAATGCAAGACTGCAAAGGATACACAACACCAATGCCAACCAAAAGTCATCTAAGCCCCGACGCCAATGGTAAAGATTTCGATCAAAAGGTATGAACGTCCATTACTGTGGACCCGACTATTCGAGTTGTAATAGATCAGGATACAAGTCTGAACATCCATTACCGTGGATCCGACTATTCGAATAGATAATCTTACCTGCAGGGGTGCACCATATTTCCCAACATGCTTGATTACTCTGGCCGGACACACTTTCCTGGGTCAATGCCCGGCCTCGGAAGATCAACACGTCGCATCCCTACCTCGGCTCAGCAGAGAGGTACCCGCCGGTCTACATCCTAAGCACCCCGGGGTCTTGGGCCCATCGCCCGTTGCACTCCGGGTCGTTGCGAGCAGGGCGGACCAGGCTCCACCACTACATGGATGGTGCCGGCCCAGCCGTGCCGCAATGCTGAACTCGACGTCTGACAAAGCTTTGGCTGATACTACGCCGCCGACTGCCCATAACTGTTCCCGCGTGGTGGTTAGTGCATAAAGGCCAATGGCCAACTCAGAACAAATACCCAAACCTGTTAGTGCATTAACAATTAAAAGTAGTGACAGCTGTCGGGACAAGTCCGGAGCTACCACCCCCTCCTAGGTGATATCGCTAAACAGCGAGCCGCCACCATAACATCTCACGGGTGCTCTCCGAGCCCGCCCGACTTTCACAGGTATCTCTCGCGGGTTCTCACTGGGCCCACCCAACTTTCACAAGGATCTGAAGTAAAGTCAAGGTAACTATGTGTCCAAAACATCAAGGTGGAAAACTCGAGGAATCACGGTCGATGGATTACACTCGATGTAATCATCAAGGTGAACATAGGAGGAATCACCCTCGAGGTTCACACTTGACGTGTTGTACAACAGAGTCATATCGAGAGTGGTGAAGGAGGAATCACCCTCGATGACCACGACCAAATAGCTACACTACGGAGTTATCATCAGGAGTGCATTGAGGTATCACCCTCGGCACTCGATAGTAGCTCTGGAGAATCATACAACTAAAGGGGGTGAAGTGATGTGTCGGGCTCTGGACATCGATCACGTTGATCGAGTCATTGGTCAACATGCTGAGGCAACTGGGACAAGGAGAGGGTTCACTAATGGATCACTAACCAACCTATACTAAGCAGTTTTGGATAAGCAGGTAAGGTACAATAGCAGGTTAAAAAAGCAGGCTATGCATCTGAATAGGAACAATCAATTACAATAGCAAAATCTAGTGCAAGCATGAGAGAGAATGGAATGGGTGATATCAGAGTGATCAAGGGGGGGGGGGGCTTTCCTTGAAGCTCTGCTGAAATGGAAGAAGGGTCGTCGGTGACGTAGTCGATCACATGGGCATCAATAGCAGTCTCGGGGGCTATCGGAGAAGAAGAGGGGGAAGAAAAAGTAAATACGAAGCACACATATGCGTGACATGACTACAGGGAGAGCTAGGGGTGTTCTATCGCGGTGTTATACAATACCGACGAATGGGGATTTTGTGGCAAACCATTGCCACTTAGTCACTTGGGGGCTTGACACCACATCGATCGATGACTTGCGTCGCTGTGAGGTGGAGTGGTGGAGCCTTGGCGGGGTGGTCCGCCCTTGGCGTCCCCGGCAAGCTTGTCTTGAGACTTGTCTCTAGAGCAACCTCGTCCTCGCCAGGCTCGCATGCCCGGCAAGGGAGGCTTTCCCGTGGTGATATCTTGCATCCTTCAGCTTGACTTGGTCTTCTTGATCCGCCCTCTGATTCCTCAAAGAGCTGATCTCTTATGCTTGGTCTGGTCTTGGATGTCGCAAACTTGCTCTTAGGGCTATGCACGGTCTGGGCAACAGACCCAAGGTTTGTTGTACCGACAGGAGCCCCCGGGCCTGGCCCAAACACGCTACCGAGCGTCATCGGGGTAGGCCCTATCCAGTGCACACGCAAGAGTGTAGTAGTTTCTTGTCCTTTGCGATCTTCTTTGCTTCTTCACTAACCTAAGCCCATGCCAGTTTCTGGTTCTCCCACCTGTCGCGTAACGCCAGTTGCAGTAGGGCCACCTTTGTAATGGCCCGTGAATGACCTTAACACACGGGTGAGTAACTGCCAATTCACTCTTCCGACCACGCTCTTACCCTTGGCCACATATGCTTTTTTCATTGAGTGGGGTAGGTAACGGAGGCGCGTGGTGTGGGAGAGCATCAAGACAGGGGCCCGGTCTTATTGGATTGGCGGAGGAGGACGACTGTTACTCACGGGGAATCAGCTCCCAGCCTCGATCGGCCTATAGAAGAGGGGGTGGGGGAGGAGCGGGAGTGTTCATCCACACATCACTCCTCCTCCATTCCCCGTGTTCTTCTGGTTATGCTAAAAGGGAGCGACGGGGCAAGGCCCTGGGCTCTAGCTTGGGGTTGATGATGTTGAATGCTCGTGTCGATGCTTGGGGAGTGAGTCTGGTACGGGCTCCAAGGATATGCGGCGGGCGAACTGCTCGTAGTGTAGGAGACATCAAGCTTTCCCATTATGGTGGAATGCTTGTCTCCTCTGCTCGGGCAGACCGTCTGGTGGGGAGCGTTGGATCTCGCTGCGAGCCGCCGCAGCTTGGCGTTGTGATGCCAGAGCCCCTAGGGTTTCCGATGCCCGGCTGGTGGGGAGCGTTGGATCCCAGCATTGTGATTCGGCTTGAAGCTACGTCGGTATTTCCTAAAAGAGAAAGGGATGATGCAGCACAACAACGGTAGGTATTTCCCTCAGTGATGAGACCAAGGTTATCGAACCAGTAGGAGAACCAAGCAACACAACGTTAACAGCACCTGCACACAAATAACAAATCCACGCAACACGACGTGTAAAAGGGGTTGTCAATACCTTTCGGGTAGCGGCGCCCCAAGATAGGCAAACAGACGTGAGGAAATTGTAGTAGATTGATAGATCGAACGCCAAATAAAATAAATAACAATAAATTGCAGCAAGGTATTTTTGTATTTTTGGTTTAATAGATTTGAAAATAAAAGCAAAGGAAAATAGAACGCAAAGGCAAGTAATATGAGAAAGAGATCCGGGGGCCGTAGGTTTCACTAGTGGCTTCTCTCGAGAAAAATAGCAGATGGTGGGTAAACAAATTACTGTTGGGCAATTGATAGAACTTCAAATAATCATGACGATATCCAGGCAATGATCATTGTATAGGCATCATGTCCAAGATTAGTAGACCGACTCCTGCCTGCATCTGCTACTATTACTCCACAGATCAACCGCTATCCAGCATGCATCTAGTGTATTAAGTTCATGGAGAAACGAAGTAATGCAATAAGAACGATGACATGATGTAGAAAAGATCTATTTATGTAGAAATAGACCCCATCGTTTTATCCTTACTAGCAACGATACATATGTGTCGGTTCCCCTTCTGTCACTGGGATCAAGCACCGTAAGATCGAACCCACTACAAAACACCTCTTCCCATCGCAAGATAAGTAGATCAAGTTGGCCAAACAAAACCCAAATAAAGGAGAAGAAATACGAGGCTATAAGCAATCATGCATATAAAAGATCAAAGAAACTTTAATAACTTTCATGGATATAAAAAGATATAACTGATCATAAAATCAAAGTTCATCATATCCCAACAAACACAAGCAAAAAGAGTTACATCATATGGATCCCCAAGAGACCATTGTATTGAGAATCAAGCGACAGAGAGGAAGCCATCTAGCTACTTACTACGGACCCGTAGGTCTACAAAGAACTACTCACACATCATCGGAGAGGCACCAATGGAAGTGGTGAACCCCTTCGTGATGGTGTCTAGATTGGATCTGGTGGTTCTGGACTCTGCGGCGGCTGGAATTTATTTTCGTCGACTTCCCTAGGGTTTTTGGAATATTGGGGTATTTATAGGGCAAAGAGGCGGTCCGCGGGGCACTCGAGGTGGAAACAACCCACCAGTGGCGCCGGAGCCTCTGGCGCTTCTGGTGGGTTGTGCTTCTCGAGCACCGCCCAGCACAACTTGGCCAATTGGGTGTCATCTGGTCCATAAAAAATCTTCGTGAAGTTTCGTTGCATTTTGACTCCGTTTGGTATTGATTTCCCGCGATGTAAAAAACATGCAGAAAACAGCAACTGGCCCTTGGCACTATGTCAATAGGTTAGTACCAAAAATGATATTAAATGACTATAAAATGATTATAAAACATCCAAGATTGATAATATAACAGCATGGAACAATAAAAAATTATAGATACGTTGCATACGTATCAACATCCCCAAGCTTAACTCATGCTCGTCCTCGAGTAGGAATGCTGCCTAACATGTCATATCATATTCTTTTCTTTATAGCATGGACATTTGGAATTTTATATGGTTCAAAGCAATAGTCTAGTTTTGACATGATGACTTAAATACTCAAGCATATCAACAAGCAACCATGTCTTTCCAAATATCAACTCTAAAATAAGTTATCGCTAGCCCATCATGCTCAATCATTGATCCATTCATGAAACACACTTCCATATTAACTACACCCAATACTCAAGTACGATCATATTGCCTCCTAGTTGGTGCTTTTATAAAAGAAGATGGAGACTCAAATTCAAAAATAAAAACTGCATAAAGTAAAAGAAAGGCCCTTCGCAGGGAGAAGTAGGGATTTGTAGAGGTGCCAGAGCTCAAAGCGAAAAACTTAGAGATAAAAACATTCTAGGAGGTGTGTCTTTCCCACCAACGAAAATGACTAAGAGTTCCCAACACTTTCCAAGCTAGATATATCATAGGCGGTTCCCAAACAGAAAATAAAGTTTATTCCTTTTTCCACCATACTTTCACTTTCCATGGCTAGCCGTATCCATGGCTGCCTTCCATACCTACACTTTCCAAAGAATTTATTATTTGATAGCATAAAGTAAATTCATTTTTCATTTTGGGACTGGGCATCCCTAATACCTTTGCCTTACTCTCGTGCAATTACAAGTGAATAAACACTCATCGTGGGAATAACACATCTAGCATGGAAAATATTAGCCACCCCTCACGCTCCATGAAAGCAGATCTGAACACACAAAAGAGAAGTTTATTTTGAAAATTAGAGATGGCACATACAAATTTGCTTAGAACAGCAAAAGAATACCGCATATAGGTAGATATAGCAGACTCATGTGGCAAAACTTGTTTAAAGGTTTTTGGATGCACAAGTAGTGATCATACTTAGTGCAAAACGAAGGCTAGCAAAAGATTGAGAAGCGACAACCCAAGAAACGAATAATCATAAGCTAGCATTAAGCATAATTAACACCAAATAATGCACCACAAGTAGTATGTAATTTCATTGCATGACAATTGACTTGCGTGCTTGCATAGAGAATCACACACATTAACAACAATATTCTTACTAAAGCACAATTACTCATCAACATGACTCACATATCACATCATCATATCTCAAATCTATTACAAGGAATCAAGTTTATTTTGTCCAATGATCTTCATGTAATTTTTTATTATATCTTTCTTGGATATCTATCACCTTGGGACTAATTTTCATGTGTTGCTTTTGATAAGCTCATAAAAATATAAGTGAAGATCATGAGCATAAAATTTCTTTCTCTCAAAATAATTTAAGTGAAGCAAGAGAGAATTTCTTGAAAATTTTACTAACTCTCAAATAAATCTATGTGAATCAAGAGAGAATTTCTTCAAAAGTAACTAGGCCCACCGTGCTAAAAAAGATATAAGTGAAGCACTAGAGCAAATCCATAGCTCATAAATATTTAAGTGAAGCATAGAGAGCAATTCTAACAAGTCATGTCATAATTTTGGATCTCTCAAATATGTGTGTCCAACAAGGAATCAAGACTTAAAACACAAAATAAAACAAGCAAAGACTCATATCATACAAGATGCTCCAAGAAAAACACATAGTATGTGACGAATAAAAATATAGCTTCGAGTAAAATACCGATGGTCGTTAGAAGAAACAAGGGATGCCACTCGGGGCATCCCCAAGCTTAGTTGCTTGCTCTCTTTGGATAATAGCTTGGGATGCCGGGGCATCCCCAAGCTTAGGCTCTTCTTACTCCTTATTCCTTCATCCATCGTAAGATAACCCAAAACTTGCAAACTTCAATCACACAAAACTCAACAAAACCTCGTGATATCCGTTAGTATAAGAAAGCAAATCACTACTATAAGTACTGTATCAAACCAATTCATATTTTATTCTTGCATTATATCTACTACATTCTAACTTTTTTATGGCAAAAACTCATCAAAGAAAACCATAGAATCATCAAAACAAGCACACAACACAAAGAAAACAGAATCTGTTAAAAACAAAACAGTCTGCAAAAAGTATATTAATCTTCTGCAAAAAGAATTGGTATTTTAGCACTCTCTGATTAAAAATGACAATTGTTTTCATGAGTGCAAAAGTTTCTATTTTTCAGCAAAATCAAACAAATATAACCCAGGAAGATCCTAAAGGCTTTCCTTGGCACAAACACTAATTAAAACACAAAAAACACAATCACAACAGTAGCATAATTGTGCAAACACTCAAGAACAGAAAGCAAAAAGAAAAAGTAAATTTTATACATTGGGTCGCCTCCCATCAAGTGCTATCGTTTTACGCACTTAGCTAGGCATAAAGTGAAGGATCTAAGTTTTGTCATCTGTGGATTTGGAAACCTTTGTGAGGGTTTTCTCAAACCCGGGAGGCTCCTTGCGCTTTGCTAAATTCTCAGGAAAAGATACCTTCTTGAGATCCAAAATATCCAATCGCTTATTGCAAATAGTAATCAAAGTATTCATGCGATTGATACTACCATTAAGATGTTTGAGGGGCTCATTATCTTTTTGTAATTCAACCATGTGTTTATGCAAATCACCAAGTTTGTCCAACATTTGAACTCCCTCTGGGTAAAAGAAAACCCCTTCTTTTGAGGTGGAACACCCGGAATTCCTTTTAAAGTTTCATAGGCAGCGTTGGCATCAAGCTCAAAAAAATTCCCTTTAGCGGAAAAATCTAGGAGTTGTCTATGATGCAAAGCCAATCCTATGTAAAAATTACGAAATAAGATCTTAGCATCCCCCTTTAAATTGCAAATACGATAAGATTCCATAAGCCTATACCAAACATCTTTCAAATTTTCTCCTTGTCTTTGCTTGAAGTAAAGAACTTCAAAATTTGGTGACAATGGAGGAGTAGGCAAGCTAGCCATTATGACTAGAAAGCAAGAACACTGATAGATCTGACGAGAAAATGGTGAACGAAAAAGAGGGTGAATAAAATGGCAATTGTTTTGTGAATTGGGGGAGAGGAGAACGAGAGGAAAATGGAAAATAATGTAAATTGCGAGGAGATGAGATTTGTTATTAGGAACCTGTTATATGTTGAAGATCCTCCCTGGCAACGGCGCCAGAAATTCCTTTTGATTGCGGCTTGAAGCTATGTCGGTATTTCCCCAAAGAGGAAGGGATGATGCAGCACAGCAGCGGCAGGTATTTCCCTCAGTGATGTGACCAAGGTTATCGAACTAGTAGGAGAACCAAGCAACACAACGTAAACAACACCTGTACACAAATAACAACTCCTCGCAACCTGACGTGTAAAAGGGGTTGTCAATCTCTTTCATGCAGCGGCGCCCCAAGATAGGCAAACAGAAGTGAGGAAATTGTAGTAGATTGATAGATCGAATGCCAAATAAAATAAATAAGAATAAATTGCAGCAAGGTATTTTTGTATTTTTGGTTTAATAGATCTGAAATTATAATCAAAGGAAAATAGATCGCAAAGGCAAATAATATGAGAAGAGACCCGGGGGCCGTAGGTTTCACTAGTGGCTTCTCTCGAGAAAAATAACAAACGGTGGGTAAACAAATTACCGTTGGGCAATTGATAGAACTTCAAATAATCATGACGATATCCAGGCAATGATCATTATATAGGCATCACGCCAGGATTAGTAGACCGACTCTTTCCTGCATCTACTACTGTTACTCCACACATCGACCGCTATCCAGCATGCATTTAGTGTATTAAGTTCATGCAGAAATGGAGTAATGCAATAAGAATGATGACATGATGTAGACAAGATCTATTTATGTAGAAATAGACCCCATCGTTTTATCCTTAGTAGCAACGATACATACGTGTCGGTTCCCCTTCTCTCACTGGTAGCAAGCACCGTAAGATCGAACCCACTACAAAGCACCTTGTCCCATTGCAAGATAAATAGTTCAAGTTGGCGAAACAAAACCCAAATATCGGAGAAGAAATACAAGGCTATAAGCAATCATGCATATAAGAGATCAAAGAAACTCAAATAACTTTCATGGATATAAGAAGATATAACTGATCATAAACCCAAAGTTCATCAGATCCCGACAAACACACCGCGAAAAGAGTTACATCATATGTGTTGGATTACGGGTTCCAGCAAACCCTTGAGGTTCGAACACTGGGGTGCGCATGAAGATCACTCTCTTCCTAGCTCGCTCTCGCAACGATCCCATGGCCTAGTTCGCTGAACCCAAGGAACAAGAGACACGAGAGTTTATACTGGTTCAGGCCACCGTTGTGGTGTAATACCCTACTCCAGTGTGGTGTGGTGGATTGCCTGGTAGGCTAAGGATGAACAAGTACAAGGTGGGAACAGCCTCCTGAGGAGAGGTGTTCTTGAGCTCGATGAGCTGGTGTGGGTGAGAGCGGTCCGAAATATCCTCCCTTTGCTACGGTGGTGGCTAGTCCTATTTTTAGAGGCCCTGGTCCTCTTCCCAAATGTTAGGCGCGAAGGGATCCCACAATGGCCAATTTTGAAGGGAGATATCTAGTACAAGTTATCCTGACAAAAGGTGGTCATCACGTGCCAAAGGCTCTGGAGGTGACGCCGCCGTGAGCTCCGTGGTGACCTCCTCCCGCTGTCCTGCTGGTCTTGGTCCTGTTGCACCGATATGGAAACCTTTGCCTGATGCCTCGGCACTCCTCGCCTGCGCCTGCCTCTTTGGCACCAAAGAGGAAATTGATACTCTGCACCCGCTGGTGCCCGCCTGGCTTTGGTCGTCATGGCTCACGTCACGTGAACCTCGTGAGGTGCCCCTTGCATAGATATATCTGCTCCTCGGGAGCCAGCCTAGGGAGGCCGCCCCTGAGAAGGCCTTGGTGTCGTCTGCCTCGCACGGCTTGGCGCCTCGCGAGGGTCTTGAGTGGTTGCTGCTGAAGGTGGGTCGTACCAGGCCGTTGGTGGAGACACGCCCTACGCCGCAGGCAGGCAAGTCTGGGTACCCCCGTTCCCAGGACGCCGACAGTAGCCCCCGGGCCCAAGGCGCGCTCGGACTTGGCTTCGGGGTGAAGCCAAAGGGCAAGTGTGGAGCGCTGCGGGCCCCAATAGCCCGCAGCCTTGATTGACGTGTGGTGACTGACGGGGCGTTGGCGTCTTCGCTTCGCCATGCTGCCTCAGCAACTACTCGACTTGACGAGTCCCTGCTGCATGTAAGAGAGAGACCATCATTACCTGCGGTCGTGGAGGCCGGCTGTCGGTGTCAAAACCGGCGGATCTAGGGTAGGGGGTCCCGAACTGTGTGTCTAGGCGGATGGTAACATGAGACAAGGGACACGATGTTTGTACCCAGGTTCGGGCCCTCTCGATGGAGGTAATACCCTACTCCTGCTTGATTAATATTGATGATATGGGTAGTACAAGAGTAGATCTACGACGAGATCAAGGAGGCTAAACCCTAGAAGCTAGCCTATGGTATGATTGTTGTTCATCCTACGGACTAAAACCCTCCGGTTTATATAGACACCGGATAGGTTAGGGTTACAGTAGTCGGTTACAATGGTAGGAGATCTACATATCCGTATCGCCAAGCTTGCCTTCCACGCCAAGGAAAATCCCATCCGGACACGGGACGAAATCTTCAATCTTGTATCTTCATAGTCTTGGAGTCCGGTCGTCATGATAGTTCGGCTATCAGGACACCCCCTAGTCCAGGACTCCCTCAGTAGCCCCTGAACCAGGCTTCAATGACGACGAGTCCGGCGCGCATATTGTCTTCGGTATTGCAAGGCGGGTTCCTCCTCCGAATACTTCATAGAAGGTTTTGAACACCAGGATAGTGTCCGGCTCTGCAAAACAAGTTCCCATAACACCATAGAGAGAATAATTTTTGCACAGATCTGCTGACGTATTCCGCGGCGTGACATCACACCCCGGCCAGGCCTTTATATGAATCATTTTTTTACCGTTCCACCTTAGCGCATTTAGCGAGGAGGTTTCCTTGGCACGTCTTATCAAAGCACAGATCGTGCCCCCTTATTCCGGGATTCTCATCAATACGGACGTGGGTAACCCAACCGTGCCCGTCGGCACGCCTCCTCTATCAAAGGCGAGTCCTAGTCGACCACGGGGTGGGCTCTTGGTATTCAACCTCTTTATAATGGGACCAAGGCCCTCTTCTTTTTACACCCTCCATCGAGTTCGCCTCGCGCTCCGAGTTCTAACACCCCAAGCTTCAGATTCAAGCACTTCGGACCTTCGAAGATGTCCGGCTCCTACCAGCACGGCCGATGGATGTCTTCCTCCATCACAGAAGAAGATGTGCTAAAGCTGCGAGACGCCAGGTATCTAACCGCGAGATCTCGTGATAGGCTGCCTGCTCCAGGGCAGGTCATTCCCACTCCCGAGCCCGGCGAGAACATGGTGTTCGTGTCTCACTTACTTCGGGGTTTAGGCTTCCCGACGGATCTCTTTGTGCGGGGGCTCATGTTTTATTATGGGCTGGATTTCCACGACTTGAATCCGGAGTCCATCCTCCATATCTCGTCATTCATTGTCGTATGTGAGGCCTTCCTCCATATTACCCCTCACTTTGGATTGTGGCTCAAGACCTTCAAGGTGGAGCCAAAGATGATCAAGGGGCAACAAGCAGAGTGCGGAGGGCGGTTATAAGAAAATGTGCCGATGCTCCGTGGCCGAGGGCTCTTTTCAAGAGGAGCTTGGTTTAGGCAACGGGAGTGGTTTTATATCACCACTCCTGTGGGCACCAAATGGGTGGCGCTTCCCACCTTCCGCCAGTCCACCATAGCGGCCGGGCGTCATGGGCCAACAAGGCCTCGGCCGGGGCCGCCCAAGGATGTTCCTTTGTTGCAGGGCCGTGTCCGAGACCTCCAAGAAAGAGAGATCAATCTGCTGCGATGGCGCAGGTTATGTTGATTCGGCGCCTTCGCCTCAAGAACGCCGCCTCCGCCTGTGGGAATTCAATCCGGAGGGACCACGAGCTCTCCAAAATTTTATGGGCACGACGCCCGTGGAGATGTATAAACTGTTCTTCGGATCACAAGAGAAGTGTCCGGACCTGACTGAGGACGCAGGGCTAAGCTGCAATCGCCCAGATACTCAAGTAAGTAGTCCCGTAACCGGACAGGCTGTTCATTTATTTATCATATGTATTCCGTTTAAAGGAGCCGTTTCTTGAACAGGAGTGGATAGCCAAGGCAAAGTTAATAAGGTGTCCGGCTCCCCTCCCAGAGATCACGCGGGATCCCATGCGGGCCAAGATGTTGGAGGCCGCGCCTATTGAAGAAGGCGAAGGGGGGAGTGGGGAAGCAACTGCCTCTATGAAGGAGGCTATCAAGGAAGGAGGGATTAAAAGTCCCATCTTTCGAGGAGAGAAGAGGACCGCTTCGGAGATCCGGAGGTCAAGGCCTCAAAGAGGGGAAAGGAATCTTCGTCAGAGAGTCTGGCACTGGGAAGCAACCCAGCCGCACTATTTCCCCAAGGAGATCAGCCCTCCAGCGAGCCGTAAGTAAAAAGAAGGGGTCTTGTAAATAAGGAACATCCCTGCATTTATTTATGAAGATAACCGAAATTGTACCTTGTAGTTCGGACCTCAGCCCTTCTCAGCAGAGCTCGTCTTCGGGGGATCTTCTTCCAGAGATGATGGAGAGCGAAACGCCTCCACCTGTCGCACCCTCATGCGAGGCGGACGACCCTGATGTGTCATCGTGGAGGGTTTCCCCAAGTCCGGCGAGGCCGGAAGGTCCGGCGCCAAGTGTTGTGCGGTTGGAGGAGCTGAAGGATCTGCTTGGGCGAGCGGCTATCTCAGAAGATCACCGTGCTCTAATGGGTACGGTGATTGAAAGGATTGCATCCGCGGAGAGCGGATTGCATGAAGCCGTCAGAAGCTTACTGACGGGGTTTGAGGTACGCAAAAATGATGTACCTTCTAATAGTTATGCACATAGAATGCTCCATGTATAGATAGTAGCCCCTGAGACTCGGTATGTTGTCAAAATTGACAGCGTACCGAGGATCAAAATCTCAGTTATAACATATCGCCGCTCCTAAACATGTGGCGGGGCGTCCGGTGGCCAGCCGGACTGATGAATATGCCAAACTAAAGCGGCAACTTGACGAGGCGGATGCGGACATCGCGCTGGTCAATAAACGGTTTGACGAGTCGCAAGGTATGCGACTTTCTACGCTGACACCGGTAAGGGAGCTTGACGCCCATGTCTTACTATTTGTATGCTTAATGCAGATGGTGCCGCTGCTGTGGAGGGGCTGCGGGCGGAACTCGCCCAAGCTAAAGAGCAAGCCAGAAATAGTAATGCGGCCGCTTTAAGGGCGTCCGAAGAGCTAAAAGCCGAACGGGCTGCTCAATGCCGAAGCAAAGAGGAAATGGCCGATATGGCCAGAAAGTTGAAGAATGCTGCCGATCGCTGCGAGGTTCTTCAAAAAGAACGTCAAGCGGAGCAAGAGGGCCTGAAAAAGGCCGCCACCGAATCCAAGAATGCCCATTCGGCTTTGATAGCTGCCAAGGAGGAACTGAGTCAGGTCGGGGCAATTGCGGCTGGAAAATGTTTCTGCTGCGGAGGAAATATACGAATCCAAAGTATGCTCAATTGGACAAGTTGTGGAGTTCGGAGGATGCTTATCTGGACTTAGCGGCGAGCGCTGCGGACGCGATTGAGCACTTCCGAGGCCAGAAGGGGCACAAAAGGGAAGAGCTATATTGGTCGCAATTCCATAGTCCGGAGCGTCTTCTTCTGTTGACCGATTGGTTGGCAGAATGGGCCGAGCTGAATCGACTATCCGGACTTGCCATGAAGCATGTCATGACTCATTTGTGGCCAGGCGGACCCCATCCGAAGAGTTATTTTGGTTTAGTGCAGCAGTTCCTTGGTGCGGTACCGCGTATCGACGTAATAAAGCGGTCGGCGTGTATTGAGGGGACGTGGATGGCTCTGGCCCGTGTCAAGACATATTGGGCAGATATGAAGGCCACCGACGTTGCATCCCAAGATTCGGACAGAAGCCGAGTACCTTCCGAGCACTACTTTGAAGAAGTCCTGCAGGGCGCTCATTTAATAGAGACACAGTGCTCGAAGGATATTATGTTTTAAATGACATGTATGATTTTTGAAAACAATGTTTCAATATGATATAAGAGCTTTTTTATACTTGTGCGTTCAAGTAGTAAACTACTCCCTGTGCGGCCGTTTATGTATATGTATATATAACCTGAAAGATGGCAGTCCTTGGCTTCAGCCCCCACGCACATGATGCGGGGGTGTTTGCAGAGAAGGCGCTTTTTGACACTTAATCCAACGTCTTGGTCCTGTTAAGGAGGTGGTAGCGTAGCAAACTAGGCAACCGGACTATAATGCTTTATCACTTTCACTTAGCCATAGGAGTTCGAGGGTGGGGCTACTATATAGCCCATGGGGGCACCGCATTCTCCCGAATACGGGGTGCATATGTGCCTGACCGAAAACCGGTCCTTCGTTAATGCGGAGGGATCCTAAACATTCCGATGAGTCATCGAGTGGTTGACCAGTCTCTCACTATATCATGACAGTCAGTTTTCGGCTTTCTCTACTGAGGTGCTCGCCCGGCCGAACCGGGGCACAATCGCAGAGTTCTCCGGTGCCGCGTTAGCCGATAAAAGCGGAACGTAAGGCAGCAAAACCAGAGCCGGCAAACCCAACATTTGACCATAGACATGATTCGGAGCAGATGCATATAAGGCCTAACTCGAGACGCCGAATACTCCCTAAGGTATTCGGTCTTTATAAAAACGGGAAGAATAATGCCCTAAGCCCCTGGTGTCCAGGTACGCGCAAAAATTCTGGTGCGGCCAATGCCAAGACGCCAGCCTCCTTCTCGGTTATAGTAAGAAACCAGGGGATGTATATCAACAAGAGACAGTAAAAAAGGTTTACACAGGGTCTTAATCTGAAAAGAATCCTTGCAATGGGTCCCTACTGCACGTCTGCGCCTGTGTCTCTGTTGTGCCGTATCCTGGACGGGTGTAGCACGTTGTTCATCTGTAGAAGAGAGGAACTTAGTTTTAAAAAGGAAAAAAGATCGTGCGAAAGATGTACTTTATATTAAATATACAGAGTATGATTCGAAGAAGTGAATAAGATTGAGCTTTATTGTCTCTTGTGATACATGCATGCAGCCCCTTGTATGGGGTATGCCGCTAGTAGGCACCGGACTCGTCTAGCCGTGTTCGGGGTTTGAATGACCTATTCAGGTTCTTTGACTAGCGGAGCCGGATAGGTGTGGGGCTGTCGAGGCAGTCCCACGTTCTTCCGTGCTCAAGTAACACTTAATGCTTCCTTTCAGTGAGATGACGCCGTGTGGACCGGGCATTTTAAGTGTTAGAGATGCATAATGCGGTATTGCGTTAAAGCGGGCGAAAGCTTCGCGTCCCAATAGTGCTTGATGGCTACTTTTAAACGGGGCGACATGGAAGATCAACTTTTCGCGACGGAAGTTGTCAGATGAACCGAACACAACTTCTAGCAGTATGGAGCCCATACAATGGGCATATGTGCCTGGCATTACTCCTTTAAAGGAGGTGTTGCTACGGAGAATTTTTGTTGGGTCTATCCCGATCCTGCGGATTGTGTCCTGATATATCAGGTTTATGTCACTGCCACCATCCATGAGGACGTGTGTAAATTGGAATTCGTTGATTATAGGATCCAATATCAAGGCAGTCCATCCTGCATTCCAGATACTTTCGGAATAGTCCTGATGGTCGAAGGTGATTGGTTTTGACAACCAGTGTTGGTACTCCGCTAGGGTAGTGTGTGCGGCGCGCATTCTAGTGGGCGCCGCTCTGTTTTTCCTTTCGATCACGTGAAGTGAGTTTACTGTTTTAACCTCTTGTGGGAAATTCTTTTGTTTTCCGGGGCTCTGCTTGTGGTGCTCGTCATCATCTTCACTTGGTGTGTCGAGCCCCTTGTGTTCGGGCGTTGAGTCTCACGGACTGTTTGAAAACCCAACAATCTCTGTGGGTATGGTTTGCAGTCCTCCCGGGAGTACTGTGGATTTGACATATCTTGTCCAAGATTTTGTTTAAGTTGGATAGCTTATCGCTATTGTCCTTGAGGGGCAGTTTTTTATTGTTCTACCGTGAGCTCTTGAATCCGGCATTGAGTGCCGCGCTCTTTGGACCGTTCCTTTTAATCCGGTGTTGGTCCTTGTTGCGGCGTGGTTTCCCATTTACATCCCTGATTTCGGATGTACTTGGGTCGCTGGTGCTGCATCTTGCTAGCCAGCTATCCTCTCCCGCGCAAAAGCGGGTCATGAGGCTTGTTAATGCGGCCATTGTTCTTGGCTTTTCTTGGCCAAGGTGTCTGGCGAGCCATTCGTCCCGGACATTGTGTTTGAAGGCTGCTAAGGCTTCGGCGTCCGGACAGTCGACTATTTGGTTCTTTTTAATAAGGAACCTATTCCAGAATTTCCGGGCTGACTCTCCGGGCTGTTGAGTTATGTCACTTAGATCGTCTGCATCCGGAGGGCGGACATAGGTCCCCTGAAAATTTGCCCGAAACGCATCCCCGAGCTCTTCCCACTTCCAATGGTATTTTCGGGGAGGCTTTTAAGCCAATGCCGAGCTGGCCCTTTGAGTTTAAGGGGTAAGTATTTTATGGCGTGGAGATCGTCTCCTCTAGCCATGTGTATGTGGAGGATGTAATCCTCAATCCAGACTCCAGGGTTTGTTGTCCCGTCGTATGCCTCTATGTTTACGGGTTTGAATCCCGCTGGAAATTCATGATCCAGCACCTCATCGGTGAAATATAGGGGGTGTGCGGCGCCCCTGTATTTAGGTGTGACGTGATGTTCGGATATTTGGCGTGTTGCATTGCTTTGAAGAGCTTGCTTTCTTGGCCCGCAGATGGACCTAACTGGGCCATCATTTTGATGTGAATCCTTATGCGGAGCGTGCATTGGTTTGTGTGCGGCGTCAGTTGCCGCTCTCTTTTTGTCGTGGGGTCGTCCATCCGACCGGGTGGCCTTCTTAATTTTTGATTGTGGGGGCTCTATGGCCTCCTCATCAAATTCGGCAGTAGCTTTCTCGTTGGGTAGCTCTTTGTTCGGCGACTGTCGCCGTTCTTGTCTGCGGTGTTGAATACTCTGCTCCATCTGATTCTAGTGCATCTTCCGCTATTTTGAGCTTCCGCTTCTGCTTTTTCAGGCTACGCACAGTGGCGACGAGCCTTTTCTGGAGGTTATTTTGTTCCAACAATTTGTCCGCGTGAGATCGTGCGGACTGTTGTCTTCGCCGGGGACGGGTTGTTTATCCAAGTTGTCCTGTTCGGACGTTTGCTCGATAGCATGTTCGTCGTCCACCGGTTCGACCTGCTCTATGGCTGGGTCTCTGTTGAGGCGGGACTTGGTTCGGCATTTACATTGCCGTTTGGACTGCTTTTCGAGGGATTTGTCCTTTGTAGCGTCCCGTTGCTCCTCGTCTTCATTTCCTTTAGGTGTATCTACCATGTATACATCATGGGATGAAGTGGTTGTCCAGCATCCTATAGGCGCTGGTTCATGGTTGTCTCCTACATCGTCGTCCATACCGTTGATGTCTTCGGAGTCGAAATCGAGCACGTCGTGTAAGCTTTCGACAGTGGCTACGAAGTGGGTCGTGGGTGGGTGTTGAATTTCTTCAACGTCCACATCCCAACCTTCCTGTCCGTAGTCCGGCCAGGGCTCTTCGGATAAAGAGAGATACTTTAGTGAATTCAGGATGTCGCCATAGGGCGAGTGCTTAAAGATGTCCGCGGCAGTGAACTCCATGACCGGCGCCCAATCGGATTCGATTGGTAGGGGCACGGAGGGTTCGGAGTCCGGCACCCCGGAGTCGAGGTCTTCGCAAAGGACACGGATGGAGTTCGGCTCAATCGCTGTAGAGATTGCAGCCCCCGAGGCGGTGTGCAACCACTCGTCCTTGATCGGGGAATCCGGCTCCAGATTAAGGGTCTGAGCGGAGGCTGGTGCGGCCTCCACGACACTGTTCGGCTGCAGAGCTAGATCATGCCCATCGAGACAGTGCGGCACGCTTGGCTGCGGCTCGAATCTGTCGAAGATCAAGTCTCCACGGATATCGGCCGTGTAGTTCAAACTTCCAAATCTGACCTGATGGCCAGGGGCGTAGCTTTCGATCTGTTCCAGATGGCCAGGGGCGTAGCTTTCGATCTATTCCAGATGGCCAAGCGAATTGGCCCGCAGTGTAAAGCCGCCGAATACGAAGATCTGTCCCGGGAGAAAAGTCTCACCCTGGACCGCGTCGTTGTTGATGATCGAAGGAGCCATCGGGCCTATAGGTGACGACACAGAGGAACTCTCAATGAAAGCACCAATGTCGGTGTCAAAACCGGTGGATCTCGGGTAGGGGTCCCGAATCGTATGCGTCTAGGCGGATGGTAACAGGAGACAAGGGAGACGATGTTTTACCCAGGTTCGGGCCCTCTCGATGGAGGTAATAACCTACTCCTGCTTGATTAATATTGATGATATGGGTAGTACAAGAGTAGATCTACCACGAGATCAAGGAGGGTAAACCCTAGAAGCTAGCCTATGGTATGATTGTTGTTAGTCGTACGGACTAAAACCCTCCGGTTTATATAGACACCGGATAGGTTAGGGTTACACCAGAGTCGGTTACAATGGTAGGAGATCTACATATCCGTATCGCCAAGCTTGCCTTCCACGCCAAGGAAAGTCCCATCCGGACACGGGACGAAGTCTTCAATCTTATATCTTCATAGTCTTGGAGTCCGGTCGTCATGATAGTTCGGCTATCCAGACACCCCCTAGTCCAGGACTCCCTCACCGGCGGTTGGCCTCCTTTCGGGTATAAATGAGGAGAGGGGGTGGAGCCCCCGTCAATCATCTCTTCCTCTATTCTGCCCACTTCTTCTTCCTCCTTGCTGCGACACCCATGGCACCGATACACAGATTCTCCGCCGCAGAGAAGGAAAAAATCCCCTGCGGAGAGCTAGAGCCGCCCCCACCAAAGAGGAGGCTGGCCCGCTCTCGCGGCGTTGTCGCGAGGCCAAAGGTCATGAGGCCTTGGTACGAGCAGCCTCCCCCCAACTACCCGCTGCTCTTGTACGCTTGGGCGTAAGGTTCTGAAGGCGGAAGCAGCGGCCCACGCCGCTCGCGCCTTGGCCGTGGTGGACACGCTGTGGCGGTGCGCGCCGCCGCCCCGCGGGATCACACCGAGGGCTCCTCTGTTGGGGAACGTAGTAATTTCAAAAAATTTCCTGCGCACACGCAAGATCATGGTGATGCATAGCAACGAGAGGGGAGAGTGTGTCCACGTACCCTCCTAGACCATAAGCGGAAGCATTAGCACAACGCGGTTGATGTAGTCGTACGTCTTCACGATCCGACCAATTAAGTACCGAACGCACGACACCTCCGAGTTCAGCACAAGTTCAGCCCGATGGCATCCCTCGAACTCCGATCCAGCCGAGTGTTGAGGGAGAGTTTTGTCAGCACGACGGCGTGGTGATGACGATGATGTCGTACCGACGCAGGGCTTCACCTAAGCACCGCTACAGTATTATCGAGGTGGACTATGGTGGAGGGGGGCAGCGCACACGGCTAAAAGATCAAATGATCAATTATTGTCTTTGGGGTGCCCCCTGCCCCCGTATATAAAGGAGAAAGGGGGGGTGCGGCCGGCCAGGACAGGCGGCGCGCCAGGAGGAGTCCTACTCCCACCGGGAGTAGGACTCCCTCCCTTTTCCTAATTGGACTAGGAGTGGAGGGGGAAAGAGGTGGAGGAGAAGAAGGAAAGGGTGGTTCTGCACCCCTCTTCTTGTCCTATTCGGACTAGGGGGAGGGGCGCGCGGACCTTGCGCTGGCCGCTTCTCCCCTCTTTTACTAAGGCCCACTATGGCCCAATTACCTCCCGGGGGGTTCCGGTTACCTCCTGGTACTCCGATAAAATTCCGATTTCACCCGGAACACTTTCAATATCCAAACATTGGCATCCAATATATCAATCTTCATGTCTCGACCATTTTGAGACTCCTCGTCATGTCCATGATCACATCCGGGACTCCGAACAACCTTCGGTACATCAAAACATATAAACTCATAATATAAGCATCGCCGAAATGTTAAGCGTGCGGACCCTACGGGTTCGAGAACTATGTAGACATGACCGAGACATGCCTCCGGTCAATAACCAATAGAGGAACCTGGATGCTCATATTGGCTCCCACATATTCTACGAAGATCTTTATCGTTCAGACCGCATAACAACATACGTTGTTCCCTTTGTCATCGGTATGTTACTTGCCCGAGATTCGATCATCGGTATCTCAATACCTAGTTCTATCTCGTTACTGCAAGAAGTCTCTTTACTCGTTCCGTAATACATCATCGCGCAACTAACTCATTAGTTGCAATGCTTGCAAGGCTTAAGTGATGTGCATTACCGAGAGGGCCCAGAGATACCTCTCCGACAATTGGAGTGACAAATCCTAATGTCAAAATACGCCAACCCAACAAATACCTTCGGAGACACCTGTAGAGCACCTTTATAATCACCCAGTTACGTTGTGATGTCTGGTAGCACACAAAGTGTTCCTCCGTAAACGGAGTTGCATAATCTCATAGTCATAGGAACATGTATAAGTCATGAAGAAAGCAATAGCAACATACTAAACGATCGAGTGCTAAGCTAACAAACTGGGTCAAGTCAATCACATCATTCTCCTAATGATGTGATCCTGTTAGTCAAATGACAACTCATGTCAATGGCTAGGAAACATAACCATCTTTGATCAATGAGCTAGTCAAGTAGAGGCATACTAGTGACACTCTGTTTGTCTATGTATCCACACATGTATTATGTTTCCGGTTAATACAATTCTAGCATGAATAATAAACATTTATCATGATATATGGAAATAAATAATAACTTTATTATTGCCTCTAGCGTATATTTCCTTCAGTCTCCCACTTGCACTAGAGTCAATAATCTAGATTACACAGTAATGATTCTAACACCCATGGAGCCTTGGTGCTGATCATGTTTTGCTCGTGGAAGAGGCTTAGTTAACGGTTCCGCGACATTCAGATCCGTATGTATCTTGAAAATTTCTATGTCTCACACCTGGACTAAATCCCAGATAGTATTGAAGCGTCTCTTGATGTGCTTGGTCCTCTTGTGAAATCTGGATTCCTTCGCCAAGGCAATTGCACCAGTATTGTCACAAAAGATTTTCATTGGACCCGATGCACTAGGTATGACACCTAGATCGGATATGAACTCCTTCATCCAGACTCCTTCATTTGCCGCTTCCGAAGCAGCTATGTACTCTGCTTCACACGTAGATCCCGCCACGACGCTTTGTTTAGAACTGCACCAACTGACAGCTCCACCATTCAATGTAAACATGTATCCGGTTTGCGATTTAGAATCATCCGGATCAGTGTCAAAGCTTGCATCAATGTAACCATTCACAATGAGCTCTTTGTCACCTCTATAAATGAGAAACATATCCTTAGTCCTTTTCAGGTATTTCAGGATGTTCTTGACCGCTGTCCAGTGATCCACTCCTGGATTACTTTGGTACCTCCCTGCTAGACTTATACCAAGGCACACATCAGGTCTGGTACACATCATTGCGTACATGATAGAGCCTATGGCTGAAGCATAGGGAACATCTTTCATTTTCTCTCTATCTTCTGCGTTGGTCGGGCATTGAGTCTTACTCAACTTCACACCTTGTAACACGTGCAAGAACCCTTTCTTTGTTTGATCCATTTTGAACTTCTTCAAAACTTTGTCAAGGTATGTGCTTTGTGAAAGTCCAATTAAGCGTCTTGATCTATTTCTATAGATCTTAATGCCCAATATATAAGCAGCTTCACCGAGGTCTTTCATTGAAAAACTCTTATTCAATTATCCCTTTATGCTATCCAGAAATTATATATCATTTCCAATCAGCAATATGTCATCCACATATAATATTAGAAATGCTACAGAGCTCCCACTCACTTTCTTGTAAATACAGGCTTCTCCAAAAGTCTGTATAAAACCAAATTCTTTGATCACACTATCAAAACGTTTATTCCAACTCCGAGAGGCTTGCACCAGTCCATAAATGGATCGCTGGAGCTTGCACACTTTGTTATCTCCCTTTGGATCGATAAACCCTTCCGGTTGCATCATATACAACTCTTCTTCCAGAAATCCATTCAGGAATGCAGTTTTGACAACCATTTGCCAAATTTCATAATCATAAAATGCGGCAATTTCTAACATGATTCGGACAGACTTAAGAATCGCTACGGGTGAGAAGGTCTCATCGTAGTCAATCCCTTGAACTTGTCGAAAACCTTTTGCAACAAGTCGAGCTTTATAGACAGATAACATTCTTTGTCAGCGTCAGTCTTCTTCTTGAAGATCCATTTATTCTCAATTGCTTGCCGATCATCGGGTAAGTCAACCAAAGTCCACACTTTGTTCTCATACATGGATCCCATCTTAGATTTCATGGCCTTAAGCCATTTTGCGGAATATGGCTCACCATCGCTTCTTCATGGTTCGTAGGTTCGTCATGGTCTAGTAACATAACTTCCAGAACAGGATTGTCGTACCACTCTGGTGTGGATCTTACTCTGGTTGACCTATGAGGTTCAGTAACAACTTGATCTGAAGTTTCATGATCATCATCATTAACTTCCTCACTAATTGGTGTAGCTGTCGCAGAAACCGGTTTCTGTGATGAACTACTTTCCAATAAGGGAGCAGGTACAGTTACCTCATCAAGTTCTACTTTCCTCCCACTCACTTCTTTCGAGAGAAACTCCTTCTCTAGAAAAACTCCGAATTTAGCAACAAAAGTCTTGCCTTCGGATCTATGATAGAAGGTGTACCCAACAGTCTCCTTTGGGTATCCTATGAAGACACATTTCTCCGATTTGGGTTCGAGCTTATCAGGTTGAAGCTTTGTCACATAAGCGTCGCAGCCCCAAACTTTCAGAAACGACAACTTGGTTTCTTGCCAAACCACATTTCATAAGGCGTCGTCTCAACGGATTTCGACGGTGCCCTATTTAATGTGAATGCGGCCGTCTCTAAAGCATAACCCCAAAATGATAGCGGTAAAACAGTGAGAGACATCATAGATCGCACCATATCTAGTAATGTACGATTATGATGTTCGGACACACCATTACGCTGTGGTGTTCCGGGTGGAGTGAGTTGCGAAACTATTCCGCATTGTTTCAAATGAAGACCAAATTCATAACTCAAATATTTTCCTCCACGACCAGATCGTAGAAACTTTATTTTCTTGTTACGATGATTTTCAAGTTCACTCTGAAATTCTTTGAACTTTTCAAATGTTTCAGACTTATGTTTCATTAAGTAGATATACCCATATCTGCTTAAATCAACTGTGAAGGTGAGAAAATAATGATATCCGCCACGAGCCTCAACATTCATCGGACCACATACATATGTAAGTATGATTTCCAATAAATCTGTTGCTCTCTCCATAGTTCCGGAGAACGGCGTTTTAGTCATCTTGCCCATGAGGCACGGTTCGCAAGTACCAAGTGATTCATAATCAAGTGGTTCCAAATGTCCATCAGTATGGAGCTTCTTCATGCGTTTTACACCGATATGACCTAAACGGCAGTGCCACAAATAAGTTGCACTATCATTATCAACTCTGCATCTTTTGGTTTCAATATTATGAATATGTGTATCACTACTATCGAGATTCAACAAAAATAGACCACTCTTCAAGGATACATGACTATAAAAGATATTACTCATATAAATAGAACAACCATTATTCCCTGATTTAAATGAATAACCGTCTCGCATCAAACCAGACCCAGATATAATGTTCATGCTCAATGCTGGCACCAAATAACAATTATTTAGGTCTAATACTAATCCTGAAGGGAGATGTAGAGGTAGCATGCCGACCGCGATCACATCGACTTTGGAACCATTTCCCACGCGCATCGTCACCTCGTCCTTAGCCAATCTTCGCTTAATCCGTAGCCCCTGTTTTGAGTTGCAAATATTTGCAACAGAACTAGTATCAAATACCCAGGTGCTACTGCAAACATTAGTAAGGTACACATCAATAACATGTATATCACATATACATTTGTTCACCTTGCCATCCTTCTTATCCGCCAAATACTTGGGGCAGTTCCGCTTCCAGTGACCAGTCTGCTTGCCGTAGAAGCACTCAGTCTCAAGCTTTGGTCCAGACTTGGGTTTCTTCTGCTGAGCAGCAACTTGCTTGCTGTTCTTCTTGTAGTTCCCCTTCTTCTTCCCTTTGCCCTTTTTCTTGAAACTGGTAGTCTTATTGACCATCAACACTTGATGCTCCTTTTTGATTTCTACCTCCGATGCCTTTAGCATTGCGAAGAGCTCGGAAATTTTCTTATCCATCCCTTGCATATTATAGTTCATCACGAAGCTCTTGTAGCTTGGTGGCAGTGATCGAAGAATTATGTCAATGACGCTATCATCCGGAAGATTAACTCCCAGTTGAATCAAGTGATTGCGCATTACCGGACATCTTGAGTATATGCTCACCGATGTAACTATTCTCCTCCATCTTGCAGTTGTAGAACTTATTGGAGACTCCATATCTCTCAATCCGGGCATTTGCTTGAAATATTAACTTCAACTCTTGGAACATCTCATATGCTCCATGACGTTCAAAACATCGTTGAAGTCAAGGTTCTAAGCCGTAAAGCATGGCACACTGAACTATCGAGTAGTCATCGACTTTGCTCGCCAGACGTTTTAACGTTGTTAGTTGCATCGACAACATGCACGGCACCAGCGCTGCTTCCGGGGCGTAATTCTTACGTGCAGCAATGAGGATAATCCTCAAGTTACGGACCCGATGCGTAATTGCTACCATCATCTTTCAACTTTGCTTTCTCAAGGAACGCATTAAAATTCAACGGAACAACAAAGACGGGCCATCTATCTCCACTCAACATAGACAAGCAAGATACTATCAGGTACTAAGTTCATGATAAATTTAAGTTCAATTAATCATATTACTTAAGAACTCGCACTTAGATAGACATCCCTCTAATCCTCTAAGTGATCACGTGATCCAAACCAACTGAACCATGTCCGATCATCACGTGAGATGGGGTAGTTTCAATGGTGAACATCACTATGTTGATCATATCTACTATATGATTCACGCTCGACCTTTCGGTCTCCGTGTTCCGAGGCCATATCTGTTATATGCTAGGCTTGTCAAGTTTAACCTGAGTATTCCGCGTGTGCAACTGTTTTGCACCCGTTGTATTTGAACGTAGAGCCTATCACACCCGATCATCACGTGGTTTCTCAGCACGAAGAACTTTCGCAATGGTGCATACTCAGGGATAACACTTATACTTTGATAATTTAGTGAGGGATCATCTTATAATGCTACCGTCAATCAAAGCAAGATAAGATGCATAGAAGATAAACATCACATGCAATCAATATAAGTGATATGATATGGCCATCGTCATCTTGTGCTTGTGATCTCCATCTCCGAAGCACCGTCATGATCACCATCGTCACCGGCGCGACACCTTGATCTCCATCGTAGCATCATTGTCGTCTCGCCAATCGTATGCTTCTACGACTATCACTACGGCTTAGTGATAAAGTAAAGCATTACAGGGCGATTGCATTGCATACAATAAAGCGACAACCATATGGCTCCTGCCAGTTGCCGATAACTCGGTTAATAACATGATCATCTCATACAATAAATTTAGCATCATGCCTTGACCATATCACATCACAACATGCCCTGCAAAAACAAGTTAGACGTCCTCTACTTTGTTGTTCCAAATTTTACGTGGCTACTACGGGCTTAGCAAGAACCGTTCTTACCTACGCATCAAAACCACAACCATAGTTTGTCAAGTTGGTGTTGTTTTAACCTTCGCAAGGACCAGGCGTAGCCACACTCAGTTCAACTAAAGTTGGAGAAACTGACACCCGCCAGCCACCTGTGTGCAAAGCACTTCGGTAGAACCAGTCTCGCGTAAGCGTACATGTAATGTCGATCCGGGCCGCTTCGTCCAACAATACCGCTGAACCAAAGTATGACATGCTAGTAAGCAGTATGACTTATATCACCCACAACTCACTTGTGTTCTACTCGTGCATATGACATCTACGCATAAAACCTGGCTCGGATGCCACTGTTGGGGAACATAGTAATTTCAAAAAATTTCCTACGCACACGCAAGATCATGGTG
Source organism: Aegilops bicornis (assembly GCA_021605145.1). Lineage (NCBI taxonomy): Eukaryota > Viridiplantae > Streptophyta > Magnoliopsida > Poales > Poaceae > Aegilops > Aegilops bicornis. The sequence continues at coordinate 332,405,640 of CM038672.1, read as the reverse complement.
ATGCATAGAAACGAGAGGGGAGAGTGTGTCCATGTACCCTCGTAGACCGTAAGCGGAAGCGTTAGCACAACACGGTTGATGTAGTCGTACGTCTTCACGATCTGACCGATCAAGTACCAAACACACGGCACCTCCGAGTTCAGCACACGTTCAGCCTGATGACGCCCCTCGAATTCCGATCCAGCCGAGTGTTGAGGGAGAGTTTCGTCAGCACGACGGCGTGGTGACGACGACGATGTTCTACCGACGCTGGGCTTCGCCTAAGCACCCATACAGTATTATCTAGGTGGACTATGGTGGAGGGGGGCACCACACACGACTAAAATATCAAACGATCAATTGTTGTCTTTGGGGTGCCCCCATGCCCCCATATATAAAGGAGCAAGGGGGGGGGGTGCGGCCGGCCAAGAGAGGGGGCGCGCCAGGAGGAGTCCTACTGCCACCGGGAGTAGGACTCCCTCCCTTTTCCTAGTTGGACTAGGAGTGGAGGGGGAAAGAGGTGGAGGAGAAGAAGGAAAGGGGGGGGGGGCACCGCCCCCTCTCCTTGTCCTATTCGGACTAGGGTGGAGGGGCGCGTGGACCTTGCCCTGGCCGCTTCTCCTCTCTTCCACTAAGGCCCACTATGGCCCAATAACCTCCCGGGGGGTTCCGGTAACCTCCCGACACTCCGGTAAAATCATGATTTCACCCGGAACACTTCCGATATCCAAACATAGGCTTCCAATATATCAATCTTCATGTATCGACCATTTTGAGACTCCTCGTCATGTCCGTGATCACATCCAGGACTCCGAACACCCTTCGGTACATCAAAACATATAGACTCATAATATAACTGTCATCGAAACGTTAAGCGTGCGGACCCTACGGGTTCGAGAACTATGTAGACATGACCGAGACACGTTTCCGATCAATAACCAATAGCGGAACCTGGATGCTCATATTGGCTCCCACATATTCTACGAAGATCTTTATCGGTCAGACCGCATAACAACATACGTTGTTCCCTTTGTCATCGGTATGTTACTTGCCCGAGATTCGATGGTCGGTATCTCAATACCTAGTTCTATCTCCTTACTGGCAAGTCTCTTTACTCGTTCCGTAATACATCATCCCGCAACTAACTCATTAGTTGCAATGCTTGCAAGGCTTAAGTGATGTGCGTTACCGAGAGGGCCCAGAGATACCTCTCCGACAATTGGAGTGACAAATCCTGATCTCGAAATACGCCAACCCAACAAATACCTTCGGAGACACCTGTAGAGCACCTTTATAATCACCCAATTATGTTGTGATGTTTGGTAGCACACAAAGTGTTCCTCCGGTAAACGGGAGTTGCATAATCTCATAGTCATAGGAACATGTATAAGTCATGAAGAAAGCAATAGCAACATACTAAACGGTCAAGTGCTAAGCTAACGGACTGGGTCAAGTCAATCACATCATTCTCCTAATGATGTGATCCCGTTAATCAATTGACAACTCATGTCAATGGCTAGGAAACATAACCATCTTTGATCAACGAGCTAGTCAAGTAGAGGCATACTAGTGACACCCTGTTTGTCTATGTATCCACACATGTATTATGTTTCCGGTTAATACAATTCTAGCATGAATAATAAACATTTATCATGATATAAGGAAATAAATAATAACTTTATTATTGCCTCTATGGCATATTTCCTTCATCCTCGTGTGAACTCGTGGTGTGGGCGGCAATGCCACCGCGCACGTGGATCCGGTTCCCGCCATTCTTTGCTGAAGAGATGCCGCCGAGGGGGGCGCTCGTCCTGTGGCTGCAGCATGCCGAGTGCGACAATGCGGCGACGGGAACAGAGGTCAAGGTCGTCTCCCCAGGCAAGATCTTCATGACCCGCGGATGGGGTGAGGTCGCCCGTGTCTGCCGCACGGAGGGCCCCCTCGCCATCCATTTCGAGTACGACGACGCGTCCACACTATTCTTAAAGGTCTTCAACTAGGAAAGCCATTGCCTGGAATGCTGCCCTATAGGGGGTCACCGAGACGGCGCGACGGCAGGCGTTGGGCTGCCCTTGGTCCTGCCGGCAGTTCCTCCAGCAGCAGTGACGGCGCCTGGGAGTCCAACGACTCTCCCAAGCCTGACGAGTCTCCGGAGACGAGCGATGACAGCTACGCGCCCCCGAGCTCTCGCCGTGCTCGGAGTGCAGCAGCGGCGTCCACCTGCCGTCGTCGTTGATCTGGATGGAGTTGGCGTTGGCTTCCCGTGGCCCACTATTAATGATGGCGTCGGCGGCTATGCCGGTAGATATGACTTTTGATAGTCTTCTCCTTTTGTTCCTTGCGAGGAATCAAGACGAACCCCATGGGTGTGTGTAAAGAATCTGTAGTTCCTGTTGTGTCAATATCATCCTTATTATGAAAACTTATGATTGCGTGTCTTGCTTCAGCTTGGTCCCCCCTTTCCAACCTCGTGGTAGCTTAGTGCTCTAAGCCGACAGGTCCCAGTCCCCAGGCAGGCTGCAACCATCGCTGGTATGCCAGGTCGCGATGCCGTGGTCAAGGCCATGAGGTGAGCGGCCCGAGGTCCGGTGAGAGCTCCTGAGGTGCGATGTTCAAGAGGTCCCCTTTAGCGTGCTAGCAACTCCCTGAAGGAAGGAAAGGAATGCGGCGTCGCCGTAGAAATGATGCAAGAGATGGGAATCCTGTGCTGGGCCGATCCCCCGCGCGGCACCCGATTCGTGCGTTAGGGGTAGTGGGACGACTGGGTTAGGCTCACACTGGCCTCCCTACTTTTTCACGCTATTCTTGGTGCTCTGCGTCCTCGGGTCCCGACCCTCGAGCAAGCTCAGCCGCCGCTGGTATGCCAGGTCCTTATGCCGTGGTTAAGGCTAGGGGGTGAGGGATGGAGAGTCAGTAGGAGCTCCTTAGACGCGATGCTCAGGAGCCCCCCTCCCTTTAACACGCAAGCGGATTGTGTGAAAAAAGAAGGAGCCTGCGGTGCCGCCTATTGTCAGCCTCCGGAGATTCCTACAGGTCAGTGCGAGAGGGGAATACGGATTGCAACCTGTTTGCTGGTCTACCACTGGTCGTTCCGCAGAGATGAAGGCACTAAGGGCCTTGTGAGGTGACGTGCGCGGGGCGTGCCGCGAGCCAGAGCTCGATCGCTTAGGTTTGTCAGTGTTGCAGGGACGGGCCCGAGCACAAGCGTCGTGCCAACATGTGTAGCCCCTGTTGCGGGATGAGCAGGAGGCCGGCCAGCAATGCGGTGGCCGCAAGGGGCAACAAGTAAGCAGGCGGTGATTAGGAGGTAATCCATGCAAGTGGGCAAGCTAGTTCAGATGGATGCAAGAACGATACATGCCACTGGGACTGACCTGAGCGACCTGAGAATGATGCAGCCCGAGAGGTGCTCCCAATAGAGTAAGCTAAAGATGAAAAAAGGGTACACGTCGCAGGGATAGGCCCATGCGACCTGGGGATGGTGCAGCCCGAGGGGCGCCCCCGGCTGAACAAACTGTAAAGAGTCACCTGATACCGTAGCTGGAGTGGCGTTGTAGTAGCTGAAGATGCATGCTGGAGAAGCTACTCCTGACGAGCCGCCAGGTTCCTGAGCCTCGGGAGGCTTCGTAGGCCCTGGTGGCTCCTGAAGAACTGTCGTGATCTCCGCCAGGACGGCGTTATGCCTGGCCTCCTGAGCCACCAGAATGCTCCACAAGTTGCGTTGGAAGGTGACAGCCACGTTCGGCAGGCTAAATGGCATACAAACATAGCTGTGAGGTGGACCCTCGCACCTTCCAACGCGCGAAGGCCAGAAACGTCCCTGAGATGCGGCCCTGTTGAGCCCTGGAATGTCGACGTAGACGCGTAGCCCGCCGTCCTCGCCAGGATGGGGAGCTGCGCCGGGTGGTGGGCGGCAGTCGCCGCATATGGTCCTTGCCTCTTGAAGCTCGTGGGTCGCCTTGGTGATGAACTCCTGAGCACTAAGCGCTCCATGCCTTGTGCCATGTTGAGGGGAACGTGCGGTGAAGCACGCCTCCACATGGTGCCCGAGCGCTTCCCTCGTGACGTTGGCTAAGTCAGAGGCCCTCCAGAAGAGAGCCCCCGAGCCTAGCCTGAGGAGGGCACTGGGTGCGCCTTCCTATGTGAGGGAGGGAGGCGCCCCGGCTACGGGCGCAGATCCTGAGGTGGTGCTACTGGAAACGCCGCTCTCCTGAGGCCCTTGGCTGAGTAGCTGGTTCTTCTTCTTGGGGATGGCCTCAGGAGGGTACAGGGTGCCTTCGTTGTCGGGGTCTTCGACCGCTGCAGCTTGGTAAGCGCACTTGAGGGAACACACCGCATCCCTTTCTTCACAGGGGAACGTGATGATGCCACCGCTCCCTGGCATCTTGAGGACATTGTAGCCATGTTGTGTCACTGCCATAAACTTGGCCAAGGCTGGATACCCAAGGATGGCGTTGTACAGCAGGCGGATGTGGGCGACATCAAAGTCAATGAGCTTGGTGCGGTAGTTGTCGCGCTGGCTGAACGTGACAGGGAGGCGGACCTGCCCTGTGAGGGTGGTGGAGCCGTCGGTTACTCCTGAGAAAGGCTTGGTAGGCTGTAGCTGATCATATGGCACTTGGAGGCTGTCAAATGTGTCGACGGACAGGACACTGAGGCCTGCGCCTTGATGCGGAGGCGGTGGAGGCGCTCTGTGGGCTACGACGCCCGTAGCTGGAGGTGGGCGAGGTAGTGAGAGGGACGGCGCATGAGAGACCCAGTGGCGCTGACGAGCTCATCGATGCGGTCCAGCGAATCATCGTATAGGTCATCGACCGGGCGGTAGCACAGGAGCTCACGTGCCATGAGCAGCGCGGCCTGCGTGTCCGAGGGCGCACGACGAGCATGGGACGACAAGCCGGCCGGAGTCAGCGACAGGGTGGCAGTGCATCCATCCCACTGCACGGAAGGGTGCAGTGATGAAGCTTGCTGCTCATACCCTGCCGGGCCAGTTGCGGCGTTGGCAGCGGGTGATGGAGAACGGCGGGGAGGTCCGCCAACGGGCGCTGTCTGAGTGATACGTGCAGCAACGGCGGCCCGACGCTCAGCGCGGGCTCATCGAGCGTCAACCATGGGTACGGTGGAGCAGTGGAGTGTGGATCGACGGAAGAAAGGCTTCATCGCACCCCTACCTGGTGTGCCAAATGTCGGATTACGGGTTCCGGCAAACCCTTGAGGTTCGAACACTGGGGTGCGCGCGAAGATCTATCTCTTCCTAGCTCGCTCTCGCAACGATCCCAAGGCCTAGTTCGCCGAACCCAAGGAACAAGAGACACGAGAGTTTATACTAGTTCATGCCACAGTTGTGGTGTAATACCCTACCCCAGTGTGGTGTGGTGGATTGCCTGGTAGGCTGAGGAAGAACAAGTACAAGGTGGGAACAGCCTCCTAAGGAGAGGTGTTCTTGAGCTCGATGAGCTGGTGTGGGTGAGAGCGGTCGGAATGATCCTCCCTTTTTTACGGTGGTGGCTAGTCCTATTTATAGAGGCCATGGTCCTCTTCCCAAATGTTAGGCGGGAAGGGATCCCACAACAACCAATTTTGAAGGGAGACAACTAGTAAAAATTATCCTGATAAAAGGTGGTCTTCGCCTGCCAAAGGCTCTAGAGGTGAAGCCGCCGTGGGCTCCGGGGTGACCTCCGTCCTGCCGTCCTGCTGGTCTTGGTCCTATTACACCGATATGGAAACCTTTGCCTGATGCATCAGGACTCCTCGCCTGCTCCTACCTCTTTAGCACCAAAGAGGAAACTGGTACTCTGCGCCCACTGGCGCCCTCTTGGCTTCAGTCGTCACGGCTCACGTCACGTGAACCTCGCGAGGTGCCCCTTGCGTAGATATCTCCGCTCCTCGGGAGCCAGCCTAGCGAGGCCGCCCCTGAGAAGGCCTTGGTGTCGTTCGCCTCACGAGGCTTGGCCCCTCACAAGGGTCTTGAGTGGTCGGTACTAAAGGTGGGCCGTACCGGGCTGTTGGTGGAGCCACGCCCTGGGCCGCAGGCAGGCAAGTCTGGGTACCCCCGTTCCCAGGACGCCGACAATATGGATCTCCAAGAGACCATTGTATTGAGAATCAAACGAGAGAGAGGAAGCCATCTAGCTACTAACTACATACCCATAGGTCTACAAAGAACTACTCACGCATCATCCGAGAGGCACCAATGGAAGTGGTGATCCCCTCCGTGATGGTGTCTAGATCGGATCTGGTGGTTCTGGACTCTGCGGCGGCTGGAATTGATTTTCGTCGACTCCCCTAGGGTTTCTGGAATATTAGGGTATTTATAGAGAAAAGAGGCGGTCCGGGGGGCACCCGAGGTGGGCACAACCCACCAGGGTGCGCCTGGGCCTCCTGGCGCGCCCTGGTGGGTTGTGCTCCCCTCGGAGCACGCCCCAGGCGCTGCCTTGGCCCATTCGGTGTCTTTTGGTCCATAAAAAATCTACGTGAACTTTCGTTGCATTTGGACTCCGTTTGGTATTGATTTCGTGCGATGTAAAAAACATGCAGAAAACAACAACTGGCACTTGGCACTACATCAATAGGTTAGTACCAAAAAATGATATAAAATGATTATAAAACATCCAAGATTGATAATATAACCGCATGGAACAATAAATAATTATAGATAAGTTGGAGCCGTATCACACTGCTCCCTTTGGCGAAGTTGGGGCGAACATTGAAGACGGCGGCATTTCCTTGCGCCCCGAGGAGGGGAGCGATGCCCCTCGCGCGTCTCAGATGCCGCCATTGCCTGCTGCTTCTCCGGAGGAGGTGACAACTCAAGGAGCCGACGTCCTCCCAGAGTAGTGGTGATGAATAAAGAACAAGGGAAGACGGAGAAGGCGGGTGGTAGGGCGTTAGTTCGGAATACGATGGCACCTATGCCTTTGTCTTATATTAGTGACCTGCTGGCTCGACTTTCCGCTCTTCCCCTCCCTCCCGGCACCATCATCACTGGCTTCCTGGTTGCCGGGGAGGGGGTCGCTCTCTTGGTGTCTTTGCCTCCTCCACCAGTCTTCCAGCTAAGCTCCGGCGGTTCTCGCTGGTCCTCGAGGCAGTGACCAGGGCACCACCGAGCTTCTCCCTCCGCTCCTCTCCTTCGCAGCCTCGCCACTCCCGATCTTGTCAGGCTGCGCCCAGCAAGCCCCTGAAGGGATCGGGTCGGGCGTCTACTCAGGCACTCCTTCTGCCCTCTTCACCTCCCACCGCGGTACCTGGGAGAAGAAGGACCTGAAAGGGGGATTACGGGGCACTTATCTATTTTCAATGTAAAATGTGTAGGCACTTGCCAAACTTTAGTTTAAATTATGTAATCTTCTTTACCCATGTTTGTGTTCTGTAAGATCTTTACTTGTTAATAAGTATATTAATGGAGAAGACAAACCTTGTCGGATATTTGTGAATGTAACATGTCCATGCAAAGGTGAAATGCCTCTATACATTCAAGTAAACAAGTTTCCCCCGGCAGGCTATCCTACCGGTACCACTACTGGAAACTGGGAATTTGCCATCAGCCAGCTCTTTGCCATCTGCCAGCTGATGGCAAAGAACGTCTTTGCCATCTGCTTATAAAAAACAGATGGCAAAGAACTGACAGATGGCAAAGAACATGGTTGCCATCAGCCAATTCTTTGCCATCAGCTAGTGGATGGCAAATAATCTTTGCCATCTGCCAAACAGATGGCAAAGAGGTGGGTAGGGTCCGATCTTTGCAACGGCTGTCAACTCACCTCTTTGCCATCTGCCAAATAGATGGCAAAGAATCTTTTCCATCTATTGGCAGATGGCAAAGAAGTGGGTGGAGCCCAATGGATAACGGCGTTATAACGGCCAGTAGCCCCACCTCTTTGCCATCTGCCAGCGGATGGCAAAGGCCCATATCTTTGCCATCAGCCAGCGGCTGGCAGATGGCAAAGAGGTCGACCCCTCTCTCCCAGCCCGGCCCCTCCCCTCTCTCTCTCTTCCAGCCCGGCCCCACCCCCCTCTCTCTCTCTCTCCCAACCTCACCCACCCACCAGCCCGGCCCCCAACAGACCGCACCCGCGCGCCCCGATGATCCCAGCACGCCGCCGGCCTGCCACCGCCGCCGGCCCGCCCCTCCCCGCCACCGCAGCCCTCCCCGCCTTTCCCCCGCCACCGCAGCCCTCCCCGCCACTCCCCGCCCTCCCGCCCCTCCCGCCCTCCCCGCCACCACAGCCATGGCCCCGTCGCTCCCCGCCTGTCGCCGCGTCACTCTCCCGCCCGTCAGCTGCCCTCCCCGCCACCTGTCAGCCGGCCCGTCGCTCCCTCTCTTGCAAGAGATCCGCCACCCCGACCCGTCCCTACAAGACCAGCGCGCTGACCCCATACCTCGCCGCCTCCAAGGATGACGAGGAGGACGAGGTAAGTGTCCATCTCCCACATGCGCCCACCCCGACCCATCTCCACTTCATTAGCGCAGGCATCTTACTGTTCTATGTGTTGCGGATCCCTTTCCCATGTGCGAGGCTGCCCGTCACCATCGGAAGTTCACAACAACGACGGATGTCCATGTGGATGATCTACTCCTAGCAGCGCCCCTGTTCTGTAACATTTTTTGACCCATATTGAGAGGTTGCAAGTGCGCACAATATCTGTTTGTGTAAATGCCCGAGTGGAAAGACTACTCAGGGAAGATGCTGATGTGTGTGCATCTTTCTTTTGTTTGCAGAGGTGTCCTTTAGATTCTTCACCATCATTAAAGTTCCATGGATCATTCAGCCTTAGTTTCTTCAAACCAGCCTTGCAATCTCCATGTTTCTTTTGAAAATTGAAGCACATTACCATTTCTTCTTCTGAAAATTTTATACTCAAGATTACAAATTTGGCAGGTAACAGTTCAACTCTAACTATATGTGTACCATACCTACTGACTAATAGCAGAGTCTAATTCTTCCCAAGCGGTGGCTGTCAATGTAGACTTGACATGCGTGGTTTTACTTGAAGCCATTTTCTAAATTTTTGGAAGTTGGTTGCACACCATGAACTTCAATTTTGTTATATTTTGGTAGCTAATCCCTTCAGCTATATGAATCCCTCAAGAAAAGTCCACGTAGCCATAGACTCACAACTCATAATCATTCATATGTGTTCTACATATTAGTTAGCGTTTCCTCTTTTTGTATTTGGCAGACTACCAGTATGTATGTACATTTTGTATGTGTTGACCATGGACAGTTAGATACCAAGGGTGTGTTTGGATATGAGGCAAGGGGCGGCTCTAGCTTAGCTATGCAAGGTTAACATTGAAAATCACATGTTTATTAAAACTTAAAAGCCTAGGTGGTCGAATCGTGATTTAAATTTCTTTTCCTAGGTGATGTGATGATGCCATATCTATTTATTTAACATATGGAGCTCCTACACTCATGCTATTAGCTAAGAAAAATTTACCATATATGCTGCTACTTCAATCAGTTAAAACGTTATTTTTTCCATTCATATATGAACATGTTTTGGGGGAGTAAAAACCATTGATAGTTTGGGTTTATTTACTACATTGCGGAAGTGTTCCCATTGGGGCGTTCAGTTTAACATATGAACTTGGTTGACCTTTCCATCTCATAAGGAAAGCTTGCATATATGCATTTGCACGGTAGGTTTAGTATTTAAAATATGCGGATCAATTCACAGTCCAAGGCAGATGGCTCTCAAGTTCACCATAATATGTATGTAATTCATCTGATTTCTTTTTTCTATTATTTAGTTCCAGTAAAAAATAACAAGTTGAGTAGACCGACTAGCTTTTTGCAATTTAGGTATTGAAGGAGATCATCATAACTGCTTTTTCTTTCATGCAATAGTTCAGGTTTATTGTTCTTAGTTTTTCAGAGTAGTTAATTTGATTGCTATGGATTAAAATCTAGAGCTACCTTATAATACCGCTTGAAGATAGCTTTGGCTCTTCACACATGGGAGTAATAGGACAGTTTATGCTCCTAACTTTCTTTTCTCTGTATATATATACATGGTTTTAGGATTCTATTTGTTTGCTTTGAAGCTTATGTTTTTCTTTTTCAGAATTGAGTGCGTATGAACAATGCAATGGAGGTCATGTTAACTCCTACAGCCCTGATATGTTCAAATAAAGAAATACTCTTCCTAAACTATGCTCCTCCTAAGATAGACACACCTCCTGTGCATATGGTTGCAGGTTGTATCCATGCCAAGATAGCACCTTGTATGCATAAGATGGACCATATTTTGAATATACTGAAAAATCAATTTATTTAGTTTTCTTGTCATTTAATAAGACCATGAAACCAACTTCCATCAAACACATATCTGCAGCATTATACTATGTACAGGGTGCAGATATATATTTCTTGACCAAGCAATTCCCTTCTTATGAGTCACCGACCAATATATGATTACCAGTCACCCAATTTCCTTCCTATGAACATCATACCGAAATATATATTCCCTTATGCTTCAAGGATTCTATGATTGGTCTCTGAATATTCTTATTTGAATGGTTTGAAAACATAGTTCACACTCGCCCTTATGCCTCAATGTCTACATCCAAACACAGCGTTAGCTATTAAAGCTATTAATTTTTTTTTGCCAAAAAACTCCAGTTTGCTTTGGACTGATAACATGGTCTAGACCATCTCATCCATTGTATCGTAATGCAAACTTGGTTCTCTTTTACTCTATGTTACTACTGCAATAAAGTTATGCTTATTATAATTTTTCTGTTCAAGTGATGATGATGTTTTCATTTCTATCTTGTCATTCCAATGATAGTGATTCATTTCGTGCACACTTATATTTGTCGCTGGTTGCTGCATGACATTTCATGCTGATATTTTTAGCTGCTATATATCTCACCATTGTTTCTTTCTTGCTTAAGAGCTTGAACATTATCCAATAGATCATGGCCGAGGTTATTGCTACGGCATAAGTAGGACTTTTGCAAACCGGCAATGAAAAGAAGGCTCTAGTATTCAGCCCGACTCTTGGTGGTAGCGAACAAAAAGTAAAACGGTAGCAAGACTTCATGTTCCATCCAAAATTAGGAGGGGTTATATGACTAGCTACCGTAGAATTTGACATAGGAGCGAGGCAGGGTAATGGTATATAGGTGAATTCACCATTGATATGTCCCGAGATCTCGCTCTCGATCACCAATTGGAGGTCCTTAAAATAGCAAGGTAAAATCTTGTTGTTTCTTAGTATGAAGAGATGCCATCAAAATTGACTTCCCATCGTATGAATATTTGAATAAATTCACTTTTGATCCATTTGCTAACTTGGTAATCGCCAGCTCATTAATATAGTATACATGCAGTCTGCTGATTTGTCTCAGAACTGTTGCTTTGAGTTGTGAGATAGAAATCGCTGAACTGGTGTTTAGGGATTTCAGTGGAGCACAATGCTTGCTTAATTTAAGCATCGACGTTGAATTGTTGATGCACATGGACTGATACACCTTTTGACTGTTCAATCTTGGCAGGAAATATGCATTGCTACTTCAAGTTTAGCATGACAGGTTGATGTTTAGAATATCTTGAAGAAATGAAAAAAAAAATCATCTTAGATATCCATTCCTGTATTATGTTCCAATATTTTTTAGTGTATGAACATTTAAACCATATATTTCAGTCTTAGTCTGTGTAGTGCTCAAATTCGGTAATGCTAGTGTGTCATCTGTGGATTATTTTGGCATGTTCAACGGTGGTCGATAAAAATTCCAAACGGCCGATTGCTCAATTTATGTATCCTTTATAGCCTGGACACGTTATGTAGTGCAACTAGCTTGCAATTGTTGTTTTTGTTGTCATGGAGTATGTGGGCATGTGGCAGCCCACATAATCCCACTTAAATTAAGTGGGCAGCATCATAATAATCTTCTTCTTCTAGTCTTCTTCTTCTAACTTTCTTCTATCCCATTTTATAGATTTGCTTAAGATCACGGAAGCTTGGGTTGATGGATTGCTTGTATTTAGTTTTTGTTTTGACCTTGTGAAACTTGCTACCTATGGATGAAAATGTGTAAAATAGAAGAAACTATGTATATGTACGGATGAAACTTGCTACTATTGGTAACATGTGTTGGATATATATGTGTTCATGACTATTGGTAATATGTGTTGAATATGCTATATTGGTCATATAAATATATTTGTGTTTGATTTTCTGTGGAGAGGAACTGATATAAGAAAAATCAAAATTAAATGGGGGCAATATAGTCACTTTGCCATCTGCTGGCAGATGGCAAAGAGCTTTGCCATCAGCTGGCAGATGGCAAAGAGGCCACGTGTCATCTACACGTAAAATCTGGGCTGGCCTATTTGGGCTCTTTGCCATCTGCCAGCAGATGGCAAAGCATGCAGCCTTTGCCATCTGCTGGCTGATGGCAAAGAGCCTGCAGCCTTTGCCATCTGGCCGCTGATTGCAAAGTATGCCGTTAACCTCGGCCGGAGCTAACCCGTTAAGAGGCTTTGCCATCTGCCGGCCAGATGGCAAAGCCACGATCTCTTGCCATCACCAGATGGCAAAGTTACAGTTTCTTTGCCATCGCCCAGCAGATGGCAAAGAAGCTTTTACCGCAGGGTTTCGCATTTACTTGTTTGCCATCTGCTGGCTGATGGCAAAGCCTTTGCCATCCGCCGAACATGCCTTTGCCATCTGCCATGGCAGATGGCAAAGTGCCAGATTCTAGTAGTGTACCCTTAGTTCGCTGCCACGGAGCTAGGCCACTGCAACCATCCTGACCGAAGCAACATTCGTGTCTAGGGATGGGAGCACCTAAGCTTCGAACGTGGCGAGGTTTTCATATGCACAAGTCTGTAATTACGTAACAAGTATGGATAAGAGAGAGAACTTATCTGTTTGGATCGCAATGTAGGCTCTTCTTCTCCTCTCTTCTTTGGGACCAAGTCCACGGTAAGACCCTGTAGTTTAGTGCAGATGAAAATGATGCCACATGCGAACTTATCTACATGAACATGCTATGCTCATGATATGCTTATGCATGCACACAATTTGTTGGCGGCCCCCAGCGCTTCATTTATTTCTTTGTTGCTCATGGTCTATGCCTGGCTTTGTACGAGGGATTACATGCAATATCGGCAAGGCCTGTACAAAAGGGTGGCTGCCGGGCAGGGCCCGATAGCCGTGCTTTACGGGTAGAACTTACGGAGATGCTCAATGTTCCATGAGTTTTGCAATTGAATGATGAGGGAGTCCTGGACTAAGGGGTCCTCGGGCGTCCGGCCTATTATCTCCGGGCCGGACTGATGGGCTGTGAAGACATGAAGACCGAAGATTATACCCGTGTCCGGATTGGACTCTCCTTGGCATGGAAAGCAAGCTTGGCAATCAATTATGAAGATTCCTTCCTATGTAACCGACTCTATGTAACCCTAGATCCCCCCGGTGTCTATACAAACCGGAGGGTGTAGACCGGATAGGATACATTCATTGCCATAGTCATACAGGCTAGGCTTTTAGGGTTTAGCCATTACGATCTCGTGGTAGATCAACTCTTGTAATACTCACATTCATCAAGATCAATCAAGCAGGAAGTAGGGTATTACCTCCATAGAGAGGGCCCGAACCTGGGTAAACATCGTGTCCCCCGTCTCCTGTTACCATCGATCCTAGACGCACAGTTTGGGACCCCCTACCCAAGATCCGCCGGTTTTGACACCAACATTGGTGCTTTCATTGAGACTTCGACTATGCCGTCGATGAAAGGCTGGATGGCTTGCCTTGTCCTTAAAGACATCATCACCTCCGGGGGAGCTCTGGCCCCAGGCCAAACCCTCCGGCTGGGCGGCTTTACTATGATCGCCCGTTCAGCCGTTGAGCCGACGATGACCTCTCGGGCCATCAAAAACCCCCTTTGCATCAACTCCGAGCACTCCAAGTAGATGGATCCGACAGAGTTTTCGTCTTTGAACGAATTCCTAGATCACATCGCCGCTTTGAATTTATGACCCACAAGTATAGGGGATCTATTGTAGTTGTCGGTGTCAAAACCGGCGGATCTCGGGTAGGGGGTCCCGAACTGTGCGTCTAGGCGGATGGTAAAAGTAGACAAGGGATACGATGTTTTTACCCAGGTTCGGGCCCTCTCGACGGAGGTAAAACCCTACTCCTGCTTGATTAATATTGATGATATGGGTAGTACAAGAGTAGATCTACCACGAGATCAAAGAGGCTAAACCCTAGAAGCTAGCCTATGGTATGATTGTTGTTCGTCCTACGGACTAAAACCCTCCGGTTTATATAGACAATGCAGAGGGCTAGGGTTACACAGAGTCGGTTACAAATGGGAGGAGATCCACATATCCGTATCGCCAAGCTTGCCTTCCACGCCAAGGAAAGTCCCATCCGGACACGGGACGAAGTCTTCAATCTTGTATCTTCATAGCCCAGGAGTCCGGCCGAAAGTTATAGTCCGGCCATCCGGACACCCCCTAATCCAGGACTCCCTCAGTAGCCCCTGAACCAGGCTTCAATGACGACGAGTCCGGCGCGTAGATTGTCTTCGGCATTGCAAGGCGGGTTCCTCCTCCGAATACTTCATAGAAGATTTTGAACACAAGGATAGTGTCCGGCTCTGCAAAATAAGTCCCACATACCACCGTAGAGAGAATAATATTTGCACAAATTCAATCTGCTGATGTATTCCGCAACGTGACATCGCACCACGGCCAAGCCTTTATTCGAATCGTTTTTACTGTCCCACCTCAGCGCGTTTGGCGAGGCGGTTTCCTTGGCACGTCTTCTCGAAGCAGAGATCGTGTCCCCTTATTCCGGGATTCTCATTAAAACGGGCGTGGGTAACCCGATCGTGCCTGTTGATATGTCTCCTGAATCGAAGGCGAGTCTGAAACGGTCACGGGGAGGGCTCTTGGTATTCAACCTCTTTATAAAGAGACTAGGCCTCTACTCCTTTCTTTTAATCTCAATTGAATCCGCCTCTCGCCTCGAGTTCCAACACCCAAAGCTTCAGATTCAGGCGCTTCGGACCTTCGATGATGTCCGGCTCCGACCTTCAAGGACGGTGGATGCCTTCCTCCATTACGGAAGAAGACGTGCTAAAGCTAAGAGATGCCAGGTATCTAACCGGTGAAATCTCGCATAGGTTGCCTGCTCAAGGGCAGGTTATTCCCACTCCCAAGCCTGGTGAGAGCGTGGTGTTCGCGTCTCGCTTCCTTCGGGGGCTAGGCTTCCCGACGGACCCCTTCGTGAGTGGGCTCATGTTTTATTACGGGCCGGAATTTCACGACTTGGCTCCGGAGTCCATCCTCCGCATCTCATCGTTCATCGTCGTGTGCGAAGCCTTCCTCCGTATTACTCCTCACTTCTGATTGTGGCTTAAGACCTTCAAAGTAGAGCCGAAGATGATCGAGGGGCGGCACATAGAGTGCGGAGGTGCTATTATAAGCAAGAATGCTGACGCTCCATGGCCCGAGGGCTCTTTTCAAGAGGAGTTCAGCTATGGCAACGAGAGTGGTTTTATATCACAGCTCCCAGGGGCACCAAGTGGGTGGCGCCACCTGCCTTTCGCTCGGGTCCCCCACCACAGCTAGCGTCATGGGTCAATAAAGGGTTTAACTGGGGGCCATCCAAGGACGTGCCCTTGTTGCAGGGCCGCATTCGAGGCCTCCTAGAGAGAGAGATCAATCTGGTCCTAGTGACGCATGTCATGTTGATTCGCCGCACCTTGCCCTGCAAACGTCGCCCCCTCCGCCTGTGGGAGTTTAATCCGGAGGGACCATGAGCTCTCCAACATTTTACGGGCACGACGCCCATGCAGATGTACAAATTGTTCTTCGGATCACAAGCAATGTGTCCGGACTCGACCAAGGACGCAGGTCTGAGCTGCAATCGCCTGGATACTCAAGTAAGTAGCCCTGTACCCGGACACACTATCCGTATATTTATCATAAAACTGCCCTTAAAAGAGATGTCCTTTAAACAGGAGTGGATAGCGAAAGCAAAGCTAATCAGGTGTCCGGCCCCCCTCCCTAAGACCGCGCCGGATCCCGTGTTAACCAGGATGCTGGAGGTTGCGCCTTTGGAAGAAGGCGAAGGGGGGAACAAGGAAACTACCGCCTCCCCGCAGGAGGCTGTCAGGAAACGAGGAATGGAGAATTCCTCTATCTAGGGGAAGAAGAGGACCGCCTCTGAAGACCCGGAGACCATGGTCTCAAAGCGGGGGAAGAAATCTACGTCGGAGGGTCCTGCGCCGGGGGATGCCTCGGCCGCCTTTGTGCCCCAAGGGGATCAGCCCCCCACCGAGCCGTAAGTAGAGAAGGGAGTTTTAAAATAAGAGACATCCCTGTTCTATTTCTGAGGAAGATAACTGAAATTTTACCTTGTAGTTCGGATCTCAGCCCTTCTCAGCAGAGCTCATCTTCAGGGGATCTTAAATGCCCGAGATGATGGAGAGCGGAAGGCCTCCCCCTGCACTACCACCTTGCGAGGTGGGCGACCACTGAGGTGTCGCCATGGAGGGTTTCTCTGAATCCGCAGGCCGGAAGGCGATCGTATGGCCCCCAAAGCCCTCCGTGTCCGCCTTCAAAAAGGCCATCGGACGAGTCCGGCACCGTCCGGTGCACGGTCGGAGGAGCTGAAGGATCTGCTCGGGCGAGCGTCTGTCTCAAAATAACACCATGCGTTGATGGGCATGGTGATTGATAGGATTTCATCCGCGGAGAGCGGGTTGTACGAGGCCGTCAGGAGTTTACTGACAGGCTTTGAGGTACGCAAAATGATGTACCTTTTGACAGTTCCGCATATATAAGATGCGCCATGTATAGATAGTAGCCCCTGAGACTCGGTGCGTTGTCAAAAATGACGGCGCGCCGAGGATCATAATCCTGTGTATAATATGTCGCCTTCCTGTGTAGGTGGCGGCGTCCGTGGCTAGCCGGACTGATGAATTTGCCGAGCTAAAGCGGCAACTTGACGTGGCAGATGCCGACATCGCGCTTGTCAACAAGCGGCTTGACAAGTCACAAGGTATGCAATTTCTCCGCAGACACCTGGTAAGTGGGGGTGATGCCCATGCCTTACAACATGTATGCTTGATGCAGATGGTGCCGCTTCCATGGAGAACCTTCGGGCGGAACTCGCCCGAGCCAAGGAGCAGGCCAGGAAAAGTAATGCGGCTGCCTTAAAGGAGTTGGCCAGGAACAGGCCGCTCAATGCCGAAGCAAGAAGGAAATGGCCGAGATGGCTGTGAAGTTGAAGAATGTTGCCGACCGCTGCAAGCTTCTTGAAAAAGAAGATCGGGCGGAATGTAGGACTGGAGAAGGCCACTCATCGAGGCCAAGGATGCTCGCTCTGCAATGAGAGCTATGAAGGAGGAGCTACGTCAGGCCGGAGATATCACGGCTGGAAAGCCCTTTATGCTGCGGATGAAGTTCGGGGATCCTAAATATGCTCAGTTGGACTGGCTGTAGAGTGCGGCGGATTCTTATCTGGACTTGGTGGCGAGTGTCGCGGACGCGGCCGAATACTTCCGAGATCAAAAGGATCACGAAGTGGAAAAACTTTTTTGGTCGCAGTTCCACAATCCAGAGCGCCCACTTCCATTAACCGATCGTCTGGCCGCATGGGCGGAGCTGAATAGGTTATCCGGACTCGCCATGAAGTGTGTCGCGAGTCATCTGTGGCCGGAAAGGCCCGAGCCGAAGAGTTATTTTAGCTTGGTGCAGCAGTTCCTTGGTGCGGTGCCGCATATTAATGCAATGAAGAGGTCAGCATGCATAGAGGGTGCACGTATGGCTCTTGCCCATGTCAAGACATACTGGGCGGAGATGAAGGCCACCGCTGTTGCATCCCAAGATTCGGACGAGAGCCGAGTACCTGCCGAGCACTATTTTCAGGAAGTTCTACAAGGCGCTCATTTAATAGAGACGCAGTGCTCGAAGGATATTATGTTCGAATAACATTTATTGTAAAACAATGTTTCGAGGGAATATAAAAGCTTTTTATACTTGTGCCTTAAAGAATTAAAATACCTCCTGTGCGGTCATTAATGTATATGTGTATATAACCCGAAAGATGGCAGTCTTCGGCTTCAGCCCCCACGCACATAATGCGGGCGTGTTTGCAGAAGGCGCATTTTCACACTTGATCCAACGTGTTGGTCCTATTAAGGAGGTATTAGTGCAGCGAACTAGGCAACCGGACAATAATGCTTTATCACTTTCACTTAGCCATAGGAGTTTGACAGTGGGGCTACAATATAGGCCCTAGGGGCACCACGCTCACCCGAATTCGGGGCGCGTGTGTGCCTGGCCAGGAAACGGCCCTTCGTTAATGCGGAGGAATCCTAAAGATTCTGACGGGTCATCGAGTGGTTGACCAGTCTCACGCTATATCATGACAGTCAGTTTTCGGCTTTCTCTACTGAGGTGCTCGCCTAGCCGAACCGGGGCACAATCGCAGTAGTTCTCCTGGTGCCGCCTTAGCCGATAGAGCAGAACGTAAGGCAGCAAAACACAGGAGCCGGGCAAACCCAACATTTGACCGTAGACATGATTCGAAGCTGATGCATACAAGGCCAAACTCGTGACACCGAACACTCCCTAAGGTATTCAGTCTTTATGAAAACGGGCTGAACAACGCCCTTGGTAATAAGCCCCTGGTGTCCAGGTACGCGCAAAATTCTGACGTGGCCACATGCCAAGACGCCAGCCTCCTCCTCGGTTATAGCAAGAAACCGGGGGATGTGTATCAACAAGAGACAGTAAAAAAGGTTTATGCAGGGTCTTAATCTGAAAAGAATCCTTTGAACGGGTCCCTACTGCACGTCTGCGCCTGTGTTTCCGTTGTGCCGTATCCTGGACGGGTGTAGCACGGTGTTCATCTGTAAAAGAGAGGAACTTAGGTGAAAAAGATTGTGCTAAAATGTATGTTATATTAAATAGACAAAGTATAATTCCAACAAATGGGTAAAATGGAGCTTTATTGTCTCTTGTTGTACATGCGCGGAGCCCCTTGTACGGGGGTATGCGGCTAGTAAGCCCTTGTATGTTTATGCCGGACTCGTCTAGCCATGTCCGGGGTCTGAACGACTTGTTTAGGTGCTTTGATTAGTGAAGCCGTTTTAGTGTGTGGCTGTCAAGGCAGCCACACAGTGTTCCACGCTCGAGGAACACTCGATATTTCCCTTTAATGAGATGATGCCTCGAGGACCGGGCATTTTAAGCGTAAGAGATGCATAATGCGGTATTGCGTTAAAGCTGGCGAAAGCTTCGTGTCCCAGTAGTGCTTGATAGATACTTGTAAATTGGGCGATGTGGAAGGTTAGCTTTTCACGGCGGAAAGTTGTTGGGGGAGCCGAACATAACTTCTAGCAAGAGAGAACCCGTACAATGGGCATCTGGGTCTGGCGCTACCCCTTGAAAGGAGGTGTTGCTATGGCAAATTTTTGTTGGGTTTAGACCCATTTTGCGGATTGTGTCCTGATATAACAGGTTTAGACCACTGCCGCCGTCCATTAGGACTTGTGTAAAGTGGAGTCCTTCAATTATCGGATCTAATATCAAGGCAGTCCAGCCTGCGTTCCGGATACTTCTAGAGTAATCCTATTCGTTGAAGGTGATTGGTTTTAACAACCAGTGGCGGGACTCCTCTGGGATAGGCCGTATGGCGCGTATCTCTATAGGCGCCACTCTGTTTTTCCCTTTGGCCACGTGAAGTGAGTTTACTGGTTTGACTTCTTGTGGGAAATTCTTTTGTTTTCCGGTGCTCTGCTTGTGGGGTTCGTCGTCGTCCTCTCTTGGTGTATCGAGCCCCTTGTGTTTGGCGTTGAGTTTGCCGGATTGCTTGAAGACCCAACAATCTCTATGGGTATGGTTTGCAGGCTTCCCGGGAGTACTGTGAATTTGGCATATCTTATCAAAGATATTGTTTATGTTAGATAGCTCGTCCCTGTTATCCTTGAGGGGCAGCTTTTTCTGATTCTGCCGAGAGCTTTTGAATCTGGCGTTGATCGCCGTGCTCTTCGGCTGTTTCCTTGGTCCGCAATCGTCCTTGCTGCGTTGTGGTTTCCCGTTTCGATCCCTAACTTCGGATGTACTTGGGTCACTGGTACTGCATCTTGCCAACCAGCTATCCTCTCCTGCGCAAAAGTGGGTCATGAGGCTTGTTAATGCGGCCATTGTTCTTGGCTTTTCTTGGCCGAGGTGTCTGGCGAGCCATTCGTCTCGAACGCTGTGTTTGAAAGCTGCTAAGGCTTCGGCGTCCAGACAGTCGACTATCTGGTTCTTTTTAGTAAGAAATCTGTTCCAGAGTTTCCGGGCTGACTCTCCGGGTTGTTGAGTTATATGACTTAAATCATACTCATCCGGAGGTCGGACGTAGGTCCTTGAAAATTTGCCGGAAGGCATCCTCGAGCTCTTCCCAACTTCCAATGGTGTTTTCGGAAGGCTTTTAAGCCAATGCCGGGCTGGCCCTTTGAGCTTGAGGGTAAGTATTTTATGGCGTGGAGGTCATCTCCTCTAGCCATGTGTATGTGGAGGATATAATCCTCAATCCGCACTCGAGGTATGTTGTTCCGTCAGATGCCTCTATGTTTACGGGCTTGAATCTCACCGAAATTCATGGTCCAGCACATCATCGGTGAAACATAGTGTGCGGCACCCCTGTATTTGGGTGTGCCGTGATGTTCGGATACTTTTTGCTATGCTGCTTACTAGAGCTTGCTTTCTTGGCCCGTAGATAGATCTGGCTGGGCCATCCTTTTGATGCGAATCCTCAGCGTATCGCGTGCGGCTTGTGTGCGGCGCCGCTTGCCACACTATGTTGGCCATGGGGTCGTTTATCCGACCGGGTGGCTTCTTTATTTTTTTGATTGCAGAGGCTCTAAGGCCTCTTCATCAAATTCCGGCAGTAATTTTCGCTTTGGATAGCTCTTTGTGTGGCGACTGTCGCCGTATTTGTCTGCGGTGTTGAGTACTTTGCTCCATCTAATTCTGAGTGCATCTTCCACTGTTTTGAGCTTCCGTTTCTGCTTTTTCAGGCTACGCGCAGTGGCGACAAGCCTTTTTTGGAGGTTCTTATTCTCCAGCAACGTGTCCGGCGTGAGGTCGTCCGGACTGTTATCTTCGCCGGGGACGGGTTGTTTATCCAAGTTGCCCTGTTCGGACGGTTGCTCGATGGCATGTTTGTCGTCCGCCGGTTCGCCCTGCTCTATGGCTGGGTCCGTATGGCTGCTGTCTCTGTCGAGGTGAGGTTTGGAGCGGCGCTTACGGCGCCGCTTTGACTGCTTTTCGAGGGAACGATCCCTCGTTGCGTCCCTTTGTTCCTCGTCGTCGTTTCTTTTAGGTGTGTCCACCATGTATACATCGTGAGATGAGGTGGTTGTCCAGTGCCCTATAGGCGCTGGTTCCTGTTCGTCTCCTACATCGCCGTCCATACCGTCGATGTCTTGAGTCGAAGTCGAGCATGTCGGTTAAATCATCGGCGATTGGCTACGAAGTGGGTGGTGGGTGGGCTTTGAATTTCTTCGTCGTCCGCATCCCAACCTTGTTGACCATAGTTCGGCCAGGGCTCTCCTGATAAAGAGAGAGACTTTAATGAATTCAGAATGTCGCCGAAGGGCGAGTGCCGAAAGATGTCCATGGCGGTGAACTCCATGATCGGCGCCCAATCAGATTCGATTGGCAGGGGCGCAGAAGGTTCGGAGTCCGGCACTTTGGAGTCACAGGCTTCGCAAAGGACAAGGCTGGTGTTCGGCTCGATCGCCGTAGAGATTGCAGCCCCCGAGGCGGTGTCCAGCCACCCGTCCTCGATTAGCGCAGTCGCCTCCGAGCTAAGGGTCGGAGCCGACACTGGTGCGGCCTCCAGGGCTTTTTTCGGCGACAGAGCTAGATCATGCCCATCGTGACAGTGCGGCGCACTTGGCTCTAGCTCGAAGCCGTCGAAGATCAAGTCTCCGCGGATGTCAGCCGTGTAGTTCAAACTTCCAAATCTGACCTGATGGCCAGGGGCGTAGCTTTCGATCTGCTCCAGATGGCCAAGCGAATTGGCCCGCAGTGCAAAGCCGCCGAATACGAAGATCTGTCCGGGGAGAAAAGTCTCACCCTGGACCGCATCATTGTTGATGATCGGAGGAGCCATCAGGCCTAAAGGTGACGACACAGAGGAACTCTCAATGAAAGCACCAATGTCGGTGTCAAAACCGGCGGATCTCGGGTAGGGGGTCCCGAACTGTGAGTCTAGGCGGATGGTAACAGGAGACAAGGGACACGATGTTTTTACCCAGGTTCGGGCCCTCTCGACGGAGGTAAAACCATACTCTTGCTTGATTAATATTGATGATATGGGTAGTACAAGATTAGATCTACCACGAGATCAAAGAGGCTAAACCCTAGAAGCTAGCCTATGGTATGATTGTTGTTCGTCCTACGGACTAAAACCCTCCGGTTTATATAGACACCGGAGAGGGCTAGGGTTACACAGAGTCGGTTACAATGGGAGGAGATCTACAGATCCGTATCGCCAAGCTTGCCTTCCACGCCAAGGGAAGTCCCATCCGGACACGGGACGAAGTCTTCAATCTTGTATCTTTATAGTATAGGAGTCCGGCCAAAAGTTATAGTCCGGCCATCCGGACACCCCCTAATCCAGGACTCCCTCAGTAGTCCTTTCGATAAGTAAGTGTGTCGAACCCAACGAGGAGCAGAAGGAAATGATAAGCGGTTTTCAGCAAGGTATTCTCTGCAAGTACTGAAATAAGAGGTAACAGATAGTTTTGTGATAGGATAATTTGTAACGAGCAACAAGTAACAAAAGTAAATAAAGTGCAGCAAGGTGGCCCAATCCTTTTTGTAGCAAAGGACAAGCCTGGACAAACTCTTATATAAGGAAAAGCACTCCAGGACACATGGGAATATCGTCAAGCTAGTTTTCATCACGTTCATATGATTCGCGTTAGGTACTTTGATAATTTGATATGTGGGTGGACCGGTGCTTGGGTGATGTTCTTACTTGAACAAGCATCCCACTTATGATTAACCTCTATTGCAAGCATCCGCAACTACAACAAAAGTATTAAGGTAAACCTAACCATAGCATGAAACATATGGATCCAAATCAGCCCCTTACGAAGCAATGCATAAACTAGGGTTTAAGCTTCTGTCACTCTAGCAACCCATCATCTACTTATTACTTGCCAATGCCTTCCTCTTGGCCCAAATAATGGTGAAGTCTTATGTAGTCGACGTTCACAAAACACCATTAGATGCTAGACAACATACATCTCATCAAAATATCGAACGAATACCAAATTCACATGACTACTAATAGCAAGACTTCTCCCATGTCCTCGGGAACAAACGTAACTACTCACAAAGCATATTCATGTTCATAATCAGAGGGGTATTAATATGCATAAAGGATCTGAACATATGATCTTCCACCAAATAAACCAGCTAGCATCAACTACAAAGAGTAATCAACACTACTAGCAACCTACTAGTACCAATCCCGGACTTGGAGACAAGAATTGGATACAAGATATGAACTAGGGTTTTGAGAGGAGATGGTGCTGGTGAAGATGTTGATGGAGAATGCCCTCTCCCGATTAGAGGAGCGTTGGTGATGACGATGGCGATGATTTCCCCCTCCCGGAGGGAAGTGTCCCCGGCAGAACAGCTCTGCCAGAGCCCTAGATTGGTTCCGCCTCATGGCTGCGGAGTTTTGTCCCAAAAGGTTGCTTATGATTTTTCCCTTGACGAAAGACCTCATATAGCAGAAGATGGCCATCGGACAGCTAACAGGGGGCCCACGAGGCAGGGGGGCGCGCCCTGGGGGGTAGGGCGCGCCCTCCACCCTCGTGGCCAGGTGGGTCCCCTTCTCGTGTACTTCTTCCGCTCGATCTTTTTTATTATTTCCAAAAATGACTTCCGTGGAGTTTCTGGACTTTTGGAGTTGTGCAGAATTGGTATCTAATATTTGCTCCTTTTCCAGCCCAGAATTCCAGCTGCCGGCATTCTCCCTCCTTATGTAAACCTTGTAAAATAAGAGAGAATAGGCATAAGTATTGTAACATAACGTGCAGTAACAACCCATAATGCATTAAATATCGATATAAAAGCATGATGCAAAATGGACGTATCAACTCCCCCAAGCTTAGACCTCGCTTGTCCTCAAGCGGAAGCCGATAACGATAAATATGTCCCCATGTTTAGAGGTAGAGTTGTCGATAAAAATAAAATACGGACATGAAGGCATCATGACTATTCTCATAACAACAACATATATAGATATTGTCATATGATTTCTTATGCTCAAGTAATAATCCATTCACAATGCAAAAGTATGAATCAGAAACTTAATTGAGAACCAACAAACTATAACCTCAGTCATTGAAGCAATTGCAATTTATCATAACATCAGAAAGAGTCTATGTCAGAGCTTTCTAGCAAGTCCACATACTCAACTATCATTTAGTCTTTCATAATTGCCAACACTCACGCGATACTTGTGGTTACGGAGTTTTAATCAGACACGGAGAAAGATAGGGGCTTATAGTTTCACCTCCCAACCTTTTACCTCAAGGGTAATGTCAACAATAATAACTCATGCTCCCCTACATCCAATTAGATATATCTATCAGGATCTTTCCAACACACTGTGCTTGCCAAAGGATAAAATGTAAAAAGGAAAGGTGAAGATCACCATGACTCTTGCATAAGGTAGAAGATAATAATAAAATATAGGCCCTCCGCAGAGGGAAGCAGAGGTTGCCATGCGCTTTTGTGGTTGGATGCACAAAATCTTAATGCGAAAGAACGTCACTTTATATTGCCCTTGTGTTATGAACCTTTATATGCAGTCCGTCGCTTTTATTTCTTCCACATCACAAGATCGTATAAAGCTAATTTTCTCCCACACTAATAAGTCATACATATTTAGAGAGCAATTTTTATTGCTTTGCACCGATGAAAACTTACTTGAAGGATCTTACTCAATCCATAGGTAGGTATAGTGGACTCTCATGGCAAAACTGGTTTAAGGGTTTTTCGAAGCACAAGTAGTATCTCTACTTGGTGCTAAGAATTTGGCTAGCATGAGGGGGAAAGGCAAGCTCAACATGTTGGATGATCCATGACAACATACTTTATCTCAGATATAAGAAAACATAACCCATTACGTTGTCTTCCTTGTCCAACATCAACTCTTTAGCTTGTCATATTTTAATGAGTGCTCCCAATCATAAAAGATGTCTATGATAGTATATTTATATGTGAAACCTCTCTTTCCTTATTACTTCCTATTAATTGCAACGATGACCAAAGCTATGTTTGCCAACTCCCAACAACTTTTAATCATCATACTCTTTCTATGTGAAGTCATTACTCTTAATAAGATCAATATGAACTCTTTGTTTCTTTTATTCTCTTCTCTTCTCTTTTATTCATTCAAGATCATGGAAAAATAATCAAGCCCTTGACTCAACACTAATCTTTATTATGTAGCTCACGGACTCAATTACATAGAGAGAGATCATAAAGCAAAACTCAAAACTAGATCGTGCCTTAAATTTTATTCTACTAGATCAAGATACTACTAAAAGGATCGAACTAAGAAAAACGGTAAAGATAGGAGTGTGATGGTGATACGATACCAGGGCACCTCCCCCAAGCTTGGAAGTTGCCAAGGTGAGTTCCCATACCCATGTGATTATGTCTCCTTTACTGATGAAGAAGGTGAAGGTGATGATGGATAGTCACACATCGAGCATAAGAGGTCCTCCAGCTTGCGGATAATGCCCTTGAGTGCAACAATATGCTCCTTCAACAAAATATTTTCACGCGTGAGATACTTGTTTTGTATACGAGCTAACTCAATCATCTTGAAAGCTTCGATCTCAGTTGGGGTAAGAAGATTGTGATCAAGTTGAAGGATGTCTTCTGCTGCCGGAGCTTGATCCTCCGTGGCCTTCTTGATCCCTACATCCTTGTTGATCTCCATGGGTTCTTCCCTCTTCAACTCTATCTTCATTAGCAAAGAATCGCTGTTACCATTGTTGGAGGAAGGGGCGACATGATGCATGGCCTTGACAACCCTGACAGAAAACAGCTCGAAACAAGAACAGAGGACAATTGCGTGATACATGGGTCAAAACCTTCCGGAGAATATATAATGATTTTTTACCGACCAAAATACGTATCGTGCAAGAAAACAGAGTCCGGAAGGCACACGAGGTGCCCACGAGTTAGGGGGGCGTGCCCAGGGGGTAGGGCGCACCCTCCACCCTCGTGGGGCCCTCGTGTCCTTCCCAGACTGCTTCTTATTTTTCTATTTTTCTAAATATTCCAAAACGGAGAAATATTGCCTTAAAAACTGTTTTGGAGTCGGTTTACTTACCGTACCACATACATATTCTTTTTGGAGTCTGAAACGTTATGGAAAGTGTCCCTTATGTATTCCTCTGGGGTTACGATTTCAATAACATTGGTTTCAACATTTATAGGATTACCTGAGATATTGTCTTTAATTCTTTGACCGTTCACCACCTTCGGATTTGTGCCTTCGAAGTTGTTGATTTTTATGGCACCGGAACGATAGACCTCCTCGATAATGTAAGGGCCTTCCCATTTAGAGATAAGTTTTCCCGCAAAAAATCTTAAACGAGAGTTGTATAGCAAAACATAATCACCTACGTTAAACTCACGCTTTTGTATCCTTTTGTCATGCCATCTTTTAACTTTTTCTTTAAACAACTTGGCATTTTCATAAGCTTGGGTTCTCCATTCATCAAGTGAGTTAATGTCAAATAACCTCTTCTCACCGGCAAGTTTGAAATCATAGTTGAGGTCTTTAATGGCCCAATATGCCTTATGTTCTAGTTCGAGAGGTAAGTGACATGCTTTTCCATAAATCATTTTATACGGAGACATACCCATAGGACTTTTATATGCAGCTCTATAGGCCCATAATGCATCATAACGTTTCTTGGACCAATTCTTTCTAGATCTATTGACAGTCTTTTGCAAAATTAATTTGAGCTCTCTATTACTCAATTCTACTTGACCACTAGACTGTGGGTGATAAGGAGATGCAATTCTATGATTAACATCATACTTAGGAAGCATTTTACGGAAAGCACCATGAATAAAATGTGAACCACCGTCAGTCATTAAATATCTAGGGACTCCAAACCTCGGAAAAATAACTTCCTTAAGCATTTTAATAGAAGTGTTATGATCAGCACTACCAGTTGGAATAGCTTCTACCCACTTAGTAATGTAATCAACAACAACTAAAATATGTGTATACCCATTAGAGGTAGGAAAAGTTCCTATATAATTAAAGCCCCAAACGTCAAATGGTTCAATAACAAGTGAATAATTCATAGGCATTTCTTGATGTCTACTAATATTCCCAATTCTTTGACATTCATCACAAGATAAGACAAACTTATGGGCATCCTTGAAGAGAGTAGGCCAATAAAAACCAGATTGCAATACCTTATGTGTAGTTCTATCTCCGGCATGGTGTCCTCCATAAGCTTTTGAGTGGCACTTGCGTAGGATCTGTTCATGTTCATGCTCAGGTACACAACGTCTAATAACACCATCTAATCCTTCTTTATAAAGATGTGGGTCTTCCCAAAAGTAATGTCTCAAATCATAGAAAAACTTTTTCTTTTGCTGGTATGTGAAACTACGTGGTATAAATTTAGCAACAATGTAATTAGCATAATCAGCATACCAAGGAGTACTACGAGAAGTATTTATGACATTTAATTTCTCATCGGGAAAGCTATCATCAATAGGTAGTGGGTCATCAAGAACATTTTCTAACCTAGACAAGTTGTCTGCAACGGGGTTCTCAGCTCCTTTTCTATGAACGATATGCAAATCAAATTCTTGTAGCAAGAGAACCCATCTAATAAGTCTAGGTTTAGCATCTTTCTTTTCCATAAGGTATTTAATAGCAGCATGATCAGTGTGAATAGTTACTTTGGAATCAACAATATAAGGTCTGAACTTATCACAAGCAAATACAACTGCTAAGAATTCCTTTTCAGTAGTAGCATAATTTCTTTGAGCATTGTCTAGAGTCTTACTAGCATAATGGATAACATTTAATTTCTTATAAACTCTTTGCCCTAGAATGGGAAGCCCTTTTTCCCTCTTTCATGCTCGTCGCCGCGTCCACAACCTGCTCGGACCACTGCCAACTCATCCTTGCCAGCGCCACTGCCCCTCCTCGACGAGCAACATTCTGCTTTGAAAGCTTCTGGGTCAGGTTTCCTCACTTCAGAGAAACAGTGCAGCGGGCATCGCAACGCCCCGCCACGCAAACCTGCGCCTTCAGCAGAATCAAAACTAGGCTCGAGAGGGTGGCCAAAGACCTGAAGATTTGGAGCGGCAGCTTAATCAGTGATGCGAAGATACAGTTCCACATTGCTTCAGAGTTAATCCTAAGATTTGATATGGCCATGGAAAAGCGCCAACTGTCCCCAGCTGAGTTCAACCTGAGAAAGCTTCTGAAACAGAGGATAATTGGTCTTGCGGCCGTCGAACGAGCGCGTCGTCGCCAAGCCTCTCGGATAACATGGCTCAAGGCCGGTGACGCAACCACTACTTTATTCACTGCAAAGGTCTGCTCAAGGAGGAGAAAATTTTCATTCACTCCCTGCGATCTGAAGATCATGTGGCGATCGAGCATGACGAGAAGGCCGCCACCATTTATGAGCATTTCAATAAGATCATGGGAGCTGCTGAACCCAAAAAATGCACCATTAACTGGGAGGCTTTGAACCTGCCAACAATCCAAGCTGATGGACTAGATGCTCCTAAGCGGAAGTTTGGAGAGCGATCCTTGAATCCCCGGCAGAAAAAGCTCCAGGGCCCGACGGTTTCAATGGGAATTTTTTCAGAAGTTGCTAGGACATCATAAAAGATGAGGTGATGGCAGTGTTCAGCCAATTCCCCAGCCTATCCGGGACAAACTTCGAAAAAATCAACTCTGCTTTTGTGGCCTTGCTTCCCAAGAAAGACGGAGCTGAATCCGTGGGAGATTTTCGGCCAATAAGTCTCATCAACTCAATTGCTAAGCTCATCACCAAGGTGCTCTCGATAAGATTGGCAGAGAAAATCTCACCCATCATTTCGTTAGCTCAGAGCGCTTTTCTCAAGTCAAGATGCCTGCAAGATAACTACCTCTATGTCAGGAACTCAGTTCGATCTCTCCACCGAAAAAAGAAGCCTGCCTTACTGATTAAACTGGACATTGCTCGAGCATTCGACTCGGTATCCTGGGAGTTCATGTTTGAATTGTTGCAGCATCTGGGTTTTAGCAGTCCCTGGAGGGACTGGATTGCCATGCTGCTCAGGTCTTCCTCATCTGCGTCCCTGTTAAACGGCAACCCTGGAATTCCTCTCATCCACCGCCGTGGGCTGCGGCAAGGAGACCTGTTGTCCCACTGCTGTTTATCCTAGCCATTGACATCCTCCACCGCCTCATAACAAAAGCTGCTGATGATGGCATCCTTGCCCCACTGCCAGGAACAGAACTGAAACTGCGCACAAGCATGTACGCTGACGATGCAGTCATTTTTGCAAACCCAGTTCGAGAAGAGCTCGACAAGCTGCTTCAGATCATCACCAGTTTTTGGGATGCTTCAGGCCTGCACCTCAACATCAGCAAGTGCACCGTCACGCCCATTCGCTGTGATCACATTAACCTTCAAGAAGTTCTGCATGCGTTTGGCGGCAGATCGTTGCCTTCCTAATACGTTATTTGGGATTACCAATAAGCCTCGGACGTGCCAGAATGGTTCATTTTCAGTTTATCTTGGACCGCATCCGAGCTCGACTGGCTGGCTGGAAACGTAAACTGATGAATATTGCAGGGAGAAGAGTGCTTGTTCGGAGCGTCCTCTCGGTGATCCCAACTTTTGCACTCTCTGTTCTTCGGCCACCCGAGCTTCTCCTCAGAGAGATTGACAAAGACCGCAGAAAATTTTCTTTGGACACAAGAGGATGATCTTACTGGTGGCAAATGCAAGGTTGCCTAGAAACACATATGCACGCCGACTGAATACTAAGGCCTAGGCATCCATGACCTACAGAAATTCTCTCGCGCTTTGCGGCTCAGATGTTTGTGGCTGTCATGACAAACTGAAGACAGACCTTGGAAGGGCTCGGACCTACCATGTGACAAGGAAGACAAGGTCTTGTTCGATAATGCAACCACTATAACTCTTGGAAATGGCAGAATGACTTCCTTCTGGCAATCCCCATGGATCACCTCTCCAAGCCTTGCCATTCTGTTTCCAGAGCTATTCAAGCGATCATGAGGCAAAAACAGATGCGTTGCTGATGTGCTTGAAATGACAAATGGGTGCTGGACATGAAGATACGACCCAACGAGAACCTGATTCACAGCTTCATCATCCTATGGAGAGCTCTGCGGGCCGAAGCAATATCACTGCAACCACAGGTGGAAGACAAAATCTCCTGGCATCTTCAGAGCGCGGGCGTATACAGTGCAAGGTGTGCTTACGAAGTGCAATTCAGCAACTTACAGAAGACAGACGACAAACAACTAATATGGAAAACATGGGGCACCCGGAAACATAAAAGCTTTATTTTGGCTCTTGCTCAAGAATCGTCTTTGGTGCAACGATCGACTCCAACGCAGAGGATGGGAAAATGGATACTTCTGCACTCTTTGCACAAGAAACCTTGAGACTTCAGTGCATCTCTTTTGGGAGTGCCCGGTCAGTAAGGAAATATGGAGAAGGATCTCGACCTGGAATGACTGTGACAGGCTTCGGCGCCTTGCCGCACCCTCAGACCACAGGACCTCCTCCATCTACATCATGCGCAACCTCATTTTACAATCAAGACCAAGACTCAGAGACAAGCTCAAGACAATGATCTTCCTTGTCACATGGCACATCTGGAGGGAGAGAAACAACAGAATTTTCAGACATGCCAAGCCAAATCTGCTCTGTGATCGCAGCAATCAGAAGAGATGCTGAGAGTTGGAAACTAGCAGGGGCCAAATGCCTTGCAACGCCGCTAGGAGATCCAGGCTAGATTACATTTTTCCCTCCTCGGCCCTGGTGTTCAGGGTCTTCGAAACCAATCTCTTGTAACCACTCATGATCACTTGATCATGAACATGTTTCCTGCTTTCTACCTGCTTAATATATGAATGTCGGTGGCCCACCGGTTCTTTCAAAAAAAAACTCTTTGCCATAGAATAGCACCTACAACATAATCACTAGCATCACACATAATTTCAAAGGGTAAATTCCAATCAGGTGGCTGAACAATAGATGCAGAAATCAATGCTTTCTTAAGTATTCCAAATGCTTCTACACAATCATCATCAAAGACAAATGGTATATCTTTTTGTGATAAATTGGTCAGAGGCCGAGAAATTTTTGAGAAGTCCTTAATGAACCTCCTATAAAAACCGGCGTGACCAAGGAAGCTTCTTATACCTTTGATGTCCTTGGGACATGGCATCTTTTCAATAGCATCAACCTTGGCTTTATCAACTTCAATGCCTCTTTCAGAAACTTTATGCCCCAAGACAATACCTTCATTAACCATAAACTTTATGCCCCAATTCAATACAAGATTAGTTTCTTCACATCTCTGCAAAACTCGATCAAGGTTGCTCAAGCAATCATCAAAAGAAGATCCATAGACGGAAAAGTCGTCCATGAAATCCTCACAGATCTTTTCACAAAAGTAAGAGAATATAGCCATCATGCATCTTTCAAAGGTAGCGGGTGCATTGCATAAACCAAAAGGCATACGTCTATAAGCAAAAGTACCAAAAGGGCAAGTAAAAGTAGTCTTTGATTGATCATTGGCTGACACATGTATTTGAGAGAAACCGGAATAACCATCTAGAAAGCAAAAATGTGTATGTTTGGATAATCTTTCTAGCATTTGATCGATAAAAGGTAAGGGGTAATGATCTTTTTTAGTAGCCTTTTTTAATTTGCGGAAATCAATTACCATCCTATAACCTGTAATAATTCTTTGTGGAATCAATTCATCTTTATCATTAGGGACAACAGTAATACCTCCCTTCTTAGGGACACAATGGACATGACTTACCCACTGACTATCATCAACGTGATAAATTATACCTGCCTCAAGGAGCTTTAGTATTTCCTTTCTTACCACTTCTTTCATTTTAGGATTCAGCCGTCGTTGATGATCAATAACTGGTTTGGCATCTTTCTCCAAATTTACTTTTTGTTGACATAGAGTGGGACTAATGCCCTCAAGATCATCAAGAGTATATCCAATAGCAGCACGGTGCTTCTTCAGAGTTTTCAATAATCTCTCTTCTTCATGCTCTGAAAGGTTAGCACTGATAATAACAGGATATATCTTCTTTTCATCAAGATAAGCATATTTAAGAGTATCAGGCAATGGTTTTAGTTCAAACATGGGATCACCCTTGGGTGGAGGGGGATCCCCTAGGATTTCAACAGGCAAATTGTGTAACAGAATAGGTTCCTGTTTAAAGAATACCTCATCTATTTCCCTTCTTTCATTCATAAACATATCATTTTCATGGTCTAGCAAATATTGTTCTAAAGGATCAGTAGGAGGTACGACAATAGAAGCAAGACCAATAATTTCATCCTTACTAGGAAATTCTTCTTCATGGTGTTGTCTACTAAATTTAGACAAATAAAACTCATGAGACATATCACCCAAACAAATAGTAACAACATTTTTTTCGCAGTCTATTCTAGCATTAATGGTGTTCAAGAAGGGTCTGCCAAATATAATGGGACAAAAGCTATCTTGTGGGGAACCAAGAACAAGAAAATCAGCAGGATATTTAGTTTTCCCACACAAGACTTCAACATCTCTAACAATTCCCATTGGTGAAATATTATCTCTATTGGCAAGTTTAATTGTGACATCAATATCTTCTAACTCAAAGCAGTGCAATCTCATGCTTAATTTCATTGTATAAGGCAATAGGTATTGCACTAACACTAGCACCCATATCACATAAGCCATGATGACAATGATCTCCTATTTTAACAGAAATAACAGTCACGCCTACCACAGGTCTATGTTTGTCTTTAGCACAAGGTTTAGCAATTCTAGTAGTTTCACCGCAGAAATAAATAACATGACCATCAATATTATCGGCCAAGTGATCTTTAAAAATAGCAATATTAGGTTTTACTTTAACTTGCTCAGGAGGCGTATAAGTTCTAATATTGCTTTTACGAACCACAGTTGAAGCTTTAGCATGATCCTTTATTCTAACAGGGAAAGGTGGTTTCTGAACATAAGAAGCAGTAATAATAGGATCATTATAAGTGGCAGTCTTTTCTTCAACTTTAATAGGTGCAGCTACTTTTAGTTCTATGGGAGGATGATATTTAAACCACTTCTCCTTGGGGAGATCAACATAAGTAGCAAAAGATTCACAGAATGAAGCTACTATCTCAGAGTCAAGTCCATATATAGTGCTAAATTTACGGAAAACATCGGTATCCATAAAAGATTTTAACACAATCAAACTTAGGTGTCATACCCGACTCCTTACCTTCGTCGAGATCCCAATCTTCAGAGTTTCATTTAATTCTATCCAATAAATTCCATTTGAGTTCAATAGTCTTCATCATAAAAGAGCCAGCACAAGAAGTATCGAGCATGGATTGATTATTATGAGAAAGCCGAGCATAAATTTTTTGAAGAATTATTTCTCTTGAGAGCTCATGATTGGGGCATGAATATAACATTGATTTAAGCCTCCCCCAAGCTTGAGCGATGCTTTCTGCTTCACGAGGCCAAAAATTATATATATAATTACGATCACGATGAACAAGATGCATAGGATAATACTTCTGATGAAATTCCAATTTCAATCGTTTATAGTTCCATGATCCCGTGTCATCACATAGCCTATACCATGTCAATGCATATCCCTTCAAACATAAAGGGAATACCTTCTTCTTAACAACATCATCGGGTATACCAGCAAGCTTAAATAATCCACAAACTTCATCCACATAGAGTAGATGTTCATCAGGATGCTTTGTTCCATCTCCCTGTAAAAGGATTATCTAGCAGTTTTTCTAACATACCCAAAGGAACTTCAAAGGGAACATCTTCATTTTCAGTAGGTTCAGTAGGTTGAGGAGCAACTCTTTGCTCTACTGGTCGGGGTGAAGATACCCCGAACAAGCCCCTCAGAGGATTACTTTCCATAGTAACAAGTGAGAGTAAATGTCAGCACACTATATAAATTTTTCCTTACCAAATTCCACCTACCAAAGGCGCTTCACTCCCAGGCAACGACACCAGAAAAGAGTCTTGATGACCCACAAGTATAGGGGATTTATCATAGTCCTTTCGATAATTAATAGTGTCTAACCCAATGAGGAGCAGAAGGAAATGATAAGCGGTTTTCAGCAAGGTATTCTCCGCAAGTACTGAAATAAGAGGTAACAGATAGTTTTGTGATAGGATAATTTGTAACGAGCAACAAGTAACAAAAGTAAATAAAGTGCAGAAAGGTGGCCCAATCCTTTTTGTTGCAAAGGACAAGCCTGGACAAACTCTTATATAAGGAAAAGTGCTCCTGAGGACACATGGGAATATCGTCAAGCTAGTTTTCATCACATTCATATGATTCGCGTTCCGTACTTTGATAATTTAATATGTGGGTGGACCAGTGCTTGGGTGCTTTTCTTACTTGAACAAGCATCCCACTTATGATTAACTTCTATTGCAAGCATCCGCAACTACAACAAAAGTATTAAGGTGAACCTAACCATAGCATGAAATATATGGATCCAAATCAGCCCCTTACGAAGCAACGCATAAACTAGGGTTTAAGCTTCTGTCACTCTAGCAACCCATCATCTACTTATTACTTCCCAATGCCTTCCTCTAGGCCCAAATAATGGTGAAGTCTTATGTAGTTGACGTTCATATAACACCACTAGAGGCTAGACAACATACTAACGAATACCAAATTCACATGACTACTAATAGCAAGACTTCTCCCATGTCCTCAGGAACAAACGTAACTACTCACAAAGCATATTCATGTTCATAATCAGAGGGGTATTAATATGCATAAAGGATCTGAACAAATGATCTTCCACCAAATAAACCAACTAGCATCAACTACAAGGAGTAATCAACACTACTAGCAACCTACTAGTACCAATCCCGGACTTGGAGACAAGAATTGGATACAAGAGATGAACTAGGGTTTTGAGAGGAGATGGTGCTGGTGAAGATGTTGATGGAGATTGCCCTCTCCCGATTAGAGGAGTGTTGGTGATGACGGTGGCGATGATTTCCCCCTCCCGGAGGGAAGTGTCCCCGGCAGAACAGCTCTGCTGGAGCCCTAGATTGGTTCCGCCTCGTGGCGGCGGAGTTTTGTCCCGAAAGGTTGCTTACGATTTTTCCCTTGACGAAAGACCTCATATAGCAGAAGATTTCCACCGGAGGGCCAACAGGGGGCCCACGAGGTAGGGGGCGCGCCCTGGGGGGTAGGGCGCACCCTCCACCCTCGTGGCCAGGTGGGTCCCCCTCTGCTGTACTTCTTCCGCTCGATATTTTTTATTATTTCCAAAAATGACTTTCGTGGAGTTTCAGGACTTTTGGAGTTGTGCAGAATAGGTCTCTAATATTTGCTCCTTTTCCAACCCAGAATTCCAGATGCCGGCATTCTCCCTCCTTATGTAAACCTTGTAAAATAAGAGAGAATAGGCATAAGTATTGTAACATAACGTGTAGTAACAGCCCATAATGCAATAAATATCGATATAAAAGCATGATGCAAAATGGACGTATCAGGAATCGCCACAGACTACGATCGGATTGGGCCTAAAACCGATCAAGGAGAAATCAAGGCCCTACCGGTCACCCACCAGATTGCGGTAGTCTTGGAGCAGGACGGCGAGTCTTCTTCTATATCGAAGACAGACTATGTTCGGATCGCCGTTCAGGAAGAGCCGGATACTCACTCACAAAAGGACATGACCAGCCCTCCGAACATAGCATCGGACGACGGTCCTAAACAATCAGAAGATATTCCGAAACCCGGACTGTTAAGCTCGGAAGGTCATGAGACTCCGGATAACCGGTCAGGTCGGGGTTCGGATTTAATTCCACCCACCCACCCGGACATAGACACTCTCATGAGCATAAAACAACAGTCTCAGGAAACGGTCCACCACTTCTGGGCCAGATTCCTCCTTGTCAAGGACAAGGTAAAGGATTGCGATGATGAGGACGCAATATCAGCGTTCTGCAACAATTGCGCGGACGAAGGAATCCTCAACGCCATCAATCGCCGCCGCATACTGAAATTCGCTTACTTAGCAACCCTCGTACAAAAGTACAGTGCGATGGAGAGCGTCTGGAAAACTCAGGCAGCTCGCTGAGAGCCATCGGTCCCATTTCAACTCCCCTACAGGCGAAGAGGGCGCACCCCCGTGGCATGCCCAATCCAATAGTCAAGAAACATAAAACCACTATGCGGCACGACACTGTTCTGGAGGGGTGGCTCGATGGCCCATGCAAAATACATACAAGACTAGACACCATGGCAACCCACAGCCTTAGAGCATGTTGGATTCTACGGCAGGTAGCCAAGAGCGGCGAAGACATCCTTATCAAGGACGCCCCACAACAGTACCCCCCAGAAGACGACGACACAACTGTATTTACGGTCTTCAACACATTTGCGTCAAACAACAAACGCAAAAGGGAACTTCGCGACCTTGCGGAAGTCTGCCAAACTACAGAAATAAACCCTTGGAACGAGACGGCTATAACATTTAATGCCGGTGACGAACAGAAGTACATAAAAGTTCGAGTGCCAGCCGCGTTAGTCCTCAGTCCCATCGTGGACGGGTTTCGGCTTACCAAGGTCCTCATGGACGGCGACAGCGGACTAAACCTCATTGATGAGGACACACTCCATAAAAAGGAAATAGACAGGAGCCGCATCAAGCAAAGTAGCACAACCTTCCGAGGAATTATTCCAAGTCAGGAGATGCGATGTGCGGGCAAGATCACACTTGACGTAGTATTCGGCACGCCGGAGAACTATCGGTCCGACGAAATAACTTTCCAAGTGGCCCCTTTCAGCAGCGGATACCACGCCCTGTTGGGGCGGGATGCCTTTACACGCTTCCAAGCTATACCCCATTACGCGTATATGAAGCTCAAAATGCCCGGACCAAACGGTATAATCACTCTCGTCAGTGATCCAGACAAAGTACTCTGCGCTGAAAACAAAATCGCATCCCTGTCCCTGGAGGCGCTATCCGAAGCCCTCGCGGCTGAAGAATTAACTGCACTATGCTCCACGATGGACAGGAACGATGTGATCCTCGACAAACGCCCCAAATCCACCTCCTTCAAACCAGTAGAAGAAATAGTCAAATTCCAAGTCCACCCAACGGACCCCAAGAAGACAGGATCCATCGGAGCACAACTAAACCCAACAGTCAACGCTGCATTATGAGAGTTCCTGCGCAAAAACGGGGACATATTTGCCTGGCACCCTTCACATATGCCAGGGATCCCACGAAAGCTGGCCGAACATAGCCTCAATATTTTAAAGGGATTCAAACCGGTCAAGAAAACACTGCGATGCTTTTCCAAACCCAAGCGACAAGCCATGGATGAGGAGCTGGCCAAGCTTATCGAAGCCAGATTCATTAGAGAAATCAAACATTCGGACTGGCTGGGAAACCTGGTGATGGTACCAAAGAAGGACAAATCCTGGCGCCTGTGTCGATTTCAAGGACCTCAACAAGGCTTGCCCCAAGGATCCCTTCCCCCTCCCCCGCATTGATCAAATCATCGACGCCACTGCAGGACACGACTCACTGTGTTCCCTCGACGTATATTCCGGATACCATCAAATCAAAATGAAGGAGTCCAATCAAGCTGCAACAACATTTATTACCCCATATGGGCCATTCTGCTTCAACACCATGCCCTTTGGGCTCAAGAACGCCGTCGCCACATACCAACGCATGGTCCAAACATGCCTGGAGAAGCAGATCGGCAAGACAGTTGAAGCTTACATGGACGAC
Organism: Aegilops bicornis; assembly: GCA_021605145.1. NCBI lineage: Eukaryota > Viridiplantae > Streptophyta > Magnoliopsida > Poales > Poaceae > Aegilops > Aegilops bicornis. Next base: position 332,367,557 of record CM038672.1, on the reverse strand, counting down.
GTCGTCATCAAAACTAGGCATGTCGAAACACTAATAGACGACTTACGTCTTACATTCGACAACCTCCGTGTGTACGAAATTAAGCTCAACCCGGAAAAATGTGTCTTCGGCGTCCCTGCTGGAAAACTGCTGGGCTTCATCGTTTCCAACAGAGGAATAGAAGCAAATCCAGCTAAAATCCGAGCTCTGTCATAGTTGGCTACGCCAACAGACCTCAAACAAGTCCAAAAACTAGCTGGTTGTGTGGCAGCGTTAAGTCGCTTTATCTCCAGATTAGGAGAAAAGGCATTACCACTTTATCGCCTTTTACGGTGCACCGATAACTTCGAATGGACATACGCGACGACTGCCGACTGGAGGAAATAAAGGCCCTCCTAGCAAGCAACCCAATCCTGGCCGCACCAAACGCTGGCGAACCCATGTTGCTATACATATCGGCAACACATCATGTAGTAAGCGCCGTGCTCGTCGTCGAACAAGAGTAGGACAGACACAAATTCCCGCTTCAAAAACCAGTATACTACGTATCCACTGTTCACACACCATGCAAATCCCGGTACCCCCATTACCAAAAGATAGCATACGCGGTCTTCATGGCATCACGAAAGCTACGATAGTACTTCCAGGAGTGTTCAATCACGATGGCCTCTGAAGTACCACTGAATGACATAATAAACAACCGCGATGCCACGGGTCGGATTGCCAAATGGGTTATCGAGCTACTTCCATTCCACATAACATACAAGCCCCGTCGAGCCATCAAATCACAAGTACTGGCAGATTTTGTCGCCGAATGGACAGAGGCCGAACTCCCTAAAGAGCACGACACATATTCCAATTGGGTTATGTATTTTGACGGCTCCAAAATGTTGGCAGTGCTGGGAGCGGGCGTCGTATTAACGTCACCCACTGGAGAAGTTGTCTAGTATGTACTCCAAATATTATACAGAGACTCCAACCAAACAACCGAATACTAGGCCCTATTCGACGGTCTTCGGATGGCCGTATCCATGGGCATACAATGCCTGGAGGTGCGCGGGGACTCAAACCTCACAATATCTCAAATAAACGAATAGTTTGATGCCAAAGATACAAAGATGGAAGCTTATCGCAATGACGTCTTACAAATGTCGGCTCGGTTCGAGGGGCTTGAATTTTATTACGTCGCCCGAGAAAGTAACCAGGCGGCGGACGTCCTTGCTCGCATTGGCGCTAAGCGTGACCCCATCCCACCTAACATCTTACTGGAAAGGCTTTTTAAGCCATCCATGGTGTGGCAAGGGGAGGGCGGCAACAACAGTCCAGATCCGAACACAATCCCAGATTCCGAACACACCGATATCATCATCGGGGGCTCAGCCACCGAAATTACACCGTCGGCCCATCTCATTATGGCAGTCATTGCCCCATGGACTGAACCCTTATTGGCCTACATTGATAGGAAGGAGCTTCCCAAAGACCAGAACGAGGCCCGCCGCATTGTCCGGTGCTCGAAGGCTTATAAGTTCACGACGGAGAGCTCTACAAGAAAAGCACTACCGGAGTACTTCAAAGATGTATCTCCGAGGAGGAGGGGCGGCAGCTTTTGGTAGAAATTCACGCTGGTCTAGGCGGACACCATGCCGCACCCCGGGCCATTGTTAGCAAGGCCTTCCGTACAGGGTTTTATTGGCCGATAGCCCGAGCAGATGCACATGACCTCGTCCAACGCTGCGTCGGATACCAACTCTTCGCCAAAGAAAGCCACATGCCCCCAACTACCTTAGAGACTATCCCCATCACTTGGCCTTTCACAGTCTGGGGACTGGATATGGTTAGACCCCTTAAAGGGGGAAGCCATAAGAAAAAATATCTACTGATTATGGTGGACAAATTCACTAAGTGGATAGAGGCTAAATCGGTCCAAACGGCTGAGTCCGGCTCGGTGATAGACTTCATATCCGGTGTCGTGCACCGTTATGGTGTCCCACACAGCATCATCACTGACAACGGCTCTAATTTCACAGCCAACAAGGTAAAAACCTGGTGTACTAATCTGGGTATTAAAATCGATTACTCCTCCGTCTACCACCCACAAACCAACGGTCAAGTCGAATGAGCCAATGGTCTTATTATGAGCGGCATCAAGCCTAGACTAGTGCAGTCTTTGAAAGAATCAGACAAGCACTGGGTTGAGGAGCTCGACTCCGTACTCTGGGGGCTACGGACCATGCCCAACTGTACTACCGGATACACACCTTTCTTCATGGTGTATGGCACAGAGGCCGTATTGCCCTGCGATATTATTCATGACTCACCTCGAGTGCGTATGTACGAAGAGAGAGAAGCCGAGCTTGATCGGTAGGATAGCCTAGGTGCCCTAGAGGAGGAATGCGATGTCGCAAAAGACTGTTCAACGTTTTACCAATAGCAGGCTCAAAGATATCAAAGCAGAGAAGTACGATCCAAGCCTTACAACATTGGCGAACTCGTTCTACGCCTGCCGGAGAATAAAAAGGACAAACTCAAGCCCAAATGGGAGGGTCCCTTCATAATTGACGAAGTTCTCACCGAAGGAGCGTACCGTCTTCGCGATGCATCATAGAATCGCCTCGAGCCGAACCCCTGGAATGCTGCCAGACTCCGAAGATTCTATGCCTAGCGCCAAATCCCTAGTTCGTCTCCTCCTCCCAAGTAGTTTCCATTAGTTTTTTTCTCTTTTTTCCGATTATTTTTTCCTTTCTCGCTTTAAAGCTTTGCTACGGGTAGACCACACACCTCTGACGCATACATCTTTAAAATATGTATGTCCATTATACCTAGGGGCTTCTTGGACAGAAGCTTTTTATTATTATCCCTCGAGCATGAAGCTCTTCACATATGAGTTCTTCCATATGTGCCTTTTCTTCGCCATTATATGCATCGGTATGACTTAAGTTTTGGCCAAGCTAGGTTGCCTGGCTCCTGTGCTTATGCCCTACGTTCCCGTTAGTTCGGCTAGGGCATAAAGGGAGCACCTCTGCGATTGTTACTCTCGGGTCATCCGGATGTGTACCTCAGACTGGGTGAAGCCGAAAGCTAGTGTTCTTAAGGGAATATTCGGTCGGTGAATTAAAGACGTTTTTGCAATTACTCTATTGCGAACCCCCAGATGTTACATACACTTTGATTCTTCCATCACAATTCGGACATGTACATTAATACATGCACACCCAGGGAAAGGAACCCTTAACGGAACTATTCTCTCTGGAAGATGTTTCTTACGATCTCAATGTAATATAACATAACTAGCAGAATACAACTTGTCTGCTCAAGCAACTATGACCCCTACGCCTAGTTTTCCGTGCATACCCCGTCTATTCGGCCGCGAGGGTATTCGAAGCACTCCTCACTCGGGTCTGGAGGTTGAAGCGAAAAGGTCTGCCATGACAAATGCTATACAATTCAGCTAGAATTACATACGGTAAGGGAAGTACATAGTCACTTGGACTCAAACACTTCCTCCTCTATACCGTCCAACAGGCGGTCCAACTTACAATCCTGTTGGGAATATTTGGCGGCCACCTCTACTTGGTCATATACTAAACTAACGGGAATTTCTTCCCCATTCGACCCTAGCGGTCCAACCCGGGCGATGTGATTCGGATCCAGCTTGGTATATTGCGTTTTCACCATGGCCCAGGCCTCTCGCGCACCCTCTCGATAGGCCGATATCTTCCATAGTCGGATATGCTGTCGCGCTCCCTTTAACAGCTCTACAAGCTCCTCCATACTTCCTGGAGGGGACTCGGATGGCCATAAGGCCTTGGCAACGCTCCACATGGCTAGCCGGGCATGCTCATGCACTTGCGACTGACTGTGCAACAGATCACTGGATGATCCGGACACCTCCTCTTCAGGACGGCCCATCAATGTGCCTGCAAACATAACTATATCTTTCCATTTAGCTTCGAACTACTTTAAAAATAGTTTGGACACATACTGAATATGCCGACCTGCAGCTTCTTGTTCTCCTTCACGGAATCGGCTAGCTGGGCTCGAACATCTTTCAACTCTTCACCCAATGTAGTGTTGGAATCCTGTAGCTTGTTTTTCTCGTCCCTGACGCGGGTCAGCACACTCTCGCCTTTTCACCTCTCTTTCTCCCTCTTGGGCGATCTTCAACTGCTCTTCAAGTTGATCAGGCGATCCTATTATGCGATCAACAATAGTATTAGCACAGTTGATATAAAATTATCGTTCCTTGATGGAAGGGAACATTACCGGAAGATGCCTTCTTTAAATTTTCCAGTTCGGCGGTACCAGCATTCAGCTGTGCCCGACATTGATCCAGCTCTTGGGCTAGTAGAGCATTCTTTTTGGTAAATACCTGATTGTACAACGATCCTTAAATCAGTTGTGCCAACTGCTTTTAGTCTTGGGGGCTATGGGCACATGGTTATCCTTTTTTGGACAAAGAAAAGTTACCTGCACATCTGTCAGATATTGCTTCGTGGCTCTTCTAAACCCATCTCAAGCAGCCGGATGTATGTGTCGCCCGAGCTAAAGGCATTAAAGGCCTCTTCCGAGAACTTGGGGTCTCGTAAAATAGCCCTGCAGCATTGATGATTTATGGCACTCTCTACCTCCGAGTTGGTGACGGACATATTTTCTGAACCCTCGGCCGAAGGGCAGTCCGGCGTTGTTCCTACATCGACTCCCATCTGTCCGACAGGACTTGAATCCCGATCGTCAGGAACACGGCCAGCCAGGTCCCGGACATAGTCCGACGGACCCTTTTCCTGGAACTGGACAAACACACAAAGTCATAGTCGGGTGCGGCCGCTGAAAAACATATTTATGGATCTGTACCTCTTCGATGAAAGCCTGGTTGTGTCCTCACCGGTCCTCCTCTTTGAAGGCTGGCCCGGTGTGGGAGCCGATCTCCTCGGAATCGCCGAACGCCTCCTCTTTCGAGCACAAGAAAATACGGTGGGTAAGGTAGAATAAGAGCACTCGTTTATAGAACCCTCCTCTTCCTCCCCTTTAAACAGTTCGGCTAATATCTTGGCTAGGGCGGCGGGGGTATCCGGACCTTTCCGGCCACAACGGGAGGCGTCATCCTCTCCATTATAGTGCCACATTGGCAACCCTCTGTATTGTAGCGGCTGAACCCCTCGCATTATGGAGGTCGCCATTACGTCGATTATTGTGAGTCCGAACTGAGCAAGCATCTTTATCTTGCTCATAAGCTGACGAAATTCTGCACTGTCATCCTCTTCATGACTCCGTGGACGCCAACAGTGGCGTTTCTTCAGCGGAACACTCGCAAATTCAGGAAGACCCTTCCGAACTGGGTCAGGAAGTGCTACGTCCTCAATGTAGAACCATTCAGAAGGCCATTCTTCAGATGCCTTCCTTGGTGTGCCGGACAGATATATTGACCCCTCGTGATTGCGCGGGACAAGACAGAACAACTTCCTCCACAGCTCAAAATGGACCTCAATGCCCAGAAATAGTTCGCATAAGGCAACATAACCTGCGATGTGTAGAATAGAGGCAGGGGTGAAGTTGTCTAGCTGGAGGCCATAATATTCCAGAAGCCCTCGGAGGAACAGATGGACTGGAAATCCGACACCTCTTAGCAGGTAGGGGACGAAACACACCCGCTCTCCCCCGGATGGATTGGGGAAGCCCTCTTCCTGAGTCCTACCATTGAAGGAAGCTAGCCCCGCTCGAACAGGGACTAGATCTGCAGGAGGAAGAAATCCCTGCGTCTGTAGTTACGCCAATTGGCTGTGGGACACAGAACACCTCTCCCACCCGCCTTTCTCTAGGCCGGAACGGGAGGAGGAGCGGGGAACGCTGGCTATGTTGGAATGGTTTCTTCTATCAGTCTCAGGGGATTTTTCTGCGGAGTGTCGAATGGATCTAGGATCCATCTCTTTAAATAGGCCCTCTTCCTTGCCGGGGCGGGGTGCTATTTGCAAAAATACCCTGACCTTCCGCATTCGTTCGACACATGGAAGACGAAGTTATTTGACGCACAGAAGCCGAGGGGAGCGACATTGATCAACGGCCAAATATATTACTTGGAGGTCATCGGAGGAGGAACCCGCCTTGCAATGCCGAAGACAATTTGTGTGCCGAACATTTCGTTATTGAAGACCGGTTTGAGGACTATTGAGGGAGTCCTGGACTAAGGGGTCCTCTGGCGTCTGGCCTATTATCTCTAGGCCGAACTGATGGGCTGTGAAGACATGAAGACCGAAGATTATACCCGTGCCCAGATTGGACTCTCCTTGGCGTGGAAAGCAAGCTTGGCGATCAACTATGAAGATTCCTTCCTATGTAACCGACTCTATGTAACCCAAGATCCCCCCGGTATCTATATAAACCGGAGGGTGTAGTCCAGATAGGATACATTCATTGCCATAGTCATACAGGCTAGGATTTTAGGGTTTAGCCATTACGATCTCATGGTAGATCAACTCTTGTAATACTCATATTCATCAAGATCAATCAAGCAGGAAGTAGGGTATTACCTCCATAGAGAGGGCCCGAACCTGGGTAAACATCGTGTTCCCCGTCTCCTGTTACCATCATTCCTAGACGCACAGTTCGGGACCCCCTACCCGCGATCCGCCGGTTTTGACACCGGCAAATGCCATCTCCGGTCTCCAGACGGACTGCAACTGGTCTGGTGACTCGTACTACCTGGTAAGGGCCTTCCCACTTTGGCGTCAACTTGTTTGTACCCTTGGCGGACTGAACGAGCCTAAGGACAAGGTCGCCTTCCCCAAGACTCCAGGCATGAACCCTGTGGCTATGATAGCAATGCAGGGCCTGCTGGTAGTGTCGGATTACGGGTTCCGGCAGACCCTTAAGGTTCGAACTCTGGGGTGCGCGCGGAGATCCAACCCTCCACCATCTCGTACCTCGCCGAATCGCAGGAACCTAAACTACTCGCAAGAACAGCACAAGAGACACGAGATTTATACTAGTTCGCCACCGTTGTGGTGTAATACCCTACTCTAGTTTGTGGTGTGGTGGATTGCCTCTTGGGCTGATGAAGAATAAGACAGGGAAGAACAGCCTCGCGAGGGTCTGTTCTTGGTGGGTGTGATGAACTGCTAAGTGGTGTCCCGTCGCTCTAGCTTGAGGATCGGGTCTCTATCTCTCTCTCTCTGGATTCCAAATGCCCACCCCTACTTTGGTGGCTAGCTCCACTTATATAGATGATGGCCCTGGGCCTCTCCCCAAATATTGAGCGGGAAGGACGCCAACAATTGGCCATTTTGAAGGGGAACAGCAGGTAGACTTATCCTGACTAAAGTTGGTCCTCGCCTGCCAAAGGCTCTGGTGATGACGCCTGCTTGGGCTCCACGATGACTCCCTTCCAGCCGTTGGGGCTGGTCTTGGTCTTGTTGCACCGAAACGGATGCCTTTGTTTGATGCTCTCGCCTGCGCTTGCTCCCTTTGCACCAAAGAGGAAAGGAGGACGCTGCGCGGGCTGGCGCCCGACTGGCGCCCTTGGTCGTCATGGCTTGCATCACGGGTACCTCCCGAGGTACCCTGCATTGAACTCTCCGCCTCCTCATGAGCCAGCCTGACGAGGCCGCGCCTGAGGAAGCTCCTGGTCGTCCGCCCCGCGAGGCTTGGCCCCTCGCGAGGGTCTTGAGCTTGTGTTGATGAAGATGGGCTGTCCTGGGCCTCCTTTGAGCCACGCCGCAGGCCGCAGGCAGGCAAGTCTGGGGACCCCCGTTCCAAGAACGCTGACAGTTGCCCCCGAGCCGACGGCACGCCCGGACTTGGCCGCGCAGAGAGGCGAAAGGGCAAGTGCGAAGCGTCATGGGCCCTAACAGCCTGCGGCCTTGGGCGCCGCGTGGCGGTTGATTGGACGTGGGCGCCTCTGCAACCGCGCGGGTTGATAATAGAGCGGCATCTTCCTTGCCTCCTTTACTTTCTCCAGTTGCTGCTCAGATCCCCTTTCTTGCGCCTCTCCTCCCTGCTTCCAAGACCTTCAGATCCACTCCGCCTTCGTGCCCTAGCCAGTCATGGCTCCTCGCCAAACCCCGGCCGGAGCCTGGTACTCTCCTGCCTTGGACCCGCCGAATGTGTCAACAAGTAGCCTTGCCTCGACAAGTACTGTTGGCGGAGGCGCAGGGGTCAATGGAATGGCGGTGCTCAAGGCGGCTCCTCCGCCTCGAGGGTCGGGGAGTACCTTCTACCCGTTCTTCACGAAGCGCCATCATTGCTGGCCCTGGTGCCTCCCTTCTCTCGAAGTTCTTCTTTTCCGTCCTCCGTCACTACAACATCCACGCTCTGCACCTCCATCCCAACTCCGTCCTTCTTCCGCAATCTTCGCTACTATTGTGAGGCCCATGTTGGGGTGAAGCCCTCGTGGCCTTGCTACGCCACTACTTCTTCCTCCGAGCCTCCCGTGGTTCCGCCTCCGCCTCCGGCGCTGAAGCCGTCAAGATACGGCGGAGCCATCGCCATTTCAAACCCCGAAGCGGATTGAGGGCTTCAGGAGCAAGTGGGTCTTGTGGATGTCGGGCGGATCCACCTCGGCTGATCCTGCCCACGGAGCCCGCCGAGAGCACCGGCGACTGGTCCCGATCGAAGCTTCGGGATCCCCGCGCGAAGCTGGTGCTGGAGAAGATGGGTGCAGATCTGGCCGGGCGGATGCGCGCGGCGAGGCTGACTGCAAGGCCGCTGCTGAGGGAGTTCCTGGAGCACCAACTGGCTCCGCTTCGCCCGTACTCGCTTCCGATTTGGAGGCCTCACCCGAGCCCCGTGTCCCTGGCCGGCGAGGATCTGGCGACGGTCCTCCAGTCCTTGGTTGGGGGCGATGTGGCAAGACCGGAGGGCGCCCCTGCGCCCCTGTTCCTTCGCGAGGATTGGGAGCAGGTTGTGGGGTCCATGCCCGCCTTCAATGGGGACGGGCTCATGCCCGCGGAGGCTCCGGAGGACCTGGTGGACGTGTCCTCTTCCGACTCCGGCGAAGAGGTGGAGGAAAGGGAGCCAGGAGAGGGGGTTGATTTGGGGGCGGAGTCAAGGGCTCCCCCCCTGCGGCGCAAGCCCCGTGTTCTCCACCTCCCCGAGAGTGACGACGACGAGGATGAGGATGAGCGAGGAGGAAGAAGCCTGCCCCCGATCCCGAAGAAGGACCGGACTGGGCTGGTCCCCCGAGACGACCTGTAAGTGCCTGCTTTCTGTCTTGATCATTTCTCTGGTGACAAGATCTGATGTCCATGCTCTTCGGCCTGGCCGGCGCCCGCCGCGAAGAAGCTGAAGGGGGCTCCTGAGGCTCCATCCGTGACGGTGCCGCTGCCCGGAAAGGAAGATGATCCTGATGCCCAGGCCTCTCCTGCCCTGGCGCCCTCGCGAGGCCTGGGTGAGCCCGTTGGGGTGAGCTCAGCCCCCTTGGCACAGGCGACCTCCGAGGTACCCTTGCTTGGCGCTGCCTCCATTGTTGTTGTGGCGCCGCTGATTCCGCCTCAGGGCGCGCCATCTCCTTCGACTCCACCAACTGCTGTCTCTCCGACTCCTCCCACGGTCCTGGATCGAGCTGCCGCTGAACTGGACCGGTTGCGGCAGGATCTTCTGGGCGCCGACCCTCGCTTGGTGGCCGGGTGCTTGGAGCTGGCCTCTGGCTGGATTCGCGCCGACGCTTCGATTCGGGCGGCGCTGGTCCAGGCCTCGACGGCTTGCAATGAGGAGAAGCAGGCTGTTCGTGAGGCGAAGGTAGCCCACGATGCTGCCCTGGGGGAGGCAGCCAGCATCCAAGGTCATTGTGAGACGCTGGAGGGCGAGCTGAGGGGCCTGCAGAACCAGCTCGCCGAGGAGGCCCGCCTCCGCCAGGAGCAGGAGGAAAGCATGAAGACTCGCGAGGCGGCCGCCAAGGACCGGGAGGCCAAGCTGAAGAAGCGTCGTGACCGCCTAGACGCGCTGGAGCAGGAACTGGAGGCGAGGAAGGCTGAGCTGGACGCCAAGGCGCGGGTTCTTGCCGAAGATCGCGTGGCCATCATGGATATGGAGGTGAAGGCTCGCGCCTTGCTGAGGGAGCTTAATGATAGCGGCCTGGAGAGCCCACTGGCCGGCGCAGAGGACGGCCCCGCCAAGCTGCTTCCCTTCCTGATTCGTGCTCTTGAAGATGTCTCCCTTGGTCTTGGCCCCACGGCTAAGGCCGAGGCGCGTGTCTTGTCTTCCGCCAGACCGACGCCATCCTCACCCACGTCTACCTTCGCGATCCCAGCGTCGACCTGGACAGCCTGCTGGAGCCGGCAAGCGGCGAGCATGCAGCTGCCGCTGCCGAGGCTGTGAAGGGTCGCGCGGAGGCTCTGTTGGGGAAGTTCCGGGCCTTTAGCACCAAGCTGAAGTGAGGCGCTGCCGGCCCTGCTGCTTCACGAAGGCGAGCCCATTCCGCGCTGCTCCACCACCAACAAGTGACTCCGTTGTGGCTCGTGTCTTGCTTTTAATTCCTGCACGTGTATCATGCCTCGGGGAGGCGTTTAAACTTGTGTTTGGTATTGCGATAACAGTGTGGACTGTAATATTTTCTTTTGAATTCCTTGAAATTTGTGCTTCCTACTTGCTTATGTTCTACACCGGCAGAGCCTGCCTGCCAAGATAGCTCAGCTTCACGTTAGCCCCGACCGGAAACCAGGACGGGACCAAGGAGTGAGGGGCTACGTGACAAGTTAGGCTCCTGAGTCGCGATGCTCAGGAGTCCCCCTTGGCGCACGAACAGCAAGTAGGGAGGTGAGACGAGGGCGGACCCACCGTTCTACGTCTGCAGAGCCCAACCCCGCGCATACCTCAACCGCCGTTAGCCTTTCGGAACTAAGGGGTGAGGGGCTATGTGACCAGTTAGGCTCCTGAGTCGCGATGCTCAGGAGTCCCCCTTGACGCTCAAATGGCATGCGTACCTTGGCTCCGCTCGGGGAGTGACGTGCGACGAACCAGGCCCGAGGGGCCTGGCTGGGTGGCGTGCGTCTGGGCGTGACCCAGGCGCAGCCCCCGTGCCCAGCCCCCTCACGCGGCGCTCCCGAGGGGAGGCGTTGCGACGAGGCTGCACACCGAGCTCTGGGCTCCCCGAGGTTGATGCGACCCGAGGCCACCCTCGCTTGTTTATCACCAGCGGAGCATAGCGCCTTCCGCATGCGTACGGGCATAGCCGCTCCTCGGCAGTGTCGTCAGCCAGCGCAGAGCATGGTGCTTCCACTGGAACGTGGGAGGGGTCTCCCCTCCGGGAGGAGCCCCCGGGGCGTATACAGCCCCACCCTGACACGTGACTGGCATGGTAGGGCTGGACGAGGTGTATCTGGGCACCCGTGAGCCAGCGCGAAACTCACGAGGCCCTACCTCAAGGCGGGTTGCGCCTGGCTCTGGGCCTTATCTTCGAGTGTGTCCCTGCAAATTTGGCCAGATGCCAGTGCTCTACGTCTTCGAGTCCCGGCTCTCGGGCTGGTCTCACTGCCGTCGGGCAAGCTGTGTCGCGATGCCATGGACAAGACCAGAGGGTGAGGGCCGGAGAGCCGGTAGGAGCTCTGAGTCGCGATGCTCAGGCACTCCCCGTTTAACGCGTAAGCTAGGTTAGATGACGCAACTCTACGTCCTCGGGTCCCGGCTCTCGGGCTGGTCTCAGCCGTCGCTAGCAAGCCAGGTCGTGATGCCATGGACAAGACCAGAGGGTGAGGGCCGGAGAGCCGGTAGGAGCCCTGAGTCGCGATGCTCAGGCACCCCCCCTTTAACGTGCAAGATTTGTCCACCCAGGAAAAGGCACCAAATAACAAGCTTGGTGGAACGAGAGCATAATCCTAAGGAAAACGCATTGAGGATACATGTCGCCGGGACTGGCCCGAGCGGCTTGGGGATGATGCATCCCGAGGCGTGCCCCCAATAGGATAAGCTAAAGACATGAAATAAAAGGGGTACCTGCCGCAGGGACGGACCCACGCGGCCTGGGAATAATGCGGCCCTGAAGGCGCTCCCAGCCGGAAATAAAACTTAAAGATGTCACCTGGTGATGTTGGGGACGAAGGGTTGTTGATGTAGCAGACTCGGTGGGCTGCGGGAGCCGATCCTCACGAGCCCCCAGGCCCGGGGGCCTCGGGAGGCTCCGGAGGCTCCGGAGGCGCCGGCGGCTCCTCATGGGCCATCTCCATCTCCGCCAGGGCTGCGGCATGCCTGACCTCTTGAGCCTCCAGGATGGTCCTCACGAGACGCTGGTGCGCAGCAGCCGCGTTTGGCAGGCCATAAGGCATGCATGCGTAGCTGTGGGGCGGACCCTCGCAACATCCCACTCACGAGGGCCAGAGGCGCTCTTGAGATGCGGCTCGGTTGAGCCTTGGTGTGTCGATGCAGACGCGCAGCCCACCATCCTCGCCTAGATGGGGGGCCACAGCGGGTAGGCGGCGGCTGCCCCTCATGACCCTTGACTCCTGTAGCTCCTGAATGGCCTTGCAGATGAAGTCTTGAGGGTTCTGTCCTCCTGGTCTTGCTCCTGCTTGCGGGAAACGTGCTTCGAAACACGCCTCCACATGGTGCCCAAGCGCCTCCCTTGAGACCTTGGCGAGGTCGGCGGCCCTCCAGGGGAGAGCCCCCGAGCCCTGCATGAGGAGGGCGCCGGGTGCGCTTTCCTATGCGACGGAAGAAGGCTCCTCCTGGCCCGGTGCGGGCCCTGAGGGGCCTGTCTCTTGAAGAGCCGGGCCGGTCGATGTCTTCTTCTTCTTGGGTGCCGCCTCGGGAGGCATCCTGCTGTTGTGGTGTGGGTCTTCCAGCGATGCGGCCTGAAAAGCTCGATCCAGGGAGCACACTGCATCTCTCTCTTCACAGGGCACCGTGATGACTCCGCCGCTTCCTGGCATCTTGAGGATGTTGTAGCCATGGTGGGTTACGGCCATGAATTTGGCCAACGCTGGGTACCCGAGGATGGCGTTGTACGGCAGGCGAATGTGAGCGACGTCAAAGTCAATGAGCTTGGGGTGGTAGTTGTCGCGGGCCCCGAAGGTGACAGGAAGGCGGACCTGCCCGATCGGGACCGTGGAGCCGTCGGTGACTCCGGAGAAAGGCTTGGTTGGCTGGAGCTGACTGTAAGGCACTTGAAGATTGTTGAATGTCTCCACGGACAGGACGTTGAGCCCTGCTCCGCCGTCGATGAGGGTCTTGGTGACTAGCACATTGCTTATGATTGGGGAGCAAAGCATCGGGAGAACTCCGGCTGTGGCTGCGCACTTGAGCTGATCCGCTGAGCTGAACGTGATGGCACACGCCGACCACCTGAGAGGGTGCGTGGACTCGAGCTTGGGGAGGACTGCATTCACTTCATGGGCGAACTGATTGAAGATGCGGTGAGAGGTGGGGCTTGAGCTCTCGCCTGCATCGCAAAGCGATCGCACGCGCTTCCTGGAAGCCCCCAGCCCCCTCGTCCTGATGACGGTCTTCGACTCTCCTTGGTGGTGGCGGCAGCGGAGGGAGGCCTGCGTTCCCTTGCAGACGATCCTCACGAGGCTGATCCCTCCAGCCCCCCTCGCTAGGTGGGTCTTGCGAGCGGTCCTCACGAGGTTGGTCGCGCCACCCTTGGCGCGGGCCACGGTCTTCCCAGCGTCCTCCATTCCTTCCTCCTCCTCGGCCGTAGCCCCGGTCGCTGCGCTCGGGGCGTCTGCCGACCCTTCCTTCGCGCACGGCCCGGAGCTCTTGACATTCATTGGTGTTGTGGGTGTGGAGGTCGTGGTACACGCAGCATCTGGCTGCCCTTAGAGGACTCGGGATGATCTCTGCCTCGCTTGGTGTCTGGTTCGGCCGCGAGCACGGCAGCCCCCTTGCGCTTCACGTCCTTCGCCTTGGACTTCTTCTCTTCGGGATCCACGGCAGGCAGCTCGAGGAGGGAGTGGCGCCCCTCCTCAGCCCTGGCGCACTTGGTCACCAAGTTGAACAGCTCCAGGGAGGTGCACAGATCTTCATGCATCGCCAGCTCCTCCTTCATCTTGACGTCACAAGACGCCGTCGGAGAAGGCAGAGATGATGGCCTCCTCCGTTACCCGGGATCTTGAGGCGCTGCGTTGTCGGGTTACCGGATGTACTTTTGCAGGGTTTCCATCGGCTGCCGCTTGATCCGGCGCATGTCGCTTACGGCGGGTGGCCGGTCGCGAGTACCTTGGAAGTTGGCGATGAAGCGGGTGCGCATCTCGGCCCAGGAAGAGATCGTGCCTGGGGCCAGATTCAGGAGCCAGGTACGGGCTCCGTCCTTGAGCGCCATGGGAAACCAGTTCGCCATGACCTTTTCATCCCCGTTGGCAGCCTCGATGCCCAGCTCGTAGAGCTGGAGGAACTCCGTAGGGCCAGCCGTGCCGTCGTATCGTGGAGGCAGGTCTGGCTTGAACTTGGCGGGCCACGCGACGCTACGCAGCTCGGTGGTGAAGACGCGGCAGCCCGCCGTGGCTGCGGGGGGCCTCGGACGACAGAGAGCTTGGTCTTGTGGGCCTCCCTGTGCCGCGGCTGGGGGCAGCGCAGGGTCTTGACGTGCTGGAGCGGGGACCGCTCAGGCAGCTTCTTGCGGACGAGGAACTTCTTGGCAGCTCTGCTCTTGCCGCGCCGGCGCCTGGCGGAACGGGTTCCGCCCAGGGGCCACGCGCCTTGGGGCCAGGGCGCCGTCTTGAGGAGGAGGCGGCTGAGGCGCCCCGGGAGCTTCATCGCTCGCGCGGGGCGGGGTGTGTTGCAGCGAGACGGACGGCGCGGGGTCGCCTCCCGCAGCGTGGACGAGCTCGGCGATGCGGTCGAGCCATTCTTCATAGACGTCGTCGACGGGGCGGTAGCGCAGGAGCTCGTTTGCTGCGATGAGTGCAGCTCGGGCCTCCATGGCCGCGCGGGGCGCGTGTGACGAAGAACCAGCGGGTGAGCGGCGTGGCGGTGCGGCCGTCCGCCGCCATGGACGGGTGCTGGGACGATGCTTGTCGCTCGTTTCGCCGGGCCGGTGGCGGCGTTGACGGCAGGTGACGGGGAACGACGAGGACGCCCGCCGACGGGAGCCGTCTGGGCGACATGGGAGGCGAGGGCGCCTAGGCGCGGGCCCGGCGAGCATCAGACATGGTTGCTGTGGTCGGGGAAGAACGAGGCGACGAAAGGCAGATTCTGGCGCACCCCTACCTGGCGCGCCAAATGTCGGATTACGGGTTCCGGCAGACCCTTAAGGTTCGAACTCTGGGGTGCGCGCGGAGATCCAACCCTCCACCATCTCGTACCTCGCCGAATTGCAGGAACCTAAACTACTCGCAAGAACAGCACAAGAGACACGAGATTTATACTAGTTCGGGCCATCGTTGTGGTGTAATACCCTACTCTAGTTCGTGGTGTGGTGGATTGCCTCTTGGGCTGATGAAGAACAGTACAGGGAAGAACAGCCTCGCGAGGGTCTGTTCTTGGTGGGTGTGATGAACTGCTAAGTGGTCTCCCGTCGCTCTAGCTTGAGGATCGGGTCTCTATCTCTCTCTCTCTCTCTGGATTCCAAATGCCCACCCCTACTTTGGTGGCTAGCTCCACTTATATAGACGAAGGCCCTGGGCCTCTCCCCAAATATTGAGCGGGAAGGGTGCCAACAATTGCCCATTTTGAAGGGGAACAACGGGTACACTTATCCTCGACTAAAGTTGGTCCTCGCCGCCAAAGGCTCTGGTGATGACGCCGCTTGGGCTCCACGATGACTCCCTTCCAAATTGCCAGGTTGGTCTTGGTCTTGTTGCACGAAAGCGGATGCATTTGCTTGATGCTCTCGCCTGCGCTTGCTCCCTTTGCACCAAAGAGGAAAGGAGGACGCTGCGCGGGCTGGCGCCCTTGGTCGTCATGGCTTGCGTCACGGGCACCTCGCGAGGTACCCTGCCTTGAACTCTCCGCCTCCTCATGAGCCAGCCTGACGAGGCCGCGCCTAAGGAACCTCCTGGTCGTCCGCCCCGCGAGGATTGGCCCCACGCGAGGGTCTTGAGCTTGTGTTGATGAAGATGGGCTGTCCTGGGCCTCCTTTGAGCCACTTCGCAGGCCGCAGGCAGGCAAGTCTGGGGACCCCCGTTCCCAGAAGGCCGACAGGTAGCGTGAAGAACGCGTAGCAGCCCAGACACGGTTCTCCTCGAGTAGCACATCTTTGTCACGCTGGTGTTACTCTAGCACTACTTCATCATAGGAAAGCACTCGAGGTGACCCATAAATGAATTCTATTGGGATAACTGCTTCTGCCCAATAGACTAGGGAGAAGGGAGTCTGCTCGGTAGCTCGATTTCGTGTCGTTCTGAGGGATCAAAGAACCACCGACAGCTCGTCAATCCATCACCTGCCACACTTCTGTAGCTTATCAAATGTCCTTGTCTCGAGTCCTTGCAATACTTCAGCATTCGCCCTCTCATCTTGCCCGTTGCTTCTTGGATGAGCAACAGAGGCGAATGAGATTTTGCTTCCGAGGGCATGAACGCATTGCATGAAGGCTGTCTGATTACGGGTTCTGACAAAACCCTTGAGGTTCGAACTCTGGGGTGCGCACGAAGATATCTCTTCCCCTAGCTAACACTCTAGCCATGATCTCAAGGCCTAGCTCGCCGAACCAAAGGAACAAGGGACACAAGAGCTTATACTAGTTCAAGCCACCGATGTGGTGTAATACCCTACTCTAGTGTGGTGTGGTGGATTGCCTTGCAGGCTAGGGATGAACAAGTACAAAGGAAGAACAACCTCCCGAGGAGAGGTGTTCTTGAGCTCGGTGAGCTTGTGCATGTTAGGATGGAATGGATCCGATCCAACATCAGTTGACTCCTATGGTGGTGGCTAGTCCTGTTTATAGAGGCCTTGGTCCTCTTCCCAAATGTTTAGGCGGGAAGGGATCCCACAACATCCAATTTGAAGGGGGGAAGCTAGTACAAGCTATCTTGACAAAAGGTGGTCTTCACCTGCCAAAGGCTCTGGTGGTGACGACGTCGTGGGCTCCGCGATGACCTCCGTCCTGTCGTCCTGCTAGTCTTTGTCTCGTTGCGTCGATACGGAAGCCGTTGCCTGATGCCTCGGGGTTCCTCGCCTGCACCTGCCCCTTTAGCACCAAAGTGGCAACCAGTACTCTGCGCCTGCTGGCACCTGCCTGGCACCCACCTGACCTTGGTCGTCATGGGTCACATCACGGAAACCTCGCGAGGTGCCCCTTGCCTTGATCTCTCTGCTCCTCACGAGCCAGCCTAGTGGGGCTGCCCCTGAGGAGGTTTTGTGTTGTCCGCCTCGCGAGGCTTGGCCCGTCGCGAGGGTCTTGAGTGTTTCTTGATGAAGATGGGGTGTACCAGGCCGTTAGTGGAGCCACGCTGTGGGGCGCAGGCAGGCAAGTCTGGGGACCCCCGTTCCCAGAATGCCGAGAGTATCCCCCGGGCCAAAGGCGCGCTCGGACTTGGCTTTGAGGCGAAGCCAAGGGGCAAGTGTGGAGTGCCACGGGCCCCAACTACTTGCTGCCTTGATTGATGCATGGCGATTGATGGGACATGGGCGTCTCCGCTTCCTCTTGCTGCCTCGGCAAATGCCGGACTTGACGAGTCCCTGGTGCATGAAGAAAAGCCATCATTACCTGCGATCGTGGGGGTCGTCGGTTGGCCTCCTCCTACTATAAATGGGGAGGGGGCGGAGCCCCTGCTGCCCATCTCTTCCTTCTTTCCGCCTGCTTTTTCTTCTTCCTTGCTTCACCGCTTGGCGGTGACACCCATGGCTCCGATACAGAGATTCTCTGCTGCCAAGAAGGGAAAACCCCCCTGCGATGAGTTGGGGCCTCTCTCACCAAAGAAGAGGATGGCCTGCTCCCGAGGAGTTATCGTGGGGCAAGAGGTGACGAGGCCTTGGTACGAGCGACCTCCTCCTGGTTATCCGCTGCCCCGGTACGCCCAGGCGCAAGGCCCTAGAGAGGGAGGCAGTGGCTCGCACCGCTCGCGCCATGGCCGCGGTAGACATGTTGTGGCGGTGCACTCCACCGCCCCAAGGACCCATGCAGAGGGCTCCTCGCGCGAACTCGTGGTGTGGGAGGCGATGCCACCGCGTACATGGATCCGGTTCCCGCCATTCTTCGCGCAGAGATGCCCCCGAGGGGGCCACTCGAGCTATGGCTGCAGCACGCTGAGTGCAGCACCCCGGCGACGGGAGCAGAGGTCGAGGTCGTCTCCCTTGGCAAGATCTTCATGACCCGCGGATGGGGCGGGGTCACCCGCGTCTGCCGCACGGAGGGTGCCCTTGCCATCCATTTCGAGTATGATGGCACCTCCATGCTCTTCTTCAAGGTCTTTGATGAGGAAGGCCGCCGGCTGGAGTGCTGCTCAGGAGGGAGCCGCCAGGCCGGCGCGACGGCCGGTGCTGGCCCTGCAATTGGTCCTGCCGGCAGTGCCTCCAGTAGCAGCGATGGTGCCTGAGAGTCCAGCAGTTCTCCTGAGCCTGACGAGACCCCGGAGACGAGTGATGACAGCTACGTGCCCCCGAGCTCCCGCCATGCCCGGAGCGCAGCAGTGGCGTCCGCTCGTCGTCCCTGCTGAACTGGATGGGGTTGGCGTCGGTCTCCAGTGGCCCACTATTGATGATGGCGTCGGTGGCGACACCCGTAGATGTGGCTCCCGATAGTCTTCTCCTTTTGTTCCCTGCGAGGAATCGAAACGAACCCCACAGGGGTGTGTAAAGAATCTGTAGTGCCTTTTGTGTCAATATCACCCCTATTATGAAAACTTATGTTCGCGCGTCTTGCTCCGGATTGGTTCCCCCTTTCCATCCTTGCGGCAGCCTGGCGCTCTACGCTGACAGGCCCCAGTCCTTAGGCAGGCTTCAGTCGTCACTGGTATGCCAGGTCGCGATGCTGTGGTCAATTCCAGGAGGTGAGCGGCCCGAGGTTCGGTAAGAGCCCCTGAGGCGCGATGCTCAGGTGGTCCCCCTTAGCATGCAAGCGACTCCCAGAAGGCGGGAAAAGGTAGGTGGTGTTGCCGTAGCAAGGCTGCATGAGCTAGGAATTCTGTGTCTCAGTGACGGGCTGGCTCGAATGCGTGACTTATCTTTAGCGATCCTGGGTCGAGTCCTTGTGCCGCGTCCGGCTCGTGCGTCGGTGGTGGTACTACAGGATAGGCTCACGTTAGATCCCTCCTCCTCTCGTGCCCTCCTGAGTGCCATGCGTTCTCGGGTCCCGACCCTCGAGCAAGGCTTAGCCGCCGCTGGTATGCCAGGTCATGAGGCCGTGGTCAAGGCATGGGTGTGAGGGCTAGAGAGTCAGTAAGAGCTTCTGAAGTACGATGCTCAGGAGCCCCCCCTTTCACGCGCAAGCGAATGGCATGAGAGAAGGAATGAGCTGACGGGGCCACCAGTAGCTAGCGCTCCGGAGATTCCTGTGAGTTAGTTGGAGAGGGAATATAGCCTGTGATCGTGTTGGTTACCCAGCTGCTAATTGTTCCACAAGAAGACAAAGGCAATGAGGATCTGATGAGGTGACGTGCGTGGAGCGGGCCACGAGCCAGAGCTCGATCTCTCAGGTTTATCAGCATTGCAGGGACAGACCCAAGCATAAGCGCCGTACCGATATGTGGAGCTCTCACCATGGGGTAAATTGGAGATCGGTCAGCAACGCGGGATGCCGCGAGGTGCAATCAGGCAAGTGATAATCATAGGGAAACCACGCAAGGAGATCAGTTATTTTAAATAGATGCAAGAACGATACATGCCACTGGGAAGGACCCGAGCGGCCTGGGGATGATGCAGCCCGAGGGGCGCCCCCAATAGAGTAAGCTAAAGATGCAAAAATGATACATGCCGCAGGGACGGGCCCTTGCGACCTGGGAATGGTGCAGCCCGAGGGGCGCTCCCAGCTGAGTAAACTGGAAAATGTCACCTGGTACCGTTGTCGAAGGTGTGTTGGGGCAGCTGAAGGCGCGCGCTGAAGGAGTCGCTCCTCACGGACCACAAGTGTCCTGAGCCTCAAGAGGCTCTGGGGGATCGGGCGGTTCCTTGAGGACCGTCACCATCTCCGCTAGAACTGCATGATGCCTGGCCTCCTGAGCCGCCAGGATTCTCCGTAAGCGGCGCTGGAAGGTGACAGCCGCATCCGGCAGGCCAAACGACATGCAAACATAGCTGTGAGGTGGACCCTCGCACCGGCCAACGCGCGAAGGCCAGAAGCGCTCCTGAGATGCGGCCCTGTTGAGCCCAGGGATGTCGATCCAGACGCGGAGCCCACCGTCCTTGCTAGGATGGGGAGCTACGCCGGGTGGTGGGCGGCGGTCGCCGCGTATGGTCCTTGCCTCTTGAAGCTCCTAGGTCGCCTTGACGTTGAACTCCTCAGCACCGGGCGCTCCTCACCCAGTACCCTCCTGAGGGAAACATGCAGCGAAGCACACCTCCACATGGTGCCTGATCGCCTCCCTCCTGATGTTGGCTAGGTCTGAGGCCCTCCAGAAGGGAGCCCCCGAGCCCTGCCCGAGGAGGGCGCCGGGCGCGCCTTCCTATGCGAGGGAGTGAGGCTCCCCAACTGCGGGGGCGGATCCTGAGGTGGTTCACCTGGAGACGCCACTCTCCTGAGGCCCTGGTTGGAGTAGTTGCTTCTTCTTCTTGGGGATGGCCTCAGGAGGGTACAGGGTGCCTTTGTGTCGGGGTCTTCGATCGCAGCGGCTTGGAAGGCGCGCTCAAGGGAGCACACCACATCTCTTTCTTCGCAGGGGACCGTGATGACTCCACCGCTCCCTGGCATCTTGATGACGCTAGAAGCCATGGTGGTCACTGCCATAAAACTTGGCCAATGCTGGATACCCAAGGATGGCGTTGTACGGCAAACGGATGTGGGCGACGTCGAAGTCAATGAGCTCGGTGCGGTAGTTGTTACGCTGGCTGAAGGTGACAGGGAGGCGGACATGCCCTATCGGGGTGGTGGAGCCGTCGGTCACTCTTGAGAAAGGCTTGGTAGGCTGTAGCTAATCGTATGGTACTTGGAGGCTATCGAATGTCTCAAGGATAGGACATTGAGCCCTGCGCCGCCGTCGATGAGGGTCTTGGTGACTTGGATGTTGCTGATGACGGGTGAGCAAAGCATCGGGACGGCGCCAGCAGTGGCCGCGCATTTGAGCTGGTCCGATGAGCTGAAGGTGATGGCGTACTTAGACCACCTGAGCGGGCACGTGGCCTCGAGCCTGGGAAGGTCCGCGTTCACCTCACGAGCAAATTGCTTGAAGATGCACTGGGAAGCTGGGGCCTGAGCACGACCCTAGATCACGAGCAATGGCGCTGTGGCTCCGGAAGCCCCCACCCCCTAGTCCGGATGGTGGTCGTCGCTCCTTCTTGGCGGTGGTGGCAATGGATGGACGCCAGGATTGCCCTGAGGACGGTCCTCACGAGGTTGGTCCCTCCAGGCGTCCTCACGAGGCTGGTCCTACCAGTGGTCCTCGCGAGGACGATCGCGCCACACCTTACGCGGGCCGCGGTCGTCCCAGCGTCCTCCACTTCGTCCTCCCCCTCGGCCGTAGCCCCGGTCGTTGCGATCTGGGCGTTGACTGAAGCGTCCATCTCGAATTGCCTGAGTTCTTGGCAGTCGTAGGTGTTGTGGCTGTGTACGTTGTGGAAGGCGCAGAACAGACGACTGCTCTTAGAAAACTCGGGGTGGTCCCGGCCATGCTTCGTGTCTGGCTCCGCCGCAAGCACGGCTACTCCCTTGCGCTTCACGTCATTGGCCTTGGCTTTCTTCACTTCTAGGTCAGTAGCAGGGAGCTCGAGGAGGGAGAGGCGCCCCTCCTCAGCTCTTCCACACTTGGTCGCCATGTTGAACATCTCTAGAGCCGTGCATAGCTCCTTGTGGATGGCGAGCTCCTCCGTCATCTTGAAGTTGCGGACGCCATTATAGAACGCTGAGATGATGGCTTCGTCCATCACCTTGGGGATCTTGAGGCGAACTGTCGGCGTTCTGTGAACGGGGGTCCCCAGACTTGCCTGCCTGCGGCCTGCGGCGTGGCTCAAGTGGGGGCCCAGGGCAGCCCAGCTTCATCAGCTCAAGCTCAAGACCCTCGCGAGGGGCCAAGCCTCGCGGGGCGGACGACAGGAAGCTTCCTCAGGAGCAGCCTCATTTGGAAGGCTCGCGAGAAGGCGGAGAGACAAGGCAAGGGCACCTCTTGAGGAGCCCGTGACGCAAGCCATGATGATCGAGACCAGGGAGGTGCCAGGCGGGCGCCGGCCTGCGCAGTGTCCTTGTTTCCCCTTTGGTGCAAAGGGGGAAAGCACAGGCCAAGGCATCAGGCAAAGGTTACCGTTTTGGTGCAACAAGACCAAGACCAGCAGAATGGCAGGATGGAGGTCATCATGGAGCTCAGGACGGCATCATCGTCAGAACCTTTGGCAGCCGAAGACTAACTTTAGTCAGGATAAGTGTACTAGATGTTCCCCCTTCAAAATGACCAATTGTTGGCGCCCTTCCCGCTCATTATTTGGGAAGAGGCCCAGGGCCTCCCTCTATAAATAGGACTAGCCACCACAGTAGGAAAAGGAGGATCCAGATCACGCATAGACGAGAGAGAGGCGACTGAACTCGCCCAAGTAGTTCATCGCACCAGCTCAAGAACAACCCTCGCGAGGTTGTTCTCCCTTTGTATGGTTCATCATCAGCCCCTGAGGCAATCCACCACACCACACACTGAGTAGGGTATTACACCACAATGGTGGCCTGAACCAGTATAAATCTCGTGTCCCTTGTGTGTTCCTCTTTCTTGCCTAGGTCCTTTCCGAGACTTCGAGACGTGAGCTGGTAGGGGAAAGATCTCCGTGCGCACCCCAGAGTTCGAACCTCAAGGGTCTGCGTAACCCAATACGATATTTGCGCGCTCGGTAGGGGTGCGTGGGAGTCTTCCTTCCGCTAGTCGCGTGTGATCTTCCGTCGTGTCCATGGTCGACGCCGCCGAGCTCCAACGCCACAGCATCGGGCTGCTCGCCACCCACGCCGCTTCGTGACAGCGCTGTCGGGCGGTCGCCCCGCTGCTCCCGTCGCTTTGCCGCCAATGCCGCCACCGCCCGGCGGGAACAAGCAGCAGCCGGCCCCTGCATCCTTCGGTGTGGCGGGAAGGACGCACCGCCACCCTGTCGCTGACTCCAGCTGGTTCGTCGTCCCACGCCCGTCGCGCCCCCACGGACACGCACGCTGCGCTGCTCCTGGCGCGTGAGCTCCTGCACTATCGTCCTGTCGATGACCTCTATGAGGACTGGCTCGTCCGCATCACCGAGCTCGTCAGTGCCGCAGGGGGATCTCCTATGCCATCCCTCTTGCTGCCTCGCCCTCCATCCGGCGCAGGAGGCGAGGATCAGGAGGTGCCTCCGCCGCCTTCTCCCCAAGAAGGCGCCTGGCTCAAGCGCCGCGCGGCCCTGTGGACGAGACCCTCCACGTCCGGCGCCTGCACGACAAGAAAGAAGTTGCCAAGAAATACCTCGTCCCCAAGAAGGTGCCCGCGTGCTCCCAGCACCGGAGCGCCATGACCGCATCCCTGCGCCACCACGTCAAGACCCCGCGTTACTCCAGGCAGCGGTGCGCGGGAATCCCCAGGAGCAAGCCCCGCATCAGCAGAGAGCTCCGGTGGCTTGCAGTTGCCGCGCTTTTCACCGCCGAAAGCTCGTAGCCTCGCTTGGCCTGGCAAGTTCAAGCCGGACTTGCCTCCTTGGTACGACGGCACTGCAGACCCCGCGGAGTTCCTCCAGCTCTACGAGCTGGGCATCGAAGCCGCCAGCGGGGACGAAAAGGTCATGGCGAACTGGTTTCCCATGGCGCTCAAGGACGCTGCCCGCACTGCTCTGAACTCGCTCCTGGCACAATCTCCTCCTGGGACGAGATGCGCCCCGCTTCATCGCCAACTTCCAAGGCACTCGCGACCGGCCCCCGACCATGAGTGACCTGCGCCGCATCAAGCAACAGCCAGGAGAGACCCTGCAGAAGTACATCCAGCGCTTCAACAACGCTCGCCTCAAGATCCCCAGGGTGACTGAGGAAGCCATCATCTCAGCCTTCTCCGATGGCGTGCATGACATCAAGATGAAAGAGGAGCTAGCAATCCATGAAGACCTGTGCACATCCCTGGAGCTGTTCAACTTGGCAACCAAGTGCGCCAGGGCTGAGGAAGGGAGCCTCTCCCTCCTCGAGCTTCCGACTGCCGACCCAGAAGAGAAGAAGCCCAAGGTCAAGGACGTGAAGCATAAGGGAGTTGTTGTGCTCGCAGCGGAGCCAGACGCCAAGCAAGGCAGGGATCAACCTGAGTCATCCAAGGGCAGTCGGTACTGCGTGTACCACGACCTCCACACCCACAACACCAACGAATGCCAAGAGATCAGGGCTGTGTGAGATGGGTGCATCGGCTGACGCCCCGAGCGCAGCGACCGGGGCTATGGCCGAGGAGGAGGAAGAGGCGGAGGACGATGGGAAGACCGTGGCCCTCGCCAAGGGTGGCGTGACAGACCTCACGAGGACCGCTGGCAGGACCAGCCTCGTGAGGGAGGTTGGAGGGATCATCCTCGTGAGGACCTCCCTTAAGGCAACGCAGGCCTCCCTCCTCTGCCACCACCGCCAAGGAGGAATGAAGACCATCATCGGGACGAGGGGGCTGGGGGCTTATAGGAGCCCTGCGCAATCGCTTCCATCCTGGGCGGTGCTCAGGCCCCAGCCTCTCGGCGCATCTTCAAGCAGTTTGCTCGCGAGGTGAACGCAGTCCTCCCCAGGATTGAGGCCACACGCCCTCTTAGGTGGTCTGCGTGCGCTATCACGTTCAGCTCAGCGGATCAGCTCAAGTGTGCAGCAATGGCTGGAGTCCTCCCGATTCTCTGTTCCCCAGCCATCAGCAATGTGCAAGTCACCAGGACCCTCATCAACGGCGGAGCGGGACTCAACGTCCTGTCCGTCGAGACATTCGACAATCTCCAAGTGCCATATGATCAGCTTCAGCCAACCAAGCCTTTCTCAGGAGTCACCGATTGTTCCTCTGTTTTGATAGGGCAGGTTCACCTTCCAGTCACCTTCGGGCAGCATAACAACTACCGCACCGAGCTCATTGACTTCAACATCGCCCACATTCTCCTGCCATACAATGCCATCCTCGGGTACCCAGCCCTGGCCAAGTTCATGGCAGTGACTCACCATGGCTACAATGTCCTCAAGATGCCAGGAAGCGGTGGAGTCATCACAGTGCCCTGTGAAGAAAGGGATGCAGTGTTGTCAGATTTCGGGTTCCGGCAGACCCTTGAGGTTCGAACACTGGGGTGCGCGCGGAGATCCGACCCTCCACCGTCTCGTACCTCGCCGAATCGCAGGGACCTAAACTACTAACGGAGGCAGCACAAGAGACACAAGATTTATACTAGTTCGGGCCACCGCTAGGTGTAATACCCTACTCTAGTTTGTGGTGTGGTGGATTGCCTCTTGGGCTGATGAGGAACATTACAAGGAAGAACAGCCTCGCGAGGGTCTGTTCTTGGCGGGTGCGATGAACTGCTAGGTGGTGTTCAGTCACCTCTCTCTATCTCTCGCTTGCTCTCTTGCTATCTTTCTGTATGTTCGTCTAGATTCCAGATCCCTCTACCCTGCGGGTGGCTAGTCCTATTTATAGGCGAAGGCCCTGGGCCTCTTCCCAAATATTGAGCGGGAAGGGCGCCAACAATTGGCCATTTTGAAGGGGAACAGCGGGTACACTTATCCTGACTAAAGTTGGTCCTCGCGCCAAAGGCTCAGTGATGACGCTCGCTTGGGCTCCACGATGACTCCTTCCAGCCGCTGGGCTGGTCTTGGTCTTGTTGCAATCAAACGGATGCCTTTGCTTGATACTCTCGCCGCTTGCTCCCTTTGCACCAAAGAGGAAAGGAGGACAGCATGCGGGCTGGCGCCCGCCGACGCCTTTGGTCGTCATGGCTTGGCGTCATGGGCACCTCGCGAGGTACCCTGCCTTGAACTCTCCGCCTCCTCATGAGCCAGCCTGACGAGGCCGTGCCCGAGGAAGCTCCTCGTCGTCCGCCCCGCGAGGCTTGGCCCCTCGCGAGGGTCTTGAGCTTGCGTTGATGAAGATGGGCCGTCCTGGGCCTCCTTTGAGTCATGCCGCAGGCTGCAGGCAGGCAAGTCTGGGGACCCCCATTCCCAGAACACCGACACTAGCCCCCGGGCCCACGGCGCGCCCGAACTTGGCCGAGCAGAGAGGCGAAAGGGCAATTGCGAAGCATCGCGGGCCCTAACAGCCTACGGCCTTGGGTGCCGCGTGGCGGTTGATTGGACGCGTGCGCACTGCTTCCCCACGATGCCTCGGTAACCACCCGGATTCGACGAGTCCCTGCATGCAGAGTTGGTCATGATTACCGGTGATCGTGGAGGCCGACGGTTGGCCTTCGCCGGCTATAAGTACGGAACGGCGCGCGCCCTTCCAGGCTATCCTTCTGCTTCTCCTCCTCCTCGTTTTGTCTAGTTGCCATGGCTCCGATCCGCCGGTTCTCCTCGGAAGAGAAGGGAAAGGCTCCTCAAGAGGATCCTGACCTGCTCCCCCCAAAGAAGCGGCTTGCTCTCCGGTGTCAGGGCAAGAGCGCTCGCCAGGAGGCGCCCACGTCCTGGTGCGTGCGGCCGCCACCTGGGTTTCCTCTTCCCTTGTACGCGCATGGTGGCGGCTCTGAATGAGGCGACGTCGGGCGCCACGGCCAGCGCCGCCGACGACGCCGGCGGGTCACGAAGGTGTGCGTCTTCCCCCCTGGAGTCCACGCCGAGGGCTCCTGCCGGGAGTTCGTGCTTCGCGTCACCACGCCTCCTAAGTCTTGGATTCGTCTTCCTTCTTTCTTTGCCTCGGTCGACCGGCAGGGGGAACCCCTGGGACTCTGGCTGCAGCACGCCGGCTGCGACACCCTCGCGACCGGGGCAGAGGTCATGTAGTTGCCCAGGCGAGGTCTTCATGACTCGAGGCTGGGGCGAGGTCGCCCGGGTCTGCAGGACGAGGGGCGCCCTCACGATCTACCTGCAGTACGATGGTGCTTCGGTGGTGTCCTTCAAGGTCTTCGACGCGGAGGGTCGCCGGCTGGAGTGCTGCCCCGGGAGAGATGTTCGGGGTCCTGCTGTGGTGAGACAGAGGCCGACCGCCCACTCCCTTGACAGCTCCCCACGCAACGAAGGCGCCGGAGGATCCAGCGACTCCGCTGAGCTCTTCGCGACGCCGGAGACGAGCGACAACATCTACGAGCCCCCGAGCCTGCGCCGCTCCCGGAGCAGGGTGGGCTCATCAGGCCGTCGCCGCCCCTGATCTGGATGGGGTTGGCGCCGGACCGGGTGGCCCACTAATGATGATGGCATCTGCCGCGATGGTCCCTGTAGGTAGGACTCCTTAGGATTCACGTCTTTTGTTCCTGCGAGGAGCCAAGAATGTACCCCGCGGGGGCTTGTAAAACGTTTGTAGCTTCGTTTGTCAATATGATCCTTATTGTGAGGCAGTGCGAGATGCTCATTCTGTTCTAGCTCAGTTTCTTCCTTTCGGACCTCGTGAGGGCTTAATGCTCTGCGCCGACAGGTCCCAGTCCCAAGGCGGCTTAAGCCGTCGCTAGTATGCCAGGTCACGATGTCGTGGTCAAGGCCAGGAGGTGAGCGGCCCAAGGTCCGGTAAGAGCCTCTGAGTCGCGATGCTCAGGGTGTCCCCCTTGGCACTCAAGCAGCCATCATTCGGTGAGAAAGGAAAGCGACGTTGCTAACATGGGGTTGCATTGAGTGTGGGGATGGTGTCGTGATAACTAGTGTGTCCGGAAGGTGACTTATCTCGAGGGTCAGGACAATGCCTCTAGGTGAGGCGCTAGGTCCGTGCCTTGGCCGGCGAGAGATCGCGTGGCGAGGTCGTTTCGTGCTCCTTGGAGGGACCCTGCAGGTTCACCACAAAAGGAACAAGAGCTCGCCATGGCGATCGTTAGTTCTTCCATTAGTTGCTTTGGAGAGGCACGAGAGGCCTAGCGAGGTGTGTTGGGGCATCCGTGAGCCAGCGCGGGACTCACGGGGCCCTACCTCAAGGCGGGTTGCGCCTGGCTCTGGGCCTTATCTTCGAGTGTGTTCCTGCAAATTTGGCCAGATGCGGGTGCTCTACGTCTTCGGGTCCCGGCTCTCGGGCTGGTCTCAGCCGTCGCTGGGAAGCCAGGTCGCGATGCCATGGACAAGACCAGAGGGTGAGGGCCGGAGAGCCGGTAGGAGCCCTGAGTCGCGATGCTCAGGCACTCCCCCTTTAACGCGCAAGCTGGGTTAGATGACGAAGCTCTACGTCCTCGGGTCCCGGCTCTCGGGCTGGTCTCAGCCGTCGCTGGCAAGCCAGGTCGCGATGCCATGGACAAGACCAGAGGGTTAGGGCCGGAGAGCCGGTAGGAGCCCTGAGTCGCGATGCTCAGGCACCCCCCCCTTTAACGTGCAAGATTCCGTCACCCAGGAAAAGGTACCAAATAACAAGCATGGTGGAACGAGAGCATAATCCTAAGGAAAAAGTAGGAAGGATACATGCCGCTGGGACTGGCCCGAGCGGCTTGGGGATGATGCAGCCCGAGGGGCGCCCCCAACAGGATAGGCTAATGACATGAAATGAAAGGATACATGCCGCAGGGACGGACCCACGCGGCCTGGGAATAATGTGGCCCTGAAGGCGCTCCCAGCCGGAAATAAAACTTAAAGATGTCACCTGGTGATGTTGGGGACGAAGGGGTGTTGGTGTAGCAGACTCGATGGGCTGCTGGAGCCGATCCTCACGAGCCCCCAGGCCCAGGGTCCTCGGGAGGCTCCGGAGGCGCTGGTGGCTCCTCATAGACCATCTCCATCTCAACCAGGGCTGCGGAACGCCTGGCCTCTTGAGCATCCAGGATGTCCCTCATGAGACGCGGGTGCGCGGTTACCGCATTTGGCAGGCCACACGGCATGCGCACGTAGCTGTGTGGCGGACCCTCGCAACGTCCCACTCGCGAGGGCCAGAGGCGCTCTTGAGACGCGGCTCGGTTGAGCCATGGTATGTTGGTGCAGATGCGCAGCCCACCATCCTCGCCTAGATGGGGGGCCACAGCGGGCAGGCGGCGGCTGCCCCTCATGACCCTTGACTCTTGTAACTCCTGAATGGCCTTGCTGACGAACTCCTGAGGGTTCGGCCCTCCTTGCCTTGCTCCTGCTATGGAAACGTGCATCAAGCACGCCCACGTGGTGCCCAAGCGCCTTCCTCGTGACCTTGGCGAGGTCGGGCGGCCCTCCAGGAGGAGAGCCCCGAGCCCTGCCTGAGGAGGGCGCCGGGCGCGCTTTCCTATGCGATGGAAGGAGGCTCCCCCTGGCCCGGCGCGGGCCCTGAGGAGCCTGCCTCTTGAGGAGCCGGACCGGTCGATGTCTTCTTCTTCTTGAGTCCGGCCTCGGGAGGCCTCCTGCTGCTGTGGTCTGGGTCTTCTAGCGATGCGGCCTGAAAGGCTCGCTCCAGGGAGCACACTACGTCTCTCTCTTCACAAGGCACCGTGATGACCCCGCCGCTTCCTGGCATCTTGAGGACGTTGTAGCCGTGGTGGGTTACGGCCATGAATTTGGCCAACGCTGGGTACCCGAGTATGGCGTTGTACGGCAAGTGAATGTGGGCGACGTCGAAGTCGATGAGCTCGGTGTGGTAGTTTTCGCGAGCCCCGAAGGTGACAGGAAGGCGGACCTGGCCGATCGGGACCGTGGAGCCGTCGGTGACTCCGGAGAAAGGCTTGGTTGGCTGAAGCTGACTGTAAGGCACTTGAAGATTGTTGAATGTCTCCACGGACAGGACGTTGAGCCCTGCTCCGCCGTCGATGAGGGTCTTGGTGACTAGCACATTGCTGATGATTGGGGAACAAAGCATCGGGAGAACTCCGGCTGTGGCTGCGTACTTGAGCTGATCCGCTGAGCTGAACGTGATGGCGCACACCGACCACCTGAGAGGGCGCGTGGCCTCGAGCTTGGGGAGGACTGCATTCACTTTGCGGGCGAACTGCTTGAAGATGCGCTGAGAGGCTGGGGCTTGAGCTCCGCCCAGGATGCAGGTGATCGCACGCGCTTTTTGGAAGCCCCCAGCCCCCTCGTCCTGATGACGGTCTTCAACTCTCCTTGGCGGCGGCGGCAGCGGAGGGAGGCCTGCATTCCCCTATGGGCGATCCTCGCGAGGCTGATCCCTCCAGCCTCCCTCGCGAGGTGGGTCTTGCCAGCGGTCCTCGTGAGGTTGGTCGCGCCACCCTTTGGCTGGGCCGCGTCTTCCCAGCGCCCCGCATTCCTTCCTCCTCCTCGCCCGTAGCCCCGGTCGCTGCGCTCGGGGCGTCTGCCGACCCTGCCTTCACGTACGGCCCGGAGCTCTTGGCATTCATTGGTGTTGTGGGTGTGGAGGTCGTGGTACACGCAGTACCGACTGCCCTTGGAGGACTCGGGCTGATCTCTGCCTCGCTTGGTGTCTGGTTCGGCCGCGAGTACGGCAGCCCCTTGCGCTTCACGTCCTTGGCCTTGGACTTCTTTTCTTCGGGATCCGCGGCAGGCAGCTCGAGAAGGGAGAGGCGCCCCTCCTCAGCCCTGGTGCACTTGGTCGCCAAGTTGAACAGCTCCAAGGAGGTGCACGGATCTTCATGCATCGCCAGCTCCTCCTTCATCTTGACGTCGTGCACGCCGTCGGAGAAGGCGGAGATGATGGCCTCCTCCGTTACCCTGGGGATCTTGAGGCGCGCGTTGTTGAAGCGCTTAGATGTACTTTGCAGGGTTTCCACAGCTGGGCTTGATTCGGCGCGATGTCGCCACAACGGGTGGCGGTCGCGAGTACCCCTGAAGTTGGCGATGAAGCTGGAAAGCATCTCGGCCCAGGAAGAGATCGTGCTCAGGGCCAAATTCAGGAGCCAGGTGCGGGCTCATTCTTGAGCGCCATGGGAAACCAGTTCGCCATGACCTTTTCATCCCCTGCTGGCAGCCTCGATGCCCAGCTTGTAGAGCCTGGAGGAACTCCGTGAGGGTCAGTTGTGCTGCCTTAGCGAGGAGGCAGGTCTGGCTTGAACTTGGCGGGCTACGCGATGCCATGCGCCAGCTCCGGAGGTGAAGGCGCGGCAGCCCGCCGTGGCAGCTGGGGGCCTCGGACGACGAGGAGCTTGGTCTTGTGGGCCTCCCTGCGCGCCGGTAGGCGATCACGGTGGTCCTGATGTCTGGAGCGGGAGCGCCTGGCAGCTTCTTATGGGCGAGGAACTTCTTGACAGCTGCTCTCTGCCTTGCCGGGTGCCGGGAGAGGAACGGGTTCCGCCAGGTCAAGGCCATGCCTTGGGGGCAGGCGCCTTCTTGAGGAGGAGGCGGCCGAGGCGCCCGGAGCTTCATCGCCAGCTGAGGAGGGGTGCGGTGCAGCGAGACGGACGGTGTGAGGCGCCTCTGCGAGCGCAGCTGACGAGCTCCCGACTTCGGTCGAAGCCATTCTTTGTAGACGTGCGTCGGCGGGCGGTAGCGCAGAGATCGCTTGCCGCGATGAGTGCAGCTCGGGCCTCCATGATGCCTGGGCGGCGTGCGTGACGAAGAACCAGCAGGGTGAGCGAAGGCGTGGCGGTGCGGCCGTCCCGCCTCATGGATGGGTGCTGGGACGATGCTTGCTGCTCGTTCCCCGCCGGGCCGATGGCGGCGTTAACGGCAGGTGACGGGGAACGACGAGGGCGCCCGCCGACGGGAGCTGTTCATATGATATGGGGAGCCGAGGGCGTTTCATTGTTTCGGCGCCGGTCCGACGGGCGCCGACATGGTTGCGGTGATCGAGGAAGAACGAGGCGACGAAAGGCAGATTCCAGCGCACTTTACCGGGCGCGCCAAGTGTCGATTGGTTCCGCAGAACCCTTGAGGTTCGAACACGGGTGCGCGCGGATATCCGACCCTCCACCGCTTTGCACTCGCCGAATCGCAAGGACCTAAACTACTAACGGAGCAGCACAAGAGACACAAGATTTATACTAGTTCGGGCCACCGCTGTGGTGTAATACCCTACTCTAGTTTGTGGTGTGGTGGATTGCCTCTTGGGCTGATGAGGAATAAGATAAGGAAGAACAGCCTCATGAGGGTCTGTTCTTGGCGGGTGCGATGAACTGCTAGGTGTTGTTCGGCCGCCTCTCTATCTGTTGCTTGTTCTCTTGCTATCTTTCTCAGACGCTCGCCTAGATTCCAGATTCCCTCTACCTCGCGGGTGGCTAGTCCTATTTATAGGCGAAGGCCACCGGCCTCTTCCCAAATATTGAGCGGGAAAGGCGCCAACAATTGGCCATTTTGAAAGGGAACAGCGGGTACACGTATCCTGACTAAAGTTGGTCCTCGCCCGCCAAAGGCTCTGGTGATGACGCCTGCTTGGGCTCCACGATGACTCCCTTCCAGCCGCTGGGCTGGTCTTGGTCTTGTTGCATCAAACGGATGCCTTTGCTTGATACTCTCGCCGCGCTTGCTCCCTTTGCACCAAAGAGTAAAGGAGGACATCATGCTGGCTGGCGCCCGGCTGGCGCCCTTGGTCGTCATGGCTTGCGTCATGGGCACCTCGCGAGGTACCCTGCCTTGAACTCTCCGCCTCCTCATGAGCCAACCTGACGGGGCCGTGCCTGAGGAAGCTCCTCGTCGTCCGCCCCACGAGGCTTGGCCCCTCGCGAAAGTCTTGAGCTTGCGTTGATGAAGATGGGCCGTCCTGGGCCTCCTTTGAGCCATGCCGCAGGCCGCAGGCAGGCAAGTTTGGGGACCCCCGTTCCCAGAACGCCGCAAGTGTGTTCTCTCGAGTGTGCCTTCCAAGCCACGGCAATCGAAGACCCAGATCACAGGAGCGGGAGACTTCCCGAGACAGTCTCTAAGAAGAAGAAGGCTTCACCTGGCCCAAACCCTCTGTCGCATAGGAAGCCAAGCCAGGCGCCCTCCTCGGGCAGGGCTCGAGGGCTCTTTCTGGGAGAGCCACCGACTTTGCCAAGGTCAAGAGGGAGGTGCTCGGGCACCACTTGGAGGCGTGCTTCAGGGAACGTTCCCTCAGGAAGGTATGAAGCAAGGAGGGCCAAACCCTCAGGAGTTCATCGCGAGGAACACTCAGGAGCTACAGGAATCAAGGGTCATGCGCGACAGCCGCCGCTTGCCCGCCGTGGCCCCACATCCATGCGAGGATGGTGGGCTGCGCGTCTGCATCGACGTACCAGGGCTCAACCGAGCCGCGTCTCAGGAACACCTCTGGCCTTCACGCGTGGGGTGTTGCGGGAGTCCTGGATTAGGGGGTGTCCGGATAGCCAGACTATAACCTTTGGCCGGACTCCTGGACTATGAAGATACAAGATTGAAGACTTTGTCCCGTGTCCGAATGAGACTTTCCTTGGCATGGAAGGCAAGCTTGGCGATACGGATATGTAGATCTCCTCCCATTGTAACTGACTCTGTGTAACCCTAGCCCTCTCCAGTGTCTATATAAACCAGAGGGTTTTAGTCCGTAGGACGAACGACAATCATACCATAGGCTAGCTTTTAGGGTTTAGCCTCCCTGATCTCGTGGTAGATCTACTCTTCTACTACCCATATCATCAATATTAATCAAGTAGGAGTAGGCTTTTACCTCCATCGAGAGGGCCCGAACCTGGGTGAAAACATCGTGTCCCTTGTCTCCTGTTACCATCCGCCGAGACGCACAGTTCGGGACCCCCAGACCGAGATCCGCCCGGTTTTGACAATCGACATTGGTGCTTTCATTGAGAGTTCCGCTGTGCCGCCGCCATCGTGAAGGATGCCTCATCCCGCCTTTTAAAGACGACATCATTGTTAAAGGAGCTTTGGCTATCGGCCAAACTCTCCGGCTAGGCGGTTTTCTTATGACCGCCTGTTCGGCCGCCTCGCCGACAATGACCTCTCGGGTCATTGAAAGCAATCTTCATGTCGACTTGGAACTTGCCGAGCAGTTAGATCCGATGGAGCTCTCTTCCTTAAACAAGCTCTTGGATCGCATCGCCGCCCTGGGAGTCGCTACAGACTACGATCAGATTGGGCCTAAACCCGATCTGAGGGAGATTAACTCTCCCTAGGTCACCCATCACGTTGCAGTGGTGGAGGAACAATGCGACAAGCCTTTATCCATCTTAAGGACTAGTTATGTCCGGATTCCTGATCCCTCCAAGCCGGATACCTGCAGAGGGGAGGACGTCACTCAAGCCCTGAACCTAAAGTCAGGCAGCGGGCTAGATTCATTGGACAACATCCAAGAACCCAAGCTTCCGAGTTCAGAAACTCCTTGGCCCCTAAGTCTTAAATTGGGCGAAGTTCCAGATTTAATTCCACCTGCCCACCCAAACATAAGCGATCTATGCAAAATTCGGTAAGAGCCCGCAGAAACAGTAAACCATTACTGGGCCAGATTCCTCCTGGTCATGAACATGATAAAGGACTGCCGCGAGGAGGACGCAATTTCATTCTTCTGCAATAATTGCACGGACAATGGAATCCTCAATGCCATAAGTTACCGTGAAATTACACGCTTCGCTGACTTGGCGACCATAGTACGAAAGTACTGTGCCATGGAAAGCGTCTGGAAAACCGAAATAAAATTTAGGGACAATCCGGCCCTGAATACAACCCCAGTCCGAAATAAAAGGGTGCATTATCGCCAGGCACCTGGGTTAAACACCAAAAAGCAAAAACCCTCTATAGGGTATAACCGTACTGGAGGGATGGCTCAATGGACCCTGTAAAATTCATAGTACAGAGGGCGCCACGCCAACTCATAGCCTTAGAGCATGTCGGATACTCCAGCAGGTGGCCAGAAGTGGCGAAGAGCTTCTAACTCCAGAATCCACAGAGCACCATCCCAGGGATACTGGTACGGTATTAGCAGTCTTCGAGACTTCCGCATCAAATAATATGCGGAAACGAGCACTCCGCAGCCTTGCCGAATTCTACCAAGTAGCAACAATAAACCCATGGAGTGACACGGCTATTACCTTTAATGCCAGTGATGAACCTAAATTCCGAACAGCCCGAGCACCAGCCGCATTGATCCTCAGTCCAATAGTGGACGGCTTTCGCCTTACCAAGGTACTCATGGACGGTGGCAGCGGATTGAACCTCATTTATGAGGAAACCCATCGAAAAATGGAAATAGACTGGAGCCGCATTGAGCGAAGCAGCACAACCTTTAGAGGAATAATCCCCAGTCGGGAAGCGTGCTATACCGGAAAAATCACACTGGATGTGGTGTTCGGCATGCCGGATAATTACAGGTCCGAGGAGGTCACATTCCAAGTGGCCCCGTTCAGCAGCGGATACCACGCTCTATTAGGGCGAGAGGCATTCACAATTTTTCAAGCTATACCCGTTACGGGTACATGAAGCTCAAAATGCCCGGGTCCAACGGGATCATCACTCTTGCTAGTGACCCAGACATAGCACTCCGCGCCGAAAATAAGACAGCCGCACTAGCCCTTGAGGCACTATCCGAAGCCCTAGCGGCCGAGGAACTGACTGCGCTGCGCCCACGGTGAGCAGGGGCGATGTGGATACTCGATAAAAGATCCAAGTCCACATCCTTTAAACCGGCGTATTTAAATAGTCAAATTCCAAGTCCATCCAACGGACCCTACAAAAACGGCCTCCATCGGGGCGCAATTAAACCCTGATGTAGACGCCGCACTACGAGAATTCCTACGCAAAAATTGGGACACTTTTGCCTGGCACCCTTCAGACATGCCAGGA
This sequence comes from Aegilops bicornis, assembly GCA_021605145.1. Classification (NCBI taxonomy): domain Eukaryota; kingdom Viridiplantae; phylum Streptophyta; class Magnoliopsida; order Poales; family Poaceae; genus Aegilops; species Aegilops bicornis. The sequence continues at coordinate 332,331,916 of CM038672.1, read as the reverse complement.
ATCACATGCCGGCTGGCCGAGCACAGCCTAAACATCCTAAAAGGATTCAATCCAGTCAAGCAGGCTCTACGGCGTTTCTCCGAACCTAAGAGACAAGCCATGGGAGAGGAGCTAGCCAGACTATTGGAGGTCGGATTCATCAGAGATATAAAACATCTGGACTGGCTAGCAAACCTGGGGATGGTACCAAAGAAGGACAAATCCTGGCGCCTATGCGTCGATTTCAAGGACCTCAACAAGGCATGCCCAAAGGATCCCTTCCCCCTCATCCGCATCGATCAAATTATCGACGCTACCGCAGGACATGATTCATTGTGTTTCCTCGACGCATACTCCGGCTACCATCAAATTAAGATGGCAGAGCCAGACCAAGACGCAACGGCATTCATCACCCCATACGGGCCATTCTGCTTCAACACAATGCCCTTCGGGCTCAAAAACGCCGGCGCAACATGTAACGCCCCCGATGCGGCTATATCTCCCACGTGTCGAGGCACGACTTAGAGGCATAACCGCATTGAAAGCAATGTCGCAAGTGAGGTAATCTTCACACAACCCATGTAATAAATAAGGGAAAGAGATACATAGTTGGCTTACAGCCACTTCACACAATACATAAATAAACATCCATCATTCAGAGTACACTCAAGGTCCGACTCACGGAACCAAAATAAAGAAGATACCCCAAATGCTACACAGATCCTCGATCGTCCCAACTGGGCACCTCTAATGATCATCTTGAAAAGACACATAGTAACGACCACGTTCCTCGTCGAACTCCCACTTGAGCTCGGTTGAGTCGCCTGCACTGGCATCGTCGGAACCTGCAACTGTTTTGGGAAGTATCTGTGAGTCACGGGGACTCAGCAATCTCACACCCGCGAGATCAAGACTATTTAAGCTTATAGGAAGGACTGAGTAGTAAAGTGGAGCTGCAGCAAGTTTATTAGCATATATGGTGGCTATCAAGAAAAGAGAGCGAGAAGAGGAGCAAAGCACGGACGTGAAGCTAGTAGCGATCAAGAAGTGATCCTGAACTACTTACGCCGACATAACTCCAACACCGTGTTCACTTCCCGGACTACCGAGAAGAGACCATCACGGTTACACACGCTGATGGATGTGTATTTTAATTGAGGTCAACTTCGGTTTTCTACAACCGACATTAACAAATTCCCATCTGCCTCATAACCGCGGGCACGGCTTTCGAAAGATATTACCCTGCAGGGTGTCCCAACTTAGCCCATTATAAGCTCTCACGGTCAACGAAGGATATTCCTTCTACCGGAAGACCCGATCAATCTCGAATCCCGGACTACAAGACATTTCGACAAAGAATAAAACAAGACCAAGAAAGCCGCCTGACAGCCGACAAATCCCGATAGGAGCTGCACATATCTCGTTCGTGGCACACCGGATAAGCTAAGCCGATAGGAACCGACGTAATCCAAGTTGCCCAGGAATGGTCCCAAGACGGTGCTCTAGTTTGGACCAACACTCAGAGGAGCATTGGCCCGGGTTTAAAATAAGATGACCCTCGGCTCGCGAAAACCCGGGGAAAAGGCTTAGGTGGCAAATGGTAAAACCAAAGTTGGGCCTTTGCTGGACGAGTCTTATTCAAAGCGAACTGTCAAGGGGTCCCATAAATCACCCAACCGTAAGGAACGCGAAATCAAGGAACATAACACCGGTATGACGGAAACTAGGGTGGCAAGAGGAACAAAACACCAGGCATAAGGCCGAGCCTTCCACCCTTTACCAAGTATATAGATGTATTAATTTTAGCAGATATTTATATTGTGATATCCCCAACAAGTAAACATGTTCCAACAAGGAACAACATCTCCATGTTCCAACAAGGAACAAACTTCATCTTCACCTGCAACTAGCAACGCTATAAGAGGGGCTGAGCAAAGCGGTAACATAGCCAATCAACGGTTTGCTAGGAAAGGATGGTTAGGGCTGACATGGCAATATGGGTGGCATGATATAGCAAGTGTTAGGCATGGCAGCATAGGCATAGCAAAAGAGCGAGCATCTAGCATAGCAAAGATAGAAGTGATTTCGGTATGGTCATCTTGCCCGCAATGTTCTCGTGAGTTGTCGAAAGCTTGATCCTCTTAAGCGTTCTCAACAGGTTCCTCGCTCACGCATTTCGCCTCCCGGCTCTACCCAAAGCAACAACACAAACAAAGGAACCACAATAAATCACGGTGCAATGCACAATCAACATGATGCAAAACATGGCATGATATGCGAATGTGATATGCAATGCGATGCAGCGCTCCGAAGGAAATGATGAACCAGGCATCAACTTGGCAAACCAATTATGCCACTGGAAAGATGAGATGATTTCGTTGAAATCGATATAAAGATCACCGAATCGGATGCACGGTTTGGAAATGACAAGCAAAACAAGAATGGCACAAATCTGCCATTAACAGCATGACGCCCACTTAGCAAGCAACAAATAATTAAGCTACTGCACCCAAACGTATCAACAAAGTACATGGCAGTGATCTACACAAGATGCTTGACAAAAGATGAGCACTGAGCTTCGCTAAAACACATCATAACAGGTTCAAACAAGCATGGCAAAAGTGCACAAAATATCAGGCTGGACATGGCAAAAACAGCATCAGGTTGCAATGTTCAGAGCAACAAAACTACATGCTACAGGAACTTAAAATAGCAAAACAAGGCATGTAATGAATCTACTCAAAGCATAGAACAAAAGTCCCTTACTGACCATAAGCCAAAAAGGATCCGAAAATATAGTAACACCCATGTCAATATTGAAAGTTCCGTTAACAGATTCAGCAACATGGCATGTCAAAAACTGATAACAAGTAGGCATGTTTACAAGCTCAATGCACTCACTACAGAGCCTTATATGATAAACTAAACATACATACATCAAGAAGACATGACATAGAAGACATACATGGCAAGAACAATAACATAGCATAAATGGATCAACCACAACAACCTTGGCAAAATTGAATAACATGTAAACAATCTGTCAGGAAACATTTTATAGCAAAAGTAGAGCTCGATTGACTCAAGCTATGGTATTCCATAATTGCAAACAAGGACATGGATGGATAGAGCAAGACATGTTTAACAAAACATCCTTACTGAAGTATCTCAAAATATGCATGGATCTCTCGGTAGCATCAAGTTAACATGGCATCAAAATATCAGCTAAACAGGGCTGAAAACAGCAACATCAGGACACCTACTTTGCATGCTTGTGCTAGTCACCACATAGATCATAAAAATACATGGCATACCCCCTGGAAAGATGGCATGGCATATTACAAAACACATGTAGGACTCCAATTCATAGGGTGCACACATCAATCATGGCAAAAATAACAAAAGTGCAAGTTCTGTTAAGAAACAGAAACTAACATCACATAGCATCATTCCAACAGCATTTAGGGCATCAAGATGAGCTCAAAAGAAAATGATGCAATGAGATGAAATGATCTACTCTTCGAGGCGAACATTTTGATATATTATACGCGCAAAATGGAAATGCAAAGATATACCACTTTGAAAATGCAACAAAATAACAATAGATCTAAAAGACTTAGGGAAAAAAAGGAGGGGTGAGAGGTCAACGGCGCCGCGCTTACCGAGGCCGGATCGGGCGGATCGGGCGACGGGCGTCGGCTGCGCTGGGAGGCTCGCCGGAGCACCGGAGGACGTGGCCGGGGCGGGGATGGCGCGGCCGGTCCGGTCCCCGGCGGAGGCGAGGCGCGGGGCGGCGCCGGAGGAGCGGGCGGCCGGAGCCGGCGGACGTGGCCGGAGGCGGCGGAGATGCGGCGACGACGGCCGGGCGAGGGCGGCGGCGGCGGCCGCCGGGCGGCGCGAGATCGGGCGGCGGGTCGGGCGGGCGTGGCCGAGGCGCGGGAGCGCGGCCCGCCTGGGCGGCGCGGGAAAGCGCGGGCGCGCGGCGGCGCTGCTGGTCACGGGTTTCGCCTGGCTGGCCGGGCGGGCGCTGGGCGGCGGCGCTGGACAGGTGGCGGCTTGCCACTGGCTGTGCAGGGCGGCGGCGATGTCCGAGTCGGGCGGATACGCCCGTGGCGGCGGAGGACGATTTTGCTAGGGTTTCGGGAAGAAGACCCGGATTTGGACGGGGAGGTGTTTAAATAGGCATAGAGGGAGCTAGGAGAGTCCAAATGAGGTGTAGTTTTTACCACACGATCGTGATCGAACGACGGAGAGCATGGAAGTGCCTTAGATGGGTTATTGGGCTGTTTTGGGGGGTGTTGGGCTGCAACTTAAAAGAGGCCTTTGCGAGAGTGCGGTTAACCGTTGGAGTACCAAACGAGCTCCAAATGACCCGAAACTTGACCGGTGGTCTAGGGGTGGTATACCAAGGCCACTAGACAAACCTCGGTCCATTTCGAGAAGGTTTAGTACCCGCACACGGATAAGCGTAATAGGGACCGCCGGGGAGATAGGAGTGCGGATTGCAAAAGCGGACAACGGGAAAAATGCTCGGAATCATGAGACGAACACGTATGCAAATGCGATGCACATGATGACATGATGTAAAATGCAAGACATGGACAAAATGCAAAATGAAGAAAACCCAACCACGGAGGGAATATCATATCACAATGCCGAAAATGGCAAGAGTTGGAGTTACAAATATGGAAAGTTACATCCGGGGTGTTACACAACATATCAGCGCATGATCCAGACATGTCTGGCAAACCAGATCGGCAAAATAGTGGAGGCATACGTAGATGACGTGGTTGTCAAAACCAAGCATGTCGAAACTCTAGTAGACGACTTGAGGCTCACATTTGATAACCTCCAAACATATGACATCAAGCTTAACCCGGAAAAATGCGTTTTCGGCGTACCAGCCGGAAAGCTCCTGGGCTTCATAGTATCCAGTAGAGGAATTGAAGCAAACCCAGCCAAGATCCGAGCTCTGTCACAATTGGATATCCCAAAGGACCTCAAACAAGTACAAAAATTGACAGGATGCATGGCGGCTCTAAGCCGCTTTATCACCCGCTTGGGAGAAAAGGCATTACCCCTTTATCGCCTCCTTCGACGCACCGAACACTTCGAGTGGACGGATGACGCCATGGCCGGACTCGAAGAAATAAAAGCCATATTGGCAAAAAAACCCGGTCCTGGCCGTGCGTAACATGGGCGAACCAATGCTATTATACATCACGGCAACTCATCAAGTTGTAAGCGCAGTGCTCGTCATCGAACAAGAAACGGACGGACACAAATTCCCCCTTCAAAAGCCAGTTTACTACGTGTCCACTGTCCTCACTCCATGCAAGTCACGGTACCCGCATTATCAAAAGATAGCGTACGCGGTGTTTATGGCATCCCGGAAGCTGCGACACTACTTTCAAGAGTGTTCGATAATAGTAGCCTCCGAAGTACCTGTCAACGATATTATAAACAACCGCGACGCGACGGGCCATATTGCCAAATGGGCCATTGAGCTCCTCCCGTTCGACATAACCTATAAGCCGCGGCGAGCTATTAAGTCGCAGGTTTTGGCCGACTTCGTCGTCGAATGGACTGAAGCTGAACTCCCTAAAGAGTACGGCACATATTCCAACCGGATCATGCACTTCGACGGCTCCAAAATGTTGGCTGGTCTGGGGTCAAGGCGCTGCTCGACGGCCCCAACAGAGATACGCTCAATATGTACTCCAGATAATGTATACGGACTCCAACAACGCAGCCGAGCACGAGGCCCTTCTACATGGTCTCCGGATGGCGGTCTCCATGGGCATCCAACGCCTAGAGGTGCGCGATTCGAACCTCGCGATATCCCAAATAAATGGAGACTTTGATGCCAAGGATCCGAAAATGGCAGCTTCTCGCAACGCCGTCCTAAAAATGTCAGCTTGGTTCGAGGGGCTCGAATTTCACCATATAGCCCGGGAAAACAATCAGGCAGCAGACGTCTTGGCACACATTGGTGCAAAGCGCGATGCAGTCCCCCCCCCCCAACATTTTCATGGAGAGGCTATTCAAGCCATCCGTATTGTGGGAAGGGGAATCCGAAAATAACAGCACAGACCCAACCGCACTGCCCGACACCGAACATTCTGACACAACGGGAGGATATGCCGACGAAGTAACATCCTCAGCCCACGTAATAATGGTAGTCATTGCCCCGTGGACAGAACCATTCCTAGCCTACCTAACCAGGCAGGAACTTCCCGAGGACCAAAACGAGGCATGCTGCATAGTGCGGCGATCTAAAGCCTATAAAGTCCATGAGGGAGAGCTTTATAAGAAAAGCACCACCGGAGTCCTTCAAAGGTGTATCTCCGAAGAGGAAGGGCGGAATCTTCTGGCTGAAATTCATGCTGACTCGGCCCGGGCACCATGTCAAGAGCCTGGGCCCTTGTAAGCAAGGCCTTCCGTACAGGATTTTATTGGCCGACGGCCCAGGCAGATGCTCAGGACTTAGTCCAACGATGCGTCGGTTGCCAGCTCTTTGCTAACCAAAGCCATATGCCACCCACCGCCCTCCAAACTATACTCATCACCTGGCCCTTCATGTCCGGGGCTTGACATGGTTGGACCCATAAAGGAGGAACCCACAAGCAAAAATACCTATTGGTCATGGTGGATAAATTCACCAAATGGATAGAGGCCAAGCCTGTTAAGACGGCCGAATCCGGACCGGTGATAGACTTCATATCAGGGGTCGTACACCGTTACGGCGTCCCCCACAGCATCATCACTGATAACGGCATGAACTTTACGGCCAACAAGGTCAAACTCTGGTGCAAAAACATGGGCATCAAGCTCGACTATGCTTTAGTCTATCACCCACAAACTAACGGTCAAGTTGAGCGAGCAAATGGTCTAATCATGAGCGGCATGAAACCCAGTCCCTCAAGGAATCTAACACGCACTGGATAGAGGAGCTCGACTCCGTACTCTGGGGGCTTCGGACCACGCCGAATGGCACCACCGGATTCACACCATTCTTCATGGTATACGGCGTAGAGGCAGTTCTGCCCTGCGACATAATTCATGACTCACCTCGCGTGCGCATGCACGAAGAAAGAGAAGCCGAACTCGATCGGCAGGATAGTTTGGACGCCTTGGAGGAGGAGCGTGACGTGGCAAAAGCCCGTTCCGCATTCTATCAACAGCAGGCTCGAAGATATCAAAGCAGAGAAGTATGGGCCAAAACTTACAATGTTGGCGACTTAGTTCTACGCCTGCCGGACAAGAAAAAGGACAAACTCAAGCCCAAATGGAAGGTCCCTTTATTATTGACCAAGTCTTGACTGGTGGAGTGTACCGTCTGCGAGATGCATCGGATAGCCGACTCGAGCCGAACCCCTGGAATGCAGCCCGTCTCCGAAGATTCTACGCCTAGCGCCGGACTCTGTGTTCGTCTCCTTCCTCTGTCTATTTTTTACACATTAGCTGTCTTATATTTCTCTCCTTCTCCTCCCTTTCTCTTACAGCCTTTTAAGGGCTCGTTAGTTTTGTTCGCACACAATTGACGCGCTATCCGTGCTCATTATACCTGGGGGCTTCTTTAACAGAAGCTTATTTATACGGGCTTCATGCCCAAGACATGTGTCACACTTCCGCGTGTACCTTTTATTCACCATTATATGCATTGATATGACTTAAGTATTGCCCAAGCTGGGTTGCCTGGCTCCTGTGCTTACCCCTACGTTCCCGATTGTTCGGCTAGGCGGTAAAGGGAGCACCTGTGCGATTGTTACTGCCGGGTCAGCCGGATGTGTACCTCAGACTGGGTGAAGCCGGAAGCTAGCATTCTTAAGGGCATATCCGTTCGGTGAACTAAAGTTGATTTCTCACTTGTTTATTTATCTTCCCCCAGATGCTTTTCTGCTTTTTTCGCAGTCCGTACATGCACTTTAGGGCATGCCTCCCAGGGAAAGGAACCCCTAACGGAACTATTCTCCCTGGAAGATGTTTCTTACTAACCATGTAATATAACATAACTAGTTGGGCACTTGTCTGTTCAAGCACTAATGACCCCTACCGGGTCTCCATGCATGCCCCGGTTCTTACATAACCGAGAGGGTATTCGGACACACTTCGGACTATCGGGTCCCGAGGTCGGGTTAAAAGGTCCGCCATGACAAACGATCTACAATCTGGCTAGAAGGCATTTTACATGTCATCTTAAATTACATAGTCAATTTGATCGAGCATATTCCTCTTCAATACCATCCAACAGCTGTCTAGTTTACAACCTGTTGGGAATATTCATGCCAACTCTAGTTGGCCGTACACTAAGCTCACAGGGATCTCCTTTCCATCGGCCCCCACAGGTCCGACCTCGGCAATGTGGTTTGGGTCAGCCTTCGTGTACCGCGTCTTCACCATGGCCCAGGCCTCCCTGGTGCCTTGACGGCAGGCCGATATCTTCCATAATCGAAAGCGCCGCCGCGCTCCCTTAAGCCTCTCTACAAGCTATCCAAGGCCTTCGGCCATGGAGACAGATGGCCACAAGGCCTGGGCGACGCCTTTCATCACCTGCCGAACTCGTTCCTGTAGTTGTAAGAGCTCGGGAAGAAGGTCACCCGTAGAACCGGGCATTTCTCCGCAGGACGACCTGTGAGCATACCTCTGCATATAACTCTGTTAGTCGACTTCCTTGCCGAACTCTTTTTCAAAGTTCGCTCAAGCGATTACTAAACATGCCGCTACCGGTTACCGATTCTCCTTCTTCACGGAGTCCGGCCAAATGGGCAATTTAACATACTTTAGTTCCTCGCCCAGCTGAGTGTTGGCATCTTGGAGATTATTCTTCTCCTTCCTCACCTTCGTAAGCACGCTCTCGCCGGCCTTTAACCGGCGCAAGAGTTGTTTCTTGTCCGGATCTACTCCGGCGCCATCTGCAATGTTATTGTCAGATTTGCACACACGCCGCACTTCACAACATACTTATCTTTCGAAGCATATATTACCAGAGGGGTCTCCTTGGCCTCCCCTGTCGCAGCTAGTGCGGCCTCAAGTTTGGTTTTGCACTCTTCCAGCTCCTGGGACAGTTGGGTATTCTTTTCTAAGATCCTCAGATAACAAATGATCCTTAAATCAGTTATTCTAAGCTGCTTCAAGTCTCGGGGCCATCGACATATATAACCATCAAATTTTCTTACCCGTATGTCTTTCACATACTGCCCGTGGCTCAAGCTAGACCATTTTTAGCGGCACGCAGGTACGCATCTCCCTAATTGAAGGCGCCCAATGCCTCTTGGGAGAAACAAGCGTTATGAAGAACCGTCTCGGGCGGCGCCTGTGATTCATGACACTTTCCACCTCGGAATTGGTGGCGGACAGTCTGTCCGCATCCTCTATCGGAGGAGCGTCCGACGCACGCCTCGTATTCGCTTCTGCTTCTGGACCTGGCTTTGGAGCCTGGCTGGTGGAGGCGCGATTGGGAATCTCTCCGGATATAGTCCGACGAGCCCTCTTTTTCCTAAAAAAAAGGAGAGCACGGACGTTAGTATGCATCGTAAGAATAATACCTTGGAATAAGGCAGCACGCCTTACTGCTGCGCCGGTGCCTCGACCCGGAATGCGTGTCTCTTTAGCCTACCCGCCCTCGCGGTCCCTTGTTGGCTAGTCGCTGCAGGCTCGGCATTCCACCTCGAGATCCTCCCCTGCGAAACACCATTGGTATACGATGATAAAAAAATAAGCATGGATGGATCATCTTCAAAGTATTAGGACTTCGGTCTTCAAAGTATTGGCAGTCCAGGATAATCGGCTGTAATAGCCACCAAGGCATTGTCGATGCTCAGTTGGTAAAATACCCCATCAATCAGCTCCACGGATATGTCCGGATCCTCTTGGGAGGCCGGATCGAGGGACCGTTCCGGATCCTCGGGTTGTGGAGGAGGGCTGTTTATATCCTTTACGGCCCGGCGCAATTCCTACGTCGAAATCTTAAGATAAGGTACTTGACCATGGGAATATGGAACGGATGGGCAAAAAGAAGTGTCCGCTTACCCAGCTTGGAGGATTGTACATGGAAAATCCGCCCTGAGAATTGGCACGGAAGAATTCCTCCTCTTCTCCCTTGTACAATGCGGACAAGATCTTCGTCAAAGCGGTAACCGATTCCGGCCCCTTACCGCCGCAGCAGGTGGCATCATCCTCCCCGTTGAAATCCCACATGGGGTGGCCTCTATACTGAAGCGGCTGCACCCCTCGCATAATGCATGTGGCCATGACCTCGATCATGGTCAGTCCGGAATGAGCTAACAGCCTTAGGAGCTCGCGTGCGGTAGCGTAGGAGCTCGCGTGCCATGAGCAGCGCAGCCAGCGCGTCCGTGGGCGCGCGACGAGCGTGGGACGATGAGCCGGCCGGAGTCAGCGATGGTGTGGCAGTGCTGCCGTCCCGCTGCACATAGGTGTGGAGCGATGATGCTTGCTGCTCGTTTCTAGCCGGACCGGTGGCGGCGTTGGCGGCGGGTGATGGAGAATGACGGGGAGGCCCGCCAACAGGAGTTGTCTGAGCGACACGGGCGCCAGGGCGATCCAGCGCTCGGCACGAGCTCGGCGTGCGTTCGCCATGGATGCGGTGGAGCAGTGGAGCATGGATCGATGGAAGAAAGGCTTCAGCACACCCCTACCTGGAGCGCCAAATGTCGGATTACGGGTTCTGGCAAAACCCTTGAGGTTCGAACTCTGGGGTGCGCATGAAGATCTCTCTTTCCCTAGCTCACACTCTCGCCACGATCTCAAGGCCTAGCTCGCTGAACCCAAGGAACAAAGGACACAAGAGTTTATACTGGTTCGGGCCACCAATGTGGTGTAATAGCCTACTCCAGTGTGGTGTGGTGGATTGTCTTGCAGGCTGGGGATGAACAAGTACAAGGGAAGAACAACCTCCTGAGGAGAGGTGTTCTTGAGCTTGGTGAGCTTGTGCGTGTCAAGATGGAATGGATCCGATCCAAGATCAGTTGCCTCCTATGGTGGTGGCTAGTCCTATTTATAGAGGCCCTGGTCCTCTTCCCAAATGTTTAGGCGGGAAGGGATCCCACAGTGGCCAATTTCAAGGGGGACAACTAGTACAAGCTATCCTGACAAAAGGTGGTCTTCGCCTGCCAAAGGCTCTGGTGGTGACGATGTCGTGGGCTCCGCGATGACCTCCGTCCTGCTGGTCTTGGTCTCATTGCACTGATATGGAAACCTTTGCTTGATTCCTCGGGACTCCTCGCCTTCATCTGCCCCTTTAGCACCAAAGGGGCAACTAGTACTCTACGCCCGCTGGCGCCCGCCTGGCGCTCGCGTGGCCTTGGTCATCATGGCTCACGTCACGGAAACCTCGCGAGGTGCCCCTCGCGTTGATCTCTCCGCTCCTCGTGATCTAGCCTAGTGAGGCTGCCCCTAAGGAGGTCTTGTGTCATTCGCCTCCCGAGGCTTGGCCCCTCGCGAGGGTATTGAGTGTTTTCTGATGATGATGGACCGTACCAGGCCGTTAGTGGATCCACGGCATGGGCCACAGGCAGGCAAGTCTGGGGACCCCCGTTCCTAGAACACCGACAAAGGCATGGCTCGTGAATTGGGTGCCATTGTCGGTGATGATTCGGGAAGGGACCCCGAAGCAACACACCAATACTTTAAATAACATGATAGATGACTTTGGCCACTTCTGGCCACTTTGTAAACTTGTCAATTGCAACGAACAAGAATTCAGAGCCCCCGGTAGCATAGGGGAAGGGGCCCAAGATGTCGAGCCCCAGACCAAAAACGGCCATGATAAAGGGATTGTTTGAAGAGCTTGGGCAGGCTGATGGATATTCTTGGAATGGAACTGGCAGGCTTCACATTTGGTGACCAACTCAACTGCATCTTGGAGGCCGGTGGGCCAGTAAAATCCTTGCCGGAAGGCCTTTCCAACCAGAGCCTTTGATCCAATGTGTGAGGCGCACATACCCTTATGTATCTCTGCCAACAGTTCCTTTCCCACTTCCTGGCAATGGTCTTCTGCTGTACAGCGTGTCGTTAATGAACTGATACATACCGGCCCTTCGGGCTACTCTTTCGGCTTCTTCTTGCTATTCGGGAAGTTCTCCAGTTTGGAGGAAATGGACTATGTGTCGCGCCCAAGTTGGAGCCTGAGGCTCAGTGTCGCGGGATATCCACGGCCACCTATGGGACCCGGAGGCCCCTTGCTGGTTCGGCAGGGGGACGTCACGTTGCACAAAGAGCAGACCAGCGCACGATAGCACGATAGAGAGCACACAAGCAATTTACCCAGGTTCGGGCCACCGCAAGGCGTAAGACCCTACTCCTACATTAGTAGATTGATGTTGGAATGGGGCTGGTGAAACGCAGTACACTTGCCTGGCAGGATTGCTGTAGTGCCATAGTGACTGTGCGTATGGTGGTGTGGGTTTGTCAACTCTCCAACCCCCCCTACGGGTGCCATGGGCCTCCTTTCATAGATTAAGGGGTCACCACAATGGAAAAGTAGTCATTATCCACTGATATGATAGCAAACAGTGCTATCATACCTAACTCTGCAGGCTGACAGGGTGCATTAAGTGCACTGCTTAGCCTCGCATCACTGGTTGCATGGCAAGGCTTGCCGGGCTATCTTGCCAACTCCTCTCCTGTTCTCTTGACATGTCGTAGGACGGGTGTCATCTGTGGCTTTCTTCCGTAGGAAATGGCCGCCATGTGGCGAATGGCTGCCACTTAATCATCTTGCAGCTTGACACCACACTGATTGATGATGTGGGTTGGGCTTGAGTGGTTGGTGGGGTGGTTCTTCCCCCGCGAGCCTCGGCAGACCTTGTCCGGGTGCCTTGGTTGCCAGCTTCTGGCGGTGGCCTCGCCCCTTGCCGGCCTCGCCTGCCTGGCAAGGGAGGCCCTTCCCTTGCCGATATATTGATCCTCTGGCTTGATCTTGGTCCCACCGAGCTGCACGTTGGTTCTTCAAATCTCTTGGTCATTAAATCTCTGACTTAGTCTGGTCCTGTCCGTGCACGAGTCAGGGGAAAATGCATACCCTTGTATATTTTCCCCGACATAAGCCCTCGGGCCTGAGCCTCACGTGTCGCATGGCACATTGGGTTAGGCCCCAAATAGTGCACGAACATGTGGCAGGAGAGGGCTGTGCGCGTAATTTCGCCATGGTGACCAGTCAATCGAACGTCCACTTTGCGCAATTACTGCATGTCGTGGGGTCGTGGCACTCTTGCAGTTATGGTAAAATGGTAACTTTCTGAAGCATTGCGCATCTGTCCCGCTTTCCCCCCTTAAGAGTAGGGATAAACAGAGTGGCACGGTTGACCTATCTCTCGCACCGCTTCCCATCTTCTTCCTTCACAAGCCAGGCGACAGTTCCTCAGCTCGCTTCTCCTTCCGCCACCACCCTCCCCAATGAATCCCTCCCCTCTCCATGTTGCCGCAGCAATGGGGAAGAAACCTGCAGAGAAGAGAAAGCCGACAACCGCGGCGAAGGAGGACGCTGCCGAGGGGAACAAGAGGTCGGCGGATCTGAACAAGAAGCGGAGCGAGGACATTGTCTTCATCCCGTCCATCTTCTTCCTCCACAAGCCAGGCGACAGTTCCTCAGCTCGCTTCTCCTTCCGCCACCACCCTCCCCAATGAATCCCTCCCCTCTCCATGTTGCCGCAGCAATGGGGAAGAAACCTGCAGAGAAGAGAAAGCCGACAACCGCGGCGAAGGAGGCCGCTGCCGAGGGGAACAAGAGGTCGGCGGAGCTGAACAAGAAGCGGAGCGAGGACATTATCTTCATCCCGTCCACCTTGAGCGGCCCTGTAATTCAGGCGAAGTACGAGCATCTGTGGGGGCGGCTGGTTGAGAAAGGGCATGGGGTGCCCATAGTCTACGAGGCGGGTGAGGTGGATCCTCCGATTCTTATCGGTTCTTTGCCGCTTACTCCGTCTATGGCTTCTGTCCCCCCTTCTCTAAGTTCTTCGAGATGATTATGAAATTCTATAGGTTCCATCTCCTCGATTTCATGCCCAATGAGATGGCGACTATGTCCATCTTTGCGCATTTGTGCGAGAGCTTCGTCGGAGTGACGCCCAATGTGGATCTATTCCGGCATTACTTCATTCCAAGGGTCGAGAGCAAAGTCAACCGCTCCGGAATCATCAGTTGGATGCCACGGTTGAAGAGGATTAATTGGGATTATCTCCCGGGGTACCAATGCGAGAGGTGGGATGAATGGAGAGCAGACTTGTGCTGGATCCAGGACAAAGAAGCCCCCGAGTTCTGCAAAGCACGGCAGGAGTGCATTGAGCGTGGCAAGGATTGGATCTTAAGAGGGCTCAATGATGATAGGTTGCGCCAGGCAATCAACATGATCACCCGTCTAGCAGCTGTCGGGCTGACCATTGAGGATGTGGGGGAGGATTTTCTCCTCCATCGCATATCACCGCTGCAAGAAAGGGATAGGCCTGCATGGCTGTATGGCGGCACTGCGGATAGGATGAGGTTGCTGCCGGGGCTGGCCAACAACTTGTTAGTTTATTGCCATGCTTGGTTGTGCGACCAACTATTTTCTCGCTTCGAGTTGTTCAAGCTCCCAACAACCATCATTCCTCTAAACATTAACTCTGCCGGGATCAAATACTGAAGTGGATGTCGGACTGCAACATTGAGGGCGTGTCGAGTACTTGGCAACTCCCTTCCTTCGACGAAGAGCTCCTGTGGTCGAGCACTTTGGTGGAGAAGGCCACCAGTACCGAGGGCGGAATGTATAAACGCACCTCTGCTGCGAAGGTGACGTATATTCTGAAGAGAGTCGCGGAGGACAAGGCTTCCCATCTTGCGGAGATGGAGAAGGCCGAAAGGCTGGGAAGGGCACCGGGAAAGCTGGGGATGGAAGTTCTTCCCACAACGGCAGCGAGGCGCAGTTCGCGGAAGGATCTGCAAGGGAAGAGCTTGTCGGGGATGACTTTGCCGGAATGGATGCGCTGGCCGCGGCAGCGACGGAGCTCCAGGAGGGAACGGAGGAGGGGAGGGAGGAGGACGCGGCAGCGGCCCCTGAAGATGAGTGGCTTATGCAGGACCGTAAGCCCCTGACCGGACCTGCACTCCGCACCCAGGCACGCCAGAATCTCGAGGGGCAAAGGACCTCCAAGCCAGCGCCATCCAACAAGAGGGTGAAGAAGACCTCCACCAAGTATACTAAGGCCGAGGTGGCGTGTCGCCAATCCCCTCGACTCGCTCAGGCCAAGGCTCCTTCCACCAAACGACCGGCGGTCACGGAGGCGGAGTCCATCCCCCGCTCCAGCTCAAGCTCCTCGTAGAGCTCGCCTTCCCCGGAGCTCTTGATGTCACGGCAGGCACCGACGCTACCGGGGAGTTCCACCCTTCCGTCTCGGAAGAGAGGATGGGAGTCTCCACCCCTACGGAGTTCAACTTGAACTCCATGCTTATCGCGGAAGAGTAAGGAGAGTTTATCTATGTATCAGGCATCTTCTTAGGCAGATTTGAATGCTTTGGCTAACTGACCTCTCGTTTTTGTCGCTATCGGCAGGTAAGTGGAGGAGGACACGGAGACCCTCATTCAACGTTCCCGGAAGAGGCTCCGGCGTCTCGGATCGCTGGAGGGCGCAGAGGGCTCGCTGGCAGGAAGGACTTGAAGACCTCGTGCCGAGCCCCCAGCCCAGCCCCTGGCCTTGGAGCGGAGACTTGGTCCCGCCCGCCGGAGACAATGGAGGCAACCCTTCCACCCCTCACACGGAGGAGGTGGCAAGACGACATAGGGAGAGCCCCTCCCCGAGGGGCATGCCTCCTCTGTCCCTCAAGACGAAGAGGTTGTCATGGAGTCCTCCGCGGTGGAGACTGTGCAGAAGGCTGCCGAGCCCACCCCCGCAGAGGAAGAAGCTCGCCACCCGACAACAACTGCTGCCGGGGAAACAGAGACCCCCGCCCGACAGACTTCCCCAGGTATCTTGCTTAGTTCTTATTTTCTCCCATGCTCCGATTGCTTCCTCTAGTTCCTTTATTCACTCCGGGACATCCATTTCTTTGTTTGTTCACTGGCCCCTTTCGTCTGCAGCCCCTCAAACCGAAGAACCAGATTTGTTGGAGGTGGTGGATGACATAGGGAGGTCTGCCGCGGAGGAGGTTGCGAAGGTCGCAGCTGCTGAAGGGCATGGTTCCTTGGGTGTGGTGGAGCACTCTCTGGAGAGCGTCCCGATAGAGGAAGTGGTTATCGAGGCGAAGATTCCTCTTCAAACGATGGGTCCACTCCCCTCTTTCGGGGGCGCCGCTGAGGTACCGCCGTCTTCCTTGAACACGTTGGCTATGGTACTGTCGTTGCCTGATATCGGAGACCCCGGCCCGTCCTTGACAGACGCAGAGCTTGATGAAGAGCTTCAGCGCCTTCTGGCACCGCTGCATCCGGGAAGCATGGAGGTCGATGACTCAGCTGCCATCATCATGGATTTGTGCTTCATGGAATCCATGGCGGCAGGCGTGAAGGAAATGCAGGTCCAACACCGCCAAAAGTGGCAGGAGCTCAAGGAACGGCGTGAATACGCCGGCAAGGTGGATCCGAGGCTGAAGGACAAGTGCATGGAGCTGCGTGAATGGCAAGACAAGCAATTCAAGGCGCTCATGACGCAGCAAGAGACCCTTCAGATGACGAGGGAAGATGTCAAGGCTCGGGAGGGCGCCTGGCGGATCACAAAGTATCTCTGGACGCTAGGGAGCGAGAAATCTCCCTTCGGGAGGAGAACCTTGAAGCTACCCACCACGCCAAGATGAAAGTTTGGAGGCCCTGGTGCAGCAACGCACCAAGGAATTGGAGGACAAGCATGAGGTTGCTCTCGACACCCTTGCCACTGACTATGCTGCCCAACTGAAGAAGCTTGTTGTAGATTTGGATGCCGCGTCTTCCGCCAAGGCTGAGCTCGACCGGCAGGTGGCCAAACTGAACAAGAAACTTGCCGGGAGCACCAAGAAGGTGGACGCACTAAAAGAGGAAGCACGGGAGGCAGAGCTTCACCTGGCTGATATGCAGTCGCAGCTCTCCTCCAAGACCCAAAGCCTTGAGACCGCTGTCGGCATCCTGGGAATGGGGGTCCCTAGACTTGCCTGCCTGCGGCCCACAGGGTGGCTCCACCCTGCAGCCCTGTACGACCCATCCTCACCAGCAAACACTGAAGACCCTCGCGAGGGGCCAAACCTCGCGAGGCCGACAACACAAGACCTCCTCGAGGACGGCCTCACCAGGCAGGCTCTCAAGGGGCGGAGAGATCAAGGCAAAGGGTACCTCGCGAGGTTCATGTGATGTAAGCCATGACGACTAGAGCCAGACGGGCCCCAGGCAGGCACCAGCGCGCAGTGTCCTCGTTTCCTCTTTGGTGCTAAAGAGGCAAGCACTGGCGAGGAGTCCCGAGGCATCAGGCAAAGGTTTCCATATCGGTGCAACGAGACCAGGACCAGCAGGATGGCAGGATGGAGGTCACCGTGGAGCCTAAGACGGCGTCACCACCAGAGCCGTTGGCAGGCGAAGACCACCTTTAGCTAGGATAACTTGTACTAGTTGTCTCCCTTCAAATTTTGCCGTTGTTGGATCCCATCCCGCTCAATATTTGGGGAGAGGACCAGGGCCTCTATAAATAGGACTAGCCACCACCATAGGGAGGGGATAGAAAAACAGATCACTCAGATCATCCTCAACCACACAAGTTCACCAAGAACAAGAACACCTCTCCTCAGGAGGCTGTTCTTCCCTTGTAATTGTTCATCCTCAGCCCAAGAGGCAATCCACCACACCACACTGGAGTAGGGTATTACACCACATCGATGGCCCGAACCAGTATAAACCCTTATGTCTCTCCTTCTTTGGGTTCGTCGAGCTAGGCCTTGTGATTGTTGCGAGAGCGTTCTAGGGAGAGAGAGAGATGTTCCTGCGCACCCCCGTGTTCCAACCTCATGGGTTTTGCCGGAACCCGAAATCCGACATTTGGCGCGCCAAGTAGGGGTGCGCCGAAGCTTTCCTTCCGTCGACCACGCCTCACCATCACCGTGCTTCGCCCCCAAGGCCGGCACTGCTCTTCCAGCTGCGATGAAAGACGCCCGCGGCAGGGCCAGGGGGCTCCGAGCCATGGCCCCCGCCTTGCGGCGGGTGCAGCAGCCACCCAAGTTCAAGCCAGAGATGCTGCCGCGGTACGATAGCGTGACGTACCCGCCGGCTTTCCTGTTGGCATATGAAGGGGCCGTCTTGAAGGCTGGGGCGACGAAAAGGTCATGGACAACTGGCTTCCCATGGCCGTCACTGGGGCACCCATGCCTGGCTGCTCAACCTCCCAGGATCTACGGTGATATCTTAGGAGGACCTGCGCAACCTCTTCGCTAAGCGCTTCGCGGTACCGGCGCCCCGCGCTGTCGCGGCCCTCCTCGGCGGCTCACAAGCGCCACCCTCGGACCGTCATGCCAAGCCATTCTTTGGCCAGATCGACGCCGCCTCCACGCAACAGGGGGCTCCTCCAGGTTGGGCGGCGCCCAAGGCCGACCTGACCTTCGACTCGGGAGATCACCCCGTCACCACCGTCGGCTCAGGCGTGCTCCCAATGCTTTGCACGCCCACCATCTGCAGCGTGGCCGTTACCAAGAACCTCATCGATGGTGGCGCCAGCCTCAATGTGCTCTCTGTGGAGGCTTTTAGCCTCCTTCACGTACCGCTCAAGCGGCTCCGCCCAAAAGAAGCCTTCTCACGGGGTCGTGGCGGCTCCTCTAGTCCCCTGGGGCAGATCCGTCTTCCCATGACCTTTGGCACCCGCGACAACTACCGCACAGAGCTGATTGACTTTGACATTGCCTGCATCAGCCTTCCGTACAATGCCATCCTCTGGTACCCAGCTCTGGCTCAGTTTATGCCGGCGACCCATCCGGCCTACAACCTCATGAAGATGCCCGGGAGCAAGGGCGTCCTGACCGTAGTTGGAGATACCAAGGACGCTCTGGTGGTGCTCACGCTTGCCCTTAAGGCCGCCGTGACAGCACGCATGGCCGACGAGGCCACCCCTGGAGTTAAGGAGGCCGCGCCGGCCAAGAAGAAGCAGTTGTTCACTCAAGATCGGGCGGAAACCAAGCAGGTGCTGGTCGAGGAAGATGGATCTTCTAGAGCCACATTCACCATAGGTGCCAACCTTGACTCAGATCAAGAGGAAGCATTGGTAAAGTTCTTGCACGCGAACAAGGAAGTATTCGCCTGGGATCCCAATCAGGTGGTAGGGATCCCAAGAGGGGTGATCGAGCATCACATAAGGGTGTGCCCCAATGTGCGCCCTGTGAAGCAAAAGGCACGGTGACAGTCCATGGAGAAGCAGTCCTTCATCGTCCAGGAAACCCGCGAGCTGGAGGCAGCAGGTGTCATTCGCGTGGTTTGGTGCCCCGAGTGGCTGGCAAACACCATCGTTGTGCGAAAGAAAGGCGGGAAGGAGCGCATGTGCGTCGACTTCACCAACCTCAACAAAGCCTATCCCCAAGATCCGTTCCCGCTTCCGCCCATCGACCAGATCGTTGACTCCACCGCCGACTGTGACCTGTTGTGCTTCCTGGATGCGTTTTTAGGCTATCACCAGATCCAGATGGCAGTAGAGGATGTGGAGAAGACGGTGTCGGATTTTGGGTTCCGGCAAAACCCTTGAGGTTCGAACACTGGGGTGCGCACGAAGATCTCTCTCTCCCTAGAACGCTCTCACAACAATCACAAGGCCTAGCTCGACGAACCCAAAGAACGAGAGACACAGGAGTTTATACTAGTTCGGGCCACCGATGTGGTGTAATACCCTACCCTAGAGTGGTGTGGTGGATTGCCTCTTGGGATGAGGATGAACAGTTACATCAGAAGAAGAGCGTCCTCAGGAGAGGTGATCTTGTGCTTGGTGAACTTGTGTGGTTGAGGATGATCTGAGTGATCCGTTTCCTCTCTCCTCCCTATGGTGGTGGCTAGTCCTATTTATGGAGGTCCTGGTCCTGTCCCCAAATGTTGAGAGGGAAGGGATCCAACAACGGCCAAATTTGAAGGGAGACAATTAGTACAAGTTATCCTGGCTAAAGGTGGTCTTCGCCTGCCAAAGGCTCTGGTGGTGACGCCGTCTAGGGCTCCACGGTGACCTCTATCCTGCAGTCCTGCGGGTCTTGGTCTCGTTGTACCGATATGGAAACCCTTGCCTGATGCCTCGGGACTCCTCGCCAGCGCTTGCCTCTTTAGCACCAGAGAGGAAACAAGGACACACGCATCGCCGGGCGCCTGCTCGGCACCCGCTCTGCTCCAGCTTGTCATGCGTGCCCACTGCACTGGCCTTGATCTCTCCACCCCTCGCGAGCCTGCCTGGTGAGGCTATCCTCGAGGAGGTCTTGTGTCATCCACCTCGCAAGGCTTGGTCCCTCGCGAGGGTCTTGAGTGTTTGTTGGTGAAGATGGGCCGTACAGGGCCGCCGGTGGAGCCATGCTGTGGGCCGCAGACAGGCAAGTCTGGGGACCCCCGTTCCCAGGACACCGACAGTAGCCCCTGGGCCCAAGGCATGCTCAGACTTGGCTTTGAGATGAAGCCAAAGGGCAAGTGCGGAGCGCCGCGGGCCCCAACAGCCTCCGGCCCCGCTTGACGCGTGGCTATTGATTGGACGTGGGCATCTCCGCTGCCCCATGCTGCCTCCGCAACTGCCCATCTGACAAAAGGCTGGCGCGGGCAACACTTGCCTTCATTGCTTTCCTTCGTCTTGCTCCAGATCCCCTTTCTCGCCCTTGCTTCCGAAGTCTCCATATGTGCTCCAATTCCCTTCCAAGCCAGTGACCAATGGCGCCACGAAAGGTCAAGGCCGCTTCACCGCCCACTCGGTACGAGCTGGCTCTGGGCGCGCCCAACGTCTCGGAGAAGAACCTC
The DNA here is from genome assembly GCA_021605145.1 of Aegilops bicornis. NCBI lineage: Eukaryota > Viridiplantae > Streptophyta > Magnoliopsida > Poales > Poaceae > Aegilops > Aegilops bicornis. The sequence goes on along the minus strand of CM038672.1, from coordinate 332,311,026 downwards.
GTCGCCACTCGTCTGCTGACGGCGGGGGAGAACTACCAGAAGGGGAAGACCGAGCTCCGGGCTGGCTCCGCCGAGCCAGAGGCTTCGAGGAGCACCTTCTACTCCTTTATGAGGAGCGTCGTTGCGGGGCTGGTTCCCCCCTTCTCCGACTTCTTCTACGCCGTCCTCATCCATTACAAGCTGCAGGCCCTTGATCTCCATCCCAACTCTATTCTCCTCCTGTCGATCTTCGCCTTCTACTGCGAGGCGTACGTCGGGGTGATGTCGTCTATGGCTCTGCTACTCCACTTCTTCTTCCTCCGGATCAATGACAGCCACACCTCAGGGTGCGCCAACTTCGTTGCAGCCGGCAAGGCCAACACGATCTCGAAGGCCGTAAAGAAGGCCGATGGCTTCATGAGCAAGTGGGTCATTATGGATGCCAAGTGTGTCCATCCACGGTTGATGCTGCCGATGGAGATACCCCAGTCTCACGAAGGGTGGCTCTACGCGAAGCTTACTAACGACCAGGCGAAGTCGTTGCTGGAGAAGATGGCCGCTGACCTGAAGTCGGGCAACGCGAAGGTGGCGAAGTTGATAGGGCCATGCTTGTGAGGGAATTCCTGATACTACGTGTGGCTCCGCTCCAGGCGCGCTCACGCCCCTTGTGGATGCTTGGGTGTGAAGAAGATAAGCTCCGCTAGAGTCCGGAGGCCTTGTATGGAGAAGAGCTGGCGGTGGCTCTCCGCCTCCTGGTTGGGGACGACCAGGAATATCTGCCGAGCGCCTTCATTCCCTTGTTCCTTCGCAAGGACGGGGTGCCGGTCGCGACCACCATGCCCACCTTCGGCGAGCACCAGCTAGTGCGGCCGGCGCCCCGTGGGGTCTCGACGGCGCCGGGACCGGTGGTCGTGTCTTCTAGAGATTCCCACAGGGAGGGGGAAGAGGAGGAGGACGAGGAGCGCAACTCGGAAGCGACCCCTTAAGGGATGGGGGAGACCTCTCCCTTGCGCAAGGCTAACATCCTCCACACCCTACCTGATGATGATGACGAGGCCGATGTCCCCCTCGAAGAAAGGGGAGCCACCCGTGGCTGGGGGCTCTTCGAGTTCCAAGGCCAGCCCCCAGTGGAAGCCGCCGGCTGTGGTTCCGACGAGGGGCGGGTAAGCACTGATCTCCCGCAACAACGCTTCTGCTCCGACACTGCCTGGAGCTGCTTCCAAGCCCTCTGCTGCCACTTCTTCTGCTCCTGGAGCCCACGCTCCTGCGCCTCAGGATGCGAGGCTCTCAGGCTTCAAGTTTAAGAAGCGGAGGGACTACGCCGTGGTGCACCAGTAAGTGTTCTTGTCCTGCCTTGTTCTTGCTTATGCTGCTCATCCTTGACGCTTCTCCATTGTGCAATTAGGCAGACGCCTGCGGTGAAGAAGAGGAAGGAGGATGAGGTGGTACTACTTGAGATCGGATCGCCTCCTGCGCCCGGACCCCTTTCCATGGATAAGGGCAGCGACATCGCTCGTTCTTCTCTAGCCCGATCATCCTCGCGAGGCCTGGGGGAGCATCCTCGATAGGAGTCAGCCCCCGTGGCCCTGCTAGCTCCGGAGGTGTCGACACCCGTCTTGGTCGCCGAGGTCCCCAGAGCTCAGGACCTTCCGGCCTCCCAGGCCATGGTGACAATGTTGCCTCCTCCCTCCGCCTCTCCTGACGTCCTGGAGCGTGCTCTTTCCGCGATGACCCTTCTGCGAGAAGATCTCCAGGGCGCCGACCCCCGCCTGGTAGCCACGCGCCTGGAGCTGGTCTCTGGCTGCCTTCACTCAGACGTGTCTGTTCGGGCGGCGCTAAGCCAGGCAGCAGCAACCTCCGATAAGGACAAGCATGCCGCTGCTCTGGCTTTAGCCACTCGCGGGGTGGCGTTGAAAGATGTCGAGGCTGCCCAGGATTGCTGCCGGGTGCTGGAGGCCGAACTAAAGACTTTGCACAGCAAGCGTGCGGAAGAAGCTTGAGGCCGCAAGGCGGAGTAGGAGAAGATGAAGGCCCGGGAGGACGCCATCAAGGGTCGCGACGCCGAGTTGGAGCAGTTGGCGAAGGCGCAGGCCGGCGAGCGCAGCCGGCTGAAGAAGCTGGAGTAGAAGGTGGAAGCGGAGAAGGCCGAACTTGACGCCAAGGCAAAGGTCCTCGTCGAGGACCGCACGGCCTTCGAGCTCCTCTAGGAGAGGTATCGCAAGGTGTTACGGTCGCTCAATGAGAAGGGCTTGGAGGAGCCATTGGCTACCGCCAACGAGGGCCCCGTCCAGCTTCTTCCTTATCTGGTCGAGGCGCTTCAGGAGGTCGTGAGCGGTATCGCCCCCTTGGCAGAGGCGGTTGCGCTGACACGTGTTTTCAGCCACCTTCATCTTCGTGATCCCGCCGCCCACCTTGACGAGTTGAGCCCGTGGACGCCGAGCGCTGCGCAGCTGCTGCTGAAGCCGTGAAGGGTCAGGTGGAAGCCTTGCTGAGGAAGTTCCGCGCCTTCGACCCCGCACCCTTGACTGGCGGTACTGCTGACCCTGCAACTCCGGCGGGTGGTGCAGGTGAGGGCACGCCGTTGAAGAAGAAGCATCTCTTGCTGGCAACGGCGGCGGCGTCCGGGGATGATGAGATGACTTGCTGGTGGCTCCTTTCCTATTTAGTTCCTGCAAAATGGACCATGCCTCGGGGAGGCGTTTAGAATTGCATTTGGTATCGGGAGAACAATATGTCTTGTAATATTTGCTTGAGATTTTCCGATTTCCTTCCCATTTGCTTTACGTTCTACGTCGGCACGGCCCAACTCCACGCATTCCTCAACTGCCGTTGGGTCGTCCGGATCACCAGGACGAGACCAAGGAGTGTGGGGCTACGTGGCTAGTTAGCCTCCTGAGTCATGATGCTCCGGAGTCCCCCTTGACACACAAACAGCTTACGAAAAGGAGTTGCAGGAATAGGTCTAGTGTTCTACGTCGGCAGGGCCCGACCCCGTGCATACCTCAACCGCCGTTGGGTCGTCCGGATCACCAGGACGAGACCAAGGAGTGAGGGGCTACGTGGCCAGTTAGGCTCCTGAGTCGCGATGCTCAGGAGTCCCCCTTGACGCTCAAACGACCTTCGTACCTTTTCCATCGTTGAGGCTCGACTCAGGAGGGGCATGCGACGACCAGGTCCGGGGGACCTGGCAGGGTGGCGTACGCTTGGGCGTGACCCTCGCGCAGCCCCCGTGCCCAGCCCCCTCGCGCGACTCTCCCATGGGGAGGTGTTGCGATGAGGCCAAACACTGAGCTCAAGGGCTCCCTAAGGTTGATACGGCCATGTGGCCGCCCTTAGTTGTTTATCAACAGCGCGGAGCATAGCTCTTCCGCACTTGCACGGGCATAACTGCTCCTCGATAGTGTCGACTGCCAGCGCGGAGCATGGTGCTTCCACTGGTGAGTGGGCGAGGGCTCCCTCTGAGTGGAGCCCAGGCGTGTCTGACCCATGCCACGACCACGTGGCTTGCACGGCAGGGCTAGACGAGGTGTGTCTGGGCACTCGTGAGCCAGCACAGGACTCATGAGGCCCAACCTCAAGGCGGGTTGCGACTGGTCTTGGTTCTTGTTAGCTGCAGTGGTCCTGCGAGATGGTTAAGCAATCCTGTGTCGAATGAATCTCCCGAGGTTATCGTATGAGAAGGCCAAGCACCAACAACCCCAGGAGGTGACGTGAACGGGACCGCCCGCCGCAGACGAGCTCGGTACCGTTGGATTTATCGGACTGTAGGGACGGGCCCAGCACGCGACGCCATTGTCGGCGCTTACGGGAACGGGGTCCCCAGACTTGCACACTGCCCGGCTGCTGCGTGGCTCAAAGGAGGCCAGGGCGACCCATCTTCATCAACACAAGATCAAGACCCTCGCGAGGGCCAAGCCTCATGGGCGGTGACCAAGAGCTTCCTCAGTAGCGGCCTCGTTAGGCTGCTTTGCGAGGCCGGAGAGTTCAAGCGAGGTACCTCGCGAGGTGGCCGTGGCGTAAGCCATGATGACCGAGGGCGCCCGATCTGGGCGCCAGCCCGGCCAGCAAGCGTCCTCCTTCCTCTTTGGTGCAAAGGGGCGCGAGCAAGAGCATCAAGCAAAGGCATCCGTTTGATTGCAACAAGACCAAGACCAGCCCCAACGGTGGAATGCGATCATCGTGGAGCCCAAGCGAGCGTCATCACGAGCCTTTGGTAGGCGAGGACCAACTTTAGTCAGGATAAGTGTACCCGCTGTTCCCCTTCAAAATGGCCAATTGTTGGCGCCCTTCCCGCTCAATATTTGGGAAGAGGCCCAGGGCCTTCGCCTATAAATAGGGGTAGCCACACTCAGAGAGAGAAGGGACCAAGGACGATCGGATCGAGCATTCGGAACCCAGAGAGAGAGAGAGAAACCCGTTCCTCGAGCTAGAGCGACGGGGCACCACTTAGCAGTTCATCACATCCACCAAGAACAGACCCTCGCGAGGCTGTTCTTCCCTGTACTGTTCTTCGTCAGCCCCAGAGGCAATCCACACACCACAAACTAGAGTAGGGTATTACACCACAACGGTGGCCCGAACTAGTATAAATCTTGCGTCTCTTGTGTTGTTCTTGTTAGTAGTTTAGGTCGAGGAACGAGACGGTGGAGGGTTGGATCTCCGTGCGCACCCCAGAGTTCGAACCTTAAGGGTCTGCCGGAACCCGTGATCCGACATTTGGCGCGCCAGGTAGGGGTGCGCCGGAGTCCGCCTTCTGCCACCTCACGTCCGTCGCCGTCGCCATCGCCATGACCCGGCGACCAAGCGGGCAACCCAGATCCATGGGCGGCGTGGCCCTCCCACGCTTGAGCCCGCTTCGCCTCAGGCGACCCAGTGCCCCAGGCAGCTCATGATCGGCCGAGGCTGCTGACGGGCCGGCGACGTGGACAGGCTCGTGGCGCTCACACCTCACGACAAGCGCGGCTGGCAAGAAGAGCCTCCAACCACGCCGCGACCACTTCACCCTACAACCGCCGGGGGCAAGCGAACTCGAGGGTCGCGCTCACAGTGGCCGAGAGCTGTTGCAGTGCAGGCTGCTTTGGAGAGCGGCAGCGAAGTCTTCTTTGGAGGCGAGTGGCGGAGCTCTGGGCCACGCCGCCTCGGGGGCTCACCCCTTCGCACTCCAACTCCCACCTCGGGCCAAGGGCGGCCCTTGCAGGGGGCTCCACGCCCGCGAGGCTCCAAAGCTACTCCAGCCACCGGCGTCAGTTGTGTAGCCGGGCCGTGTGAGGTTGCCCCGCCCCCACTGGAGAAGGACTCGGCGCAACTCACGGCCCCTGGTGGACTGCCGCGCCACCACCCCACGGCAAGGTGCATCAAGCGAGCAGCAAAGGCATCGCTCAGCACTCTGGCGTGGCCTTGGATGACGGGCGCCGAAGAATACGTGCCCCACATGATGGACCAGGGGCACCCGCATGAGGAGAACAAGACTGCGCTCCTCACCCAATCAGGGGGATGAGGCGCCCAAGTCGCGCTCTTCCGAAGTCTCAAGATGGTCCCACTGGTCACGCCAAGGCGACGATTATCGGGTACCGCTTCACTTCATCAAGAGCAACATACGCTAACCATAGGTCGCAGGAGGTACAGGTCGCCACGACGAACAGCCCCCTGGGCCTCAGCTTCCTACCCCTCGGGAGGGGGGGGCGCAGGGGCTCTTGGGAGAGGGGCAGAGATCCGACATCACCACCGCGGGCGTTAGAGCAAGCGTTCTCAGGAGGTAGGCCCTCTGCTGGGTAGGTGCCCAGGGGCCTGCCTGGCGGAGGACCCAGTGGTCGTCGGGGAACGCTGCCATGACCGGGCTCCCTACCCCACCGGGCGGCGTCCTGGTTTCCGGTCATCGTTGGTGGCACTAGAGTGTGGCGCAAGGCTGGGCCATTGTCTGGCGATATGAAGCAAGGCCGGTACCTGTGAAGAAGGCCCAGTGCCTGTGAAGCTCGCCGCCCCGTGACACTCTCACGTAATAATGAGTGGGGTTGTACACGCCCCGGAGTCTCAGGGGTGCCGGCCTCAGGCCCTGGGGCTCCCTCCCACGTGATGGCAACACTTAGCTCCATGTTGGTGAGAAGACGTCCAAAGACTAGACTAGGTGCCGGGACGCTGCCTTTTCTCGCTTTCATTTGGTTTTCCCTCTTGCTGTCATTTTCCCCTGTTGGATTTTAGTTTAATTTGAGCTTGAAGATTTGCGTGTTTTCGGGGAAGGGGTGCTTAGTCTCGTTCGAGCTAATCTCTCGCGTTTCGGTTACAAATCCGCCTCAGCCGCCTCCCCTCGCGAGCCCCTCGTGAGCCGGGCCAGGCCAAGCTTGCGAACAGCCCAGCCTGTCGCTGCCGCGTCCTCTCCGGAGGGTTTTTGCTGCAGGTCCTACGGATTTGATCGATACACTCAGATTGCCGCAGCCTCCCGCAGGCTATCTCGGGGCTCGTACGAAACGAAGGTAAACCATCAAACTAGCGCGTCGCCTAGCCTACCACTTGGCGCGGGCATATGGGTGATGTAACACCTGCTAATACGTAGAACACAAGTCTTACATGACGGGCTCCCCCTCCCAAAATGCTCTCACCTCCATCAGGCCAAAACCTGAGTTCTTCTCGTGCAGGGTAACAGAACAAGGACAATACATAATCAGTCGGACAAATCCCCCAATGCATCCTCAGGAGCACCTCCCGAGCCGTGGCTGGCGTCGCTGGCCTCGCCGTCGCTGTCTGCGTGATCGGCGGCGTCAGGCTGCCGCGTTCACCACGCCGCCTCATCGGGCGTGCCACGACCATGCCGTCGTCATCAAGCGAAGGCCCGAGCGAGGGCATCCACGTTGTCTTCCACCCGGTCGCCCGGTGCGCCCGGATGGCACTGGGGGATCAAGGCGATAACAGCGTCAAAATCGAAGTGAGGGTCCATGTCCCGGAGATGGCTGAAGACACGAGAGAAGGCGCGCCCAAGCAGCGCGCGGCTCCTCTCCTCCACCAACCTGTCGGCCCTAACCGACCGCGCCTCCAGCCGCGCCACCACGTCGGTGAAGAACTGAAGGTTGCCCGCGTAATTGGCCGCGTGCGGCTGGCCTACCGCCGCCTCGTAGATGTTATCCAAGGCCATGTTAGCTCTTTCCCGGAGCGTGGCGAGCATGGGGCGGTGCTCATGCTCCAAGACTACTGGCCACGACGATCTCGTCCGCATTCTGGCGCGCAACAGCCTCGGCCTCCTCCACCTGTTGGCGAAGAAGGAGCGCCCCGGCCTGAGAGGTGGTGGACTCCCTCTGCGCCACCTCAAGGGTGGCCTGAAGAGCATCGACCCGCCACATAGCCTCCTCTAGTTTGGTCCTCAAGGCAGCAGTCCTGCCCTCAGCCTCGGCCTTGATCAACCCCAACCGCTCCTCAAACTCGCGCTCGAGGTTCGAGCGCACCGCCGCTCACTCAGGCGTCAGGCCTCCTCCATGACGCGGGCTTCCGTGCGGCAACCTCATCCTCTGCCCGCCGTGCCGCGCTCCCTCGTTTCCAAGCGCGCCGTGCATCGCTGGCGCTCATTCGGCGGCTTCAAGCGTCGGCGCCTCTTCACGCTTCGAGCTCCGCCGAGTCGCTGAAGCCACCTTCATCGACGCAGGCTGCCTCGCAAGGCTCCGCGCTCCTCCAACGAGTGGCACCAGGCTAGGGCTTCCCGTGCCCGCTCCTCCGCCGCCTCTCGCCGCCTATCAGCTGCCCGAGCCTCTTCGATGGCCCGAGAACAGGCCTCTCGGGAGGCTGCCAGCGACACCTTGGCCTCCTGATCATCAAGCTCACGCTGGCGACGCGCAAGGGCGGCAGCGTCCTCCAGCTCGCGCCTCTCTACAACCAGGTGCAGGCCCTCGGTCTCAAGGCGCGCGTCTTCGTCAGCAAGCTCTCCACCAAGAAGGCCCACCGCGTCGGCCGCCCTTCGAAGATATCCCTGGCGAAGGGCGCGACGCTCCCGGGCGCGCTCGCGCACATCCTCCGCACCATCGACCGCCCCGGACGGGCGCCGGGAGCGACGAATCAAGACTCCCCCTCCGGGCAGGGGGTTGGGGGCTGGCACCCTCGGGACGGCCGGGCACGCCGCGCCATGAGCCCGGCCTGGAGCCAGCTCATCCCCAGACGAGGGGCGCAGGAAGCGCCTCAGCCAATCGCCGTCCACGACCAGGCGAGAATCCTGACTCAAGAGCTAGCTATGCCTCGGGAAGGCTCACGAGGAAGGATCGCGAGGCGTGCAGGCCACGACGCGCCTCGGGGACGGCTCACCTCCACAGGTCGCCCTCACCACAAGAGCTCCGCTGCTTGGAGCACTCGAGGACCTGGGGAGGCGAAGCCAGGAGGAGGGCGTCTCCTCACCCATCTCCATGAGCCCTCGGCGGGGAAGGGGCACCTGCAGGGGCAAGGATCGGTCTACAAACAGCAGAAGAATCAGAGCTGGAGAAGAAAAACTTACTCATCAAGATGGCGGCATTTCCCCGCTCAAAGAAAGTGACATAAGGGTAGTCATCGCCCAAGGCCTCCTTTCTCCCCCGGAGGGCCTCGAAGTCCACGCGGAAACAGCCCAAGATTTGGGCGCAGGGATCAGCCTGCGGCAAGGGAGAAGCATTAAGGCGGCTTGCGTCAAGGGTGTCTGCACAGTGCTTGGCTGCTAGTCGCCTCAGGGCTCCAGCCCTTGAGACCGCTGGCTGTTGCTTGCCGCCCTCAACCGCAGCGGCATGAGCCTCAAGAGTTGCCCCCTCACGAGCATCGCCAGGCGTTGCCACCCCAGCGGGGGTCCCTTCGGCCTCTGGCAGCTCGTACCTCTCTGCTCCATCACTTGAGGAGGAGCCGCCTCGGCCGACTGGAAGGGCTGTCACCACCACTGGATTCTCACGAGGCCCCTGGAGACCAGCGGGGCGCAGCCCCCATTCATCGAAGATAGGCATCTGGTTCACCAGATCACCCCTATTCCGGCAGCGGTACAGCAAGGCCCCTTCATGCTAGATGCCACCGGGGTTAGGATCGCTAGTCAGGACCAGGAGCACCTTCCTTCACGCTTCTGGCGTCAGGTCTTCTTCCTGGAGCCTCATACGATCACCGGGCCCGCCGAAGGCCCACATCCGGTGGGAATGGCGTTGGAGGGGAGCAATGCGGCGCGTCAGGAACTCCTTCACCAACTTGGGCGCTGTCACTGCGAGCGACCTCGAGAATCGGCGGCGCCAGACGAAAAAGAAGAGTCGATTGAAAGCGTCTCTGGACCCGGTAAATTGGGGACAAGCGTGAAGTTGGCTCCGATGGCAGGGGGCTGGGCACCTCAAGCATTCATCCGCACAACCACCTCGCGGAACCCAGCAGCCGGGCGGAAGGCAGGCTGAAGTCAATCCACGAGGTCGCGGTCTCGGTAGCGGCGGCGAAGCTCACGCATGCCAAGCATTGAGCAGGGTCGACAAAGCGCAGAGAGAAGAAAGTGGCGATAAGGCAACCGAGGAAGTATGCCCATCATCGCCTGCATAAACGAAGGCGAAGACCGAGAGAAGAGCAATGGACTCAGGACCCAGATGCATCATGTGGATCCGATGGTAGGGAAAGCAGCGCATTGAAGAAATCACGTAAAGGGAATTCAGCCCGCCCGTGGCGTCGGCTAAATAACGGACCTCGTGACTGTCACATCGATGGCAAAGAAGTGGGGCCTTGGGCAGGCCATCGTCCTCCGCATTCATTAAAGGAAGTGGCCAGAGCCGAATCGACCTTGCCCAAGCCCTCCAGATTGATTATGATCGGCGAATTCGTGGCCCGGAGGCAGCCGCTGGCAAGCAGCGAAGCGAAACACGAGGTTTCTTCCCTTTCCCATTCTTCGTCGGAGCCACGGCGATTGAAAGGGGGAAGTGGCGATTTGAGATTGGATTGGAAATGGAAACCAGAGTTCGAGAGAGGGAAGGACTGGAGCGCACAAGCAGCAGAGAGGGGAACAGATGTGTGCAGCAGTGTGTCCGCCTAGCAAGGCACGAAATAAGGAGGCGTGGGGGAACAGTGCCGCCCATGTCCAATCAACCGCCATGCGTCGCCCAAGGCCGCAGGCTATTAGGGCCCGCGACGCTTCGCACTTGCCCTTTCGCATCTCTGCTCGGCCAAGTTCGGGCGCGCCGTGGGCCCGGGGGCTGCTGTCGGCGTTCTGGGAACGGGGGTCCCCAGACTTGCTTGCCTGCGGCCTGCTGTGTGGCTCAAAGGAGGCCCAGGACGGCCCATCTTATTCAACACAAGCTCAAGACCCTCGCAAGGGGCCAAGCCTCATGGGGCGGACGACCAAGAGCTTCCTCAGGCGCGGCCTCCTCAGGCTGGCTCACAAGGAGGCGGAGAGTTCAAGGCGGGGTACCTCGCGAGGTGCCCGTGACGTAAGCCATGACGACCGAGGGCGCCAGTCGGGCGCCAGCCCGTCTCACGTGATCCTCCTTTCCTCTTTGGTGCAAAGGGGCAAGCGAGGCAAGAGCATCAAGCAAAGGCATCCGTTTGAGTGCAACAAGACCAAGACCAGCCCCAACGGCTGGAATGCGATCATCGTGGAGCCCAAGCAGGCGTCATCACCGAGAGCCTTTGGCGGCGAGGACCAACTTTAGTCAGGATAAGTGTACCCGCTGTTCCCCTTCAAAATGGCCAATTGTTGGCGCCCTTCCCGCTCAATATTTGGGAAGAGGCTCAGGGCCTTCGCCTATAAATAGGGGTAGCCACACTCAGAGAGAGAAGGGACCAAGGACGATCAGATCGAGCATTGGGACCCAGAGAGAGAGAGAAACCCGTTCCTCGAGCTAGAGCGACGGGGCACCACTTAGTAGTTCATCACATCCACCAAGAACAGACCCTCGCGAGGCTGTTCTTCCCTATACTGTTCTTCATCAGCCCCAGAGGCAATCCACACACCACAAACTAGAGTAGGGTATTAGACCACAACGGTGGCCCGAACTAGTATAAATCTTGCGTCTCTTGTGTTGTTCTTGTTAGTAGTTTAGGTCCCTGCGATTCGGCGAGGAACGAGACGATGGAGGGTTGGATCTCCGTGCGCACCCCAGAGTTCGAACCTTAAGGGTCTGCCGGAACCCGTGATCCGACAGTCGTGCCTGGCTTCTTATGCGAAGGGTCCTGAAGAAAGACAATCGGCGCGCAGCTCCCATCGTGGGTAACAATCAAGCAGGTGATAACCATAGATAGATCATGCATGGAAAGCGAACTAGCATAGGTAAATGCAAGAATGATACATGCCGCTGAGTCGGACCCGAGCGGCCTGGGGATGATGCAGCCCGAGGGGCGCCCCCAGCAGAGTAAGCTAAAGACGTAAAAGGATACATGCCGCAGGGACAGGCCCACGCCGCCTGGGAATGATGCAGCCCGGGGGGCGCTCCCAGCTAAATAAACTTTGAAAATGTCACTAGGTTCCGTTGTCGAAGGGGTGTTGGGATAGCTGAAGATGCGTAGCGAAGGGGTAGCTCCTCATGAGCCACCGGGGCCCTGAGCCTCGGGAGGCTCTGGGGGTCCATGCGGCTCCTCGAGGACCGTCTCCATCTCCGCTAGGACTGTGTGATGCCTGGCCTCCCTGGCAGGCGCTTGGGATGCTCCGCAGATTCTTGTTGGAAGGCGGCTGTCATGCTCGGCAGGCCGAATGGCATGCGAACATAGTTGTGAGGTGGGCCCTTGCAATATCCCACGTGCGAAGGCCAGAAGAGCTCCTGAGATGCGGCCCTGTTGAGCCCTGGGATGTCGACGCAGACACGCAGACCGCCATCCTCGCCTGGATGGGGAGCTGCGCCAGGTGGGCGGTGGTCGCCGCACATGGCACTTGCATCCTGCAGCTCCTGAGTGGCCTTGGTGATGAACTCCTGAGCGCTTCGCGCTCCTCGCCCGGTGTCCTCCTGAGGGAAACGTGCCACAAAGCACGCCTCCATGTGGTGCCCGAGCGCCTCCCTCGTGATGTTAGCTAGGTCTGAGGCCCTCTATAAGAGAGCCCCCGAGCCCTGTCCGTGGAGGGCGCCGGGCGCGCCTTCCTACGCGAGGGAGGGAGGCGCCCCAGGCGCGGGCGCCGATCCAGATGTTGCACCGCCGGAGGCGCCACTCCCCTGAGGCCCTATGTGGAGTAGCTGCATCTTCTTCTTGGGGGCGGCCTCAGGAGGATACTATGCACCATTGTTGTCGGGGTCTTCGATCGCTGCGGCTTGGAAGGCACACTCGAGGCAGCACACTGCATCTCTTTCTTCACAGGGGACGGTGATGATCCCGCCGCTTCCTAGCATCTTGAGGACGTTGTAGCCGTGGTGGGTCACCGCCATGAAATTGGCTAGGGCCGGATACCCAAGGATGGCATTGTACGGCAGACAGATGTGAGCAACGTCGAAGTCGATGAGCTCGGTGTGGTAGTTGTCGCGCTGTCCGAAGGTGACAGGGAGGCGGACCTGCCCGATCAGGGTGGTGGAGCCGTTGGTCACTCCTGAGAAGGGCTTGGTAGGCCGAAGCTGATCGTATGGCACTTGGAGGCTGTCGAACATCTCGACGCACAAGACGTTAAGCCCTGCGCCACCGTCGAGGAGGGTCTTGGTGACTTGTATTTTGCTGATGACGGGTGAGCAGAGCATCGAAGGGCGCCAGCGGTGGCCGTGCACTTGAGCTGGTCCGCCGAGCTGAAAGTGATGGCGCACTTGGACCACTTGAGCGGGCGCGTGGCCTCAAGCCTAGGAAGGGCTGCATTCACCTCGCGAGCAAACTACTTTAAGATACACTGAGAGGCGGGGGCCTGAGCTCCGCCCAAGATGCAGGCGATAGCACGCAGTTCCTGGAAGCCCCCAGCCCCCTCGTCCTGATGGTGGTCGTGGTTCCTTCTTGGCGGTGGCGGCAGCCGAGGAAGACTAGCATTGCCCTGAGGGAAGTCCTCGCGAGGCTGGTTCCTCCATGCGTCCTCACGAGGCTGGTCCTGCCAGCCGTCCTCGCGAGGCCGATCGCGCCACTCCTGGCGGGGGGGGGGGGGGGGCTGCGATCGTCCTAGCATCCTCTGCCTCATCCTCCTCCTTGACCGTAGCCCCGGTCATTGCGCTCGGGGCATCAACCGAGGTGTCCATCTTGAATGGCCCTGAGCTCTTGACAGTCCTTGGTGTTGTAGCTGTGTACGTTGTGGAAGGCGCAGAACGACCGACTGCTCTTAGACGACTTGGGATGGTCCCGGCCGCGCTTTGTATCTGGCTCCGCCGCGAGCACGCTACTCCCTTGCGCTACACGTCCTTGGCCTTGGGTTTCTTCTCCTCCGGGTCAGTAGCTGGGAGCTCGAGGAGGGAAAGGCGCCCCTCCTCAGCTCTTGTGCACTTGGTCGCCAGGTTGAACAGCTCCAAAGCCGTGCATATCTCCTCGTGGTTGGCGAGTGTCAGGACCCCGATTCCAAGTCACATCGACCTAGCCGGTAACACCTCATATCACTTTGCGGCCTCACGCACGGTACTCCCACGGGTGTCGCCTTACCATGGCCCGGGACCGTTTGCGCCTTTTGGCTCACGTGATATGATAGTGTCGCTAGCATCCACATGACAAAGAACCCGGGCCGACATGGCTAGTCGTGAACCCAAAGCGGTGCTAACCCATGGGGACAGGCATACATGAATCACATCGAGCATGTCGGTAATCAATGTATGAATTCGGGCTGTAGAACTGGGCTAACAGGACTCCGGTATCCCGGGCTGTAGCAGGCTAGGCAGGACTCCGAATATCACCGCGTGACATTTCCCCGAAGGGACAGACAAAGGAACGAAGTGAAACACATGCCGGCCAGTCAAGTGTCCAAGCAGTAGTGCTGGGCTAGCAGGACTCCGGTGAACCGGGCTGTAGCGGAATACTATCACTCAGAAGAACGAGACTACATTTCCCCATATGAGATGCTGCCAAGGATAAACAACTAGTTAGTCAGATCCCACTCATACCAATCATTTCAATCATACACGCAATATGCCCGATATGAGTACATACAACATGGCATCACAACAAAACTCTACAACTCAAAGTACTTTATTTAAGAGGCTCCGAGGAGCCATACATAACATATCCATACAGGTAGGGGTCACATGACCCAACACTCAAGTCATACAAACATACAAGCACATGCGGAAGCAAACTAGTCTGAGTACAGACTCTAAAAAGAAAGAAAGCTTGTTGAAGCCCTTCTATCTGTAGTGGCCCTTCACAAGCCTTGGATCACCACCTGGGTGGCTAGTTCACTCGTCGATGTCAAGGTCTACATAGAACCCATCGGAGGGGGCAGTGTTGTCGTCTGAAAACATTAATTAAGCAAACATGAGTACGGAGGTACTCAAAGAAGTCTTACAAATGTAATCCTATCATACATGCACATTCTCAAGAAGGTGGTGGAGTTATTTGCAAAGAAGCCGCCTTTGACTCTTGGCTAAGCTATCCCACGTGACACCACTTGAAAAGCATTTGTCGCACACCCAGTCCACTAATCACCATCACAATACCCACCGAGGATCCTCTCTCGTCAACCCACGAGAGGGCCACCCATGCACTCACACTTACCTTGAGGCTTTTAGTAGTATCCATTTACTTGTCTATGAACTGTATAGGTGACCAAGTAGTCCTTTACATGGACGCCGCTATTCGGAATAGTTTATACCCCTGCGGGGTGTACTTCTTCACACGCTCTCACCACTTACATGCGTTTACGCGATATGTACTCGGCATCCTTCAGCGTAAGCCCAACGCTGGTGTCGGCCACGACCTGACTAAACACACGAGTCCACGAGTCCAGTTTGTCGCCTATTCGGGTTCCATCCTTGAGGAGTCCGGCCGAGGTTTCCACTAACGGCCCCGAATGATGTGTGCAGGGTTCAGAGACACCAAAGCAGGCGAATCGGGTGCAGACCACATGCCTACCGCAACACAACCCACCCCTAAGGTCAGCGTTGCGTGCGGCTCCCCAAAGATGCTACACAAACACGTAAACTACTTGCAACTCCTGACCGAGGACAAGAGTGGTTAATAAGTCGAGAGGGTCAATTAAGGATCCCAATGCATGGTAGTAGCTAAGTCTTAAATCACACACACAGATCTCAGTTCTTAGGGACGGCTTCAATGAAACAACCCACCATGTACTCCTACATGGCCTCTCATCGATACCTTTACCAAAACGTGTTCAACACTTTCACTCTCGAACCTGACACAACCTTTCACTCCAGTTCGTCATCCCGATGAGCCAGACCTGACACAACTCTAAGCATAGCAAGCATAGCATGGTAGGAATCACAAACATGGCTCAATCAACTCCTACACATACTAGTGGGTTTCATCTAGTTCTTGTGGCAATGACAGTCATGCAAAGGAAGTGGGTTCAGCTACCGCGAGCACACAACAGCTTTGAATCGCGTTGTCTTAATGCAGTAAACAAGAGCGTAAGCGAGAACATGGGTTTGTATCGGAATGATCAATGGGTTGCTTGCACGATGTAGTGGTGGTAGGATACCGCCTTCTTGCATTTGATATATTCGGATTATCCTCGAGGCGTAACCTATCACGAAAGACATACCAAATAAAGACACATGGCAATATGCAACAATATGATGCATGCTATGACATGGCAATATGAATGTGTGTTGGCTAATGCAAAATTTGGAACAAGAAGGGATGAACTCATTTGAATCAAAGATTCAAATGTTAGGTCATTTAAAATAGCCCTAAAGGTGTATTATCTTATTCTTCTTAAACAGCAAGGTTAACTTGCTCTATCATGCATGAAACCTTTACCAATGGATAGAATGGATTTTTCTGATCATTTTTCATATATAAATCTTTGCATTTGGAGTTACAGATTAATTTCTATGAATTTTTGAAGTTTGAACTATATTCGAATTTCCTATAACAGAATAATTCAGTAATTTATTTCATCGTCAAGAATCGTCAGAGGACGTCGTGGTCAACGGGGACGTCCAGTGTCAAACCTGACTGGTGGGTCCCGCATGTCAGCATAATTAGTTTAACTAAATATTAATTAAAACTAATCCTGATTAGTTAACAGGGCTGGGCCCCACCTGTCAAGGACTCAGGAGAGTCAACCAGGGCCCACCCATGGTCAAAGTCAGAGTCGGCTACACCGGCGTTTAGCTGCCGGCGAGCCAGACGCTGCGGCGAGAGTGGGTTTGGCCGTTTCAGTGACCAAATGAGCCGCGGAGGGTGTCTACGGGTGGCTGGGAGCAAGCTGCAGCTCTTGGTGGTGTTGGTTGAGCTCGGGGCGGCCGGAAGCAGGCTTGGCGCCCGGCGACCCTAAGCGGCCGCCGGGAGTTCGGGCGAAGACGAACTCGAGGCTACGGTGTCGGTGAGGTGCGTGGAGTGGTGGGTTAGATGCTACACGGTGCGGTGAGCATGATGGACACCGAGAGGAGACGGTGGGTGGCAGGAGCACGTCGGCACGGCCTCAGCTGCGGCCAGCGTCGCAGTTGAGCTCCGTGCGGTCGCTACATGGCTCGGGATCAAGGGAGGAAAGGAGGGGAAGGTAGCTAAGCTCACGGAGAACTCAAGGAGGCACTCGGTGCGGTCGGGGACGGGCTGGTGCGGCGGCGACGTCGAAGGGGATCTCCGGCGACGGCGGGGTCGGGCGAGGTTGGTGCAGAGGCCTCGGGCTACGCGATCGCTCGGGGCTCAGCTAGCTCGACGAAGAGGAGGGCGGCGGAGCGCCTAGACACGAGGGGAGGTGCGAGGACGACGGAGAGCGCGACTACGGCGACGGTGCGGCTGCGGTGGCGTCGGCCATTTGCGTGGGAGCGCGAGGGGGAGGAGCTGGGGAGGAGGAGAGGTGTCTGACGGTTCGGGGGGAGAGAGAGAGCGTTTCGCGTCGGTCACTCGGTGAGGGTAGCGGCGAGGCGGCGGCCAGCTGCGTGGCACGCATGTGGTGCTCGCCTGTCGAAGATTTGTCACCTACTGCTGCTGGCCAAGCCAAGCAGCTTGGCCTTGGCGGTTAGGCTGGGCAGCAGGTGGGCAGTTGGAGTGGCGTCGAGTAAGGTTTTTCCCTTCTGTTTTCTTTTTCTATTTTCTGTAACTTTGTGGATTTTTTAGAAATACTTAAACAGCTCCAAAATTCACCAAACTGCACCTGGTCCTTAGTTGGAATATTTCCAGCTTGGAACATTTTAGTTTGGGATTATTTGGGCATTTGAAATATTTTATATAATTTAAATGCCCAAACTCAAATACTTATGATTTAATTCAAAGACCTTAGGATGACCTAGAAAATTTTGCACCACTTTTGGCAGAGGCTCTGAACCAAAGCAAAGGTGATGAGAATTTTAGAAGGGCATTTCAGGTTCATTGAAAATAATTTTAGTAAGCCCTGGTTGGATTCAAAAGGGGTTCTGGGGGTTCTGTCTTCCCCATTTCAAATTTCAGATGAAAGTTAAACATGATGCACACACTAATGCATGGACTAGCTAGGATGTGACAACTCACCCCACTCAAAAGAATCTCGTCCGAGATTTAGGATCCATTGCTAAAAAGGTGGGATACTCAAGTCGAAGACGATCCTCCCTTTCCCAAGTTGCTTCTTGCTCGGAATGGTTAGACCATTGAACCTTTAGAAACTTGATATTCGGCGTCGAGTGGTACGCTTCGGGCTTGATCAAGAATAATACGAACGGATATTCTCGATAGGTGAGGTTATCTTGGAGATCAAGCTGTTTATGGTCCACTCCACGGATAGGATCCGAGAAGCAACGCCTGAGTTGGGAAACGTGGAAGACATCATGGACTCTGGAAAGATGCAGAGGTAGTCCCAATTGGTGGGTGACTTCTCCTCGTTTGGCAAGAATGCGAAAGGGTCCAATGTAACGAGGAGCCAACTTGCCTTTGATACCGAATCGATGGGTTCCCTTCAAAGGAGTAACCCGAAGGTAAGCCTTCTCGCCAATTTCATAAGCCATAGGCTTATGCTTGCGATCATATTGGCTCTTTTGACGAGATTGGGCTGTTTTCAATTTCTCACGAATAACGCGAACCTGCTCTTACGCTTCTCGAATCATATCCGCCAAAGAGTTGTCTCTCCCGGTTTACGACCAGTTAAGAGGCGTTCGACATTTCCGTCCATAAAGAACTTGAAAGGAGCTTTGCCCAAGCTAGCTTGATAACTATTGTTATAAGCGAACTCGGCGAATGGAAGGCATTTCTCCCAATTCATGCCGAAAAGAGATGACGTAAGTTTCAAGCATATCCTCTAGGATTTGATTTACTCATTCCACTTGACCACTTGATTGAGGATGGAAGGCGGTGCTGAAAGAGAGACGAGTTCCCATAGCACTTTGGAAACTTTCCCAAAATCGAGAGGTGAAGAGACTTCCACGGTCTGAGTTAATCTCCAATGGAACACCATGAAGAGACACAATTCGAGAGATGTACAAATCAGCTAGCTGGCTAGCGGTTATACTCTCACGGACGGGTAGGAAGTGGGCTACTTTGGAAAGACGATCGACGACAACGAAGATAGCATTGTTCCCTCTCTTGGTCCTGGGAAACCCGGTAATGAAATCCATACCGATTTTATCCCATTTCCATTCGGGAATAGCCAAAGGTTGAAGGGTACCAGCAGGCCGTTGATGTTCTGCTTTAACTCGACGACAGGGCGTACGCAATTAGCAATGTATCGAGCAATTTCTCTCTTCATCCTAGTCTACCAAAACCTCTGGCGTAGGTCTTGATACATTTTAGTACTACCGGGATGAATGGTGAGAGGAGATTCATGAGCTTCCTTAAGGATCAGTTGCCGTAGCTGTTGTTTCTTGGGAACCACCAAGACGTTCTCCAAGAAGACAACACCTCGTTCATCTATGGAGAAACACTTAGCAGCTCCGCTAGCAATGTTCTCCTTGATCCGAGATATTCCTCTATCATATTGCTGAGCAGTTATGATTCGATCCGTAAGGTTGGGTTTCGCCACCAGGCTGGAAAGGAATCCTCGAGGAACAATGTGAAGCTTAAGCTTACAAAATTACTCGTGGAGAAATGGTTGACTTTATTGTAACATCAGATTGTTACAATAAGATTTGCGACTTAGTGCGTCAGCCATGACATTGGCTTTGCCTGGGGTGTAAGATATTCCTAAGTCGTAATCTATAATCAACTCGACACAACGCCTTTGCTCGAGATTCAAATCCGGTTGGGTGAAGATGTATTTCAGACTTCGTGATCGGTGTAAATTTTGCAACGATTACCAAGAAGGTAATGTCGCCAGGTTTTGAGTGCATGAACCACTGCTGCAAGCTCTAGATCGTGTGGGATAGTTATCCTCGTGTGGGACGAATCGTCGAGAAGCGTAGGGCAATCGGGATGACGATCTTGCATGAGTATGCAACCTAGTCCTTGTCGCGAGGCGTCGCAATAGATAATAAAGTCCTTAGAAAAATCTGGTGGAACAAATGCACGGAGCAGATGTCGAGCGTCTTTTTAGTTCCTGAAAAGCTGAACTCGACCGTGGCATCCATTCGAACTTCTTATCTTTCTTGAGGAGTTCGGTTAGAGGTTTACCAACTTTAGAGAAATTCTCGTGAAGCGGCGGCAATAGCTCGCTAAACCGAGGAAACTCCGTGACTTGCTTGACCGATTCGGGTGGAGTCCGATCAGGACGGCTTGAACTCGCTTGGGATTGACAGCAATGCCCTTACCGGAGATTACATGGCCTAGATAGGTCACTTACGGTAACCGTATTCACACTTAGAGAATTTGGCATAAAGGCGGTGCTCTCAAGTTTCATCAATACTAGCCTTAGATGTTCGGCATGTTCTTCCTCATTCTTGGAGTAGATGAGTATATCATCGAGGTATACCACGACGAATTTATCCAAATACTCCATGAAGATTGAGTTCATTAACCGAGAGAAGGTGGCCGGAGCATTGGTTAATCCGAAGGACATGACGGTGTACTCGTATTGTCCATAACGAATAACAAAGGCCGTTTTAGGAATGTCCCCGTTCTTGATTTTGATTTGATGGTAGCCCAACCTCAAATCCATCTTGGAAAAGACTGAGGATCAAGCGAGCTGATCATACAGATCGTTGATCCTGGGGAGCGGATACTTGTTCTTGATAGTGACCAAGTTGGCAGGTCGGTAATCCAATCATCTGATCCGTTCCATCCTTCTTTTTAACGAATAGGACGGGGCAAGCCCATGGAGATGAACTAGGACGGATGAAACCCTTTTGCAAGGACTCATCGAGTTGTTTCTTAAGTTCGGCTAGTTCTAGGGTGCCATCTTATAAGGTCTTCTAGAGATTGGGACCGTTAAAGAACAAGATCTATCACAAACTCGACGTCCCCCGCCGTGGAACACCTGGCAGTTCTGGCTCGAATAATAGTCATCATTGAATAGGTTGCATCCTGCACGGACATCCCAATAGTGATCCCAAGTCCATAAGAACAGTGGAGCGGTTCAGTAGCTCCGGGATAAGATGGATATATCTTGACCGTGCACAGATATTGGCTTTGATTAAAATCTCTAAACTGCTCCTCGACGGTATATTCGGGATACCATCGATAACCGGTCTCGACCATCACCCGAACCAACATTGCCGTGTGACCACACACATCAATGCAACGGGTCGAATTTAACCACTTGGTTCGGGGACGGGTTGCCATCTGAAAGCACAGCCACAATGCAAAGACATTAGAATTTCTAGGGAAAATCAGGCAGCATAACATCTGTAAATGCTCAAAACAGATTTGAGACATTCATAATCAGATTGCAAAACCACTCAACAACATCATATCAAGGTTCTGGTTCAACTGAAATCATACTAAAAAGTAGTAGAAACTGAACTGAGGCTGTAACCAACAATCCTATAAGTTACTACGGATTAGTAACACGTGAACATGATAGAGAGAAGAGAGCCTAGTCCTATACCCACGTAGAATGAGAAGAGGATGACTCAGATCAGAGGGCACAAGGTAAAGGAGTAAAAGAGCCTTACGTTCCCTCCCACAATCAATTCCCCTACATATAACTAAAGCATTTCTAGACTCAACATCGACCAGTTTGGCTTAGCGAACCTCACGGGCAGCCCCCTTTCTCGATGCCAACGCTGTCGAGGACCCGATTCCAAGTCACATCGACCTAGCCGGTAACACCTCATATCACTTTGCGGCCTCACGCACGGTATTCTAATGGGTGTCGCCTTACCATGGCCCGGGACCGTTTGCGCCTTTTGGCTCACGTATATGATAGTGTCGCTAGCATCCACATGACAAAGAACCCGGGCCGATATAGCTAGTCGTGAACCCAAAGCGGCGCTAACCCATGGGGACAGGCATACATGAATCACATCGACTATGTCGGTCATCAACGTATGAATTCGGGTTGTAGCACTGGGCTAACAGGACTCCGGTATCCCGGGCTGTAGCAGGCTAGGCAGGACTCCGAATATCACCGCGTGACATTTCCCGAAGGACAGACATAGGAACGGCGAAACACATGCCGCCGATCAAGTGTCCAAGCGGTAGTCTTTGAGCTAGCAGGACTCCGGTAAACCGGGCTGTAGCGGACTACTATCACTCGGAAGCACGAGACTACATTTCCCCATATGAGAGGCTGCCAAGGATAAACAACTAGTTTGTCGGATCCCACTCATACCAAGCATTTCAATCATACACGCAATATGCCCGATATGAGTACATACAACATGGCATCACAACAAAACTCTACAACTCAAAGTACTTTATTTAAGAGGCTCCGAGGAGCCATACATAACATATCCATACAGGTAGGGGTCACATGACCCAACACTCAAGTCATACAAACATACAAGCACATGCGGAAGCAAAGTAGTCTGAGTACAGACTCTAAAAAGAAAGACAGCTTGTTGAAGCCCTTCTATCTAGAGTGGCCCTTCACAAGCCTTGGATCACCACCTGGGTGGCTAGTTCACTTGTCGATGTCAAGGTCTACATAGAACCCATCGGAGGGGGGCAAGGTTGTCGTCTAAAACATTAATTACAAACATGAGTACGGAGGTACTCGACAAGTCTTACAATAGAATCCTATCATACATGCACATTCTCAAGAAGGTGGTGGAGTTATTTGCAGCAAGCCAACTTTGACTCTTGGCTAAGCTATCCTACGTGACACCACTTGAAAAGCATTTGTCGCAAACGATTCCACTAATCACCATCACAATACCCCACCGTGGATCCTCTCTCTCGTCAACCCACAAGAGGGCCATCCATGCACTCACACTTATCTTGAGGCTTTTAGTAGTATCCATTTACTTGTCTATGAACCGTATAGGTGACCAAGTAGTCCTTTACATGACGCGGCTATTCGAATAGTTTATACCCTGCAGGGGTGTACTTCTTCACACACGCTCTCACCACTTACCGCCGTTTACACGATATGTACTCGGCATCCTTCAAGCGGAAGCCCAACGTGGGTGTCGGCCACGACCTGACTAAACACACGAGTCCTGAGTCCAGGTTTATCGCCTATTCGGGTTCCATCCGCAGGGAGTCCGGCCGAGGTTTCCACTAACGGCCCCGAACGATGTGTGCAGGGTTCCCGAGACACCAAACGGGCGAATCGGTACATCAAGACCCGCGTGCCTACCGCAACACAACCCACCCCTAAGGTCAGCGTTACGTGCGGCCCCCAGCATGCTACAAACACCAGAAACTACTTGCAACTCCTGGACTGAGGACAAGAGTAGTTAATAAGTCGAGAGGGTCAATTAAGGATCCCAATGCGTGGTAGTAGCTAAGTCTTAAATCACACACACAGATCTCAGTTCTAAGGGACGGCTTCAATGAAACAACCCACCATGTACTCCTACATGGCCTCTCATCGATACCTTTACAAAAACGTGTTCAACACTTTCACTCTCGAACCCGACACAACCTTTCACTCCAGTTCATCATCCCGATGAGCCGGACTGACACAACTCTAAGCATAGCAAGCATAGCATGGTAGGAATCACAAACATGGCTCAATCAACTCCTACACATACTAGTGGGTTTCATCTAGTTCTTGTGGCAATGACAGTCATGCAAAGGAAGTGGGTTCAGCTACCGCAGCACACAACAGTTTGAATCGCGTTGTCTTAATGCAGTAAACAAGAGCGAAGCGAGAACATGGGTTTGTATCGGAATGATCAATGGGTTGCTTGCACGATGTAGTGATGGTAGGATATCGCCCTTCGCACGGATATTCGGATTATCCTCGGAGGCGTAACCTATCACGGAAGACATACCGAAATAAACACACATGGCAATATGCAACAATATGATGCATGCTATGACATGGCAATATGAATGTGTGTTGGCCTAATGCAAGCTGGAACAAGAAGGGATGAACTCATTTGAATCAAGGATTCAAATGTTAGCTCATTTAAAATAGCCCTAAAGGTGTATTATCTTATTCTGCTTAAACAGAAAGGGTAACTTGTTCTATCATGCATGAAACCTTTACCAATGGATAGAATGGATTTTTCTGATCATTTTTCATATATAAATCTTTGCATTTGGAGTTACAGATTAATTTCTATGAATTTTTGAAGTTTGAACTATATTCTGGAATTTCCTATAACAGAATAATTCCAGTAATTTATTTACTGTGTTAGCAATGCGTCAGGATGACGTCAGGGTCAACGGGGACGTCCAGGTCAAACCTGACTGGTGGGTCCCGCATGTCAGCATAATTAGTTTAACTAAATATTAATTAAAACTAATCCTGATTAGTTACATGGCTGGGCCCCACCGTCATGGACTCGTGAGAGTCAACCGTGGCCCACCCGTGGTCAAAGTCGAATCGGCTACACCGGCGGTTAGCCGCCGCGAGCTTACACTGGCGGCGAGAGTGGGTTTGGCTGTTTCGGCGACCAAATGAGCCGCGGAGGGTGTCTACGGGTGGCTGGGAGCAAGCTGCAGCTCTTGGTGGTGTTGGTTGAGCTCGGGGCGGTCGGAAACGGCGCCGGCGACGACCTAGGCGGCCGCCGGAGTTCGGGTGAAGACGAACTCGAGGCTACGGTGTCTTGATGAGGTGCGTGGAGTGGTGGGTTAGATGCTACACGGTGCGGTGAGCATGATGGACACCGAGAGGTGACCGGTGGGTGGCCGGGAGCACGTCGGCGACGAGCTCCGCGGCGGCGCGTGCGGTTGAGCTCCGTGCGGTCGCTACATGGCTCGGGAGCGAGGGAGGAAAGGAGGGGAAGGTAGCTAAGCTCACGGAGAACTCGAGGAGGCACTCGGTGCGGTCGGGGACGAGCTGAAAGGGGCGGGCGACGCTTAAGGGGATCTCCGGACGCAGCTGGGCTCGAGGCAGGTTGGTGCAGAGGCCTCGGCCACGCTGAGCGCCTGCCTCGGCTAGCTCGACGAAGAGGAGGGCGGCGGAGCTCCTAGACACGACATGGAGGCGCGAGGATTTACGGAGAGCGCGACCACGGGCGACGCAGGCTGCGGTGGCGTCGGCCATGGCGTGGGAGCGCGAGGGGGAGGAGCTGGGGAGGAGGAGAGGTGTCTGAGGGTTCGGGGGAGAGAGAGAGCATTTCGCATCGGTCGCTCGGTGAGGGTAGCGGCGAGGCGGCGGCCAGCTGCGTGGCACGCATGCGGTGCTCGCCGTCGAGCACTGCTCGCTTGCCTGGCTGCCAAGCCACCATGCTGGGCGGCTGGGCTGGGCCGGGCAGTGGCCAGCTTGGGTGGCGCCTGTAAGGTTTTTCCCTTCTGTTTTCTTTTTCTATTTTCTGTAACTTTGTGAATTTTTAAAAAAATACTTAAACAGCTCCAAAATTCACCAAACTGCACCTGGTCCTTAGTTGGAATATTTCTAGCTTGGAACATTTTAGTTTGGAATTATTTGGGCATTTGAAATATTTTATATAATTTAAATGCCCAAACTCAAATACTTATGATTTAATTCAAAGACCTTAGGATGACCTAGAAAATTGTGCACCACTTTTGGCAGAGGCTCAACCAAAGCAAAGGTGATGAGCATTTTAGAAGGGCATTTCAGGTTCATTGAAAATAATTTTAGTGAGCCCTGGTTGGATTCAAAAGGGGTTCTGGGGGTTCTGTCTTCCCCATTTCAAATTTCAGATGGAAGTTAAGCATGATGCACACACTAATGCATGGACTAGCTAGGATGTGACAGCGAGCTCCTCCTTCATCTTGACGTCGCAGACGCCATCAGAAAACGCTGAAATGATGGCCTCGTCCGTCACCTTGGGGATCTTGAGGCGAACGTTGTTGAAGTGCTGGATGTACTTCTGCAAGGTCTCTCATGGCTGCTGCTTGACGGCACAGGTCACCTGCAGTAGGAGGGCGGTCGCAAGTGCCTTGGAAGTTGGCGACGAAGCGGTCGCACATCTTGTCCCAGGAGGAGATCGAGCCCGGGGGCAGGTTCAGGAGCCACGAGCGAGCGCCATCCTTGAGAGCCATGGGGAACCAGTTCACCATGACTTTTTCGTCGCCCTTGGTCGCCTCGATGCTCAGCTCGTAGAGCTGCAAGAACTCCGCTGGGTCGGGGGTGCCGTCGTAGAGAGGAGTCAGGTCTGTCTTGAACTTTCCCGGCCAAGCGACGCTACACAACTCAGGAGTGAAGGCGTGGTAGCCTGCGGTGGCCACCGGGGCCCTTTGCTGATGCGGAGCCTGCCCTTGATGCCCACGCACCGCCGCCGCAGGTGGCACGCAATCTTGTCACGGTGGCACTGGGAGTGCAGGCGCATTCTCTTGCGGCCGGGGAACTTCTTGGCAGCTTCCTTCTTCTCGCACGGGCGCCCGACGCGGTGGGTCGCGCCGGGGGGCCACGTCCCTTGGCGCCAGAGCGCCGTCTTGGTGCAGAGATGGTGGAGGCGCTCCATGAGCCACGTCGCCCGCAGCTGGCGGAGGGTGAGGCAGCGAGAGGGACGGTGCGGTGGAGCCCCTGCGGTGCTGACGAGCTCGGCGATGCCGTCCAGCCAGTCCTCGTGTAGGTCGTCGACTGGGTGGTAGCGCAGGAGCTCACGTGCCATGAGCAGAGCTGCATGCGTGTCCGTGGGAGCGCGATGAGAGTGAGACGACGAGCCGGCTGGGGTTAGCGACAGAGTGGCGGTGCGGCCGTCCCGCCGCAGCAAGGGGTGCAGCAGGGATGCTTGCTGCTCGTTTTCCGCCGGGCCGGTGGCGGCGTTGGCGGCGGGCGACGGGGAACGACCGACGTGGAGGCCCGCCGATAGGGGCGGTCTGAGCAACACGGGCGGCGAGGGCGGCCCGACGCTCAGGGCGGGCTCGACGAGCGTCCTTCATGTAGGAGATGAAGCGACGGGACGTGGATCGGTGGGAGGAAAGCTTCGGCGCACCCCTACCTGGTGCGCCAAAAGTCGGATTTCGGGTTCCAGCAAAACCCTTGAGGTTCGAACACTGGGGTGCGCACGAAGATCTCTCTCTCCCTAGAACGCTCTCACAACAATCACAAGGCCAAGCTCGACGAACCCAAAGAATGAGAGACACAAGAGTTTATACTGGTTCGGGCCACCGATGTGGTGTAATACCCTACTCCAGTGTGGTGTGGTGGATGGCCTCTTGGGCTGAGGATGAACAGTTACAAGGGAAGAACAACCTCCTGAGGAGAGGTGCTCTTGTGTAGTTGAGGATGATCTAAGTGATCCGTTTCCTCTCTCCTCCCTATGGTGGTGGCTAGTCCTATTTATAGAGGCCCTGGTCCTCTCCCCAAATATTGAGCAGGAAGGGATCCAACAATGGCCAAATTCGAAGGGAGACAACTAGTACAAGTTATCCTGGCTAAAGGTGGTCTTCGCCTGCCAAAGGCTCTGGTGGTGACGCCGTCTTGGGCTCCACGGTGACCTCCATCCTGCCGTCATGCTGGTCTTGGTCTCGTTGCACCGATATGGAAACCTTTGCCTGATGCCTCGGGACTCCTGCTTGCGCTTGCCCCTTTAGCACCAAATAGGAAATGAGGACACTGCACGCTGGCGCCTGCCTAGCACCCGCCTGGCTCCAGTCGTCATGGCTTACGTGATATGAACCTCGCGAGGTACCCTTTGCTTTGATCTCTCGGCCCCTCGCGAGCCTGCCTGGTGAGGGTGTCCCCGAGGAGGTCTTGTGTCGTCCGCCTTGCGAGGTTGGCCCCTCGCGAGGGTCTTGAGTGTTTGCTTGTGAAGATGGGCCGCATAGGGCCGTCGGTGGAGCCACGCTGTGGGCTGCAGGCAGGCAAGTCTGGGGACCCCCATTCCCAGGACACCGATATACGGCCTTCCTGACCCCATGCGGGTTGTACTGCTACACTTGCATGCCGTTCGGGCTGCGCAATGCGGGCGCGACCTTCCAATGGCTGATGCACATCGCCCTGGGCCAGTAGCTCGGGAGGAACGCTGAAGCCTACGTCGACGACATTGTGGTGAAGTCTTGGGAGGCGAGAACTTTGATTCAGGACCTGGAGGAGACCTGCACGAGCCTGCGCCAGGTGGACTTGCGGCTCAACCCAGAAAAGTGCTTATTTGGTGTCCCCTCAGGCAAACTGCTGGGCTTCCTCGTGTCCCACAGGGGGATCGAGGACAACCCAGAGAAGGTCAAGGCAATTGAAGACATGAGCCCACCACAAACCCTCAAGGAGATGCAGAAGCTTGCCGGCTGCGTGACTTCGCTTGGACGCTTCATCTCCAAGCTAGGAGAGCGCGCCCCACCGTTCTTCAAGCTGATGAAGAAGAAGGGCCCATGGGAGTGGACTCCGAAGGCTGACCAAGCGTTTCAAGATCTCAAGAGATATCTGACCAGCCCTCCGCTGATGGTGGCGCCCCGCCCTCTCGAGCCCCTGGTGCTTTACCTCGCTGCCACTCCTTATTCAGCCAGTGCAGCTCTGTTAGCGGTTCGGGAAGAGTGTCAGGCCAAGGACACGTCGTGCCGAACCGCGCACCCAGCCGGGGCAGTGCGAGACCCGAAGGACACTGCAGGGGCTGCAGCAATGCCAACGGATGACCCAGCTCAGCAGGATGGCGACCTTAGGCCCGCTGAGGCCCCAATGGGCGACCAAGCTCCGGAGGTCCCATCGCCTCAGGAGGTGCCCAAACTCCGACGGACACGGGCCCCGTTGACGCGCCCGCCCTCGTCGACCACCCAGTGTATTTTGTCAGCACGGTACTGCGGGATGCAAGGGCACGATACCCCATGCCTGAGAAGCTCTTGCTCGTGCTTTTGGTGGCCTCGTATAAGCTACAACACTACTTTCAAGGTCACCCATTGAAGGTCGTCTCGGCCTACCGACTGGAGAGGGTACTCAAGAGCCCTAACGCTGCTGGAAGAGTCGCCGAGTGGAATATCAAGTTGCAGGCATTCCAGCTGGAGTTCAGCACAACCAGGGTCATCAAGGGATCCGGACTCGCCGACTTCTTGGCAGAATGGACGGACGCCTCGGAGCTTGAAGCAGGCGAGGATCGGTCCCTCTCGCCAGGAAGTGAAGCGCCGGGCGGCTGGGTGATGTATTTCGATGGCGCATTTGCGTGCCAGGGCACAGGGGCTAGAGAAGTGCTCATCTCGCCCACTCAGCAGTGCACCTCTGCTTCCAACAGGGTGAGAAGGTCTCCAGCAACATAGCGGAGTACGAATGTCGGGACCCCAATTCTAAGTCACACCGATCTAGCATGTAACACCTCATATCACTTTGCGGCCTCACGCACGGTATTCCCACGGGTGTCGCCTTACCATGGCCCGGGACCGTTTGCGCCTTTTGGCTCACGTATATTACAAAGGTCGCTAGCATCCATATGACAGAGAACCCGGGCCGACATGACTAGTCGTGAACCCAAAGTGGCACTAACTTACGGGGACAGGCATACATGAAACAACATCGAGCATGTCGGTTAGCAGCGTGTGAATCTGGGCTGTAGCAGCTGGGCTAACAGGACTTCGGGAACCCGGGCTGTAGCAGGCTAGCAGGACTCTAGATGTCACCGTGTGACATTTCCCGGAAGGGACAGACACAGGAACGATGTGAATCACATGTCGGCCAGTCTAAGTGTTCCAGAGCAATAGTGTTGGGCTAGCAGGACTCCGGTAAACCGGGCTGTAGAGGACTACCATGGCTCAGTGGAAGCACCAGACTACATTTCCCCATAAGAGAGGCTACCAAGGATAGACAACTAGGTTGTCGAATCCCACACATAGAAATACACATTATACGTACGCAGAACATGCAAGTATGTGCTGTATAACATGGCATCACAACATAACTCAACAACTCATATAGATAAAGGCCCATAAGAGCCACATAACATTTAATACAAACAGGGGTCTCATGACCCATCATTCAGAGCATACAAGCAACAGAAGCATTAAATGTCTGAGTACATACAACTACAAAAGAAAAAGGATGAGAAGCCTAACTATCTACAAGACCCTCCCAAGGGTACAGATCGTAGCTGAGGTAACAAGCTACTCGTTGAAGTCCAAGCGGAACTACTAGTGAGACATATGTCTCATCTGCAAAACATAAATAAAGCAAACGTGAGTACAAAGGTACTCATCAAGACTTACGTCAGATCCTATCATACATGCATTAGTATCAAGGAGGCAATGTGGGGTTCAGCTTCAAAGAAGCCAGCTTTGACTCAGTGGCTAACCTATTCTACGACTACGAGTTACTTCTTTGATGTAAGAAAGCACACACGAGTCCACTAATCACCACCTCAATACACCACTATGGATTCATTCCCGTCTCACTACGAGAAGCCCTCCATAGCACTCACACTTATCTTGAGCATTTTAGAGTATCCACTTCAAGTTGTCTATGTACCACGTAAGCAACCAAGAATTCCATAACCGAAGACACGACTATTCGAATAGATCATGATAACCCTGCAGGGGTGTACTTCTTCACACACGCTCTCACCACTTATCACCATGTACACGTCCTGTATCTTGGCAACCTTCAAGCGGAAGCCTGGCGAGGGTGTCGGCCACAACCTGACTAACCACACAAGACTCTAGACCAGGTTTATCGCCTATTAGGGTTCCATCCGCAAGGAGATCCAGCCAGGGTTTCGCTCACGGCCCCAAACGATGTGTACAGGGTTCCCGAGCCCACCATCCGGGTGCCACTCGGTACACCGGGCCACGTGTGCCTAGTCTGTCCCAAGCCCACCCTGCCAGGTGCCACTTGGTAGAAAAATAACACTACCTACAAACACCAGAAACTAGTTGCGACTCCTGGACAGAGATCGAGGTGATTTATAAGTCGAGAGGGGCACTTAAGTATTCCAATGCGTGGTAGTAGCTAGTCATTGGACAACATACACAAAATTCAGTGCTTAAGGACGGTTCTAGTGAGACAACCCACCATGTACTCCTACATGGCCTCTCACCGCTACCTTTACCAAATCGTGTTCACACACTTAACTCTCAGCATCAGAAGATATCATAACACTCCAATCCATTCCCAATGAATCAGACCTGACACAATTCTAAGCAATAGCAGGCATGGCATGGTAGGAACACAACATGGCTCAATCAGCTCCTACACATGCTAGTGGGTTTCAACTATTTACTGTGGCAATGACAGGTCATGCAGAGGAACGGGTTCAACTACCGCAACATAAAGTAGCAGTTGAATCGTTGTTGTCCTAATGCAACAAATGAGAGCAGGAGTGAGAGGGTGGGATTGTATCTGAATGAACAAGGGGGTATTGCTTGCCTGGTAGATCAACAGAGGGGCACTGCTTCACAGACAGGTACTCTGGAACACTCTCTGGAGCAAGACCTATCGAGAAGGAACGATGTCGGCAATCAATACACAAGCATATGCAACAATATGATGCATGAACATGGCATGAATATGTGATGTTGTTTGTGCTAATGCATCTAGCATTCATTTGGTTGAAGTCCATTTGAACCAAAGGTTCAAATGCATCTCCAAAATAAGCTCTTATAAATGACATTTAAATGTTTTCACTTATACAGTAGGAATAAGTTGGTTTGTCATGCATGAAACTAGTACAGATGGATATATTGGATTTTTCTGATAATTTTTCATATATAAATTATTTCAATCTGAGCTACGGTTGAGTTTCTATGAATTTTTGAAGTTTATAACAATTTCTGGAATTTCCTGATTTGTTTTAAAACCAGAAAATGAATAACTGCGTCAGCATGACAGTGGCATGACGTCAGCGAGTCAAACGTGGCTGACCGGGTCAAACATGATGTGTGAGGTCCACATGTCAGTGTCATAGTTAATTAACAGAGTTAATTAATCCTAACTCCAAACCTAACTAAAAAGGATTAGTGGGCGCTGGGGCCTAGTGTCAGTGTCTGTAGGTGGGGGTTTAGTGCTTAATTAAAATGCCATGTTAGCCCGCCGGACTTTTGGCCAGCAGTGACAAAAACCGCGGCGGCAACCCGCCGGACTTGCGCTACGAGCGGCGGTTGGACGCGCGGAGACCACCGGGGTGTAGCCCGTCGTCGTCCGCATCCAGGGGAGCAAGTGGAAGGCTGCGGGGGCGCCGGAGCTCGCCAGAGCGGGGCTCGAGGCGGAGGCCGTAGTTCGGCTTCGGTGGAACCACGGCTAGGGGCGTCGGAAGAGCAGGAAAGAGGGGGAGTTTGATGGCGGGGCTCACAGCGTAATCGGCGGAGGTGTCAGCGGGCTCGGGGAAGGTCCGACAAGGGCAGAACGGCGACGGCGATCTCGGTCGGCCGGAGGTGAAGATGACAGCGATGGCAGCTCCTCGGGGCTTCCACATCGCATGGTTCAACGGAGTGGTAGCAGACGACGGCGCGGAGCTTGCCGACACGGAGAGAGGGCGAGGGGGAGGCGGTAGCTATGACGGCGGTGAGCTGCAGCGACGGCAGCGCTCGGCCGTGAGATAGAGAGATCCAGGGGAGGGGGAGGAGCGAGAGAGGTGCGTGGCGGCGCGGGGCGGCGCGTGGCGTCGTCCAGGCCGTCCAGGGCAACGAGGGCGTGAGGCAGACAGGCAGGAGGAGGCCGGACGCGTGGCCGCGCGCACCGAGCACGTGCCCCTGTCCTCCTGGCGCGAGGAAGGGGACGACTGGCACGGCCAGCTGGCTGGGCCGGCCTACCGGGCCGCTGGGCCAGGCCAGGCCGAAGGTAAGCACATGTAAGCGTTTTTTTCCACTTTTCTTTTCTTTTCTATTTTCTGACATTTGTTTTGTCTTAATAATAATACTAAATCATTTCATTTTCTTCTGACAATTTTTGCAGGGACCTAAGGGATTATGCCAAAGCCCCTCACCAAAATTCAGACTTTTTGGACATATATAAAATATATAACATATATATATCCAATGCAAATAATTATTGCATTAATTCCAAATGGCCAAAATAAATATTTATGAGCTCCTAAAAATATTGGTTTGAATTTTACCTCTGACCAATATTTTCAGAGAGCAACATGAACATTTTCTTGGACCTTTTTGGAGCACTTTTTATCTGGGTCATTTCTAGAAATGATTTCTGAGGGTTTCACAAATCCCCATTTCAAATTTAAATGAAATTTAAATATGATGCGAACATGAAGGCTAGCCTAGGTCATACCAGAACTAGGGATGTGACAACTCGCCCCCACTCGAAAGAATCTCGTCCCGAGATTCAGGGGTCGATGGAAAGAAGGTGGGGTACTCCAGTCGAAGATGATCTTCTCACCCCTAGGTAGCTTCTCTCTCAAAATGATGAGACCACTGAACCTTGAGAAACTTGATGTTCTGACGTCGAGTAATACGCTCTGCTTGATCAAGAATGCGAACAGGGTACTCTCGATATGTTAGGTTATCTTGGAGATTAAGTGTTTCGTGGTCCACTCCATGGATGGGATCCGAGAATCAACGCCTGAGTTGAGAGACGTGAAAGACATCATGAACTCGAGAAAGATGTGGGGGTAGTTCCAACTTGTAGGCAACCTCTCATCATTTGGCGAGAATGCGAAAAGGACCAATGTAACGAGGAGCCAACTTGCCCTTGATACCGAAATGATGGGTACCCTTTAGAGGAGTAACCCGAAGGTAAGCCTTGTCGCCAACCTCATAAGTCATTTCCTTATGATGACGGTCATGCTGACTCTTTTGACGAGATTGGACTGTTTTCACGAATGATGCGAACTTGCTCTTCTGCCTCCTGGATCATATCCGGTCCAAAGAATTGTCTTTCACTGGTTTCTGACAAGTTCAAAGGTGTTCGACATCTTCGTCCATACAGAATCTTGAAAGGAGCTGTCTTGAGACTGGATTGGTATCTATTGTTATAAGCACACTTGGCGAAAGGAAGACACTTCTCCCAATCCATACAGAATGAGACAACACAAGCTCTAAGCATGTCTTCGAGAATTTGATTGACCCGTTCCACCTGACCACTTGATTGAGGGTGGAAAGCGGTACTGAAGGAAAGATGGGTGCCCATGGCAGTTTACAAACTCTCCCAGAGATGAGAAGTGAAAAGACTACCACGGTCCGAATTGATCTCTAGAGGGACACTATGAAGTGACACTATTCGAGAAATATATAAGTCAGCGAGCTGACTAGCAGTGATACTCTCCCGAACACGTAGGAAGTGAGCCACATTGGAAAGACGATCAACCACTACGAAGATAGCGTTATTCCCTTTCTTGGTCCCAGGAAAACCGGTGATGAAGTCCATACCAACTTTATCCCATTTCCAATCAGGAATGGCTAAAGGCTGAAGGGTGCCAGCAGGCCTTTGATGCTCTGCCTTAACGCGATGACAAACATCGCAGTTAGCAATAAACTGAGCAATTTATCTCTTCATCCTAGTCCACCAAAACCTCTGGCGTAGGTCCTGATACATCTTAGTACTACCGGGATGAATCGTGATGGAGATTCATGAGCCTCCTTGAGAATTAATTGTCGTAGATGCTGATTCCTAGGAACCACCAAGCGATTCTCAAAGAAAACAACACCTCGATCATCCATAGAGAAACAACCAACAAACCCCTTATTAATGTTTCTCTTGATCCGGGAAATTCCCATATCCTGCTTCTGAGCAGATATGATCTGATCCACAAGAGTAGGTTTCGTCACCAAGGTAGAAAGGAATCAATGAGGAGAAATGTGAAGGTTCAGCTTACAAAATTCCTCATGAAGAAGTGGTTGGCCTTGTTGCAACATAAGATTGTTGCAATAGGACTTACGACTTAGCGCATCAGCCATGACATTGCCCTTGCTTGGGGTGTAGGTAATCCCTAAGTCAAATCTGAGATCAACTCCAACCAATGTCTTTGCCTAAGGTTCAAATCTGGTTGGGCGAAGATATACTTGAGACTCTGGTGATCGGTCTAAATCTCGCAATGTCTACCAAGAAGATAATGTTGCCATGTCTTAAGTGCATAGACTACGGCTGCAAGCTCTAGGTCATGTGTAGGATAATTATCCTCATGTGGATGCAACTTGTCGGTGTTCTGGGAACGGGGGTCCCCAGACTTGCCTGCCTGCGGCCTGCGGCGTGGCTCAAGGGGAGGCCCATCACGACCCATCTTCATCAACACAAGCTCAAGACCCTCGGCTGGGCGGTGACACGGAGCTTCCTCGCACGGCCTCATCGGTTTGGCTCGTGAGGAGGCGGAGAGATCAAGGCGGGGTACCTCACCAGGTGCCCATGACGCAAGCCATGACGACCAAAGGCGTTAGGCGGGCGCCAGCCCGCGCAGTGTCCTCCTTTCCTCTTTGGTGCAAAGGGAGCAAGCGCGGACGAGAGCATCAAGCAAAGGCATCCGTTTCGGTGCAACAAGACAAAGACAAGTCCAACGGCAGGAAGGAAGTAATTGTGGAGCCCAAGCTGGCATCACGACCAGAGCCTTTGATAGGCGAGGACCAACTTTAGTCAGGATAAGTGTACCAGATGTTCCCCTTCAAAATGGCCAATTGTTGGCGCCCTTCCCGCTCAATATTTGGGAAGAGGCCCAGGGCCTCTGCCTGTATAAGTAGAGCTAGCCACCATAGTAGGGCAAATCAAATTGGTAGCCAGAGGCATCTGGAATCAGTAGAGAGAGTGACTGAACTTCCCCTAGCAGTTCATTGCACCAGCCAGGAACAGACCCTCGCGAGGCTGTTCTTCCTTGTATTGTTCATCACCATCAGCCCAAGAGGCAATCCACCACACCACAAACTAGAGTAGGGTATTACACCACAATGGTGGCCCGAACTAGCACTACTAGAAAAAGGGCTATAGATGGGATTGACACTAATGGCGCACCAGAGAGCTGGTGCGCCATTAGTATATGCTAATGGCGCACCACAATCTGATGCGCCATTAGAGTTTATACTACTAATGGCGCACCGCAAAGGTGCGCCATTAGTATCAAATTTTTTTAACTAGCGCCTGTCCAAACATACTAATGGCATCCCGCCCAAGTGTGCCATTAGTAGTTGTAACTACTAATGGCGCACCATCTTTGTGGGTGCGCCATTAGTATAGAAATTTTTTTGAACTCGCGCCTATCCAAACATACTAATGGCGCATCCCGACAGGGTGCGCCATTAGTAGTTGTAATTACTAATGGCGCACTGTGCGGTTGGTGCGCCATTAGTATATTAATTTTTTTTGAACTAGCGCCTATCCAAACTTACTTATGGCGCATCCTGCCAATGTGCGCCATTAGTAGTTGTAACTACTAATGGCGCACCAGCCTGCTGGTGCGCCATTAGTATAGAAATTCTTTTTTTGAACTTGTGCGCTTATCCAAACATACTAATGGCGCATCCTGCTTAGGTGCGCCATTAGTAGTTAACTACTAATGGCGCACCATGCAAGAGGTGCGCCATTAGTAAGTGGGCAGCAACAAGATATTTGGGGCAGCCTCTCCTACCCACACACTCACTTTCTCCCACTTCATTCTCTCCACCTCCTCCTTGTCTCGGGTGCCTCCTCTTTGCACCTCATTTCCACCATAGATTCATTCAAATTAAGTGGTTAAATTACCTTGTTTTAATAGGTAAGTAAGGGGAAGCTATATTTAGGTTGTTCTCCCTACAACAATGTGCACATGCACTTTTTACGGCCTAGCTAGATCTATGTATGTTCTGGTGTTGCATATGTTTGTGGTGTTGCATATGTGTTTGTGTTTGGAGGTGTACCGTATTTGAAATGCGATAGTTGCCAATATTTTGCGGAATGTTGATTCATTTCCGTTTCGGCGAGAATTTTGGCATTAAGCATTCTTTTGGTCCTATTTTTAGGGAAAGTCATGCCAAATTTTTATTTGGTTCTAAAATATCGCTTTGCTCTACCTCAGCGACCATGGTCCGCACGATGACCGAAGGCATCGTGAATAGGTTTTTGAGGTCCGCGAAGGCCGAGATGCTTCGAAAGAACGAGACGGAGATAAGATGTCCGTGTCGAAGATGCAAGCTGAAGAGCCTTATTGCGGACCCGGATTCCGGGCAGTTGCGGGACCACCTGCTGTTGCGTGGTTTCATGGATGGCTATTGGTGGCAAGGTGATGAAGATGACTACGAAGTCGTCCATGCGGGCCGGGCAAGAAATGAGGAAGGGCAGCAAGACAACCACCGCGGCTCGGGCGAGGCGAAGACGAAGAATCCCAAGGAGATGATCACGACGGTGTGATGCTGTACACGATCATCATGTAGAAGATGCAGGACATGATGATAAGGAAGATGCGGAGCAGGCGACGGGCATGATCATGAAGATGATGATGCCGGCGAGCGCACGACGCTGGACCATCGATGGGCCTCGCGGGACCCTAATATTCAAGAGCTGCTTCTCAAGCTGCGGATACTTATAACGCAAGAGCTGCCGCCCGAGAGAAAGCCAAGATGGATCAACTTGAGTTAGACGCGGTTACTCCATTGTATGAAGGATGCAGGCCGAGGATACCCGCCGAAAAGTAACGCTCATGGCTCTGGAGATGAAGGTAAAACACAAAATGACCGGCGCATGCTTCGACGAGAACATGTCATTACGCACGAACGTCTTCCCAAGGGGAACAAGTGCCCGACCAGTTTGGAGGAGGCGAAGAAAATCGTGTGTCCTCTCGATTTACCGCCGTGAAATACCATGTGTGCATGAACAATTGCATCATTTATCGGGACGAGCACGCGGAGTCTACCATATGTCCGGTGTCGGCGTCACTCGATACAAGAAGAGGAAGAAAGCTCCTCGAAAAGTGGTGTGGTACTTTCCGATCACTCCTCGTCTGCAGCGCTTATTTCGCGGACC
Organism: Aegilops bicornis; assembly: GCA_021605145.1. Lineage (NCBI taxonomy): Eukaryota > Viridiplantae > Streptophyta > Magnoliopsida > Poales > Poaceae > Aegilops > Aegilops bicornis. The sequence goes on along the minus strand of CM038672.1, from coordinate 332,273,873 downwards.
CTAAGGTAGCAAAGCTCCTGCGTTGCACCTTGGATAGGGAGGAGAAGAAGCGGGAAGATGACGCAAATGATCCGGAGATAGATAAAAAAGACAAGATGCTGAGTCACCCTAAGGATGCGAGCCAGTGGCAAGCATTGAACTTCGAAGACTCAGAATTTGGGAACGATCCAAGGAACATCGTGCTGGGCGCGAGCACCGATGGAGTCAATCCGTTTGGCAGCCAGAGAAGCACACATAGCACCTGGCCTGTGTTTGTGTGGATGTACAACCTTCCCCTGGTTGTGCATGAAGAGGAAGTACATTCACATGAGTATGCTAATTGAAGGGCCGAAACAACCAGGAACGACATCAATCTGTATGGGGCTGCTGAAGCAGGAGCTTGACACGCTGTGGAAAACGCCAGCCAATACGTGTGACGCCGCAGATAAAGAATATTTTCCTATGAGAGCCGCACTTCTCACGACGGTGCACGATTATCTCGGTTACGGATATCTCGTGGGGCAGGTAGTCCACGTATTTTCTGGATGCGTAAGGTGCATGTATGACACAACGTACGCCAGCTAGATAGAGATCCGGGTCTTCGAAAACCGTGTTCATGGGACATCGAAGGTGGCTTCGGCGATGACCCGTGGAGGAAACGCAAGGATCTGTTCGATGGTGAAACCGAACCCAAAACGCCCGTGTCTGAGGAGCGGCGAGGAAATAGACAAGCTGTTGAAAAATTGGATAGACTGCCCACCGCCGGAAAGAAGCAAAAGGCGCCAGAGCCGAAAGAAGCGAAAAGGCGCCAGAGCAGCTGTGAAGGTATGGAAAGCGAGGTCTGTTTTACGGGACTTGCCGTCTTGGAAGATCCACCGTGTGCCTCACAGCCTTGATGTCATGCATATCACGAAGAACGTGTGCGAGAGTCTGCTGGTACCCTGCTCAACATGCCGAGAGGACCAAAGATGGGCCGAAGCAAGGGCGGAACTTGAAATCAATGGGCATCGAGCAGAGCTTCACGCTATATATGATGATGATGATGATGATGATGATGATGATGATGATGATGATGAAGTGACGGGACACAAAAAGTCGTCGCAAAGGCAAAAAGGCCAAGAAGACCGGAAATGACTACCCTCCCGCGTGCTTCACTCTAAATCAGGAGGAGATCGAGCAGTTTTGCACCTGCCTCCTAGGAGTAAAACTTCCTTATGGTTACGCGGGGAAGATAGGCAGATACCTAGACCCAGCGAAGCAGAAGTTCAGCGGGATGAAGTCTCACGACGGTATCACGTCGCTGATGATGCAGATACTTCCGGTTGCAATCCATTGGGATCATGGACGCGCACGTCCGTGAAAGCGCTATTTGGCCTATGCAACTTCTTCGACGCCATCTCGGAAGTCGATTGGCGTGAGGCAACTCGAAGGCTACAGGAAGAGATCGTGGTGATACTATGCGAGCTTGAGATGTACTTCCGCCCGCATTCTTCGACGTTATGGTGCATCCGCTGGTCCATATAGTGGAGGATATCATCCAACTCGGGCCGACGTTCCTGCACAGCATGATGCCGTTCGAAAGGATGAATGGTGTCATCAAAGGATACGTTACGCAACATGTCACGCCCGTAAGGAAGCATAGCCGGGCTTTTCGACCGAAGAGTGCATCTCCTACTGCACGAATTATCTAGGCATCGAGAACCCGTTGGTCTGCCGTCAACGAGCACCTCGGCAGGCTCGCTGGATGGGGTCACCGTGAGGGTCGCCCTTGAAATGCATGTCGACTTCGAGGGTCGACTTCGCCGACTTTGAAAGAGCAAACCTAGTCGCGCTACAACACATAGACATGGTCGATCCTTGGGTGGTAGAGCACAAAACCTTTATTAAAAGACGTACAATGACCGAGGCCAACAGAGGACGGACGGAGATACACTCAAAGAGCACAACTCATGTTTCACGCGTTGGTTCAAGCATAAGCTTCTGCATTACCCTTTACATGAGGATTCTTCCGCGGAAGAACAACTCATATTCGCCTTGTCACAGGCGCCGAGCACAACCTGATGACCTATGAGGCGTCACGATATCAACGGCTACACATTCTACACCGAGGCCAAGGACATGAAGAGCGATGGTTATCAGAACTCCGGGGTAACGATGGAATCCTACACCGGTAACGACAAGGACAGATACTACGGAAGGATCGAGGAGATCTGGGAGCTGAGCTACGCTGGAGAGAAGGTCCCGATGTTCCGTGTCAGATGAGCCAAGAACGTCATAAAATAAGACCGGTATTTCACCACCATGGTTATACCCGAAGCCAAATCCAAGACCGCATGGTATAAGCGTCACCGCCAAAAATGAGCCATGGGTATTGGCTTCCCAAGTGGACCAATGCTTCTTCATTACCGACCCGCCAAAGCCCGGTCGTGTTGTCGTGAGGAGAGGCAAAAGGAAGATCATCGGAATGGATGGAGTAGCCAATGAGCAAGACTTCGACAAGTACGGGCGACCGAGGATCGAACATGACGACGATGATGAAGTAGCAGCATACACCACAAGAAGAAGCAGGACCACCCTACCTAAAGGACGTCCGTTCCACGGAAGAACTCCATTTGCGAAAAAGAAGGGCAAGAAGATTGTGAACAGATAGCTAGCTAAGATCGATTGTATTTAAATCGTAGCCTTCATTTCTCGATTGTATTTCATGGGTACTTTTTGAACTATCATGAATATTTTTAAATTTCATGGACACTCGATCTCGATCCCCCTCCATCTCGATCGCTATCCCACCTCGCCGCCGACCCCCCGCAACCTCGATTCCCCTACTCAACCGCCACGCCCTTCAACCCCCGCACCCAGCACCGTCTTATAAAAAAATTAGTATCAAACAGCTTTTAAATACTACTGTCTTATAAAAAATATTACAGTTATTATTTAAACAAGTTTGAACATATTTAAACATAAATAAGTATCAAACAGCTTTTTAAATGCTAAAAAAATTTGTGGAGCACAGGAGTCGAACCCAGGACCTCCCGGTGTGAGAACTGGCTGTCGACCGGTCGAGCTAGTAGAGTGGGCTTGACATAGATAGGTTACGGTACTACATAACCTTTTGGCTCGAGTTGAAATAAAAAAATACTAATGGCGCACCACGGTGAGGTGCGCCATTAGTATGGACATGCTAATGGCGCACCACGGTGAGGTGCGCCATTAGTATTGTGGCCCCCCTTCGCCCGATCCCCCCTTCGCCCGATCCCCCTTCGTCCGATCCCCCTCGCCAGTTCTCTCCCTCTCGATCCCTCGCCGCCGCGCCGCCCCTCGCCCTCGCCCTCGCCCTCGCCCTCTCCCTCCCTCGCCCTCTCCCTCGCCGCCCGGGCGCCACGGGCCAGCGCCCGCCTCCGCCTCGACCCGCCCGCCGCCGGGCGCCGCCCGAACCCGCCGCCCGGGCGCCTTGCCCGACGCCGCCCGACCCGCCGCCCAGACGCCGCCGGACGCCGCCCGACCCGCCGCCGGACGCTGCCCCGCCGCCCAAGCGCCGCCTCGACCCGCCCAGCCGCTGCCCCACCTCGACCCCACCTCGACGCCTTGCTTCCTTCTCCATTCCACTGATTCTGGTCAATGTGTGTATGCTTATTGATGGCAAATAACAAAGTTGAATCATATTAGTTTTAGATTCGTTGAAATATTAAGTCCTTAGTTGAAAGGTTGCAATGAGCAGTTTGCATTGTCCATTTGTGCCATTTTCTGCTTCTAATTTTGTTGGTTCTTCTAGCAAGCATCTTTCTTTATGTACTTTACTAACTTAGAACCATTTAAATATTATTTAGGTCAAAAGTCTTCCGACGATTCGTGCTGAAATAGAGACGCCGATTAGTGCTGTTTCCATTAGGAGGATTCCAAGGTATATACCCCAATTCTATTTAAATGTAAATTGGAAAAATCTCTTTCAAAATTTGGTACAATTGCTTGAATTTTTGGAGTACACGAATTATGGGCTAGTGATGATCATATGCACTAGTTACTAGTAGATGCTTCTCGACCCAATTTGAGCAGCAGAGCACTAGCACCAAGCTCGGGTTTTGTTCGTACACTCTGAGATGTAGATGCCTGAAAGATAAACATGTTGTTTGTCTATAAAAAAAACTTAATTACTATTATGGGCTAATGATGATCATATGCACTAGTTACTAGTAGATGCTTTTTTATCCTCAGATTGGCGTCTATTGTTCATAGAAATATATGATTATCTTTGTTGTATAAACTGACTGGCTGCCAAGTTACAACTTACTGGTGAAAGTTCATTTTTTATCGCTGGCATATGAGTGGCGTAAAAGTGGCTAGCCTAAATGCGCATATATGAGCATATAGATCAACAAAAAATAAACCCATTCGGCAAGAACATTTATGCACCTATTTACTAGAAGAATGAATAAATGAATGTCGTGGCTAGAGATCATTACTGTTTGTTATCCAGGAAATACAAAAGTTTGGATTGTTGAATGCATTCTGAATTCTAGCTATACAAAAGTTTTTCCTTCAAATGTGTTTTTCTTCTTCTTCCTGCTTTTGAGTAGTTTTGCGTAAGTTTTCTGAAATGATGATGTATTTTTCTTAATTCAGCGAACCGTGAGATGGACTTAGAAGAAGAAATTGTCTCCTGATTGCGATTGATTAATTAGTATATATGTTGTAGACTTGTAGCATACCTACCTCTATATGGTTTTATATTTCAACTTGATTTCTGAATATTCCAAACCACACGCCAAGTCCTTTCTTACAAGAAGAAGTTTCTCTTCATAACAGTGAACAAAACTACATCAATCAGCTCAGTTCTAGTGCTGTTGGATTTTTTTAATTGGCTTCTTGCAGTTTCGAAAATTCAGTTTATTCGGTTAATGAAAATTCAGTTAATTCAGTTAGGCACACAAATTTCAGAACTTTTGTGTGCCCTAGTACTTGGTGTTTGTAGAAAACCAGGAGTGTCAATGGGACTAGAATTCACTTGTTCTTATATGGGTTTGTAAAACTTGTTCATGTACTGAACTACTAATGCCTTGTGATGCTCTGAATTACTTGTGATGCCTCTGAATTACTTGTGATCACATTGAGAAAGACTTGTAAAGATGATGATCATCTTTAACAGAAAACAATTTGTGATGATTTTGCTAGTTTGCTGGGTTTTGTCTCCGACCATCGTGTCGTGATGATTTTGCAGGTACCCCAAGAGGCCCTTGAGTTTGCCGGAATGTCGATTAACTTCCGTTCCGGCAAATTCGGGTACTCCATATGTCCTATTTTCAGCAAAGGTCATGCTGAAATTTTCCGTGAATTTTAGCATGACTTTGCTAAAAATAGGACATATGGGGTACTTGTGACTAATGCATGGGCCGGGGTATCTTAGTAGTTAATTAAGTAGGATCAACTGCCCCGCCGTACTTGTGACTAATGCATGGCTTTTAGGGTGCCTCGGTGTCGATAAAACTGAAATGATGAAAGCTTAGGCATTTAGGGTGCCTCGGCGTGAAAAACCCTCAATGATAAAAGCTTAGATTTTAGGATGCCTCGGTGTCTACAAACCCTAAAATAAGAGACCATGATCATGTTCCTTGACAATAAACAAATTTTAGACAAAACTTTGTTTATATTTAGAGAGAAACATTGCCCACAACCATGAGGACTGGGGTACTGGCGGCAAGGCATTCTGGGAGCTGTCCCAGGAGATGGAGGAACAACCTCACTTGTATGAGGCCGCCGCCTTCCCCACCGATCCTGAGACCACTGATGGTACCGCCGAGGATGACCCCACTGATGCCACCACTGATGGTGCCGCCGAGGATGCCACCATCGATGATGGCGGGCGCACGCACAGATGGCAGCCAACCGAAGAGGCAACGGAAGGACCCGCGCCCGATCGTGCTCCGCACCCTCAAGGAGGAAGTTATCAAGTGGACTCCAACGGGAATCCAACAGCGCCGAACGAATATTCAAGGGTACTCGCTTCAGCTCGGGTGCATTCTCCGAGCACCGTCTCGATCAACACCGAGAACCCGAGGCATCCTGACCGAGGAATTTGCAACCTCCTCTTCACGAAGCTGCACGAACGATACAAGTTCCCCGCTGAATTCGAAAACACAAGCCTCAAAGGGAATAAAGTGAACAATGCTACCCTCAAGAAGATGAGCAAGGCCCTGTCTACTTGGAAAAGCAATGTGAAGAGAATGATCGAGAAAGGTGAGAGTTATCAGAAGATCAAGGAGAAAAATCCTTCGATCACCAAAGATGACTACAACGACTTCAAGATCAATTGCTCGAGCACCGCAAGCTCCCAATCAAGTGAGTGGGGGAAACAAATCACGGGAGCTGAACATAGGGGAACACACACTCGGTCCCGGCGGTTACTGAGTGGCGGAGCCTATATGGGACAAGGAGGAGGCGGGCGTGCGAGCAAGGCCTACCGCCCCTCTTCGATACATACGGTGACAAGCCGACCAGGAACGTTGTCAGGGCCCGGTACATGAAGGACCCGAAAACAAAGGAGCTTACCACGGATCCGATGACCAGGCAGCTTCGGCTTGTTCTGGTAAGGAATACACCCCGCGTAATTAGCTCCATATGGTTGCATTCTAATTAATGAAGCCGAATTTCTAAATGGTTCACATTCCTTCCTTGCAGCGAAAGCGATGGCGCGGGGTCGACTCGTAGCAACCCTTGGGACACCACTCTAAATAGGGGTTGAATGTAATGAAGAACAAGGATAAGCTCGAAGTCGACGTCACCGGTCGTGGTGGCCGGCAAAGGCTTGTCGACAAAATGGGGTCATACTATACCTGGTGTGCGGAAGGAGAAAAAGACCAGCTCGGAAAGCCGGTAGCGAGAGGTTCAAGAACTCAAGGCACAGGTGGCGCGGATTCGGAGATTGTCCAAGAGCAAGTGGAACAACGACTCGGGCGACAATCACCGCCCTTGTGCCTACTTTGATCTCGGGGTTGAGTGCGTGGATTGCGGGCGGCCAACAGGGGCCGCCCCCGATTCCTAGCTTCACGGCCAGCAACTCGCATAATGCGATGGCGGGGCCATTGGTGCCTCTGGCGGAGGCGACATTGGTGTCTCCGGACGCCGCACGGGAGCTTAATGCACCGGTGTACGCCCGCAGCACCTCTGCAGCAAGCGGCCCCTCCGTCAAATGCATCGCCCGCCGTTGGCGGTGCCTCTACATTAGCCGAGCTCGACGCCATCATCACGGTAACTAATTAAGCCTCTCGGCCGAGGACTTCATCTCCTTGCCTTTGGACTGGGCATCCCCGACGCCCTACATGTTTTCGCGGGCGCCGCCGATGTTCCGTGCACTCTCCTCCACTACGTGAACAACGAGTTGGTCGATGTCGCCAAGGGCAAAATCGTTCAACCGGGCAACCTTGTTCCACGGTACCAGATGCCACCCAACTTGTTTAGGGTTCAACTGGTTCGGTGCTGCCAGCTGCGATGACTTGTTACCTCCGAATCGACCCGTCGGGCCGACGATGATGACGTGATGACCCTCGGCCGCCTGAGCTGGCCCCTGCTTTGGCGAAGAGCCAGATTCGTTTGGGGCGGGGACACCACCCCAAAGACAACACCGCCCGGTCGTGCGGCCGCCAAGTCGGCCCCATGGCAAGACCGCCAGAACGGTGCCGGACATCCCTATGCCACTGGATCCAAACATGCATATGGCACAGGATCGTAACGACGACGCATTTACGACTATGATACATTTGGCAACGTCGATCAGTACTTTGCCGAGCATGGGTGCGATGGCGACTTCATGGGGCCTCCTTCTCAAGAACCAAACCCAACAAAAGACGTGTGCGATCTAGCTCGTACTGCTGGAGAAGCCAAGTTGCAACAGCGCCGTCTGGCGTTCAGCTCTCGGAGACGCCTCCACCTGCCGACTTCACCGAGCCTCGGATAGGCGAGGTGCGAAATATTATCAGCCCCAACACACTCAAGAAGGCGGTCTGTGAGCAAAACTCGGTCCCATTACAGGAGAAGAAGAAGGCACGCAAAGAAAGACTAAGAAGGGTGCGAGCCAGCCGCACCGAAAGTACGATCCGTGCTCGTGACGGGCCACCTTCACCGCAGGATATCTCGAGGAGGGTGCATGTGGCGGGTAGGGCGATGCTACCGGCAAATATGCTCAATGCTGCAACCGGTGCTATGCGGAGTCTGCATGATGTTGTTCTTTCTTTGGAGAAGCTGCGTCTCGTGGAGAAGGATGTGGCATACCCGGTTTTCGCGGCCAAGGTGCCAGAGGGCAAGGGCTTTGTGGATAACTCCATCGGGCGTACGATCGCCCTGCGTTTTGATGACATCCACGCTATGTTGAACCTTCATCCGCTGCACTACACCTTCGTTCGGCTATTTTCGCTGAGTATGGAGATGCGGATCATTCGCGACAAGACCCCAGACATCGTGATAGTCGACCCTTCTACATGCGTGCCAAGTTCTTGGGCAGCGCTGGGGACCGCAAGTCGCGAGTTCTTACCTCGAAGGCGCTATTCGGCAAACCAAGATAAGGATAACTTCCTCGTGCCTTACTTTCCCGAGTAAGTCCTCCCTCAACCGCCCGTAACATATGAATTCTTACATTTCGATCGTTTTCTTTTAACATTCCGTGTTTTCTGCGGTGACACACGTTGCACGCTCATCCTCCTAAGCCCCAAATATTCCATGGCCACGTATTTCGACCCGGACCGTCGATTCGAACGTAGACTACACAAATGTCAAGAAGGTTCTTGATGATGTTCTCCCGGCCACGCCAAATCTGGAGGCACCTTCACCAGGCCTATTCGTAAGCACGGCAAGCACGTGTTCTCCCACAATACGACGTTACGCTGCTCGTCAAGCAACCGCGGCGTCGAAGGGTGCCTACTACGCCATCCATCACATGCGGGCGATCGTGCGGGACCATCATCAACTTCTGCTACCGAGTAAACTCCAAGATTGGGCCGCGGCGTGTCGGCAATCCAGAGGCGGACCTCCGACAAGAATTCTTTCGCATCCAAATGGAGTTTGCGGAAATCATCCATCAAGATGTCCTTCGTACCTCGGGGCAGTTCTACCTCGTAAATCAACCGTCTAACAAAGTGACATCGACACAATGCTACAAATGCAGGATGACAACGCCTCGTTCTTTCATGACTCCCACGATAGACGGCGGCTTCATCCACGCTCCGTCCCTTGAGTCGAAGTTGTCTAGTTCTGAAACATCGATTGGCTCATGTTGTAATTAAACTTTAATGAACTTGTAGTATGTCTCTTTGGTTTCGAGAGTCGTTGAACTTAGATGTAATCGATGCTATTAATGTCTTGCTTTTCTCTTCCGATCGTTCTGTTGCATACTTATATATTGCTTATGTATTGTCTGTTAATTTGTACTAATGTTTCATTTGGCTAGTGCATAGCGATGCCGGCGTATGTCGTGGTACAAGGGTAAGCTTCCGGAGTCTACGACGACTGGGAGGAGTGTCGGAGACAGGTTCACCGATTCAGCGGTAACAGTTACAAAGGGTACACCACTAGGGCCGAGGCCGAATCTAGATACGCCCGCTATCTAGCGGGAGAGGGGAGGAAGCGTTGGAGGAACCGGATGAAGACGAAGTTTCATCGTGATGATGCTCATCGTGATGACCGCAGCTCTCTTCTATGTGATGGTAGTTTAGATGATCGATATCGACTTGTAATGTGAAGACAAACTCGCTACTCGCGGTCTCGAGACTTGTAATATAATGTTCTATCTTTGTTCGGTCTTTTTCAATTCGGAGACTAATATGATGAATTGTATTCGAGACTAATATGATGAATTGTATTCAAAGACTAATCTTCTATTGTATCGATGAATCTATTGTTGATGTGTGCTGTCTATATGTTGTCAAATTATACATTTTGTAACCTGTGCAACAAACCGAAAATAAACAAATAAAAAAACGTAATATTCATACTATGGGCGCTTCACATGATAGTGCGCCATTAGTATGACAAAGCATACTAATGGCGCATCACTTGTCAGTGCGCCACTAGTATGCCATGGTTACTAATGGCGCATCATCGGGTGGTGCGCCATTAGTATGCCGCGGTTACTAATGGCGCATCCAGAGGTGGTGTGCCATTAGTATGCCAAAGCACCTGGGTATACATGCCCCCTCGGAGGCATACTAATGGCGCACCCTCTCATATACTAATGGCGCACCAGGTGGTGCGCCATTAGTATACCAGATACTAATGGCGCACCACCTGGTGCGCCATTAGTAAAAATTACTAATGGCGTGCTATTAATGGCGCACCACAGATGCGCCATTAATAGCCAAATTAGGTGCGCCATTAGTAGTGGTTTTTCTAGTAGTGTAGTATAAACCTTGCATCTCTTGTGTTGTTCTTTGTGTAGTTTAGATCCAAGCGAGGAGGCGGGGTGCAGGTAGGTAGAGGGTGAGATCTCCGCGCGCACCCCAGTGTTCGAACCTCAAGGGTCTGCCAGAACCAGAAATCCGACATTTGGCACGCCAGGTAGGGGTGCGCCGGAATTCGTCTTCCGCCGCCCTGTTCTCCGTCGACCACCGCATCCATGTCTGATGCTCGTCGGGAACGAGAGCAAGCATCGTTCCAGCGTCCCTCCGTGAGGCAAGACGGCCGCACTGCTACCCCCTCACTCGCCCCGGCTGGTTCTTCGTCTCGTGCATTCCGCGCGGCCATGGAGGCTCGAGTTGCGCTCATCGCGGCAAACGAGCTCCTGCGCTACCGTCCTGTCGACGACGTCTACGAAGAGTGTCTCGGCCGCGTCGCCGAGCTCGTCCGCGCCGCAGGGGGCTCCCCCGCGCCGTCCGTCCTGCTTCACCGCACCCTGCACTGCGCGGGCGACGAAGCTCCGGGGGCGCCTCGGCCGCCTCCCCCTCAAGAAGGTGCCTTGGCCCCAAGGCGCGTGGTCCCTGGACGGGACCCGCTCCGTCCGGCGCCAGCACGACAAGAGCAGAGCTGCCAGGAAGTCCCTCACCCGTAAGAAGCTGCCCGAGTGCTCCCCGCTCCAGCTCGTCGCGACCACGCTCCTGCTCCGGCACGTCAAGACCCCGCGCTGCTCCCAGCTTTAGCGGATGGGGACCCGCAAGACCAAGCTCTTCGTCACCCAAGGCCTCCCGTGGCCACAGCAGGCTGTCGTGCCTTCACCACCGAGCTGCGCAGCGTCGCGTGGCCCGGCAAGTTCAAGCCAGACCTGCCTCCTCGCTACGACGGTACGGCCGACCCCGCGGAGTTCCTCCAGCTCTAAGAGCTAGGCATCAAAGCCACCAACGGAGACGAGAAGGTCATGGCGAACTGGTTTCCCATGGCGCTCAAGGACGGGGCCGGCACCTGGCTCCTGAACCTGGCTCCCTTTGCACCTGGCTCCAGGCACGATCTCCTCCTGGGACGAGATGCGCACCCGCTTCATCGCCAACATCCAAGGTACTCGTGACCGGCCACCCGCCGTGAGCGACATGCGCCAAGATCAAGCAGCAACTGTGGGAGACCTGCAGAAATACATCCAGCGCTTCAACAACGCACACCTCAAGATTCCCAAGGTGACCGAGGAGGCCATCATCTCCGCCTTCTCCGACGGTGTGTGTGACATCAAGATGAAGGAGGAGCTGGCGACGCATGAGGACTTGTGCACTTCCTTGGAGTTGTTCAACTTGGCGAGCGAGTGCGCCAGGGCCGAGGAAGGGCGTCTCTCTCTCCTCGAGCTGCCTGCCGCGGACCCAGCAGAGAAGAAGCCCAAGGCCAAGGATGTGAAGCGCAAGGGGGCTGCCGTGCTCGCGGCAGAACTGGACACCAAGCGGGGCAGAGATCAGCCCAACTCTTCCAAGGGCAGCCGGTACTGCGTGTACCACGACCTCCACACCCACAACACCAACGAATGTCAAGAGCTCCGAGCCGTGCGAGAAGGGAGGATCGGCCGACGTCCCGACCGCAGCGACCAGGGCTACGGCCGAGGAGGAGGAAGGAACGCAGGATGCTGGGAATACCGCGGCCCTCGCCAAGGGTGGCGCGACCAACCTCGCGAGGATCGCTCGCGGGACCCGCCTTGCGAGGGAGGCTGGAGGGATCAGCCTCGCGAGGATCGCCCGCAAGGCAACGCAGGCCTCCCTACTCTGCCACCGCAGCCAAGGAGAAATGAAGACCATCATCAGGACGAGGGGGCTGGGGGCTTCCAAGAGCCGCGCGCGATCGCCTGCATCCTGGGCGGAGCTCAAGCCCCAGCCTCTCAACGCATCTTCAAGCAGTTCGCCCGCGAAGTGAATGCAGTGCTCCCCAAGCTCGAAGCCGCACGCCCTCTCAGGTGGTCGGCATGCGCCATCACGTTCAGTTCAGCGGATCAGCTCAAGTGTGCTGCCACAGCCGGAGTTCTCCCGATGCTTTGCTCCCCAATCATCAGCAACGTGCTGGTCACCAAGACCCTCATCGATGGCGGGACAGGGCTCAACGTCCTGTCCTGCGGGAAACGTTCAACAATATTCAAGTGCCTTACAATCAGCTTCAGCCAACCAAGCCTTTCTCTAGGGTCACTGACGGCTCCATGGTCCCGATTGGGCAGGTTCGCCTCCCTGTCACCTTCGGCGCGCGCGACAACTACCGCACTAAGCTCATCGACTTCGACGTCGCCCACATTCGCCAGCCATACAACGCCATCCTGGGGTACCCAGCGCTGGCCAAGTTCATGGCCGTAACCCACCACGGCTACAACGTCCTCAAGATGCCAGGAAGTGGCGGAGTCATCACGGTGCCCCTGCGAAGAGAAAGACGCAGCAGTGCTCCTGGGCGAGCCTTTCAGGCCGCATCACTGGAAGACCCGGATCGCGGAAGCAGGAGGCTTCCCGAGACCGCCCCCAAGAAGAAGAAGACGTCGTCCGGCCCGGCCCCTCAGGAGGCAGGCCCCTCAGGGTCTGCGCCTCCTCAAGGGGAACCTCCTTCTGTCGCATAGGAAAGCGCGCCCGGCGCCCTCCTCAGGCAGGGTTCGAGGGCACCCCCCTGGAGGGCCACCGACCTTGCTAAGGTCACGAGGGAGGCGCTTGGGCACCACTTGGAGGCGTGTTTCAAAGCACGTTTCCTTCAAGAAGGAGCGAAGCGAGGAGGGCCGAACCCTTAGGAGTTCATCAGCAAGATCATTCAGGAGCTGCAGGAGTCAAGAGTCATGAGTGGCAGCCGCCACACTGCCGTAGCTCCCCATCCAGCGAGGATGGTGGGCTGCGTCTGCATCGACATACCAGGGATCAACCGAGCCGCCTCAGAGCGCCTGCCCCTCTCGCGTGGCGCCAAGGTCCACCCCACAGCTATGTTCGCATGCCTTACGGCTTGCCGAACGCGGCTACCACGCCGCCAAATACCACATGAGGTGCATCCCGAGGCTCAAGAGCCCAGCGCCCGCAGCCCTGGCGAGATGGAGATGGTCCACGAGGAGCCACCAGCGCCTCCGGAGCCTCCTCAGCCCCCGAGCCTGGGGGCTCGTGGAGGATCGCTCCCGCAGCCCACCGAAGTCTGCCGCACCAACACCCTTTCGCCTTCAACGCTATCGTGTGACGCCTTTCAAGTTTCATTTCCAGCTGGGAGCGCCCCCCAGGGCTGCATTATTCCCAGGTCGCGTGGGTCCATCCCTGCGGCGTGTATCCCTTTTACTTCATGTTCCTAGCTTATCTTGTTGGGGGCGCCCCTCGGGCTGCATCATCCCCAAGTCGCTCGGGCCAGACCCGGCTACATGTATCCCTCTTGCGTTTATTTCGGGTCATGCGTTTGACCCATCATGCTTGTTATTTGATGCCAATCCGCGGCACCTTTTCTTCGTTCATGTCAACCGCTTGCACGTTAAAGGGGGGGGGGTACCTGAGCATCGCGACTCAGGGCTCCTACTGGCTCTCCAGCCCTCACCCTCTGGCCTTGTCCACGGCATCGCGACCTGGAATACCAGTGACGGCTGAGACCAGCTCAAGGGCCGGGACCCGAGGACGGAGAGCGCCGGCATCTAACCAAATCTGCAGGAACACAACGCAAGATAAGGCCCAGTGCCAGGTGCAACCCGCCTTGAGGTAGGGCCCCATGAGTCCCCCGCTGGCTCATGGGTGCCCGGATACACCTCGTCAGGCCCTACCGTGCTGGGCCACGTGTCGAGGTGGTCAGAGCACACCCCGGGGCTCCTCCCGGAGGGGAGCCCCTCCCACGCACTGCAGTGGAAGCACCATGCTCCGCTGGCCGACGACACTGCCGAGGAGCGGCTATGCCCTGCACATACGGAAGCGCTATGCTCCACGCTGGTGATAAACAACTGAGGGTGGCCCCCGGGCTGCATCAACCTCAGGGAGCCCAGAGCTCAGTGTCCGGCCTCATCGCAACGCCTCCCCTCGGGAGTGCCGCGCGAGGGGGCTGGGCACGGGGGCTGCGCCTGGGTCACGCCCAGACGCACGCCACCTAGCCAGGCCCCTCGGGCCTGGTTCGTCGCACGTCCCTCCCCGAGCGGAGCCAAGGTACGAAGGCCGTTTGAGCGTCAAGGGGGACTCCTGAGCATCGCGACTCAGGAGCCTAACTGGTCACGTAGCCCCTCACTCCTTAGTTCCGAAGGCTAACGGTGGTTGAGGTATGCTTGGGGCCGGGCTCTGCAGACGAGAACGGTAGATCCACCCACATCTCACCTCCCTACTTGTTGTTCGTGGTGCCAAGGGGACTCCACGAGCATCGCGACTCAGGAGCCTAACTTGTCACGTAGCCCCTCACTCCTTGGTCCCGCCCTGGTTTCCGGTCGGGCTAACGGCGGCTGAGGTATCTGTGAGGCGGAGCTCTGCCGTGGGAACATAAGCAAGTAGGAAGGAAAAGCGCAAACTTCAAGGAATTTCAAAGCAAATATTATAGTCCATAGATGTTATCACAACGCCAAATGCAAGTTTAAACGCCTCCCCGAGGCATGATACATGTGCAGGAATGAAAAGCAGAACAGGAGCCATAACGGAGTCACTTGTCAGTGGTGGAGCTGCGCGGATCGGGTTCGCCTTGCGGAGCCACAGGGTTGGCGCCCGCTTGACTTGGTGTCAAGGCTCGGAACTTCCCAGTGAGCCTCCGCGACGACCCTTCACGGCCTCGGCAGCGGCAGCGCAAGCTCGCCGCTCAGCTCCAAAGAGCTGTCGAGGTCGACGTTGGGATCGTGAAGATAGACATGGGTGAGGACCCACGTTAGCGCTGCAGAAGACAAGACACGCGCCTCGGCCTCAGCCGTAGGGCCAAGGCCAAGGGCGACATCTTCAAGAGCGTGAACTAGGAAGGGAAGCAGCTTGGCGGGGCCGTCCTCTGCGCCGGCCAGCGGGCTCTCCAGGCCGCTATCGTAAAGCTCCCTCAGCAAGGTGCAAGCCTTCACCTCCATCTTCGTGAAGGCCACGCAATCCTCGGCAAGGACCCGTGCCTTGCTGTCCTGCTCGACCTTCCTCGCCTCCAACTCTTGCTCCAGCACGCCTAGGCATTCACGGCGCTTCTTGAGGTTGGCGTCCCGATCCTTGACGGCCACCTCGCAAGCTTTCATGCCTTCCTCCTGCTCTTGGCGAAGGCGGGCCTCCTTGGCGAGCTAGTCCTGCAGGCCCTGCAGCTCGCTCTCCGGTACCTTGCAGCGACCTCGGACATCGGCTACCTCCCCCAAGGCGGCGTCATGAGCAGCTTTCGCCCCAAGGACGGCCTGCTTCTCCTCGTCGCAAGCCGTCGAGGCCTGGTCCAATGCCGCCCGGATCGAAGCATCGGAGCGAATCCAGCCAGAAGCCAGCTCCAAGCGCCTGGCCACCAGACGAGGGTCGGCGCCCCGAAGATCCTGCCGCAGCCGATCCAGTTCGGCAGCAGCACGATCCAGAACGGTAGGAGGAGTCGGAGAGACAGCAGCCAGTGGGGTAGGAGGAGAAGGCGGCAGCATGACCACAATATCCTGACGCGGAGCCTACTGCGCCCCAACGGCTGTGTTGGCAGCGTCAGGCAAGGGCACCTCAGGAGCCGCCTGGGCCATGGGGGCTGAGCTCGCCCCAGCCGGCTCAGCCAGGCCTCGTGAGGACGACCGGGCAGGAGAGGCCCGTGCATCGCGGTCACCTTCTTTCACGGGCGGAGGCGCTGCCCCAGACGGAACCTCAGGAGATCCCTTCGGCTTCTTTGCCGCGGGCGCCAGCCTAGCCAAGAGATACAGACGTCAAGCCTCAGCGACAAAACAAGAAATAAGATAGGAATCAAGCACTTACTAGTCGTCGCTCGCGAGCTCGAGCAACCTCTAGCCATACTTGAAGCCCGAGAGCCGGCTACAAGGATCAGCCTCAAGGAGCTCGGGAGCAGGAGGCGCGCCAACGGATCGCGTCGGGGCCGAGGTAGACCCGCGGGGGATAAGCCCGGTTCTGTCCTTCTTCGGGATCAGGGGCAAGCTCCCGCCGCCCTGCTCATCATCATCCTCGTCGTCGTCGTTGCTCGGTGAGAGGCGGAGAACGTGGGACTTGCGCCGAGGGAGGGGAGCCCTCGACTCTCCGTCGGTCGCCTCGGAGTCGAGCCCTCCTTCCCGCTCCCCTTCTCCCTTCTCATCGCTGGAGTCGCCGGAGGACACATCCACCAGGTCCTCGGGAGCCTCCGCGGGCACGGGCCCGTCCCCGTTGAAGACGGGCATGGACTGCACTACTTGCTCCCAGTCATCGCGGAGGAACAGGGGCGTAGGAGCGCCCTCCAACCTCGACACGTCGCCCCCGACCAAAGATTGGAGAACCGCAGCCAGGTCTTCGTCGGCCAAAGACCGCAGGGCTCGGGTGGGGCCTCCACATCGGAAGTCGGTACTGACAAAGCGGAGCCAGCTGATGCTCCAGGAATTCCCTCAACAGCGACGCGCCGGTCAGCTTCGCTGCTGCCATGCTGGCCGGCCTCAGATTCATGTCCATCTTCTCCAACACCGGCCTCGAGCGGGGGTCCACGAGCTCCACTCGAGACCAATCGTCGGAGTGCGTGGGGTGCTCCATGGGCAGGATTAGCCGAGGGTGGATGCGCCCAACATCCACCAAGACCCACTTGCTCCTGAAGCCCTCAATCCTCTTCCCGGGGTTCGAAATGGCGATGGAGCTACCGTACGCGACGAAGCTCGCACACGCAGAAAGGGAACCACGAGAGGTCTGGAGGGAGAAATAGTGGCGCAGCAGGGCCACTGAGGGCTGCACCCCGACGTGAGCCTCACAGTAGTAGGCGAAGATCGCTAGGAGGAGAATAGAGTTCGGGTGGAGATGCAGAGCTTGTAGCTTGTAATGGTGGAGGACAGAGAAGAAGAACTCGGAAAAGGGAGGCATCATACCGGCAACAATGGCGCTTATAAAGAGCGGATAGAAGGTGCTCCCTTGGCCCTCGGGGAGGTCGGAGCCGTCCTTGAACACCTTCGCAGCGTCAATGCCTGGCGCCGCCGCCATCTGGCGCACCCGGGCAAGGCTCGCCTCCAACACGTTCGGCGAGTCCAGGGCAGGCGCGTACCAAGCTCTGGCCGGGGTCTGGCGAGGCGCCATGCCTTGCTAGGGCGTGCAGTCGAAGTGGATCTGAAGATTTTGGAGGCAGGAAGGAGAGGCGCAAGACAGGGGATCTGAGCAGTAACCTGAGAAAGCAAGGGAAGCTAAGCCTAGGCCGACGCCGCTCCTTTATCAACTCCCGCGGTTGCTAAGGCACCCACGTCCAATCAACCGCCAAGCGGCTCCCAAGGCCGCAGGCTATTAGGGCCCGTAGCACTTCGCACTTGCCCTTTCGCTTCTCTGCTCGGCCAAGTCCGGGCGCGCCTTGCGCCCGGGGGCTACTGTCGGCGTTCTGGGAACGGGGGTCCCGAGACTTGCCTGCCTACGGCCTGCGGCGTGGCTCAAGGGGGGCCCATCATGGCCCATCTTCATCAACACAAGCTCAAGACCGTCGCGAGGGGCCAAGCCTCATGAGGCTGGGCGGACGGCTTCCTCGAGCTTCTCGTGCACGGCCTCATCAGCTGGCTCGTGAGGAGGCGGAGAAATCAAGCGGGGTACCTCACGAGGTGCCCATGACGCAAGCCATGACGACCAAAGGCGCCCGAGCGAGGCGCCCAGCCCTTGATGTCCTCCTTTCCTCTTTGGTGCAAAGGGAGCAAGCGCGCGCGATGGCATCAAGCAAAGGCATCCGTTTCGGTGCAACAAGACCAAGACCAGTCCAACGGCAGGAAGGAAGTCATTGTGTAGCCCAAGCCGGCGTCACCACCAGAGCCTTTGACAGGCGAGGACCAACTTTAGTCAGGATAAGTGTACCAGATGTTCCCTTCAAAATGGCCAATTGTTGGCGCCCTTCCTGCTCAATATTTGGGAAGAGGCCCAGGGCCTCTGCATGTATAAGTAGAGCTAGCCACCATAGTAGGGCAAATCGAATTGGTAGCCAGAGGCATCTGGAATCAACAGAGAGAGAGAGCGAATGAACTTCCCCTAGCAGTTCATCGCACCAGCCAGGAACAGACCCTCGCGAGGCTGTTCTTCCTTGTATTGTTCATCACCATCAGACCAAGAGGCAATCCACCACACCACAAACTAGAGTTGGGTATTACACCACAATGGTGGCCCGAACTAGTATAAACCTTGCGTCTCTTGTGTTGTTCTTTGTGTAGTTTAGATCCAAGCGAGGCGGCGGGGTGCAGGTAGGTAGAGGGCGAGATCTCGACGCGCACCCCAGTGTTCGAACCTCAAGGGTCTGCCGGAACCCGAAATCTGACACAACTGTCGAGATGCATAGGCAATCACATGACGATCCTGCATAAGAATGCAACCTAGTCCCTGTCATGAGGCATCACAATAGATGACAAAGTCCTTAGTGAAATCCGGTGGCACCAGTATGGGAGCAGAAGTCAGGCGTCTTTTCAGTTCCTGAAAACTGTACTCACACTATGGGGACCACTCAAACATTTTATCTTTCTTGAGAAGCTCCGTGAGAGGTTTGGCCACTTTGGAGAAGTTTTCAACAAAGCGGCGATAATAACTGGCTAGACCAAGGAAACTCCTAACTTGTTTAACTATTTCAGGTGGAGTCCAATCAAGGACGGCTTGAACTCTCTCGGGATTAACAACAATGCCCTTACCAGAGATCACGTGGACGAGATAGGTCACTTCCGGCAACCAAAATTTGCACTTGGAGAACTTGGCATAAAGGCGGTGCTCTCTGATTTTTTCTAACATAAGTCTAAGATGTCCGGCATGCTCTTCCTCGTTCTTCGAGTAAATAAGAATATCATCGAGGTAAACCACGACGAACTTGTCTAAGTACTCCATGAAGATCGAGCTCATCAAGTGGGAGAAGGTAGCTGGAGCATTGGTTAGACCAATGGACATGACAGTGTACTCGTACTGGACATAACGAGTGACAAAAGCCGTCTTAGGAATGTCCACGTTTCTAATCTTGATTTGGTGGTAGCCTAACATCAAATCCATCTTGGAAAAGACGGAGGATCCAGCGAGCTGATCATACAGATCGTTGATCCTGGGGAGCGGATACTGGTTCTTTATCATGACCAAATTAACGGGAGGATAATCTACAACCATCCGATCCGTACCATCCTTCTTCTTGACGAAGAGAACGGGGCAAGCCTAGGGAGAGGAGCTAGGACGGATGAAACCCTTTTGCAAGGACTCATCGAGTTGTTTCTTAAGCTAGCTAGTTCTAAGGGTGCCATCTTGTAAGGTCTCCTAGAGATTGGAGCGGTTCCTGGGAAAAGATCTATGACAAACTCTACATCTCTGTCAGGTGGGACACCTGGCAGTTCCTCTGGAAAGACATCCGGAAAGTCACAGACTACCGGGATATCTTCAAGGTCTAGAAGAGGGCTTGCATTAAGAGAATAAAGCTGACTCTTTGCAACTCTGGTGGAGACAGTGACTAACTTTCCAGATGGGTGTATGAGCTGAACAGACCTGGTGTAACAATCAATCTTGGCATGATGAGCTGTCATCCAGTCCATACCCAAGATGATGTTAATATCTGTAGACTTGAGGGCTATAAGTGAGGCAAGGAATACAAGTCTGTCAACAAGGATTTCATTACCATGGCTTATTCTGGTAGTTTGCCATCTAGACCCTGGAGTTTGGATTTCAAGCGGAGTTGGCATATCACAAAATGACATGTCGTGCAAATGAGCATAGCCTTCAGAGATGAAGGAGTGAGATGCTCCGGTATCAAACAGAACCGAAGCTGGATGACAATTGACAAGGAGTGTACCAAGAACAACATCCGGAACATCATGAGCGTCTTTAGCTCAGACGTGATGCACACGTCCACGTTCAGTTGGAGATGACTTCACACTAATCATATTGTGTGATGGCTTACCACGGCCAACAAACTTCTCAGGCGGGGGTGGAGCATAGTTGGCTTGAGAGCAGTCACATGCATAGTGTCCTGGCTCGCTGCATGTGAAGCAAGTCCCTGAAGTTGGACGTGGACCCGCATTGGCAAGCGGTCTACCAATAGGCCTGGGTGGAGCATGTAACTGAACTGGGTGAGGTGCCACATAAGATGGCCTCAGTGAATATCCGGGTCGAAGAGCAGAGTTCAGAATCCAAATCCGGCGCTTCTGAGAACTAGAACCGGAGGAAGAAACCAAATCGCGGGTGTGCCTACGAGACTCCTCGTAAGTGAGCTGAGCTATCTCCGCGTTAATGGCCTTGTTTAGAAGAGCCTGGAATGTATTGCAATGGTGCAAGTGGAGATCACGACGCAACTTGGGGTTGAGACCCTTCCGGAACCTAGCCTGCTTCTTGGCGTCCGTGGACACTTCTTCCGTAGCATAGCGGGCGAGGTTCTCAAACTCTCTACTGTAAGCATGAATAGCCATCTTACCCTGTGTGAAACTACAGAACTCTTTTCTCTTGCGGTCAATGAGAGCCATTATCTGGCCAGCTGGAAGCATAGCCTCATAGTTCTGCCACCAAAGACTAGCAGGACCTTCCAGGTGATATGTAGCATAGGTGATCTTGTATCCTTCAGCCACATTCGCGGAACGGATCTTGTGAGTGATACTACGAAGCCAGTCATCTGCATCGAGTGGCTCAATGGAATGATGGAAGGTGGGTGGGTTCATACCAATGAAGTCGGTGATGGAGACCATCTCATTACGATGATGGGCGTTGTTCTCCTCAATCTGTGCCAACAAGAGGTTAGTCTCACGCTTGTTCCTCTCAATTTCTAACATGAACTCTGCCAACGAAGGCTGGTCAGGAGGATCCTCCTCATCCCTACCACCTCTGTGGTTTAGGCAACGAGCAACAGAACTTCGGTTAACTGACGGCATCCTGAGAAGCGGAACCAAGGATGAGGTCAACAACAACTATATGATGCAACATGTAGCACAAGGAAATTTAGTATCTCTCAAACTTCTAGGACAATTTTGGCGGCATAACGGCAGTAAAATGCTCAAAATGTGGCATTCTGCAAAAGACGGGGTAGCACCATACTCAACATCATCACTCAAGGTTCTGAGATATTACTAAACAGGCTACACCGGAGGTACTCGAACTGGGATATGACTCTGATCAACCAATCCTAAGAGACTACGGAGTAGTAACACGTGATCCTGATAGACAGAAGAGGAAGCCTAGTTCCTTAACCCCGTAGGAAAGATAGGATGACTCGGATGAGAAGGGCATGAGGTATAAGGAGTAAAAAGAGCCATACGTTCCCTTCCACAATCAATTCCCCTATATAAGTAAAGAATTTGTAGACTCAACTCGGATCAGTTTGGCTTGGTAATCCTACAGGCAGTCAGGCTCTGATACCAAAGCTGTCGGGACCCCGCTTCTAAGTCACACCGATCTAGCATGTAACACCTCATATCACTTTTCGGCCTCACGCACGGTATTCCCACGGGTGTCGCCTTACCTTGGCCCGGGGCCGTTTGCGCCTTTTGGCTCACGCATATGACAGTGTCGCTAGCATCCATATGACAGGGAACCCGGGCCGACATGACTAGTCGTGAACCCAAAGTGACACTAACTTACGGGGACATGCATACATGAAACAACATCGAGCATGTCAGTCAGCAGCGTGTGAATCCGGGCTGTAGCAGCTGCGCTAATAGGACTAAAGGAACCCGGGCTGTAGCAGGCTAGCAAGACTCCGGATGTCACCGCATGACATTTCCCCGAAGGGACAGACACCGGAACGAAGTGAATCACATGCCGGCCAGTCTAAGTGTTCCGGAGCAGTAGTGCTGGGCTAGCAGGACTCCGGTAAACCGGGTTGTAGCGGACTACCATGGCTCAGTGGAGGCACCAGACTACATTTCCCCATAACAGAGACTACCAAGGATAGACAACTAGGTTGTCATATCCCACACATAGCAATACATGTTACACATACGCATAACATGCAAGTATGTGTTGTATAACATGGGATCACAACATAACTCAACAACTCAGAAGAGCCACATAGCATTTAATACAACCAGGGGTCTCATGACCCATCATTCAGAGCATACAAGCAACGGAAGCATTACATGTCTGAGTACAGACAACTACAAAAGAAAAAAGGCTGAGAAGCCTGACTATCTACAAGACCCTCCCAAGAGTACAAGATCGTAGCTGAGGTAACAAGCTACTCGTCGAAGTCCAAGCGGAACTACTAGTGAGACAGATGTCTCATCTGCAAAACATAAATAAAGCAAACATGAGTACAAAGGTACTCATCAAGACTTACGTCAGATCCTATCATACATGCATTAGTATCAAGGAGGCAATGTGGGGTTCGATTCTGACAAGCCAGCTTTGACTCAGTGGCTAACCTATTCTACGACTACGAGTAACTTCTTTGAGGTAAGAAAGCACAAACAGGTCCACTAATCACCACCTCAATACACCACTATGGATTCATTCCCGTCTCACTACGAGAAGCCATTCATAGCACTCACACTTATCTTGAGCATTTTAGAGTATCCACTTCAAGTTGTCTATGTACTACATAAGCATCCAAGAAGTCCATAACCGAGGACACGGCTATTCGAATAGATCATGATAACCCTGCAGGGGTGTATTTCTTCACAAACGCTCTCACCACTTATCACCATGTACACGTCCTGTATCTTGGCAACCTTCAAGCGGAAGCCTGGCGAGGGTGTCGGCCATGACCTGACTAACCACACAAGACTCTAGTCCAGGTTTATCGCCTATTCGGGTTCCATCCGCAAGGAGATCCGGCCGGGGTTTCGCTCACGGCCCCAAAAGATGTGTACAGGGTTCCCGATCCCACCATATGGGTGCCACTCGGTACACCGGGCCACGTGTGCCTAGTCTATCCCAAGCCCACCCTATCGGGTGCCACTTGGTAGAAAAATAACACTACCTACAGACACCAGAAACTAGTTGCGACTCCTGGACAGAGATCGAGGTGATTAGTAAGTCAAGAGGGGCACTTAAGTATTCCAATGCGTGGTAGTAGCTAGTCATTGGACAACATACACAAAATTCAGTGCTTAAGGACGGTTCCAGTGAGACAACCCACCATGTGCTCCTACATGGCCTCTCACCACTACATTTAGCAAATCGTGTTCACAAACTTAACTCTCAGCATCAGAACATATCATAACACTCCAATCCATTCCCAATGAATCAGACCTGACACAACTCTAAGCAATAGCAGGCATGGCATGGTAGGAAGACAACATGGCTCAATCAACTCCTACACATGCTAGTGGGTTTCAACTATTTACTGTGGTAATGACAGGTCATGCAGAGTAACGGGTTCAACTACCGCAACATAAAGTAGCAGTTGAATTGTTGTTGTCCTAATGCAATAAATGAGAGCAGGAGTGAGAGAGTGGGATTGCATCGGAATGAACAAGGGGGTTTTTCTTGCCTGGAGGATCAACAGAGGGGCACTGCTTCACAGATAGGTACTCTGGAACACTCTCCGGAGCAAGACCTATCGAGAAGGAACGATGTCGGCAATCAATACACAAGCATATGCAACAATATGATGCATGAACATGGCGTGAATATGTGATGTTGTTTGTGCTAATGCATCAAGCATTCATTTGGTTGAAGTCCATTTGAACCAAAGGTTCAAATGCATCTCCAAAATAAGCTCTTATAAATGACATTTATATGTTTTCACTTATACAATAGGTATTAGTTGGTTTGTCATGCATGAAACTAGTACAGATGGATAGATTGTATTTTTCTAATAATTTTTCATATATAAATTATTTCAATCTGAGCTACGATTGGGTTTCTATGAATTTTTGAAGTTTATAACCATTTCTGGAATTTCTTGATTTGTTTTGAAACCAGAAAATGAATAAGCTACAAGATGACATAAGGTGGCATGACGTCACGAAGTCAAACATGGCTGACTGGTCAATCGGCGTGTGAGGTCCACACGTCAGTGTCATAGTTAATTAACAGAGTTAATTAATCCTAACTCCAAACCTAACTAAAAAGGATTAGTGGGCACTGGGGCCCAGTGTCAGTGTCAGTAGGTGGGGGTTTAGTGCTTAATTAAAATGCCACGTCAGCCCGATGGAGTTTTGACCGGCGGCGACCAAAACCGCGGCGGCAACTCGCCGGACTTGCGCTACGAGTGGCGGCTGGACGCGCGGAGACCACCGGGGCGTAGCCCGTCGTCGACCGCATCCAGGGGAGCAAGTGGAAGACTGCGGGGGCGCCGGAGCTTGCCGGAGCGGGGCTCGAGGAGGCGGCCGGAGTTCGGCTTCGGTGGAACTACGGCTAGGGGGCGTCAGCGGGCTCGGGGAAGGTCCGACAAGAGCAGCACGACCACGGCGATCTCGGGTGGCCGGAGGTGAAGATGACGGGGATGGCGGCTCCTCGGGGCTTCCCGCGTCGCATGGCTCGATGGAGTGGTAGCAGACGACGGTGCGGAGCTTGTAGACACGGAGAGAGGGCGAGGAGGAGGTGGTAGCTACGACGGTGATGAGCTGTGGCGACGGCAGCGCTCGGCCGTGAGAGAGAGAGAGAAAGATCCAGGGTAGGGGGAGGAGTGAGAGAGAGCGAGAGAGGTGCGGGGCGGCGCGTGGCATCGTCCAGGCCGTCCAGGGCGACGAGGGCCTGAGGCAGACAGGCAGGAGGTGGCCACGCGTGGCCGCGCGCACCGAGCCTGTGCCCCTGTCCTCCTGGCGCAAGGAAGGGGACGATTGGCACGGCCAGCTGCCTGGGCCGGCCTGCTGGGCCGCTGTGCCAGGCCGCAGGTAAGCACAGGTAAGCATTTTTTTTCCACTTTTGTTTTCTTTTCTATTTTCTGACATTTGTTTTGACTTAATAATAATACTAAATCATTTCATTTTCTTCTGACAATTTTTGCAGGGACCTAAGGGATTATTCCAAAGCCTCTCACCAAAATTCAGTTTTTTTGGACATATATAAAATATATAACATATATATATCCAATGCAAATAATTATTGCATTAATTCCAAATGGCCAAAATAAATATTTATGAGCTCCTAAAAATATTGGAATGAATTTTACCCCTGATCAATATTTTCAGAGAGCAACATGAACATTTTCTTGGACCTTTTTGGAGCACTTTTTATCTGGGTCATTTCCAGAAATGATTTTTGAGGGTTTCGCAAATCCCCATTTCAAATTTAAATGAAATTTAAACATGATGCAAACATGAAGGCTAGCCTAGATCATACCAGAACTAGGGATGTGAGAACGAAGGCCTCATAGATAGCCTTAAAGCTTTGGTGGCCCTGGGTGTGAAGTGCCTCACCATCAAGGGCGACTCGCAGCTTCTTGTCAACTTCTCCAACAAGGTATACGAGACGAGGGACGAGCACATGGAGGCATACCTCGCGGAGGTACACAAAATGGAAAAGCAGTTCTTGGGCCTGGAATTGGAGCACATGCCCCGCGGCACCAACAAGGAAGCCGACGACATCGCCAAGAGAGCATCCAAGCGGCTACCTCAAGAGCCCGGCGTCTTCGAGGAGCGGCTCTTCAAGATATTGGCAACACCACCACTTTCAAGGCCGGTGCTTCCTCGGGAAGAGCTCCCACAACCACCTGCCTCGGGGGACCCGGCCTGCGGCCCGACCTCGGAAGTGCGCCTACTCTTGGCGCTCGAGCCTCAGGAGGGGTGTTGGACCAAGGAGTTCAAGGAATACCTTACCCAAGGGATGCTGCCGAAGAAGGACGAGGACGTGGAGCGCGTGGCTCGGCAGGCCACGGCATACTGCATCCAGGACGGTGAGTTATACAGGAAGCGGCTGAATGACGTTTCCCTACGTTGTATCTCCATGGAACAGGGGAAAGAGCTGCTAGCTGACATACACGGCGGGGACTGCGGGCATCACTCGTCGTCACGAACCCTCATCAGTAAGGCGTTCCGCAGCGGGTTCTACTGGCCTACGGTGCTCAATGACATGACTGAGCTGGTGAAGTCCTATGAGGCCTGTCAATTCCACGCCAAGCAGATCCATCAGCCAGCTCAGGGCCTCCAGACCATCCCACTCTCGTGGCCATTCGCAATCTGGGGGTTGGATATCTTGGGCCCGTTCCCTCAAACGCCTGGGGGCTACCGCTACCTCTACGTCGTCATCGACAAGTTCACCAATTGGGTGGAGGTAGAAGCCGTCCGCACCATCCCGGCCGGATCTGTGGTCAAGTTCACCAAGGGTCTCGTGAGCCGGTTTGGTGTCCCTAATGGCATCATCACCGATAATGGCTCGCAGTTCACTAGAAATCTCTTCAAGACATATTGTGCTAACCTTGGAACGCAGATCTGCTACACTTCAGTGGCACACCCCAGGAGCAATGGTCAGGCCGAACGCGCCAACGCGGAGGTCATGAGAGGCCTCAAGACCAAGACCTTCAAGAAGAAGCTCAAGGCCTGCGGTACGGGCTGGCACGATGAGCTCCAGTCTGTGCTGTGGTCCATTCGCACCATCGCCACTGAGCCAACAAGCGAGACCCCGTTCTTCCTCGTCTACGGAGCAGAAAGCGGTTCTCCCTCATGAGGTCAAGCATCGCTCCGCGCGGATCCTGGCGTTTGATGAGGCGCAACAGGACACCATGCGGGGGATGGACCTCGTGCTGGGGCAGGAACTGCCGCTGTGAAGCCACGCTCCGGGCGACAAGATACCAGCAGGCGCTGCTGCGGTATCACAGTCGCAGCATCCGTTCCAGGACGCTCGAGGTGGGCGACCTCGTCCTAAGGCGGGTGCTCTCTAGGGAAGGGCTGCACAAGCTCTCGCCCATGTGGGAGAGCCTGTTTAGGGTCGCCCACGTCTTGAGGCCTGGCGCCGTGTGCCTAGAGGGCAGGACGGGGTACCTATCCAGAACGCCTGGAACATCCAGCACCTCCGGAAGTTCTACCCATGAAGAAAGGCCCGGCGCCTGTGAAGCAAGGCCCAGTGCCTGTGAAGGTCTCCGCTCGTGACACTCTCACGTAATAATGAGTGGGGCTGTACATGCCCCAGAGTCTCAGGAGTGCTGCCCTCGAGCCTCGGAGGCTCCCTCCCATGTCCTAGTGGCAGCACTTAGCTTTGCGCTGATGAGAAGACAAGAAGACTAGATTAGGTGCCAAAAATGGCTTTTCATTTGCTTTCCATAGTTGGCTTGCCCCTCTTTAATGAAAATTTGCTTTCTGGTGTTCCTTGCCAGTTTGATTCCATCGCCTTTTGCCTCCATTCCTGCTTTCGGTTCCTTGTTTCGACCTGTACTCTCTCTCGCCTGCCTCGGGAGGGGGCTGGCAGGTGCCCTCGTGAGGGTTTTCCCTGTTTTTCGTGAGGTACCCTCGTTCGACCTCGTAAGCTGGTGCACTTCTCTCAATCTGTGCCCCTCAGGCACCACGATGCGAAGCGCTAGATCATGGCCAGCGGCGCCTGCGACCAAGGCTCGGAAGAACAAGAGTTTCCTAACAAATTTTTCCAGTTCCTAGACACCTCCCAGGCCAAGGAGGCCTCGCCAGGTACTGGGAGATGCGCGCCTCATGAGGCAAAAACTACTTGAAGCGTGTCAAGCTAAGTTATCTCTACACGCTTACATAAAGCGTTGATGCTGCAGTGCGACACAGGAACAATAAACATAGCATAGCAACTTGGAAACCTTTGTTCGTTGCACGCCCCTACGGGGCCCCATACTTTACTCTCTCTTAATGAAGGAAGAAAAGAAAGAGCAAAAAAAAAGTGGCACGTGCCCCTGCAGCAACTCGCGAGGATGGACCCATGGCGCTCTCCTGAGCTCAGCTAGACCCCTCCTCGCGCTTCACTGGGGCGCGGCGACGAGACGACCCGCTGCCACCCTCGAAGCGGGCGTGGCGGTGTGGCGGCTGGTCGTAGCCGCCGCGGCTGGAGCTGTCGCCGGAGGGAGAATCACCGTAGCTGGGCAACTAGCGGCCAGCGCCGAAGGCAAGACAACCCTCACCCTCATCTCGACCATAGCCAAGTGAAAGGATCGAGATGGACCTAGAGGGGGGGGGTGAATAGGTACAATTACAAATTTTAATTATTACTTAGCAATTTTAGGCAATAGTGCGGAATATGAAAGTGAGCCTAACAATTGCTAATAGGTACGAAGTACTAGGTAAGTAACACAAGCATATAAGTGAGCAAGCACAATATGATGTAAGTAAGTGCAAACCAAAACAAATAACCACAAGTATAGAGTTAGGGTTAGGAATAACCGCAACTCCGGGAGACAAGGATGTATGCCGATGTTCACTTCCTTGGAGGGAAGCTAGTCACCGTTAGAGAGGTGGATGTTACCACGAAGGCACACCAACGCCACGAAGGCTCACCCTATTCTCCCTTTGAGACAACACCACGAAGATGTTTCTCAACCACTAGTGGTAGACCTTGGGGTGGTCTCCAAACCCTCACAAACTTATCCGGGGGTAATCACAAAAGTCGATTCCTCTCCGAAAGACTCCTACCGCCTAGGAGTCTCCAACCTCCAAGAGTAATAAGATCAATGGGGATTTGCTCAAGACTTGCTCAAATCATGAATTCCTTGGGTGCAAAGAAGGAGGAGAAGAGGATCTATCACTTGATCGGACAACTTCTTTTCAAAGCTCTCAAACCCCTTGGGGATCTAAGATTTGGTGTGGAGAGTTGAGAGAGAGTGAGTGAAGTGTTCTAGGATTTGTTCAAAGTGAATGGTCAACCCCAACCCGAGCAAGGGGAAGGAGTATATATATGTGGTGGGAAAAAGGTGACCGTTTGGGGTACAGGATGGCCGGACGTCCGGAGAACGTCGGTCGTCCGGAGGCCCAAATGGGTCCGGACGTCCGACCGTCATCGGACGGCCGACCGCTGTGAAAAGTGTGACCCACAAACCAATGTACAGGATACGGTCGTCCGAACAGGCCCGGACATCCGTAAGAGTGCTTCTGATGTGAAAGTGTCGGACGTCCGGAGAGTTCCGGACGTCCGCAAAAGTGTTTCGGCAAACAGTGTGACTCACAAATCAGTGTACAGGATACGGTCGTCCGAGCGGGGCCGGACATCCGTAAGGAAGTTTCTGATGCGATGGTGTCGGACGTCCGGAGGGTTCCGGACATCCGTAAAAATGTTTCTGTTGTGAAGGTGTCGGACGTCCGGAAGCGTCCGGACGTCCGCAATCAGGAAGGACCGGACGTCCGTAGAGAGCCGGACGTCCGTAGGTAAGGTATATATATACCAGCTTTGAGCAAGTTTTTCACAGATCCATCGATCCCCTCTTAATAGTGCGGGATCCCTATACTCAAGAACAAACCATAAATGAAGTTAACACCTTGTTTCTCCATTCTTGAGTTATATGCTCTTTGTCCCTAGTCATGATCCATGCATACGGTCTTTGGAACACAATCCTGAGATATACTTGATAAACATGATTAGTCCCGAGCATATGTGTTGTCATCAACATCAAAATATGATTCAAGGGCATGATTGCACTTTCAATCTCCCCTTTTTGGTAGTTGATGACAACTCATATGCATACTCATAATAGTAATCGGAAGAATTTGTTGTGGAGCTCAATAACCATAATAACCATAATAAGAATAGGTAGCGAGTAGCGAGAGGGCTCCCCCTCAAACTGATGCCACAATAGTTGGATCACTTCATATAGATAAATTCATATAGATTCACCAAACTCATAACCAACAAACTGATCAATTCATATATCATATAGATTCATAACTAACAAACTCAATAACATAGTTCAACAATCCCATAACATAGTTCAACACACTACTCCTAACATAGGTTTCGATTACATAATGAGCTAGAGTAATGCATATGGATCCTACTCCCCCTTTGGCATCAAGTATCCAAAAAAAAAACAAAGAGGGGAATGATATGATAGTATTAAAGCTCATCCTCATCATCATCATCATGAACACCACTGCCACCAGTCTCGTCAAAGAAATCAGCCCACTCGGGACCGGAGGAAAACCAAAATCAGAAGGGGTTCTGCAGAAGACGCTCATCGTCACTCACATCATATACGCTTTGAGTCTCGCAGATGAGCCTTCAGAGCGTTCTTGGAAGTGACCATGCGAGTGACCACATCGTGGTGATGGGAGCAATGGAAGGTGAACATCTTCATCATGGCTGAATGGGCCTTCCCAAGAAAACGAGCAATGCGCCCAAAGGTTGCATCACTGGAATGAGGATGGTGAGCGTGCGAGGGAAAACTAGCGGCAGTGTGAGTAGCAGTAGCGGGAGAAGGAGGAACATGGTCAGCCGCCATGTGAGGTGGGATGACCCATCTCTCATGTATATGAGTGCGTGCAATGGGAAAGGGAGCTACACTCTCGATAAATGCACGAAGAAAAGGTGCATGAGGAAAAGCCCGCTTGTCTTTGGAAGCTAGCAAGGCGAATCTCATGCCATAGAAAGTGTGGAACATTTATCTTCCCTTTAGGAGATGTGTAAAGGCGATGCATGAGATCAATGCAGATGGCTGCTGAGAACCCTTGTCACCCATCTTGGGATAAATGGTGCGGATGACACACTGATAAATGATGTTGAATGGAAAACGCCAAATAGAGACTTGGTTTAGACCTTTTGTTTTTCAGTATTAGACAAAGATGATATGGGTCTAAGGAGATCCGCATGCAGACCGCAATGCCTTTGGGCTTATGGTTGGGGTCATCTTTGTGGATTTTGAACCCAAGTGTCGGGAAATCCAAGTGCGGTGACAAACTCAAAGCATAAGATGCTGTGAGAGCAAGCGATGTCGGAGGTCATCCATGTGACAAAGTGTTATCGAGAGCAAAGTAACAAGTGGCATAAAACTGATGGATGGCAGCCTGGTTAAAATCGTGTTGAAAGGCGAATGGGGCAGCTAGGTTTGACGACTCAATGAGCTCAATGGCTCCGGATATTTCTCCGGATGAGTGCGAATGTGCTCAAGATCGATGCAAACATGAAGTGACAAGCCTTTAGGAATGACAATCGTGGTGAAGATGTCGGCTTGGACATTCGTATGCAACGACTATCCTGAGAATCCCTAGCAACAGTAAATTGATCTACATCACGACACAATTTGAGATATGAAGATTTGGGGACTTCATTGAAACGCTTAACATGACGGCCTAGTGATAGTGGAGGCTCAAGGGAGATGTGGACGGCATCACCGTGGGGTTGCACGGAGGAGGAGGAGGTTGAAATGTTGGACGACGAGTGCCGGGCTTGGGGGCAGCGACACGAACGCCAATCATCGGGGACGGCTCCACCTCTTCAAGCTCATCCTCAAAATCTGACCCCTCCGAAGAGGAATCACTCGACGAGCTGTGAGGACGAGCGGCACGTTTCCGAGGGCGATCTTCCTCCTCGGAGTCGTCGGAGCCACCACGACGAGACGGACGCACCGGCCCTCCGGCGACTTGCTTGCGTGCGGAGTGCTTGGACCGAGGCATCGTGACCTAGGGGAGAAGGAAAGCGCATGTCAACACCCCTCCATAGACCAGGGTGACAAGTGAAGAGAAAGGGGGGGTTTGCCCTACTAGGCGAGGAAGAGCACGGAGGAGCCAAACGACGTACCGGATCGAAGGACGGACGGGGAGAGAAGCCCCGAGCAGAACGGCAGGACGGGCCGGACGGCGAGTCAGATCCGCGGCGGGGAGACACCCCGGCGAGGGGTACGGCGGCGGGCGGTCGCGAGGAGGGGCCGCACGACAGAAAACGGCGGCGGCGGCGGACTGGAGAGCGTACGGCGGCGGCGGCGGACTGGAGAGCGTACGGCTGCGGGCGGTTGACTAAGAAAACCTAGGGCGCAGTATATATAGACCCGCGTAGAAACGTACGGACGTCCGGGGCCTCCGGACGTCCGGAGTTATATATGCGACCGGACATCCGGAAACAGACGGACGACCGAGTCAGGACCATCAAGAACGGCGATAACAGGTCACTTTTACGGACGTCCGATGGCGTCGGACGACCGGGCATATTGTAAAAAACGGTTCTTACGGACGTCCGAGTCTTCCGGACGTCCGAGGCTTCATTTGCTAGGCCAAACTTGAGTGAACCAGAATGGTTTTCACGGACGTCCGATGGCGTCAGACGACCGGGCATATTGTGACAGAAGCGGTTCTTACGGACGTCCGAGTCCACCGGACGCCCGAGGCTTCATTTGCTAGGCCAAACTTGAGTGAATCCAGAATGGTTTTTACGGACGTCCGGCGAGGCCGGACGACCGGTCGAAAATAACCAGAGTAGAAGATACGGACGTCCGGAGTTTTGCGGACGTCCGGCAGTGAAATACCACACGGACGTCCGGGACCCTCCGGACGTCCGGAGCTAGAAGTTTGGACAGGAGGGCTGATAATGATGATGAGGAAAACATTTTTTTTTCACAGTAAAACTTATTTATGTAGGAAATCAGATCCCACCTTACTCAATCATAAGCATAAACTACTCCATCATATTAAACTATGATAACTTTGAGAGTGCTTGTTCAATTTGTGCATTATGTAAGGTGAGAGAACTCATGAATTGAGTGTCTCCCCCTAAATATATGCCTACATCACGACTAGACATTAAGTTTAAGCATGGATGAGTACTAGATTTCACATAATGTTGTCAAGCTCCAAGATACCAAGTTCACGCCTAAGTCGACAGAACCTTGCTTCATCCAATGGTTTCGTGAGAATATCTGCCAGTTGCAAATCTGTCTCAATGTGATCAATGTGAATATCGCCTTTCTCAACATGATCTCTCAAGAAGTGATATCTAATATCAATGTGTTTGGTGCGGAGATGATCCTTGGGGTTCTCAGCAATGTTGATAGCACTTTCATTATCACATAAAAGAGGCACATGTCTATAGGTGATACCATAATCCTTCAAAGTTTGCCTCATCCATAATAACTGAGTTACTGGCTGGCGGCAGCAATGTATTCAACTTCTGCGGTAGAGAGGGCAATACAATTTTGTTTCTTCGATGACCAGCTTACCAAAGAGCGTCCAAGAAATTGACATGCACCGGAGGTGGACTTACGATCCACTTTGTCTCCGCCCAATCCGCATCCGTGTATCCAATGAGATCAAACTTAGCATCCTTGGGATACCATAGACCCAACTTTGGGGTGTGAACAAGGTATCTAAGAATATGCTTAACCGCTTTATGATGACTTTCCCTAGGGAAGCTTGAAATCTAGCACACATGCATACACTAAACATGATGTCTGGTCTAGATGCACAAAGATAAAGCAATGAACCAATCATAGAGCGGTATTTAGATGGGTCGAAGGGGATACCGTCGTGTCTTCAAGTGAGTGTTATTTTGGTTGGCATTGGTGTCTTACATGGACTAGCATCGGACATACCAAACTTCTCTAGGATATCCTTGAGGTACTTTGCTTGGGACAAGAAAATTCCTTCTTGAAATTGTTGAATTTGAAAACCAAGGAAGAACTTCAAATCCGCATTGAGTGACATTTCAAAATTCTTGGTCATTGAAGCTGCAAACTTCTTGCACAAATGAATGTTAGGAGAACCAAAATGATATCATCTACATAGATTTGGCATAAGATCAAATCACCCTTATCCCTCTTAGTAAAAAGAGTAGGATCGATCACCCCTCTCACAAAACCATCATCGAGTAAAAACTTCTTAAGATGATCATACCAAGCACGAGGTGCTTGTTTGAGGCCATACAAAGCCTTATGAAGTTTATACACATAGTCTTTGTGATCGGGATCAACGAACCCAGGTGGTTGTGATACATATACTTCTTCTTGTAGAGGACCGTTAAGGAAAGCACTCTTCACATCCATTTGATGTAATGTAAAACCATTGAAAGCAGCATAAGCAAGTAAGATGCGAATGGATTCAAGACGGCAACGGGGAAAAGGTCTCACCAAAGTCCAAACCTTCAACTTGTGAGTACCCTTGTGCCACTAACCTTGCCTTGTTTCGATGATTACACCATTCTCATCTTGTTTGTTCTTGAAAATCCATTTTGTTCCAATGACGTTGTGTTCGGTAGGTGGCCTCTTGACTAACGACCACACTTGGTTGCGTTCAAAACTGTCCAACTCTTCTTGCATAGCAACTAGCCAATCGTTGTCTATCAATGCATCTTGTACCTTGATGGGTTCAAAACTAGACACAAAAGAGAAGTGAGCACAAAAGTTGGTCAAGTGTTTACGAGTGACTCTACCTTCCGATATGCCGGTGAGTATTTTGTCAACATCAACACGACCGGCCACTCGTGGCATGATAGAGGTAAGGGTTTCACGAGGTTCAACTTCATGTCCATTGTCCACATCCTCAACATATGGATCATTAATGTGTGGAGGAAGATCTTCTTGTTCATATTGCATTAGTTGAGGTTCATCATCAATGATTGGACTTTCTTGTTCTTGTTCTTGAAGATTGTCATGAGGAGGAGCTTGATCATCCTCTTCAACTTGGGCTAAAGGTATCGGTTGAGCAATAGGGGCTTGTGGTGTTATGAGTGTTGAAGTAGTTTGATGATGTGTGAGACTTCTATCTTCTTCTTCATCATCATGAGGTTCTTGTTCCATAGGAAGAAGTGCACCAACACCCATGGTCAAAATGTCTTGAGAAGAATCTTCTTCACCTACATCACTTAAATCAACTTGCTCCCCATGGGAGCCATTAAATTCATCAAACACCACGTCACAAGTTTCTACCACACATCCATTGGATTTGTTGTAGACTCTATATCTTGTGAGAGTTTGATCCATAGCCAACAAATATACCCTCAATTGTTTTGGATTGAAATTTTCCTAACCTTTCTCTTTTGTTGAGGATGAAACATTTGCACCCAAATACACGAAAGTACTTGACATTTGGCTTGTTTCGATTAGCAGCTCATATGGAGTCTTTTCCAATATCGTGCGGAGGAAAAGCCGGTTTGATGCATGACATGCGGTGTTGACAGCTTGACCCGTAAACTATGTGGTGACTTGTATTCATCCAACATGGACCTTGCCATCTCCACAAGTGTGCGGTTCTTCCTTTCGGCTACACCATTTTGCTGAGGAGTGTATGGAGCTGAATATTGATGCTCAATCCCTTCATCACTAAGGAATTCTTCCAAGGTATAGTTTTTGAACTCAGATCCATTGTCACTTCTTATTGCCAAGATTTCTTTGTCAAACTTGCGTTGTGCTTGCTTGGCAAAGTCAATGAAAGTGATCTTCGTTTAGATCCTTGGACTTGAGGAAAAACACCCATGTATATCTTGAGTAATCATCAACAATGACAAGTCCATACTTTTTCCCACCAAGACTATCCCATGAAGGAGGCCCAAAGAGATCCACATGAAGGAGCTCCAAAGGCCTTGAAGTAGACACAATATTCTTGGGTGGGTGCTTTGATTGATGTTGCTTCCGGCTATACATGCACTGCACACACGATCTTTCTCAAAAGAGACATTTGTTAGTCCAAGGATGTGATTCCCCTTTAAGAGATCTTGGAGATTCCTCATGCCGACATGGGCTGGCCGGCGATGCCATAGCCACCCCTTTGTCGGCCTTGGCCATTAGACAAGTTGCATGGAAGGTGCTCTCTTTCGAGAAATCAACCGTAAAGGTTTCCATCCAACTCTCCAACAAAGGCCACTTCGAGAGTATCTCTCTTAAAGACTTTCACATCCGTTAGTCCAAATAGTGTATCATAACCAATGTAAGCCAATTGGCGGACAGAAAGCAAATGATATTTAAGAGATTGGACAAGCATGACATTTGCAAGAGACATGTCATTTGTGATAGCCACCTTACCCAACCCAAGTACCTGTCCTTTTGATCCTCCACCAAACATAATGCTCATAAATGGTTGAATAGCTTCCATGAAATCGTAGAGCAATTTGCTATCTCCGGTCATATGATTTGTACATCCACTATCAATCACCCATTTTACTCCACCGGAGAAAGCTACCTACACACAATTATTACCGGAGAAAGCATGGAGTAACTTATCCACAAGGAACCTCTTAGTCATGTTGAATCCATCTTGTGTCTTGTCACACTCACATGACTCAATATCGGCAGTGAGTGTCATGAGACGCTCATGGAGTTGATTGGGGGTTTCACCTTTCTCCATACAAAAGTTTTGCAATTTCCCCTTGGCAATTTCATATTGAGCACTCCGGAGGGTAGAGGTGCCAGTTTTGGATCTTACAACAGCTTCCCATAGTTCCTTGGCACTTGTGATGTGTATGAATGGTCTCCTTTGCTTTTCATCCAAGCCTCTCCTTATCCACATGATTGCAGTGTCATTGAGGTTCTTGTCATATATTTCTCTTGGAGTGGGGTTCTTTGGATCAACCACATGATAGCCATACTCCAAGATCTCCAACATCTCATCGTTTCCATGTCGAAGATGGTCCTGCATAGCAACTCTCCACAAAGGAAAATCGAAGTGGCACTAAGCAAAGGAGGACTGCCTTGAGGATTATATCTTGGTTTCTCAACCCGAGGTCTTGCATAAAGCCAAGGAACACCTGGCGTGTTCATTGTTAGGAGGTTGTTGACCAAGTGATGGAGTAGGCACAGTTGGCCTTGAGGCAGCACCACCGAGAGTGGTGCAAGCACCGAGGACAACGTGGCTAATCTCATTTGGACCAAGGCCTCAAGAGAAGCATCATGCTCCTCTTTTTGCTTAGCAAGGGCCGTTCTAGATCCTCCGACGTAAAGGACTTGACTTCAAGAAGCCCCGCCTTTATCCTTAGGATCTACAACAAGGGAGTCCCATCAGGTTCATCTCGCTCTAGGGCGGTTAAGCCACAAGAATAGAAACGCGAGGCTCTGATACCAATTAAAAAGGATCGAGATGGACCTAGAGGGGGGGGGGTGAATAGGTACAATTACAAATTTTAATTATTACTTAGCAATTTTAGGCAATAGTGCGGAATATGAAAGTGAGCCTAACAATTGCTAATAGGTACGAAGTACTAGGTAAGTAACACAAGCATATAAGTGAGCAAGCACAATATGATGTAAGTAAGTGCAAACCAAAACAAGTAACCACAAGTATATAGTTAGGGTTAGGAATGACCGCAACTCAGGAGACAAGGATGTATGCCGATGTTCACTTCCTTGGAGGGAAGCTAGTCACCGTTAGAGAGGTGGATGTTACCACGAAGGCACACCAACGCCACGAAGGCTCACCCTATTCTCCCTTTGAGACAACACCACGAAGATGTTTCTCAACCACTAGTGGTAGACCTTGGGGTGGTCTCCAAACCCTCACAAACTTATCCGGGGGTAATCACAAAAGTCGATTCCTCTCCGAAGACTCCTACCGCCTAGGAGTCTCCAACCTCCAAGAGTAATAAGATCAATGGGGATTTGCTCAAGACTTGCTCAAATCATGAATTCCTTGGGTGCAAAGAAGGAGGAGAAGAGGATCTATCACTTGATCGGACAACTTCTTTTCAAAGCTCTCAAACCCCTTGGGGATCTAAGATTTGGTGTGGAGAGGTGATGGAGAGTGAGTGAAGTGTTCTAGGATTTGTTCAAAGTGAATGGTCAACCCCAACCCGAGCAAGGGGAAGGAGTATATATATGTGGTGGGAAAAAGGTGACCGTTTGGGGTACAGGATGGCCGGACGTCCGGAGAACGTCGGTCGTCCGGAGGCCCAAATGGGTCCGGACGTCCGACCGTCATCGGACGACCGACCGCTGTGAAAAGTGTGACCCACAAACCAATGTACAGGATACGGTCGTCCGAACAGGACATCCGTAAGAGTGCTTCTGATGTGAAAGTGTCGGACGTCCGGCGAGTTCCGGACGTCCGCCAAAGTGTTTCGCAAACAAGCGATGTGACTCACAAATCGATGTACAGGATACGGTCATCCGGCGGGCGGACATCCGTAAGAAAGCTTCTGATGCGATGGGGTCGGACGTCCGGAGAGTTCCGGACATCCGTAAAAATGTTTCTGTTGTGAAGGTGTCGGACGTCCGGAAGCGTCCGGACGTCCGGGCAATCAGGAAGGACCGGACGTCCGTAGAGAGCCGGACGTCCGTAGGTAAGGTATATATATACCAGCTTTGAGCAAGTTTTTCACAGATCCATCGATCCCCTCTTAATAGTGCGGGATCCCTATACTCAAGAACAAACCATAAATGAAGTTAACACCTTGTTTCTCCATTCTTGAGTTATATGCTCTTTGTCCCTAGTCATGATCCATGCATACGGTCTTTGGAACACAATCCTGAGATATACTTGATAAACATGATTAGTCCCGAGCATATGTGTTGTCATCAACATCAAAATATGATTCAAGGGCATGATTGCACTTTCACCAAGGACAAGCACCATGTCGGCGTCGTTGTCCTCGGGGCAGCACCCGACGCGGTGGCCGACTTCTCCGAACACACTCAGGTAGAGGGTCACGTTGCCGTCGTACTTGAAGTGGAGGGTGCACCGCCAGCCCAGACCGCACGCGCGGGAAAACGTCTGCCAGCCGCGAGCCAGGGCTACGTTACCCGTGACAGAGACCTCGACCGTGACCCATGAAGCCTTGCTGCAACAGCCGTCCGCGTCCAGCCAGAGCCCGCCTGGACCCATGGCCGACAGCTCGCCGGCGAAGAAGCGTGGGAGCTGAAGCTAGGTGCCGGCCGGGTTCTCCGTACACACGACGAACTCCGGCAGCACCTCCGCCGAGTGGAAGCACGGCCGGGGAGGCCGTGCGACCATGGCACACCTCGCTTCATCCACGGGGCTTCCAAGACCTAGGAGACTCCCACCACGCGAAGAGGCGATGTCACGGCCGCGAGGGGCCACAGCGGGATCCGCCGTGTGCTTGCGGGGACGGTCGCGCCCCCTCTGGGGCGGCGGAGAGCCGGGCCCCTCCTGGCGGGCTTTCCCCTTCTCTGCGGCCGAGAATCTCTTTGTAGGCACCATGGGAGCAGGAAGAGATGAGCGACAGGGGCTTCGCCCCCTCCTCATTTATAGCGGGAGAATGCCAACCAGCGATCCCCACGATCACAGGTAATGATGATTTCTCTCTGCATGCAACAGGGACTCGTCAAGTCGGGCAGTTGCCGAGGCAGCATGGGGAAGCAGAGACGCCCACGTCCAATCAATCGCCACGCGTCAAGCGGGGCCACAAGCTTTTGGGGCCCGCGACGCTCCACACTTGCCCTTTCGCTTCGCCTCGAAGCCAAGTCCGAGCGCGCCTTGGGCTCGGGGGTCTACTTTCGGTGTCCTGGGAACGGGGGTCCCCAGACTTGCCTGCCTGCTGCCCATAGCGCGGCTCCACCGGCGGCCCTGTACGGCCCATCCTCACCAGCAAACACTTAAGACCCTCGCGAGGGGCGAAACCTTGCGAGGAGGACGACACAAGACCTCGTTGGGGATGGCCTCACCAGGCAGGCTCATGAGGGTCGGAGAGATCAAGGCAAAGGGTACCTCGCGAGGTTCATGTGACGTAAGCCATGATGACTGGAGCCAGGCGGGCGCCAGGCGAGTGCCAGCGCGCGCAGTGTCCTCGTTTCCTCTTTGGTGCTAAAGAGGCATGCGCAGGCGAGGAGTCCCGAGGCATCAGGCAAAGGTTTCCAGATCGGTGCAACGAGACCAAGACCAGCAGGAAGGAGGTCACTGTGGAGCCTAAGACGGCGTCACCACCAGAGCCTTTGGCAGGCGAAGACCACATTTAGCCAGGATAACTTGTACTAGTTGGCTCCCTTCGAATTTTGCCATTGTTGGATCCCTTCCCGCTTAATATTCGGGGAGAGGACCAGGGCCTCTATAAATAGGACTAGCCACCACCATAGGGAGGGGATAGAAAAACGGATCACTCAGATCATCCTCAACCACATAAGTTCATCATGCACAAGAACACCTCTCCTCAGGAAGCTGTTCTTCACTTGTAACTGTTCATCCTCAGCCCCAGAGGCAATCCACCACACCACACTGGAGTAAGTTATTACACCACATCGGTGGCCCGAACCAGTATAAACTCTTATGTCACTCATTCTTTGGGTTCGTCGAGCTAGGCCTTGTGATTGTTGCGAGAGCGTTCTAGGGAGAGAGAGATCTTCATGCGCACCCCAGTGTTCGAACCTCAAGGGTTATGCTAGAACCCGAAATCCGACAACCGGGAACGGCAACATCTCTGACATGAGGGTGAGGATTGGCTCTCTGGAGCAGTCGGCGGATTCCCTTGAATCCCGGCAGCAGTTGCTGTCCAAGGACTTGGAAGTCACCAAGCGTCTCCGGCAAGATGCATAGGATAGGCTGAAGAATCGGGTCGACATGAGCAATCTCGGGATCAAGAGCTTGATTGACATTGTAGAATGTCTTGGCGCCCAAGCTGCGGCGATGGGCATGGACGGCCCAGTCTAGTCAGCTAGCGAGCTGGAGGTCCCAAGTGTTAAGCTGGGGATCTTCTTCAATGAGTTGATCGATAAGCTGAAGGTGCATGAAGAGGGGAGGGCCGAGCATTTAGCGACCAAGTCACGGAGGCTCGCTCGCAATGCCCTCTTCATGGTCTTCAGCAACATCGACTGTCGCCACCCAGAGCTCGATCTTGATGATGGCTTCAAGAAGCCACCAGCTGGTGCTGATGTCGCTGCCGTTGAGGAGAAGGCCACTCCCCACGCCAAATGGGTTCTTTGTGACTAAGCTATTCCACCTAGCCACAGGATCAAGTATCGGGCCTCTGCCGTCTCCACGGGGCCCTGAACATGATATATACTTTGTGTTTAGTCGTTTTATCTCTAGTGTTTATGCAAAACTAATACTTCTAGCAAGGACCGATATGCTTGTGTTCGTATGATAAATTCCTATCCATTTTCTTGATGCGTGCCGGTATCATATTGCCGCGATTGTCGTAAGGGTCCGGCCCTTAACAGTCATCTTGGCGTGGATGCGTTTCGGTAGGTTTTTCCTAGGTAGCCCTTGATGCGGCCTCTCGACCTACGAACGTGGCTCTTGACAGTACGATGGTGCGATCCAAGGTTCCATCGCATGAGGGAGTTCTCGTTAGGAACACTCACTAGAGTTGAGGGATAAACGACTGGAAAAATATGAAACGCATCAACAAGAAGTGATAATGTGAACTTAGCTTTTTTTAAGCTTCCTTTTATTCTGACGGGCCGCGCACGTTCGACACATCCACGGCACTTGGAGGAGTAGAAGGCAATCAGGTGGTTTCTTTGTTCCTGGCAAGGACCGACATGCATTTCTTGCAGCTGGTGGGCGTCGGGGCACGGTGTTGGGCTTCTCTGGTCCTCGTCCCTTTTGCTCCCCCCTTGAGTCAGTGCAGTGGCTGCCGTCGCATGGGTCGTGCCAATGCAGGTAGCCTTGCCGAATTATGCTTGTTGGGGCATCAATCGACGGACTCATACCAGCGCTTTTCTCAGGATTACCAACGGCATGGGAAATACTGGACCGAGCGTCGCTTGGTAATCGTCGACATCGATGATGCCGAGGCTAAAGCAGCTCGACTGCTAACAAGGTGGATGGACAGGAAGGAGGGAGCACGCGCCCACACGTCTTGTGCCCCTTCCTCTTGACGGTGCCCGAATGGCGAGAACACCATACGAGCCGCCGGGATAAATGTCGCGACCGATTCTCCGGGTAAAAATTCCCAGAAAATGGCCCTTGTGCTCACCAGCCCCAGGATAACTGTTAGCTGATGAGGCACCAACTTGTTAAAGAAATTCCAAGCAAAATACAAAATATGTAGTACAAGACCATTCTGGTCTCTGAGTAGAACAAATGGTTCCTAGTGGTTGATGGCGGAAGCGGGTTGTAAATCATCATCGCCTATGGGACTCCATTTCCCACGGAACAGTGACCGAGTTAACTCCTATCTTCGCGTGGCTGCTATCACCGTTTCTTAGGTTCCGGAACTGTCGGCACGGTCGCTCCTCTCCGTGAAAGGAAATCTGGCCAAGACAATAGCCAGGGACAAGCCAGTGAGTACTTTGAATGTACTCGCAAACATTATGGACACAGGCATAATATAACAATGATATGCTGAAAATATCTTATGTTCAAGACGTCAGTCACGAAAGATAAATAAAACTCTGATGCGTGCAAGTATGTTATTTGAGAATATGCAATCATATGGTAGTATTAAAATTAAGCAGTAAATATCATGAAGGACTTTAAAAGAAATGCCACAGTCGGGCGTCTTAGCGACACCACATAAAGGGCTTTAAAAGGAATGCCACAGTCGGGCGTCTGAGCGACACCACATAAAGGGCTTTAAAAGAAATGCCACAGTCGGGCGTCTGAGCGACAACACATAAAGAGCTTATAAATAAACACAAAACAATGCCGCAGTCGGGCGTCTGAGCGACACCACATAAAGGGCTTATAAATAAACACAAAACAATGCCGCAGTCGGGCGTCTGAGCGACACCACATAAAGGGCTTATAAATAAATACAGTGAATATCCAGGAGGTAGAACCACCCCAGGGGTATTCGATAATACCAAAAATATCACGGGTTAGTCCACATCAAAAATAATAATCATAATTATCACAAGTCAAAATCGTGATTCCGGATTTAACTGTTTCACCTCCGAAGACCGACAATAAGACCAACACTTGACCCATCCCAGACTGTAATCCTTAACCATGGACACGGCTATTCGAA
Organism: Aegilops bicornis; assembly: GCA_021605145.1. Taxonomy (NCBI): domain Eukaryota; kingdom Viridiplantae; phylum Streptophyta; class Magnoliopsida; order Poales; family Poaceae; genus Aegilops; species Aegilops bicornis. Next base: position 332,230,851 of record CM038672.1, on the reverse strand, counting down.
TAGGTTTAATCTCTGCAGAGGGTGTACTCTTTACCCACGAGTAACGGATTCCTTTAGTCCATCGAGACTAATTCCGTCTACGGTCTTTTTGTTGAAAACACACCTAACTTGCACACACCAGCTTAACTCACATGTGTCTGGAATCACCTACGACAGTTGTTAAGAAAAACTTTAAGTGGGGAGGCTACAACCTCGACGTGACATGGATACCGCGCGCAAACTAGGGAACAACCCCCTTCGGCTACAACCGAAACACCCATGCTCCCGGACCCGGTGGCATGACTACCGGATGCCTCCAGTATCTTCCACCATGGCCTCTCTGTACGGTGTGTGCTAGGAAAGGGTTGACAACTTACTGAACCGTACCCTACTTGTTGTAGAGACGAGTGGTAGTACGAAACAAGTATGGGGGTTACTGGCACAAGACTCGATCTACGGTCGACTCAGGAGGTTGCAAGATTCCCTGCAAGATTAGTATAACAATGCAAATACTTCAAACTACAGATAGAAACACCACGCGACATACCCCCTCATGCCATACCAGACACGACCGTCTCGACGGAGGACTAGTGACAAGACCGCGTCTACCTAAGACAGAGGCCTTCCCATCTTCCCTCCCGGTATGCATGAAAGGCATATGACGGTGATCTCTATCAAAATCATATCAACTCCATTTGCATGGAATTCATTAACATGCACTCATGAGTAGGAACACATCCTCACATAAAATGACGTATGCTCGTGTCGGGGTGGTGTTGTCACCGTGCTATGCAACACACACAAAAATTTCACGGGGTTCGAATGCTTGCCTTCGTGTCATGGGAAGGCAGGGTGCATTCCAACACATCTTGAAATCTTCAAAAATCCTATTTAAAAGAATATATATGAATTATTACATAAAATCAAAACAGCACAAAAAGTTGTTTTGAAATTTTTTAAAATAAATCTTAAAATAAACTAGACAATATTTGAGAGAGGTAGGAAAAAGAATTAATTTATTTGGAGTTGTATTTAAAAAAATACAGCCGGTCAAAGTTTGGTCAAAATCTGTTATTAAAAATAAAATAGAAAAGAAAACGTTTCGAATATATACGTACACGTCGAAGGTGTAAACTGGAAATGCGCTTCCACTTAACCCACGTGGACTGGGCGGGGTCACTGACAGTGGGTCCAGGGGGCCCACCGGTCAGGTTTGACTATTCTCCCTTCCCTCTTCTTCCTCTGGCCGAACAGAGGCGGGGGCTCCGGCGATCGTCGCCGGCGCTAGGCGGCTCCTCGCGGGCCCCCGAGGGTGGGGATGGATCCGCAAGGCTGGGGCGGTTCTTCCGGTGGTCGAGGGAGTGATGGGGATGGAGGGAATTAAATCGGCGACGAGCTCTGCAGCGGAGGAAGGTTTCGGTGGCGTAGTGGTTTTGGGGCGGCGGTGGTTCCCGATTAAAATTGAGCAGGGGGAAGAGTTCACGGGAGGAAGGTAGAGCTCTTGGTGAAGAGAACGGAGAAGGGGAGGCGCTGATGACGCCGGAATGGCCAGCGCGGTGGCGGCGGCTGCGGTTGCCGGAGATGGGGAAGGAGGTTTCCCCGGGTCGATTGGCTGCCAATGGGGTCCTAGGGAGGGGGTTTTAGACTGCCCTGCGTGCGGAGGCAGGCTCGGGGCTCCTTAAATAGGCGCTGGGTCGGTTCCATGGTGGCCGGGATAAGGTCGCCGGTGACCGCCATTCTGTAGCTTAGGGTGTCGTGGCGGCGACGAGCGCTAGTGGACATGGCTGCGGATGAGCTCGCGCTGTTCCAGGGGGCAGGTGGCGAGCGCTGGAGGCTTGGGGGGTGCTGCTCATGGCGGTGGTGGTTGTGGCCATGGGCGTGCCGCCAAGCGGCTTGCTGGCAACGCTGCAGAGGCGGTCGGGGTTCTTGGCACGACGTAGCGAGAAGCCAAGCGAGTGGCGTGGCTCTGCAGGGCGGTGGCGAACCAGGGGCGTGACGCGTCGGCTCGGGCGCGGCATGTGCAATACGCGTGCTCTGCTCGCGCCCAGAGCACGCATGGAACATGCTCGACGAAATGCCATGGCATGCTACAGGGCTTGGGTGAGGCTGGCACTTAGCAGATCTAGGTTAGGATCGTCTAGGTGCTTAGTAGACATGCTAGATTGCCCGGAGGTGCAAGGTCACGATGCAAAACAAAAATCATGTCAAAACAGATCATGCCCATAAGGTGTTTGATAAAATGCCAAGGGTACTTAGGCATTTCTTGGAGTGGCCAAAACTCCAGATCGGTGTCTCCATGGATGTAAGAGAGGGTGGTGAAGTTAGTTTGCCAAAGGAGAAACTTGCTAGTGCAAGTTTTGCAAAACTACAATTACGGACAGAAAGAAAAAGGCATCACTACATGGACCAAAAGCGTTCCAAAGAGTGCATCCTCCTGGACTTAGGGGTTTGGCGGGGAGGACTACAAGCGTAAGAAAGCTCATGAGTAAAGGAGCAAGTTAGGAGATGGTTGCGTTACAAAACACAAGTCTGGTCCGAGAATGAAAAGAGGTTGGTATACTTAATTTTTCCATAGAACATCACAAGGTTTTTGAATAAAGTTGGATGGCATGCTACCACCGACATCCCATAATTTTGGTGGAGGTTCTAGGAAATATTTAATTAGGCTATAGTGCAAAAGTGTCCTTTGGACCAGATTTGAAAAACAGGTGTAAAACTTAAAATATGAAATGAAATAATTATATTATTGCACACAAGTGATTTAGAGACATCTCATGACATCTCCAAATTTTGGTTGGATTTTAGCTAAATATATCAAATGGTTGTAGTTCAAAAGGAACTCCAAAATTTAACACAATTCATTTTAATGAATAAAGCTCGTGGTGAAGTAATTTAATAAATAAATCTACTGATTAAGAAAATGTTATCTGAGAGCATAGAAGTCCAATATGTTTTGGAAAGCTCCACTTGGAAAAGACTACTTAATATTAAAAGAAGAGTTCTGAAATCAACAGAAATAAAATTTTGAAACTCCTGGCAAAAATTTAACATCAATAACTTGGCTAAAAATTTTGGGGTGTTACAACTACTACCCCCCTTAAGAAAAATCTAATCCTCGAGATTTGCTAAGGGTTGTAAAAAATACTTTTACCTGCTCAAAAGATTATTTTACCCAAGCGGTAAAAGTGGCTACAGTGAGAGGGCAATAAGTGGTGAGTAACTACGATTGTGGGATCTTTGGCTGCGTGGAAAAATCTACGTTTAGGAGCAAAACGAGAGATTTCTACACTGTATATAGATTTAGAATAAATTCTAAATCTTAAAATACGCTGGTCGCACTCGAGAGCACAGTGCTCTCTCCGGCTGACTGGTGGACCCGGGCCCACGGCAGCCTCTTCTTCTTCCTCCGGCTCTTTCTTCTTCCTCTCTCCCGCGCGCTTTCCCGCGCTTTCTCCACCGGCGATTCCTAGCGAATAGGGCATCTAGGCCGTATTGCGGTAGTGCGTGGCGTGCTAGTTGCCGGTGCAGCGTGCACTCACCTCGCGGGCCAGTGCGCTGTCGGCACTGCTCGCGGATTCGCCTCCGAACACCGGCGGTCGGGTGGCGAGCGGCGCTGGTGGACCTCGTCCACCGTACACCGAGCTCGAGCTATAAAACGACCGCGGCGTTCTCCTCTTCTTCCTTACACCTGGCCTCGCTCCTCCTTCTCTCTCCTTCTCCTCTGTTTCTGCTTGCCGGAGCTCGAGACGTGGCTCTAATGGCGGAGGTGGTGCCGGACTGGTACGTGATCCTGCTGTGCGGAGGGCTGGCAGCGGTGCTGGGGCTCTCTGTGCTCCTATGCACGATGATCTTCAATGATCGTCGCGATGCCGCTGCTCGGTTGCTGGCTCTCCGCGGTGGTGGTGACCACGAGGAGTAGGTGCCGGGTGATAACTGTTGTTCGGAGGTGCTTAGTTTGATGCGACACAGTTGCAAAAAATTTGCAAGCGGTGTATGTGTCCGTGTAATTGTGGTTGTGAGCCTGTTGTCGGGGTGCTGCGTGAAATAGAATAGTCTATGCCGTGAGAAAATATACGATCACGGCAACTCGAGGAAAGAAATCTCACTCCAGGATTTCTCGCGAGAGAAAACAGTAATACATTAGAGTCAAACCGCGACAGAGCTACTCACATTAATGATTTACTCGCCGCGAAACTCGGGGTACTAAGCATAAGTCGCAACACATAAATAAAAGTTGCGATAATAAAAACAGCGGTGCATCTAAATTGAAAATGGTAACTGGACGGGGTCCGGAGAAAACGTTTCCGGTACTGGGATACACTCTTCTTCTATCGTAGAAAGTGGATTGAACAGTTGATGAATGTGTCTCTCCTGGTCGGGCCTCAGTGATCTGCCGATGGCGATCTGAGGATTTAAATCCGTGAGGCTCTGTAGATAACCCATCACACGTTGGGTTAAACGTTCTTCAGCGATGACGTACTGGACAAGGTTGGCCAGTACTGGGTCTCTCTCAACTCGTCCATCGGGAAAAGATGTTACTCCCCCGGGTGCTGCACGGCTCGGAAAGTAATAATACCCTCGTTCGCTGGCATAGGGTACCGCGAATCGAAGGCAAGCAAGCGCTTCATACGAAGCAGCTTCTCTGACCATATCTTGAGGTTGGCATAGATTTCCCTCTGAAGGATACCTCCGTTGGATCTTGGTTTGGGTTTACGGGAGGGATGTGCACGGCTGCCCAATATCTTGAGGTGGAAGGGGTGATTCTCGATTTGAACAGCTCGTACTGGGGTGGCTGGGTAGCGCCCATGGTACTGCGGGTAAAATCCCAAAATATCTTGACAAAACTACCAGGGTAGCATCCTGGAGTCCTCGAGATAAACACTAGGGCTCGGCATGGCCAGAAATGGTTGTGAGGATGGTGCACAAGGTGAGGGGTGCTTGGCAAGGTTACTCGGTGGCCTCTTTATAGCACCGGGGCTGGGTCATTTACCGTGGTAAAAAGTAAAGAATTGGCTGGCTCAGCTCGGGGTCAACCACAGATACACACATCTTACTAAAGTGACGTATCACTATGGGTGTTGTCGGGGCGGTTTTTGGTGGCTGCGCCAAGGATAGAGAAATCACACTGCATGCTAATACATCCATGCAAGACTACTATCTAAAACAGATGCACGATGACAGGCTGCGTTAATTTAAGGGATCACAGGACTACAAAGCGATGATACACGGGGACTCGCCACTACTCGAGTGACTTAGTCTACTTCGTTTACATCCAAGCGGGCGTCCCTTGTGGATGTCGAGGCTTCTCCACGGTTCTCACCGTCGGAATTAGCTGGAGAGGGCTGAGGGGCTGCAGGCTCGGGGTAGTGATGATGACCATCGCGGGGATTGTTGACCACAACCCCGTTGGAGTGTGCTCCAAGGAGTAGACGAAGAACTTCTGGGGTCATCAAAGCACCTTGGCTGACGGCTGGGGCTGACCTCAGGGTCTCGATCGGGTGTCCGAACAGCACGACTGGGTTGTCGGCGTTGGGCTCGATCTCCTCTCTCATTGGGCTCGTGAACCAGCTCTCCATGAGCTGCGATCAGATCAATGGTGATTTGATCGAATAGATCCTCTAGCGCACCTACATAGCTCACTAGGTGCAGCAATGCAGGGTCCGTCTCGTGATCACCGTTGGCTACTTGGGGTGGTTTACCATACCCTTCACGCCTTGGGTAGTAGTGGAACGAGCGACAGTTAACTCTGGGCGACAGGTGCCTGAGATGAACTATAGCCTCTCGAGCAGCTAGTTGGATGGCTTGTGGCTCAAAGGAAGTCGTTCTTCCGGTGAACTCAGTAGGCGCTCGGGTGCGAGACCCCTACCGTAGATATGTACAGTGGCCCAGAATTGACGGCTCTCACCACTCATGGGTCCTTGGTACACGACATATTCGGGTGGCTCTTCTAACGCATAGGCACGACGGGTGAGGTTTGCGAGTATGGTTACAAAGCCTCCAAGGTTGGTTGCTGTAGTCTCATGGTGCACTACGGGACCAGGCATTGTGGCTCGGTTTTGGGGTAGCGGCTGTGCTGGGCTGGGTTGAGGCGAGTGTGCCCTTTTTATAGAAAAAGGGGACGGAGTCTTCCTTCGCACGCTTGCGAATGAGACACCTTGGGTGCTGGTCACTGGTGCGTGATAGACGGGCTAGGTTGATAGGTTGGGCACCGACTGCCAAAAGTGTCGGGATCCCTCTATGGCTATTTTGCACGGGAAGCTTGGCTGGGGTTTTGGTTATGGCTTGGTGGGTTGTTAGCCTAAGTTTATTGACCTGGCTAAGATAGGATTAGCTAATGGTCAGCCTGGCTCTGATACCAAGTCTGTCGCGACCGATTCTCCGGGTAAAAATTCCCAGAAAATGGCCCTTGTGCTCACCAGCCCCATGATAACTGTTAGCTGATGAGGCACCAACTTGTTACAGAAATTCCAAGCAAAATACAAAATATGTAGTACAAGACCATTACTGGTCAGTGAGTACAACAAATGGTTCCTAGTGGTTGATGGCGGAAGCGGGTTGTAAATCATCATCACCTATGGGACTCAATTTCCCACGGGAACAGCTGACCAGGTTAACTCCTATCTTCGTGTGGCTGCTATCACCGTTGCTTAGGTTCCGGAACTGTCGGCACGGTCGCTCCTCTCCGTGAAAGGAAATCTGGCCAAGACAATAGCCAGGGACAAGCCAGTGAGTACTTTGAATGTACTCGCAAACATTATGGACACAGGCATAATATAACAATGATATGCTGAAAATATCTTATGTTCAAGACGTCACTCACGAAAGAGAAATAAAACTCTGATGCGTGCAAGTATGTTATTTGAGAATATGCAATCATATGGTAGTATTAAAATTAAGCAGTAAATATCATGAAGGAGTTTAAAAGAAATGCCACAGTCGGGCGTCTTAGCGACACCACATAAAGGGCTTTAAAAGGAATGCCACAGTCGGGCGTCTGAGCGACACCACATAAAGGGCTTTAAAAGAAATGCCACAGTCCGGCGTCTGAGCGACACCACATAAAGAGCTTATATATAAACACAAAACAATGCCGCAGTCGGGCGTCTGAGCGACACCACATAAAGGGCTTATAAATAAACACAAAACAATGCCGCAGTAGGGCGTCTGAGCGACACCACATAAAGGGCTTATAAATAAATACAGTGAATATCTAGGAGGTAGAACCATCCCAGGGGTATTCAATAATACAAAAAATATCACGGGTTAGTATCACAAGTCAAAATTGTGATTCCAGATTTAACTGTGTCACCTCTGAAGACCGACACTAAGACCAACACTTGACCCATCCCAGACTGTAATCCTTAACCATGGACACGGCTATTCGAATAGGTTTAATCTCTGTAGAGGGTGTACTCTTTACCCACGAGTAACGGATTCCTTTAGTCCATCGGGACTAATTCCGTCTACGGTCTTTTTGTTGAAAACACACCTAACTTGCACACACCAGCTTAACTCACATATGTCTGGAATCACCCACGACACCTGTTAAGCAAAACTCTAAGTGGGGAGGCTACAGCCTCGACGTGACATGGGATCACCAAATTTATACCGCGCGCAAACTGGGGAGCTACCCCCTTCGGCTACAACCGAAACACCCATGCTCCCGGACCCGATGGCATGACTACCGGATGCCTCCAGTATCTTCCACCATGGCCTCTCTGTACGGTGTGTGCTAGGAAAGGGTTGACAACTTACTGAACCATACCCTACTTGTTGTAGAGACGAGTGGTAGTACGAAGCAAGTATGGGGGTTACTGGCACAAGACTCGATCTACGGTCGACTCAGGAGGTTGCAAGATTCCCTGCAAGATTAGTATAACAATGCAAATACTTCAAACTACAGATAGAAACACCACGCGACATACCCCCTCATGCCATACCGGACACGACCGTCTCGACGGAGGACTAGGGACAATACGGCGTCTACCTAAGACAGATGTCTTCCCGTCTTCCCTCCCGGTATGCATGAAAGGCATATGACGGTGATCTCTGTCACAATCATATCAACTCCATTTGCATGAAATTCATTAACATGCACTCATGAGTAGGAACACGTCCTCACATAAAACGATGTATGCTCGTGTCGGGGTGGTGTTGTCACCGTGCTATGCAACACACACAAAAATTTCACCAGGGTTCAGAATGCTTGCCTTCAGGTCATGGGAAGGCAGGGTGCATTCCAACACATCTTGAAATCTTCAAAAATCCTATTTAAAAGAATATATATGAATTATTACATAAAGTCAAAACAGCACAAAAAGTTGTTTTGAAATTTTTTAAAATAAATCTTAAAATAAACTAGACAATATTTGAGAGAGGTAGGAAAAGAATTAATTTATTTGGAGCTGTATTTAAAAGATACAGCGGTCAAAGTTTGGTCAAAATCTGTTATTATAAATAAAATGTAAAAGAAAACGTTTGAATATATACGTACCGCCGAAGGTGTAAACTGGAAATGCGCTTCCACTTAACCCACGTGGACTGGGCGGGGTCAGCGACAGTGGGTCCAGGGGCCCACCGGTCAGGTTTGACTATTCTCCTTCCCTCTTCTTCCTCTGGCGAGCAGGCGGGGCTCCGGCGATCGTTGCGGCGCTAAGCGGCTCCTCGCGGGCCCGAGGGTGGGGATGGATCCATAAGACTGGGCGGTTCTTCCGGTGGTCGAGGGAGTGATGGGGATGGAGGGAGTCGTCGGCGACGAGCTCTGCGGCGGAGGAAGGTTTCGGTGGCGTAGTGGTTTTGGGGCGGCGGTGGTTCCCGATTAAAATTGATTTTAAGTCTGTTGAGGCTCCATCACCGAAGGTCGAAAAATCAGTGAGGGAGTGTATCCACCATATATGAGAGAGGATGAAGAAGCCCGACTGTTGCCGTGGGGGTCGTTTCTCCTTCTTCTCCGGGTGCTAGACCTTTGTTATGCACTAGGGGAAGGAGGAGTAACGACCATCACCGATGGTCGCAAATGTCAGAGAGGAACCAGTGAGTGAGAGTCTCCACCACATATGAGAGGAAAAAAATATGTTGTCGTGGGGGTCGCTTCTCCTTCGTTCCCGTGTGCTATACATTTTGGTGTAATGAACCCGGGAACGAAAGGAAGAGCGACCATCACCAACGGTCGAATGTATACACCACGTGAGGTGGGAGTTTTCAAGAAAAAGACTCGACAGACCGATAGTCAACCCATGATGAATAATAATGATCTAATTTAATTTTTGTAGTACATATATTGAATTGTACAAGTTTAATATTTGAATTATGAACGTAGGAAATGTCTTAATCGGACGACGAAAGTCTCCCGGGGGAGTGCAGCTGGTGCAACGACGACCGAGGTTTGTGCGACAGGCCTCGCCTGGACGAAGATCGGCGCTTCAGCATTAAGCTCCAGGAGACCTTCGCTATTGAAACGGTACGCAACGATAGCACGTGTTTTTGTAATTAAGCATGACTTCAACTATTTTAATGTGTAATTTTCATCTTTTACAATTTGAGTAGCTTATCCCATGCCATGCAAGACGCTATGCCTTGGAGAGGATGGATTTTGACGACCATGAAAATTTCAAAACAAAGAAAATTCACCTAAGGACCCATCATGGAATGGATTTTGAAGTAAATCTGTATAATTCTGAGAGCATAACCCATTTTGGTTGCAAAAGTTGGGAAACACTTTGCAAGATGTATGGTTTTTATGAGGGTATGCTTGTCACCATTGATCTTGGTGATCCTGACATCGACCAAGACAATATGGACATTTGGGTCCTTGTTGATACGCTTCCAATTCTACGCTATGTGAGTTTCTCACACATTGTTATTAACTAATTTATATTGTTCATTTCAAAATAGTTGACAGTTTATTTCCATTGACAGCTTATTTTCATTCTTCAAACAATCTGCCAAAATGGTAGACAGAACCTATTACACTGATGGCTCTGAGTTAACTTATCAGGAGAAAAATCATCTGGTCTCATTTTGTACTAATCTTGAGAATTACAATATCTATTATAAAACTCCTCCACATTGTGGTCAATACGGCCACTAGTGCATGTTTTGAACTACGGTAACATCCATGGAGATGCCATGGTAAGATTTTTTACTATTACGACATCCGTGCATCTTTTGCATAAATTTTGTTAAAACCTAACTACATTGCTAACTACGAAGTTATTACTATGTTTTTCCACATAAAATCCCGAAGGATTGTGTGCCTCTGATTTATCAGAATGGTCGCCTTGATGTTTTGAACATACGGTCAGGTCATCCTACGAATCACACCTGTCCATATTGGATTTCTAAAACCAGTGAAGACATGAAAATCAAAGAATGGAAAAAATGTCTGGACAGTCGTAAGGAGGCACCTGGGAGCAACATTGTGCGAAAGGCAAGAATTGGAGACAGGATAATCTCCATTCCCCATAATGGAGAGTCAGGGCCTATCTTGTTTTATGCTATTTTACCTAAGAGAAGGTAGTATGTCCTAGCTAATAATACTCATGATCATGTGCTAAGAAGAACTAAGTAGGATTGGTTAGATGACTATGATGATTTTGTGGTATCGAATAAAAGTTGTATGACCGATGATGATGAGTATATGTCGGGGGTTAGGTGCGACATATGCCAATGGATGGCTTATCATGGTGGGAGCGAGTAGAACGTCGCCGGTACCTGGAAGCGGGATAAGGCATAGACACGTACGCCGGAGAACTTTACCCAGGTTTGGGGCTCTCCGTGGAGATAACACCCCTAGTCCTGCTCTGCGGGGTCTCCGCATGATCACTAAGGCACTAGTGATACAATGGTGCTCCTTGAGCTGTTTGCTAGAGGTGGAAAAAAGCAAGCTAGCTCTCTCCTTTCACTATGGGTGAGTGTAGTTCTAACAAGTTGGGAACCCTTTGCATGGGTGCCCTCGGGGGTTTATATAGGCCTACCCCAGGGGATCATTGGTAATCTTGCTAGGTGTAGGACCCGGCTGACAGTGTCTCTAATCTCCAGCTTCTCCGCCGGCTGCTGGGGCCCGCCGCCTGGTGGGCCCCGTCGACTGGTCACGTATGAAGCAGACTGGCCGCCCCCGCCGCTTGCAGGTCCTGCCGGCTGCTGATCAGTATATCCATGATGCTAATGACGCAGGCTTGGTCGGGGGGTGTGGCTACAGTCCCGCCGCCTACGGGCGGTCACTATAGCCACACCGTGTCTCGTCTGGTTAATGGCGCATGAGCCTCGAGGGAGGCATAGGCCGCCTGCTGGAACCCGGCTTCCCTCAGGCCCGGCTGGTCCGGCTTCTTCCGCCTTCAGGACTCTCACTGCCTGGTAGGGCCCGCCGCCTGCAGGCCGTAACGACAGGCCGTCGTGTGAACAGGGCTCCGCCCGTCAGGGATGACGCCAAGGGGGGAGTGGCAACAGTGCCGCGCCGTCCAGAGATCTCCGCCTGTACGGGGCACTGTGGCCACGCCCGGCCCTGTATTTGGGGGGGGGGGATGGGCTACACTGTGGTCACACCCTGCCTTGTCCTCTTGATGAGGGCGTAGACTTTGAGGGCGCCGCGGGCCGACTACTAGGAGCCGGCTTCTCAGGAAACCGCCTACTAGGAGTCGGCCTGTCTTGATGCCGTCTTCTGGAACTCGGCCGCCTATGGGCAGCCGGCTATTCCTCCAGCCGGCCACCAGAAAGCGGCACTTCCTCTTGATGAGGGCGAAAACTTTGAGGGCGCCACGGGCCGACTGTTAGGAGCCGGCCTCTCTGGAAGCCGCCTACTAGGAGTCGGCCTGTATTCGTGCCATCTTCTGGAACTCGGCCGCCTATGGGCAGCTGGCTATTCCTCCAGTCGGCCACCAGAAGGCGGCATTTCATCTTGAGGCTATGAGGGGCGCAGCCAGCCCCGATGTCTTGAAAGGCTCTAGGTCTCGGGTTAGCCTACCCGTGGCCCATTACTCCAATAGTAGTCCCCGAAGCTGGTGAGGCGCCGTGGCTGAGCAGCCGAGGAGCCTCAGCAGTTTCCTTCTACGAGTGCTCGCGGTGGAGTTTCGTCAGACTTCTGCCTAGCCGCCTGGTGGGAGTCAGCCTTAGCCAGGCGGACTTGTCCAGAACTTCGAATCACGATGGCGGGAACCTGGTGTCTTGCTTGCTAAGCTTCCAGGCCGCCGCCCGTCGTGGGCATGCCACGTGGCGTCGAGTGGCCGGGTCGGCCTGCCAGCCCACGCACGCGATGGGACGCGCCTGCGAGCGGGGCCCGCCACTACCGGACCTTGGGAAACAAGCGGAGTTACTGCACGTGGAAACTCGCGCGATAATGGTGGGAGCGTGTGGGCGTGGGCATAGTCAATTACACGATCCCACGCCCGCCCCCTCGGCTTCGTAGCCCGTAGGACTATAAGTAGGGGGAAGTGGGGGAGCGGCGGAGCACGCGCGCCCCTCCACTCCATTCTTTCCTCCTTCTTCTTCCTCTCGCCGTAGCGCCTCCAAGCCACACCGGGTGCTGCACTGGTTCGTCTCCGATGAGCTCATCTGTCAACCTCAAGCCCCCCAAGGCGCGCTCTAGAGCATGGGATGGCTCCGAATTCCATGAAGACCACATCGAATTTCTCCGCCAGACGCGGCGGCTGCCCGACAAGGACTACGTGAATGTTCGCCTCACGCCGGAGAGGGAGATCTCGCCGGCGCCGGAGGAGGGCGAGCGGGTCGTCTTCCGCTTGCACTGCCTGCGCAGCCTTGGCCTGCCGGCGGGCGGCTTCTTCCGGGCCTTCCTCGGGTTCTACAATCTTCAACCGCACCACCTCACCCCGAACACTGTGGTGTTGCTGTCCGCCTTCATCACTCTGTGCGAAGGCTTCCTCGGCGTCCTCCCCACCATCGAGCTTTGGGGGGAGTTTGTAATGCCCCGGATACAACTTTCCATATTCGTAACTCTAACTCTTGCCTTTTCCGGAGATGCGATATATTATTTCCTCCGTGGTTGGGTTTTTGTCTTTTGTTTTGCATTTTGTTCATGTCATGCATGTCATCTCATAGCATCATGTGCATGGCATCTGCATCTATCATAAAGCTTGCACCCGTTCGTAGTTGCCGCGTTCCCCCCTTGCCTTCGTTGTCCCTTTCGAGACCAACCGTTCATTTGTTGTCCGACCGTTTGAGCCTCTCTGCACAGCCACTGACCACCTTCGCAACCTTACCCGAACCCGACCCGGCCAGTCGTCACCGTTGGGTCCGGATCATCCCCAAACATCTATAAAACGTCTCCGTTTTATTATTCGGGCTACCTAACCTATTTATTTACGACCGCCCGATTATAATCGGAGGGACCGAGATAGCCCCTAACCTAATCTGTGAGGTATATATAGTCCACCCTTAGTCATTTTGGACAAACCCTAAAATCTAGGGACTTTGTCCCGTCGAGCCGCCGCCGCCTACCGTATCTTCCTCGGGATCCAGATCCATCCCTTCCTCGTGTTCACCACCACACCAACCCAAGCCGCCTTCTCCTTCCTCGTTTTCCCCATCGGGTCAACCATCTCCTCTCCCTCGATCCACCCATTCCCGCAGCTCCTCCCCACGGCTTCCAGATCGAGCGAGCTCGATCTCCAAAGAAAGCGCCTTTGGTTGCCCGCAGCTCCGTCGCCGCTGAACGAGTCCCTCAGCCCGCATGGATGCTGTCTCTTTGCACCTCGTCTTCAACCAGCCCGACCACCCGATCCGCGCCGCTTTGCCGACTCGTCTCGGCCACCTTGCGGACCACCCCGCCTCCAGCGCCGGTGATCGCCAGACCACCAGACCGGCCTTCTCCCTGTCCTTCTTCCTCCTTCCCGTGCTCCCCTCCTCTCTCATTTCCTCTCTCTCTGTCCGAGAACCAGGCAGCGATCATGACGCCATGGCGAGGAGCACTCTGCGGTGCGGCCGACCCGCTCCGCCCGGCGACCTGCCGGATCCAGTCGTCCCGCCGCCAAGTGTCACCGTCGACCTCCATCTCTCTCGCATCGCGCCAAGTCCCGCGCCTCGCTTCGCTAAGGCCCTCTGTTTCCTGCATCGAGCAGCACCGGTGGCGCCTCGCTCGACCGGGTCCTACCAGCGTTGACCGCGCCAATCGCCAAGCCCAACTCCTCTTCGCCAGATCCGCCCGGCCAAGCCTCTCTCTGCAAACTGGCCAAAGCCCATGGGTGAGCTGCCAGCGCCTTGCCCTGTTCGCCCCTGTTCCAGATTCGCCCGCTTATGTTTTTTTTTAGTTCTGCGAATTTAGCATTATCCGGAAAAACTGCATATTTACAGATTTCCCTTGTTGTTCATGCATATAATAAATCACAAACCGTGCATCGGATTAAAATGTTTTATATATGTAAAATGCTTAGCATTTCATCTAGTTTCATAATATGCAACTTTCATCCATGTTGAAAATGTTTAACTTGCTGTTTGATTTAATTTGCATAAATAGCATGTTAAATGACTTATTTCATAACTAAATAACCGCAGCTTGGATTTAAATAAATTATATATGTAGATGGGGTAGAAAAATGCCTAGTTTAACATGGTGCACTTTATTTTGCTGTTTAACAACTCTAAAATTATGTATAGGGAAGAACAGTACCAAATCAAAAATATGCACATGAGGTTTTTCGGAATTGTTGTTTGTTACTTCCGGCCTCATTTAAACTTGCCTAGATAGGTAGTTTAATTATGCTTCACCCCTTGCCATGTTTAATAACATTTAATATTGTTGGGTACATAAACAAGAGTGAACTAAATAAATGTTGTGAAGTTTCGTCAATATGCAATTCGTTGCATATTGAGGTCCACTTAACTTGTAGTATTGCTTATTGCACTTCGCCATGCCATGCTCATTAAATCGGACATGCATCATACTTGATTGTGCATCATGTCGTGTTTATGTGATGGTTGTTTACTATGTTATTTGTTTGTTTCCGGGTTGCTTCTCTCGTTAGCTTCGGTTTCATTCCGGAGTTGTGAGGATTTGTTCGACTACGTCCGTTTGTCTTCTTCATGGACTCGTTCTTCTTCCTTGCGGATTTCGTGCAAGATGACCATACCCTCGAAATCACTTCTATCTTTGCTTGCTAGATGCTCGCTCTTTTGCTATGCCTATGCTACGATGCCTATCACTTGCTATATCATGCCACCCGTATTGCCATGTCAAACCTCTAACCATCCTTTCCTAGCAAACCGTTAATTGGCTATGTTACCGCTTTGCTCAGCCCCTCTTATAGCGTTGCTAGTTGCAGGTGAAGATGAAGTTTGTTCTTTTTTGGAACATGGAGATGTTGTTCCTTGTTGGAACATGTTTACTTGTTGGGGATATCACAATATCTATTGTTTAATTAATGCATCTATATACTTGGTAAAGGGTGGAAGACTCGGCCTTATGCAGTGTTTTGTTCCACTCTTGCCACCCTAGTTTCGTCATACCGGTGTTATGTTCCTTGATTTCGCGTTCCTTACACGGGTTGGGGATTTATGGGACCCCTTGACAGTTCGTTTTGAATAAGACTCCTCCAAAGAAGGCCCAACATTGGTTTTACCATTTGCCACCTAAGCCTTTTTCCCCGGGTTTCCATGAGCCCGAGGGTCATCTTTATTTACCCCGGACCAGTGCTCCTTCGAGTGCTGGCCCGAACCGGGCAGACTGCGGGGCCACCACGGGGCAACTCGAGGGCTGGTTTTACTCGTAGGATGACCTATCCGGTGTGCCCTGATTTGTCGGCGCATCGGGCGGCTTTGCTGGTCTTGTTTTATTGCTGCCGAAATGTCTTGTACTCCGGGATTCCGAGACTGATCGGGTCTTCCCGGTAGAAGGAATATCCTTCTTTGACTGTGAGAGCTTATAATGGGATAAGTTGGGACACCCCTGCAGGGTATTTATCTTTCGAAAGTCGTGCCCGCGGTTATGAGGCAGATGGGAATTTGTTAATGTCCGGTTGTAGAAAACCCGAAGTTGACCTTAATTAAAATACATCAACCGCGTGTGTAACCGTGATGGTCTCTTCTCGGTGGAGTCAGGGAAGTGAACACGGTGTTGGAGTTATGTTTGGCGTAAGTAGTTTCAGGATCACTTCTTGATCGCTACTAGCTTCCACGACCGTGCCTTCCTTCTCTTCTCGCTCTCTTTTGCGAATGTAGCCACCATATATGCTGAGTCGCTTGCTGCAGCTCCACCTCACAACTCTGTCCTTCCTATAAGCTTAAATAGTCTTGATCTCGCGGGTGTGAGATTGCTGAGTCCCCGGACTCACAGATTCTACCAAAACAGTTGCAGGTGCCGACGATGCGGTCAGGTGGCGCAACCCGAACTCAAGTGGGAGTTCGACGAGGAACGTGGTCGTTACTATGTGTCTTTTCACGATGATCAATAGTGGAGCCCAGTTGGGACGATCGGGATCCGTGTAGCATTTGGGGTAGTCATCTTTTATTTTGGTTCCGAAGTCGGACCTTGAGTGTAATCTGGATGATGGATGTTTATTTATGTATTGTCTGAAGTGGCGACTGTAAGCCAACTATGTATCTCTTTCCCATATGTATTACATGGGTTGTGTGAAGATTACCTCACTTGCGACATTGCTTTCAATGCGGTTATGCCTCTAAGTCGTGCTTCGACACGTGGGAGATATAGCCGCATCGAGGGCGTTACAGAGTTCTTCTACACCAACTCGGCACCCTCGTCGCTAGCGTGCCAGCTCAATGAGGCGCCTTCATTGCGGTGCGGAGGTCGGCAGCCGACAACCCGTTTCCTCCCATCACGCTGATCCGGTCGGTGAAGATGTGGCAGCGGTCGTACTTCTACGTGAAGAGCGTCTTCCCGGAGGGCGACTGGGTCAACTTGCCGGCTTACGTAGCCGGCCCGCCGACTGGGAGGCGGCCCAACTGGTCGTACAGGGCCAAGACACTGTCGCCTAATGGAGCCACCGCCATCGCGCGGCTCCGGGTGCTGACACAGTCGGAGGGCCTGACCAGGCCCGACTTGCTGTCCTCCTTCGTGGCGCGCCAGGTGCTCCCGCTCCAAGGCCGCCCTCACATGATCTGTCAGATGAGTGGGCATCGGGACCCAAGCCGGTTGTGCACCAAGGAGATGCCTCACACAGAGGTAGCTCACATGGTGAACTACCTTGCGAAATACGAGCTCACGGAGGAGTGGCGGTTTGGCAAGGAGCCGTATTCTCGCGCTGACCCCCAGCCTATGGTAAATTTCATTTCCTTCTCTTTCTCTTTCTTTTTGCCGAGTTCGGTTTGTCCAACCCGACCAATCGGCCTTTGAACAGAGCCCCCTCATTCAGCCGGCTGCCAGCGCCGCGGGACCGGAGCATCAATTCCTCCCCGACCGAGCGGAGACGCGACATGGATGACCCCGACTTGGGGGCGGCGGCCTTGGAGGACGACGCCGAGGGAGGAGGCGGCAAAGCAGGCGGCTCAGGGCTTGGAGCCAGCCTCGAGGACTGGCCAGACGACGACGTGGGGGAAGTCGTCTCGCGCCGCTAGCCGGGGTCCGACCAGCAAGGAGCGAGCTCGTCTGCCGCGCCGGCAGCCTGAGGTGGTGCGCACAAGCGCAGGGCCGTGCCGAACCTATTCGGCAGCTGGCCGAAGAAACCCAAGGGCTCGGCCGCGGCAATTAAGCGGGATGAAGCGGCCGCGAAGGCCATCCGCTTCCGCAAGGCGGTGAAGGAGCCGCGGTTGGTTTCTGCGTAAGTACTTCCTTCCTCTCGTACTTTCTCCTTCCTTGCTGATCTTGTCTGAGTTTCTTCGCTTTGTTTCCCTTGATCTAAGGGCCCGCTCTCTCTTGAGAAGTCGGCCGCCGCCTCCATCGTTGGGTCGGCGGAGACTTCTGCCACCACCAGGAGAATTGACCTGGCCGCCGACCTCCGGGAGGCAACGGAGCGAAACTCGCGGGAGGCGCGCGAGGAGAAGGAGGCCGCCCACCTGGAGAAGGCGGACGCGGAAAGGGCGGAGGCTGCCGCACTGAAGAAGCTAGCGGAAACCGAGGAAGCCGCCGGGGCGAAGAAGCAGGCTGAAGAAGCCGCGCGCCGCCTGTCGGCGATATTCGTCACTCCCCTGAACTCCGCGCCGCCACCACCAGAGTTCGTGGCGCAGACTGGGGAAGCCGGCGGTGAGTACCCTGTCATGGAGAGGGACAGCGGCGACGTCGCCATGACGGACGTAATCGTGCCCCGGCCCCGACCTTCTGAGGAAGCGCGGGACAGGCAGCCGGCTGATCCACCGGCGCCACCAGCCGCAGACGAGATGGCGACGGACCCAAATCCTGAAGTCAGTACCCCGACGCGTCGCCGGCTTGCAAACGCGGCCTTGGTGCCACGCCCACTGGAGACCAGTGCCGCAAGCTCCTCAATCTCGGACACCGAGGCGACCGGCACCGCGCCCACTAGGTGGGTGCGGGGAGGCGGCACGGGCCCTCTGAACAAGGTGATCCTGGACGTTCAAGCCAAACTCCGCGCCGAGGCCGACGCTCTCAAGCACTGCAACAAGGCGTTCCTGGAATCGCGAGTGGCCATCTGGGTACGCTTCTTGCTTCTTCATTTTTAATTCTTGTATTGCTTCGTGGGGGCGTGCCAGCGCACCCACTGGGTGTAGTCCCCGAGTTTCGGGCCGGCTGCTGAGTAGGCGGCTTGGAACTTTAATTGGCAAGCTCCGAATGCTAATGTCTTTGCTGCAGGATTATCATAACCTCCGTGCGGCTGCTTTCAACTACAAAGTCTAGGAGTTAGATCAACGTGTCGTCGACTTGTCGGAGAGCCGGAGTAAGTCTTTTTATCTCTCTGTGGGGGTGTGCTGGCGCACCCGTGGGCTGTAGTCCCCGAGATGCGGGCCGACTGCTGAGCAGTCGGGCCGGATCTTCCTGGACACTGATCTTCTTTGGGTTGATATTGACGACTTCTTTCTCCGCGGGGGCGTGCTGGTGCACCCGCCGGCTGTAGTCCCCGAGATTCGGGACGAATGCTGAGCAGTCGGGCCGGATCTCCCCGGGAACTATGCTTCTTCTCTACTGGTTACTGACGCCTTTTTGTTTTTCTGCTCTCGTAGAGGTCAATGCCGCCCTGCAGCAGCAGCTGGGAGAAACCAATACCGTGCTGCGTGCCAAGGAGGTGGAGTGCAGCAAGCTAGCTTAAGAGTGTGACCGGCTGGTCACGCAACTGGCGGAGAAGGCGGAGCTTCTCAAGAAGGTCTAGAAGGAGGTAGAGGACAAGGAGACCAGCCTCCTTGCTGAGTTTGCGACCGAACGCTCCGCCTGGACCGACAAGGAGGCGATGCTGACCTCCGGCTTTCACGAGATTGAATACATAGTTGATGGTGAGCTTCCCTCCTTTTCCTTCTTTGAGTTGCCGGCTGCTGGTTGAGCCGGCCTCTCGTCTCTAACTTTGGCTCTTTGCTTTCTGTATTGGCAGACTTCCTCCCTGGTCATTCTGACGCCGCCAATCAGGCCATTGAAGCTGATAGCGAAGGACGGAGGGCGGAAGGTGCGCAGATTGCTACCAACGCCCCCCGGACCCTTAGCGAGCAGCTCCTGAGCATCGAGGCCCGTCTTCGGCCGGCTCACCGGATGTTGCGCCGTCTTCAGCGTGTCGGCGCCCAGGCGATCGCCGCCCTGTGGCCGGACATGCCGGCACCGCGCACTCCCAGTCGGACTGCCGACTGGCTGGAGGTGGCGGCCGGCCGTCTTGAGGCCTGGAAGGGCTCCTCGGCCCGGGCTGGAGCGCGCCGGGCCTTGGAGTTTGTCAAGGCGTGGTACCCTGGGCTAAATCTAGCCTAGTTGACCATGTTTCGGTAGGAGGCCCAGGAGGAGCTGGTGGCAGTAGAGGATGACCTTGTCAAGCGCGCGGTGGCAATCGCCGAGTACACCGACACCAGCGTCTTCATCCCGGAGCGGGTGGAGAACGGCGCCGAGGCGCCATTAGAATGGTTCGGGCTGAACCCGGAGGACGGCAAGGACTCGACCGAGGTGATCGACTCAAGTGACGAGAAAGAAGACGAGGAGGAGGAGGAAGGCGAAGAGGAGGCACCAGAGGTCGGAGCAGACGGCTAACCTTAGCTCGGCCGAGCCTCCAGCAACAAGCCATGCTCGTGCGAGCCGGCTGCCACTGGAGGCGACCAAGCGGGGACTGACCAGCCGGCCGCTCCACCAACTGGCGCCACCGACTCCTTCGATCCACCGAACCCGTCTACTGCTCCCTAGGCTGCCAGTCTATCTTTTGTTTTACTTGCTTATGAGTCTTGACGAACTTGTTAACTTTGCACAATTCCACCCGCGGGGTGTATTTTAAACTTCTATTGAATGTCGGCCAAGGGCCTTTTGATGTGTAAATATTTTTGCCGAGTTCTATATTTTCTTGCTTTCTGTTCCTTGGCCTTTTTCCTTTGCCGCCCTCCCTTAGTTGTCGTCTTACTAGCCTGACAGCCGCTCTGCGGACTATGGCTGGGTCAAGTACTTAGCTACTTTCGGGAAGGCAAGTACTTAGCCGATTAGAACGTTTTAGCAAGTTAAGTAGAAGCCGGCCGGCAGGCTGCTCAACAGCCGGTCGTAGAGGCGGGAAGTCGGCTTGAACTATGCACATGCTTTGGGTCCTTAGCCGTTTTTCATGTGGGCACCCTTTCTGCCTTTCTCCCCGCCCACTGCATACGCTCTGCGAGCTGCGGCATCTTGCAGGAGACGGCTTAAGTGCCAACACATTACTTGTCCGGCTGCAGGAAGCATTTCATAGTACGAGGCGGCGAGTCCCTGGGCCGACTAGTCGGACCCGGTGCCAAGCGGCATAAAGGAAATAACACATTCATAGGCATAATTCTTATCATATAGATAAAAGAGGGCAGTCCGTGAGCTCCTCTCGGTGGACCCGGAGTCTTCGTACTTTAATACAAAAGGTAGCATGGTACATACTGCATCAACTGTAAAATCTTCGGAGGAGATTTGCATTCCATGGCTGCTCCGTCTCCTTGCCAGAGTCGTCCCTCTTATGCGCTCGAGGCTTCTGAGCATCGATCAGGTAGTAGGAGTCGTTGCCCAACACCTTGCTGATGATGAAGGGGCCTTCCCAAGGCGCTGAGAGCTTGTGCTGGCCGGCTGTTCGCTGGATCAGCCCGAGCACAAGGTCTCCCTCTTGGAAGGATCTCGGCTTGACCTTCTGGTTGTAGTATCGGCGCAGACTATGCTGGTAGATGGTGGACCGGCTGAGTGCCAACAGTCGGCCCTCTTCCAGTAGATCGACGCCGTTTTGTCGTGCTTCTTCTGCCTCCTCTTCGGTGTACATGGTGACTCGAGGGGAGTCGAATTCTATGTCCGTCGGGATGACGGCTTCGGCACCGTAGACGAGGAAGAAAGGAGTGAAGCCGGTTGACTTGTTCGGGGTTGTGTGCAGGCTCCAGAGGACGGCCGAAAGCTCGCCGAGCCTGCAGCCGGCCGAATGCTCCAGAGGCTCGACCAGTCAGGGCTTGATGCCGGAAAAAATGAGGCCGTTTGCTCGCTCCACCTGGCCGTTTGACTGCGGATGGGCAACATACGCTAAGTCCAGTCGGATGCCCTGCGTCGCGTAGAAATGGACCAAGGCGCCTTTGGTACAGTTTGTGCCATTATCGGTGATGATGCTGTGCGGTGTGCCATACCGAATGGTGATGTCGGAGATGAAAGTCACAGCAGTCAGACCATTCAGCTTCTTGATTGGTTTTACTTCTATCCACTTGGTGAACTTGTCCACCGCGATAAGCAGATGAGTCATGCCACCTCGTGCAGTCTTGAATGGTCCCACCATGTCCAAGCCCTAGATGGCAAAGGGCCAGGCAATGGCGATGGTCTTGAGTGCGGAAGCCGGCTGACGTGGCTTGCAGCGGAACTTTTGGCACCCTTTGCATTTCTGGACCAAGTCTTTAGCGTATTCTAGAGTAGTTGGCCAGAAAAAACCATGGCGGAAAGCTTTGGCAACAAGTGCTCTTGAAGCCGCGTGGTGACCACACTCGCCTTGATGGATATCTTTGAGGATTGCTTGGCCTTGCTCCGGCTCCACGCAGCGCTTGTAGACACCAATTACACTGCGCCTTACAAGCTCTCTGTTGACGATGGTGTATGCTGCAGCTCGGCGTTGCACTTGTTGGGCCGATATCTCATCAGCCGGCAGCTCTTTGTTCACCATAAAGTTGAGGACGGGCGCTGTAATTTCTTCAACTGCTAGGACTGCTACTTGTACGAGGGTGGTTGGGCCGGGAGGCGGTGGGCTGGAGTTGGCCACCACAAGGGCTGCCTAACTGGCTAGGCATCAGACCGGACATGCAATTTGTGCTCGGCGAAGTCTGTCGAAACACCCGGCATGTCTTTGGGAGGCCATGCAAAGATATCCCGATTCTCACGAAGGAAATCGACGAGCTCGCCTTCCTATTTGCCGTCAAGGTTTGCTCCTATGACAGCGCGCCTCTCCAGGTGCTCCGGGTCCAAGGGTATCTTCTTTGTCTCTTTCGCAGGCTTGAACGAGCCCTCGACTTCCGACTCCTTGGGGTTGGGTGACATTTCTAGCTGCTTGCCTGCCATCGCCACAACCCGGTCAAGGAGTCGCTTCTCAGCCGCGATCACAAGGGACTCGGCCAGCCGGCTGCTATCTGTCGCGCACGCAGACGAATTCTTGTAATCCCCCAATATGGTCAGAATTCCCTTGGAACTCGACATCTTCATCTTGAGGTAAGCATAGTGCGGGACTGCCATGAACTTGGCCAGAGCAGGCCGACCAAGTAGTGCATGGTATGGGCTCTCAAGGTCCACCACCTCAAACCAGACTGGCTCTCAGCAGAAGTGATCTTTATCTCCAAAGAGGACATCTATCTGGATCTTGCTGATTGGTGAGCAGGAAAGGCCAGGAACTATGCCATGGAATACAGTCCGGCTGGGCTGAAGCTGCCTTTGTTTGATTCCTAACTTATCCATGGTATCCTTGTACAGGATGTTGATGCTGCTGCCGCCATCTATCAGAACTCGGGAAAAATGAGCAGCTCGTCTCTTAGTGGAAAAAGTGGCATCCAGAACCTGGGCATATGAGCCAGGATTGGGCATTACTTCCGAGTGGTCGGCTCTGCTCCAGCTGATTGGGCATTACTTCCGAGTGGTCGGCATGAACTCGGGGGTCTCTGATGCCACTACATTTACTTCTTGCTGTCATTTCCGTCTGCTGTGCTTGTTGTCGGCCATGCTGGTGAACACGACATAAGCTCCATGCTCTTCGGGATACTCGTCTTGTATGGTTCCGACCGGTCGAACTGCCGGCTGCTAGGGTGGAGGAGGAGGAGGCTGCCTGGCAGGCGGAGGAGGCAGAAGGCCGTCACCCTTGGCGATCCTGGTGAGCCAATGGCACTTCCGAGTGGTGTGGTTGGGCGGCTTCGCGCCACTGTGAAATTTGCAGGGTGCATCAAGAATCTGCTCCGAGAAAGCGGGCAGCCAATTTGGCTTGCCGCCCTTCTGGCGCTTGGATGGAGGCTGCCCTTCTGGCTGCTGGTCTTTGACTGTCGCCACCTGCCGGCTTGTAGAAGCAGCTGCATGGCCTTACATTTGTTGTCGTTGGGTTGCTGACGCCGACTGGTGTCACGAGCCGGGGCCCGAGGAGCCGGAGGAGATACTTTGCCAGATGCATCAACTTCGATCTCCACCTTCATGGAGGAGTCGGCCGTGGCGTATTTATCTGCTATGCTCAGCGGCTCGCCGAGGGTTGCCGGCTCGTCGCAGAGAAGCTTGTGCCTGAGGAGGGTGCCCTCTCGGCACCCGGCGGTGAAGTACTCGATGGCCTGCACCTCGTGCACGCCTTCGCAAGAGTTGCGGAGCTCGGCCCAGCGTGTGAGGTACTCACGAGTCGACTCGTTGGGGCCTAGGACACACAAGGAGAGCTGGCGAGGCTTGGGCGGCCGCTTGTATGTGCTGGTGAAGTTGCGGATGAAGGCTTCGCTGAAATCGACCCAGCTGTTGATGCTGCGGGGCTTCAGGCTGTTCAGCCATGTCTAGGCCGTGCCCTGGAGCATGAGCGGAACGTACTTCACGGCAACGCGCTTGTTGCCGTTCGCGATGCTGACAGCTGTGGAGTAGTCAACCAGCCAGTCCTCCGGCTTCACGGAGCCGGTGTATTTGGGCGTGTCTCTCAGGAGCGTGAACCATTTGGGGAAGGGCTCATCTTGAATGCGGGGGAAAAAACAGGGCAGACCCAGCTCATCATCTTCTTCTAGTGCCAGGGATCGGTTGAGGCGGTCGATCCGGTGGCGGGCATCATTCTCTCCGACTCCTTCTCTGCGGCAAGGCGGTCGCCGAGCGTTGGGTGCTCAACAGGCGGCGGGGAGACGCACCTTTCCCGGCGAGGGGGAGGAGGCGGCCGGTCATCCTGTCGTTCCACTGCTCTTGGGCGGCCGTCTTGGTTGCGCTCGATGGTGAGGCAAGTCCGGCTGCGGCTGGGAGCCGGCTCCTTGTCTCTTCTTCCGCGAACGCCACCAGTCGGCGTCCGGGATGTCGCGCCTTGGTCTCGGCGGGGAGGCGGATCATCATTTTGCCAGTTGGGCGCCTCAGTGCGGCAGCCGGCCTCGTGCTGCTCAGCAGCCGCGTCGAGGAGTCGCTGGACACGCCGCCATCTGGCGACGCTCTTCGCCCTCGAACTTGTCCAAATCTTCTGCTGCCGCCTGGGCAGCTCGTATATTTTCCGCGGGCGTGGCGTAGAGGGGTCGATCTGCCCCGAACAGGCTAGCGATGGCCACGCCGCGTTGCTGGACCGTGCCGATCTGGCTAGGCCCACCAGGAGCCGGCGTGCCACCCACAGCGCGGTCCATCTCGCGCTGGTAGGCTACTGATAGGCGTCTCATGCTGGCTAGCTTCTTGGCGCTCTCGACGAGCTCAGCGCGGCGTGCTTCCAGCATCTAAGTGTCGGCGTCTTCTTGAGTGGGCGCCGTCAGGTCTTGTAGTGCCGCATTGAGCGGGTCATGAGCACCTCCACCGGAGTGCTCGCTGTGGCCGATGAAAACCACTTCCGTGATGGTGCTTCCGCCGCTCTTCGCGCGAGGAAGCGGCTCGTCGTAGACCACCACGTTGGTGGGGAACGCGTCAAGCAACGCAGTGTCGGAGTCGACATGCATCGGGTCGGTGGAGCCAACAGATTCCAAGTCTACAGCAGGCTCGCTGGTGACGTGGAGCTGATCGAGGAGGCTCGCGAGGCGGCTCTTAGGGCCATCGGTGCCCGCATCACACGCGGGCTCATTGGAGAGGCAAACCTCGCCAACAAGATCGGCGAGGCAGCTCGCCGCGCAGGCGACCTCCGCGCCATGCAGCGCATCAGCACAAACTCCGTCTGGCGTGCCGGGCTGGCTGCGCTCTCCAGGGAGGAACAAGGTTCCCATCCAAAACAGGTCTCCGGACGACGATGCACCTCGCCCCATGGTGGGCGCCAAATGTCGGGGGTTGGGTGCGACATATGCCAATGAATGGCTTCTCATGGTGGGAGCGAGTAGAACGTCACCAGTGCCTAGAAGCGGGATAAGGCGTAGACACGTACGCCGGCGAACTTTACCTAGGTTTGGGGCTTTCCGTGGAGATAACACCCCTAGTCCTGCTCTGCCGGGTCTCCGCATGATCACTAAGGCACTAGTGATACAATGGTGCTCCTTGAGCTGTTTGCTAGAGGTTGAAGAAAGGAAGGCTAGCCCTCTCCTTTCTCTATGGGTAAGTGTTGTTCTTACAAGTTGGGAACCCTTTGCATGGGTGCCCTGGGGGGTTTATTGGTAATCTTGCTGGGTAGGACCCGACTGTCAGTGTCTCTGATCTCCGGCTTCTCTGCCGGCTGCTAGGCCCCACCACCTGGTGGGCCCCACTGACGGTAAGGTACGGAGCAGACAGGCCGCCCCCGCCGCTCGCGGTTCCTGCCGGCTGCTGATCACTGTAGCCATGATGCTAATGACGTAGGCTTGGTCGGGGGGTGTGGCTACAGTCCCGCCGCCTGGCGGGCGATCACTATAGCCACACCGTGTCTTGTCTGGTTAATGGCGCACGGGCCTCGGGGGAGGCATAGGCCGCCTGCTGGAACCTGGTAGGGCCCGCCGCCTACAGGCCGTAACGACAGGTCGTCGTGTGAACAGGGCTCCGCCCGTCAGGGATGACGCCAAGGGGGGAGTGGCAACAGTGCCGCACCGTGCAGAGATCTCCGCCTGTACGGGGCACTGTGGCCACGCCCGGCCCTGGATTTGGGGGGATGGGCTACGCTGTAGTCACACCCTGCCTTGTCCTCTTGATGAGGGCGCAGACTTTAAGGGCGCCGCGGGCCGACTACTAGGAGTCGGCTTCTCTAGAAGCCGTCTACTAGGATTCGGCCTGTCTTGATGCCGTCTTCTGGAACTCGGCCGCCTATGGGCAGCCGGCTATTCCTCCATTCGGCCACCAAAAGGCGGCACTTCGTCTTGATGAGGGCACAGACTTTGAGGGTGCCACGGGCCGACTGCTAGGAGCCGGCTTCTCTGGAAGCTGCCTACTAGGTTTTGGCCTGTCTTGATGCCGTCTTCTGGAATTCGGCCGCCTATGGGCAGGCGGCTATTCCTCCAGCCGGCCACCAGAAGGCGGCACTTCATCTTGACACTTTGAGGGGCGCAGCCAGCCCCGATGTCTTGAAAGGCACTAGGTCTTGGGTTAGCCTACCCGTGGCCCATTACTCCGACAGTATACCTTGTTATTATGATACCAATGATGAGTTGTTTATTATTATGATCGATGATGCATGATGCTAAGTTTTATATGAGCACGATGATTTATTATATATAACAGTCGGTGAAATGAACGTGGAGTAGATTCAAGTGGAGCCAACATGTGGTGCACATCGAAAGTACTACTAATCCAAACTAGATCAAGTTTGTATTAGAGTAGTACTTCCGACATGCACCACATGTTGGCTCCACTTGAATCTACTCCACATTCATTTCACCCATTGTTATATATAATAACTAATCATGGTCATAAAATCATATGATGAAAGTACTGTATATAAAACCACAACAAAAATAAGCTGTATTTTGGAAAATACAGGAAAAGTTAGCAGTAGCACTTTTTAGAATAAGCGCTACTGCTACTTACTAGTAACAGTAGCGCTGTCCCAAGGAAAGCGCTACTGCTAACTAGGAATAGCAGTAGCGCTCCTTTCCAAATGGCCATCGCTACTAGTTAGCTGTAGCGCCTTAGTGGTAGCGCTGGTACCAGCGCTACTACTATCTATAAAACAAGCGCTACTACTAGGGTTTTCCCTAGTAGTGGGGCCGTATCTATTTTCGTCCCAGTTGCAAGTACACCTTCAACTTGCAACTAGGGCCCGACCTTTTTTGTCTCAGGTGCAATCCCACCCTCGACTCGCAGCTGGGGCCCGACCTTCTTTTTGTCTCAGTTACAAGTGTATCCCCAACTCGAAGGGGCCCAACAATTTTTTCATTGTATAATACATACTTCTAGAAATCACCAACATTCTGTTGAAATGTCAACATTTTTTAAATGGCGCAAACAGTTTTTTTATTGAAACTTTATGATTGAAACAAAATTAGACTAAATTTATTCATGTTTTAAAAAAAAGTTCAGAATTTTGAAAAGTGTCCACATTTTCAAAAAAAAATAAGCTATACTCTTTGGGGATTTTCAAAACTTCTTCATGTTTTTCAAATTGTGTTCATGAAGAAATTGTTTGTAATACCAAATATTGTTCTTATTTAAAAAATGGAATTACGAAGTTTATTCACATTTCAAAAAACACTTTTCCAAAATTTAAAAATGTTTGTATTTTAAAAAATATTCAACATTTCAAAATTGTTGGTAATTTGCAAATAAGATTTCATAAAAATTTAAAAAGTGTCTTCTAATCTTGACGTTGTACTATGTTCTTAATCACTTCCCACTTCCTAATGTTCAACAACAGCTACCAGTTGGAGCAGTAGGCACTAGTGCTCCCAATGTGCAATTCCAAGTTTGATTCCTAAGCAGCAGAGTCTGTAATTTAATATTTTTTGTAGTGGTCTAGCGGCCAACTGAAAGAACAAAAAATAATTTTTTGCTGATGTCACAACTTAGATGTGTGATAGTATGTCACACTTATATGCGATATAGTCAGACTCTTAATTTTACAATATCAATTTCAAAACTAGAGCAGTACGTGTTAGAGATGGGTTCCCAACAAACCTAGTATGTGCACGACGTTTCCTCATCGGATTCCAGTACGACATGCATGAGTAAATCTAGTTCCAGTATGACATGCTTGAGTAAATCCATCATAAATGCATGCACATGCATGTGTCTGTGTACCAGTTTGAGTTACATCACAATATTACACCTCAAACCTCTCTATGACACCTCCTCTCCTAGCGCCACTGGCCACTACGACTGTAGTGGCCACCGCTACCTCCCATTGATCCCTCCGGTCACGGCAGCCAAATCTTTGTCTCTCCAAGATCCTTTCCTTGCCTCTCCAAAATCCGGTGATGGCCTTATCTGATCTCAAGCTTGAGACGGGTTTCGGTTTTATGTCCTACATCAAGAACCAATGTGGAGCTTCAATAAACTATGCAGAGGATCCCAAGGCTACCAAATTCTTTCTGCTGGTTGATTTTGTTGTTCTAACTCTATCTAAATCTCAAGTTGGTCGGTCTCATTTTTCAAGCCTGTTTTAGTGGAGTTGCTTCATGTTTCAATGTCTCTCACATTCAAGGCTGGTCTTTCAAATTCCATGTTCCCGATCTAGAAGTGGGTTTTGAAAACATTCGAGGGTGTAGGATTTCATTTGATTTCTTCAGCTTCCATTTCTTATTATGGGGAGCAAGTGATCTAGACTTGCAGATTTTCTTAGTTATCAAAAATTGACCGATCTAAATTGGACAATTGTTTCAAGATCTAGAAATCAAAGAACCTATGTTGTTGTCATCGAAGAACCTTCTTTATTTGCTTTCAATTCATATTCTCCGTAGGTGGTCCCAATATGTTCAGAAAATCCTGAGAGATTCTTGGCTAGATCTAGTTTTAATCACATGGTTAATGCTCATAATTCAGTTTCGGCTGTCTTAACTTGCCCCCAACAATATCGCCTATGGAGAGCGGGATCATCGGGTATTAAAAAACAGAATGGGCCAATATGTTTTGGCCTAGAATTGTGGGGGCCGTCCAAGCCCAACATTTTTTTCTATGTGCGCTACCTATGGATGGACACTCTTGACCCATTTGCACTAACAAGATTCATTGCAAGGTTTATAAGCAATTGAGTCACATTTAGAGCAACTGTCAATTTAAAAAATGGAATTAATGCTCCCACTTCCTCTTTCGGCATTGCAAATCTCGCTCCTAATCCTATTATTTTGGGCAGCGTAGTATCTGTGACCAAATCGATCTGCTCGCCCCACCAGGCATTGCCTGATGGATTGGAGGTTTTCCTCTTCAAGGCTCGATCATTAGAATGTCTAAGTTTACCGCACCCTCACCCGTCGCTCTGCATTCTCGACATCCCCTCTCTCATTTACTCTGCCAGATAGAGCTCACAATTGTAGCCACAATACAAGGCTCGTTGGTAGTGGCAATGTGTTGGGGATATAACCCCATGGTATTACTTAGCCTGAGATTAGACCCGAGAATCATGTGGTGGCTTATAAACGTTCCGACCATTTGGGCCATTTCGAACTACAAGATTCAAGGCCCAGGGGGCGGGTTGAGGAGAAGGCCGGCTCATGGCCCGGAGTCTGGCAGGACCGGCTCAAGAAAGAAGCCGAAGGAATCTTCCTTACATGAGGAACAAGATAAGTAAGAAATAGACTAAGACATGAGTTGTACTACGACCCAAAGTCAATTTTAAATCGGGGGACTCACCTGTTATATAAAGAGGAGCCGCTAGGATAGAAAGGACTAAGTTACAAGCTCTTGAGTACTAGGTTAGCCAAAGTCGCACCCTTATAATCAAGATCTCAAGCAATAATCAATCAAGCAGGAAGTAGGCTTTTACCTCCTCCTTGAGGGCTGAACCTGGGTAAACTCGTGTTTGTCAATTCCGATCAACCCCATTCGAGCTACTACCTAGCTGCGATGGCCTCACGACTAAGTCCTTTTTCCAGGACATCTGCCGTGACAAAAGAATGACAGTTGGCGCCCACCGTGGGGCCTGCACATGGTGGTGTTGAGTTCTTGGAGGGAGCTCTCCATGGGATTGAGGGATACGTGATCGGCCAGAGGACGAAGAGTCATCGCGGCAAGCTCTACATTAAAAATTTAGGCTGGGGTCCCGAGGCCAACTCAATCGAGTGCGGGTACTGGGTCGCCTTCGGCAAGATCAGCGAATCAGGCATCAAGCTGGACATCTTCTCTAACATCGTCGATTTGGCTTGTCGCGCCAAAACCAGCCGGCCTCAATTCGCCCAGAAACACGTCTTCACCGGCTTCCCCGAGGGAGTTGGTCTCGCGGATAACTCCGCATCTGACGGAGACACCCTTGTCTACTCTGATGGTGAATCCTCGGATGGCAACACCAAGTTGATCCTCCCACTTTTTGATGGTAAGCTTGGGGGCTACTCTAATGATGAGCCTGCCCGGGATGTTTTCGAGCCACCACATCGGGCAACCATCTACATGGCTGGGACTGCGCCGACTCAAGGCTCCACAACAGCAGGCGCTGTGATGGGGACCGACACTTTAGCACCAGTTCCGGGCGTGGCCGGCTCAGAAAAACCGCCGGCTCAGGCTTTGGCGAAGTTAATGGCCACCTTAGAAACACTCCTGGAGACCCTGATAATTGTGAAAAAACCAGGCGGAGCGCAACACAAAGGTAATGAAGCTTCGTGAGCAGATGGCTAAGGTTCAAGAGGATATCAGGGCTAAGAACGCTCGCATGGTGGAAGTGCAAAACAAGATCCATAATGAGGTGGAACGTTTGAAGGTAGAAGCCTGGCACATAAGTCTCCGTCAGAATGCTTAAGACGTGGTCCATCAAAGGAGGCACATGAACCGTCTGCCGCCCAATTTCGAGCCCACATGTTTGTTCAACACATCACAAGACATGCCCACTCTAGGGGCAGGGACGAGTACCCCTGAAGCACCGGTTATACCCTAGATTACCCGGGTGGCACCCCCGAATGGAGACAGACCACCGTCGGCTCAGCTTTCTCAGCCAGCTTAGCAGCACCAGCCTGGGAGCGCCCCGCGTCCATCGCTTGTTTAGTCGCTTCTGCATCATTTCCTAATGCCAGCGGGTCACTTCTCCCATCCAGTCGACAACATGATCGCGGCAACTACCAATCTTTCCACACTTCTGATCACAGGGAAGACCCCAGTTGAGATTGAGGCCCGGAACGCCATTGAGAAACTAAAGACTGTGGCCGCTATTGGTGTTCTAGGAACGGGGATCCCCAGACTTGCCTGCCTGCGGCCCACGGCGTGGCTAAGTCAGCGGGCCATACGGCCCATACTAGTTGTCCCCCTTCAAATTTGCCCGCCGTTGTTGGCTCCCTTCCCGCTGAATATTTGGGGTGAGGACCAGGGCCTATATAAGTAGAACTAGCCACCACAGTAGGGGCATCTCAGCTTGATCTGATCTGATCGAGAGCCTGCACTAGCCACAAGAACACCTCAAGCTCAAGAGGTTGTTCTTCCCCTTGTACTATTCATCATCAGCCCACGAGGCAATCCACCACCACCACACTGGAGTAGGTATTATACCACAACGATGGCTCGAACCAGTATAAATCTCGTGTCTTTCTGTGTTGCGAGTTCGTCGAGTTCGTCCGCGGGATCTTAGTGAGCTAGGGCGTGGATCGCTAGGAGGGAAAGACTTCACACGCACCCCAGAGTTTGAACCTTAAGGGTTTGTCGGAACCCCACATCCGACAGCCGCCCAGCAGGCAAACTACTCCTACAGTCAGCAGTGACTTCACTCTACCCTACACCCAAGTCACAACAGAAGCCCGCATGCCAAGTCACCAGCAGTTTCCAGTAGCGCATGTTGGCAGCGAGAGCCACGGCATGACCTGCCAAGGCGTGTAACCTTGGAGGCACAGACAGATGTCGACATGGCTCGGGGGGTAGAAGAAGTAAACACGGGGGCAGGTCAGGTTCCACCCAGCACTGCTCAGCCAGTTTCATATGATACAAGTCTGAACACCAGGACCATTAGGATACCGTGTTTAGCGCTAGCTCTCTGCAACGAGCGTATGCCCAAAGATTTCGAAGGCCCTCACAAGGATCCCAATTACAGAGCGGACCTTGAGCCGACAACTTGGACTGAAAGCTATGAGATAGCTATGAACATGCTGGATGTCATCGATACAGTTTGTGCCAAATATCTGACTATGATGTTTGAAGGGCCGGATCGCACGTGGTTGAAAAACATGTCCCCCCAACTCCATCA
The DNA here is from genome assembly GCA_021605145.1 of Aegilops bicornis. NCBI lineage: Eukaryota > Viridiplantae > Streptophyta > Magnoliopsida > Poales > Poaceae > Aegilops > Aegilops bicornis. The sequence continues at coordinate 332,198,473 of CM038672.1, read as the reverse complement.
ACACTTGGGCAGAATTGAAGGACCGCTTCATCAGAAACTTCCAACGAACATGCAAGCGCCCTAAGACGATTATTGATTTACTACATTGCATCCAGCGTGAAGATGAGTCCGCCCATCACTGGTCACACCGGGTCGTAGAGATCATTCACTCCTCTGATAGCATAACAGCTGCTCAGGCTGTCTTGATTTTCGAAAAGAATTGTTACTTTCAGCCCCTCATCCAGAAGCTTGGGCGGCTCAAGCGAAAAGTTCAGGACATAGGCAATCTCATGGATGTCCTTACCAGGTATGCTGAGTCAGACAACAAGAAAGATCCTGTCGGTGTTCTGGGAACGGGGGTCCCCAGACTTGCCTGCCTGCGGCCCATGGCGTGGCTAAGCCAGCAGGACGTACGGCCCATCTTCATCAACAAGGCATCCAAGACCCTCGTGAGGGTCCAAGCCTCGCGAGGCGGACGATGCAAGACCTCCTCTGGAGTGGCCTAGCCAGGCAGGCTCACGAGGAGCGGAGATATCAAGGCGGGGCAAACCTCACGAGGCTCTCATGACGTGAGCCATGACGAACAACACCAGGCGGGCGCCAGCGCGCGCAGCGTCCTTATTTCCTCTTTGGTGCTAAGGAGGCCAGCGCAGGCGAAGAGTACCAAGGCATCAGGCAAAGGTTGCTATATTGGTGCAACGAGACCAAGACCAGGAGGATGGCAAGATGGAGATCATCGTGGAGCCCAAGGCAGCGTCACCACCAGAGCTTTTCGTAGGCGGAGAGCGCTTTTGTCAGGATAGCTTGTACTAGTTGTCCCCCTTCAAATTTGCCTGCCATTGTTGGGTCCCTTCCCGCTCGATATTTGGGAAGAGGACCAGGGCCTATATAAGTAGAGCTAGCCACCATAGTAGAGGCATCTGATCTGAGCTTGATCCAACCCGATCGATAGCCTACTCACAAGAACACGTCAACCTCAGGAGGCTGTTCTTCCCTTGTACTGTTCATCATCAGCCCAAGAGGCAATCCACCACCACACTGGAGTAGGGTGTTACACCACAACGTTTGCCCGAACTAGTATAAACCTCGTGTCCTTCTGTGTTGTGAGTTTGTCGAGTTCGTCCACGAGATCTTAGTGAGCTAGGGCGTAGACCGGTAGGAGGGAAATTCTTCGCGCGCACCCCAGTGTTCAAACCTTAAGGGTTTGCCGGAACCCCACATCCGACATTTGGCGCGCCAGGTAGGGGTGCGCCGGAGCTCCTCTCCACCAACCTGCGCCCCGTGCCGCCGCACTTCATTCCCATGGCGGGTGCCCCACCATCCACCTCCGTGACCTGCGTTGACAGCGGGGCATCTGGGTACCAAGCTCTGGCCCCCACCCTGCACTGAGTGCGGTGGCCGACCAAGTTCAAGCCAGAGATGCCGCCGCGTTACGACGTCGCAGCAGACCCGATGCCATTCCTGCTGGCGTACGAGGAAGCTGTCCTCAAAGCAGGAGGCAACGACAAGATCATGGCCAACTAGTTCCCCATTGCCCTTGCCGGCGAGCCGCGCGCCTGGCTGCTCAACCTCCCGGGATCCACAGTGGCTTCCTGGGGGGAACTCCATGGCCTCTTCATCAATCGCTACACGGTGCCAGCGCACCATGCGGTCGCGGCCCTGCTGGGCGGCTCTCAAGCACCACCTTCAGGTCGCCACGTCAAAACGTTCCTCCGTCAGATCGGAGCCGCCTCCAAGCCCGAGGGCTCCGCCAGGTTGGGCTGCCCCGGAGGCCGACCTCACCTTTGGCTTAGAAGACCAACCCGGCTCCACCGCCGGCTCCGGCATGCTCCCAATGCTCTGCACGCCCACCATCTGCAACATGGCCGTCACCAAGACCCTCATTGACGGCGGTGCCAGCCTCAACTTTCTCTCCGTAGAAGCCTTCAGCCTTCTCCACTAGCCGCTCGAGCGGCTCAACCTTAGCAAGCCTTTTTCGGGAGTGGGTGGTGGAGTCGCCCACTCTCTGGGGCAGATCCGCCTCCCTGTCACCTTCGGCACACGCGACAACTACCGCACTGAGCTGGTGGACTTTGACATCGCCCGCATCGGTCTCCCATACAACGCCATCCGCGGGTACCCAGCTCTCGCTCAGTTCATGGCGGCGACCCATCCGGCCTACAACCTCATGAAGATGCCAGGAAGCAAGGGCGTCCTCACCATCAAGGGGGACGCTAAGGAGGCTGTGATGGCGCTTAGGCTCGCCTTCAAGACCGCGGTAGCAGCACAACCGGCCGGCGCTGGTACCCACGAGGCCAAGGAGGCCGCGCCTACCAAGAAGAAGCAGTTTTTCACCCAAGACAAGGCGGAAACCAAGCAGGTGCCGGTCAACGAGGACGGGTCTTCAGGGGCCACCTTCACCATAGGAGCTGGCCTTCACCCGGGACAAGAAGAAGCCTTCGTGAGGTTCTTGCGCACGAACAAGGAAATATTCGCGTGGGAGCCCAATCAGCTGGTAGGTGTCCCGAGAGAGGTGATCCAGCATCATCTATGGGTATGCCCCATCATACGCCCCATGAAACAGCGAGCCAGACGGCAGTCCACTTAGAAGCAGGCCTTCATCATCCAAGAGACACGCAAGCTGGAGGCGGCATGCTCCATTCGGGAAGTTTGATATCCCGAATGGCTGGCAAACCCTGTCGTAGTGCCAAAGAAAGGCGGGAAGGAGCGGATGTGCGTCGACTTCACCAACCTTAACAAAGCCTGCCCCCAAGATCCGTTCCCACTCCCGCGCATCGACCAGATTGTCAACTCCACCACCGAAAAGCGACTTGTCAGCTTCCCGGACGCGTTCGTGGTATCATCAGATCAAGATGGCGGTGGAAGATGTGGAGAAGATAGCTTTCCTAACACCATGTGGGGTGTACTGCTACACCTGCATGCCCTTCGGGCTGCGTAACGCAGGCACCACCTTCCAGCGGTTGATGCACATCGCCCTGGGGCGGCAGCTCGGGAGGAACATGGAGGCCTACGTCGACGACATAGTGGTAAAGTCTCACGAGGCAAGGACGTTGATTCAAGATTTGGAGGAAACCTTCGATAGCCTGCGCCGGGTGAACTTGAGGCTTAACCCAGAGAAGTCTGTGTTCGGTGTCCCCTCCGACAAGCTGCTGGGATTCCTCGTGTCCCACAGGGGGATCGAGGCGAACCCTGAGAAGATCAAGGCCATCGAGGACATGAGCCTGCCACAGACCCTCAAAGAGATGCAAAAGCTAGCGGGGCGGGTGACCGCATTAGGGCGTTTCATCTCCGAGCTGGGAGAGCGCGCCTTACCATTATTTAAGCTCATGAAGAAGAAAGGCCCGTTCGAATGGACCCCAGAGGCCGATCAGGCCATCCAAGACCTCAAGAAGTACCTTACCAGCCAGCCGGTGATGGTGGCACCTTGGCCTCTTGAACCTCTGGTACTCTACCTTGCCGCCACCCCGTACTCCGCCAAAGACAAAGGTCAGGTGGCGGTCGAGGAACGCCAGGCTGGTATGCCAGCCAAGCCGGAGTAGAAGTGGTGCAGGATCAGGAGGACACAACAAAGCATCAGCTAGGGAAGACAAAGCTCAGCAGGACAACGTCGCAGAAGCTCCTGAGGACAGCCGAGTCTCGAGAAACCCTCCACCTCAGGAGATGCACCAATCTCCGCAAGACCCCAGCCTTGACATTGCGCCAGCCCACCTCGAACACCCGATGTACTTCGTCAGCACCATGCCGAGAGACACGAGAGCACGCTACACATGCCTCAGAAGCTCCTGCTCGCCCTCTTGGTGGCCTCGCGCAAGCTGCGACACTACTTCCAGGGGCACCCGATCAAGGTCGTCTCAGCTTACCCATTGGAGTGGGTACTCGGGAGCCCAAATTCGGCTGGAAGGGTCGCTGAGTGGAATATCGAGCTGCAAGCATTCCAGTTAGAGTTCAGCCCAACCAGGGTCATCAAGGGGGTTGCGCTCGCTGACTTTGTGGCAAAATGGAAGGATGCCCCGACACTTGAGGAAGGGGAGGACCGGTCCACCTCCCAAGGGAGCGAGGCTCCAGACGACTGGGTCATGTATTTCGACGGTGCTTTGGCGCACCAGGGCGCGGGAGCCGCAGCGGTGCTCATCTCGCCCACCCAGGAAAAGCTCTACTATGCCGTGCAACTCTGCTTCTAGCACGGCGAGAAGGTCTCCAAAAATATCGCAGAATATGAAGGCCTCATAGCTGGCCTGAAGGCTGCGGCAGCTTTGGGAGTGAAGCGCCTCACCGTCAGAGGCGACTCGCAACTCCTCGTCAACTTCTCCAACAAGGTGTACGAGCCGAAGGACAAGCACATGGAGGCCTACCTCGCCGAAGTACGCAAGATGGAAAAGCAGTTCTCAGGTCTCGAGCTGCAGCACGTGCCCCGGGGCACCAACAAAGAAGCTGACGACATCGCCAAGAGAGCATCCAAGTGGCTACAACAAGAGCCTGGTTTCTTTGAGTAGCGGCTCTTCAAGCCATCAGCTATGCCACCCCTTTCAAGCACTACTCAGCCTCGGGAGGAGCTCCCACAGCCCCCGGTCATGGGAGTCCCGGCTTGTGGCCCGACCTCAGGAGCTCGGCTGCTCTTGGCGCTCGAGTCCCAGGAGGAATGCTAGACTAAGGAATTCAAGGAGTACCTGACACACGGGGCGCTACCGGAGAAGGAAGAGGACGTGGAGCGCGTGGCCTGGCAAGCCACGACGTACTGCATTCAAGACAGCGAGTTGTACAGGAAACGGCCGAACGATGTCACACTGTGGTGCATCTCTAGTGATCAAGGAAGGGAGCTGCTGATTGACATACACGGCGGCGGGCATCACTTGTCGTCACAGACCCTCGTCGGCAAGGTGTTCCGCAATGGATTCTATTGGCCTACAACGCTCAACGACGTAGCCGAGCTGGTGAAGTCCTGCGAAGCTTGCCAATTCCATGCCAAGCAAATCCATCAGCCTGCTCAGGGACTCCAAACCATCCCTCTCACATGGCAGTTGATACGTCTCCAACGTATCTATAATTTTTGATTGCTCCATGCTACTTTATCTACTGTTTTGGACTATATTGGGCTTTATTTTCCACTTTTATATTATTTTTGGGACTAACCTATTAACTGGAGGCCCAGCCAGAATTGTTATTTTTTTCTATTTCAGTGTTTTGAAGAAACGGAATATCAAACGGAGTCCAAACGGAATGAAACCTTCGGGAACGTGATTTTCTCACCGAACGTGATCCAGGAGACTTGGACCCTACTACAAGAAGTAACAGAGGCAGTCACGAGGGTGGGGGGCGCCCCCCCAAGGGCGCACCCCCTGCCTTGTGGGCCCCCTATTGCTCCACCGACGTACTCCTTCCTCCTATATATACCTACGTAGCCCCAAACGATCAGAATAGGAGCCAAAACCTAATTCCACCGCTGCAACTTCCTGTGGGCAACCACCATGGAGGGCTACTACATCATCACCATAGCCCCTCCGATGAAGTGTGAGTAGTTTACCTCAGACCTTTGGGTCCATAACTTGTAGCTAGATGGCTTCTTCTCTCTTTTTGGATCTCAATACAATGTTCTCCCCCTCTCTCGTGGAGATCTACTCGATGTAATCTTCTTTTTGCGGTGTGTTTGTTGAGACCGATGAATTGTGGGTTTATGATCAAGATTATCTATGAACAATATTTGAATCTTTTCTGAATTTTTTATGTATGATTGGTTATCTTTGCAAGTCTCTTCGAATTATCCGTTTGGTTTGGCCAACTAGATTGGTAGTTCTTGCAATGGGAGAAGTGCTTAGCTTTGGGTTCAATCTTATGTGTCCTTTCCTAGTGATGTAAGGGTAGCAAGGCACGTATTGTATTGTTGCCATCGAGGATAACAAGATGGGGTTTTTATCATATTGCATGAATTTATCCCTCTACATCATGTCATCTTGCTTACAGGCGTTACTCTGCTTTTTAACTTAATACTCGAGATGCATGCTGGATAGCGGTCGATGAGTGGAGTAATAGTAGTAGATGCAAGCAGGAGTCGGTCTACTTGTCTCGGACGTGATGCCTATGTACATGATCATACCTAGATATTCTCATAACTATGCTCAATTCTGTCAATTGCTCAACAGTAATTTGTTCACCCACCGTAGAATACTTATGCTCTTGAGAGAAGCCACTAGTGAAACCTATGGCCCCCGGGTCTATTCTCATCATATCAATCTCCATTACTTTAATACTTGCTTTGTTTTTACTTTGCCTTTTACTTTTCACTTTGCATCTCTATACCACAAATACCAAAAATATTATTCATCATCTCTATCAGATCCCACTCTCGTAAGTGACCGTGAAGGGATTGACAACCCCTAATCACGTTGGTTGCGAGGAGCTATTGATTTGTGCAGGTACGAGGGACTTGTGCGTAGCCTCCTACTGGATTGATACCTTGGTTCTCAAAAACAGAGGGAAATACTTACGCTACTTTGCTGCATCATCCTCTCCTCTTCGGGGAAATCCAACGCAGTGCTCAAGAGGTAGCAAGAAGGATTTCGATACCGCTGTCATGTAGGCTTACGCAAGAGCAAGTCAAGACTTGGACTCCTAACAACAAGCCACTTCTGGCACCGTTAAAGTCTACATACCAAGTACCCATCACAATCCCTATCTCTAGCATTACATTATTTGCCATTTGCCTCTCGTTTTCCTCTCCCCCACTTTACCCTTGCCGTTTTATTCACCCTCTCTTTCCCAATCTCCTCCTCTTTTTCCCGTTTGCCTTTTTCTCGCTTGCCTTTTATTTGCTCGTGTGTTGGATTGCTTGTTTGTCGCGATGGCTCAAGATACTACCAAATTGTGTGATTTCACCAATACCAATAATAATGATTTACTTAGCACTCCGATTGCTCCTCTTGCCAATACTGAATCTTGTGAAATCAATACTGCTTTGTTGAATCTTGTTATGAAAGATCAATTCGCCAAATTCTTCCTAGTGAAGATGCCGCTACTCATCTGAATAGCTTCGTTGATTTATGTGATATGCAAAAGAAAAAGATGTCGATAGTGATGTCGTTAAATTGAAGCTATTTCCTTTTTCGCTTAGAGATCGTGCTAAAGCGTGGTTTTCATCTCTGCCTAAAAATAGTATTGATTCTTGGAACAAGTGCAAAGATGTTTTTATCTCTAAGTATTTTCCTCCCACTAAGATTATCTCTCTTAGGAACGATATTATGAATTTTAAGCAACTTGATCATGAACATGTTCCACAAGCTTGGCAGAGAATGAAATTAATGATACGTAATTGTCCTACTCATGGTTTGAACTTGTGGATGATTATACAAAACTTTTATGCCGGATTGAATTTTTCTTCTAGAAATCTTTTAGATTCGGCCGCGGGAGGCACTTTTATGGAAATCACTTTAGGAGATGCTACTAAACTCCTAGATAATATTATGGTTAATTATTCTCAATGGCATACCGAAAGATCTTCTAATAAAAAAGTGCATGCGATAGAAGAAATTAATATTTTGAGTGGAAAGATGGATGAACTTATGAAATTATTTACTACTAAGGGTGTTTCTTATGATCCTAATGATATGCCTTTATCTACTTTGATTGAGAACAATAATGAATCTATGGATGTGAATTTTGTTGGTAGGAATAATTTTGGTAACAACGCGTATAGAGGGAATTTTAATCCTAAGACTTATCCTAGTAATTCCTCTAATAATTATGGAAATTCCTACAACAATTCTTATGGAAATTTTAATAAGATGCCCTCTGAATTTGAGAATAGTGTTAAAGAATTTATGAGTTCGCAAAAGAATTTTTATGCTTTGCTTGGGGAGAAATTGCTTAAAGTTGATGATTTGGCTAGGAACGTTCATAGAATTTCTCTTGAAATTGATTCTTTAAAGCTTAGATCTATTCATCCTAAGCATGATATCAATGAGTCTCTCAAAGCTATGAGAATTTCCATTGATGAGTGCAAAGAAAGACCCGCTAGGATGCGTGCTTCCAAAGATGCCTTTATTAAAGCGTGTTCTTCCAATTCCTATGAAAATCAAGATGAAGATCTAAAAGTTATTGATGTGTCCCCCATTAAATCTTTGTTTTGCAATATGAATCTTGATGAAACTGAATATGATCTTCCTTTACCTAGAAGGCATTCTAAGAATTCGGACTTTTTAGATCTTGATGATGAAATTGATAAATATGGGATTGAAAGAAATAAAAACCTAGATGTTGCTAAACCCACTATATTGGATCTCAAGGAATTTCATTATGAAAAATGCTCTTTAATTGATTGTATTTCCTTGTTGCAATCCGTGCTAAATTCTCCTCATGCTTATAGTCAAAATAAGGCCTTTACCTAACACATTGTTGATGCCTTGATGCAATCTTATGAAGAAAAACTTGAGTTGAAGGTCTCTATCCCTAGAAAGCTCTATGATGAGTGGGACCTACTATTAAAATTAAAATTAAAAATTATGAGTATCATGCCTTGTGTGATTTGGGTGCTAGTGTTTCCACTATTCCCAAAACTTTGTGTGATTTGCTAGATTTCCGTGACTTTGATGATTGCTCTCTAAAGTTGCATCTTGCGGATTCCACTATTAAAAAGCCTATGGGAAGAATTAATGATGTTCTTATTTTTGCAAATAGTAATTATGTGACCGTAGATTTTATCGTTCTTGATATAGATTGCAATCCTTCTTGCCCTATTAGTCGTGGTAGACCTTTCCTTAGAACGATTGGTGCAATTATTGATATGAAGGAAGGGAATATTAGATTCCAATTTCCCTTAAAGAAGGGCATGGAACACTTTACTAGAAAGAAAATAACATTACCATATGAATCTATCATGAGAGCCACTTATGGATTGCCTACCAAAGACGGCGATACTTAAATCTATGCTTGCTTTTATGCCTAGCTAGGGGCGTTAAACGATAGCGCTTGTTGGCAGGCAACCCAATTTTATTTTTAGTTTTTTTGTTTTTGCTTCTGTTTAGGAATAAATAATCCATCTATCCTCTATTTAGATGTGGTTTTATGTTTTAATTAGTGTTTGTGCCAAGTTAGACCTATAGGATCTTCTTGGATGATAGTTATTTGATCTTGCTGTAATTTCCAGAATCTTTCTGTTCACGAAAACAATTGTTAAAAATCACCAGAACGTGATAAAATACTGATTCCAATTGCTTCTAATCATTAAACAAATTTTCTAGATCTTCCTATTTTGTTAGAAGTTTTGGAGTTCCAGAAGTTTGCGTTAGTTACAGATTACTACAGACTGTTCTGTTTTTGACAGATTCTGTTTTTCGTGTGTTGTTTGCTTATTTTGATGAATCTATGGCTAGTAAAATAGTTTATAATCCATAGAGAAGTTGGAATACAGTAGGTTTAACACCAATATAAATAAATAATGAGTTCATTACAGTACCTTAAAGTAGTCTTCTGTTTTCTTTCTCTAACGGAGCTCACGAGATTTCTATTGAGTTTTGTGTTGTGAAGTTTTCATGTTTTGGGTAAATTATTTTGATGGATTATGGAACAAGGAGTGGCAAGAGCCTAAGCTTGGGGATGCCCATGTCACCCCCAATATAAACCAAGGACACCAAAAAGTCAAAGCTTGGGGATGCCCCGGAAGGCATCCCCTCTTTCGTCTACTCCCATCGGTAATTTACTTGGAGCTATATTTTTATTCACCACATGATATGTGTTTTGCTTGGAGCGTCTTGTATTATTTATGCCTTTGCTTGTTAGTTTACCAAAATCATCCTTGCTGTACACACCTTTTGAGAGAGCCATAAATGAATTGGAATTTGATAGAATACTCTATGTGCTTCACTTATATCTATTGAGCGTGATAATTTTTGCTCTAGTGCTTCACCTAGGTCTTTTAGAGCACGGTGGTGGATTTGTTTTAAAGAAACTATTGATCTCTCATGATTCACTTAGATTATTTTGAGATTCGTTAATAGCATAGTAATTTGTTTAAATATTAATATACTTGGTATTCAAGATATGTGAAACTTTCTTTTGAGTGCGTTGAATACTAAGAAAAGTTTGATGCTTGATAATTGTTTTGAGATATGAAGATGGTGATATTAGAGTCATGCTAGTTGAGTAGTTGTGAATTTAAAGAATACTTGTGTTGAAGTTTGTGATTCCCGTAGCATGCACGTATGGTGAACCGTTATGTGATGAACTTGGAGCATGATTTATTTATTGATTGTCTTCCTTATGAGTGGCGGTCGGGGACGAGCGATGGTCTTTTCCTACCAATCTATCCCCCTAGGAGCATGCGCGTAATACTTTGCTTTTATATCTTCTAGATTTTTGCAATAAGTATATGAGTTCTTTATGACTAATGTTGAGTCCTTGGATTATACGCACTTTTTCCCATCCTTCCACCATTGCTAGCCTCCCTAATACCGCCAAGACTTTTCACCGGGTATCATACACCCACCATATATCTTCCTCAAAACAGCCACCATACCTACCTATCATGGCATTTCCATAGCCATTCCGAGATATATTGCCATGCAACTTTCCACCGTTCTGTTTATTATGACACGCTCCATTATTGTCATATTGCTAGCATGATCATGTAGTTGACATCGTATTTGTGACAAAGACACTTTCATAATTCTTTCATACATGTCACTTTTGTTTCATTGCATATCCCGGTACACCGCCAGAGGCATTCATATAGAGTCATTCTTTGTTCTAAGAATCGAGTTGTAATTGTTGAGTTGTAAGAAAAATAAAAGTGCGATGATCATCATTCTTTAGAGCATTGTCCCAAGTGAAGAAAGGATGATGGAGACCATGATTCCCCCACGAGTCGGGATGAGACTCCGGATGAAAAAACAAGAAAATGAAAAAAAAGACCATAAAAAAAGAGAAAAGGCCCAAATAAAAAAATGAGAGAAAAAGAGAGAAGGGACAATGCTACTATCCTTTTACCACACTTGTGCTTCAAAGTAGCACCAAGATCTTCATGATAGAGAGTCTCTCATTTTGTCACTTTCATATACTAGTGGGAATTTTTCATTATAGAACTTGGCTTGTATATTCCAAGATGGGCTTCCTCAAATGCCCTAGGTCTTCGTGAGCAAGCGAGTTGGATGCACACCCACTTAGTTTCTTTTGTTGAGCTTTCATATACTTATAGCTCCAGTGCATCTGTTGCATGGAAATCCCTACTGACTCACATTGATATCTATTGATGGGCATCTCCATAGCCCGTTTATACGCCTAGTTGATGTGACACTATCTTCTCCCTTTTTGTCTTCTCCACAACCACCATTCTATTCCACATATAGTGCTATATCCATGGCTCAAGCTCATGTATTGTGTGAAGATTGAAAAAGTTTTGAAAATGTTAAAGTATGAAATAATTGCTTGGCTTGCATCGGGGTTGTGCATGATTTAAATATTTTGTGTGCGGAAGATGGAGAATAGCCAGACTATCTGATTTTGTAGGGATAACTTTCTTTGGCCATGTTATTTTGAGAAGACATAATTGCTTAGTTAATATGCTTGAAGTATTATTATTTTTATGTCAATATGAACTTTTGCATTGAATCTTTCGGATCTGAATATTCATACCACAATTAAGAAGATTTACATTGAAATTATGCCAAAGTATCACTCCGCATCAAAAATTCTCTTTTTATCATTTACCTACTCGAGGACGAGCAGGAATTAACTTGGGGATGCCTGATACGTCTCCAACGTATCTATAATTTTTTAATGCTCCATGCTACTTTATCTACTGTTTTGGACTATATTGGGCTTTATTTTCCACTTCTATATTATTTTTGGGACTAACCTATTAACCGGAGGCCCAGCCCAGAATTGCTGTTTTTTGCCAATTTCAGTGTTTCGAAGAAACGGAATATGGAACGGAGTCCAAACGGAATGAATCCTTCAGGAACGTGATTTTCTCACCAAACGTGATCCAGGAGACTTGGACCCTACTCCAAGAAGTAACAGATGCGGTCACGAGGGTGGGGCCACCCCCTAGGGCATGCCCCCTGCCTCGTGGGCCCCCTGTTGCTCCACCGATGTACTCCTTCCTCCTATATATACCTACGTACCCCCAAACAATCAGAACAGGAGCCAAAAACCTAATTCCACCGCCGCAACTTCCTCAGATCCACGAGATCCCATCTTGGGGCCTGCTCCGAGCTCGGCCGGAGGGGGCATCCACCATGGAGGGCTTCTACATCATCACCATAGCCCCTCCGATGAAGTGTGAGTAGTTTACTTTAGACCTTTGGGTCCATAGCTAGTAGCTAGATGGCTTCTTCTCTCTTTTTTGATCTCAATACAATGTTCTCCCCTCTCGTGGAGATCTATTCGATGTAATCTTCTTTTGTGGTGTGTTTGTTGAGACCGATGAATTGTGGGTTTATGATCAAGATTATCTATGAACAATATTTGAATCTTCTCTGAATTATTTTATGTATGATTGGTTATCTTTGCAAGTCTCTTCGAATTATCTGTTTGGTTTGGCCAACTAGATTGGTAGTTCTTGCAATGGGAGAAGTGCTTAGCTTTGGGTTCAATCTTGCAGTGTCCTTTCCCAAAGGATGTATAGGGCAGCAAGGCACGTATTGTATTGTTGCCATCGAGGATAACAAGATGGGGTTTTTATCATATTGCATGAATTTATCCCTCTACATCATGTCATCTTGCTTACAGGCGTTACTGCTTTTTAACTTAATACTCTAGATGCATGTTGGATAGCGGTCGATGAGTGGAGTAATAGTAGTAGATGCAGGCAGGAGTCGGTCTACTTGTCTCGGGGGTGATGCCTATATACATGATCATACCTAGATATTCTCATAACTATGCTCAATTCTGTCAATTGCTCAACAGTAATTTGTTCACCCACCGTAGAATACTTATGCTCTTGAGAGAAGCCACTAGTGAAACCTATGGCCCCCGGGTCTATTCTCATCATATCAATCTCCATTACTTTAATACTTGCTTTGTTTTTACTTTGCCTTTTACTTTTCACTTTGCATCTCTATACCAAAAATACCAAAAATATTATTTATCATCTCTATCAGATCTCACTCTCGTAAGTGACCGTGAAGGGATTGACAACCCTTAATCGCGTTGGTTGCGAGGAGCTATTGTTTTGTGCAGGTACGAGGGACTTGTGCGTAGCCTCCTACTGGATTGATACCTTGGTTCTCAAAAACTGAGGGAAATACTAACGCTACTTTGCTGCACAATCCTCTCCTCTTCGGGGAAATCCAAGGTAGTGCTCAAGAGGTAGCAGCCGTTCACAGTTTGGGGGCTAGACATCTTAGGCCCATTTCCACGGGCGCTAGGGGGCTATCCCTATCTCTACGTCACCATCGACAAGGTCACCAAGTGGGCGGAGGTGGAAGCCGTCCGTACCATCCCGGTCGGCTCTGCCGTCAAGTTCATGAATGGCCTCGTGAGCCACTTCGGGGTCCCCAACCGCATCATGAAAGATAACGGCTCGCAGTTTACTAGTAACCTCTTCAGAACCTACTGTGCTAACCTTGGAACGCAGATCTGCTACGCTTAGGTGGCCCACCCAAGGAGCAATGGTCAGGCTGACCGCGCCAACGCTGAGGCCCTGAGGGGCCTCAAGACCAGGACCTTAAAGAAGAAGCTGGAAGCCTGCGGCAGGGGCTGGCACGACGAACTCCAGTCCGTGTTGTGGTCCATCCGTACCACCCTACCAAGCCAACGGGCGAGACTCCTTTCTTCCTTGTCTACGGAGCCGAAGCAGTCCTCCCTCCCGAGGTCAAGCATCGCCCGCTGGTTCTCGTTTCGACGAAACGCAGCAGGATGCCATGCAGGGGATGGATCTCGTGCTGGAAGAGGAACGTCGTCGCGAAGCTGCATTAAGGGCGGCAAGGTACCAGCAAGCGCTGCAGCGTTACAACTGCCGCACCATTTGCTCCAGGACGCTCGAGACGGGTGACCTGGTCCTGAGGCGCGTCCTCTCCAGGGAAGGGTTGCACAAGCTTTCATCCATGTGGGAGGGCCCGTTCAGGGTCGTCCACATCTCCAGGCCCGGCGCAGTGCGCCTGGAGACGCAAGAAGGGACACCTACCCAAAACACCTGGAACATGCAGCACCTCCGGAAGTTCTACCCATGAAGCAAGGCCCAGAGCCTATGAAGCAAGGCCCAGAGCCTATGAAGAAAGGCCCAGAGCCTGTGAAGAAGGCCTGGTGCCTGTGAAGAATCGCCGCCCGTGACACTCTGACGTAATAATGAGTTGGGGCTGTACACGCCCCGGAGTCTGAGGAGTGCCGGCCTCAGGCCCTGGGGCTCCCACCCACGCCTAGTGGCAGCACTTAGCTCCGCGCTGGTGAGAAGACTTGAAGACTAGATTAGGTGCCGGACGCGGCTTTTCATTTGCTTTCCGAAGTTGGCTCGATTTTCCTTAATCGAAGTTGCTCTTGGTGTTCGTTGCTGATTTGATTCCCTAGCCTTTTACCGCATTTTTCGACTCTGTTTTTCTAATGTTATCTTTCTCGCATACCTCGCGAGGGGGCTAGGCAGGTGCCCTCGCGAGCATTTTTCTTCTCTCTGCCTTCTCGCGAGCCACCCTCGTTCGAGCCTGAAAGCTGGCACATCTCTCCTAATCTGTGCCGCTCGGGTACCACAATACAAAGCGCCAAGTCAAGGCTCGGGTGGACGGCAAATCCTCTAGCGCACCCACTAATGATTTTTTTTGCAGTTTCTGAGCAAACGCAGACACCTCGTGAGGGAAAGGGCGTCCCAAACGCGCCAGGTTAAGTTACCTTTGCGCAAAATAACAACATGGCATGGGAATAACACGCACAGTGCATTAACCAAAGAACCACAGTTCGATACACGCCCCTCTGGGCCCATACTGGTTTCGTTTTCTGATGCAGGAAAAAGGGAAAAAAGCTAATCAAAGCGGCATCGCAGCAATCCGCGGAGGCAGGCCCTTAGCGACGCCCCGAGCCTAGCCAGAACCCTCCTTGCGCTTCACGGAGGCACGGTGACGAGATGACCCGTTGCCTTCTTCGAAGCGGGTGCGGTGGTGCGGCGGCTGGTCGTAGGCACCACTACTGGAGCTGTCACCGGAGGAAGAGCCGCCGTAGCTGGAAGAGACACGGTCGCCGCCGAGGGCAGGCTCGCCCTCATCCTTGTCGCAACCATCACCAAGGCCGAGCACCTCCTCACCGTCGTTCGTCTCGGGGCAGCACCCGGCGCGGCGACCATCTTCCCCTAACAACCTCACATAGAGGGTCGACCCGCGGTCATACTTGAAGTGGAGCGTGCACCGCCTGCCCAAGTCGCGCGCGCGGGCGAACGTCTGCCAGCCGCAGGCCAGGGCTATGTTGCCCGCGGCGGAAGTCTCGACCGCGACCTAAGAGGCCTTGCTGCAGCAACCATCCACCTGCAACCAGAGCCCGCCTGGACCAGGGGCCGGCAGTGCACCGACAAAGAAGCGCAGAAGCTGGAGCCAGTTGCCAGCCTGGTTCTTCGACCATACGACGAACTCCGGCGACATCTCCGCTGAAAGGAAGCGCGGGCGGGGAGGCCGCGCCACCATTACGCGCCTCCCCTCGTTAGCTGGACCACCATGGTTGGAATGATCCCCTCCGCGCGCCGCGGCGCCGCCTCAACTGCTGGCCACGGCGGGAGTCGCGGAGTGCTTGCACAGATGGCCGCGACCGCGCTTGGGCGCTGGGGAATCGGGGCCCTCGCGAGGGGCCTTCCCCTTCTTGGTGGCGGAGAACTTCCTTCATGGCGCCATCGAAGGCACTCCACTCCAAAGAAGAAGCAAGCAAGCGAGGAAGAGATGGGCGACGGGGGCTCCACTCCCCTCCCCATTTATAGCGGAAGAAGGCCAACCGGCGTCTCCCACGATTGTAGGTAATGATGGTTTTCCTTGCATGTCGCAGGGACTTGTCAGACGTGCAGTTGCCGAGGAAGCATGGGGAAGCGGAGACGCCCACGTACAATCAACCGCCACGCGTCAAACCGAGGCCGCAGGCTTTTGGGGCCCGCGGTGCTCCGAACTTGACCATTGGCTTCGCCGCGAAGCCAAGCCCGAGCGCACCTTGGGCCCGGGGGCAACTGTCGGTGTTCTAGGAACGGGGGTCCCCAGACTTGCCTACCTGCGGCCCATGGCGTGGCTAAGCCAGCAGGCCGTACGGCCCATCTTCATCAACAAGGCATCCAAGACCCTCGCGAGGGTCCAAGCCTCGCGAGGCGGACGACGTAAGACCTCCTCTGGAGTGTCCTAGTGAGGCAGGCTCACGAGGAGCGGAGATATCAAGGCGGGGCAAACCTCACGAGGCTCTCATGATGTGAGCCATGACGAACGACACCAGGCGGGCGCCAGCGCGCGCAGCGTCCTTATTTCCTCTTTTGTGCTAAGGAGGCCAGCATAGGTGAAGAGTACCGAGGCATCAGGCAAAGGTTGCTATATTGGTGCAACGAGACCAAGACTAGGAGGACGGCAAGACGGAGGTCATAGTGGAGCCCAAGGCAGCGTCACCACCAGAGCTTTTCGCAGGCGGAGACCGCTTTTGTCAGGATAGCTTGTACTAGTTGCCCCCCTTCAAATTTGCCCGCCATTGTTGGCTCCCTTCCTGCTCGATATTTGGGAAGAGGACCAGGGCTTATATAAGTAGAGCTAGCCACCATAGTAGAGGCATCTAATCTGAGCTCGATCCAGCCTGATCGAGAGCCTACTCACAAGAACACCTCAACCTCAGGAGACTGTTCTTCCCTTGTACTGTTCATCATCAGCCCAAGAGGCAATCCACCACCACCACATTGGAGTAGGGTATTACACCACAACGGTGGCCCGAACTAGTATAAACCTCGTGTCCTTCTGTGTTGTGAGTTCATCGAGTTCGTCCGCGAGATCTTAGTGAGCTAGGGCGTAGATCGGTAGGAGGGGAAGACTTCGCGTGCACCCCAGTGTTTGAACCTTAAGGGTTTGCCGGAGCCCCACATCTGACAGATCCTAGTTGGGATGATGACAAGTCCGACAAAGGCAAGAAAATGGTGGCAACATGGGTCACTAGCAGAACACTCTAGGACACAATGACAATCATGGTAATCAAGGCAACGATGGTAAGCGCAAGCATTCGGAAGGAGGATAGGATTTCATCGGTAACACCACTACTAGCTTTAAGGGCTAGAGGAGGAACAACAACTCTGGGAGAGCTTATAATGGGAACAAACCTCATAATTTTGATGAGGCCCTCAAGGCCCCATGTCCAAAACATAGCCTTCTTGATAAGCTGGCAAACCACTCCTAAGAAAACTATTACATCATGCAAGCTTTTCACAATCATGCTTACCAGAGTTATTAGCGCGGAGGCGGCGGAAATCCGGGGCAGCCTATAGCCGGCGGCTCAGGATCCAGCTTCCCAGGAGCTAGATCGTCTAGAATTTTTCGAAATCCTATTTTTCAGGGTTCCGGCGGCTCAGAATCCAGCGGCTCAGGCTCCGGCTATCAGGGTACTGGCAATAACGGAGGTGCAAATCAGCGTTCTGGACAAGGTTCTCAGCCGCAGGGCAACCAGTCAGGTTTTCAGAGAAACCCCAAATAGTTGAATATTGGGTAGTACCACGTGTGCACGACCAGTACTTGCAAACAGGATCACAAGCTCCACAAACATGCATTCAACATGGTTGAGTCGTCTGTCCTCGAGTACATAAATTGGTCAGAAAAACTGGTCACCTGGAGCAGAGAGGATCATCCTCCCCGGGTTGAGAATCCGGGTTGTCTAGGCCTGGTGGTGGCATGTCATGTCAGTGGTTATAAGCTCTCGAAGGTGCTTGTGTACGGAGGAAGCAACAACAACATCTAGTACTATGATACCTTCAGATGAATGAACCTATGAGAAAAACAGCTCCAGACTTCCTTGACCGTTTTTCATGAGATCATTCCTGGGAAGTCTGCTTATCCCATTGGACATGTCAATCTGGAAGTTTTATTTGTCACTGTGTTCAACTACAGATTAGAGTTCCTGACGTTCGAGGTTGTCGGTGTATTAAATATGGATGTATAATACCATGACTTATGCATAGACAAGTAGCAGCTCCCCCACCAGACCAAAGTTTCCACTTGAAATTCCCAGATCAAAGAAACAACTCTTTGGGAGATCAAGGAGCACATCAAGAAGACCAAGAAGTAGAACAAGACAAGCATCAAGACAGAACATTGGGAGCAGCCTTTGCCGCCAAGATCAAGCTGACAAGGCAGAAGCCCGGCAAGTCCCGTGGCTAGCAAATCCCTGCCAATTACCAGCGCTCCACCTCACCAGCCAGCGTCGCTCATCAGTGAGGTGTCGAGCCCGCAAGCAGCAAGGTGGCGTTTGCCAGCACGTGTCGGCACACTAGAGAGAAGATTACCTTTATCGACACCCATCCAAATGGCGTGTCAAGATAAAAGGAGTTAGCCGGGCAAGCGGTGTTGCATCCTTGCCGAGGCTTCTCCTCCTCATGACACATAGCGATACATTAAATGCCTTTTGTCCTAACTATCAGAGTTAGGTATGATAGCACTGTGTGCTATCTAATCATTATGTAATGACTGTTTGCCACTGTGGTAACCCCTTTAGTTATAAAAGCAGGGCCAGGGCAACCCTTACAAGGGTTCGAACCCATTCAAACAGCATGCATGTTTGCTCGTGTAGCTGCATGTACTTGTGCTCCACACATCATCAATACACCAAAAGCAGGAGTAGGGTATTACACCTCAAAGGTGGCCTGAACCTGGGTAAAACCCGTGCGCCTTCTGTTGTACCTGCTCTTTGTGTTTTGTGCAATCACCTCCCCATAGATAGTCGATCCACACCGACATCTTTGGCGCACTAGGTAGGCGGTTGCACGCACCAGGTAGGGGGTTGCACTCGCCAGGTAGGGGGTTGCACTGGCGTGAACCTGGGTAGTAGATGCCGCATCGACTTCATCGAGTTCTTCTTCATCATCTTCATCATCCGTGGCGCCCAAGAAGAAGGGCCCCATGGCGACGAACCCTTCCATGTCCAAGCCCGCTTCGCACACGCCCGTGGGCTGCGTAGCCACCACGGACAGTGCGAATGTTGCGGTAGGAACGACCAGCACAGGCGGCGCGGTCGCTGTGACTACTACGGCGGGAACGTGCTGTGGAGGCGCTGGAGATGGTCACCTTCCATGACCCTCCGACGACAATAGTAGTAATGGCGCAGGCGATGCGGACATGCAGCTTCTGTCTGCCCAACACCACAGCGAGTGTGGCCACCGGAGCATCATAGTCTGGTCAGGCGCGAGCCGGGACCCTCCCGCTGCAGAAACTACATTGGCGGTGCGGGAGACGATGTTGAAACACACACCACACCGTCATGAGATTAGTGTGATGTGACCTAGAATGACATTGTTGATCATGCACAACAGCGCCCGAACGGCAAGACGCCAGTTGATAAAGTCCAAGATCGTCAGGCGTCGCTCCCGCCATGCCACCCTGCTTCCACACTAGCGGTGCGGCGGCAAGATCGCAACGGCGCTCCTGTTGGCTCTGCCAATAGTCGAGCGACGTCGCGTTCTTTGTTCTCTAGCATGCCTTCGATGGCAACAGAGGCGATGGCGCGAGCCAAATGCTGCCGAACTTCCCTCCAACAAATGACAAGATGGATCAGTGGAGAGCCACCATCCAAAGCCTGGTCTAAATAGCAGAATTAAACAGGGCCCAGTTGGTAGAGCCCTCATGGCACACACAAATAGGACCGATAGCCCCGGCTGATGGCCATGTAGCAGGCGGTGCACCAACGGTACAATCACCAGCACGACATCAACCCCGACAATACCATTAGCAGACCCAACAGACTGCTGAGACTCAGGATGTCTCGATGGCCTCTTCAGATCCATGGACACAACAAGACCAGCGACAAGTATTGTTGGATAGGCGAGCTGAAGATGCTCGAACTACTATTCAGCATCACCGGGAGGCATGCCGTCAATCCGATGAGCATAACGGTCCAGTCGTTGATGAGCCAACGCTCGCTGTTTGCAGGTACCTACCTTACGAGGTTGGGTGCCCTGCTTTCACGCGTGAGCTGCGGCAAGTTTGTTGGCCGTCCGTACAAGCTTTGAAGACCGAAATACTAGAAAAGTATGATGGCAAGCTCAACCCGACAGAGTTCCTAGGGATCTACACTATTTCTGTGTAGGCTACCGGGGGAAGGGATGAGAAAATCCTTGCCTATTATTTCCCGTTGGTGCTCAAACCCAATGTGAGATCTTGGTTAATAAACTTGCCGGAGAACTCCATGTCTTCGTGGTTAGATATAAACAATTAGTTTGTTGGTGCTTTCACTACAGGCCAGAAAGGCCTCGGATAGCCTAGTGATTTGCAAGTCATCCCGCATATAGAGGGAGAAGATCTGCGCAAGCATATTTAGAGATTCAGGCATGTACATTGCAGCATCCCAGACATACACCCTGCTTCTATGATCGTCGCATTCCATATGAATGTTCGCAATCGCAAGATGTGGGAGAAGATGAATATGCGGCTGCCGAAGACCGTCAATGAGATCTACACGTTGGCGGACAAGTGTGTGCATGCTGAGGAAGGAAGAAGGCTTCCGTGGGAAGAGGCCAGTGTCGAAGTCGACCCTGAGGACGAGACGCCACCACCATGTTGGCATCCTGGGAACGGGGGTACCCGGACTTGCCTGCCTATGGCCTAGGGCGTGGCTCATCCAGCGGCCTGGTACGGTCCGTCTTCATCAACAACCCCTCATGAGCCTCTCGAGGGACCAAGCCTCGCGAGGTGGACAACACAAGACCTCCTCAGGTGCAGCCTCCCTAGGTTGGCTCCCGAGGAGCGGAGATATCTATGCAAGGGGCACCTCGCGAGGTGCACGTGACGTGTGCCATGACGACCAAAGCCAGGCGGGCGCCAGCGGGCGCAGAGTACCCGTTGCCTCTTTGGTGCTAAAGGGGAAACCTCATACGAGGAGTCCCGAGGCATCATGCAAAGGTTTCCATATTGGTGCAACGAGACCAAGACCAGTAGGACGGCAGGACGGAGGTCACCGTGGAGCCCACGACAGCGTCACCACCAGAGCCTTTGGTAGGCGAAGACCGCCTTTTGTCAGGATAACTTATACTATTTGTCCCCCTTCAAATTGGCCGTTGTGGGATCCCTTCCCGCCTAATATTTGGAAAGAGGACTAGGGCCTCTATAAATAGGACTAGCCACCACCATAGGAGGCATCTGATCTAGAGACGGACCATTCAGATCATCCTCAACACTCAAGCTCACCGAGCTGAAGAACACCTCTCCTCAGGAGACTGTTCACCCCTTGTACTTGTTCATCCCCAGCCTACAAGGCAATCCACCACACCACACCGGAGTAGGTTATTACGCCACAACGGTGGCCCGAACCAGTATAAACCCTCGTGTCTCTTGTTCTTTGGGTTTGTCGGGCTAGGCCTTGAGATAGTTGCGAGAGCGAGCTAGGGAGAGAGAGGGATCTTCGTGCGCACCCCAGTGTTTGAACCTCAAGGGTTTGCCGGAACCCAGAATCTGACATTTGGCGTGCCAGGTAGGGGTGTGCCGAAGCCTCTCTTTTGTCAGCTGATCCACCGACACCCTGCGGTTCCGATGTCCGGTGACCCAAGGACCAACGCCAACCATTGGGCAGCTTGGCCCGTCAAGGCGGCACCGTCCGCCCAAGAAGACCTCAACTCCGCACTCCATGCGGCCCTCAAACAGCTGAACGCCGCGGGACGCGGGTGGCGCGGACCGTTACCTTCCACCCTCACACCGCGGCGCGCGCGGGCCGCCGCAAGGGCCTCAAGCTACACAGTAGCGATGGCGCCACACACCCGACGGGAACAAGCAAACAAGCGAGCAACGCTCATAGTGGCACGAGAGCTGCTGCGGTGCCGGCTGGCGGAGAGTGGCCGCGATGCATTGCTGGGACGCCGCATCCAGGGGTACGCCGCCTTTCTTCTCCTTACGTACGTCTGAAGTTGTGGCCATATCGCACGGCGGGCCTCGTCGCACCCACGTGCTCCCAGGCGCACCAGGAAGGCTCACCAGTGGTAGCACGACCGACCGCGTCGAACATCAGGCTGCACTTGTGTTTCCCACGGGTGGCGCGGGTGCGGGCGTTGCCTCGCGCAACCACAATGGGGCGCCACCCTACGGCCACCAGGGGGACACGCTGGGCCCAGCCGCGCGGGGCGCAGGGCGCCTCGGTGGGGGTCCCCGTGTGGCGATTCCGGAAGCTTATGTGTCGTGCATGGTGGATCGGGAGTACATACCAGAGGATGGCCCCTGCTTGTTTTTTGAGCCGGGCTGGGAGGAAGAGATGCTGGAAGCCGGGGCCTCCCACGGGGCACCCAGGAGCCTCACCGACCCCGCCAATGACGACAACCACAGGGTACAACCGATATCTCAGGAGCAAGCTTATGCTAACCATGGGTCGCAGCTGAACCAGGCCACGACAGTGGCTGGCGACCCCAACACGGCAGCCCCGCTCCAACTAGGGGTAACGCACTGGGGGCTACACGGGAGGGGTCTGGAGCCAGGACCTTCCCCATGCCACACAGAGCAAGGCGTAGCCCAGAGGCAGGTCCTCTGCCGAGGAGGCGCCGGCGAGCCCTCCCCCAGCAGAGGGCTCGTGGTCGCCGAGGGCGCTGCTAGTGTCCCCTTTGCCCCTTGGCGCCGTCCTGGTTTCCGGACGCCCCAACGGTGGTCGAGGGTGGTGCAAGGCGGGGCCCTCGTCTAGCGATATGAAGCAAGGCTCCCGCCTGTGAAGGTATCCCGCCCGTGACACTTTCACGTAAAAATTAGTGGGGCTGTACACGCCCCGGAGTCTCCGGAGAGCCGCCCTCGGGCCTCGGGGACTCCCGCCCACGTCCTAGTGGAAGCACCATGCTCCGCGCTGGTAGTCGACACTGTCCCCCAATGACTATGCTCACGGCCTGTGAAAGCACTTAGCTCCGCGCTGGTGGGAAGACAAGAAGACTAGCTAGATGCGAGACGCAGCCATTTGCTTTCAACCCCTTTTCCTATAGCTCGGTTTGCCGCCTTTTCAGATTTGAACTTGAAATTGTATTTTCGTTGACAAGTGCGGGGTGCGTCTTTTTATCGTTCACATTGGTTTCTTGAGTTTACTAGTCGTGTGCCTTGTTTTGAGGCCCGCGTCTGCTACCCCTCCCTCACGAGCACCTCGCGAGCGGGGGCTGGGCGTGTCATGCGCGCACATCCTGCCGCGATCAGGTGCTCGCTTCTCGCGAGGCCCTCTTGGGCGGACTAGCAGGCTCCTCTGGAACCCAACACCTCATGGGCCCGCGAAGGACTCCCCTCGGGAGAAATACACACCGGCAACCACAAGACCAGTCCGAGGTCTGTCTGAACTAAGGTAAGTTACTCCAGTAAGCTCGCGAAAAAACATGAGGACTCGCAAAAGCACGTCTTAAGTCTGGCTCAAGGAATAAAAGAATAGTATGATTACATGAGGGGCTCCCCCTCCCCAAAATGCTCTTACATCTTGAAGGGCCGTGCCCAAGATTTTGCGCGCAGGTTCAGAACAAAGGAGCACAGGCTCAATCGGACATGTCGCTCGCAGCATCTCCCGAATCGCCCCCGGACATGCTGCTGGCGTCATCGCTGGCGTCGTCTTCACCATCATCGTCCACACCGCCTTCACCCACCACGACCACCACTGCATCGTCATCAGAAGAAAAATCCCTAACCAGAGCATCCACGTTATCATCCCCCAACACACCAGGTTGTCAAGGATAAATTCTGGCACTTGGGCGATGGCGGCGTCGAAATCGAAGTTAGGGTCGGCATTCTGAAGATGGCTGAAGACGCGAGAAAACGCGTGTACAATGAGGCCCCGATTCTTTTTGTCGACAAGCTTGCGAGCCCTCTCGGCCCGATCCTCCAGCGCGTCAGGATGTCGGTGAAGAAGAAAAGATGGCTGGCATATTCTTAGGCTTGGGGGTGAGGGGCGTGCTCGTTGCAGATGATGCCTAGCGCCAGGTTGGCCCTCGTCCTGAGGTCCCGGGGCATGGGATTGTGCTCGTGCAGTAATGTCTGCCAGCAGAGCGCCTCTTCCCTGCTCTGGTGCGTGAAGGACTCGACGTCGGTAACCCGTCGCTGAAGCGGGAGTGGCTCAGCATGGGCAGAGGCCAAATCGGCCTGAACGGAGATCAGGGCCGCAGCGGTGGCCTTCTCACGCTGCTCCGCTTCATTCAGCTTTGACCGGAGGGCAGCGGTTCTACCCTCAGTTTCGGCTTCCAATAGCTTCAACTTCAGGTTGTATCTGTTGGCAAGATCTGCATGGCCCTCCGCCACCCGGCGGTCAATCTCCTCCTGGATCCTGGCCTCTCGCGCGCTTGTGGCGTCTTCGGCCCGGGCGACCTGGCACTCCCTCGGCTCCAACCGTTCAAGCTCGAGGCTGCGTTCTGTGGCCTCCAGCACCAACGCTTCCTCGTGCCTCAAGATCTCCTCCTCTTTGGAAGGCACCCCCTTCATCGATGCCAAAACAGCCCTACGGGCCTCGACCTGCTGCTCCAGGGAGGCGCAGGGCCTGGAGCTCCTGCTTGTGCTTATCTGCGACCTCGCGGTGGTGGTCAGCCTCCCTGGCCTCCTCCAAGGCTCGGGCACTGGCCTCGCGCGAGGTTGCAAGGGATGCCTCGGCCTTTGCATTTGTATGCTCATGCTGGAGACGCCCGAGGTTGATGGCCACCTTCAGTTGATGCCATTCGTCCACTCGCCGAAGACCCTCAGTTTCAATGCGGGCGTCGACGTCCACGAGCTCTTCACGCTGGTGCTGATCCTGCGCTACTTCATCGTAGGCAAGCACTCAAGGTGACCCATAAATGAGTTCCATGGGGATAACTACTGCTGGCCGATAGAGTAGGGAGAAGGGAGTCTGCGTAGTAGCCCGATTTGGTGTCATTATGAGGGACCAAAGGACTACCGACAACTCATTGATCCACGACCTGCTGCACTTCTACAGCGTATCAAATGTTCTCGTCTTGAGTCATCACAACACATCAGTGTTCGCCCTCTCAGCTTGTCCATTGCTTCTGGGATGAGCAACAGAAGCAAATGAGATCTTCCTTCTGAGGGCATGAATATTTTGCATGAAGGCGCGGCTCATGAACTGGGTGCCGTTGTCAGTGATGATTTGTGCATGGACCCTGAA
Organism: Aegilops bicornis; assembly: GCA_021605145.1. NCBI lineage: Eukaryota > Viridiplantae > Streptophyta > Magnoliopsida > Poales > Poaceae > Aegilops > Aegilops bicornis. The sequence continues at coordinate 332,173,282 of CM038672.1, read as the reverse complement.
GCGGCACACGAATCCTTCCAAGAACATGATAGCTAACTGAGAAGTCACCTTTCTCACAGCATCCACTTCCGGCCACTCTGTAAACTTGTCAATGGCAACGAACAAGAATTCAAAGCCCATGGCAGCTCGGGGGAAAGGGCCGAGGATATCGAGCCCCCAGACTGATAACGACCATGACAAAGGGATTGTCTAAAGGGCTTGTGCAGGAAGATGGATGTTCTTGGCATGGAACTGGCAGGCTTCACACTTGGTGACTAGCTCGACCGCATCTTGGAGGATTGTGGCCAATAGAATCCTTGCCAGAATGCCTTCCCAAATAATGCCCTTGATCCAATGTGGGAGCCACACATGACTTTGTGTATCTCCGCCAGCAGTTCCTTTCCTTCTTCCCGACAGATGCACTTCAATTTCACACCGTTGGGCCATCTTCTGTATAGAGTTTCGTCGACAAACTGATACATACTGGCCCTAAGGGCTACTCTTTCAGCTCTCTCCTGCTCATTGGGAGGTTCTCTAGTTTGGAGGAAATGGATTATGTGCCTTTCCCAAGTTGGAGCCTGGGGCTCGGTAACAAGGACTAGTGGCACCTCCTCATCTGCGGGAGCGAGTTTCTTGACTGCGGGGACCAGTGGCCTGGCAGGAGAGCGCAGGGTCCCTACCAGGAGCCCCGGGAGGCTCTATCGGGAGAGGCTTACCAGAGTCCAACTTCCTCCTCTTTCTGGCCATTGTTGCCGGGGATACAGAGGGCTGAGTAATATGGAGAAAAAAGTTCCTGGTTCCACAGGAAGTTTTTGTGCACACACTTTGATAGATGGTCAGCTATGCTGTTTTCCACACGGTGTAGGGCTGTGTTTGCAATCCGTCAAAGTGCTCCTCCAATCTTCTAACTTCCTCAACGTATGCCTCCATGAATGGACTTCGGTAATCCTTGTTGACTTGTCTCACCACAAGTTGTGAATCTCCTAGAATGATCAGCTTCATAATTCCCAATTATGTGGCAATCCTGAGCCCGGCAAGGAGCCCTTCATACTCTGCTGTATTATTGGTTGCCTCTTCCCTGAGAAAATGCATCTAGACGATGTACTTCAAGTAATCTCCCATGAGAGCAACGAGAAGCACGCCAACCCCTGCACCTTGCAGTGAGAATGCACCATCAAAACACATGATCCATTCTTGGGGCGCCTCCTTGCCGAGGATAACTGTTTCCAATATTTCCTCATTAGGGGTTGGCGTCCATGCTGGAATAAACTCTGCCAATGTCCTACTCTGAATCGTTCATGTGCTCTCAAATTTCAGGCCAAAGCTGGATAACTCCGAAGCCCACTCCACTATTCTGCCGGTAGCCTCAGGATTCCGGAGTATCCTCTACATTGGAAAGCGGGTGACAACCGTGCTCTCATGGGCTTGGAAGTAGTGGCGCAGTTTCATTGAGGCCATGATGAGGCCAAAAATCAACTTTTGCACACTAGAGTACCTCGATCTAGCCCCCTCGTAACAGGGAACTAACGAAGTATACTGGGTGCTGCACCACTTTCTTCCTTGAGGCGTCCTTGGGGTTGCCCTGCTGCCGTGCTCTCCTCTATCCCGATCCTCATCTGGTCCTACCAGATTTTGCTCACTCTTTGTTTCCTCTACTTCCCGTTGTGCCACTGGGCTACGCTAACCACTTGATTACTTGCCGCTAAGTACACCAGCAACGGCTTGTGCTGTTTACAGGAAACTAAAGTGGGCACAGAGGACAGGTAGGTCTTCAAATCTTGTAAGGCTGCATCTGATTCCGATATCCACTTCATGGGCCCTGCCTTCTTCAAGATTTTGAAGAACGGCAGTGCGCGCTCGACAGACTTGGAGATGAATCTGCTAAGCGCGGCAATGCACCCTGTCAGAAACCTCACATCTTTGACTGTCCTGGGTGCGTGGATCTACTTGATAGACTTAATCATGTCGGGGTTGGCTTCGATCCCACGATGCGCACGAAGAACCCAAGCAGCTAGGGGAGGGAACACCAAACACACACTTCTCCGGATTCAACTTCAAGTTGATCTTGCGTAGATTAGCAAATGTCTCATCCAAATCCTGGATAAGGGTTGATCTGTCCTTGGTCTTAACCACAATATCATCCATATAATCCTCAATATTTCTTTGCAACAGTGGTTCAAAGCAAATCTGGACTGCTCTTGCAAAAGTAGACTCGACACTCTTTAACCCGAAAGGCATGCGCACAACACAGTACGTACCACATGGGGTGATGAACGAGGTCTTCTCTTCGTCTTCCTTGGAAATTAACATCTGATGATACCAAGAGTACACATCCAGAAAGGAGAGAAAATCACAACCTGAAGTGGAGTCCACAATCTGGTCGATGCGCGGCAAGGGAAATGGATCCTTCGGGCAAGCCTTGTTGAGATCAGTGAAATCTATGCAAAGCCTCCATTTCCCGTTAGCCTTGCGCATGACCACTGGGTTTGCTAACCATGTTGGATGCAGTACTCCTCTGACCAGACCAGCTGCCTCACACTTCTTAATCTCTTCGGCAATGAACTGCTGCCTCTCCAAGGCCCGCTTTCGAACCTTCCGCTTGACGGGTCAGGCATGTGGGCAGACAACATGGTCATGCTTGATTACCTCCTTGGGAACATCGGGGATATTAGATTGTTGCCAGACAAACACATCGATATTCAACCGCAGGAAGGCAACGAGCACACTTTTCCTATTTGTCATCAAGGGTGGCGCTGATAGTGGAGGTACCATCGATGCCAGCCAGCCCTGTCGGGACCTTCATGTGGTGCAGCGACCTTGGATCTCTTGTTGTTCGAACTCTCCGGCAAGTTATCAACATGCACAACATGCTCCGGAGAGGCATGCTTCCCGGAATCCTTGCTGGTGTCCCTGTTGTCCTTCTTATTTCCTCATTTTTCCTTGGTGGGAAATGATGCTACCGTGGCCCCTGCTGCGACTGCATCCCGTACATCTTGTCCACGCAAATGATTCTGTCTTTCTCATGTGAAGGAATGGAAATGACTGCTACCGGCCCTGGCATCTTCAAAGTGTTGTAGGCTTAGTGGGGTGCCGCCATGAATTTTGACAGAGCCAGGCGTCCAAGAATCGCATTGTACGGCAGGGGGAGGTCAACCACATCAAGCACAACCTTCTTAGTCTGATAATTCAATTCTCACCCAAATGTCACTGGGAACATGATCTTTCCCTTAAGACGACTCCCGACGGGATTAACTCCTTGAAACATGCCTGTGACCGTTAGCTCTTCCTATGATATATGGAGCTTGCTGATAAACTTTGGGGAAATTAGGTTCAACCCAGCCCCGCCATCAACCAACATCTTTGTGACCTTGAGGTTGCGAATCGTTGGAGAGACCAATAATGGCAAACATCCTACAGCAGACGTGCGGTCAGGATGGTCCTCTTCGTCAAAGATGATGGGAGTGCGTGACCATTTGAGCGGCTTCTGAGACTCTGCCGCTGGCTCCACGGCATTAACCTTACACGCCCACTGTTTAAGTTGGCGGTGAGAGGAGTGCAAAGATGCACCCTCATCAATTCACAGGGTGTAAGTGGCCTTCTGGAATTCCTGCTCGCTGGTTTCCTCTTCATCCCCTCCATCACTCTCATCATTGCCAACTTCCTTCTCTGGGCCCCTGGTGGGTTTTCCTTTGTTCTGAAAACCCTTGTTGGGGCAATTTCCTTCACCGCCTTGGCCCTTCCCGCCAGCGCCATTCTAACCTTTTTTCCTTATCCCGCTTCTCATATTCAGCCCTCTCTCTTGACGAGCTGCTCAACCCGATGACACTCTTGGAGATCGTGGCCTTTGGTCTGAAGGATCTTGCAGCACGACAGCTTCCTGCTGGGGGCTTTGGTGTTAGCCTTCTTGCCAGTACTAAGCGTGCTCGATCCTTCGATGGTCATCACCGTCTTATCCTTGCGCTTCTTGTTGCGCTTCTTGCTCTTCTTCTGACTGTTAGATTCATCATCATCCTCTGAGTCGATGTCGATGCAATCTTCCTCTCCAGGGAGTTTCCTTCCCTCGATGTCGATGCAATCCTTCCATCCGGGCACACTTTTCCACCAAATTGTAAAGCTCGTTCACAGTCTTGGGCAACTGCACATTCATCTTGGAACATATCTTGAAGTTGTGCACATTGGACTGGAAGGCATCTATCACAGCTGCGGTGTGGATGTTTGGGATATTCCTGTGGACTCTACTAAATCTCTGCAAATACTTGCGGAGAGTCTTTCTTTCTTTCTGTTGAAGAAGCTGCAAGTCACTGGGTTGTCCTGGTTCTTGATGGCCGCCCGTGAAGGCACCAATGAATCGTGGCATAGGTCAGCCCATGACAAAATGGAGTTCTCCGGCAGGTGCATCAGCCAAGACCTCACATTGGACATGAGCACCAAAGGGAAGTAATTGGCAAACACCTTCTCATCTCTTCCCCCGACATCCTGAATAGTGATGGTGTAGATGCTCGAGAACTCTGTCGGGTTCAGCCTTCCGTCGTACTTCTCGGGTATCTCTGGCTTTAACGTGCGAGTGGATGGCAAACAAACTTGCCGCAGCTCATGAGTAAAGGCAGGGCACCCAACCTTGAAAGGCAGGAACCCGCTGTCCTCGAGCACATGCTCGTCGACGTCGGGACCATCGCGCCCATTGGTCCGACCTGTGCTCGTCACGGCGTTGCTCGATGACGACGTTGCTCGATGACGACGCACACGCCTCCCCTCTCCATGTCCTCTGGGGCTCGCTGTTGGCCTGGACGTGCTCGAGGGTCGGAAGAGGCCATCGAGACGTTGTCGGGTTCTTGATTCCACAGTGCCCGTGCTGGTTGTCGTGGTGGGGACTGCATAGTGTGGTTGGCCCCTTTTGTGCGGCCAGCAGCGCGAATATTTGTCATTGCTTGGGGAGGTTACGGCGGGCCAGCTCGCTATGAGCCCCCAGCCTCGGCGAAGCCAATCAGACTCTGAATGGTGGCTCTCCGTACATCCATCTGACCGGCCGCTGGTGGGAACCTTAATAGCAGCTAGGCCTGTTCCATGGCCTCCGTAGCGGTGCTTGGCATTGGTGATGTTGATGTAGACTGTACCGTCGCCCGGCTTCTGACAGTGCCAGTGGCGACGGCGTCGCGCCCTCGCTGTTGCGAGCCAGCCATTTGGATGGCACGGTGACGTGGTGAACATGCTTGAGGGCCAGCGGCTCCATTGGGCACAGCGGGTGGGTCGACCCGATCCGGGGGAGGCACGCGCACTGCGGCCGCGTCCCTGGTGGGGGCGGCCGGAGGGCGGCAATTTGCCCCAGACTGAGCACCGCCACTGTGGCTATGTCCTTCGGCTAGGGGAAGGGGAATAGATGGCATAACCCCTTCGTCTGTACCTCGTGGAGCATGACCATTGGGGTGTTGCCGATGCTGCTCTCCTCCGGTGCCTCCCGCTTCTACTTCGGCCGCGGGGGAGGTGGTGACAACACCGCCTGCACCGGCCACGTCCCCCGCAGCGCCCACATCCTCGTGTGCCTCCGCATCCCACGCGGCGTTGGCGACCGCGGGTGGTGGAGCCTTCAAGGTAGACGGGTGAGCTGTACCACCGGGTTTCTTCTTGGGCGCCATAGTCGATTGAGCCATCGAAGACAAAAATCGCGATGAAGATGACATGCTGCTCATGCTCTCAGGTTTGTGCAAGTGATCCCCTTACCTGGCGCGCCAAAGATGTGGCGGGAAACCACAGCCACCTAAGGGGCCAAGGGCCCCTTTCCGGTTCGGCGGGGGGATGGCACGTTGCCAAAGAGCAGAGGGGCGTCGAACAGCATGACAGAGATCACAGGGGGAGTTTTTACCCAGGTTCGTGCCGCCGCGAGGCGTGAAACCCTACTCCTGCTTTGGTGGATTGATGGTGGAAAAAATGGTGTTGAGCGCAACATGCTTTCCCGGCAGGGTCACCTCGGGGCGAGAGCGGCTACGCGCGTATGAGAGTGTATGGGGGTGGATTAGCCAACCCTTTCTACAGTCGCGTTGGGCCTCCTTTTATAGACAAAGGGGTCCCTACAGTGGCAAAATAGTCAATATGAACTGATTAGATAGCAAACAGTGCTATCATACCTAACTCTGCAGGTTGACAGAGTGCATTAAATGCGCCGCTCTATGTCACATCGTAGCTTGCCCGGCAGGCCCTGCCGGGCTGTTTTGGCAGCTTCATGCCTGCTCGCTCGACACGTCGTAGGACGGGTGTCGCCTGGAGGTATTTTATGTAGGAAGTGGCTGCCATGTGGAAAATAGCAGCCACTTAGTCACTTTGGATCTTGACACCGCACTGGTCGACGACGTGCGTCATGATGAGGTGGTGTGGTGAGGTGGTTCTGCCTCCGTAAGCCTTGGCGGGCCTATCGAGACGACCCGAAGGCTTGCTTCCGAGGATGACTCCATCCTTGCTGGGCTCGCCTGCCTAGCAAGGGAGGTTTTTTGATGCGGAGCATCCCACGTTCATCCCCATGTACACTCCGACTACTCTCCAAACCCCAAGAGGACATATGACGAGACCTCGAACATATGCCAATGGGAACAAGGTGAAGTCGCTCCTCTCCGAATCGTCACTTTCCATATGTGAGACATGTCTACTACCTCAAACATGTGTGCTATGCATGTCCAGGAACCAAGAGGAAGGCCATTGAACAGCTACGAGCATTGGACAAGGCGGCGAGGACACCAAGTACAAGGACCAAGAGAAGAAGCTGCCCGAAGCTACAGCGGCCGGACGTCCCACCAGGACCGGACGTCCGACAAACTCCAGGCTCAGGATGACCGGCCCCCTCCGGACGTCCGACCGAAGCGCACCCGAGCCGAATCAACGGAAGTTCGAAGAGCACCGGACGTCCGGACCTTCCCGAGCCTCCGGACGACCGGCCCCCTCTGGACGTCCGACCGAAGCGCACCCGAGATGAATCTATGGAAGTCCGAAGAGCACCGGACGTCCGGACCTTCCCGAGCCTCCGGACGTCTGACGCCTGTCTGCGCACAGTGTATTGGACCGAGTCCATGTATCCCCCACTTACCCCTTCGTGTCCCAGGACTATATATACTCCTCCACCACCTCCTAGTTAGAGTTGGCATTGATTTAGCTCATTTGTGAGATAGAGCTTCGCTCATCCATATCGGATCTACTCCACGAGAGAGACCGCGGCCCTTCTTCGGAGAAGATCCACCTTGGATTCAAGACCTCCTTTGCAGAGAGGACCATCATCAAGACCTCCTCACAGAGAAGAACGGCTACCGTTTGTATCGTCCTTTGTTGACTTTGGATCATGTATCTCCCTTTGTGTTCATCGATCTAGCACATGTGTGATTGATCTTGTTGGTTTGAGTGATTCTCTTGTGTTTTCCCCGTGATTTCCCTCGTGCTCTTCGGCTTGTTCTTCGTGTTCCTCGTAGGGATCCTCTCCAAACGTGAAAGATCGTCCACATAGGGTTCCGCCCTACATCATCTTGGTATCAGAGCAAGGTTGATCACGTTTTTGGAGCCCCTACCCCGTGTTTTCTAGCTTGATTTTGTTGTGTTCTTCCCAAATTCGAAAATCCCCACCAAAAATAGCCCCAATTTTTTTTGTGATTTGTTGGTTTGATGATGTTTTGTTGATTTTGATCCATGGATTTGCTTGGTTTCGAGTGGATCTAGCATCTCCCCAAGTTTCTCCATCTTTCATCCACGAAATCTCTTCAATTTTGACCCCGAAATCCCCATTTTCCGCCCAAAATCGCGCCCCCGAACTCGCATCTCGCGTTGACCCCGACCCACCGGACGACCGGCGTTTTACGGACGTCCGGAGCCCCAGGAACGACCGGACGTCCGACCTTTCCGGACGACCGGAACCCCTAACCCGAACTGAATTTACGGATTTCCGACCTTCCCGGACGTCCGACGCCCCGGACATCCGACCTTTACGGACGTCCGTAACCTGTAGATTCCCACTTCGGCTGATTTTTGTTTTATCCATAACTAATTCATCCGAACTCCGATTTTGACGTTCTTTAGCTCGTTGAAAAGCTCTTGACATCCCCCTTCCAACAAAAATACCACCAAAATAATTTGACTCCATCAAATGTTTAGAACTTTGGCATTTTTGCCTAGGGCTTCCACCACATCATCCGCTACTCCACCACCGACTTCCGCAACCTAACCAATTTTATTCCTCATGGTTGTTTGAGTTGTGATTCGAGTCTCCTAAGGTGTTTCGGCTACTTAGGGATGGTTGCTTCTTCATCAACCACCACCGCCACTTCCGCATAGGCTTACCCACCATACACTTTCACCACCCCCAACTTAACCCAATTTTGTTTGTGTTGTGAGTTGTGTCTCCTAAGGTTTTTAGGCTACTTAGGGACCGTGCTTGCAACTCCGACACCGTGTATAGTTCACCACCTTACCATCCACTTCCGCATTGCGTACTCCAAAACCATATTGCATTTCCGCAATCCCATTGAGCTTCCACAACCACCACCGCATTTCGCTACCACCATTTGAGATTTTGAGTTCGCGGTTTTTCCATTTCCTAAGGTGTTTCGGCTACTTAGGGACGAGTCTCCATCATCTTCGTATCTACATCAAGCCACTCATCATCGCAAAGGATGGTAACCTCGACGACACCATTGTATATTCCTTTGCCATTGCATTGTTAACCCCTACCCATTTTGCGTCACTTGCCTATCGAGACTAGCCATTTGAGTATTGCCCGGCAACGTTACTTGTGCACATTAGTGATCATCGATACACCTTCCATTGCATACATACCATATCATATTGGTATCATATCATCCATTGTGTCACAAGATTGTTCCCGCATATACACAATTGCTATCTTGGTTTGTGCATTGTGCAAAGTGGCCATACATAAAAAAAAAGAGAATAAAGCTTTTAAGCAAAAGAAAGAGAGCAAAGAGCTTGTAAGCAAGTGCCATAGCATCATACCACATTGCATATAAGATTGTCATATCCGATCATCTTGGATCATCTTGAGAGAACACCGGGAACCATACACATACATAGCATACTTGGGATAGAAAGTTTATCCATTTTGCATCTTATAGGTTGTGCACAAGTGTCGTATCCGCCTATTGAGCAATCGTGCTAGCGTCTCTCTTGAGTTGTGCAACACGAGCGTTTTGGTGGATTCCACATTTTGAGCTCATTCCATGGTTGCACGACCCCATTTATCTATCCATGTGTGTGTTTCCATGTGCCATTCATTGCTATTGGTCTACTTGTTTCTCTTGCGAATTTGTGAATATCTTTCAACATTATTGACTCTTGCTAACTTTTTGCATCAAATTTTTGTGCCACTATCCTCACCAAGCTCCACCATAAGCCTTATTTGTGTAGGTGTGAGAAACCGACAAGAATTGGTACCAATTGTGCTATTTCCTTGTTACACATTGAGTGATCATTGATCCATTTTCAACATCGGTCATGGTACATTTGGTATAGTTCTTCTCTTTCTCCCACTCATATTTGCTCGAGTCTTATGATGGATAGGCAAGGCATTTCATCTCCGGTCTTCGACAACAACGACGGCATGAACAACTACATGACCAAAGCGTCAATCTTCAATCTACAACGACAAATGCAAGGCGCACAATTTACCTTGCAATAGCGCATCGAGAACATCTCCATCGACATTCGTCACTCCGAAGCAAGGAGAAGGGACTACATCGACAAGAAGCTTGCCGCACATAAAGAGGAGAAAGATGCAAGGATGGAGGAGATTCGGACCTTGCTCAAATCTACTTCCCCTTCATCATCTTCAAGACGGCGGCATTCAAGACACACGTCTTCGGAGCGCCCAACCGATGCAACCGCAAGTCGTCCACATCTACATGGCGACCACCATCACGTTCGCGATCAACATCGTCATGAAAGGCAAGTGCCCTCCAAGCAACATGTGCACGACGACGACGAACGACATCTACTACGAGCTCAAGCACGACAACGACACCATCATCATGAAGATGCTCCACAAGCGCAAGTGCACAAGTCCCAACAAGCCCTACTTCACGCCAAGTCGACGCTTCATGAGCACAAAAGAAGACCGCGAGATGACCACCACCAAGACGGTGCTACGGCTACATCAACCACTTCAGCATCTTCGCCAAGTGTTCTCAAGGCATCTTCGCCTTTGGACGTACGGCATCTTCGCCTACTTCCCACAAGTACGCCTACAACGACTTCATCAAGTCCAAGGCGACTACCTACGAGCGAGGGCGACACTTCCATCTTCGGAAGCCCCCCAAGGAAGATGGCGAGCATGGGAAACTCCCTTCCGTCATGGAGACGAGCTACGAGGTGCCACATCATATGGGCCTCCAACACCAAGACGGTGACAAGAAGGTCGAGCAAGGGCCATCTCCTTCGACCATGGCGAAAGGAGCTGAGCATGGAGACATTTGCACCTACATCTCTCCGACACCCACATATGTCGAGATGCCCCAAGTGCCATGTGAGGAGAGCCACCACCACATGAGTGACATGAGTGACTCCACCATACGTGACATTGAGAGCATTTCCTATGAGAGGATGAGAGTGACCACCACTAGCCCCACACATGAGAGCATGCCACACATCCTATGTGAGGTTGAGCACCATTTGAGTGACTCCACCAACCATATGAGTGAGAGCATCCAAGAGGGAGTGAGTGAGCCACAACACATAGTGAGTGAGGTAGTTGACACGGCATGTGAGGCCACTATGTTTTCTAATGACTTAACCTCTACTAGTGTGTTTTCTTCTTTGGTGGTAGGTCTCATACATGACGACATGCCTACCCTCGACGAGTCCATACCTCCAACAGAGACGACGATGGCCATAATGGATGATGATGAACCCCCCACATGGTAACATCAAGTTACAACGTCACCTACAACACATGAGCGACTCTCCAAAGGTAACATAGGTGAAAATGCTTCTCTTGTCCCACTAGTGGACTCTATTACCATCGATTGCTCCCATGATGTTGACACACCTATTACCATGCTTCATGCTAGTGAAACTTCTTCATGCCTTGACTTACCTATTTATGATGAATATGATGATGCGCATGTTGAGTTGCCTAGTTGTGATGATATGCTCCATAGGATATCATGTGAAAATTCTATTGGTCACTTCATGTTTGACAATCCTTTGAACTTGTCATATGCTATGAGTGAGATCTCCCATATAGCCTCATTTCAATCTCAACATAGTAACTATGCATGCCCTGCTAACATAAATCCCATTTGCACTTATGGCATAGATGACGAGATGATGGTCATTGGCTTTTGTTTTTCATGTGATGATATTGCCATGCTTCCTTTACATGATTTGTGCAATTCATCTACTATGTCATCCCATGATCACATTGTTCCAAATATGCTTTGTTTTGAATGTTGCCAATATTATCCATGTGATGTTGCTACTCATGCTCATGAGGAGACCCCCATAGTTTCCTCATACATATTCAGAGATTTTGATTCATCCCATATTTTGCATGATTTCCATGATTGCTTGCACCATATGCATTCCATGAATAACAATGCTCTAGATATTGCTCATGATGCATTACACAATTTGAGTCTCCATTATGCTATACATAACAACAAACCTATCATGATGGATGACATATTTCTATATCATGCATCTCATTTATTTGAGCATTGGATATTTTGTGCTAACCGACACATGCACATATGCATCATGATGGATCATGCGTACATCTACCACGTACACACAATTTTCCCTTAGTCTTTGTTTTGTGTAGGTACTCATGTATACTCGTCAACTTCTCAATCCCAAGAGTTGACGAAACGAGCTCTTGAGGGCAACGATGATTTGGGATCCCGAGGATTATCATTCCCACCGTTCCCTTCGCGCAAGGACTACAGGCACCTCTTCTACTTGGCTCTCACACGGCTATGGGCTATATACCATTTGTCCCCTTATGCTCATTTTACCGTGTTCACTTTGCATGTTATGCCTCTTTACATGATTTTTCCATGCAATTGTGACCCTTGCTTGCATCTACCCATGATTCACCATTATGCTACTCCTATGTGTATTTGCATGCTTGGTGGAGATCCTAGTAGCTATTGCCGTGATTTCTTTGTGCCCCATGGTATTGATGCTTGTTGGTGTTGGGAGAGTCATGATGTCCCATTGCTATTTATATATGGTCTCTTGCCAATACATTGATGTTATTTGCCTCACATTTTGCTTTCATGCTTGTGCTATGACATGTGAATTATTCATGCCCACTATTTGCACCAATGACATGCTTGCCATGATTCCTTCTAGTATGTTGCATCTTCGCACTATTAGCATGCTTGACTTGATCGCTATGATTTCTTGCTATGTTGCATCACCCATGTTCCACTATCACTTGCTTTCTTGGGTTGATGACATATATGTTCATGCCTCTCACTTGATTTGTCTTGATCATTGTCTCTTGTCTCCATTAGTTGCATCTATGCTTATTGATCTTGGAGACTTTGACAAATTGCTTGTGATTCATGCTTGTTTACTTGAGCCTATTGTATTTGGTTGTTCTCGCATCATATGCCTCCATACTATGGCATGCTCCCTTGTACTTTCTTATGATGAGCATGATGCATACACTTGTTGGGTATCTTACCACACGAATGATAGGTTTTGCACTTCCGCTAACCTCATTTGTTTTTCCGAGTGTTTGTCATGTTCTTTCATTTTGAAGGATTCACAAGGCATTACCGTCATGAGACATATTGGTTATGTGAAGGCATACATGATGTGCAAATCCAACATCTTCGAGAACCTCCTAAAGGTGACCTCCTTCCCTTTGAGCCATCCTCAAATACACATATTGAACGGGTCATTCTTTCATTGTTGTTTCCTTCTTCTTGTCTACATGATACATATATTGGATGGAGGACCGACATTGGAGATGGACCCTATGGACCTTCAAGTTGAGGAATGCCTCGACATTGAGCTATGGTACAACACCACACATGACAAATTTGCACCCTATGCATGGATTGACACACATTATGATTGTCTTGTTGCACCTATTCCCATGTCATCCATGATATATGAGCTTGTGCATTTTCTTAGTAAATTTGTTGTGATCTTTCTTGATGGCATATTCATACATCGTGATCATATTGCCTATCATCAATTGCATGATAACATAATCATATTGAGCATCTATTCCCATATTCATGCTATTGATGAACCGTCTCTCTATGACATCATTTTGCACAATGGTAGAATTTATCGCTTTGTGCACCATGCTTTTGTTCCCATGAATGCTTTACATCTTATTCCATATCATCTTGCTAAGCTTCATGTGCTTTGTCATGAACAATCTTGCCTCACAGACTCATTCTTACATGATGGACACTTTGTGTGCGCTAACCATTGTATTCCCGAGTGTTGCTTGTGTTTGCTCTTTTGCATGTCTATCACTCCGGCGACACCTTGGACTACTCGGATTGCGCCATGTCTTCAACTTCATCCAACTACAAGTCCGTCTACGACAACCGTTTTCCATGGTGATGAGGATCACGATCCGAGGTTGGATCTTTCCCAAGGGGGGGGGGAGATGATGCGGAGCATCCCACGTTCATCCCCATGTACACTCCGACTACTCTCCAAACCCCAAGAGGACATATGACGAGACCTCGAACATACGCTAGTGGACACTAGGTGAACTCGCTCCTCTCCGAATCGTCACTTTCCATATGTGAGACATGGCTACTACCTCAAACATGTGTGCTATGCATGTCCAGGAACCAAGAGGAAGGCCATGGAACAGCTACGAGCACGGACAAGACGGCGAGGACACAAAGTACAAGGACCAAGAGAAGAAGCTGCCCGAAGCTACAACGGCCGGATGTCCGACCAGGACCGGACGTCCGATGAACTCGAGGCTCAGGACGACCGGCCCCCTCCGGACGTCCGACCGAAGCGCACCCGAGCTGAATCTACGGAAGTCCGAAGAGCACCGGACGTCCGGACCTTCCCGAGCCTCCGGACGACCGGCCCCATCCGGACGTCCGACCGAAGCGCACCCGAGCCGAATCAACGGAAGTCCGAAGAGCACCGGACGTCCGGACCTTCCCGAGCCTCCGGACGACCGGAACCCTCCGGACGTCTGACGCCTGCTCACAAGACAAAGTGTATTGGACCGAGTCCATGTATCCCCCTCTTACCCCTTCGTGGCCCAAGACTATATATAATCCTCCACCTCCTCCTAGTTAGAGTTAGCGTTGATTCAGCTCATTTGTGAGATAGAGCTTCGCTCATCCATATCGGATCTACTCCACGAGAGAGACCGCGGCCCCTCTTCGGAGAAGATCCACCTTGGATTCAAGACCTCCTTTGCGGAGAAGACCATCATCAAGACCTCCTCACGGAGAAGAACGGCTACCTTTTGTATCGTCCTTTGTTGACTTTGGATCATGTATCTCCCTTTGTGTTCATCGATCTAGCACATGTGTGATTGATCTTGTTGGTTTGAGTGATTCTCTTGTGTTTTCCCCGTGATTTCCCTCGTGCTCTTCCGCTTGTTCTTCGTGTTCCTCGTAGGGATCCTCTCCAAACGTGAGTGACCGTCTACATAGGGTTCCGCCCTACATCATTTTTCCCTTTGCAATATTCCTGTGTTGCACGTTGGTCCTTCGAAGAACTGGCCCCTTGTGCTCTGCTCCTAACCTTGGTGATGTGATCTTGCTCCCGTGCCTGTGCACAGTCTGGGCAACAAACCTAGGGTTTGTTACACCAACATCCTTGGCGTGCGCCTCGGCACATACTTTATCCATTTTGCATCTGGGGTGGTGAGAAGAATCTACTTACGGGCACAATCGATATTCCCTTCATACGTTGATAGCCAGTCCATGCCTAGAATTACGCCCAATCCTTGTGATTCTAGGACGATGAGGTCGGTGGGAAAAACATGTCTCCCTATGCTCAATGGCAACTGAAAGCATCCCCGACTAGCCGTAGACTCTGCTCCTGGGGAACTCACTAACATGGTGTTTTAAGGGCTACGGTCAGGAACTTAAACTTATCCATAAACCCCCTTGATATGAATGAATGTCATGCACCAGTGTCAAAAAAGAACAAGGGCTATAAATTAATTAATCAAGAACTTACCAGCAACGGCGTCAGGCTGGTCATATACTTCCTCCACATCGACATGGTTCACCTGACCTCTAGTGAAGGATTGGGCTTCTTGTCTCCAGAGCTTCCATTGCCGTTCTCGTTCTTGGCCTCAGGGAAATCGGTGGCGTAGTGTCCGGTTTTCCCGCACTTGAAGCAGGTAATGTGGCTCAGATCCTTCTTTGCCGGTGTAGCAGGGTTGGAGTGATGCTGATTATCGTTTCCATCGTTCCCATTGCCATTCCTATAGCCATAATGGTTATGTCCGTTTCCTCCATGATGAGAATGTTTTCCATGGTTATGCTGAGTGTGTCCACCATACTTGTTGGATCCTGATCAATTATTTCCCGAGTACGGGGTATAGTGGGGCTTCTGCTGAACACCAGAGTTGTACTTTCCCTGTCCGTACTTCCTCTTGCGATTCTCCAGAAGCTGCTTCTTGCCTTCCAGAAAGAGAGCCCTCTCGACCAACTCTTGATAATTGTTAAAGGTAGCCATGGTCAACTAAAGTCCCAGATCATTGTTTAGTCCCTCCAGAAATTTCTCCTCTTAGTGGCATCATCAGCCATGTCTTCGGGAGCATACCTAGATAACTTGCTGAATTCCTCCATGTAATCACCAACAGATTAATTTCCCTAGCGTAAGTTGCAGAACTCATGCTTCTTCAGACTCATAGCTCTAGCTGAAACTTGTGTTGTACGAACGCTCATTGAACCGATCCCAAGTCAGATTGGCTATGGGGAATGTGGTGGTGTAATTCTCCCACCACGAAGCTGATAGTCCATCCAGTTGATGTGCGGAAAAGTGCACCTTCTCAGCGTCAGTGCATCCGGCGGTGGTCAGCTCCCTTCCGATCTTGCGAAGCCGGTCATCTACGACGATCGGCTCCGTGCCGCTAGAGAACATGGGCGGGTTCAACCTCAGGAAACGAGTAAGGTTGTCAACTGGGGGTGGTGGCAATGGGTTGTTGTTGTCATGGTTCTGGTTCTGGTTCTGGAGGAGCATCAGCATGTGGGCATTCTGGTTCAGGATCAATTTGGTAAGTTCTAGTGGGAATTCCGGGTCACGTCTTGGAGGCATCTGATCGGTTTAGGTTGGATGAGAAATTAGAATAGAATAAGGGCCTAATGAGGGAAATCACTACCCATATGCTTATGGTAGCAAGAAAACTCCAAATCAAGGAATTCACACAGATAACACCACACAAGCAAAACCTACAGGTAAGGTCGTATCCATGAGAGATATGATCTCTTCATACTACCGCAAATCATAAGTTGGACTCAACTTAGTAGTGCTGGTCTGAACTAAATCTCCTCAAATCAATGTCAACTCTAGCTTCTTCTTCGTCAATTTTTTCTTCATAGGTCATGGTCTCATCGGGCTGAGCAACTTGGTGATGGGGTTCAACAACTATTTTATTGAAGTGGAGAAGAGATAGAAATGAATATAGAAGAGTATAGACCAGCATATATATAAGGAAGTCGTAAAATAGAGTTTTCTTCCTATGGCCTTCCATTTCCTAGTGGTCACATCCTACAGTCAGCGTGTGCTCTGATACCATCTTCTTGCGACCCGACCCAAATGGATTGAAGTATCTGTGTTTAAGTGTCATCCCTAGATCAGTATGCTGACACACACAATACTTGAGGAATTATAACAGAGTTCAATCACACACTTTATTACATCGAGGTCCTCAAAATAGTATTAAATAACTATGGAAGCTTCGAAGATGAATGAGTCCATCCAACTCCACGGCAAACTATCACACCTTAATCATCGTCAGAAAAGTCTGCAACATGAGACGTTGCGGCCATGTATGTCAGCACATGGAATATGTTGGCAATTTCAAAGCACAGAATAATAATGAAAAATACTATCTCTATGTGCAAATTTAGCTGGTGGAGGCTCTAATTTTAATTTTTGCATAAAGGAAATTTTACCCTACAACAATGGAATACATTTTTAATTACTACCAAGTTTATGCCATTATTGAGGTGGTTACTCCAACTCAATCCCTTAACCCAAAATTATTAATAACCCAATTCATTAATTAAGTAAAGTGATGAGATCAATCAATAATTCACTTCTAGATACTCAAATTTGTCCACAACCGGGGACACAGCTAATCATGATTAGTTTGTACACTCTATAGAGGTTTGCGCACTTTTCCCCACAAGACTCGACCACCTCCATGATCGGAAGATCGAGACATAGCCTTTCAAAAGTCTTTCCCATTAATCCTGCTAAACCGGTACGCCTACTTTCCCCTACATCTGCTAGTCTACCCGGAAAGAGGTCACACAACTTACTCAACTATGCAAGAGCCCATAATGGCTTGTGGCTGCACACGGAAGTTTCTAGTCATGAAGTGTTGTATGATCCCTTTGAGCCTACGTGGCGGACCTAGGGTAATCACATGGGTACTTTGGGATCCCCTTGGGCAAGCACTGGTTTCTCCAGGAATTTGAACGAAGGGGCGTCAGGAGCATTTACACATACATTTTTCTGTTCATCTATTCGTGGGAGGAAAAAGAAGAGGTGCGCGGAGCCATATGTACGCGAGAGAGAGAGAGAGAGAGAGAGAGAGAGAGAGAGAGAGAGAGATCGGTGTTCGGCCTCCCTGGGTCTCGCTGGCTGGGCTGCGCCTGGCCTGGTCGCTGCATGGGCCAAATTGTTTTCTATATTTTTAGAAACAATAAAGCACCAAAAGAACAAATAAAAATAAGCCTAAGAATTCTAGAAAATTTCACATAAATATATAGTCTTATATATTACCTTGTGAACATTTATCAGGCTTAAAATAAAATTTTTAAAAATAAACATTTTTGCTATTCTAATAAAATTGCATCAAAAGTTGTAAATAAAATCTAATAAATATAATTGATTTGAAATTCAATTTCTAATAATTCCCCTCTATTTTTTAAGAAGTCATTTTATCTTCTCTCTTTATTTTATTGTTGGAAATAAAGGAAATGAATTTTGTGAAACCAAATTTGATCCAAACTCCAAATTTTGAATTTAAAGAATTTTCAAAAATTGGATTTAAGGAAACTTCCAATTCTCTCTTTTGGTCCTTGAATTTCATAAGCTTCCTTGGCTCAAAATTCAAATAAAAGAAATGAAGGGTAAAATCCATAAATCATGCATGCATATGAATGTTCTATTTATAAACATCCAAATTGAAAATTGGGATATTAGAATAACGAGAGGCGAATGGCGAATAATGTAATGCAAGCGATGAGAGTTTATGATGGCTACTTGGTAGGCTTGACGTAGATGTCCCTGGAAACAGCGCCAGAAATTGGCAAGTTGAGGGGAGACTATTCTTGACTTGGTGCGAATCTCCCGGCAATGGCGCGAGAAATTCTTCCTGCTACTTCTTGAGCTTGTGTTGGTTTTTCCCTTGAAGAGGAAAGGGTGATGCAGCACAATAGAGATAAGTAATTCCCTCAGTTAAGAACCAAGGTATCAATCCAGTAGGAGAAATGCGCAAGTCACCTATTGATGCACCTGCACAAACAATCAAACACACGCACCCAACGCGATAAAGGGGTTGTTAATCCCCAAACGGTCACTTACAAAGGTGAGATCTGATAGAGATAGATAGAACTAAACAAAAGATAAAATATTTTTGGGCTTTTTGGTTTATAAATATGAAAATAAAAGATTGCAAAATAGTAGATCAGAAACTAATATGACGCAAAATAGACCCTGGGGCCATAGGTTTTGCTAGAGGCTTCTCTCATCAAGGCCAATAATACGGTGGGTGAACAAATTACTATCGAGCAATTGATAGAAAAGCGCAAAGTTCTAACGATATCCAAGGCAATGATTATGTTATATAGGCATCACGTCCGTGTCAAGTAGCCTGATACCTGCATGCATCTACTACTATTACTCCACACATCGACCGCTATCCAGCATGCATCTAGAGTATTAAGTTCATAAAGAACAGAGTAACACCTAAAGTAAGATGACATGATGTAGAGGAATAAAATCAAGCAATATGATGAAAACCCCATCTTTTTATCCTCGACGGAAACAATTCAATATGTGTCTTGCTACCCTTACTTCGTCGTTGGGTGAAATCACGCAAGATTGAACCCAAAGCTAAGCACCTCTTCCATTGCAAGAAAAACCAATCTAGTTGGCCATACCAAACCGATAATTCGAAGAGAAATACAAAGAAATGATGCATATAAGAATTCAGTGAAGATTCAAATAATACTCATAGATAAGCTGATCATAAATCCGCAATTCATTGGATCTAGACAAACACACCGCAAAAGAAGATTACATCTGATAGATCTCCAAGAACATTGAGGAGAACATGGTATTGAGAATCAAAGAGAGAGAGTAAGACATCTAGACACTAGCTATGGACCAGTAGATCTGTGGTAAACTACTCACGCTTCATCAGAAGGACAATAGAGTTGATGTAGATGCCCTCCGTGATCGAATCCCCCTCCGGCAGGATGCCGGAAAAGCCCCAAGATGGTATCTCACGGGAACAGAAGGTTGCGACGGTGGAAAAGTGTTTTAGTGGATGCTTCTGAGGGTTTTGGAGTATATGTGAATATATAGGAGGAAGAGCTAGGTCTGGGGGTCATCGAGAGGCCCACAAGGTAGGGTGTGTCCCCCTAGGTCGCGCCCTCCACCCTTGCCGCCGCCTTGTGGCTCTTCTGACTTGAACTCCAAGTCCCCTGGGTGTCTTTTGGTCCAAGAAAAATCATCATGATGTTTTATTCCGTTTGGAATCCGTTTAGTATTCCTTTTCTGCGAAGCTCAAAAACAGAAACTGGCACTAGGCTCCAGGTTAATAGGTTAGTCCCAAAAATAATATAAAAAAGCATATTGATGCATATAAAACATCCAAATCAGATAATATAATAGCATGGAACAATAAAAAATTATAGATACGTTGGAGACGTATCAAACCCCTTTCCGCGACGACAGTTTAAACCGTCGCCTTGCTAGTGTGTGCGATAGGGGGTCCTTCCCACACAACCTAGAAACCGTCGGGGATAGGGAGTAGCAATGCATATGAAAGGGACCGAGAAGAGGTGTGTAGAGGGGGGGGGGGTGATTAGACACTAAGTACCAAAGTTGCAGCTTTTGACTTCTTTAGGTTGGAGTGGAGTTTAGGCACAATTTTAACAGTCACAATACATAACAAGCAAGCATGCAAAAAGTATATGAGCAGTGGAAAGTAGCATGCAACTTGCAAGAATGTAAAGGGAAGGGTTTGGAGGATTCAAACGAAATTGGAGATACAGATGTTTTTGTCGTGGTTCCGATAGGTGGTGCTATCGTACATCCACGTTGATGGAGACTTCAACCCACGAAGGGTAATGGTTGCGCGAGTCCACGGAGGGCTCCACCCACGAAGGGTCCACGAAGAAGCAACCTTGTCTATCCCACCATGGCCGTCGCCCACGAAGGACTTGCCTCACTAGCGGTAGATCTTCACGAAGTAGGTGATCTCCTTGCCCTTACAAACTCCTTGGTTCAACTCCACAATCTTGTTGGAGGCTACCAAGTGACACCTAGCCAATCTAGGAGACACCACTCTCCAAGAAGTAACAAATGGTGTGTTGATGATGAACTCCTTGGTCTTGTGCTTCAAATGATAGTCTCCCCAACACTCAACTCTCTCTCACAGGATTTGGATTTGGTGGAAAGAAGATTTGAGTTGAAAGCAACTTGGGGTAGGCTAGAGATCAAGATTCATATGGTAGGAATGGAATATCTTGGCCTCAACACATGAGTAGGTAGTTCTCTATCAGAAATAGGATGCTGGAAGTGTAGGCTTGTTCTGATGGCTCTCTCCACGAATGAAGAGGAGGTAGAGGGGTATATATAGCCTCCACACAAAATCTAACCGTTACACACAATTTACCAAACTCGGTGGGACCAAATCAACAAACTCGGTCTGACCGATTTAGTAAACCTAGTGACCGTTAGTGATTTCAGTGGGATCGACATGCAACTCGGTAGGACCGATATGGTTAGGGTTAGGGCATAACGTAATCTCAGTGAGACCGATTACACAAACTCGGTGAGACCGATTTTGGTAATAAGCTAACCAGAGAGTTGGTCAGGCAAACTCGGTGAGACCGATTACTCAAACTCGGTGGGATCAATTTTGGTAATAAGCTAACCAGAAGGTTTGCATTGTAATCTCGGTAGTAACGATTGCTCAAACTCGGTGAGACCGATTTTGGTAATGGACATACACAGAGAGATTACAATCCCATCTTGGTGAGACCGAGATCCCTACCGGTGAGACCGATTGTCCTAGGGTTTGTGGCAGTGGCTAAGACATCTGAACTCGGTGGCGCCGGATAGAAAGAATCGGTGGGGCCGAGTTTGACTTTGGGTTAAGTCATATGTGGATGTGGGAAAGTAGTTGAGGGTTTTTGGAGCATATCACTAAGCATCATGGAGCAAGAAACTCATTAAGCAATACCTCATCCCCTCTTGATAGTATTGGTTTTTCCTATAGACTCAATGTGATCTTGGATCACTAAAATGGAGAACATGTAGAGTCTTGAGCTTTTGAGCTTGAGCCAATCCTTTGTCCTTAGCATCTTGAAGGGGTTCCACATCCTCTAGCCCATGCCACTCCATTGTTGAACTTGTCTGAAACATACTAGATAAAAGTGTTAGTCCAACAAGAGATATGTTGACATTAATTACCAAAACCACCCAGGGAGCACTTGTGCTTTCAGCATACGTTTTGCATAACTAAGTGTATGCGATGCCAGCGTCTATCCCAAACGCAAGTGTTCAGACAACTGTTTGTGATCTCTCACATATCCCAAATGCTCCATCCTTGCTACTTGTTTGTGCTCACATTACCATCGCAATCGGTCTTCTGTGGTGCTACGTCTATGATGCGTGCACCATCACAAACCGTTCATGACTATAGAACATGTATGATAAGCAGACAATCAGACACATTCACTTCTCCCCAACCATATGCGATATATAATTAAGAAGATTAGTTAATCAACATACGAGTGTCGAATAGGCTTACGAAACGTCGGACTGTCATACCAGTGTCGTACAGGATAAGTATCGCACATGCTATTCTGTGGTGCAACATTTACGATGTGTACCACATCAGAAATAGTTCATGATTGTAAAGTGTGTACAATAAGGCAACTATCAAAAACATATAGTATGCTCGCATTGTTTGTGATATTGTCTAACATCACACACGCTTTGTGAATGGCAACTGTGTGCATGGTTACACACGTTTCCTCTCTGTGAACCGTGTCGAATTATGATGTATATCACACACGTTGTGCTTTACAGACCCTGTGCACCATAATGACATGAAGAGCGTATTTTCACCCTAATT
This sequence comes from Aegilops bicornis, assembly GCA_021605145.1. Taxonomy (NCBI): domain Eukaryota; kingdom Viridiplantae; phylum Streptophyta; class Magnoliopsida; order Poales; family Poaceae; genus Aegilops; species Aegilops bicornis. The sequence goes on along the minus strand of CM038672.1, from coordinate 332,150,760 downwards.
TAATTGCTGCTATTTAAAATTCTACTGGATTTGAATTTGAAATTAGACTAGAACTTCATTCATATCCATCAGGTTCAACAACCAATAAATTATTCGATTCATAGGTACATATGTTCAAGAATTACATCAAATAAAAAGAATTACATAAGCACCAAAAAAAATGATGAACCAGGGTTGTATACTTGTACTATTAAAGATGGTAAAGAAAGAGGCGAAAGACATTCTGGTTGCTGAACAAGGTAAAGCGGAATGCCCCTATTCTGCTCTACTCCATGCAGAAGCAAGCACGACTCTAGTCCAACCCCTTGTGATGGTTGGCTGCCAATCATGTAGTTTGAGAGGTAATCTTCAGTGAACTACTTTGGGAACCACTACAAAGAAAAAAGATTCAGACATTGTCATCTAACACAACTCATTATGGGTAGTAAAAAGAAGGTTGTAGAGTTCTTACTTACAACGTTGTAGTTCACTTTTGTCTTGGATAAAGTGTAAACAAATAGTTTAATTTCCATATTTTGACCCATTTTACTAACAATCTTTATCAGTTTCCTCACTTTATGTTGGTTCGTGAATATCTCATTGCCCCATACGGAGAAAGGGTCGAAGCGCAGATCTTTACAAATGACATATGTACCTAAAAGCACCAAGTTAATATTAGAAGCTAAAAAACAATTTCACAATGATGTAATACAACACTCCCTCCGTCCCATTAGTAAGATCCCTTCTTACATCCAATATACTCACATATTGGATGAATTAACATCTTATATTATGGGGTGGAGGGAGTTTATTACATTGTTGAAAATATTGGCCGATTAACTGTAGTTAACTGCTATTGTGTTGTTGTTGCTGTTGCTCTTCTATGTATATGTAGACATCATCATAACACTAAGGTAACACTCTTCCTTGTTGCTATGTAGCCTAGGATTGCCTATTTACTCATTCAGTACAATGCATGTTGCTATGTAGCCCCAGATATATTAGATACGGCCTACCAATAAATGGGTTATAGATATATTCAGTGAAATGATCAATTTGACAATTAATCCCTTATGAGCCCCCGGCCTATATGGTACCAACTACCGATATCCTGAATAGTGAGTATATATAAGCCATGGGATGAAACTAACCTCGGTGGAAAACAATAGTTGTTCGCAATATTGTCCTGTGTAAGTACATCTAAAGGCATGTTAAGCACAACAGGCTAAAAATCGACCAAATATATCCATGGTAGACAACATAATCTTCAGTGTGCAGGATTAAGCACACTAGTTAAGGAAAACAAGAAGTGGAAAGGTGTGTTAACTGGAACATGCATAACATTTTAAAAAAAGAAAATAATAGTTATTCAAACTGGTATTGTGGATGTCTAAGTACACTAGTTATTGTTAAAAAAATGGAAAGGCATGTTAACTACAACATCCTTAACAACAACCAAGTATCATCATTCATAGTGGTATTGTCAAAACTGTTACTGATGAAATTGAACTGCACAGTAAATAGTTGCACATATAGAGCATCACATTGTGACTAGCTGAAATAAACAAGGCATCAGGCCATCTCTAGACGATCCCCTAAAAGTTAACGGATTAAAACCCTTAGTGGAGTACATATACTAAACTATTTTTTGGCCGTTTCTAGTCGATTCCCTAAACTTAACGGAGTAAACTTCAATTTGATCAAGTTCAAAGCAATTTGAACTGCAAGTAGCATTCATTCAAACATAAACATAGATAGTTTTTCACAATCGAACATAAAACATAAATTTAAACTAACCTACTTTCGGTCAAAGTGGAGGTAGAGCCAATCCTTCCTCGTCAAGTACGGTGTGCCGCAAGCCGGGTCCGGGCCGATGCCATCGTCGGGGTCGTTGGGGAAGACACTCCTCCACTCATTGATGATGCTGTTGATACAGGTATTGATGAAATTGAACTGCATGTTCATACTTGCACATACAGAACATCACATTGTGAATAATTGTAATAAACAAGGCATACTATGAACAACCAAAGATAGCACCTAAAACTGGACATATGCTATCTACAAAAAATCAAACAATCATAAACCGTTAAAAGATGCATATGCTAGCTATAAAAGGCTTAACAACAGGCAAATATAGTCAATCATAGTGGTATTGCTGAAATTGCATAGAACGTAGCTTGTGCTTAAACATCGTATAATTGAACGGTCACAATGAGAAAAAAGAGGGGGCGTATTACCTACAACAGGCTTAACAGGAAACAAATATGGTCATCGAACTGGTATTGATGAAATTGTATTGCACAGTAAATAGTTGCACATATAGAGCATCACATTGCGAATAACTTTAATAAACAAGGCATACGGCCGTTTCTAGTCGATCCCCTAAACTTAACGGAGTAAACTTCAATTTGATCAAGTTCAAAGCAATTTCGACGAAAAGTATCATGCATTCATAGTTTTGCACAAATGAACATAAATATAAATTTAAAGTAAACTACTTTTGGTCGAAGTGGAGGTCGAGAAAATACTTCCTCGTCAGGTACGGAGTGCCGCAAGACGGGTCTAGGCCGATGCCATCGTCGGGGTCGTTGGCGAAGACACTCCTCCACTCATCGACGTCGATCTCCTCATCCTTGCCGCCCACCTCGCCACACTCCGCACCATCGTCCTCGCTGCTTTCAACCTCGAGGATAGCACAATAACCTTGCTGCCCTCCGTGCCACCAAAGACCAGCCGCTCTGCCTCCACGAGCTCTGGGTGTGGCCGACGGAGATCTTGCATGTATGCCTTGTCCTCGAGGCACTCCCTCGCCTCGCGGTCCTCCTGCGCCATATCCTAGCTCACCACCCCTGGCTCCGGTGGGACGATGTCGACCGGACGTGTGCTGAAGGGGAAATTGAGCCTAGCTACTGCGCCATGGTAGCGGACCTGCCAGCGGTCGTACTCCACGGCCACAAGCTTGGTCGTGTGGAGGCTACCGAGCCAGTGGTGGGTGTGGGTCTCCTGATGCGCGACCCACGTCCCCCACGGCCGCTGTCGGACACCGAGCTTGGGCCTCATTGGTGGCCGGGCTCGACAGAGGATGGGGAAGTCCTCGAACTAGCATAGGGGGTGGCGGTGGGCGGATCGGACGACCGGCGATGGGGGCTTGATAAAGAGCCCACAGAGGACGACAGGGACACCTCGGCAGCCACCTCGGCGACGTCAGGCGAAGAGGCCGCGATAAACCTCTTATGGGCCATTCGCTCCTCGAGCTCCCCGAGAAGCATAGCCGGGCTTAGGCTGCAATGCTCTAGGGTGGGGGAGGGAATGGGGATCTGTCACAGCCCTAGAATTCCTGAGTGAAATAGCTGCATCTGCACTCATGCATCATGTCTAAAATTCCTGAAAGTTGAATTGGGGAAAGTGGAAAGCCTCAGAAATCATTTCAGAAATAATCAACATTAAAAATCTCCTCAAACAAGCCCAAGAAAATGTTCCTGTTAATATCTGGAAATATTGGCAAGAGATAAAATTCAAACCAATATTTTTAGAATCTCAGGAATAATTATTTTGGACCTTTGAATTAATCCAATAAATATTTGAATTGGATTTATATTATTATATAATAAATATATGTTCAATAATTCTGGAAATTGTTGTGTGCTTTGGTTTAAAGACCATTTAGTTCACACAACTATTTTCATGAAGGTTTGAAGTGGTTTAGTATTTTTGCTAAACCAGAAAACAAAGACAGAAATAGAAAACAGAAACAAATAGAAAAAAAGGAGAGAGAGATAGGCCAGAGGCCACTTACCTGTAGAAGCAGCCCACCTGGCGGCCCAGCTAGTGGCCCAGCCCACCATCTCTACCAGTCATCTCCCTCCTCTCACCAGAAGGACGAGAGGCGTGTGTCCGACGCGCGCGACCACGCGCCGTGCCACGTCCTGCTTCCCGCCTCTGCCCCGACTCACGCAGACGACGCCATGGAGACGCCCGAACCCGCTTGACCTCTCTCGCGTGCTTCTCCCCTCCTCTGGCCCTCTATCCCTCTCGTGCCCGAGCGCCACTGTTGCCGCCGCTCGGTGCTCTGTGTCCACCGCATCCCCCTTGCTGCCCCGACCGGTCCATGAGCTCCGCCACGACGTCCTCGACCTCCTCGTTCCGCCACTCGTCGCCGGGCGTGCTCCTCTGGCCTCATCGAGCTTGTTCCCGACTGCCGCCGCCGGAGACCCCCCTCCTGCCCCGACTGCTCCAGCCCCTCCCCGAGCTCGCCGTTCGCCTCGTCGCAACCGCCGTGAGCTCCTACCCCTGCTCCCCCACTCTGCTCCCTCTCTCCCACGCCGTAGCTGCCACACCGCGTCCACCCACACGCGTCGCCGCCTGTGCTTGCCGCCGACGTGTCCTCGGCGACTCAACGGCCCGGCCCTCGTGCCCTGCTTCATCCTCGCTCGGCGTAGAGCCTGTCGATTCCTCGCACGCGCCGCCTCGCTCGTCGTAGCCTCGGCCCCGAGCGCACCCGAAGCTCCGGCTGCCGCCAAAGTCATCGCCGGCGATGACTCCGGCCACCACAGGCCCGGCCACCACCACCATTCGACACGGGCCGGCAAGGCCTCTCCGATGAGCCCAGCCGTGCATGCTCTTGTTGCCGGAGTCGCCCGGACGAGGAGCGCCGCTGCGTCCTTCTTAGCACCGGCGGCTAACCGACGTTTAGGTGTTGTGGGCATCATTAGTGGCTAATGATCCACTAATTAAACCCTCCAGTGACACAGACAGCTGGGCCCCACGCCTAATTAACATTGGTTTTATTTTCTGTTTTGATTAGTTTATAACCCAGCGGGACCCAAATGTCAGCTTTGACCGCGCTGACGTGTCCGTTGACCGGACCCACCTGCCATTGAGACTGAACAGCACTAGGTCACCGACAAGTGGACCCCACTTGTCAGGTTTGACCCCGGTCAGCTATGTTGACCTGATGATGTCATATTGACATCATGTAGACGCTGTAACTATTTTATGAAATTTGAATAAATCAGAAAGGTTTAGAAAATTGCAGAAAATACTTAAAACTTCTAAAAAATCATAGAAAATAATCTATAACTCAGATTGAAAAGTTTTATTTATGAAAAATTATCAGAAAAATCCAATCTATCCATTTATGCTACTTTCATGCATGAAAAACTAACTTATACCTGCTGTATAAGTGAAAACATTCAGATGGCATTTTAAATGCTCAAACTAGAGTTTGCATTTGAACCTTTGGTTCAAATGGACTCCCTTGCACTTGTTGCTAGCTGCATTAGCTCAAATCATAGCATATTGCCATGTCACATTCATGCATCATATTGTTGCATTGCATTGATTGTGTTTCCTCTGTGTTGTCGGTAATCGTCCCCCTTCAGTAGACATTGATCCAGCGATGAATTCGATGACACCGATGATGAGCTATATCATCTTCAGAAGTGCCAGGCAAGCAAAACCCCCTTGTTCATTCCGATACAATCCCACTCTCTCGCTCCTGCTCTATTTTACCGCATTAGGACAACAATGGATCAACTGTTACATGCTGCGGTAGTTGAACCCCTTTCCTCTGCATGACCTGTCACTGCCACAGTAAATACATGAAACACACTAGCATGAGTAGGAGTTGTATGAGCCCTGATGTGCCTACTCATTCATGCTTGTTTTTCACGCCTACTACTGCTTAGAGTTGACTCAGGTCTGATTCATCAGGAATGAATTGGAATGGTGATGAACATGTCCTATTGTGTGTGAGCTAAGTGTGTGAACACAATTCGGTAAAGGTAGTGATGAGAGGCCATGTAGGAGTACAAGGTGGGTTGTCTCATTGAAACCGTCCTCAGGAACTGAGTTCTGTGTTTGTGATCCATGAACAGCTACTACCACACATTAGGCCCAAAACCAATGGACCCTCTCTACTTATTAATCACCTTGATCTCTGTCCAGGAGTTGCAACTAGTTTCTGGTGTTTGTAGGATATGTGTAGGAGGCCATGCGTAGCGCTGACCCTAGGGGTGGGCTATAACGTGGTAGATACACCATGGCACGGTGTACCGGGCGCCCATTTGGTGTTTGAGGAACCCTGCACACATCGTTTGGGGCTATGATCGAAACTCCGGCCGGATCTCCTTTCGGATGGAACCCGAATAGGCGATAAACCTGGATAGAGATTTGTGTGGTTAGTCAGGTCGTGGCCGACTCCCTCGCCAGGCTTCCGCTTGAAGGTTGCCGAGATACACTACGTGTACATGGTGGTAAGTGGCGAGAATGTGTGTGAAGAAGTACACCCCTGCAGGGTTATAAATGATCTATTCGAATAGCCGCGTCCATGGTAAAGGACTTCTGGGTTGCCTGTACAGTTCATAGACAAGTGAAAGTGGATACTGTAAAACTCGCAAGATAAGCATGAGTGCTATGGATGGCCTTCTCGTAGGGAGACGGGAGCGGATCCATAGTGGTGTATTGATATGGTGAATATGTGGACTCGTGTGCGCCACCTCAAAAGAGTTACTTGCAGTCATAGTTTAGGATAGCCACTGAGTCAAAGCTGGCTTGCTGGAGTCAAACTCCACCACCCCCTTTGTTGATACTGATGCATATGTAGCTAGTTCTGATGTAAGCCTTGTTGGGTACATTTGTACTCACGTTTGCCGATTTTATGTTTTGCAGAGACGCTGGCCTCGGCCAGTAGTCCCGTGTGGACTTGACGTTGAGCTTGATACCTCAGCTACGATCTTGTGCCCTCTGCAGGATCTGGTAGATAGTCAGGCTTCTCAGCCTTTTTCATTTGTAGATGTCTGTACTCAGACATGTTAAGCTTACGCATGTGCTTTGACTTCTATGCTCTGAATGTTGGGTCATGAGACCCATGTTTGTAATATCTCGCGCCTCGGAGCCTAATGAATAAATACTTTGAGTCGTAGAGTTTTGTTGTGATTCCATGTTGTATTTACACATATCGAGCATATTGTGTGTTTGATTGAAATACTTGGTATGTGTGGGATCCGACAACCTAGTTGTTTATCCTTGGTAGCCTCTCTTATGGGGAAATGTAGTCTTGTGCTTCCATGAGCCATTGTAGTCCGCTACAGCCCGGTTCACCGGAGTCTTGCTAGCCCAGCACTACTGCTCCGGAACACCTGACTGGCCGGCATGTGATTCACTTCGTTCCTGTGTCTGTCCCTTCGGGGAAATGTCATGCGGTGACATCCGGAGTCCTGCCTAGCCTGCTACAGCCCGGTTCACCGGAGTCCTGTTAGCCCAGTGCTACAGCCCGGATTCGCACGCTGCTGACCGACATGCTCGATGTTGATTCATATATGCCTGTCCCCGTAAGTTAGTGCCACTTTGGGTTCACGACTAGTCATGTCGGCCCGGGTTCTCTGTCATATGGATGCTAGCGACACCATCATATACGTGAGCCAAAAGGCGCAAACGGTCCCGGGCCATGGTAAGGCGACACCCGTGGGAATACCGTGCATGAGGCCGCAAAGTGATATGAGATGTTACCGGCTAGATCGATGTGACTTGGAATCGGGGTCCTGACAGGATCTATGGGAAAGAGGGCGTTTCAGAGGCATCATCTAAGAAACTCAAGGTGGCGAGGGTATGTAGATCACTGGGTAACCTGCATGGGCAGACAGACAGAGGTTGACGATGGAGGCAACACGGCGGCAGTGACTTACCTATGGTTTTTCGAGCGAGGGATGGGTGGTTTGTGTGTGAGCGGAGGTGTTGAGGTGTGTGTGTGGAGGGGGGCCAAGGTGGTGTTTGAGGAAATACCATTACTACTGAAATTTTTACTACGAGGGAGTAAAATGTCGGGGCTCCTAAAAATTTGGATCAAGGGATTGATGCAGAGCGGGATTAATAGACATCGCATACGGTCAAAACATATTAATAGTGTGCTATCAAATAGAAAAGCCCTCTAGGCGAGCAGATATTTTTGAGATTGTGAAGGATGCATGTGATGTCTACTACGCAACTTTCTTCTTGTAGACACATGTTGGGCCTCCAAGCGCAGAGATTTGTAGGATAGTAGCAATTTTCCCTCAAGTGGATGACCTATGGTTTATCAATCCGTGAGAGGTGTAGGATGAAGATGGTCTCTCTCAAACGACCCTGCAACCAAATACTAGAAATCTCTTGTGTCCCCAACACACCCAATACAATGGAAAATTGTATAGGTGCACTAGTTCAGTGAAGAGATGGTGATAAAACTGTGATATGGATGGTAGAAATATATTTTTATAATCTGAATAAATAAAAATAGCAAGGTAGCAAATAGTAAACAGGCACAAAAATGGTATTGCAATGCTTGAAAACAAGGCCTAGGGTTCGTACTTTCGCTAGTGCAACCTCTCAACAACGCTAACATAGTTGGATCATATGATTATCCCTCAAAGTGCAATAAAGAATCACTCTCGAGTTCCTAATAGTGGAAAACAAAAGATAGAAATTGTTTATAGGGTACGAAACCACCTCAAAGCTATTCTTTTCGTTCGATCTATTCAAGAGCTCGTACTAAAATAACACAAAGCTATTTTTTCCATTAGATCTATCCTAGAGTTCGTACTAATATAACACCAAAGCAAATTTATATTCATAATACTCAATCCACACAAAGAACTACAAAGAGACCCCCAAATTTCTATTGGAGAGAAGATAATAAAAACGTGCATCAACCCCTATGCATAGATTACCACAACGTCACCTCGGGAATCCACAAGTTGAGTTCCATAACATATATGAAGTGAATCAATACGATACCCCATTGTGACCTCAAGTAATCATACCGCAAGACATACATCATGTGTTCTCATATCTGAATATTCAATCTGACAAGACAAAACTTCAAAAGGTAAAGATTCAATTCATCACAACAAGAGTATAGAGGGGAGAAACATCATATGATCCATCTATATTAACAAAGCCCATGATATACATCACGAGAGAGAGAGAGAGAGAGATTAAACACATAGCTACTGGTACAAACCCTCAACCCCAAGGGTGGACTACTCCCTCCTCATCGTGGTGGCCGCCGGGATGATGAAGATGGCCATCTAAGATGATTCCACCCTCCGGCAGGGTGCCGAAACGGGTCTAGATTGGTTTTCGGTGTCTACAGAGCCTTGCGCCGGCGGAACTTCTGATCTTGGTTAACCCTGAAGGTTTTTGGAATATTCGTGAATTTATAGGGTAAAGAGGGGGTGCGTGAGGCCACCGAGGTGGGCACGCCTGGGCCCCCAGGCGCGCCCTGGTGGGTTGTGACCTCCTCGGGGCACCCTCCAGGTGCTTCTTTGGCCCATTGTTGGTCTTCTGGTCCATAAAAACCTCCATGAATTTTCCTTGCATTTGGACTCCGTTCGGTATTGATTTCCTGCGATGTAAAAAACAAGCAAAAAACAGCAACTGGCACTGGGCACTGGATCAATAGGTTAGTTCGAAAAAATGATATAAAGTTGCTATAAAATGATTGTAAAACATCCAAGAATGATAAAATAACAACATGAATACTTCATAAATTATAAATATGTTGGAGATGTATCAGCATCCCCACGCTTAATTCCTACTCGTCCTCGAGTAGGTAAATGATAAAAGAAATAATTTATGAAGTTTGAATGATAGCAAAGTGCACAAGTTTGATCAATGACAATTTCAATCACTTTTCCTAGCATCATAACAACAATTCTTTCTTATAAAACTTCTCATGTTATGGTAGCAACCAATTCACATGTTAAGGTTCAAACAATGAATTCTCTTGAAACTCAACAACCTATGTTCTCAGTCACCAAGAAATTGCAATTCAACTTATTCAACAGAGTTTAAGTAAGAGTTCCACATACTCAACCATCATATAGTCTTCTATGATTGCTAACACTCACTGCATACACATGAGCGAAACATTTCAATCGGACACATAGAAAGATAGGGGCTTATTGGTTTGCCTCCCAAAGTATTCACCTCAAGGGTGATGTCAACAATAATAACTCATGCTAACCATATTCAACTGGACATATGTGCCTAGATCTTTCCTCACCACATGATGCTTGCCAAAAGAGAAAAATAAAAAGGAATAGAGGCAAAAACTTTGACTCTTTGCATAAAAATAAATACTGAAAACTTAAAGATAGGCCCTTCGCAGAGGGAAGCAGAGGGTTGCCATGCGTTTATTTGTTTGTATGCTCAACGCCTTAGTGCAAAAGAACGTCATGTTATATTGCCCCTTATGATAGCAACCTTTATTATGCAGTTCGTCACTTTTATTGCTTTGCCATCACAAGTTCGTACAACACTCAATTTTCTCTTACACTAAATGATCTAACACTTCTAGAAGCAATTTTTATTGCCTTATTTCACCAATGACAACTTACTTGAAGGATCTTGCTCAATCCTTAGGTAGGTATGGTGGACTCTTGAAAATAAGATTTGGGTTTAAGGGTTTTTGGATGCACAAGTACTATCTCTACTTGGTGCAAAAATTTTGGCTAGCAAAGATGGGGGCAAACACCACATGTTGAAGGATCTATGACAATATGATTTCTATGTGAATATGAGCAAACATAAATCATTACATTGTCTTCCTTGTCCAACGTCAACAATTTTGGCATATAATATTTTGATGGGGGCTCACAATCACAAAAGATTTCCATGATAGTGTATTTGCATGTGAAAGTTCTCTTCTTTATACTAATTATTCGTGAATTGCTTGTATGGCCAATATTGTGATTGTCAAGCCTCAAAATATTTCACTTTCTAAACCCGATGTGAAGCTACCACTAGGCATGATATAATTTCAACTTCATGACATGCAATTTATTCAACAATTTACTCATAGGATAAAAGTGAAGCACAAGAGTAAATGCCAAGCTACTCCAAAAAGATATAAGTGAAGATCATGAGCATAATATTTCTTTCTATCAAATTAATTTAAGTGAAGCAAGAGAGAATTTCTTCAAAAATACTAAAGCACACCATGCTCAAGAAGATATAAGTGAAGCACTAGAGCAATTCCATAGAAAAGAGCTTCGTTGGCGGGATGTGAATGCCGCTTACTTAGCCTCCTTGGAAACTATTTGAGGACTCTATTTTATTTAAAAACTTTAAGATCTAAGTAATTTATTAAAACAGCAAGCAAAACAAAATAAAATGACATTCCAAGGATAGAACACATCATGTGAAGAAGCAAAAACTAGGCTCAACCGATATTAACCGATAATTGTTGAAGAAGAAAGGTGGGATGCCTACCGGGGCATCCCCAAGCTTAGATCCTTGAGACTTCTTGAATATTCTCTTGCGATGCGTTGGGCATCCCCAAGCTTGAGCTTTCGTGTCTCCTTAATTCCTCTGATATCACGGTTTCCCTAAATCTTAAATACTTCATCCACACAAAACTCAACAAGAACTCATGAGATAAGTTAGTATAAACCAATGCAAAAACTTTATCATTCTCTACTGTAGAAAATCACTAAAATTATTATTCAACATTGCATACTAAATGCCTCTGCATATTTAGTACTCCTATCCTCAAATAGATTCATTAAACAAGCAAGCATATGCAAACATAACAGCAATCTGCCAAAACAGTACAGGTTGTAAAGAATGCAAAATTATCAATACTTATTCAACTCCGAACATTATGAAATTCTACCACACTATAGAAAATTTATTAGAGCTTATTACGCAAAAAAATTCAACATTTTTGCAACATCGATAAAATTTCTGTTTTCAAACAGTAACATGTATACTTGCAAGATAAGCATGTCAAAGGCTATCAATGCCACTTTTATTGAAATAAAATATGAAAAACATTATTCTAAATAACATCAAGTAAATTCTTAACAAAATATTTTGACGCTCCAAGCTAAACACATATCACGTGATGAATGAAAACATAGCTCCATGTGAGGTTACCGTAGATATTGGACACGAAAGAGGGGATGCCTTCCGGGGCATCCCCAAGCTTAGTTGCTTGGATATTCCTTGAATATTATCTTGGGGATCCTTGGGCATCCCCAAGATTAGTGTCTTGTCACTTCTTATTCTCCTCATATCAGTATCTCACCCAAAACATGAAAACTTCAATCACACAAAACTTAACGGAACTTTGTGAGATAGGTTAGTATGATAAAGAGCAAACCATTTCACTTTGGTACTGTCAAAGACAAGATTCATAATTGTTTCACACAATTCCTACTCTATCATATCATTTCCACAATTTAGATTGAGCAATATAAGCAATAGAAACTAGAAAACAAGCTAACTATGAATTGAAAAAAGAATCTGTCAAAACCAGAACAGTCTGTAGTAATCTGTACTCAAACCACACTTCTGCTACTCAAAGAATTATGAAAAAATTAGGACCACGTGAGAAATTTGTATATTCAACTTCTGAAAATTAATCAACTCAAAATCACTCTTCTGTCAAAAATGAGACTTATTTTCGTGAGCACAAAAGTTTCTGTTTTTCAGCAAGATCAAATCAACTATCACACATGATCCCAAAGGCTTTACTTGGCACTTTATTGAAACAAAAGCAATAAAACATGATCAATACAGTAGCATAATCATCTTAACACATAAAAATAGTAGGTAAAAGTGTTGGGTTGTCTCCCAACAAGCACTTTTCTTTAATGCCTTTTAATTTAGGCATGATGATTTCAATGATGCTCGCATAAAAGATAAGAATTGAAACATAAAGAGAGCATCATGAAGCATATGACTAGCACATTTAGGTCTAACCCACTTCCTATGCACAGGGATTTTGTGACCAAACAACTTATGGGAGCAAGAATCAACTAGCATAGGAAGGCAAAACAAGTGTGTCACGCCCAATATGCGACCCTATCCAAAAGGAACTCGAAGGTCCCACCAAGGATAGACCCGCATATTGAAACACTTTTGCAAGGTGGATATCATTACATCAACATTACATAATAGATGGGGATACATACATAAGGCACAAATGCCACAAGAATACATCAACATCATATACAAGATCAACATCCGACTACGGATGAAACATAAACAGAAGCTTAAACGACATCCACCCTGCTAGCCCAGGCTGCCGACCTGGAACCTATCCCCTGATCGAAGAAGAAGCAGAAGAAGAACTCCAAACAGGCAAACATCGCTCTCGCGTCATGGTCATCGCAAATGTTTACCTGCAACTGGTGGTGTAGTAATCTGTGAGCCACAAGGACTCAGCAATCCCATTACCATGGGTATCAAGACTAGCAAAGCTTAATGGGAAAGGAAGGGGTAAAGTGGTGAGGTTGCAGCATCGACTAAGCATATATGGTGGCTAACATACTCAAATGAGAGCGAGAAGAGAAACAAAGGAACGGTCATCAACTAGTAATGATCAAGAAGTGATCCTGAACTCCTACTTACGTCAGACATAACCCAGAAACCGTGTTCTCCTCTCGATCAACCCCGAAAAGAGACACTCACGGTTACACACACGGTTGGGGTATTTTAGAAGAGTTTGCTTCAAGTTTACTACAACCGGATATTAACAAATTCCCATCTGCCACATAACCGCGGGCACGGCTCTCGAAAAGTTTATACCTGCAGGGTGTCCCAACTTAGCCCATGATAAGCTCTCGCGATCAACGAAGGATATTCCTTCTCCCGGAAGACCCGATCAGTCTCGGAATCCCAGCTACAAGACATTTCGACAAAGCAATAAAACAAGACCAGCAAGACCTCCGGCGTCTGACACCACGATAGTAGCCGCGTATCTCGTCTCGAGCCACGACCGGATGAGCAGTCCGTATAACTAAAACCAGACCTCAAGTTTCCCGAGGTGGCGCCGCAAAGGGTTTCTAGTTTGGACCAACACTTAGACAAGCATTGGCCCGGGGCTAAAAGAAAGATGACCCTTGGGATGCGCGACTCCCAAGGGAAAAAGGTAATAGGTCAGGCAAATGGTAAAACCAATGTTGGGCCTTGCTGGAAAAGTCTTATTCAAAGCGAACTGTCATGGGGGTCCCATAAATCACCCGACCGCGTTAGGGACGCAAAATCCGGGAACATAACACCGATATGAAAGAAACTAGGGCGGCAAGATTGGAACAAAACACCAGGCATAAAGCCGAGCCTTCCACCCTTTACCAAGTATATAGATGCATTAATTAAACAATAGATATTGTGATATCCCAACAAGTAAAATGTTTCCAGCAGGGAACAACATCTCCATGTTCCAACAAGGAACAAACTTCATCTTCACCTGCAACTAACAACGCTATAAGAGGGGCTGAGCAAAGCGGTAACATAGCCAAATAACGGTTTGCTAGGAAGGGTGACAAAGGTTAGAGGCTGACATGGCAATTTGGGATGGCTTGATAAACAGGTAATAGGTAGCGCAACATAGCGATAGAACGAAGCAACTAGCATAGCAATGATAGTAGTGAGATCCAGGGTAGCGGTCATCTTGCCTGAAATCCCGCAAGGAAGAAGAACGAGTCCATGAAGAAGATGAACGGATGAAGCCGAACCAAGCGTAGACGAACGAATCCTCACGATCGCAACGAAACAGGAACTAACAAGAAGAAGCACACAACATATTAAACACACCACACATAAACAAGACATGATGCACAACAAGCATGATGCATGACCAAGCTACATGAAGCTACTCATGGCAAGAGATGATGCAAACAAGAGCAACACATCAAGGCAAGTTTAAATGAGGCCGGGAACAACATATAACAATTCCGGTAAGTCCTCATATGCTAATTTCGAAATTGGTCCAGATCTGAATAAACCTTAAGTTCAAGTTGTTAAACAGCAAGTTAAGATGCACCAAGATGATCTACACGAAATTCTAGTCAAGTTACATATAAAGTTAATTTAATTCGGAGCTACGGCCTAGAAGATATGAGCAAAACAAGTTAAACATGGCATTGATGCAAAATGCATACAAACATCAATGAAACACCTCAAAACAAGGATGCAACACGATAATATGAAACTAAATGCAAATCTAAGGAAGTTTCATATAGAGCACACTCAAAACGGAGCAACGGTTCAACACATACACATGAAACAAGTTTAAAGGACAAGCTGTCCAAAACAGCAACTAGGCATATTGCAAGCACCAAAACAACATTCTACAGCATCTCAACGTGATAACAAAAGGCATGGTCATGATGTACAGGTAAAGAATGACAAAACATGAACAGTGAGCTATCTCCAGAAATCACTAGAACATGCTCAAACACACATGGCAATATTGCAAATAATAACAGTTTCAGACTTTAGCAGAAATAACATCAGGTTGCAATGCTTAGAGCTATCAAACAACATGTTACAAGAACTTATCATGGAAAACAAAGGCATGGAATGATACTACTAAATGCATAGAACAAATGTCCCTTACTGACCATGAGACAAAAAGGATGAGAAAATATGATGGCACACCCATGTAAACATGGCAAGTTATATTACAGATTCACACATGGCAGGAACAACAATAAGTAGGCATGTTGGTGAGCTTGAACCACTCACCACAGAGCAATACATGGCATGGCAAGGCAACCAACAGTAAGAAGACTTGGCATAGAAGCTATACATGGCAAGAACAAGGTCATAGCATGCAAGGATCAACTACAACAACCTTGGCAAAATTGAATAACATGTAAACAACCTGCCAGGAAACATTTTATAGCAAAAGTAGAGCTCGATTGACTCAAGCTATGGCACTCCATAATTGCAAAAAAGGGCATGTATGGATAGATCATGACATGTAGAACAAAAAATCCTTACTGAAGTATCTCAAAATAAGCATGGATCTCTCGGTAGCATCAAGTTTACATGGCGTGAAAATATCAGCAAAACAGGGGCTGAAATAAGCAACATCATGAAGCCTAGTTTGCATGCTTGTGCTAGTCACCACAGAGATCACAAAAATACATGGCATACACCCCTGTAAAGATGGCATGGCATATTACAAAACACAAGTAGAACTCAAGTTTATAGGGTGCACACATCAATCATGGCAAAAATGACAAAAGTGCATGTTCTGATAAGAATCTGAAACTAACATCACATAGCCCTCTTGCAACGATGATTCAGGCATCAAGATGAGCTCAAATGAAAATGATGCACTGAGATAAAATGATCTACACATCGAGGCGAACAATTTGACGTATTACACGCACGAAACGGAGCTGCGGATGCAGAGTTATGGCATGATGAACATGAGCAAATAATTACTGAAATCTGGGGGACTGAAGAAAACGACCTCGAGGGGGGGAAAGGTCAACGGCGGCGGGGTGGATCAGGCGAACTCCGGAGAGGCGGCCGGCCGGCGGATCCGGGTGGCAGGCGCGGTGAGGAGGCGGATCCGTTTTGGGGCCGCTGGATCCGGCGAGGAGGGGCGGCGGGCGACGGGCGGCGCCACGGGCGAGGCGGACGGTGGCGCGGGAGGCAACCGCGGCGGCGGCGGCGCCGGCCGGGCGGAGGAGGGCGGCGGCGCCGGGCGGCGCGGAGGCGCCGCGAGCCGAGCAAGCAGGCGGCGGAGGCACGACGGCGTCGGGCGCCAGGGCACCAGCGGCGGGCGCCAGACCGGGCCGGAGGGCCGCGGACGGGCTCATGGGCCCGCGCGGTCGGCGGCGATGTGGGGCTGCGCGGCCCAGGCTGAGGTGGCGAGCGGCGATTGGCCCAGGAGGCGAAGGAGGCGACGTGGCGCGTTCCTATTGGTCGAAGAGACGTGGCCGGCGGACATGTCCGGCGCGGATGGACATGTCCGGCGGCGGCAGGGGAGGGAGAGCTAGGGTTGGACTGCGCGAAAATTGGAGGGGATGCACATATTTATAGGTAGAGGGAGCTAGGAGAGTCCAAATGAGGTGCGGTTTTCGGCCACGCGATCGTGATCGAACGACCGAGAGCATGGAGGGGAGTTTGCTGGGTTTTGGGCCACTTTGAAAGGGGTGTTGGGCTGCAAAGAGAAGGGGACTTTACGGTTACCCGGTTAACCGTTGGAGTATCAAACGACCTCCAAATGATCCGAAACTTGACAGGCGGTCTACCGGTGCTATACCAAGGCCGCTTGACAAACCTCGGGCCATTCTGAGAAAGTTTAACACCCGCACATGAAAAGAGGTAAAAGGGGGCGCCGGGAGACATAGGAGTGCCGGATTGCAAAACGGACAACGGGGAAAATGCTCGGATGCATGAGACGAACACGTATGCAAAATGAAATGCGCATGACGACATGATATGAAATGCAGATGATGACATGGCAAAATGCAACACGCAAGCAAATGACATGGCAACGATGGCGAATAACTGGATGACACCTGGCGCATCGAATCCGGGGCGTTACAAAGTGCAACTTCAAAACAATCAACACATAGAGAAGAAACTTGATATTATTGAGATATGTAAGAGCATAAGTTCCTTCCTCATAATATTTTTCAGAAACATTATGAGTGGATTCAACAATATAGCCATCACATATAGAACTCTTTTCATGATGCACAAACATAGAAGATTTATCTCTCTTTATGGCATACATGTCATCATAATAATCATCATAGATAGCAACTTCACTGTCATAATCAATTGAAACCTCTTCCAAAATAGTGGATGTATCACTAAATAAAGTCATGACCTCTCCAAATCCACTTTCATCAATATTGTAATAAGATTCAACACCCTCCAAAATAGTGGGATCGCTACTACTTAGAGTTGACACTCTTCCAAACCCAATTTTATCAATGTAATCATCATAAATAGGAGGCATGCTATCATCATAATAAATTTTCTTATCGAAAGTAGAAGGAATCAAAGGATCATAGTCATTAAGCAAAGAATCCCCAAGCTCAGGACAAACATTATTTCCAGCAAATAAATCTTCAAACATGTCATACTCATTAAACATAGCATCCCCAGGCTTGTGGTTTTGCATATCATCACAATCATTATTAGCAATAGAATGAATGGCACCAATTGTATAGCAAACATTATTATAATATTCTTCCAAGCAAGTGCTTTAAAGGTTTTCAAGATCATAATGGATATCATTGTCTTCCCAATCATGATCGTTACAACAAGTAGTAGGTATCACAAAATCATACTCAATATCATCATCCTCCATCGACATATTTGATTCACTTTCATGAGGCACAATGGTGATAGGAGCAACATTATTTGGGAGAGATACCTTTTTACCTTTATTCTTTCTTGTTTTCTTCTTCTTCACCACATCATGTGTGGGTTTAATTAAATTTTTCAAGCTTCTTATTGAAGAGATTGATTGGATAGGAAGCTCCTCCTCGTTACCTGATTCATCATAATAAACACAAGGAGGGTATTGGGAACTTTTTTCCCTTTCATTAGTACTCTCTTCATATTCCATTTGTTTTATTGTTTTTAGGTAGTTGGCAATATAAGGATTCTCAATGCAATTTACCGCACACAACATATATATTTCTTCTAGATCAAAATCAAGAAATCTCTCGGGATTTGGAAAACCCTTAGTTATACGTTTCATTTCTTCATACCCCAAAAGAAGACTAAGCTCTTTATGATGCTCAAGGGTAATCAAGGTATCATAATTTTTGGACATGATTTGATCATGAAATAATTTGCATTGGAGATTAAAATGACCAAGATCATTGCAAAGTTCACAAGTATGGCGAAAAAAATACATCTTTCAGCACAATCATCTAGCCTCTCTTGCAACTTTTTTGTTGATAAATATTTATTCTTCTTACAAAATCTATCTTCCCTTTTTGGTGTGCAATTGCACTCCCAATTACTCTGCAAAAAGTGACATTCTTATAAGAAACATTTTTGTCATGACTTGTGCAATCATCATTAGCATTTTGGATATCCAAAGAATTCACACCAACAGCATTGCAATCATGCTCATCATTCAAATTTTTTGTGCCAAGCATTATATTGGATTCTTCGTCTAACAATTGAGCACAATTTTCGAAACCACCATTTTCAAGAAAGATAATATAAAGATGATCAATAATATGATGCAACCTACATTCCATTTTTATGTAGTTTTCTTTTATAGACCAAACTAGTGATAAACAAGAAACTAAAAGATTCAATTGCAAGATCTAAAGATATACCTTCAAGCACTCACCTCCCCGGCAACGGCGCCAGAAAAGAGCTTGATGTCTACTACGCAACTTTATTCTTGTAGACACGTGTTGGGCCTCCAAGCGCAGGGTTTTGTAGGACAATATCAATTTTCCCTGAAGTGGATTACCTAAGGTTTATCGATCCATGATAGGTATAGGATGAAGATGGTCTCTCTCAAATGACCCTGCAACCAAATACAAGAAATCTCTTGTGTCTCCAACATACCCAATACAATGGAAAATTGTATAGGTGCACTAGTTCGGTGATGTAACATCCCAAATTTTCAAATTGGAATGTTATACATAGGTCATTCATGCATATCATATTTTATTGCTTTTCGTTTCGCAATCCTCGAAATCCTAAGCAACTCAAGGACCCACGGAGAGAGTTGGGGATTTCACGTTTTCCATATTTGAATTATTATCAAATATTGAAATAAGGATCATTTTGGTTTTAAATAATTTTTCTCTCCGAAAATATTTCGCATTGAAATATATGAGAGGAGATAATAAATGAAATATTGAAAGAAAAATATTAAAACCAAATGAATAAATTCTATTTGGATTTTTTATTGCAATTTTATTTGAATTAGGAAAAATATGCGTTTTTCAAAATTGCATTACAGGCCCAAATAAATTTTCACTTTGTCCGGCATATTTTTAGAGGACAGGGAAAATTTATTTGAGGATTTTTGGAGGCCATTCAGTATTTCTTCTCTTCGTTTTTCTGTGCGTCGGATTATTTAAAAAAGTGAACCGCCTTACCGGGCCGTGTCCGCCTAGGACACCGACCCGGCCGGCTTTATAAGCTGAGGCCCGAGGCCCCGAGGCCCCAACCCACCTCGCGCCGCGTCCCCAACCCCTAGGCCGCCGCCGCTTCGCCGCCGCCCGCCGGAGCCCGCCGCCCAGCCTCGTCGGACCGCCACCAAAGGTAGCCGCCACCGCCGCCATTCGTCGCCGTTTTTTTCTTTTTCGGTTAACCGTTCGGTTTTGTTTAGAAAACCTAGATTCGTTTTTTTAAGATCGGTTCAGTTTTCTGCGGTTTAGTTAAATAGCGGACGTTCGTCCGTACGTTCGGTTTAACGATTGCCGTTCACCCGTTAGGCACAGATAGCGAACGTTCGTTCGTTAGCCTGTTCGTCATTTTTTCTTTTTCCAGGGTTTTCCGTGATTATTTCTTGATCACGATTTCAGCCCTGATTTTCGTTTTAGTTTATCTTTTCGCTCATTTATCGGAATCGGGCGATTCAAGCGCCTAGATCTTTTCGTCTCGAAACCCTCTTTCTGTTTATCCAACTTGAACAAGATTTTGATATAGTAAAATTTGAATTTAGTCCAGAATAGTAATCGGATCTCGTTTCTTTCGCACTTTAAGTTTCGTTGCTCCGTTTGGTTTGATTCTTTTTGCAAATCGGAGTTCTTCAGTTGAACTTTCTGGTTAGATCTTCTTATTTGAGATTTACCAGTGCATCTCTGCTTGATTGCTTATGTATGCTATTGTTTGTTTGCGATAGAATTCCCGGAGTGCGAAGCGTGCTACTACGAGTCTTTAGGATTTGCAGATCGTCAGCAAGGCAAGTAACACATTGATCATATTCTTTTCATACCCAGTTTTTATGCATTAGTTTCAACCCTCAAACATTGCATGATTAGGATGTGATTAACTTCTGGGTTTGGGAAGTAGTTGATGAGGTAGAACCTATTAACTATTTTATTATCAAACTCTCGGGAGTTACTGCTACGTTATGCTTATATTGCCATGCTTTGCTCATAGACGTGGTTTGGTTTGAGAGATCCATGACAGATGTGAGTATTTAATTAATGGTTCAATTAAGGTGGCAACCCTAATACACATATGGGTGGATTGTTTGTTTTGGGCACCTGGGGTTATACCAGTGTTGTCCTAGGAGATCCCCGGGTTATACCGTGTGATCCTCCTATGGTCCGCCACCCAGGGTAAAAGGAATCATAAGACTATTCATGCTAGAAACTTCCGTGTGCAGCCACAAGCAATTATCGGCTCTGGCATAGTTGAGTATGTTGCGTGACCTCTTCCAGTGGTAGGCTAGCACATGTAGGGGATCTACCCGGGTTAGGGTTAATGCTTCTGAAATACTGTTCCCCGGTCATCCGTTTCTCAAACACCATGACCTCTTCCAGTTGTCGTGCACTCAGCTATGTCGTTGGTGTTGATGGACTCACTTTATCTTCCAAGCCTTCCGCTGTTATCTTATTTAGATGGCCTTAAGCCATATTTATTGTATTAAGTTCTCTTTTGAGATATTCTATTTAATAAGTGTGTGATTGCTACTCTGTTATAAATCCTTTGAGTACTGTGTGTGTTAGCATTACCGATCCAGGGATGACACTTATGCACAGAGACTTGACCGTCTGAGGTCGGGTCGCTACAAGATGGTATTAGAGCACACGCTGAATGTAGGACACGACCACTAAGAAAAGCCATAGGTCACTCTTCTCTACTTATTTATGACTTGTCTCCATTTTCTACTCTTTAGGATGGCAGATTCGAGGAACAAGTTTGCATAACCGGATGAAGACACACCCTTTGGACGACACTTGAAGGAAGTCACTAGGTACCTGAACATCGGAATACCAGGCTTCACCGGGACCTTAACCAGTACTTTACCAGAAGAGGAGCACTGGATGATTCGAGTTCAAGTTCCAGGAAGGACGTTCACGCCAGTCACTGAGCCCATAGAGTTTTCCTTTGATGCACCAACCTGGAGTTTAGGCAAAAGCATGGCAGCCCACATTACTATGGGACGTATTGGAGAAGACTACAAGCAGGAGGTCAAGGACACTATTTACCAGATATGTGGGCGCCGAGATGAAAAATGGGAGATGATCAGCACTAGGAAGGACATGTCCATTTCCGCTTTCATCCAAGAGTTAAACCAGCACATTCGACGCCAAGAGAACCAGATGTGCGCAAGCATGATATATTTTAAGAAGGCTATGACCAGGAACATGGAGCTAGAGGACGAACTCAAGTCTACACGCGACGGATACGAGGAGGAAATCGCCATACTATTGGAGAAGAATGACGACCTGATAAAGAAGATCAGAGTGTTCATGGGAGATCCCGCGCCAGGAGGAGAAGATGATGATTCCACTTGTCCGGAGAACTACACTACAAAAAAATACACTTCCGTGATGATACGTGTTTTTCACAGTAGGTCACATTTTTTGTCATGCATGTACATCCATGAAAAATTTATGACAAAATCAAGATAGTCATACCTGTGCTGTCGTAGAAGTGTTCCATGACATTACCAAAATTATCATCACGGAAGTGTACACTTCCATGACGATAAATCGCGCGTCACAGAAGTGCTTTCGTCAAGGGTGACCGACACGTGGCATCCACCGTAACGGGACGTTGTTAAGCTATCGGGTCCGGTTTTGGATCCGATAACCCGCTAACAGCCCCGACCAATGGGGATTTTCCACGTGTAAAATCATCATTGGTTGGACGATACACGTGTCGGCTCATCGTTGGGATGATGTCATCCACTCACCGGATGTATAGGCGCCTATGATACATCGACCGTGGCACGGCCCAACAGCTTGCCCATTCACCGTGAAAAGGCCGCCCGCTTGACTTGGTCAAAAGTCATGGCGGGCGCCCATGGAAAGCCTGTTAACGGCCTGTTCGCATATAGCCCATTTACAGCCCGATAACCCAAGGCCCGTTACGCCCTATCCGAATTAGGCGCAGTAACATCATCTGGGCCATCCAATATGATTCCAGCCCGTTTTCACTTCTGGCCCATGTATAGCCCATGACGTCTTTCGGCCCATATGAGGCCCTTTGTAACTCTTGGCCCATTAGCGGCCCGTGCTGAAACTGGCCCGTAATGAACAGTGTATTACTTTACAGCCATTAATGGCCGGTGGTGAAACTGGCCCGTAATGAAAAGTGTATCACTTTATACCCATTAAAAGCCCGTTATTCCATTGGGCCGTTTCCAGCCCAAGTTAACTTTTGGCCTTCTGAGGGCCCATTTATTCTTGGGCTCATTTGTAGCATTCGGTTACTTATGGCCCGTTACTGTCATTTTCTGCTTGTGGGCCAAATTCAGCCCATCGTTACAGTCGGCCCGTTTGTGGACCGTTAGTCTGTTGGGCCATTTTCATACCATCACCAAATACGGCCTATTAACGACCCGTTATGGTCAGCCCATAAAACGTACGATTTCCATTAAAGGCCTGTCTACGGCCCGTTAAAGGCCCGTACATGACCCATAAATGAGTCGGCGGCCCATGGATCCTACGAGACGTAGAAGGCCCATGGATCCTACGAGACATAGAAGTCCCATCACTACTAGGACAAGGGCTATAGACGAAATGGACACTAAAGGCGCACCAGACATGTGGTGTGCCACTACTATATACTAATGGCGCACCATGTGTTGGTGCGCCATTAGTGTTCAAATACTAATGGCGCACCACATCCACGGTGCGCCATTAGTAACAAATTTTTTTATTTGTTCTTTCAAAACTAGTAATGGCGAACTAGTAATGGCGCACTATCCCCTGGTGCGCCATTAGTAAAAAAAAATCATGTTTTTCAATTTTTTTTTCAAAACTAGTAATGGCGCACCAGCGGATAGTGCGCTATTACTAGTTAAACTAGTAATGGTGCACCACATCCACGGTGCGCCACTAGTAATTTTTTTCAAAACTAGTAATGGCGCACCGTGGGAGTGGTGCGCCATTACTAGTTGAACTAGTAATGGCACACCACTCCCACGGTGCGCCATTACTAACTTGGCCCAAAAATTCCCTCGAATGCACCCCCCCTGTGGACCGCCTTTTCAGTTCTAAAAAAATAAAAGAAAATGATGAAAATCTCAAAAAAATAAAAAAAAAAGTTTCCCATGTGATATGTGGTGTAGTTGTTGGGAAAATTTACAAATATGAATTTCGACTTTATTTGCAAAATCTCTTTGGAATTTGTAAAATGGGCATAACTTTTGCATACGAACTCGGATTAAAAAGTTCTCTATATGAAAGATCATCTACTCAAAAAGTTACATCCGAATTTAACTGGGGGAACCCCGTTAAACATTTTCAAAATCCTCAAAAACCTAACAGAAAAAAGTTACGGGGCTTTTAAGATCTGGAGGCAAAAAAATTCAAAAAATTTCAAACTTACTAGTGGTGCAGCGTTTGCTAGGTGCGCCACTAGTAACAGAAAAAAAAAATAGTTTCGCTTTTTTTCGGGATTTTTTTTTCAAAATATGATACATAATATGAACGGAAGTTTGAAATATTTTTTCAAAATTTCATCACACTCATGAACATCAACAAAGTCCTAAACATCAACAAGGTTTAATAGGATTGATATGCTAGATATATAAACAAGTGCCTGTGAAGTGAGTTGGTGCTGGGGTTGGATAGAACTCTGAAGTTAAGCGTGCTTGGGCTAGAGTAGTGTGAGGATGGGTGACCTTTTGGGAAGTTTGACCACGGAGCGCGATTTGACCCGAGATTAAGCCAAAGTGACCCGAGATTAAGAAAAAAATTAAAAAAATGATTTTTGTTAAATTAAAAAATTATTACTAATGGCGCACTTCTATGTGGTGCGCCATTACTAAGTCAGATAGTAATGGCGCACCTCTAGGCATACTAATGGCGCACTACAGGTGCGCCATTAGTCTCTGGTATACTAATGGTGCAACAGGGGTGCGCCATTAATAAAAAATACTAGTGGCGTGGTACTAGTGGCGCACCAGTGGTGCACCATTAGTAGGCAAAACTGGTGAGCCACTAGTAGGCCTTTTCCTAGTAGTGCAGCTTTGACACCGATTCGGATGACTGTGAGTATCAATCTGGATACATGTTGAAAGAGGGAGCAATTAGCTAGAGTAGAGAAATTTGCAGAATACATATGGACATGGATGTGACAGACCCGTTGAATAAACTTCTCTCACAAGCAAAACATGATCACACCTTAGTACTCTTTGGGTGTTAATCACATGGCGATGTGAACTAGATTATTGACTCTAGTAAACTCTTTGGGTGTTGGTCACATGGCGATGTGAACTATGGGTGTTAATCACATGGCGTTGTGAACTAGATTATTGACTCTAGTGCAAGTGGGAGACTGATGGAAATATGCCCTAGAGGCAATAATAAAATGATTATTATTATATTTCCTAAAGCATGATAAAGGTTTATTATTAATGCTAGAATTGTATTGACCAAAAACTTAAATACATGTGTGGATACATAAACAAAATACCGTGTCCCTAATGAGCCTCTACTAGACTAGCTCGTTAATCAAAGATGCTTAAGGTTTCTGTCGTGGTTTTGTCACGGCAGATGTCCTCATGAAAGGACTTAGTCGTGGAGCCATTGCTACGGGTTAGCTTGAAGGGGTTAAAGCGGACACAAGGACGCAAGAGAGTTTATACTAGTTCGGCCCCATCAATGAAGGTAAAAGCCTACGTCTAGTTGGGATGGAATTGATGGGGTTTTCGATGACTAGGGAGAAAACAAGCTTCGCCTAAGTCTCGAGTTGTTGTCTGTTGTCCTGAACCGCCGCTGGGTCGTCCCCTTATATACATGGGTGACGCCCGTCGGTTTGCAGAGTCCCGAGACCAGCTCATAGACGTGTCCGGTTCGGTCTCTAGTATTTCTAACCTACAACACAAGTTACATACTAATGCCGGTTCACGGCTACAAGCCTTAAACGGATTCTGGGCTTTGGGCCCTTATAGAATATCCTCATGGGCTTCAAGCATACTTGACTACTGATGAAGTTAACCCGGCCTCTCCTGGCCGGTTTACGCCCAGTAGCAATATCCCCAACATTAGACCCCAGATTGATTTGAACAGGTTCATGTCAATCCTCAGCAAAAAACTTCGTCTTCAGCAACTTTGTGTAATTGGGTGAACCGCCATGATGTCATCTTCGCTGGTCATTGTAAACCGGCGTGACGTCACCTGTCATAAAAACTTTCCACAATACCTCTTTTGTTTAATAGACCTGCGACAATCGAGGCGACAACTCCATTTCCAAACTCGCGGCTCCTTGATTCTCGTGCCTGACACATGTCCCTTGCTTTATAAATAAGATCGAAGGGTCATTTCTTTTTCCCCTTCATGCTCCTTTGCTTCGTCTTCCTCGCGCCGCCTAGCTTCGGACCTCCGCCGCCGCCGTCAACTTCTGCACCAACCTTGGCCGCTGCATCACCCTAAACGTACCGGAGCATCGCGGTGACCTTCCGCTTCTTCCTCAGCTCTGGTAAATCTTCTGCTCTTTCCACCCCAGATCTATTCTAGGGTTTCTAGGTTTTTCAGTGTTCATCCTTTGTTCTTCATTCATATAATGGTTCTCAAAAGAACTCCTGAACCTCTGTTCTGTGTAATGGTAGCTTTTAGCCTCCGTTTTCACTTACGTATCTCAAGATCATAAATCTTATTTACATCCTTGCTCATTGATTTAGTACCGCTCCGTTTTGGACCTTGAATATTTATTTCTTTTCTGAACATGCTCCAGATCCAAAACTCTGAAACCTGTTTTCGCACATCCACTCTTGATTCTTCAATGTTTCAGACTAGGCGGTTTAACTTTGTAGATAAATTGACAACTCGGCATATACCATTAGTCCCCTTGTTGAACCGCCAGGATTTCCCAGTTATGTAATGCCACCTTGCAGAAATCCGGTTTATAAGTAACTTCTGCCGGTTTAACAATGAATGTATCATTATATAGCCTTCCAACATATTCTTGAACTGGTATTACTGCTTTGCCGATTGCACCATGGCCAAGCAAGTGTACGAGTGTAATTGGGTCCCTTCTCGAGTGACTGAAAAGCAACTGGATAACTTAGTCCGCACCGGCGCTTTAGGCAAAAAAGACTTCATTCACTGGAGGGTCCCTGGCCCGGAGAGTTCTCCAGAACCCAAGGATGGAGAAGTTGTTGTTTTTGCTGATCATTTAGCCCGGGGCTTCAGTCCACCCGGTTCAAAGTTTTATCGGGATGTCTTGGCCAACTTCCAACTGCGTCCACAAGACATTGGCCCCAACTCCATAACCAATATCTGTCACTTTCAAGTGCTCTGTGAGGTGTTCTTTCAAGAGGAGCCCACAGTTGAATTGTTCAGAGATTGCTTCCATCTAAACCGCCGCACTGAATTTTCTGACGGTCCCAACACTGAGTTGGGTGGTGTGGCGATTCAAAAGCGGAAAGAGGTCACTTACCCTCACGCCAAACTGCACAGCCATCCCAAAGAGTGGAATTCAACATCTTTTTACTGCAAAGATACCTCTCCTGAGGGAGAAAATCCTTTATCGGGTTACCTTCCGGAGCGGCTAAGCAACACACATCCCCTCCCTCACAGACTGACTGCTAAGGAAAGAAGAAAATAAGCCCCTCAACAATCCAAGCTCCGGGCCTTCATGGCCAACGGGTTGACAGGAGTTGATCTTGCTCGCTGCTGGATATCTTGGAGTATACTGCCCCTAAGCCTGCGCTCTGGTTTGATGTGCAAATACACAGAAGATGTGGAAGACCCTCTACGGCATATTGAGATCCAGCTGACAGACGATGAAGTTACTGAGGCTGTTAAGAGGATGTTAAATGAACCGGAAGCTGCTTGCGCCCAAACTGGCCTGGCTCGTTTTTCTTCCATTAACAAACCACCAGCCGTAAGACCCATATCTTATGCCTTTATAAAATCTGACTATGTTTAAGTACTCTTTGTTGATATTAACATCTTTCAAACAGGGTGATGATCCATTTTGGAGCAGGAAGACTCCACAAGAGAAACCGGTGGCAATAACCCGGCCCAAGACCAAAGTTGTGAAGAAACCAGCAAATAGAAAGAAAACCACTGCCTCCTCCGATCCACCAGCTGACGATGATGTGGGTAATCCGGATCTTGTGGTAGAACTTGACTCACTTGGTCTATTTTTTACACGCCTTATTGATAATGATTATTGCCAGGATGATGTTGAAGCTAGTCATGCTGATGTTGTAGAGGTAATCGCTCTTTCTTCCGATTCAAACCCTTTACCTTCAGTAAAAATCCGTCGGGCAAACCGGGAAGTTAAATTTTCTCATGCTCTTGCTTACTTGGATCGAAACTTTCTTATGAAGACACAACAGCATGAAGCTCGTCGCGCAACCCGGCACATGAGCCAGGTAGTCACCTCCACCGGTTTACCGAACAGGCCGGTTCGGAAACGCCGTTCAGAGGTCTCTAACTATTTCGTCAATGCTTATCCTAAAGCGGGTTGCATTCGTCAACCTCTTAATCCATCTGACTCCAATTATCAGGTGACTTCTCATTCTTCCTCTAGCGAGTCGACAG
Source organism: Aegilops bicornis (assembly GCA_021605145.1). NCBI lineage: Eukaryota > Viridiplantae > Streptophyta > Magnoliopsida > Poales > Poaceae > Aegilops > Aegilops bicornis. The sequence continues at coordinate 332,122,330 of CM038672.1, read as the reverse complement.
GCACCCAACTCCCACCACTCAAGACAGTGCTTGGGTGAGCCATATTCCTGATAATGTTGTTTGGTATACCACTTTCAATGTTCATTGGACTGATCCATCTTTTTCCTTTCAGGGCCAAGCCTAGGCCAAGCAAGAAAAGTCGCCTGGAGAAAGCGGCAGAAGACGATGCTCCTGAACCGACCCAAACACCAAATCCCGAGGAACACATCCAGGGTGATATGATGACCGACCCGCCATTGCAAGATCATGATGTTATTGTTGAAGAGGCACATGTTGATACCAACGGCCCTTCAAATCAACCCACGAGTCCTGCTCAAACTGACAAGACAGCGAGTCCACCAAAGCATACGGATAAACCGGCGCCCCCAGTGCGAACCGGCGAAGTCAAGGATGACGATGTTGTTATTACAGGCTTTGGCCATTCCGAGCCAGGTAATCCTGTCGCCTTGTCCAAGCACACTGCAAAGGATGAATTTACTGTGTTTGGTAAAGGCAAGTGGAATGCCTATTTGGCAAGTGGAATGCCGATTTGGCAAATTATGCCGCTTTGAATCCCCAAGATCTTCATTCCGGTTATCTGAACCGGTTATATACCAGCCACGATTATGAAGCCGGTCTGGTAAATATGATGGACAAATATGAGGTAACTTCCATGACTCTGTGCTTGTTTATTTCAATCTGTCAACTCTGATAGCCCCCAAGTGACGGTTTTAAGATGTGAACTTAAACCGGGACTTCCCAATACAATCCTGAGCAAAGTTGTACTTTTGGGGAAGTAGCCCCCAAGGGCTGGTTCAACTTAATGTAGTTAAACCGGGACTTTTATACCATAAGAAATCCAGTATCCCTCAAGGACAAAGCAATTAGGCATTAGCCCCCAAGTGCCAAACTGAATACTTGTATTGAGCTTGGGACTTTATATTGAATTTGTAGGATGAAAAGCAAATATGAATTAGCCCCCAAGTACCAAGGACATAACTTGTTATGGGGTTGGTACTTCAACTCTGCTCCTTAAGCTTTATCCAATGATTATCTATATGTAGGCTGATTTGAGCAAACCAAATTGCTGATCTCCAAGAAAACCTGAAATCCCAGCAAGCTGAAACCTCCAAAGCAAAGAATGAATTAACCAGCGCTTTAAGCGTCATGGAAAAACTTAAGGAGGGCTTCAACAAGGAGCGGGCGGATTGGGCCACTGAAAAGGCCGCTTTAACTCAACGGGCAGAAAATGCTGAAGCTGCCCTTAAACCGGTGGTGGATGAACTGACCAGTGTAAAACGGCAAGTGCATGCCATGACCGCCGCTGTCTTTGGTAAGCCTTTTTTGATTCCGACATAGTGAAGCTTTCTCATGTAATTGCCGGTTTATTAACCCTTTGAATGATATAGGGACACGTATTGGCCACTTGGGATCAGATGTGCGGAAGAAATTGAAAGCCTCTTATACATTGATAGTGCAACACTATACTGGTGCGCAGCGGATCATCAGCACCGCTTCTCACAACAAGAATTAAAGACACCCTTAAAAGGTTGTCAATGCTTCCTGCCCGGTTTGAAGAATTAAAGAAATCTGCTACTAGAACCGGTGCCATAAACGCCTTAATTCGGGCCAAAGCATGGGTGCCGGATTTTGATCATGTTGAAGCGGCGCAGGGCTTCCCAAGCTTGAAGGAAGACGGGACATAATTCAACAAAGAGGATCTCCGAACGATAAACCGGGAAGTGTGCCCTTTGGCTTGCCAATTGGTTGAAGAGGATAATCTGTCTCACTATCAAGCCCAATATGATGGAGAAAATAAACGAGTGCCTGCACCGATTCCTGAAGCGGAGAACCTTATACTACCAATCCGTAAGCATACTTACGCTCCTGATATTGAACCGTCGTTGCTGATCAATGATGAAGCCGTATTCCAAGCATTAATGGGAATCGACTGGACAACTGTTGATTTCCGGCCCGGGTAGGGAATCGAAGTTGAAGCGGCGCAGATGACCCGCAACCATCGTGCCAAGTTGTCGATCAAGCATAAACCGGAGGCCGGTTTACATTATCGCTTCCTTATGTTATGCCAAAAACAATTATCTTATCCGGCACCGTGTTGCCTTGTAACAGACTAGCTGCCACACTTTGTGTTGATATGCCTTCGTGCATATTTATTGCAATTTATGTTTTTGTTGAATCATCAACCTTAAACTGTTGCCTGCAGCAAAAAGCTTAAAACGCCATTGTGGTTGTATCACCAGGCGGGTCATCATATCCATGGATATGAAATTAAAGATAATACTTTAGATTAAACATATGATAAAATATGGGAATATATGATACATGCCATCATAGGGCATGAAGTTGGCTGTGCCAATCTTGAAGCGGAGTTGTAAGAAACCCGCTCTGCTGAAGGAGAAAACAACTCCTGTGTATATAGGGTCGGTTTACCAGGTAAACCGTTCCGGGTTAAGATGAACACCGGTGTTACTCCATAATAGGATGTTTATCAAAATAATCAAACCGGGCAAAGTGTCTCCGGATGAACAACAAACCGTGTCCCGTAAACTGACAGTTGAATCGGTTTAATAATTGTCGGTTTAAGAACACAACAAGAGAAATATGCAAAAAGACAAGCAAAGGAAAAGATAAAATCTTTTGCGAAAAGAGGCTGTTCGAGCCGATCAAGTGGCATTACCATGGTCGGACACGACCAAGCCCCCAATAGGCGTAGCTATGGTTCATGTCAGCCAGGTCCCCAAATGATGCAGTGGCATTACGCTAATCAAGAGGTGTAGCGATGGTTGGGTTCGACCAAAGCCCCAAGTGATTCTGTGGCCTTAGGCCGATCAAGAGGCGTGGATCGGTTCAGACGTGACCAAGTCCCCAAGTGATCTCGTGGCTTTCGCCTATCAAAAGGTGTTGCATTGGTTCGGACACGACCAAGCCCCCAAGTGACATGATATAAAGCTTTGTCAAAAGCTAACTCAAGGGTAAACCGGAGACCGCTTTAAGATAAAAACTCCGTGTAACCACTCATGATGTAAAATAACAGAGACCCCGCTTTAGCTAAGGCTCGGTTTATTGTATTGATCATAATATATACATTGTCATAATATGTACATAAGTAGAGCCTATGGCTCAAGTATAGTAGGGTCGAAGATGAGCTATGTTCCACGGTGCATTGGTCTCCTCCTCGATGTACGTGAGTCTTTATGCTCTCGAATATCAATCGAGATAGTACGACCCATTGTGCAGATTCTTGCTGACCACGAAAGGTCCCTCCCAAGGTGGGGATAGCTTGTGCATATCGATGCGGTCTTGGATGAGCCGGAGCACCAAATCTCCTTCTTGAAAGGTTCTGGTTCTAACTCGGCGGCTGTGATAGCGACGAAGATCCTGCTGGTAGATCGCCGAACGGGCAACTGCAATGTCACGCTCCTCATCCAACAGGTCCAAAGCGTCTTCCCGTGCTACCTCGTTGTCCGCTTCAACATAAGCTGCTACACGAGGTGAATCATGACGGATATCACTTGGGAGAACCGCCTCCGCTCCGTAGACCATGAAGAATGGTGTGTATCCTGTCGATCTGTTGGGCGTAGTATTGATGCTCCGTAACACAGATGGTAACTCCTCAACCCAACAACCCGGCGCCCATGCAAAGGGACCATAAGCCGGGTTTAATGCCTCGTAAGATCTCCTGGTTAGCTCTCTGCTTGGCCATTGGACCGTGGGTGAGCCATTGATGAAACGTCAAGCGGATGTGCTCACGTTCACGTAACTCCTTTAGAGCACCCTTAGACAGATTGGTACCATTATCAAGAATGATACCGTGGAAAGCCAAACCGAAAATCACCTTCTTAATGAATTGAACCGCCCGTGGCTGCATCACACTTGCCGACGGGCTCGCTTCTACCCACTTTGTAAATTTGTCAACCGCCACCAAAAGGTGGGTCTTCTTGTCCTTGGATCGTTTGAAAGGCCCAACCATATCCAGCTCCCAAGTCGCAAACAGCCAAGTAATTGGAATCATCCTCAATTCTTGAGCCGGCACATGAGCGCGTCTTGAGAACTTCTGACAGCCGTCACATCGCCTAACCAGGTCCTCCACATCAGCAACAGTAGTCAACCAATAGAAACCGTGGCGAAACGCCTTAGCCACCACCGATTTTGAACCGACGTGGTGACCACAATCTCCTTCGTGGATTTCGCCCAAGATCTCACAACCTTCGTCCGGCGATACACAACGTTGAAACGCTCCTGACACACTGCAATGATGCAACTCGCCATTGACAATAGTCATGGACTTGGATCGCTGGATTATCTGTCTGGCCAGCGTCTCATCCTCTGGTAACTCGCCTCGGTTCATGTACGACAGATAAGGAACTGTCCAATCCGGAATGACATGTAGAGCCGCCACCAGCTGAGCCTCCGGATCAGGAATAGCCAAATCCTCTTCACCAGGGAGCTTGACCGACGGGTTATGCAGGACATCCAAGAAGACATTAGGCGGGACCGGTTTACGCTGAGAGCCCAGTCGGCTTAAAGCGTACGCCACTTTGTTCTTCCGTCTGTCCACGTGATCCACCTGATATCCCTTGAAGTGGCCTGCCATAATATCCACCTCACGACGGTATGCTGCCATGAGCGGGTCCTTAGAATCCCAAGTACCAGACACTTGTTGGGCCACCAGGTCCGAGTCACCGAAGCACTTGACTCGGCTGAGATTCATCTCCTTAACCATCCGGAGACCATGGAGTAAAGCTTCATACTCAGCTGCATTGTTAGTACAAGGGAACATTAAGCGGAGAACTAACAGAACTTATCACCTCGTGGGGAAGTTAATACGACTCCAGCCCCCGAGCCCTCCAATTGCCTGGACCCATCAAAATGAATAGTCCAATAGGTGCGATCCGGTTTTTCTTCAGGTGCTTGTAGTTCCTTCCAATCATTGATGAAATCCACAAGTGCTTGAGACTTGATCGCCGTCCGAGGCACGTATTTCAAACCGTGCGGCCCAAGCTCTATAGCTCACATGGCAATCCGGCCAGTTGCCTCCCTGTTTTGAATTAGATCTCCCAAAGGAGCAGAGCTAACCATTGTGATGGGATGTCCGTGGAAGTATTGCTTAAGCTTCCGGCTTGCCATGAAAACTCCATACACCAGCTTCTGCCAATGCGGGTATCTTTGCTTGGACTCAATAAGCACCTCGCTGATATAGTAAGCCGGACTTTGAACCAGATATTCCTTGCCCGCCTCCTTACGCTCCACCACGATAGCTATGCTGACTGCACGAGCATTAGCTTCCACATAGAGTAGCAATGGTTCCTTGTCAATCGGAGCAGCAAGAACAGGTGGATTGGCTAGCTGCCGCTTTAAATCCTCCAACGCTTTATCAGTGGCCGGACTCCAGACAAAGGGATCTTCTTTCTTCAGCATCTGATACAAAGGGATCGCCTTCTCACCGAGGCGGCTGATAAACCGGCTCAACGCGACAATCCGGCCTGCCAAGCGCTGGACATCATTGACACATTTCGGTTTAGCCAGGGAGGTGATAGCTGTGATCTTCTCTGGATTAGCCTCAATTCCCCTGTTGGACACCAGAAAACCCAATAACTTGCTTGCCGGTACACCAAAAACACACTTGGCCAGGTTGAGCATCATCTTGTATGTCCGTAGGTTATCAAAGGTTTCCTTCAAAACATCAACCAGAGTCTCCTTCTCCCTTGACTTATCCACAATATCCTCCACATAGGCATGCACATTACGGCTGATCTGCTTATGAAGGCAATTCTGTACACACCGTTGATAAGTTGCATGTGCACTCTTGAGCCCAAAGGGCATGGATACATAGCAGAAGGCTCCAAAGGGAGTTATGAACACCGTCTTCTCCTGGTCCTTAACTGCCATCTTGATCTGATGATCACAAGAATATGCATCCAGAAAACTCAAACACTCACAACCCGCCGTAGCATCAATAATCTGATCGATGTGGGGGAGGGAAAAAGGATCTGCTAGACAAGCCTTGTTAAGATCTGTGTAATCCACACATATGCACCAGGTGCCGTTTTTCTTAAGGACCAGCACCGGATTAGCCAGCCATTCAGGATGGAACACTTCAACAATAAAACCAGTCGCTAAGAGCCTGACCACCTCCTCTCCAATAGCTTTGCGCCTTTCTTCATTGAACCGGCGGAGAAACTGCTTCATCGGTTTGTACTTAGGATCAACATTAAGAGTGTGCTCAGCGAGTTCCCTCGGTACACCTGGCATGTTAGAAGGCTTCCATGCAAATATTGTCCCGGTTCTCACGGATGAACTCGATGAGCGCGCTTTCCTATTTCGGATCCAAGTTGGTGCTGATACTAAACTGCTTGGATGAATCGCCAGGTACAAAGTCAACAAGCTTAGTTTCAGCTGCCGATTTGAACTTTAGAGCCGGATCATGCTCTGTGGTTGGCTTCTTCAACGGAGTCATATCTGCCGGATCAGCATTATCCTTGTAGTACTTCAACTCTTCCGTGGCACAAACCGACTCTGCATAGGCCGCATCACCTTCTTCACACTCCAAGGCAATCTTGCGACTTCCATGAACGGTTATGGTCCCCTTGTGACCCAGCATCTTGAGCTGCAGATAAATATAATAGGGCCGTGCCATAAACTTAGCATAAGCCGGCCGCCCAAATAAAGCGTGGTATGGGCTCCGGATCTTAACCACCTCAAAAACCAATGTTTTTGACCTGGAATCATGATCATCTCAAAAGGCCACCTCCAGAGCTATCTTGCCAACGGGATATGCTGACTTACCAGGTACCACACCATGGAATACCGTATTGGACGGTTTAAGATTCTTGTCTGTTAGCCCCATATGACGGAAGGTCTCATAGTACAAGATATTAATGCTGCTTCCTCCATCCATGAGCACCTTGGTGAACTTATAACCTCCCACCCGAGGTGCCACCACCAACGCTAGCTGTCCCGGATTGTCAACCCGAGGAGGGTGATCCTCTCTGCTCCATATGATTGGTTGTTCGGACCAACGTAAATAACGAGGCACGGCCGTTTCAACAGAATTCACTGCTCGCTTGTGAAGCTTCTGGTCTCGCTTGTCTAAGCTAGTGGTGAATACATGATATTGCCCGCTATTCAACTGCTTTGGATTGCTCTGATAGCCCGACTGCTGGTTGTAACCACCCTGGCTATTCTGATTGTTTTGATTGTTATGTCCACCCTGATCTCCATTGAATCCTGAACCGGCATTTCCTCCACAATGACCCGTCCCATGGAATTCGGATCCCGAGCCACCACCTGATCTGTGATCATACCGGAAAGCATTAGAATTTTTGAACTCCTGCATAATATAGCAATCCTTCCAAAGGTGGGTGGCTGGCGTCTCCTTCGTCTCGTGCTTTGGACAGGGCTAGTTTAATAGATAAGTCAGGCGGTCCGGATTGGGGTTTGGAGCTCCACCGTGATTTGGCGGTTTACCCTTCCGTCGCTGGCCCCAGTCCTATGCGCTAGTATTAGCCACAAAGTCCATGTTGCCATCCGCTTTATGCTTGCCTCCGTTACCATGACCTGCCATGTTGTGTTGCTGCCCCTTGGAGTTGCTGTTCTTCTTTCCCTTCCCTGTCTTGTCATCATCAGACTCGGGATCCTTGGTACCATCAGAATCAGCATACTTCACTAACGCAGTCATGAGGGTCCCCATATCGTTACAATGGCGCTTCATCCGTCCCAATTTCAACTTCAAGGTTTAAACGGTAGTTGCTTTCCAAAGTTATAACCATGAGTCGGTGTTGATACTGATCGATGAGTGCAAAATTTCCGAGACTCGGCGTACCCAGCGGGTTGTTGACTCTCCTTCCTCCTGGACACAGGACGCTAAGTCCACTATCGACATGGGCTGCTTACATGTATCCTTGAAATTTTGGATAAACCGGGCCGGCAACTGGGCCCATGAACTGATAGAATTGGCTGGTAAGCTCTTTAACCAAATACGGGCTGTCCCTTCAAGCATCATGGTGAAATACTTTGCACACGCCGCTTCATCTACGTCAAGCATCTCCATGGCCATCTCATAGCTCTCTACCCATGTTTCCGGAGACAAATCGGCCGTGTAATTTGGCACCTTGCGCGGGCCCTTGAAATCCTTGGGCAGGCGCACATTGCGTAAAGCGGGGACAAGACAAGGCACTCCCAAAGAACTAGAAGTAACCCCTGGCTCGATCGAGGTGGTTGGACGAACCGGCGTAAGATGACGAGCCTCGTGTTGTGCTGCTAACTCGGCATCCCTTCGTGCTCGGGCCCGGTCCACCACTTCCTGAGCATCACCCGCCGGGTTATGGCCACGGGGCGCTTCACGGTTGCGTGCGTTACTGGATACGGCCGGTTCATCCATCCGCCTGCTGTAACTCCGGCTTGGACGGGGGGTGGAATGAATTCGGTCATGGCTATATGAATATGCTTCCTGCTGAACCAAGCCTGTTCGAAGAAGTTCCTTAACCCGGCGCGTCTCCACCGCTTGCGGAGAATCACCTTCAATCGGGATGGCCTCCAGCCATGATGCGGCGTCGATAAGATTATCCATTGGATTGGAATAATGACTTGGAGGTGTCTGGACAGGCTGAGATACGATGTTATTCTGTCGAGGTGGATCCATCAGGCGAGGCTGAACCGGCGCACCCGTCCCAGGTGGCTCCGCCCGGTTTAGCCACGGCGGGTTACTAGTCCCTGCTCCTGGGGTATGAAAGAGGTTTCTGGCATCGAAAACCGTCGGTAGGCGAGACTGATGCTTCCTTTTCAGGACTTCATGTGACGCGTTCTGGTCCAGCATAAGCCTATTGGCCTGCGCATCCAAAGCGGCTCGCTCTGCAGCCATCCTGTTGTTCTCGGCTGCCAGGTCGGTCTTGGCCTGAGTGATCTGTTCCCTCACCTTTGCAATCTCCGCGTTGTTGGCGTCCTGATCCGCCGGGTTAGCCTCCGCCATAAGCACAACCAACGCATCAAACAGATCAGATAAGACTTGATCCGGCGGGGGCACAGGGCCTCCTGCCCCGGCCGCCGTTGCTGACCCGGAGAACATTGCTGCTGCGGTCAAAGAGTGGACCGCCGCCTGTGTACCGGCCATGAATATCCCAACCCGGTTGGGCAGATCAGAGGGGTCCGGAATACTGTCACCATCGAAACAGCCCCCAACCCGGCTGTTCTGTAGCTGATACAATGATTCGGTTTCTCCGGTCGAGGACTCATCGCCGGAATAAACGATGGTCTCGCTGCCAGATTCCGATCCACCATCATATTCTCCTCCGTGGATGACTCCCACGAAGGCACGCTTCACGGCTGGTTTAACCTGGGCAGATCTCGCACGCTGAGCCTTTTTGACGAGGTCGGTGCAGATGTCCGGCTCAGGGCCCGGTTCACCGATCTTGCCAATGAAGACGTGTATGCCACCAAAGGGGACCCGGTACCCGTACTCAATCGATCCGGCCTCGAGGCCCCATTCTGAATCATCGATGTAGAGCTTGCCGCGATGACTCTTCGTCATCCGGCCCACAGCGTAACCCTTGAATCCTTTGAAATTTCCCTCCAAGAACTTGAAACAATCGTGCGATAGCCCCACGGTGGGCGCCAACTATCGTGTTTTTGTCACGGCAGATGTCCTCATGAAAGGACTTAGTCGTGGAGCCATCGCTATGGGTTAGCTTGAAGGGGTCAAAGCGAACACAAGGACGCAAGAGAGTTTATACTAGTTCGGCCACTTCGATAAATGTAAAAGCCTATGTCTAGTTGTGATGGAATTGATGGGGGTTTCGATGACTAGGGAGCAAACAAGCTTCGCCTAAGTCTCGAGTTGTTGTCTGTTGTCCTGAACCGCCGCCGGGTCGTCCCCTTATATACATGGGTGACGCTCGTCGGTTTGCAGAGTCCCGAGACCGGCTCATAGACTTCTCCGGTTCGGTCTCTAGTATTTCTAACTTACAACACAAGTTACATACTAATGCTAGTTCACGGCTACAAGCCTTAAACCGGTTCTGGGCTTTGGGCCCTTATAGAATATCCTCATGGGCTTCAAGCATACTTGACTACTGATGAAGTTAACCCGGCCTCTCCTGGTCGGTTTACGCCCAGTAGTAATATCCCCAACAGTTTCCTAACCATACACATGTGTTGTCATTTGATAGAGGGATCACATCATTAGGAGAATGATGTGATGGACAAGACCCATTCGTTAGCTTAGCGTATTGATCGTTCAGTTTATTGCTATTGCTTTCTAAATGTCAAATACATATTCCTTCGACTATGAGATTATGCAACTCCCGGATACCAGAGGAATTTATTTTGTGCTATCAAACCTCACAAGGTAACTGGGTGATCATAAAGATGCTCTACAGGTATCTCCAAAGGTGTTTGTTGAGTTGGCATAGATCGGGATTAGGATTTGTCACTCCGAGTATTGGAGAGGTATCTCTGGGCCCTCTCGGTAATACACATCATAAGAAGCCCTGGAAGCAAAGTGACTAATGAGTTAGTTGCAAAATGATGTATTACAGAATGAGTAAAGGGACTTGCGGTAACGAGATTGAACTAGGTATGAAGATACCGACGATCGAATCTCGGGCAAATAACATACCGATGCGTAAAGGGAATTACGTATGTTGTCATAAGGTTCGATCGATAAAGATATTAGTAGAATATGTAAGAGCCAATATGGGCATCCAGGTTCTGCTATTGGTTATTGACCGGAGAGGTGTCTCGGTCATGTCCACATAGTTCTCGAAGCCGTAGGGTCCGCATGCTTAACGTTCGTTGACGATATAGTGTTATATGAGTTATATGGATTTGGTGACCAAATGTAGTTCGGAGATACGGTCCTAGAGGCAAAGGTGTCCCATATTTCGGTGAGATGGTGGCTATCTTCTATGGTGGAGTAGAATTTGATGATCCGACTATGAACATGCAAGGACGTCGCGCCTTAGCAATCGCTAAACCAACTCTGAGAGGTTATTGACCATGCCGGAGCATGATCAACCTAACCACGAGGTTCTATTTCCTGCAAGAAAATGAAGAACAAGCAAGAAACTGAAATTGCAATCTGGATATTGCGAATTAAAGAGGAAAGCTTTATTGATCAAGTGGGGTTCTGCGACGCATTGGTCTGGTCGTTGAACACAAATGAAGTATGCGAAGTTGCAGCTATGGCGAACATTTAATCTAAACAAAACCCAAAGTCTAAACGATGCCCTAAGGGCTGTATATATGGTGGAAGAGGGGGTAATTTCGTGGCCCTTGAAGGAGGGGTCCAAAACCAACACTAACTCTTGTTACCCCATACATACGGACTCTAAAAACAGCCTATAGTCAAGTATTTCAAAATTACATGGCCCTGGCCCAATAATAAGGTGAGGCGGTACCTAGAATAGCCTCTGGATGAAATTTGTGAAGTGGCATCTTGTATATTTCAGTCCTGAAATCATCACTTGTAACTCCGTTCTTGTTCCCCTTGCGCATGCCATCATCTCCACGCTTGAACATGCTCCAAGGTTCATCTTTCTTGTCCAAGCTAGGCCCTTCATTGGTAAGCAAAACAAATGTATCCAATTTAGGCAGCATCATATTCTCATGAACATTAGAATCATTACCAAGAAATGGAAGTACCTGGTAATTCAGTTGTCGTGAGCGAGCTCTACTAAATGGTCCAGTATGTATAGCATCAGGGGTGGTGGGTGTAACAATGTTATTGATGTCCTCATCATCCCCCCCCCCCTTCTTGAAATGAATCGTCCTCGATGGAAGCTCATCTTCCTCACCCAAATAAGACTTCAAATCTGCTATGTTAAAAGTGGGACTAACCCCAAAATCTGCAGGCAGCTCAAGTTTATATGCGTTATCATTTATTTTCTCTAATACCTTAAAAGGACCATCAACACGTGGCATTAGCTTTGATTTGCGCAAATTAGGAAATCTATCCTTATGCAAACGTAACCAAACAAGATCTACAGGTGCAAACACAACATGTTTTCTACCTTTATCTCCAGCAAATTTATATTTAGCATTCATACGCTCAACGTTTTCCTTAGTTAACTCATGCATTTTTAAGATCAATTCAGCACATTGTTTAGCATCAAAATTAACCTTCCCCGAAGATGGAAGAGGCAACAAATTAATAGGTGCCCGAGTTAGGAAACCATACACAATTTCAAAAGGGCACATCTTAGTAGTAGGATGCAGTGAACGATTATAAGCAAATTCAAAATGGGGCAAGCATTATTCCCACATTTTCTTGTTATTCTTGAAAACAGCCCTAAGCATAGTATACAATGTTCTATTGACTACTTCAGTTTGTCCATCAGTTTGGGGGTGACAAGTAGTACTAAAAAGCAGTTTAGTCCCCGACTTAGCCCATAAACATCTCCAAAAGTGTAAGAAATTTAGTATCACGATCTGAAGCAACAGTATTTGGCACACCATGCAAGCGAATAATTTCACGGAAAAACAAATCAGCAACATTAGCGGCATCATCGCTTTTATGACATGGTATAAAGTGTGCCATTTTTGAGAATCTATCAATGACAACAAATATGCTATCCCTCCCCTTCTTTGTTCGAGGTAAATCCAAAACAAAGTCCATAGATATATCCTCCCATGCAACACTAGGTACATGCAACGGCATATATAAACCATGAGGATTGAGTCGTGAATTAGCTTTTTGACATGTAGTGCAGTGAGCAACAAAGCGCTCAACATCCCGTCGCATCTTTGGCCAAAAGAAATGTGTAGCAAGTACATACTCCGTCTTCTTCACGCCAAAGTGTCCCATTAATCCTCCTCCATGCGCCTCCTTCAACAACAAAAGACGAACAGAGCTAGCTGGAATGCATAGCTTGTTAGCACGAAACACAAATCCATGGTTAACGATGAACTTGTTCCATGTTCTTCCCCATCTACAATTCTGCATTATATCTCAAAAATCAGCATCATGCACATATTGATCTTTGATGGCCTCCAAACTAAATATTTTAAAGTCAAGTTCTGAAATCATAGTATAGAAACGAGACAAAGCATCAACAATAACATTTTCTTTACCCTTCCTGTGTTTAATAACATAAGGGAAACTCTTAATAAATTCAACCCATTTAGCATGTCTACGATTCAGTTTTGCTGGACTTTTAATATGTTTCAAAGATTCATGATCAGAATGTATAACAAATTCTTTGGGCCATAAATAATGTTGTGATGTTTCTAAAGTCCGAACAAGAGCATATGACTCTTTATCATAAGTAGAATAGTTCAGACTAGGCCCACTCAATTTTTCAGAAAAGTATGCAACAGGCTTGCCATCTTGTAATAACACACCTCCTAATCCAATTCCACTAGCATCACATTCAAGCTCGAAAGTCTTATTAAAATCAGGAAGTTGGAGTAAAGAAGCATGTGTCAACTTTTATCTTCCAATACCGTGAAGGCTTCTTCCTGTGCAGGACCCCAAACAAAAGGCACATCCTTCTTTGTGAGCTCATTGAGAGGTGCAGCAATGGTGCTTAAATCTCTCACAAAACGCATATAGAAATCAGTGAGGCTAAGAAAACTCCTCACTTGTGTGACCGTTTTGGGCTGCGGCCAACTCTTAATAGCTTCAATCTTGGCTTTATCAACTTCAATTCCATGTGGAGTAAAAACATAGCCAATAAAAGATACTCTGTCGATGCAAAAGGTGCACTTCCCAAGGTTACCAAACAAACGTGCATCACGTAGAGCAATAAAAACAACACACAAATGTTCCAAATGTTCCTCCATAGATCTGCTATAAATCAGTATATCATCAAAATAGACTTCCAAAAATAGTCCAATGAAAGCACGTAAACCTTTGTTCATTAATCTCATGAAAGTATTAGGTGCATTAGTTAACCCAAAAGGCATGACTAAGCACTCATATAATCCAAACTTTGTTTGAAATGCTGATTTCCATTCATCTCCCAATTTCATACGAATTTTGTGGTATCCACTACGCAAATCAACTTTGGATAATATAGTAGAGCCAATCAATTTATCAAGCATATCATCTAGCAAAGGAATAGCATGACGATAACGAATAGTAATATAATTAATGCCTCTACAATCAACACACATACGCGACGTATCGTCCTTTTTTTGCCACTAGTATAATAGGAACAACACAAGGACTAAGAGATTCACATATATAACCTTTGTCGAGCAGCTCTTTTATTTGACGCATAATCTCCTTCGTCTCCTCTGGATTGGTATTGTATGGCGCACGGTTTGGCAGTGAAGCACCGGGAATTAAATCAATCTGATGCTCAATCTGTCGAATAGGTGGTAATCCCGGTGGCACGTCTTATGGAAAGACGTCCACGAACTCCTGCAAAATGTTAGTGAAAGCAGGAGGCAAAGAGGAAGGCACGTCCTCGAATGAAAATAATGCCTCTTTGCACACAAAAGCATAGCAAGAAGATTTGCTGAAATCAAGGTCATCAATATCACATTTGGTGGCAAGTAAACATGCACTTCTCAATTTAATATCAGAAGCAACACTAGATGGTTTATTATTAGGCTTCATTTGTTGCTCAAATTCTTTTGCCACAATCTGATTTTCACTCTTATTTTTCTCCTATTTTTCTTTATTAGCTCTATTAATATCGTCTTTCAAAATGGAATCAGGAGTCATAGGAAGCAAAGTAATATGTTTATCCTTATGAACAAGAGTATACTGATTGTTTCGACCATGGTGTACAGTTTTTTATCAAATTGCCATGGTCTACCATGTAATAAGGAACATGCTTGCATGGGTACCACAGCACAATCACCATAATCAGCATATGTAGAGATACTAAAATGCACATGAATAGCATGTGTTACCTTAACCTTGCCGCTGTTGTTGAACCATTGGACGTAGTAAGGATGTGGATGTGGTCTAGTGGTGAGAGATAGCTTCTCCACCATCTCCATGCTAGCCAAGTTGTTGTAGCACCCTCCATCTATGATGATGCAAACAGAATGTTCCTTCATAACTCCCTTTGTATGGAGCTAATTATGCCTCTGATTTTTTCATCTTGTGTAACCGGAACACTCAAAACACGTTGAGCAACTAAACTTTCATACCTGTCAGCATCTTCAGCCCTGTATTGCGTCTCATGATCAGAGTCATCTCCACCATGTTCTTCAGTTGTAATAAGAGCCAAAGTCTCCTCATCATAGTCACTAGCGGACTCATACCCACCATCCTCAATAGCAATCATAACACGCGGAGATTGACATTCTCTCGCATTTGACCTCTTCCCTTACAACGATGACAAATAATATCACTTGTGTGCCCTGTTGATGCCATGGATGAAGAAGAGCTCTGTGTAGGCCCGATAGGTGTGCTCTTGGCAGATAGTGGTGGTCGTCCCTGCTTTCTTATATCACGACTGGAGGTGACAGCTGACGGAGGTGCCGTTGTAGCAGAACGTGTGGAAATAGAAGATGCATGCGGTTTCCATGATGAAGGTCGACCTGCAGAAAAATTAGTCTGCGCCAATGTCTGTTGGTCCTGCACTTCACGTTCAGCTTTGCAAGCAAGATGGAATAAATGAGCGATATTGTTATACTCCTTATACTCTAAAATGGACTGAATCTCTCTATTTAATCCACCCATAAAACATGCAATCATAGGCTCATTATCCTCAACAATACCACATCTAATCATGCCAGCTTGTAATTCCTCATAATACTCCTCTACAGAATTTTTTTCTTGTCTCAAATGCTGCAGTTTTTTAAGTAATTCACGTTGATAATATGGTGCAACCCAACGAGTAGGCATAGCAGTTTTCAAAGCAGCTGAAGTAGTACGGATATTATCATGATATAGTCGACAATGTTCAGACCACCAAACAAAAGCAAAACTAGTGAATTCACAAACAGTAGCAGCAACACGTCTATCCTCAGGATATTGTAAGCATGTGAAACATTTTCCAGTTTCTAACTCCCAAGTAAGATATACATCAGGAATGTATCTACCCTCAAATAGTGGAATACTCAATTTTAGTTTAGGAATATGGTCATAATCTTATACATGAGGTGGTGCTGCAGCCCTACCGTTGCGACTATATGCATGAAGTCGACTTGCTGTTGGTGGTGCTCGTGGTTGCACGTAATTCTGATTTTGATCAACCTCATCCTCGTAATAGTCTTCTACCTCTACAGTAGCAGGAGGAGCTACTGAAGCATCAACAGCCGTAGCAGCAGCACCAAAAGTGTGGCCATGCTCAAGAGGAACACGGCTCCCTTGGCGGAGGGCTGTTTCGCGACGTGTAGGCGGTTGTTGTTGTTGCTGCATTGGTTTAGCAGATGCGGGCGGTGGTTGTGGAAGACGCACGAGTACTTCATCGAACTTGGTGTCCAACTTGGTGTAAATTGTCTTCTCAATGTCATCAATCCTCTCCAGTGCCTTTCCAAAGCTGGCCATCACGTCTTCCACATGTTGACCCAACATTTGCTGAAATTTATCATGAAGCTCCTTCTTCATCATGTTCTCCCAGTCAATCTCATTGGCTTGTGGTCCCGCCATGGTTAGCAGCAATAGAAACACACAAGAATATGATCCTACAGAATGCTAGAAAGTGGTGGTGGCGGGGTGGCATAAATCCGTCAAGCAAATCTCAAATTCTTACCAGTTCTTACCCAGCGGCAGGTGGTGATCGGCAACCGTTGTAGTCAAAATTCTCAAAGCTTGGACAGAGCGATTGCCAGGTGGTGTCAAATGCACGATGTAGATGTATGTGGAGCTGGGAGGGTTTATGATATGGTAGCAAAAATATCAGCAATAATCAATTCAGAGATGCAAAGCTGAATAAACGCTCAACGACGGTACTGTGGTGGTCCTAGGCTAGGTCGTGCTAGAGGAGCGAACCTAGAACACTAACAAAATCACGGCGCGTCACGTAAACAAGGGAGGAGCACACTCTGAATTTTTTTCACTTTTTTTCTCTTTTTTTTGCTCCGCAACAATTTTTTTTGATAAAGTCTACAAATGGTCTAAAAATTGCCTAGCCAGAATTTTCCAGACTTTTTTTCATCTTTTTTTAAACTAGAACTATTCTTATTGTACGGGTAACGTGGAAGTTGGGGAATCCACTTGTTCACTACTTGTAGTATCGCGTGATCTGGAACTCAAAAATAAAGGAACAAATACTGGACTCAGACTAGGACTTGTGGCGGAGATGAATCTGGTGGAACTCGGACTGGTGATGGTATATGATGGGCGGTGGAGCACAGACTGGTGGCGAATCTGTGGTGGAGGTGGACTCGGATTGGCGTGATGGTGACCTGATGGATGTATATGACTCGGATTGGTGGCGGATATGCGGTGGATCTATATGGACTCGAATTGGCAGAGGTTATTTGGTGATGGTATATGGCGGCAGCGATGATGATGGTGTGGCGGTGCGTGAAAACCTGTGACCAGAACATGAAACTCTAAGGTAACTAGACGCTAAGACCAGCAACTCGACACGACAACACAACCACAAATTCAACAAAGCAAAACTCTAAAAAGATTATGCAAACGCTCAGATTGGTACAGATATGAGGAACTAACCCTAATTTTTTTCGCTTTTTCGTGGACTGTAGGTATGAAGGACAGACTCGATCTAAAATATGAAAAACTAGAAAATCTCACCGAGCAACCTGGAAATCTGGTACCACTTGATAGAGGCAAAGGTGTCTCGTCTTTCGATGAGATGGTGGTTATCGTTTATGGTGGAGTAGACGTTGGCGATCCGACTACGAACATGTGAGCACCTCACACCTTCGCAATCGCTAAACCAACTCCAAGAGGTTATAGACCACGCCGGAGCACAATCAACCTGACCACAAGGGTCTATCACTACAAGAATCAGGAACTTTGCCGTCTGCCATGGCGGACGGCAAAGGCATGCCTGGCGGACGGCAAAGGACTTTGCCATCCGCTAGCAGATGGCAACAGGTCCGGCTGAACGAGCTACGGCAAAGGGCTCTTTGCCGTCTGCTGGCGGATGGAAAAGATGAAATGGTCCTTGTTGTCCGCCAGCAAACGGCAAAGGACTTGGACGCACACGTGTCAGCTTAGGGCCGTTAGGGTGTTAACGGCGTGCTTTGCCGTCTGCTGGCAGATGCTACCTCTTGAGCACTGCGTTGGTTTTCCCTTGAGGAGGAAAGGGTGTTGTAGTAAAGTAGCGTAAGTATTTCCCTCAGTTTTTGAGAACCAAGGTATCAATCCAGTAGGAGGTCGCGGTCAAGTCCCTTGCACCTACACAAACAAATAAGAACCTCGCAACCAACGCGACAAAGGGGTTGTCAATCCCTTCATGGTCACTTACGAGGGTGAGATCTGATAGAGATGATAAGATAATATTTTTTGTTATTTTTATGATAAGGAGTAAAGGTAAAGAAAGCAAGTAAACAGTAATGGAAATAACGGGAGATTAATATGATGGAAAATAGACCCGGGGGCCATAGGTTTCACTGGTGGATTCTCTCAAGATAGCATAAGTATTACGGTGGGTGAACAAATTACTGTCGAGCAATTGATAGAATTGAGCATAGTTATGAGAATATCTAGGTATGATCATGTATATAGGCATCATGTCCGTGGCAAGTAGACCGAAACGATTCTGCATCTACTACTATTACTCCACACATCGACCGCTATCCAGCATGCATCTAGAGTATTAAGTTCATAAGAACAGAGTAACGCTTTAAGCAAGATGACATGATATGGAGGGATAAACTCATGCAATATGATATAAACCCCATCTTTTTATCCTCGATGGCAACAATACAATACGTGCCTTTGCTGCCCTCATTGTCACACCGAAAGGACACCGCAAGATTGAACCCAAAGGTAAGCACTTCTCCTATTGCAAGAAAGATCAATCTAGTAGGCCAAACCAAACTGATAATTCGAAGAGACTTGCAAATATAACCAATCATACATAAAAGAATTCAGAGGAGATTCAAATATTGTGCATAGATAATCTTGATCATAAACCAACAATTCATCGGATCTCGACAAACACACCGCAAAAGAAGATTACATCAAATAGATCTCCAAGAAGATCGAGGAGAGCTTTGTATTGAGATCCAAAGAGAGAGAAGAAGCCATCTAGCTAATAACTATGGACCCGAAGGTCTGAGGTAAACTACTCACACATCATCAGAGAGGCTATGGTGTTGATGTAGAAGCCCTCCATGATCAATGTCCCCTCCGGTAGGACGCCAGAAAAGGCCCCAAGATGGGATCTCATGGGGACAGAAGGTTGTGGCGGTGGAATTAGGTTTTCGTGGTTGCTTCTGATGGTTTGGGGGTACGTAGGTATATATAGGAGGAAGAAGTAGGTCGGTGGAGCCACGAGGGGCCCACGAGGGTGGAGGGCGTGCCCAGGGGGGTAGGCGCGCCCCCTACCTCGTGGCCTCCTCGTCTGTTTCTTGACGTCCACTCCAAGTCCTCTGGATCACGTTTTTTTCCAAAAAATCACGTTCCCAAAGGTTTCATTCCGTTTGGACTCCGTTTGATATTCTTTTTCTGCGAAACACTAAAATAGGCAAGAAAAACAGCAATTCGGGCTGGGCCTTCGGTTAATAGGTTAGTCCCCAAAATAATATAAAAGTGTATAAATAAGCCCATTAAACATCCAAAATAGAATATATAATAGCATAGAACAATCAAAAATTATAGATACGTTGGAGACGTATCAGCAGGCAGCAAAGACCTTTGCATCTTTGCCGTCTGCGAGCGGATGGTAAAGTGCACAAATATGCCAGCCTATATGCCCCTAGGTAGCTGCCTTGTGGCAAGCTATGCCTTCTGCTGGCAGACGGCAAAGATGACAAGGTCTTTGCCGTCTGCAAGGAGACTACAATGCTACCAAATAAGCCAGCCCAGTGCACCCCAGGTTGCACAGGTAGCTGCCACGTGGCAGCTTTGCCGTTTGCTGGCTGAGGGCAAAGCTCTTTGCCGTCTGCCAGCAGACGGCAAAGAGACTGTATAGCCCCTGTGTCGGTGTACAAAAGTAGGGGATCTCCTTTTGACCCCTTGTGCACGGGCAGTCAGAGCCGCTCGCCACGGTGACGAATAACACGGCAGGGAAGGGAAGCCGGAGAGAAGCCGGAGGCACACGACAAATAAAGAAACGACAAGGACCAAGGCCACAAGGATCGGATGGGCGAAGAAGGTTTCCCCGGCAAGGACCCTTGCCAGGGCAGCCTCAGCGGCCCCGGCAAGACCCTTGCCGGGGCAGCTCGCCTGCGCCAGCCAAGCGAGCCACCCTTGAGCCCACCAACGCTCAACAGATGCATTGGGACAGGGCTCGGGAGGCACCTCAGTGGTGGCATGCAGATCTTTGTGAAGACAAAGAATAGTCAAGATCAAGTGAGCATAGGGAGGCAATCATCCTCACCGAAGAAACCCAGAAGACCCCCGGCAAAGATCCTTGCCAGGGACGCCTACGCGCCGAGGCAAGACCCTTGCCGGGCCACCCGGCAAGGCCCTCGCCAGGCGCACCGGCAGGGCCACTGCCAGGCCCGCACCAGCCAAGTCTCCGCCGCCGTTCACATGCAGCTGCCGACTCAACTAGCTGGGCAGGCACCTACGTGGCAACATGCAACCCTTCGTGGAGGCTCCACCACCGCGCCACCTCAGCTGCCTGCCTGCCTACATGGCACCGCATGCATCGCTGGCCAGGGCGTGTGTCGAAGCAAGGAGGAGTGGCAACGGATGGGACGGGCCTCGCTCCCGTCCCCGATAAAGCGAAGGGACACCTAAGCCTCGCATTAAATGCATCTTGTCCTGTAATACGAGGGATAATCTCGCGGCACTGCATTTTTCCACCTCCCCTTGCCACTATGGCGACCCTTTTCCTATAAAAGGAGGCCCGAGGCGACTGTGAGAAGGATTCGCTTTTGGAGCTCGTTACACCCCGTAGCTAGTTCAAGAACTCAGAATACATCCACCAAAGCAGGACTAGGGTTTTACGCATCCTCGCAGCTCGAACCTGGATAAACGAACCGCGTACTCTCTGTCAGATCCGCTCTTCTCTCAACCCCGCGCCCCGCAACCGCAGTAGGGATCCTTGTGATCCCATAGGTGTCATTTCCACCGACATCTTTGGCGCGCCAGGTAGGGGGGCGCAATTGTGAGAATCAGGTCTAGCAGTCGACCTAGCAGTTCTAGGTTGCCATGGCTCCTAAGAAGAAGACGACCACGACGATCGGTTCGTGCGGGACCGGATTGGTACCAGCGCGGACCGGAAGCGGGCCAGTTGCGAAGAGAACCCGTGGTGCGGCCCGCGAACATCCACATCACCCTGATGCTCCAGGCCTGGCGAGTGGCGTCGTTCGCGCACCCGGCGAAGAGCCACCTGTTGTGGGCTCCAGAGGTGGACTTGGGCCCCCCGCAGGCGGCGCGGGGCCCTCCAGAGGCGCCGTCATCCCGCTAGACGGCGGCGCGGCGACCACGAAGACACCAACACCAGCGCCCATGGTGCGCTCTTCCCAGGTTGTGCGTGATGAGCAGCGTCGCCCTATTGGTGACCCTGCGCACCGCCCTGGGAAGAGCCCCGAGCGCCTACCACATGAAGAAGAGGGCCAGCATACGCGCCGAGGTGCTGATGGGGGTGGCGAACGACTGCGGAGCCGTTACGCGGCTCCTTCTAACTTGGTTAGAAGTCGAGGCGCATCGCGGTCCACCCAGGTTTCACCGCCGCCCACGCCAGCGGAAGCCCTAGCACGCGCGCAGCTGCCCATCGACTTTCCTCGAGCCGCGGAAAAGCTCGACGAATGGAGGGCCACCATCCGGAGGCTCGTCGGCATCGCCAACAATGATGATTTGCGGACGACGGGACCCGTAGGCCATCGCTCCGCCGGGCCACCGCATGCCAGTGGAGACCGTGCCGGAGGCGACGCGGCCACGGTGTACTCCCCACCTCGATCCCGGCCGCCCCGGGCGTCGGTCCGTCATGACGACGCCCGTGATGGTATCTCCATCGCGTCGTCCGACCCGCGGACCAACCGCGATCAACGTCAAATCCTTCAGGAGTGGGCTCATGAAGACGCTCGAACTACGATCGAGCGCCGATGTGACACGCGCCACCAGTCGGACAGGCTGGTAGGGCCCGCTATGGACCGCCCAGCACCGGGAGGCTACGGTGGCCTGCCTTACGAGGTGGGTTGTCCGGCTTTCACCCGTGAGCTGCGGTAGTTCCAGTGGCCCTCCCACCGTACGTTCAAGCCCGACGTCGGCGAGAAGTACAACGGCAAGACTCGCCCGTTAGAGTTCCTCAGCACCTACACCATCGCGATGCAAGCTGCTGGGGCCCGCGACGATAAGGTGCTTGCCAATTACTTCCTGTTGGTTGATGCACTTGCCGGTGGATTCCATCTCTTCTTGGGCGGATCTGTGCCATGAGTTCTTTGGCGCCTTTACCGGAGGTCACCAAGCTCATCGCCAGGCGAGTGATTTACACATCATTCCCCAGAAGGAAGGAGAAAACTTGCGCAAGTACATCCAGAGGTTCAGCCGGGTGCAGTAGAACATCCCCGATGTTCATCCCGCCGCCGTGATCAGTGCGTTCCATCAGAACGTGCGCAACCGCAAGATGCGCGAAGAGCTGGTGATGAACAAGGTTAAGGATGTAGCCGAGCTTTATGCCCTGGCCGACCGATGCACTTGTGCTGAAGAGGAAAGGAAGTACCCCGGTGAAGATGCCGGTGCGGAAACCGACTCCACTGGCGACACCGCCAAACCAACGAAGAAGGGCCGATGCTGCAACAAGAAGCGCAAGGGCAAGGCCATGCTTGCCGTCGAGAGATCCGACGACACCGGCACCACCAAGAAGACCAAGGCGAGCGACCCCGGCACGGAGGTTGCCGGGTGCGTCGCTTGCCGGGCCTTGGCGGCTGCCGACAAGCCAGGAGGCTCCGACAAGCAGTACTGCAAGATCCACCGCACCAAGGGCCATGACCTCCAAAACTGCCGGCAGGTAGAATTGCTCGCCGAGAAGCAGAGAGCCGAGTATGACCGGTGGGACAAGGAGAAAGGTCCAGATGGTGCCGAGGGGTCTGACAAGAAACGTGGTGGCCAAGGAGGCCCCCGCGGCAAGGATAATCAGCAAGAGAGGCCCGCCCAGGGCCGCGACAAGAAGCAGGAAGACGATGATCATGATGAGGACGCCAAGTCCGGTGACCACGAGTTTCAGAAAGCCACAGAGGCCATGTGCGTCGATGGTGGCGCCTTGCTACATTCATCCCACCGCCAACTCAAGCACTGGGCACGTGAGATTACAGCGGTGGAGCCATCGTTCGACGCACGAAAGCCGCTGAAATGGTCCAGCACGCCCATAATCTTCGACACTGAGGACCACCCTGACCGCACCACTGCGGTCGGGTGCTTGCCGTTGTTGGTTTCAGGAACAACCCGCAACCTCAAGGTGACAAAGATGTTGGTTGACGGCGGGGCCGGCCTGAACTTGATTTCGCCTGTTGTGGTCAAAAGGCTGCAGATCCCCAATGGAGACCTTGACGAGACGGGTACGTTCCAAGGGGTTAACCAGGGGAGGAGCCAGCCAAAGGGAAAGGTCACGCTGCCCATGACATTCGGAGGCGAGCTGAACCACAGGACAGAGAGGATGTTCGATGTCGCCAAGATCCCCTTGCCTAACGGATCCTTGGTCACCAAATACCGGCCAAGTTCATGGCAGCATCACACTATGCCTACAATACATTGAAGATGCCGGGGCCTGTGACAATCATCACCGTCCCCTCTAACAAGAAGGATGGGCTGATTTGCGCCGACCAACTCTACCAGGAAGCAGTTGCAGCAGCCGCCGCCGCCAAAGCACCTGCTCCCCGCCACAAGCTCCGGGAGGGAAGAAGAAGACCGGTAAGACCTCTAGCACCCACTCCGGCAAGCGCACCTCCTCGGAGTGTAGTGCTCCCGTCGAGGACGTGCTAGAGAGCTCCACCGGCATGAACAAGAAATCCAGGGCCACGCCGCCAGAAACCAAGAAGGTGCCCGTCAAAGAGGATGGAACGGGAGGGGCTTTCACCATAAGCTCCACCCTTGACAACAAATAGGAAGACGCACTCGTCACCTTCCTGCGGGTGAATGTTGATGTGTTTGCATGGCAAGCATCCGACATCCCCGGCGTTCCCAAGGAGGTGATTGAGCACCACCTTGTTGTATGCCCTCATGCGCAGCCCGTCAAGCAGAAGGTCAGAAAGCAAGCTTTGGAACGACAAGAGTTCATTACGGAGGAGATCCGAAACCGGAAGCGAGAGGTTTGGTAAGGGAGTGCTCCATCCGACGTGGTTGGCCAATCCGTGGTAGTCCGCAAGGCAAATGAGAAGTGGAGGCTGTGTAATCGATTACACGAGATATCAATAAGGCTTGTCCTAAGGACCCCTTCCGCTGCCGCCAAGATCGACCAGATTTGTTGACTCCACGGCTGGGTGTGATCTGCTATCATTCCTCGAAGCCTACTCCGGCTACCATCAGATCTTCATGACGAGAGGAGACGAAGAGAAGACAGCGTTCATCACCCCATGTGGTACGTATTGCTTTTATACGGATGCCTTTCGGGATGAAGAGTGCCAGCTCAATGCTTGCAAGGGCGGTCCAAATTGGTTTTGAACCCCAGCTCCATAAAAATATGGAGGCTTATATGGATGACATAGTGGTCAAAACCAAGGACAGGACGACCCTCATACCAGACTTAGAAGAGACATTTCTGAACCTGTGCGAGATCAACCTCAAGTTGAACCCTAAGAAGTGCGTCTTTGGCGTCCCGTCCGGCAAGCTTCTCGGGTTCTTTGTGTCGCAGCATGGGATCGAGGCCAATCCAGACAAGATCAAGGCTATAGAGCAGATTGAGGTGCCCAAGCGAGTCAAGGATGTGCGTTGACTTGCCGGCTGAGTCGCCCCCATGAGCAGATTCATCTCCAAATCCACCGACCGCGCCCTTCCCTTTTTCAAGATTTTGAAAAAGGTGGGACCGATGGAGTGGACCCCAGAGGCCGAAGCAGCACTGCAAGATTTGAAGAGGTACCTTTCATCCACGCCAATACTAGTTGCGCCTAAACCACAAGAACTGTTGCTGCTGTACTTGGCGGCAACGAACCAAGTGCTTAGCGCCGCACTATTGGCGCAGAGGGAAGTTGACGACGAAGTAATAGCAACAACGAAGCCTAATGCCATTAGTGCAGAGATGACACGTCCAGCCGAGGTGTTGCCGAGGAAGAAGATGATACAGCACCCGGTCTACTTTGTTAGCTCCCTCCTGCAGGGGGCTAGATCCAGGTACTCCGGTGTGCAGAAACTGCTCTTCGGCCTCCTTATGGCCTCGAGGAAGCCGCGTCATTACTTCCAGGCGCACAAAATCACTGTCGTCACTTGCCTCCCTCTGCAACGGATATTGCATAACCCAGATGCAACAGGGAGGATCGTGGAATGGGCCCTGGAGCTGTCAAGCTTCGGTTTAAAGTTCGAAAGTACCTCGACGATTCAGAGCAGAGCCTTGGCGGAGTTTGTTGTAGAATGGACCTCGACGCCCGACGTACAGGTACAAGAGACCACTCTCCCCGGCAAGGAAATGAGTCGCAACTGGATCATGTACTTTGATGGTGCCTTCTCACTGCAAGGCGCCGGTGCTGGTGTGCTGCTTGTCGCACCCACCGGAGAGCACCTCAAGTACGTCATACAGATGCACTTCCCCCGGGAGATGTCAACCAACAACACCGCTGAGTACGAGGGTTTGCTTGCCGGTCTCAGGATCGCGGCGGACCTCGGAGTTAAATAGCTCATCGTCAGGGGCGACGCACAGCTCATCGTCAGGCATATCAACAAAGATTATCAAAGCCCGTTGACGGAAGCTTACGTAGATGAGGTAAGGAAACTGGAGGAACGCTTTGACGGTATACAAGCGGAGCATGTCCCTCGGGCGGAGAATGACATTGCCGACTACCTGTCAAAGCGTGCTGACCTCAAGCTACCTGTGGAACCAGGTACTTCTGTGCTTCAGTTAACTCAGCCATCCGTTGAGCCGTCGACCGGGCAGAACAAGCGGAGGAAGCTAGGCCCCGGCAAGTACTTCCCCACCAAGCACCTCGGAGCTGATAGCGAAGATGTTGCCGTGGATGCCGATCCTGCCATGGGGTGACCAAATTCGGCAGGACCTTAGGTCATGGGCATGGAGGCGACCGCTCTCTTAGCAGAAGAAATGCCTTTGGTCCTTGTCGTCGAGCCACAGGCTCCGGCATGGGCACAACACACCGTCCGATTCCTTCAGAAAGGAGAGCTTCCTGAGGAGCAGGAAGAGGCAGAAAGAGTAGCCCGCCGGTCTGCCCTGTACCAGTTCATTGATAAGAACTATACAGAAGAAGACCGAATGGGGTGAAATTGAAGTGCATCTCCCGGGAGGAAGGACTAAAGCTGTTGGCAGAGATACATGGAGGCATATGTGGCTCCCGCATAGGGTCGAGGGCCCTTGCTAGCAAGGCTTTCCGACAAGGTTTCTTCTGGCCCACCGCCCTCCAGCATGCGACGGCACTAGTAACCAAGTGTGAAGCATGCCAGTTCCATTCCAAGAAGCTCCATCAACCAGCTCAAGCCCTTCAAACTATCCCTCTCTCCTGGCCCTTCTCGGTCTGGGGGCTTGACATATTGGGCCCTTTCCCCCGTGCTGTCGGGGGCTTTGAGTACTTGTACGTCGCAATCGACAAGTTCACAAAGTGGCCAGAGGAGGAAGCAGTGAGGAAGGTGACAGCGCAGTGAGCCATCAAGTTATTCAAGGGACTAGTGTGCCATTTTGGGGTGCCCAATAGGATCATCACCAACAACGGCACGCAGTTCACAAGCCATGCCTTCATGCAATACATTGAGGATCTCGGCAGCAAGGTCTGTTTTGCTTCCGTGGCACATCCACGGAGAAACGGCCAAGTGGAGAGAGCAAATGTTGATGCCCTGCGAGGCTGAAGAATGAAGTTTTTCGACAGGCTGCGCAAGAGTGGAAGGCGCTGGATTGACGAGTTGCCGGCGGTTCTTTGGTCGATCAGAACGACGCCAAATCGAGCCACCGGCCAGACACCCTTTGCCCTGGTTTACGGGGCAGAAGCAGTTCTCCCCACGAAACTCATATACGGGTCACCTCGAGTGCTCGCTTATGATGAGCTTGAGCAAGAGCGATTGCGGCAAGATGACGCGACGCTCCTTGAGGAAGATCCTCTTCGGGCGGCTGTGGGAGCAGCACGCTACCAGCAAGCCTTGCGCCGCTACCATAGCCGCAAGGTTCATGCCCTGAGCTTTGAGGAAGGCGACCTTGTTCTTCGGCACGTTTAGTCGACCAAGAATTCCAACAAGTTGACGCCAAAGTGGGAAGGCCCTTATTGGGTAACACGAGTCACCAGGCCCGGCGCAGTCCGGCTGGAGACCGAAGATACCATTCCAGTGAGCAACTCCTGGAACATCGAGCATCTCCGCAAGTTTTACCCACAAGGCGCGGCTTGCCGGACCTCCCGGCAAGCTACCCTTTTGTACAAGCCTTGCCGGCAAGGCATGTAACCCTTTGTACAAAGCCAGGCGCAGACCCTGAGCATAAATAAACGAAGCACTGGCGCCCTAAGTTATAGCATGCATGCTAGGTTGAGTCTCGTCCTTGGTTAGGGTTGATAGTGCTTAGCGGCGGCTAACCCCTAGCTTAGAGGTCGAGTGCGCGTCTCTCTGTTCTTCTCTATCTTCTTTGGTTCACAGGACACATGAATATCCTTGTCGAGCTGTTTTGGAAGAAAGGGGACGGACCGGCGTACGGGTCCCGGCAAGCCAATACTGCAGGGGGGCTACAAGGGCGAAGATCCACCTGCGGCAAGCCAAAGTTGCCGGGGGCTGCAGATTCAGATAAGTTCTCTATCCCTTATCATGCGTTTCATTATGGACTGAGGGATGTGAAACCTTGTTTTATCCTTAGCGTACCGTGCTCTCCTCATTCCGGACCCTAGGACTCGTCTCCTAGGACCGAATTTGGTCGTAGTTGCGGCAGCAAGGAAATAAAACAAGGAGCCTAGGCCCACCCCATCCCTGCCTCCGCCAAGGGCGTGAGAAAGGTCGAGCGAAGTGGGGGGACGGCAAGATTTGTTGCTAGGCAAAAAAATGTTTATCTTAAGGATAACGAGGATTAATTCCTTGTCGTGGGTTCCACCCGTGAACGAAAATCCCGGCAAACATCCCTTTTTCATTAAAAAACATCCCGTACAGGTACAGTTCATACGAAATGAAAAACATGAGCAAGGTGATTACAAGCTTTAAATTCTACTAAGGTCCGATGGCTTACAAACTAAAAAGAGATAAGGTGCCCGTAATCCCTTTGTTGTCCCTCTCCTCAGGAAATGGAACAAGAAAAGCTGGAGGGAAAACGGGGTGCCTAGGCAAGCTACGAGTGGCAGAAGACACCAAGAGAACATCTTGGTGGCCGTCCAAGGGCTGGATGGTGATGGCGGCGCCGGAGGCAGAGCTCGAAGACGAGGCAGCAGGACGTCAGTACGCGAAGAAGGCTTTGGCGCCCGCGTACTCCGACTTGACGGCCTTGCCGCCCGCCCTCTTCCTCTTCCGCAGCCTCCCAACACCAGCCGCCCAAGGAGACGACCCCGAGAAGTTCAAGGAGCCGGCGACATGAATTATGGGGTCGCCGGTGCCGCCCGGAGCGGCGCCCAACGCCTAGTCTGACCCGTCATCCTGCCGCCCGCTAGCCTTGTCGTCGCTGCCGTTGTCCTCCTCATCACTCTCGCTCGAGGAGGAATCTTCATCATCAGAAGAGCTCTCCGCGCAGCACCTTACCCGAGTCCCGAAGTGCCCGAAGA
This sequence comes from Aegilops bicornis, assembly GCA_021605145.1. NCBI lineage: Eukaryota > Viridiplantae > Streptophyta > Magnoliopsida > Poales > Poaceae > Aegilops > Aegilops bicornis. Next base: position 332,093,470 of record CM038672.1, on the reverse strand, counting down.
TCTTGATGGAGAGGAGGCCACCCTCCATTAGTTTGAAATGGAGAGTGAGCCCATCCGTCAAGCTGTGAAAGCGAGTGAAGGTCTTCCACCCTCGACGAAGATACATGAGGTGAGCGGCGGGGAACTTGACGTCGGCCCATGTGCCGCTGTTCCCGCAACCCCTCATATGCAGCCGCACCGCCTGCGGCAGATCCAGCTCCATCTCCCGCGCGAATGGGGTCGGGAGGCGAAGGCAACGGCACGGTGGCCGGCGCAGCCTGACGAAGAATTCGCAAGGGTTGTCCCCGGCGTGGCCCTCCATCAGAGGAGGGGCTGCTGGCGGAGGCGAGGCTAATCTGCCGCCCCGTCCTCCTCTCCCTCGAGCACAACGACGGCCTCGACCTTGCCCCTCCCCCTTCCTCTAATGGCCGGCTCCGCCGCAACGAGCTCTTGGGGAGGAGAAACGCGTTGTATGGCCGAAACCCTCGCCGCCACCGATGAAGCGTCGCCACGCCGCCTCGCCATAGCAGAAGGAAGGAAGAAACAATAATGGGGAGTGGCAGATGGCGGAGTTTTGAGAGGCACTGTTCCTGCTGCTCCCCTCTTTATAAAGGGGTGGGTGAGGGAGTCCCGGACTAGGGGGTGTCCGGATAGCCAGACTATCGTCACGGCCGGACTCCAAGACTATGAAGATACAAGATTGAAGACTTTGTCCCGTGTCCGGATGGGACTTTCCTTGGCGTGGAAGGCAAGCTTGGCGGTACGGATATGTAGATCTCCTACCATTGTAACCAACTCTGTGTAACCCTAACCTATTCGGTGTCTATATAAACCGGAGGGTTTTAGTCCGTAGGACGAACAACAATCATACCATAGGCTAGCTTCTAGGGTTTAGCCTCCTTGATCTCGTGGTAGATCTACTCTTGTACTACCCATATCATCAATATTAATCAAGCAGCAGTAGGGTATTACCTCCATCGAGAGGGCCCGAACCTGGGTAAAAACATCGTGTCCCTTGTCTCCTGTTACCATCCACCTAGACGCACAGTTCGGGACCCCCTACCCGAGATCCGCCGGTTTTGACACCGACATTGGTGCTTTCATTGAGAGTTCCTGCCGTAGCCGGCACCCGATAGGCCCGATGGCTCCTTCGATCATCAATAACGACGCGGTCTAGGGTGAGACTTTTCTCCCCGGACAGATCTTCGTATTCGGCGGCTTTTCACTGCGGGCCAATTCGCTTGGCCATCTGGAGCAGATCGAAAGCTACGCCCCTGGCCATCAGGTCAGATTTGGAAGTTTAAACTATACGGCCGTATCCACGGAGACTTGATCTTCGACGGATTCGAGCCGCAGCCAAGCGCGCCACACTGTCTCGATGGGCATGATCTAGCTATGCAGCCGAACAGTGCCCTGGAGGCCGCACCAGCATCCGCTCCGACCCTTAATCCGGAGCCGGATTCCCCGATCGAGGACGATTGGTTGGACACCGCCTCGGGGGCTACAATCTCTACGGCGATTGAGCCGAACTCCATCCCTGTCGCTGCGAAGACCTCGACCTGTGGTGCCGGACTCCTCTCCAGACTCCAAACCCTCCGTGCCCTCGCCAATCGAATCCGATTGGGCGCCGTCATGGAGTTCACCGCCATGACATCTTTTCAAAGACTTCGCCCTTCAAGCGACATCCTAAATTCACTAAAGTCTCTCTCTTTATCCGGAGAGCCCTTGCCGGACTACGGACAGGAAGGTTGGGATGCGGACGACGAAGAAATTCAACGCCCACCCACCACCCACTTTGTAGCCACTGTCGATGATCTAACCGACATGCTAGACTATGACTCCGAAGACATCGACGGTATGGACGACGATGCCGGAGATTTACCAAGACCCAAATACGCCTGTGGCACCGAAGGCCACCTCGTCATATGACATATATATGGTGGACATCCCAAAAGATGGGAAACGGCGATGGAACAACGGAGGATGACCCTCCAAGAAACAGCCGGCGCCCGACGCCAAGCGCCCGCTCTAAATCCCACCACAATAAAAACGGTGATTCCGCACTGGAGATAATAACACCCCGGACAAGGTTGAAGAGAACCCCTCCAAAGCAGGACCCAAAGCGCAGGAGGAGGGAGAAGCAAGCCCGCACAACAAGGCGGCGTAAAGAGAGGTTGAGGACGATAATTATGCGCCCTCCCAAGATGAGGCAAGCCTCGACGATGACGAATTTGTCGTGCCCGAGGATCCCGCTGAACAGAGCTGCTTTCAAACGCAGGCTTATAGCCACGGCAAGCAGCCTCAAGAAAAGCAGCAACAGCTTAGAGCTGATCAAGACCTGCTAGGCGGATGATGGATCAAGTCCTTGCAGCCGAGGAGTATGAACTCGAACGCCCCTCCAAAAGCTACCCCAAACGCAAGCTGTTGCCTCGACTAGAGGAGGAAGCACCCAAGTCACCAACGCATGACATGGCAGATCGGCCACCCCGTGGCCACAACAGAGAAGCCTGTCGGCCCTCCGCTCAAGCCACACCCCGACGCCGCTCAAAAAGTACCAAGGCACGGGAAAACACACCGGACTTGCAGATATATTGGAGGATAAGGCAAAACATACAAGATCGATCTACGGATCGCGTGGGCGCCAAAGAATGCGGATGATTACCGTCGCGCCACGGATACAAAGAAACCGGCCAGGCGAACACGATGAGACAAAGCTCATATGAGCTACGTCGTGATATAGCCCAATACAGAGGTGCCGCACACCCACTAAGCTTCACAGATGAAGTAATGGATCATAAAATCCCCGAGGGCTTCAAGCCCGTAAACATCGAATCATACGATGGTACCACAGATCCTGCGGTCTGGATCGAGGATTATCTCCTCCATATCCACATGGCCCGCGGTGATAATCTACATGCCATCAAATACCTCCCACTCAAGCTTAAAGGACCAGCTCGACATTGGCTCAATAGCTTGCCGGCAGAATCAATTGGTTGTTGGGAGGACACGGAAGCCGCATTCCTTGATAACTTCCAGGGAACATATGTGCGACCACCAGACGCCGATGACCTTAGCCACATAATTCAGCAGCCAGAAGAATCGGCCAGACAATTCTGGACTCGGTTCCTAACAAAGAAAAATCAAATCGTTGACTGTCGGGATGCAGAGGCCCTTGAAGCCTTCAAACATAACATCCGCGACGAGTGGCTTGCCCGACACCTAGGACAGGAAAAGCCGAAATCTATGGCAGCCCTCACAACCCTCATGACTCGCTTTTGTGCGGGAGAGGACAGCTGGCTAGCTCGAAGCAACAACTTGGCCAAACATCCTGATAGTCCGGATACCAAGGAAAGCAATGGCAGGTCGCGTCACGACAAGAACAAGCGCCGCATTAACGGCGATAATACTGAAGACACGGCCGTCAATGCCGGATTCAGAGGCTCTAAACCCGGTCAACGGAAGAAGCCATTCAAAAGAAATACCGAGGGCCCGTCCTACTTGGACCGCATACTCGATCGCTTGTGCCAAATACATGGCACCCCCGAAAAACCAGCCAATCACACCAACAGGGATTGTTGGGTGTTCAAGCAAGGTGCAAGTTAAGTGCCGAACTCAATGACAAGGGGCTGCATAGCGATGAAGTGGAAGAGCCCCGGCCGCCGAACAATAGAGGACAGAAAGGTTTTCCCACACAAGTGCGGACGGTGAACATGATATACGCAACCCACATACCCAAAAGGGAGCGGAAGCGTGCACTAAGGGACGTATATGCGATGGAGCCACGCCCCAAAGTTCAACCTGGGCCGCCCCACTAGCATCACACGGTGCTTCGCCGCATTGGTTCTTGACCCAATTATCGACGGATTTCACCTCACCAGAGTCCTGATGGACAGCGGCAGCAGCCTGAACCTGCTTTATCAGGATACAGTGTGCAAAATGGGCATTGACCCCTCAAGGATTAAACCTACAAAGACGACCTTTAAAGGCGTCATACCGGGTGTAGAGGCCAGTTGTACGGGCTCAGTTACACTCGAAGTGGTCTTCGGATCCCCGGATAACTTCCGAAGCGAAGAGTTAATCTTCGACATCGTCCCATTCCGCAGTGGCTATCATGCACTGCTCGGACGAACCGCATTTGCAAAGTTCAATGCGGTGCCGCACTATGCATACCTCAAGCTCAAGATGCCAGGCCCTCGAGGAGTAATCACGGTCAATGGAAACACCGAACGCTCTCTTCGAACGGAGGAGCATACGGCGGCCCTCGCGGTGGAGGTGCAAAGCAGCCTCTCACGGCAATTCTCGAGTCCGGCCACTAAGCGTCCGGACACCGCCAATCGCGCCCGGAGTAACCTGCAACAAGACCACCTGGCACGATTCAAGAACGAGTGGCAATCCGGCCCCAACCCCAGCCCTTGCGAAATTGTGAAGCTAGTATTACGCGTACATAATTACGCCCTGGAGATACCATGGGCATATGGGGAGGGGCAAGACAACGGCACGCCAAGTATGCGGCTCGACCGCACCAGGGGCTCCCGTTTGCGTCATTTCCTTTTTCTTTTTCCTTTTTTTCTTCCTTTTTTCTACTTTCAGGACTCCGTCTTTGAGAAGTCCTGTCCGGCACTTGAATCGCCGAACTCACGATGCAACAGCCAGGGAAGCGGAAAGCCACGTCGGATGTTCAGGTGGTCTCTATTACGAGCATTATACCTGTTTTACATATCATCCGGCAGCCTTACCTCCGGAGGGGACATGTTAGATAGTCCCATCCCTTGCTTATCGCACTATTTGTATCGCTCGCTTCCATTGCAGTACCTTTTGAATAAACAATACATAGCTTTTGCTTATTATTGCTCTACTTCCTTTATATATACATATGTTCATTTCACGACATGTTGCAACCGTACACTTTGGTACGGCCAATACACCAGGGGCTTAAGTATCCCAAAATTATGGTGTGATTAGTCCGAACACTTTCACAAGTGCGGCACCCCGAACTTATAGCATTATATGAATTGGCTCCAAGTCATGTCTTGGGTCAATAGTTGGGTTTGCCCGGCTCCCGTGTTTTGGTACCTTACGTTCCGCTATATCGGCTAAGGTAGCACCGGGAGAACCACTATGATTGTGCCCCAGTTATGCTGGGTCGAGCACCTCAGTGGAGAAAGATAAAACTAACCGTCATGATAGGGCGAGAGCCGGTCGCTGTTCGAGAGGTTTTTTCGGGTCCCTAAAGACTTATGCTGCTTAGAGCGAGGAACTGTAATTGTCCGCCAAGGCGTGGATAGCGCCCCGAACTCGGTCTTCGGAATACCAGGGGCTTCGCCGAAATTTAAAATTATAGAATTCTATGGCTAAGTGAGAGTGTTCAAGCATTATAAGTCCGGTTGCCTTGTTCGTTGTGTTGGGCGCCTCCCTAGATGGACCCAAGAATGGGAACAAGAGTGCTCAAGTTTATCCCGAACACCCCAGCACTCGTTGCATGGGGGCTGAAGCCAACGACTTGCCATCTCTCAAATTTGATAACCGGCCTCACAGAAGGTAATATTTTAAATTAATAAGCGTTGCTTAGCGCACATGAACAAGCTTCTCCGCATCCAGCTTGCTTCAGGAGGCCCTCATAGTACATTTCGGGCGTGCGATGCTCATGGCCCTTCGGTGGCCCGTCCGTCACAAGCTTCTCCGCATCCAGCTTGCCCCAGTGCACTTTAGCACGGGCAAGGGCCCGACGGACCCCTTCAATACAGACGGAGCGCTTGACGACTTCAATCCGTGGACATGCGTCCACCAGCCGCTGCACCAAGCCGACGTAGCTCCTGTGCATGGCCTCCAATGGCCACAACAAGGCTTATAAGGCCCTTCATGGCCTGTTCGGCGACCTTATGGAGCTCGACCAGCTGCTTCAGCTGGTCGCTCAGGCACTGATGGTCGGCCTCAAGATACCGAGACCGTAACACCTTTTCCGTCGAGCTCCCCTCCTTCGCGAGGTAGAATGCGGCAGCATCAGACACACTACGGGGCAAATCTGCGAATGCTCCTGGAGAGCTACGAATCCAGGTAAGTAATAGGTAATTCACTTTCACATGCTTGCTTTGCATAAAGAATGCCTTACCCGCCGCTATCTTCTTTAAAGACTCAATTTCTTGGAGGGCTTTTTGGGCCTCGGCTTTAGCAGCTTTGGCACTCTCAAGAGCCGAGGCGAGCTCGGACTCTCGAATCTTCGAGTCACGCTCCAAACTCTCGTGTTTTTCCACGAGAGCTTGGAGCTCTTGCCGTACCTTGGCCAGCTGCACCTCCCCCTTCTCTCGCTTGGTGCGCTCCGCATCCGCTTTGTTTTCGGCCACGGACACCGCTTCCTTCAGGGTCGCCACCTCGTTTGTGGCCCCTGCAGTACCCAAGTTATTCCTGTTATGTTTTGCAACCAAAACCTTTTCTATAAGGTATTTCTTTAATAAGGTATCACTTACCTTCCTTGTCCTCGAGCTGCTTCTTGGCTTGTCCGAGCTCGTTCTCGGACCGCTCGAGGTTCTGCTTTAATGCATTGACCTCCGCATAAGGCGGTAGAGGTCAAGCAGCCTGCATTCCCATATTGACATACTTATGTTAGACTCCTGCTTATATCTTTTAGATCCTTAGTCCGCTTTTCTTTCCGAACAACGAACTAAGCATCGTGGGCTACTGTCTATGCGGTTATATTTTTACATATTCTAAAACTTACCTCAAAGCCTATTAGAAGGCTGGTACAGGCTTGGTCACCCACTCTTGGCCGATCGAACTGTCTGGATCACCGCGACTCATAACAGGCGGTGCTCCTCCTCAATGGAAGCGCCTGTTAAGCTTCTCCAAGAAGCTATCCGTGCCTCCGTTGATTTGAGGACACCGGGCGTCTTACCCTTCTCTCGCCGGTGCGCTCCGCATCCGCTTTGTTTTCGACCCACGGACACCGCTTCCTTCGTGGTCGCCACCTCGTTTGTGGCCCCCGCAGCACTCCAAGTTATTCCTGTTATTTTTGCAACCAAAACCTTTTCTATAAGGTATTTCTTTAATAAGGTATCACTTACCTTCCTTGTCCTCGAGCTGCTTCTTGGCTTGTCCGAGCTCGTTCTCGGACCGCTCGAGGTTCTGCTTTAGTGCATTGACCTCCGCAGTCAGTGCGGCAGAGGTCAGCAGCGCAGCCTGCATTCCCATATTGACATACTTATGTTAGACTCCTGCTTATATCTTTTTAGATCCTTAGTCCGGCTTTTCTTTCCGAACACCGAACTAAGCATCAGGGGCTACTGTCTATGCGGTTATATTTTTACATATTCTAAAACTTACCTCAAAGCCTATTAGAAGGCTGGTACAGGCTTGGTCACCCACTCTTGGCGGATCGAATCGTCCGGATCACCGCACTCATAACAAGGCGGTGCTCCTCCTCGATGGAAGCGCCGTTAAGCTTCTCCAAGAGCTATCCGGTGCCTCCGGTTGACGGAGGACACCGGCGTCTTACCCTTCTTATGCGAAGGATCCGCCGGGCCGACTTCGTAACTCACCGATGGTTCCGGCATGGAGTCCAGATGAGGGTCGGGCTTAGAGCCCCGGGGTCTTGCCTCGCTACCGAGTCCGGGAGGTTGTTTTGTGGCACCTCCGGTGCTACCTCCTCTTGACCAAGCCCCCCTTGGGGCCCCACCGTGGCGTCATCCGCAGTGTGTGGCGAGGAGGCGGTCGGAAGCGAAGTACTCTCCATTTCCGACGAGCCCAAGGACCCGCTTGATCAATCGGCGAAATCGCCCTTAGGCGGGCTGCACGGTTGTTCGACATTAGAGAACACTCTGCAATAACAAAAAGCCATGGGTATCCAGACACTTACGATCTCGCCAGGGGCTTGGACCTTGTAGGCCAATCCTCCTCGTCATCGTCGACGTTGGTGGAGAAGTCCGGAGGAAGGGTTCTTCCCTTCTTGGACCATCCGGCCTCCCCAGTTGGGGCGGCCTTCCTTTTCTTCTCCTCTTGGGAGGAGCTTCTTCTTCTTCCTCCTCGTCTTCGTGGAGAAGATTCGCCCGAATCTGACAAAGACTCGCATCGGAGCTCCTTCGAGTTCCCGTGGCCTCGCTTCTGGCCTTCTTCTCCAAAGACCACATACGGCGCCGAGCCAGCAGCCCCATCAATCGGGCGTCCTCCGGATCTTCCGGCAAAGGAGCGGACAGTTAATCTGTCCGGACGTCTTCACCAGTCCCGCCGAGATTAGGGAGTTTTAGATCCCACGAGAGTCAATCTATGAAAAAGAGTCCCGTAAAGGGTAAAATAACTTACCTCGCCCGGCTTGACGCTGCGAGCTGTATCCGCGATCTTTGGTAGCGGATGTCGGGCTTCGCGCCTTGAAAAGCACCTTCCAGCGCGTCTTCGCGGCGTAGTGTCAAGAGCCGCTCAAGGTTCGTGTTGTGCCGGATCGAACTCCCACAAATTGAAGGCCCGTTGTTGGCATGGGAGAATCCGGCGGATGAGCATCACCTAGATTACGCCGACAAGCCTAAGATTCTTGGCCACCGTGTTTGGACGCATGTTTGAAGTCCGGATGTCTCGTCGAATTCCCCACGTCGGGCTCGTCTCTTTCCATGACGAGAGCCGTGGGGAAGCCAGATCTGAATTCAGGGGCCGCCACCCATTTGGTGTTGCGGGGCTCGGTGATGTAGAACCACCCCGATTGCCACCCCTTTATTGTCTCCAGGAAGGCGCCTTCGAGCCATGGGACTTTGGCGGTATCTTGCCAACCATGGCGCCTCCGCACTCCGCTTGACGGCCGCCCACTACCTTCGGCCGGACGTTGAAGATCTTCAGCCATAAGCCGAAGTGGGGCTGGATCCAGAGGAAGGCCTCGCACACGATGATAAACGCCGAGATGTTGAGGATGAAATTCAGGGCCAGGTCGTGGAAGTCCGGGCCGTAGTAGAACATGAGCCCCCGGACAAATGGGTGAAGAGGAAAACCTAGTCCGCGGAGGAAGTGGGGGAGAAACACCACCCTCTCATGGGGCGCAGGGTCGAATGAGCTGCCCTCGTCCGAAGCCTCAGGCGCTGATGTTGCCGGACAAGTACCCGCCACCCGCAGTCTTTGATGTGCCCCTCCGTGACGGAGGAGGCCATCCACCCGCCTCCCGCTCCTGACATGGTTGGAGAAGGTTGAGGTGGGATGTGCGAACTTGGGCGCTGGAGCTCGAGTGCGCGGAAATGGATAAGCAAAGGAGGAAGAAGGCGTGGGTGAAAAGGTGGATCCTTATCCCCTTATATAGACGGACGAAGCTATGCGCCCCCCACCAGCCTGGTAAAACTCGCTTATTTCCCAAGCGCCGTAATCAATGGCGCAGATGGGTTACCCATGTCCGTATTGATGAGAATCCCGGAATAAGGGGGCACGATCTATGCTTTGATAAGACGTGCCAAGGAAACCGCCTCGCTAAACGCACTGAGGTGGAACAGTAAAAACAATTCATATAAAGGCCTGGCCGTGGTGTGATGTCACGCCGTGGAATACGTCAGCAGATCTGTGCAGAAATTATTCTCTCTATGGTGTTATGTGGAACTTGTTTTGCAGAGCCGGACACTACCCTTGTGTTCAGAACCTTCTATGAAGTATTCGAAGGAGGAACCCGCCTTGCAATGCCGAAGACAATATGCGCGCCGGACTCGTTGTCATTGAAGCCTGGTTCGTGGGTTACCGAGGAGTCCCGGACTAGGGGTGTCCGGATAGCTGCACTATCGTCACGGCCGGACTCCAAAACTATGAAGATACAAGATTGAAGACTTCGTCCCGTGTCCGGATGGGACTTTCCTTAGCGTGGAAGGCAAGCTTGGCGATGCGGATATGTAGATCTCCTACCATTGTAACCGACTGTGTAACCCTAACCCATCCGGTGTCTATATAAACCGGAGGGTTTTAGTCCATAGGACGAACAACAATCATACCATATGCTAGCTTCTAGGGTTTAGCCTCCTTGATCTCGTGGTAGATCTACTCTTGTACTACCCATATCATCAATATTAATCAAGCAAGAGTAGGGTATTACCTCCATCGAGAGGGCCCAAACCTGGGTAAAAACATCGTGTCCCTTGTCTCCTGTTACCATCCGCCTAGACGCACAGTTCGGGACCCCCTACCCGAGATCCGCCGGTTTTGACACCGACAGTGGGGGCGAGACTCGGCCGCCCCCTCTCGTCCAATCCGACCCGCTGAAGTCACAGCGAGCGGGGCCATCGACCGCCCTCCCCGCTCCATTGAAGACGCGTGGGAATCGACCCACGCGCGCGCACTACTTCCCACATCCAGCGCGCCTGTCATTTGCTGTGCATTATGCATGCAGCGAACGTGGCGCAAGGGGCAGGCGTAGTGGGACGCGTGGGGGCAGTAAATGGGAGGCGGCCCTGAAGTCTCAAAGAAACACGCAAGCCGCCTCTTTACTATCCACCGCAAGGTGACGCCAGCATGCTTCCGTCACGCGCGCGCACATGACCCCCACGTCGCGCGTTCAACGCGGGTCGTAGAGAAGCGCAGCGGACGGACCAGTTACCCTAGTAAAATCCGCCCCTCCTGCCCGCGCACCATTCTGGGCCTGGCCCAACAACGCGTCACGCTTATGTATGTCCCAGGCCCGGGGGCTCCTGTCGGTGTACAAAATTAGGGGCTCTCCTTTTGACCCATTTACTTGTGCACGGGCAGTGAGAGCCGATCGCCACGGCCACACATAACATGGCAGGGAAGGGAAGCCGGAGGCACAAGACAAATAAAGCAACGACAAGGACCAAGGCCACAAGGATCGGATGGGCGAAGCAGGTTTCCCCGGCAAGGAGCCTCAGCGGGCCCGGCAAGACCCTTGTCGGGGCAGCTCGCCCGCGCCAGCCAAGCGAGCCACCCTTGAGCCCACCAACGCTCAACAGACGTATTGGGACAGAGCTCGGGAGGCACCTCCGTGGTGGCATGCAGATCTTTGTGAAGACAAAGAATAGTCAAGATCAAGTGAGGATAGGAAGGCAATCATCCTCACCGAACAAACCCACAAGACTCCCGGCAAAGATCCTTGCTGGGGACTCCTACGCGCCGCGGCAAGACCCTTGCCGGGCCACCCGACAAGGCCTGATAACCCACAAGTGTAGGGGATCGCAACAGCTTTCGAGGGTAGAGTATTCAACCCAAATTTATAGATTCCACACAAGGGGAGCCAAAGAATATTCGCAAGTATTAGCAACTGAGTTGTCAATTCAGCCATACCTGGATAACTTAATATCTGCAGCAAAGTATTTAGTAGCAAAGTAGTATGATAGTAGTGGTAACGGTAACAAAAGAGTAATGAAAGCAAAAGTAACATTTTTGGTATTTTGTAGTGATTGTAACAATAGCAATGGGAAAGTAAATAAGCGTAAACCAGTATATGGAAAGCTCGTAGGCATTGGATCGGTGATGGATAATTATGCCGGATGCGGTTCATCATGTAACAGTCATAACATAGGGTGACACAGAACTAGCTCCAATTTCTCAATGTAATGTAGGCATGTATTCCGAATATTGTCATACGTGCTTATGGAAAAGAACTTGCATGACATTTTTTGTCCTACCCTCCCGTGGCAGCGGGGTCCTAATGGAAACTAAGGGATATTAAGGCCTCCTTTTAATAGAGAACCGGAACAAAGCATTAGCACATAGTGAATACATGAACTCCTCAAACTATGGTCATCACCGAGAAGTATCCCGATTATTGTCACTTCGGGGTTGTCCGATCATAACACATAATAGGTGACTATAGACTTGCAAGATAGGATCAAGAACACACATATATTCATGAAAACATAATAGGTTCAGATATGAAATCATGGCATTCAGGCCCTAGTGACAAGCATCAAGCATAGCAAAGTCATAGCAACATCAATCTCAGAACATAGTGGATACTAGGGATCAAACCCTAACAAAACTAACTCGATTACATGATAGATCTCATCCAACCCATCACCGTCCAGCAAGCCTACAATGGAATTACTCACGCATGGAGGTGAGCATCATGAAATTGGTGATGGAGGATGGTTGATGATGACGACGGCGACGAATCCCCCTCTCCAGAGCCCCGAGCGGACTCCAGATCAGCCCTCCCGAGAGGTTTTAGGGCTTGGCGGCGGCTCCGTATCGTAAAACGCGATGATTTCCTCTCTCTAGTTTTATTCTCTCCGAAAGCAAATATACAAAGTTGGAGTTGGCGTCGGAGGGTCTCCAGGGGGCCCACCAGGTAGGGGGCACGCCCAGGAGGGGGGCGCCCCCCCACCCTCGTGGACAGGGTGTGGGCCCCCTAGTCTTCATCTTTGGCGAGGATTTTTTATTATTTTTTCTAAGATGTTCCGTGGAGTTTCAGGTCATTCTGAGAACTTTTGTTATCTGCACATAAAACAACATCATGACAATTCTGCTGAAAACAAAGGTCATCCGGGTTAGTTCCATTCAAAAGGTTAGAGTCCAAAACAAGGGCAAAAGTGTTTGGAAAAGTAGATACGACGGAGACGTATCAACTCCCCCAAGCTTAAACCCTTGCTTGTCCTCAAGCAATTCAGTTGAAAAACTGAAAGAGAAAAAGAAAAACTTTTACAAACTCTGTTTGCTCTTGTTGTTGTAAATATGTCAAGCCAGCATTCAAGTTTTCAGCAAAGATTATAACTAACCACATTTGCAATAATTCTCAGGTATCATGATTACTCATATCAATGGCATAATCAACTAGCGAGCCATAATAATAAATCTCGGATGACAACACTTTCTCAAAACAATCACAATATGATATAACAGGATGGTATCTCGCTAGCCCTTTCTGAGACCGCAAAACATAATAACAGAGCACCTTTAAAGATCAAGGACTGACTAGACATTGTAATTCATGGTAAAAGAGATCCAGTCATAGTCATACCCAATATAAATTAATAGTAATGAATGCAAATGACAGCTGCGCTCTCCAGCTAGTGCCTTTAATAAGAGGGTGATGACTCAACATAAAAGTAAATAGATAGGCCCTTCACAGAGGGAGCATGGATTTGTAGAGGTGCCAGAGCTCGGTTTTTAAATAGAGATAAATAATATTTTGAGCGGTATACTTTCATTGTCAACATAGCAACTAAGAGATGGCGATATCTTCCATGCTACACACATTATAGGCGGTTCCCAAATAGAATTGTAAAGTTTATACTCCCCCTCCACCAACAAGCATCAATCCATGGCTTGGTCGAAACAACGAGTGCCTCCAACATACATCAGGTCCCAGGGGGAGTTTTGTTTGCAATTAATTTTGATTTAGTTTGCATAAAGCATGGGACTGGGCATCCCGGTGACCAACCATGTTCTCGTGAGTGAGGAGCGGAGTCCACTCCACTTGAGAATAACCCGCCTAACATGGAAGATAACGGCAGCCATAGTTGATACATGAGCTATTCGAGCATACAAAATAGAATGCTTATTTGAAGCTTTAGAGTTTGGCACATACAAATTTACTTGGAACGGCAGGTAGATACCGCATATAGGAAGGTATAGTGGACTCATATGGAATAACTTTGGGGTTTAAGGGATTGGATGCACAGGCAGTATTCCCGCTTAGTACAAGTGAAGGCTAGCAAAAGACTGGGAAGCGACCAACTAGAGAGCGACAATAGTCATGAACATGCACTAAAATTAATAAACATTGGATGCAAGCATGAGTAGGATATAATCCACCATGAACATAAATATCGTGAAGGCTATGTTGATTTGTTTCAACTATATGTGTGAACATGTGCCAAGTCAAGTCACTTAAATCATTCAAAGGAGGATACCACCCCATCATACCACATCACAACCATTTTAATAGCATGTTGGCATGCAAGGTAAACCATTATAACTCATAGCTAATCATGCATGGCATAAGCAACTATGATCTCTAATTGTCATTGCAAACATGTTTATTCATAATAAGCTGAATCAAGAACGATGAACTCATCATATTTACAAAAACAAGAGAGGTCGAGTTCATACCAGCTTTTCCCATCTCAGTCAGTCCATCATATATCATCATAATTGCCTTTCACTTCCACGACCGAACGATGTGAATAAATAGAGTGCACGTGCATTGGACTAAGCTGGAATCTGCGAGCATTCAATAAACAGGAGAAGACAAGGCAATATGTGCTCTTGGTTAAATCAACAATAATGCATATAAGAGCCACTTCAACAATTTAATCATGGTCTTCTCCTATCGACCCCCAAAGGAAAGAAAAGAAATAAAACTATTTACACGGGAAAGCTCCCAACAAGCAAAAGAAGAACGGAAAATATTTTTGGGTTCTCTTTTTAAGTACTACTACTTCAGCAAGAAAAGTAAACTAACTAGAAGCTACACTAATTTTTTTGTTGTTTTCTTAAAGTTTATTAAACACACAAGAAGAAAGCAGGAAAAAGAAAATAAACTAGCATGGATATTACAGTGAAAGAGTATGAGCACCGACATCTAGCAATGAGTGTGTGTGAACATAAATGTAATGTCGGTGAGAAATACGTACTCCCCCAAGTTTAGGCTTTTGGCCTAAGTTGGTTCATTGCCAGGGATAGCATGGCGGATACCCGTAGGTGTAGCTGGGGTCGTACTGCGATGAAGAGCACTGACCGCCATCGGCCGGGCAACCACCTCCGGATCCCAAGAATAAACAGATGGCGTGGAGGCTCAGACATTGCAGTTCCGGCCTGTGGCTGGTGCAGGATTCCGATAGGCTTGAACGGCCGCCCACGGAACGAGGTGAGGACCTGCAGAAAAGTTAAACAAAGAAGGAGCAGGCAAAGTAATAGTCTGAGGGTGATGTTTATCAAAGTACAATTTTTATTTAAGCTCCCCTTCATGACTCTTAACAATAAAATCATGTGCTAGCATACTCTTATAATCTAAATAAGCACTAGGCAGAAATTTTTCTTCTTTCTCAAAATGCCTAATAGGTATGACAAAATATTCAGCTAGGCGTGAAGCATAAATGCCTCCAAAAATGGGGCCTTTAGTACGGTTCAGATTTAACCGTCTAGCAACAATTCCACCCATACTAACAGAGTTATTGCGATATTAACCATGGAACAAAATGATAATATCAGGAACACTAAGGTTTCCACAGTTTCCACGACCAATCAAGCAACGACTAGCAAATAAGGCAAAGTAGTGTAACACAGGAAAATGTATGCTAGTAATTCTTGCATCAGAAACCTTCCTGGTTTCTCCCACAGCGACAATGTTAATAAATGCTTCCACTTCATTACAGTGTGGTTCATCTAAGGTACCCTCAGAGGGTATTTTGCAAACCTCGCAAAATTTAGCTAATGGCATCTTCTTAACAACGTCATATAAATGAAACTCTACTGATGGAGGTGATTCCTTAGGACAATAGTAGAAGTTTTGCACAAAAGTACTAGTGAGTAAGAGATAATGATGGCATTAGTCGCGGAGGAAGTCGGTGAGGCCGGCATTCCCAATTAGTGAACATAAATCCTCATAAATCCCGACTCTCCTCAAGAAGTCATCGGAAGGCCATTCGCACGGCCGGACCTCCGCGGTGCGAGGGAAATTATATTTGGGCTTCTGTGCTTCTTCCTTTTGTTTTTCCTTCAAGCTTCGGCTCGACGAGCCCCTCAAAAGTCTCTTCATTATTTTCTGAAATAATCTGAAATTTTTAGTAACTTCAAACAAAAGTGAACCAACTTCAATAAAAGCAACTACCCCTACAAGTGCCTAGATCCTTTATCATGCATTAGAACTACTTGGAACCATATAAAATTGACATGCAAACTCAAGAACAAAAACTAATTGGACTAATGGAGGAGTCACATACCAAGGAACAATCTCCCCGAGCAGTTTTGTGAGAGGTGCTTTGAGCAAAGAGATCGAAAATCACAAAGAACGGGGCCGAACTCGTGTTTGAGCCAGATATTCGTGTTTGTGGGAGGAAGAAGAAGAGGATGGGTGCAGGAATAAGTGGAGGAGGGCCACCGTGGGCCCACGAGGTAGGGGGCGCGCCCTGGGGGGTAGGGCGCGCCCTCCACCCTCGTGGCCAGGTGGCAGCTCCCCCCACGGTAATTTTTGCACCATAAATCCTCAAATATTCCCGAAAAATCATATTAAATTGGCATGGCATTTTGAGGACTTTTATTTTCGGGATATTTTTATATTGCATAGATAAATCAGGAAACAAACAGAATACTATTTTTTACTTTATTTCAACTAAATAACAGAAAGTATAAAGAGGGTACAGAAGGTTGTACCTTCTAGTTTCATCTGTCTCATGCTCATCAAAAGGAATCCACTAACAAGGTTGATCAGGTCTTGTTAACAAACTCATTCCGACTAACATGGAACCGGAGAAATTTCGAATAACACTATGTTAACTCAACGTGGATATGCACATCCCTATAATAAGAATATCATATTTCTTCTTGACAATAGGAAGGGGAAATTCAAAACCTTCAAATATAATCGATGGAATTTTTCCAATAGAATTGATACTATAAACTTGAGGTTGTTTCCTCGGAAAGTGTACTATATGCTCATTACCATTAACATGAAAAGTGACATTGCCTTTGTTGCAATCAATAACAGCCCCTGCACTATTCAAAAAAGGTCTTCCAAGAATAATATACATACTATCGTCCTCGGGAATATCAAGAATAACAAAGTCCGTTATAATAGTAACGTTTGCAACCACAACAGGCACATCCTCACAAATACCGACAGGTATTGCAGTTGATTTATCAGCCATTTGCAAAGATATTTCAGTAGGTGTCAACTTATTCAAATCAAGTCTACGATATAAAGAGAGAGGCATAACACTAACACCGGCTCCAAGATCACATAAAGCAATTTTAACATAATTTCTTTTAATGGAGCATGGTATAGTGGGTACTTCTGGATCTCCAAGTTTCTTTGGTATTCCACCCTTAAAAGTATAGTTAGCAAGCATGGTGGAAATTTCAGCTTCCGGTATCTTTCTCTTATTGGTAATGATATCCTTCATATACTTAGCATAAGGATTTGTTTTGAGCATATCGCTTAATCGCATACGCAAAAGATAGGTCTAATCATTTTAGCAAAGCTCAAAATCCTCATCATCCTTTTTCTTGGATGGTTTGGGAGGAAAAGGCATGGGTTTCTGAACCCATGGTTCTCTTTATTTACCATGTTTCCTAGAAACAAAGTCTCTCTTATCATAACGTTGATTCTTTGATTGTGGGTTATCAAGATCAACAACAGGTTCAAAATCTACATCATTATCATTACTAGGTTGAGCATCTTCATGAACATCATCATTATTATTTTCACTAGGTTCATGTTCATTACCAGATTGTGTTTCAGCATCAGACATAGATATATCATTTGGATTCTCAGATGATTCAGCAATAGGTTCACTAGAAGTTTGCAAAGTCCTATCATTTTTATTTTTCTTCCTTTTAGAAGAACTAGGCACATCAGTATTATTTCTCTGAGAATCTTGCTCAATTCTCTTAGGGTGGCTTTCAGTATACAAAGGTTCCTGAGTCATTCTACCAGTTCTAGTAGACACTCTAACAGCATAATCATTTTTCTTACTATTCATTTCATTGAGCAAATCATGTTGAGCCTTAAGTACTTGTTCTACTTGAGTGGTAACCATAGAAGCATGTTTGGTAATGAGTTTAAGTTCACATCTAACATTAGCCATATAATCACCCAAGTGTTCAATCATATAGGTATTTTGTTTTAATTGTCTACCAAAATAAGCATTAAAATTTTCTTGTTTGACAATAAAATTTTCAAACTCATCCAAGCATTGTCTAGCAGACTTATAGTGAGGAATATCACCTTCATCAAATATATAGAGAGAATTTACCTTTACTACCTGTGTCGGGTTATCGAGATCAAGAGGTTCTTCAATAGGTAATGGATCAAGATCATATGTTTCTTCAACAGGCGGTAAATTAAGACCATGTATTTCTTCAATAGGAGGTAAATTCTTAACATCTTCATCTTTAATACCTTTTTCTTTCATAGATTTATTTGCCTCTTGCATATCTTCAGGACTGAGAAATAGAACACCTCTCTTCTTCGGAGTTGTTTTAGGAATAGGCTCAGTAATTGGCTCTGGAGATGGCTCAGGAAGTGCCCAATTATTTTCATTTGTCAACATATTATTCAATAGAATTTTAGCTTCATCTGGTGTTCTTTCCCTGAAAAGAGAACCAGCACAACTATCCAGGTAATCTCTGGAAGCATCGGTTAGTCCATTATAAAAGATATCGAGTATTTCATTTTTCTTAAGAGGATGGTCAGGCAAAGCATTATGTAACTTGAGAAGCCTCCCCCAAGCTTGTGGGAGACGCTCTTCTTCAATTTGCACAAAGTTGTATATTTCCTTTAAAGCAGCTTGTTTCTTATGAGCAGGGAAATATTTAGCAGAGAAGTAATATCCTGGGGACTACGCACACAACCAGGATCTAGAGAATTAAAACATGTCTTAGCATCACCCTTTAATGAGAACGGAGATATTTTAAGAATATAAAAGTAGCGAGATCTCTCATCATTAGTGAACAGGGTGGCTATATCATTTAATTTAGTAAGATGTGCCACAACTGTTTCAGATTCATAACCATGAAAAGGATCAGATTCAACCAAAGTAATTATATCAGGATCAATAGAGAATTCATAATCCTTATCGGGAACACAAATAGGTGAAGTAGCAAAAGCAGGGCCGGGTTTCATTCTATCCCTAAGAGATTCTTTACTCCATTTAACTCATAGCCTCTTAAGTTCGTTTCTATCTTTGCAGGCAAAAATAGCTGCAGAAGATTCCACATCAAAAACATAACCTTCGGGAATAGCAGGCATATCTTCATCATCAATTTCATCAACATTATCAGTTTCAATAGTTTCTTTCTCTCTAGCCTTAGAAATTTGTTCATCAAGAAATTCACCAAGGGGCACAGTAGTATCAAGCATGGAAGTAGTTTCATCATAAGTATCATGCATAGCAGAAGTGGCATCATCAATAACATGCGACATATCGGAACGAATAACAGAAGCAGGTTTAGGTGTCGCAAGCTTACTCATAACAGAAGGTGAATCAAGTGCGGAGCTAGATGGCAGTTCCTTACCTCCCCTCGTAGTTGAGGGATAAATTTTTGTCTTAGCGTCTTTCAAATTCTTCATAGTGTCCAATAGATATAAATCCCAAGTGACTCAAAGAATAGAGCTATGCTCAAGAACGGCGCTTTAAATTGGTCTTGATAACCCACAAGTGTAGGGGATCGTAACAGCTTTCTAGGGTAGATTATTCAACCCAAATTTATTGATTCGACACAAGGGGAGCCAAACAATATTCTCAAGTATTAGCAACTGAGTTGTCAATTCAGCCACACCTGGATAACTTAATATCTGCAGCAAAGTATTTAGTAGCAAAGTAGTATGATAGTAGTGGTAACGGTAACAAAAGAGTAATGAAAGCAAACGTTATATTTTTGTGTATTTTGTAGTGATTGTAACAATAGCAACGGGAAAGTAAATAAGCGTAAACTAGTATATGGAAAGCTCGTAGGCATTGGATCGGTGATGGATAATTATGCCGGATGCAGTTCATCATGTAACGATCATAACATAGGGTGACATGTAACTAGCTCCAATTCATCAATGTAATGTAGGCATGTATTCCGAATATTGTCATACGTGCTTATGGAAAAGAACTTGCATGACATATTTGTCCTACCCTCCCGTGGCAGTGGGGTCCTAATGGAAACTAAGGGATATTAAGGCCTCCTTTTAATAGAGAACCGGAACAAAGCATTAGCACATAGTGAATACATGAACTCCTCAAACTATGGTCATCACCGAGAAGTATCCCGATTATTGTCACTTCCGGGTTGTCGGATCATAACACATAATAGGTGTCTATAGACTTGCAAGATAGGATCGAGAACACACATATATTCATGAAAACATAATAGGTTCAGATCTGAAATCATGGCACTCGGGCCCTAGTGACAAGCATTAAGCATAGCAAAGTCATAGCAACATCAATCTCAGAACATAGTGGATACTAGGGATCAAACCCTAACAAAACTAACTCGATTACATGATAGATCTCATCGAACCCATCACCGTCAAGCAAGCCTACGATGGAATTACTCACGCACGACGGTGAGCATCATGAAATTGGTGATGGAGGATGGTTGATGATGACGACGGCGACGAATCCCCCTCTCCGCAGCCCCAAACGGACTCCAGAGCAGCCCTCCAGAGAGGTTTTAGGGCTTGGCGGCGGTTCCAAAACAAGGGCAAAAGTGTTTGGAAAAGTAGATACGACGGAGACGTATCAAGGCCCTCGCCAGGCGCACCGGCAGGGCCACTACCAGGCCCGCACCAGCCAACTCTCCGCCGCCGTTCACATGCAGCTGCCGAGTCAACCAGCTGGGCAGGCACCTGCATGGCAACATGCAACCATTCGTGAAGGCTCCACCATCGCGCCACCTCAGTTGCCTGCCATCCTACATGGCACCGCATGCATCGCTGGCCAGGGCACATGTCGAAGCAAGGAGGAGCGGCGACGGATGGGACGGGCCTCGCTCCCGTCCCCGATAAAGCGAAGGGACACCTAAGCCTCGCATTAAATGCATCTTGTCCTGTAATACGAGGGATAACCTCGCGGCACTGTACCCTTTCCACCTCCTGCTTGCCACTGTGGCGACCCCTTTTCCTATAAAAGGAGGCCCGAGGCGACCAGGAGAAGGATTCGGCTTTTTGGAGCTCGTTACACCCCGTAGCTAGCTCAAGAACTCAGAATACATCCACCAAAGCAGGACTAAAGTTTTACGCATCCTCGCGGCCTGAACCTTGATAAACGAACAGCGTACTATCTGTCAGATCCGCTCTTCTCTCAACCCCGCTCCCCGCAACCGCAGTAGGGATCCTTGTGATCCCATAGGTGTCGTTTCCACCAATACCCTGATTTTCTATTTTTTTTCTTAAATTCATTCAATTTCACAAAATTTCAAAGATATATATATATATATATATATAAACACACACACACACATTTGAAAATACTTTCAACAAGCATAACAACACAGATACATACCAAATCATATCCCTGCCATATGGATATGACCATCCAACACATATAGGTACCAATCAAAAGTCCATATGCAACATATATAGCTAGCCAACATATCCAACAACAAGCATACAATCGTTTCATCCATAAATACATATATAGGTAGCAAGTTTCATATTGTTCGTCCTAAAAAATCAAAACAAAAAGGAAGCACAAGAAGAAGAGTAGACTCCATCAACGCAAGCTTCCTCATCGAAAGCAAATCTGCAAATTGGGAAAGAAGAAAGTTAGAAGAAGAAGAAGAAGACTACAAGAAGAAGAAGAATTTTTCTTCTCTTTCTTTTTTTTGCTCTTTCTTTTTCTCCTCTCCTCTTCTTTATCTTCTTCTTCTTCTTCTTCTAACTAAGGTAGGTAAAAAAGCCATTTTTTAGCTAAGCTAGGTAAAAATGCTAAGTGTAGGTCATTTTAGAGGTAAGCTAGGTAAATAGGTCATTTTGGAGCTTAGTAAGGTTATTATGTCATTTTCATGGAAAATAAGCTAAGTCTATGTCATTTTGGAGGTAACAAAGATTATTATGCCATTTTTGACCTAAGTACGCCAAGTATGTCATAAATGAACTGAAGAAGCTAAGTATGCATTTGTTAAGAAAAACACTAGAGAAAACTTACCCTCATCACAAAAAATGTGATGAATATCACAAGTAAGGTAACAATTGAACGACATAATGATACCAAGCCTCATTATCAATTGCATATTTTCTAATCTTCTTAAGCTTCACGCGCATTGCATCCATCTTCAAGCGCATTGCATTCATCTTCATCCTTTGATCATCAACGACATCGAAAACATACAACTCCAAAGTCATCTTCTCTTCTTCAAATCATTTAATTTTTTCTTTCAAATACTCATTTTCTTTTTCAACTAAATTTAACTTCTCGACAAGAGAGTCGATTTCAAATTCTGGTTCACATACCTCCTAGATTCAAATATCTCTATGTCAACTTGATGGCCATAATTGTCATAGATGTGAAATGCAAAAAATAGTTATGAAATAGAATTTACCACATCCCAATCATAAAGCGACTGAGGGCCGACGGGGTTGGATATCAAGACCATGGCACTATGTATAAGAAACAATCATACAAAGTAAGAAAATTATACAAGTAACTATATAAATCATACAATCATACAGGTAACTATATAAATCAAGTACATCATAAAAAATGAATACCTAATAATAATCCAGATCGTCGGGTTTAATAAATGCTTCAGGATCAATAAATGCATCATCATCATCACTATCGGAAATGACGTGCTCATCATCATCATTAATAAATGCATCATCATGTGGAAGGCCACCTTTACGTAATTGGTCAAGCATTGACAGGTCATCCACAATAGTAATTTCTTCTAGTTCAGGCTCTTCTTATTCCGGCTCAGGGGTGAAGTCGGGTTCACTATCGATGTCTACTTCAATGTTTTGGGGTCAAGTAGAGCGGTTCTTGAAACGCTTTTTGGAAAGACGTGTTTCTTGGAAGAATTCTCCTTCATATGTGTCTGGGTTAATGTGAGGTTCATAATCCTCTTCATTGGGGGGCGGTGGTCTAACACGTGGCGGCACTTCATAAACGACATCCCAACCATTGAGATTTGGATCACTTTGACAGGCCCATGGTAGGTAGAAAACTTGGGTTGCCTATTGAGCCATAATATAGACATCCAAAACATCCAAATGGGTGCTTTATTTGATTTCCACTAGCCCTAAGTGTTCATGAGTCCTTCTAGTCTCCTCCGACTGGAATGAATAACATAGCGCCTCTAGATCGACTCTAGCCTTAGTATTATCCTTTGATTTCCCATCTATGCCGAACAATCTACCAAAAAGTGCATCGGTGATTCTTCTCAGTGTGCATCACGTTGATGTTGTGAGGGCAAAGGAGGTCTTTGAAGTAAGGTAGATCCCACAAGCATGTCTTGTGAGTCTAGGCATGTTTTGAATTATACCCCTTGAAATACCCTGGACGCTTTGGATCTGGCTCGAGAGCGTTTAACTGATCCAGGGTCTCTTGGCCTGTGAACGCAGGTGGTGCAGAGTTTTTGACAACTCTACCTTTGATGAAGTTTTTCTTGTCTTTCCTAAACTTATGGCGAGGATCCAGGAACTGTCTATGCATGTTGAAGCAAGAAAACTTGCGACCGGCCTAAAGCCAACGAAACTCAAGAGCTCCCTTGCATGTGGGGCACGGGAACCTTCCATGCACACACCAGCCAACGAATAGTGCATACACCGGCAAGTCATGCGTCGAGTACATGTACCAGACACACATCATTAAGTTCCATTTGCTAAAGGTGTCGTATGTCTTGAACCCATTATCCCAAGCTGCTTGCAATTCGTCCTTCGGCGGCTGCATGTACACATTCATATTCTTCCCAAGATAGTTGGGACCTAGAATTATCAACGTCAGGAAAATGTTTTTTCTTTGCATAATTTGTCCGGGGGGAGATTGAGTGGAAAGACAAATACGGGCCAACAACTATATCGGGTTGCCGTCAGACAAAACCCACTGAACCCATCCGTGCTGATGCCGACTCGAGGATGCCTCAGATCTGCCGCTTTGTCATCATGTAATGCATCGAAGCGCTTCCATGCTTCACCGTCTGATGTGTTCACCATAATTATCTTCCCTTCTGCATCTAGTTGGGTTCTTTTTCCCATTTTGTGCCATGTCATCTGTCTAGCCGTCTCTTCGACAATGAAAAGACGTTGAAGTCTTGGTACGATTGGCATATACAGAAGAACATTAACGGTGATTTTGGTCTGCGTCTTCTCACCCATACCATTGTCTAACAGAACATACCTTGATGACATGCAAATGGGACAATAGTTCAAGTCCGCATACTGAAGCCTAAATAAGGCACATCCTTTCTCATACGCATTTATCTTCTCATAGGGCATCTTAAGAGCACGGAGGATTTTGTCTGACTGGTACAGGTTTGCAGGTAGTAACATGGCCTTTGGGTAGAAAACGTCCAAATACTATAATCATTGCATTGTAGCATTCTCTGCCCAAGTTGAATTGATCCTTCGGAGCCATTATTTGTGGGATGGCATCCAACTGACAAAGCTCAGTGTGCTCGTGGAGAGGACATTTTGAAGACTCCAACATTTCATTGAAGGCCTTTGCAGATTCCTCCATCTCATCGTCCGAGTTCCGAGCATCATCAAAGTCTTGCACCATGTCTTGCATCCCGGTACCATGCTCGTCGGTGCGATGGAATCCTAAATAGCAAGTATCAACGGTGCAAGATACATGTGGCGCTCGGCGTTGAACACTAGATCCACATCCCACAAGTGACACTGGCGCATGGCGTCCCGCGCGCAACAATAGTTCTGGGGGCCGATGACGGTCGAACACCTTGGCGAATTTGTCTGGAAGCCTCCGCGATGAGGATTAAAGTCAAGTTTGGAAACTTCAAACAACCAAACCAACTTGAGTCAGTTTTGGTGTTTCAAGTTATAACACTTTGCTTTTAATTGTCATCGCAGAGGCTGGAAGACAAATTTGCAAAGTTGTTCAACCGCCATAGACCCCGAGAACTGTTGTTGTGGGACGCTGGACGCCAGCGTCACTTGTGGGACGTGGATGTAATGTTCGACACCGACGGCCACATGTATCTCGCTCCGACTATACTTCCTATTTATGGTTCCATCAACGTTGAGGAACCCCCTAACTCGCTCTTTCCCGAGCGCCCTCTAGTATGGCGACGCACGGTCGATGGGTCAGTACTCGGACCGGGGGGTTCTCAGCATGGGCGTCGGCACCGGCAGGACCTACTGGCTCCACCATCTATCCCCTCGGCGACCCGCGATCCACGACCCTCTTCCTTTTTTCATTTTTCCTCTTCTTCTACTTATTCGTATTTTTTTCATTTTTTTCTTCT
Source organism: Aegilops bicornis (assembly GCA_021605145.1). Classification (NCBI taxonomy): domain Eukaryota; kingdom Viridiplantae; phylum Streptophyta; class Magnoliopsida; order Poales; family Poaceae; genus Aegilops; species Aegilops bicornis. The sequence goes on along the minus strand of CM038672.1, from coordinate 332,068,462 downwards.
TCTAATTATCTAAACCTAAACCTAGAACTAACCTAATCCAACCACTAACCTAAACCTATTAATAACACCTAAACCTAAACACAAATAACACTAGAAAAAACAAAAAAAATCACCTTGGCTCCGGCGGTGGTGGAGGTGGCGGCGGGGTGGCGGGGCGGCGAGCCGGGCAAGGCAGTGGGCGGCGAGGCGGTGGGGCGGCGAGGCGAGGTCTTGCGGTGAGGCGGCAGGGCGTGGCGGCGGTCGGGTGCGGCGGCGTGGGTGGTGAAGGCCAGGAGAGAGATAGAGGGGAGAGAGACTAAGCATATTCCCTTGCACATCATAATGAACTTAGTTTGCTTTTGGGTTATGAAGAAATGAAACGTCAAACTAAGCATATTCGAGAATATAACCTTGAGAAATTCCTCGATATTTATCTAGAAGAAATTTATATGTATTGTGCGGTGAATTGCATTGAAAATCCTTATATTGCCAATTACATAAAGAAGACGAAACAAATATAAGATGAAGAGAATACTAACGAAAGGTAAGAGACTTCCCAATATTCTCCTATTATTTCTTATGATGAATCGGGCAACGAGGAGGAGCCTTCTATTCAACCAATCTCATCAATAAGGAGCTCAAAAAAGAGGGTTAAACCCACACATGATGTGAAGAATAAAAAGAAAAGACAGAGAAACAAAGGTAAAAAGGTATCCCTCCCAAATGATGTTGCTCCTATTACGCATTGTGATGATGATAATTGCTATACTATTGGTGCTATCCATACTATTAATGATGAGAGTGATTATGCTTATGATATGAAAAGGCCCAAGCTTGGGGATGCTATGTTTGATGAAGATGATGTTTTTGAGAATATATTTGCTGCAATTAATGTTTGTCCCAAGCTTGGGGATGCTATGTTTAATGAAGATGATATTTTTAGCCTCCCAAGTTTTGATGAGAAAATTTATTATGATGATAGCATGCCTCCTATTTATGATGATTATTGTGATGACACTTAAGCTATAAAGATTAGTGACGATTATATTTATAAAACATGTCATGACTATGATTACCCCTTTTCTGAACATTACTCTTTTAATGTTGAAACAATTTATAGTATTCGAGTCTCTTATGATACTCCCACTATTCCGAATGAGAAAAAATTTTGCTTATGCGGAGAGTAATAAATATGCTATGCTTGTAGATCGTGAAAAGAATGCTTTAGGTTCTGGTTATATTGTTGAATTCATTCATAATGCTACTGAAAATTATTATGAGGAAGGAATATATGCCTGTAGGAATTGCAATAATATCAAGTTTCCTCTCTATGTGCTTAAAGTTTTGAAGTTATGCTTGTTTTGCCTTCCTATGCTAGTTGATTATTGTTCCCATAAATTGTTTGATCACAAAATCACTATGCATAGGAAGTGGGTTAGACTTAAATGTGATAGTCATATTCTTCATGATGCTCTCTTTATGTTTCAATTCTTATCTTTTATGTGAGCATCATTTTAATCATCATGCCTAGCTAGAAGGGCATTAAAGAAAAGCGCTTGTTGGGAGACAACCCAATATTTACCCCTACTGTTATTGTGTTTTAACATGATTAAGATACTATATTAATCATGTTTTATAGCTTTTTTTTCAATATAGTTCCAAGTAGAACCTTTGGAAAGACTTGGGTGGAAGTTAATGTGATCTTGCTGTAAAAAACAGAAACTTTGCGCTCACGAGTTTAGCTGTAATTTTTTACAGAAGAGTGCTTTTAAGTTGATTCTTTTTGCAGAAGATTAATATAAAAAATCTTCAGGTCCACCAATTTATTTCAGAATTTTTGGAGTTCCATAAGTATACGTTTTATACAGATTACTACAGACTGTTCTGTTTTTGACAGATTCTGTTTTCATTGTGTTGTTTGCTTATTTTGATGAATCTATGAGTAGTATCGGAGGGTATGAACCATAGAGGAGTTGGAATAAAGTAGATACTAAACCAATATGAATTAATAATGAGTTCATTACAGTACCTTTAAGTGGTGGTTTGTTTTCTTTCGCTAACGGAGCTCACGAGTTTTCTGTTGAGTTTTGTGTTGTGAAGTTTTCAAGTTTTGGGTGAAGATTTGATGGACTATGGAATAAGGAGTGGCAAGAGCCTAAGATTTGGGATAAACAAGGCACAAAAAGGAAATATTCCAGGATAACCAAGAGCCTAAGCTTGGGGATGCCCCGGAAGGCATCCCCTCTTAAATTTCGTCTTTGTTCATCGGTAACTTTACTTGGAGCTATATTTTTATTCACCACATGATATGTGTTTTGCTTGGAGATCATTTTGTTTTATTTTGTTTTGCTTGCTGTTTTAACAAAATACCAAGATCTGAAATTCTTAAATGTTAGAGAGTCTTCACATAGTTGCATAATTATTCGACTACTCATTGATTTTTACTTATATCTTTCGGAGTAGTTTGTTGTTTGCTCTAGTGCTTCACTTATATCTTTTAGAGCATGGCGGTGGATTTATTTTAAAGAAATATATGAACTCTCCTGCTTCATTATATTATTTTGAGAGTCTTTATAACAGCATGTTAATTTGCTTTGGTTATAAATTTAGTCCTAATATGATGGGTATCCAAGAGGGATATAATAAAAACTTTCATATAAAGAGCATTGAATACTATGAGAAGTTTGATTCCTTATGATTGTTTTGAGATATGAGGATGGTAATATTAGAGTCATGCTAGTGAGTAGTTGTGAATTTGAGAGATACTTGTGTTAAAGTTTGTGATTCTCGTAGCATGCACGTATGCTGAACCGTTATGTGATGAAGTCGGAGCATGATTTATTTTTTGATTGTCTTCCTTATGAGTGGCGGTCGGGACGGCGATGGTATTTTCCTACCAATCTATCCCCTAGGAGCATGAGCGTAGTACTTCGTTTCGATAACTAATAGATTTTTGCAATAAGTATGTGAGTTCTTTATGACCAATGTTGAGTCCATGGATTATACGCACTCTCATCCTTCCACCATTGCTAGCCTCTCTAATACCGCGCACCTTTCGCCAGTATCATACACCCACCATATACCTTCCTCAAAACAGCCACCATACCTACCTATCATGGCATTTCAATGGCCATTCCGAAATATATTGCCATGCAAGTTACCACCGTTCCGTTTATTATGACACGCTTCATCATTGTCATATTGCTTTGCATGATCATGTAGTTGACATTGTATTTGTGGCAAAGCCACCGTTCATAATTCTTTCATACATGTCACTCATGAGTCATTGCACATCCCGGTACACCGCCGGAGGCATACATATAGTCATATTTTGCTCTAAGTATCAAGTTGTAATTCTTGAGTTGTAAGTAAATGAAAGTGTGATGATCATCATTATTAGAGCATTGTCCCAATGAGTAAAGGATGATGGAGACTATGATTCCCTCACAAGTCGGGACGAGAATTCAGACTAAAAAAATAGGCCATAAAAAAAGAGAAAAGGCCCAAATAAAAAAATAAAAAAATGAGAGAAAAAGAGAGAAGGGACAATGCTACTATCCTTTTACCACACTTGTGCTTCAAAGTAGCACCATGATCTTCATGATAGAGAGTCTCCTATGTTGTCACTTTCATATACTAGTGGGAATCTTTCATTATAGAACTTGTCTTGCATATCCCAATGATGGGCTTCCTCAAAATGCCCTAGGTCTTCGTGAGCAAGCGAGTTGGATGCACACCCACTTAGTTTCTTTTGTTGAGCTTTCATACACTTATAGCTCTAGTGCATCCGTTGCATGGCAATCCCTACTCACTCACATTGATATCTATTGATGGGCACCTCCATAGCCTGTTGATATGCCTAGTTTATGTGAGACTATCTTCTCCTTTTTGTCTTCTCCACAACCACCATTCTATTCCACCTATAGTGCTATGTACATGGCTCACGCTCATGTATTGTGTGAAGATTGAAAAAGTTTGAGAACATCAAAAGTATGAAACAATTGCTTGGCTTGTCATCGGGGTTGTGAATGATTAAAATATTTCATGTGATGAAGAAAGAGCATAGCCAGACTATATGATTTTGTAGGGATAGCTTTTTTGGCCATGTTATTTTGAGAAGACATGATTACTTTGTTAGTATGCTTGAAGTATTATTATTTTTATGTCAATATTAAACTTTTGCCTTGAATCTTATGGATATGAATATTCTTGGCACAATAAAGAGAATTACATGGATAAATATGTTAGGTAGCATTCCACATCAAAAATTCTGTTTTTATCATTTGCCTACTCGAGGACGAGCAGGAATTAAGCTTGGGGATGCTGATACGTCTCCAACGTATCTATAATTTTTTATTGTTCCATGCTACTATATTATCTGTTTTGGATGTTTAATGGGCTTTATTATACACTTTTATATTATTTTTGGGTCTAACCTATTAACTGGAGGCCCAGCCCAAATTGTGGTTTTCTTGCCTATTTCAGTGTTTCGAAGAAAAGGAATATCAAATGGAGTCCAAACGGAATGAAACCTTCGGGAGAGTTATTTTTGGAAAGGAAGCAATCCAGGAGACTTGGAGTAGACGTCAGGGAAGCTTCGAGGTGGCCACAAGGCAGGGAGGCGCGCCTGCCCCCCTGGGCGCGCCCTCCACCCTCGTGGGCCCCTCATGGCTGCCCTGACCGACTTCTTTCGCCTATATATATCTATATACCCTAAAAACATTGGGAAACATAATAGATCGGGAGTTCCGCCGCCGCAAGCCTCTGTAGCCACCAAAAACCAATCGGGACGCTGTTAGGCACTCGCCGAGGGGGATCCTCACCGATGGCCATCTTCATCATCCCAACGCCTCTCCTGACGAGGAGGGAGTAGTTCACCCTCGGGGCTGAGGGTATGTGCCAAAGAGCTATGTGTTTGATCTCTCTCTCTCTCTCTCGTGTTCTTGATTTGGCACGATCTTGATGTATAGCGTGCTTTGCTATTATAGTTAGATCTTATGATGTTTCTCCCCCTCTACTCTCTTGTAATGGATTGAGTTTTCCCTTTGAAGTTATCTTATCGGATTGAGTCTTCAAGGATTTGAGAACACATGATGTATGTCTTGCATGTGCGTATCAGTGCTGACAATGGGATATCACGTGATTCACTGGATGTATGTTTTTGTGATCAACTTGCGGGTTCCGTGACCTCGTGAACTTATGCATAGGGGTTGGCACACGTTTTCGTCTTCACTCTCCGGTATGAACTTTGGGGCACTCTTTGAAGTACTTTGTGTTGGTTGAATAGATGAATCTGAGATTGTGTGATGCATATCGTAAAATCATACCCACGGATACTTGAGGTGACATTGGAGTATGTAGGTGACATTAGGGTTTTGGTTGATTTGTGTCTTAAGGTGTTATTCTAGTACGAACTCTATGATAGATCGAACGGAAAGAGTAGCTTCGTGTTATTTTACTACAGACTCTTGAATAGATTGATCCGAAAGAATAACTTTAAGGTGGTTTCGTACCCTACCATAATCTCTTCGTTTGTTCTCCGCTATTAGTGACTTTGGAGTGACTCTTTGTTGCATGTTGAGGGATAGTTATATGATCCAATTATGTTATTATTGTTGAGAGAACTTGCACTAGTGAAAGTATGAACCCTAGGCCTTGTTTCAACGCATTACAATGCCGTTTGTGCTAACTTTTATCGCTTGCTACCTTGCTGTTTTTATATTTTCAGATTACAAAAACCTCTATCTACCATCCATATTGCACTTGTATCACCATCTCTTCGCCGAACTAGTGCACCTATACAATTTACCATTGTATTGGGTGTGTTGGGGACACAAGAGACTCTTTGTTATTTGGTTGCAGGGTTGTTTGCGAGAGACCATCTTCATCCTACACCTCCCATGGATTGATAAACCTTATGTCATCCACTTGAGGGAAATTTGCTACTGTCCTACAAACCTGTGCACTTGTAGGCCCAACAACGTCTACGAGAAGAAGGTTGTGTAGTAGACATCAACCTCTCCCCAAATATTGAGCGGGAAGGGATCCAAGAACGGCCAAATTCGAAGGGAGACAACTAGTACAAGTTATCCTGACTAAAGGTGGTCTTCGCCTGCCAAAGGCTCTGGTGGTGACGCCGTCCTGGGCTCCACGGTGACCTCCGTCCTGCCGTCCTGCTGGTGTTGGTCTCGTTGCACCAATATGGAAACCTTTGCCTGATGCCTCGGGACTCCTCGCCTGCGCTTGCCTCTTTAGCACCAAAGAGGAAACTAGGATACTGCGCGCGCTGGCACCCACCTGGCTCCAGTTGTCATGGCTTACGTCACAAGAACCTCGCGAGGTTTCTCTTGCCTTGATCTCTCCGCCCCTCGCACGCAGGCCTGGTGAGACCGCTCCCGAGGAGGTCTTGTGTCGTCCGCCTCGCGAGGCTTTGCCCCTCGCGAGGGTATTGAGTGTTTGCTGGTGAAGATGGGCCATACAGGGCCGCTGGTGGAGCCGCACCGTGGGCCGCAGGTAGGCAAGTCTGGGGACCCACGTTCCCAGGATGCCGACATCGACGGCCCAAGCGCTCGTTGCGGAGCGCCTTGAGCTCCTTATAGTCGTCGGTGTCTTGGGTGCGCACGTTGTGGTAGATGCAGAACAGGCGGCTCCCTTCGGGCTCACTACGGTCACGGCCACGCTTCTACTCTGCTGCCAGCATGGCAGGGCCCTTGTGCTGGACCTCCTTTCCCTTGGCCTTGTCGTCATCGACCGTAGTGTCTGGGTTGTTGTGGAGGAAAAGGCGGCCTTCTTTGGCCTTGGCGCACTTGTCGACAAGGTTAAACATTTCCACCGTCGTGCTGAAGTTGTCGTTGATGGCGAGTTTTTCACACATGCAGACATCCTAGACGCGTTTGCTGAATTCCAAGATGATGGCTTCGTCTGAGGTGCGCAGAATCTTGTGGCGCACCTGGCCGAATCGATGAATGTACTTGCAAAGGGTCTCGTCGTGGTGCTACTTCACGCGCCGCTAGTCATTTATGGTGAGGGAGGGGTCATAGATTCCCTTGAAGTTGGCGACAAACACCTCACAGAGCTCGCTTCACGAAGAGATGGATTCCTTGGGAAGGTTCATGAACCAGGAGCGTGCGCCGTACTTGAGGGCCATGGGGAACCAGTTCGCTATGAACTTGTCGTCTTTGTTTGCCGCCTTGGTGCTCAGCGCGTAGAGCTGGAGGAACTCCGTAGGGTCGGTGTTGCTATTGTAGCACGGTGGCAGGTCTGGCTTGAACTTGGTAGGCCAAACCACCCAACACAGCTTGCGAGTGAAGCCCCGGCAGCCGGTGGTGCTCATAGGTGCGCCTCGCACGTGGGCGGCGTAGTTCTAGCATCCCGCCGTCACGGCCTTCTGGACAGCTCTGTCCTAGCGCTACTACTGCTGCCCGAGGAGCACGTGCATGTCCGGGGGCGTGCGGTGGATGATCTGGCAGCTAGCCTTGTCTCGGGCAAGCGCAGGCGCCCCGCGCGGTAGGTCGCACGGCTGCGTGTCGTGCCGGGGTTCGGCGTTGTCGCTGCGCATAGTAGGAGGCGGAGGTGCACTGTGCACCACGTCCCCACTGTGGGACGACAGAGGACGGAGCGAGTGGGAGGGCGCCGAGGCCTCACCCGCGGCATTGACGAGCTGAGTGATGCGCCCAAGCCAAGTGTCATAGCCCTCGTAAGCCGGGCGGTAGCACCGCAGCTCGCGTGCCATGAGCAGTGCGGCCTGCGCATTCACCAGCCCGCGGAGGGCGGTAGCGCTGTAGCTCATGCTCCATGAGTAGCATGAGTTGTGCATTCATTGGCCCGGGGCGAGTGTGGGAGGACGAGGCCATAGCCGGGGTGAGCGAAGGCGTAGCGGTGCAGCCATCCGCCTGGACAGAAGGGTGCATGGATGAATTGTGCTGCTCACGGGCGGCAGTGTTAGTGGTAGTGTTGGCCGCGACCGAGGGGCGGTGGCGGAGGACTCCACGACCTGCAGGCTCTGTCTAGGCGACGTGAGCTGCCCGGCCTTCAGCACGGACACAGCGAGCATCGGCCAGGGAGACGATGGAGCAGGAATTGGAACAAAGCGGATGAACAGAGGCACACCCCTACTCGGCGCGCCAAATGTCGAAAAATAGGCTCCAGGGACCCAAGAAAGGTTCGAACTCTAGGGTGTGCTCATAGAACCTAGCTAAGTCCAGCCCCTCAGCTCACTATCTCACGGTGAAGCTCCAGGTGCTCAAGCGAGAAGGAAGAGGAACTCTAACATGGCAGTTTACCCAGGTTCGAGCCACCTTGCGGTGTAAGACCCTACTCCTGCTTTGTGGATGGATTGCCTCGCGAGGGAGGATGAATACGTGAGTATAAGTGGCTTAGGGAGGCTTCCGGGGTGTCTCCTTGGATCCAGCCTAAGGTGGCGCCCTAGCTATACTTATACTGGCCCCGGTCCTCTTCTGCCCAAACACTAGGCGGGAAGGGTTGCCACAACAGCCAAATTTGAAGGGGGACAACAGTACAACTTATCATGTCTAAATGTGGTCTTCTCCTGCTAAAGCTCGCTGCCATGACACATCGGTGGGCTCGGTAATGACATCCATCCAAGCGAGCCCGCTGTCCTGGTCTTCTTGCACCGAAACGGCACCCTTTGGGGATTGCTTCGGGAACTGGCATGCCTCCTTCCTCCCTTAGCATGAAAGGGGAAAACATCCTTATCCACGCCCGCTGGTGCCCTTCTGGCCCCGCTCGTCGTGGCTCGCGTCACCAACATGCAGTGCGAGGCGGGCCTTGGTGAGCCTGGACATATCTGCCCCGCGTGGGACCTCGGGAGGTTGCTTCGGGAGGCTACCTAGCGTGAGGCCATCAGGGAGCTCTTGATGATGCTTGCTGACGTACACCTCGTGAGGGGGGCCCTCGTGAGGGTCCTGCTCTTCAAGTCTTGAATATGGCTGTCGGCATTCTAGGAACAGGGGTACCCAGACTTGCCTGCCTGCGGCCTGCGGCGTGGCTCAAGGGGTGGCCCAGCGTGGCCCATCTTCATCAGCAAAGCTCAAGACCCTCGCGAGGGGCCAAGCCTCGCGGGGCGGACGACAGGAGGCTTCCTCAGGCACGGCCTCGTCAGGCTAGCTCGCGAGGAGGCGGAGAGATCAAGGTGGGGTACCTCACGAGGTGCCCATGACGCAAGCCATGACGACCAAAGGCGCCGGGAGGGCGCCAGCTCGCGCAGTGTCCTCATTTCCTCTTTGGTGCAAAGCGGGCAAGCGCAGGCGAGAGCATCAAGCAAAGGCATCCGTTTCGGTGCAACAAGACCAAGACCGTCGCAACGGCAGGAAGGAAGTCATCGTGGAGCCCAAGCCGACGTCACCACCAGAGCCTTTGACAGGCGAGGACCAACTTTAGTCAGGATAAGTGTACTAGATGTTCCCCTCCAAAATGGCCAATTGTTGGCGCCCTTCCCGCTCAATATTTGGGAAGAGGCCCAGGGCCTCTGCCTATAAATAGGACAAGCCACCCACAGGGTAGAGGCATCTGAGAGAGATCCAGACATCTCGCCTCATCTTAGCTTGATCCACTCCGATCGAGAGCCTAGCCACAAGAACACCTCACCCTCGCGAGGCTGTTCTTCCTTGTACTGTTCATCATCAGCCCCGGAGGCAATCCACCACACCACACACTGGAGTAGGGTGTTACACCACAATGGTGGCCCGAACGAGTATAAACCTTGTGTCTCTTGTGTTGTTATTTTGGTAGTTTAGATCCTAGCGAGGCGACGTGGTGCAGGTAGGTAGGAGGCGAGATCTCCATCCGCACCCCAGAGTTCGAACCTAGAGGGTCTGCTGGAACCCGAAATTCGACATTTGGCGCGCCAGGTAGGGGTGCACCGGAATTCGTCTTCCGCCGCCCTGTTCTTTGCCGACCATCGCATCCATGTCAGACGCTCGTCGGGCCCGCGCCGAGCACCGAGCGGCTCTCGCTTCCTGCGTCGCCCAGACGGCCCCCGTCGGCGGCCACCCCCGCCGTTCCCCGTCGCCTGCCGTCAACGCCGCCACCGGCCCGGCGGGGAAAGAGCAGCAAGCATCGTCCCAGCACCCGTCTGTGAGGCAAGACGGCCGTACCGCTACTCCTTCACTCGCCCCAGCTGGTTCTTCGTCTCGCGCGCTCCACGCGCCCATGGAGGCTCGAGCTGCGCTCATCACGGAAAACTAGCTCCTGCGCTACCGCCCTGTCGACGACGTCTATGAAGAGCGGCTCGACCACGTCGCCGAGCTCGTCCGCGCCGCAGGGGGCTCCCCCGCGCCGTCCTTCTCGCTGCACGCGCCCGCCTGGCGGCGATGAAGCTCGAGGCGCCTCGGCCGCCTCCCCTCAAGGAGGCGCCTTGGCCCCGAGGCGCGTGGCCTCGGGGCGGAACCCACTCCGTTTGGCGCCAGCGCAGCAAGAGCAGAGCTGTCAAGAAGTCCCTCGCCCCCAAGAAGCTGCCCGAGTGCACTCGCACCGCTCGTCACGACCACGCCTGCTTCCAAAGACGCCAAGATCCCCGCTTCTCCCGGCGGCGCGCATGGGGACCCGCATGACCAGGCTCTTCGTCACCAAAGGCCTCCCGTGGCCACAAAGAGTCGACGCCTTCACCACCGAGCTGCGCAGCGTCGCGTGGCCCGACAAGTTCAAGCCAGACCTACCTCCTCGCTACGACGGCACGGCCGACCCTGCGGAGTTCCTTCAGCTCTACGAGCTGGGCATCAAAGCTGCCAACGAGGACGTGAAGGTCATGGAGAACTGGTTTCCCATGGCGCTCAAGGACGGAGCCCGCACCTGGCTCCTGAACCTGGCTCCTGGCACGATCTCCTCCTGGGACGAGATGCGCACCCGCTTCATCGCCAACTTCTAAGGTACTAGCGACCGGCCTCCTGCCGTGAGCTACATGCGCCGCATCAAGCAGCAGCCAGGGGAGACCCTGCAGAAGTACATCCAGCGCTTCAACAACGCACGCCTCAAGATTCCCAAGGTGACTGAGGAGGCCATCATATCAGCCTTCTCCGACGGTGTGCGTGACGTCAAGATGAAGGAGGAGCTGGCGATGCATGAAGATCCGTGCACATCCTTGGAGCTGTTCAACTTGGCGACCAAGTGCGCCAGGGCTGAGGAAGGACGCCTTTCCCTCCTCGAGCTGCCAGCCGCAGACCCAGAAGAGAAGAAGCCCAAGGCCAAGGACGTGAAGCGCAAGGGGGCTGCCGTGCTCGCGGCAGAACCATACACCAAGCGAGGCAGAGATCAGCCTGAGTCTTCCAAGGGTAGCCGGTATTGTGTGTACCACGACGTCCACACCCACAACACCAACAAATGTCAAGAGCTCCGAGCTGTGCGAGAAGTGAGAATTGGTCGACGCCCCGACCGCAACGATCGAGGCTACGACCGAGGAGGAGGAGGAAACGCAGGACGCTGGGAAGACCGTGGCCCTCGCCAAGGGTGGCGCGACCGACCTCGCGAGGACCGCTGGCAGGATCAGCCTCGCGAGGGAGGCTGGAGGGATCAGTCTCGCGAGGATCGCCCACAAGGAAACGCAGGCCTCCCTCCTCTGCCGCCGCAGCCAAGAAGAAATGAGGACCATCATCAGGACGAGGGGGCTGGGGGCTTCCAGGAGCCGCGCGCGATCGCTTGCATCCTGGGCGGAGCTCAAGCCCAGCCTCTCAACGCATCTTCAAGCAGTTCGCCCGCGAAGTGAATGCAGTCCTCCCCAAGCTCGAGGCCACGCGCCCTCTCAGGTGGTCAGCATGCGCCATCACATTCAGCTCAGTGGATCAGCTCAAGTGCGCGGCCACAGCCGGAGTCCTCCCGATGCTTTGTTCCCCAATCATCAGCAACGTGCAAGTCACCAGGACCCTCATCGATGGCGGAGCAGGGCTCAATGTCCTATCCGTAGAGACATTCAACAATCTCCAAGTGCCTTACAACCAGCTTCAGCCAACCAAGCCTTTCTCCAGAGTCACCGATGGCTCCACAGTTCGATTAGGCAGGTCCGCCTCCCGTCACCTTCTGTGCGCGACAACCATCTGCACCGAGCTCATCGACTTAGATGTCGCCCACATTCGCCTGCCATACAATGCCATCCTCGGGTACCCAGATCTGGCCAAGTTCATGGCCGTGACTCATCACGGCTACAACGTCCTCAAGATGCCAGGAAGCGGTGGAGTCATCACGGTGCCTTGCGAAGACAGAGACGCAGTGTGCTCCCTGGAGCGGGCTTTTTAAGCTGCGTCACTTGAAGACCCAGATCGCAGGAGCGGCAGGCTCCCCGAGACTGCTCCCAAGAATAAGAAGACATCGCCAGGCCCGACCCCTCGGGAGGCAGGCCCCTCAGGGTCCGCGCCTGTTCAGGGGGCACCTCCTTCTATCGCATAGGAAGGCGCGCCCGGCGCCCTCCTCAAGCAAGGCTCGGGGGCTCTCTCCTGGAGGGCCACCGACCTTGCTAGGGTCACGAGGGTGGCGCTTGGGCACCACTCGGAGGCGTGTTTCAAAGCATGTTTCCCTCAGGAAGGAACGAGGCAAGGAGGGCCAAACCCTCAGGAGTTCGTCAGCCAGATCATTCAGGAGCTGCAGGAGTCAAGAGTCATGAGTGGCAGCCGCCGCTTACCCGCCGTAGCTCCCCATCCAGGCAAGGATGGTGGGCTGCACGTTTGCATCGACATACCAGGGCTCAACTGAGCCGCCTCTCAGGAGCGCTTCTGGCCCTCCCGCGTGGGGCGCTGCGAAGGTCCACCCCACAGCTACGTTCGCATGCCCTACGGCGTGCCGAACGCGGCCGCCACGCGCCAGCGCCTCATGGGGAGCATCCTGGAGGCTCAAGAGGCCAGGCGTTCCGCAGTCCTGGCGGAGATGGAGATGGTCCGCAAGGAGCCACCAGCGCCTCCGGAGCCTCCCGAGGCTCCTGGGGCTGGGGTCTCGTGAAGATTGGCTTCCGCAGCCCACGACGTCCGCTACTTCAGCATCCCTTCGTCCTCAACGTTATCAGGTGACATCCTTCAAGTATCATTTCCAGCTGGGAGCGCCCCCCAGGGCTGCATCATTCCCATGCCGCATGGGTCCGTCCCTGCGGCGTGTATCCCTTTTACTTCATGTTCCTAGCTTACATTATCGGGGGCGCCCCTCGGGCTGCATCGTCCCCAAGTCGCCGGGCAGACCAACGCCCCGCCTTCCTCGCACCTATCTAAATGAACTTGCTCGTTCGTGATTAACGTGCTTGACCTAGTTGCCCGCTTGACTGACACCAACTGATGAAGCTGCTCCCCAACGGCACGACGCTTGCACATGGGTCCGTCCCTGCAACACCGACAAACCTGAATGCCTGAGCTCTGGCCGCGGCAGCCCCGCATGGTGCCACCTCGTCAGGCCTTTAGTGCCTCGTCACCCCTCCGAAGCAACCAACGACTGACCATCGCTTGTCATAGCGGACTCTTGTTCTTCTTGTGGTGAGCCTGCAGGATCCCTTCAAGGAGCAGTGCCAAGCGAGGCCCTCACGGCGTCTTCTTCACTCTCGTCCGCGCGAACCGCTTGCACGTTAAAGGGGGGGTACCTGAGCATCGCGACTCATGGGCTCCTACTGGCTCTCCAGCCCTCACCCTCTGGCCTTGTCCACGGCATCGCGACCTGGCATACCAGCGACGGCTGAGACCCGCTCGAGGGCCGGGACCCGAGGACGTAGAGCAGGAAGGGGAGCAAAGGCGAGAGGGAAGAGGCACGCGAGGACCTCGCCAGGCAACCCCTCGCCTATCGATGTGTGGACCTAACGTCCCAAGATAATTCACCCTCCGGAAACACTGGCTATCGCAGCGCCAACCTCGTACCTAATGCAATCCCGTGTTAGCAACGTCGCGCTCCTTTCTCACCGAACGATGGCTGCTTGAGCGCTAAAGGGGACCTCCTGAGCATCGCGACTCAGGGGCTCTTACTGGACCCCGGGCCGCTCACCTCCTGGCCTTGACCACGGCATTGCGACCTGGCATACCAGCGACGGCTGAAGCCTGCCTTGGGACCGGGACCTGTCGGCGTAGAGCACCAAGCCCTCGTGAGGTTCGAAAGGAAGAACTAAGCTAAGACGGAATGAGCATCTCGCACTACTTCACGACAAGGATCATATTAACAAATAGAACCACATGCACCTTACAAGCCCCCACGGGGCGCGCTTTTCGATTCCTCGCAGGGAACAGAAGGAGCAGATCCTAAAGAGCGCTAACTACACGCGCCTCCGCGAGAGACGCCATCATCAACAGTGGGCCGTCAGGCACCGGCGCCAACCCCATCCAGATCAGAGGCGGCGGCGGCCTGCCGAGCCCGCCCTGCTCTGAGAGCGGCGCAGGCTCGGGGGCTCGTAGCTGTTGTCGCTCGTCTTCGGAGTCAAAGAGCTCGGCGGAGTCGCTGGATCCTCCGACGCCTCCGCCGCCTGAGGAGTTGCTGAGGGAGCGATCGGCGAGCCTGGTCCACGTCGCGGCAGGGCCCCGACCACCTCTCTCAGGGCAGCACACCAGCCGGCATCCTTCCGCGTCGAAGACCTTGAAGAGCATCATGGAAGCGCAGTCGAACTCCAGGTGGATCGCGAGGACGCCCCTCGTCCTGCAGACCCGGGCGATCTCGCCCCAGCCTCGAGTCATGAAGACCTTGCCCGGAGCAACGACCGCGACCTCCGCTTCGGTCGCGAGGGTGCTACAGCCGGCGTGGTGCAACCAGAGCTCCAAATATCCCCCCTGCAGCATCACGAAGGCGAAGGAGGGAGTAAGGCAGATCCAAGACTGAGGAGGCATGGTGGCGTGGAGCACAAATTCTCGGGAGGAGCCCTCGGCATGGACTCCAGGAGGGACAACGCACACCGCCGTGACCCGCCGACGCCGACGGTGGCGTCGTCCATGGCGCTCGGCGTCAACTCCTTCAGGGCCCTCAATGTGGGCGTACAAGGGCAGCGGGAACCCTGGCGGCGGCCGCTTGCACCAAGGCCTCGACACCTCCCACCGGGCGCCCTCATCTCGACGGCATAGGGCTAGCCGTTTCTTCGGCGAAAGCGGGTCGGGACCCTCTCGGGGAGCCTTTCCCTTCTCTTCCGCGGAGAACCGGCGGATCGGAGCCATTGCTGCAAAGTGGAGCAAGGACGGAGAAGAAGGAGAAGCAAGAAGAGATGGACTGGAAAGGCACGCGCCGTTCCATACTTATAGCCGGGGAAGGCCAACCGTCGACCTCCACGATCGCAGCTAATCATGACCTGCTTTGCATGGAGGGACTTGTCAATTCGTGCAGTTGCCGAGGTGTCATGGGGAAGCAGGGCCGTCCACGTCCAGTCAAACGCCACGCGGCGCCCAAGGCCGCAGGCTGTTAGGGCTCAGCGCGCCGCACTTGCCCCTTCGCTTCTCGCTCAGCCAAGTCTGTGCATGCCTTGGGCCCGGCTCTTGTCGGTGTTCGGGAACGGGGTACCCAGACTTGCTCGCTATGGCCTGCAGCGTGGCTCAAGGGGTGGCCCAGCGCGGCCCATCTTCATCAGCAAAGCTCAAGACCCTCACGAGGGGCCAAGCCTCGCGGGGCGGACGACAGGAGGCTTCCTCAGGCACGGCCTCGTCAGGCTGGCGCGCGAGGAGGCGGAGAGATCAAGGTAGGGTACCTCACGAGGTGCCCACGACGGAAGCCATGACGACCAAGGGCGCCAGGCGGGCGCCAGCCCGTGCAGTGTCCTCATTTCCTCTTTGGTGCAAAGGGGGCAAGCGCAAGAGCATCAAGCAAAGGCATCCGTTTCGGTGCAACAAGACCAAGACCGTCGCAACGACAGGAAGGAAGTCATCGTGGAGCCCAAGCCGGCGTCACCACCAGAGCCTTTGACAGGCGAGGACCAACTTTAGTCAGGATAAGTGTACTAGATGTTCCCCTTCAAAATGGCCAATTGTTTGTGCCCTTCCCGCTCAATATTTGGGAAGAGGCCCTGGGCCTCTGCCTATAAATAGGACTAGCCACCCACAGGGTAGAGGCATCTGAGAGAGATCCAGACATCTCGCCTCATCTTAGCTTGATGCACTCTGATCGAGAGCCTAGCCACAAGAACACCTCACCCTCGCGAGGCTGTTCTTCCTTGTACTGTTCATCATCAGCCCCTGAGGCAATCCACCACACCACTCACTGGAGTAGGGTGTTACACCACAATGGTGGCCCGAACCAGTATAAACCTTGTGTCTCTTGTGTTGTTCTTTTGGTAGTTTAGATCCTAGTGAGGCGACGTGGTGCAGGTAGGTAGGAGGCGAGATCTCCGTGCGCACCCCTGAGTTCGAACCTAGAGGGTCTGCCGGAACCCGAAATCCGACAATGGCCCACATCATGCACCGTGCCTTGGGCCGCAGGAAGACGGGCCAGGGTACCCAACAGTCCCATGGGCCCGACAGCTTGGAGCGTCATTTTCTTTTGTTTATATTTGCTTTTTGTTATTTATAATAACAAGCGAAGTAGCCCGCCCGATGCGCGGGCTAGAATTTTATGAAGTTCAATGATGAGAACATATTATTTATTTGTCTAAAGAAAATTATAAATAAATGTTACATCATTTAAATATATAAGATTTGTGAATATAGCTTTTTCTTAGGTTTCTTTTGTTTCTTATTGATACATAAATATGTGTTATTCGTATATCATTTTACCTCCTTATTATGTTGTTGTCTTCAATATTTTTTCTTTGCTTAGTCACAGAGTGTAAATTACATTTGTATCTCATTTTTCTCGCATTTTTATCATGTTGCTTTTTATAATGTATTCTTAAACATATATTTAATAGAATCATTGCTTTCGCGTGTAGGCATTGGTAAATTTTCTAATGATCTGCATGATTTACATATTTTTTATTGTTGAAAGTAGAGTGTTGTTTATTTAATGGGCCCTCAAGGTGGAGCTGGCTGTGGAAGAGCGGCGCGAGAAGGCCGCTAAAGAAGCCCGGGCCACCACTGAGGCCGAGCTGTCCTCACTTCATCAGCAGGTCGCGGGTGTCATGTCTGTCGTGGAGTGAGCATCGAATGAGGCAGGCCGCCGCCGAATGTTGCAGCGCGAGCATTCCTTCATGCTTGAGGACCTCAGGGTCAGGGCCGACCAGGCCTTGGACACTATCTGCGGCGAGAGCATCGCCCGCCCGTATGAAGCTGATGATGCTGACATCCTCCGCTTCTTCACCCAGGTCGTGACCTGCCTTGAAGCAGGGCCGCAAGGGCGTGCCAGCTTGTCGAAGAGAAGAGCCGAGACCTTCTTGGGCGCGCGTTCTCGCACGTCTTCATCTACCTTCTTAGCCTCAATCTGGACTTGGACTTCAACACCGCGATAGCACCCATGCCCGGGGTAACCCAGGGCGACCTGGCAAGCTAGCTGGACAACCTGATGAAGGAATTCGCCCTTGCCGATGATGTGGCTGCACTCGTGGCCGAAGAGGGCGGAGTTGATGGTGATGATGATGACGGCGACGCAGGCGGTAGCGCATCCCGCTAGGCTTCTATGTCCCTGCTTTCCTGCCAAGATTTCGGGTACGGCCCTGCGGGGCATGAAATCATTTTTTGGAGGGATCTCCCCTATAATGTATGAAACAATGATATGCCCTCTAAATTAATTTCAAAACATGCCGTCATGAGCTGGAGGGCTCTCGACTGGAGTAGTTGGCGGGGCTTATCTTTGTGTTCGTGGCCTTGGACGTGTTATTGAATCGCAGAGACGTACTTCCCCTGAGGCGATCCCTCCGGGGTCCCCGATCCGCGGAAGCTCAGGAGGGGCTTGTGAGAAATTAAGGCCTCCTGGTGTGCCTTCGCCTGGCACTGAGCTTCGTGGGAGTGTGGGGGGACGCCTGGGTGCTGAGTGCCCCTGAGGCACAAAGCCGGATGCCGGGCATGGTGCATGCCTGCTGGCTCGCTCGAGAGCGCCGCGCGAGGAGCTAAATGCCAAATCTTTAGCGAGGTGTGCGCACAGGCGGGCCTGTGGCAGTTGCGCCCTTGGCCCCGGGGAGGGGGCCCTGACGCTACCCAGGCTAGCTTAGATGCGCATGCCACACCCAGCCCCCGCTCGCGGGGTGCTTGGGGGGAGAGCAGCAGGCAGAAGTCGTGCCTCCCAAAACACAAATCGGAGAGCAGAGAAACACAACAAATCAAAAAATTTCCCCCTTTTGCTTTTAATAAGTGCACAAAACTCCAATTTTCATTCCAAAGGCAGCAAATCAAATTACAAAAGAGAGCAAAAAAGACAGTCGCGTCCGGCCCCTACACTAGTTTTCTCACCAGCGCGGAGCTCAGTACTTCCACTGGGCGTTGGCATAGTCATTGGGGGACAGTGTCAACTGCCAACACGGAGCATGGTTCTTCCACTTGGACGTGGGTGGGAGCCCCCGTGAGGCCCAAGGGAGGCGCTCAGGAGACTCTAGGGCGTGTACAGCCCCACTCACTATTACGTGAGACTGTCAGCGGCGGTGATTTGAGGGGCACTCCTTGCTCCTGGACAAGGACCCCGCCCTGCGCATGCCCCGACCACCGTTGGGGCGTCTGGAAACTAGGACAGGACCAAGGGGCAAGGGGCTACACGGGCGGTGGTCGTGCGACCGCATGCCCTCGACCGGGGGGAAGGGCTAGCCGGCGCCTTTCCCGGCAGAGGGCCCACTTCTGGATGGCGTGCGCCACCGTCGTGGCGGCGCCTTGTGCCACATAGCTTGGGGGAAGCTCTGGCGCCGGGCACCCCCTGCACCACCTCCCAGTGCGCCCTACCTGCCTGAGGCGGGGTCAGCGTGCGGAGGTGCACGGCCGTGGCGTGATTTACCTGTGATCCAAGATTAGCGCGATGTGCTCCAAAGATATTAGTTGTAATAATTGGCGGTTGCTGTCGAAGGTGTTGGCGGGTCGTTGAGTTGGCTCATAAGGGGTCCCACTCCACGCAGCCTTGGCGATCTTGACGTCCGAGCCGACGGGGGGAACGCGTACGGGCTTCTCCCTTGCTCGTACGGCGATCCCCCTAACGATGGCACAAAGGTACAAGGGACGATCATCCTGAGGTCAGCCCCCAGTCCTTCCGCTCTGTTGTCCACCACCTCGGATATCCTGCCTCGCCAGCCTAGGAGTGACTCTTCGCCATTGCCGCGGTGGAGGCTGCCTACCTCGGCTACTCCTTGGGGGGGCGCCTCTTGGGTCAGGTGAGCGGCGCCGCGCGCTGGGTTGCCTCCGCGGGGTCCTCCGGGCTCCTCCCGAGGGGACGAGCAAACGCAGCAGGGGCAGGCCTTGGACCCTGGAGGTGTCCTGAAGCCGGCATGATGCAGAAAGGCACTGTGCCCTCGCAGGCAGCATCGAGCAGCTCGGCGACATGGGAGAGCAAGGCTTCGCGGCCGCCTTCCGCCAACCTTCATGGCAGCAATTTGCGCGCCACGACGAGCGCGGCTCGCGTGTTCGCCTGCTCCCGACGAGCGTGCAGGGATGATGCCACGATGTAGGAGGACCACGCGGTGGCTCGGTTCCGACATTGAACAGGAGAAGCGAGAGCGGTCCACGCCGCCGGTGATGGTTGACGCCAGTATCCACGCCAGCCGCGGGGAGCATGGGGTGATGATGAACTCCGCGGCCGAGAGGCGCCACATGGGTGGTGCGAGCGGCCCAACGCTTAGCCCAAGCTTGGGGAACCTCCGCCATGGGCAAGACAGAACGGACGCGGGGCGGGGATAGAATAAGAGCTTCGACACGCCCCTACCTGGCGCGCCAAATGTCGGATTCAGGGCTCCGCAGACCGAAGAAAGATTCGAAGTCTGGAATGTGTGTGAAGAACTCAACCTCCTGGGGCCTAGCTCGATGAACTGGAAGGAAACAAGACACAACAGTTTACCCAGGTTCGGGCCACCTTGCGATGTAAAACCCTACTCCTGCTTTGTGGTGGATTAGCCTCGCGAGGAACTGAGGACGAACTAGTACCAGGGAAGAACAACCTCAAGAGGTCTGTTCTTGTGTGGGTGTGAGCTAGCGAGGTCTATCTCACTCTCCCGGATCTGGTCCTTCTCCTTCGGTGGTGGCTAAGCTATATTTATAGTGGCCTTGGTCCTCTTCCACCAAATGAAGGCCGGAAGGGAACCCAAAGTGGCCAATTTTGAAGGGGGACAAGTAGTACATCTTATCCCGATGAAAGGTGGTCTTCGCCTGCAAAGCTTCTTGTCGTGACGCGCGGTGGGCTCAGCGATGACATCTGTCCTGCCGTCCTGGCGGTCCTGGTCTTGTTGCATGGGAATGGAAACCTTTGGCTGATTCCTCGGGACCCCGCGCCTGCGCTTGCCTCGTTAGCACCAAAGAGGAAACCTGCTGCTTTACGCCCGCTGGTGCCCGCCTAGCCTTGGTCGTCATGGCTGACGTCACCTCAACCTCATGAGGTGAGCGCCTGCATAGGAACATCCGCTCCTCGGGAGCCAGCCTAGGGAGGCCGCTCCCTCCGGTGGTCTTGGCGTCGTCCGCCTCGCGAGGCTTGGCCCCTCGCGAGGGTCTTGTCTTGAAGGTGCTGAAGATGTGCCATATCAAGACGTCGATGGTGCCACACTGTGGGCCGCAGGCAGGCAAGTCAGGGTACCCTGGTTCCCAGAACACCAACAATTTTGAAATCAGCTGACATGTGCCATGAGTTCGTTGGCACCTTCAGGGCGGCCATCAAGAACCAGGGAGGCTCGGCGACTTACAGTTTCTCCTGCGGAAGGAAGGAGAGACTCTGTGGAATTACATGTAGAGGTTTAGTTGAGTCCACAAAAATATTCCAGACATCCACCCGGCAGATGTGATAGCTGCGTTCCAGTCCAACATGCGCAATCGACGAAACCGTTCCAAGATGAATGTTCGATTGCCCAAGACTGTGAAGGAGCCTTATAATTTAGTGGACAAGTGTGCTCGACTAGAGGAGGGTAGGAGGCTCCCAGGAGAAGAGGATGGATGGCATCGACATCGACTCGGAAGATGATTACGAGGCCACCAGTCAGAAGAAGAAGAGCAAGAAGCGCAATAAAAGGCGCAAGGATAAGGTAGTGATGACCTTTGAGGGGGGCATGCCTAGTACCGGCAAGAAGGCTAAGACTGAGGTACCCGGCAAGGAAGTTGCCGCGTGCACTGATTGCCGAGAAGCCGCAGCTATCAAGAAGGCTTGGAAAGGTGATGGGTCGTACTGCAAGATCCATCGGACCAAGGGCCACGATCTCCAGGAGTGTCATCAGGTTCAGCAGCAGAGGGCTGAATATGAGAAGCGTGATAAGGAAAAAGGTCAGAATGGCGCAAGCGGGAAGGGCCGAGGCGGCGGAGCAAGCCGCCCCGGCAAGGCTCCTAAGGATCAAGGAAAACAGAGGTCGTGATAAGGATGATTGCAATGATGATAGCAATGGAGGGGATGAAGAGGATACCAGCGAGTAGGAATTCCAGAAGGCCACTGACCACCTTTGCATTGACGAGGGTGCATCTCTGCACTCCTCTTACCGCCAACTTAAACAGTGGGCGTGTGAAGTCATTGTTGTGGAGCCAGCGGCAGATTCTCGAAGGCCGCTCAAGTGGTCCCACACGCCCATCATCTTTGACGAAGAGGACCACCCTGACCACGTCACTACGGTAGGGTGCTTGTCGTTGTTGGTCTCACCAACAATCCGCAACCTCAAAGTCACAAAGATGTTGGTTGATGGCGGGGCCGGGTTGAATCTGATTTCTCCAAAGGTCATCGGCAAACTTCAGATAGCAGAGGAAGAGCTCAAGGCCACGGGCACGTTTCAAGGAATCAACCCCGGCAGGAGTAGTCCTAAGGGGAAGATCACGTTGCCGATGACATTCAGGGGGGAGTTGAATTACCAGACCGAAAAGTTCGTGTTCGATTTGGTCGACCTCCCCCTGTCCAACAATGGAATCCTTGCTCACCCAGCCCTATCCAAATTCATGGCGGCATCCGACTACATCTACAACACCTTGAAGATGCCAGGGCCGATAGGCATCATTTCCATTCTATCAGACGAGAAGGATGCAATCATCTATGTGGACAAGATGTACCAGGAGGCATTCGCGGCAGAGGCCGCTTATGCTACTGTTCCCGCCAAGGAAAATTAAGGAAAGAAGGATTCTAACAAGGACACCAGCCAGGAATCCGGGAAGTGTACCTCTTCGGAGTACGCTGCAGCTGTCGATGACTTGCCGGAGTTCCAACAAAAATAATTCCAAGGCTGCTGCACTGTGACAGCCTGGTTTTTGCCTTCTTTTTTTTGGACTTTCATTTTCATTTTCTTTGGATTTGGAGTTTTGAATCAATTCAAATGGACTTGAACACTTGGGATTACCCTTGATTTTCACCCAAGTGACCCATCCACCTCTAACCCACTTTTCCTTCTCTGAAAACTCTCACCAAAGCCCATGGAATATTTTTCATAAATGAAAAATATTCATTTTCTTCCATGAAAATCACTTTAGAGAAGTGTGCTCCAAAGCAACCCCACTTTTGTTTGCCCAAAAAATTCTGAGAAAATTCCCAATTATTCTCTGAACCCTAGGGCATCTCCCTGAGCAAAAATATTGCATAACTTTTTGTAATATTTTTGCTACAGAAAATCATTTCAGTTCTGGACCAAATGACCAGTTTGAACAACAAGTATATTTTTGCTTGATCTATTGGGGCTGATCTTTTCTGAGCTTAAGTACCCTCCTAAGAGATCACTAAACACCAAAGCATAGCCCTTAATTATCAATAGATTTTTCTCATCAAAGCTCACAAGTATCTGTCCTTAAACTTGCCAGGAAGAGAGCTACTCCCATAGTGCACCTTTGACCCAGCCAACTATGCAAAATGACCAAAACCACTAAGGACTAGCTGCCAGACATAGTGTTTGCGCTTAGCTAAGCCTGATGCCAAAGTTCACACGGTTACCACGCGAGTCCAAGGTGTTTGGCATGCGGTCGACGCGCTCTGTGTGGCGCCAGCGCCTCTGTTGCACACGTACTCGCTGTCCCGACCGCCTGTCACGCCCAAGATGCGACCCTATCCTAAAGGAACTCGAAGGTCCCACCAAGGATAGAAGCGCATCTTGAAGACGCTTTTGCAAGGTGGATATCATTACATCAACATTACATAATAGTGGGGATACATCCAATACATACAATGACACATGAAAACAACAATACATCATATACAAGATCAACATCCGACTACGGATGAAACATAAACAGAAACTCAAACGACATCCACCCTGCTAGCCCATGTTGCCGACCTGGAACCTATTCCCTGGTCGAAGAAGAAGCAGAAGAAGAAATCCAAAACAAGCAAACATCACTCTCGCGTCATGATCATCGCAAAACATGTACCTGCAATTGGTGGTGTAGTAATCTGTGAGCCACGAGGACTCAGCAATCCCATTACCATGGGTATCAAGACTAGCAAAGATTAATGGGTAAGGAAGGGTTAAAGTGATGAGGTTGCAGCAGCGACTAAGCATGATATGGTGGCTAACATACACAAATAAGAGCGAGAAGAGAAGCAAATGGAACGGTCGTGAAGCTAGCAATGATCAAGAAGTGATCCTGAACTCCTACTTACGTCAATCATAACCCAAAACCGTGATCACTTCCCGGACTCCGCCGAAAAGAGACCATCACGGCTACACACGCTGTTGATGCATTTTAATTTGTATCTGGTATCAAGTTATCTACAACCGGACATTAACAAATTCCCATCTGCCACATAACCGCGGGCACGGCTCTTGAAAGTTCAAACCCTGCAGGGGTGTCCCAACTTAGCCCATGATAAGCTCTCGCGATCAACGAAGGATATTCCTTCTCCCGGGAAGACCCGATCAATCTCGGAATCCCGGTTTACAAGACATTTCGACAATGGTAAAACAAGACCAGCAAGACCGCCCGATGCGCCGACTATCCCGATAGGAGCTGCACATATCTCGTTCTTAGGGCAACACCGGATGAGACATGCTACGAGTAAAACCAGGCCTCGAGTTTCCCCGTGGTGGCCCCGCAGGCGGCTTGGTTCAGGCCAGCACTTAGAGAAGCACTGGCCCGGGGGGGCTAAAATAAAGATGACCCTCGGGTTGGCCGACCCAAGGGAAAGGTATAGGTGGTGGGATGGATCCCGAGAGAGTGGCGGCGGGGATGGGAGTGATGGGACAGGAAGCCTAGGTTTTAGGGATTGGACTAGGGTTGTCGACTATATATATACGAAACGGGAAATATTTTGATCCTTCGATCGCGATCGGGCGGTCCTGAGAAAATAGCTTAGGGGAGTCCAGCAAATAAACGCAAACGTTTTATAGATGTTAGGAGATGATCTGAATGCAACGGTGATGACTGGGTGATTCGGGTTCGGGGAAGGTTTCGGACGCACGCGAGGGGTCTTGAGCACTTTACAGAGAGACTCCGGTATAGGCAAGAGGGAAAAACGAAGAACAAGGTTGGTCTCGGAACGGTCAACAAAAGCAAGGGGGGACGCGGCAAATACGAGCGAATGCAAGTTTTAAAAACAATGACAGCAACGAGTGCCGATGCAATTCAAATGATGCGATGATGAAATACATGACATGAACAAAATGCAAAACAAAACACAAAACCCAACCACGAAGGAAATAATATATCGCATCTCCGGAAAAGGCAAGAGTTGGAGTGACGAATATGGAAAGTTGTATCCGGGGCGTTACAACACTCCACCGCTATGAGAGGATCTCGTCCCGAGATCTAGGATGGCATTGGAGAGAAACGGAAGAGGAAGAGAAGAGGTAAAACTAAGTTGCTTCTTCGACAAACGAGTGAAACCATGGACCTTGAGAGGTTAAGCAATTTAAAAGAAAGAGTACAACAGAGATGAACGAGATTGCAAACAATCCGGTATAAAAGAGGAACAAGGAGCATTACGAGAACTTGAAGGTTGCAAAGACATGAATCAAGAGTTTAATGGACAAGATAGAATTCGAAACCACTCCGGTTAAAACAAGATGAGAGAGGAAGAATGATATAATTTGGGCAGCACTCCGACTGAAAGAAAGAAGGAAAACTTGATAAGATGAAAAGAACTTGAAGAGATGACAAAACACTCCAGTTAAATGGTTAAGCAAGAAAAGAACACGATCCTCACAAAACGAGGTGATGGGTGAAGAGCACAACATCACAATGCCTCTGTAACGAAAGAATAGAAGTTAGATCGTTGGGATAAAGGGACGGAGAAGAAAATGCCAACTTCTGCCACAAATGAACTTGGAAAGCACCCTTGCAAAGAAGAATTGAACGGAGTTGTTGCAAAATCAACAACGAAAAGCACAAGCTTGTTGTGGGCTTACGGCAAACATCTCAAAATGATGAGGTGACAACCCGGCATTAACAGAAACAATTGATTGGTTGAGATCAATGAAGATAAGAGAAACTTCTTCACCGTGATGAGAAGGAGAAAATTGGATCATTGATAAGCACCACAAATAGCTACATTCCTTAGGGAAGGCTGTAGGTGAAATATAACCCAATATATCTCCAACAAAAAGATTGATTGGTTGAAAAGATCTCTTCAACGAAGAGAAAATGATGGATTTAAAATACCTCATTCTTGACAACATATGAATCATGAAACATGAAGGAAATTGTCAAGAGTGACATAACACCATCTCAAAAAAATAAGGTAGAAAGAATTGCACTTCGAAATGCAAGAAGAAGAATACTTGAACTCCCAAAACAAAACATGTTGCGCACCATGTTTATTTTGAAGTATGGCTTGACGGATCTTAGCTTTGAGAGAAATCTTGAAGAACAATTGAAGAATGAAAAGAATCCTTGACGAACCACCATGTAGAGCCTCCATGAAGAACTCCGGTAATAGAAGGATGATAAAAAAGAAAGAGAAGTTGAAAGCACAGGGTGAAGCCTTGCAATAATTTAGGTGGAGCTTCGTGACGAGATAATGCGGAAAACTTGGAACTCCAGAAAATAAAAGATGGAGCAACTCGAACCGAGAAATGTGACATGATGACAATGATGGAAAGAAGAAACTAGATCACTTGGATGAAACAATAATAAGAATTACGTTATGCGTATCCTTCACCAATTTAATTGATGATAAGCAACGGATTTGGTACACTAATTTTTCTTCTTGAGGGATTAAGGATAGAGATAGCGAAAACTTGAGAAGGTATTGATGGAACCACCGGTGGAATTTGGAAACAACGAATGAATTAATATGATAAGAGGGAAGTGAAATCTTGAACGAACCACCATAAGAATTGAAAATGAACGTAGCAAAGGCACAATTCACCGAGAAGAATTGGAGAAAAAGAAAACGAAGATACTTGAGAGGATTTAGATACATGAGAACGAAGAGATCATTAACTAATTAGAGGATATTTGAATGATTCACCGGTAAGATTTGGAGAACGGTAGCTACACGCTGATAATGAAGAATTATGACATGATGGCCTTCGGAGGAAAGAAATGGAAACAACTACGGATGGTAAGAAAAGAATTGTCACAATCGAAAACAATTATGAGAGGATGGCATCAAGCTTGAACTACGCATCTTTGGAAGAACAAGTAAGGATTTAAGAGGAACTCTTCTTCGGTCTTCACATGCTGAGAATGACGAGGAGAAACACCATCAAATTGTTGAGAAACTCCGGAAGGATTAAAAGAGGAAAGGTTGAGCCAAAGATGAAAAGAGTTTGAAAGCGACCTTGGATAAGGCATATGACTGATGAAAATTCATTCTTACGTCAAACTTTGAAATGAATTTGAGAATAGTTCCTGATAATTAGAGAGTTAGGTAAGATCCTGGGAAAAGACCTGTGGGTTAGGGCCCACTAAAAAGAAACACCGTTGGAAAAGATTGTTGAATGCGAAATGATGCACCGGAACGATTGAAAAATTGGAATGAGGTGACAACCTCGAATTAAATGGATGCAAACACGAATCTTCTGAGATGTCTTCAGCACTCCAGAATGATAGAGCGGCGAGAGGCGAATGAGCAAAGGGAAATATTTGAGCTGAGGGAAAGAATACGATCGACAACGAAAAAAACTTGAAATTGGATCCACCGGAAAGAAAATGCGATGAACAATGATGAACTCGACGAGACTTCACCGGATAAGTACATTGAAAGAAAAGAATGAAGAGACTTCACATGAATAAATGGATACTTGATTAAAATATATAAGTCTTTGAAGAAAAAGGGTGGGAGGGCGGGAAAACAAAGGAAACTTGGGATGGATGAAACAAACACCGGTGAGAAAACTTAGAGTTGATCTTGCGGATCTTGAAATGATCGGATCCATTTGAAGAGAAGCACGTCGGTTGGGAAAAGAATTAACATGACGACCTCGATGAATAAGAAGGATTAGTATTCACATAGCAATATGAGAACACCGTTTAGGAAAGGTATGGATTCGACATTTGACTTCGAAGCAACTCGAATACCACAAATAAAACAAAACAAATGATTTGGCTTGCGTAATAAGCGGAACAAATACATATGATAGAGATTTACCCAATCTCATATCATGCATCTGTCGGAAAGATATTCTAGGAGCTATTTGAATTCCCACCTATAAACTCCCGAAACTTTCTGGTTATGCAATCTGGTGTTGGGGATACAGGGGACACAAAATATATCACCCAAACTAACAATACCTAGATCCAAATTGTATCCATCCTTCAACACATAACCAAGAAAACTCTGGAAATCGTGTACCTCAACCTTCGAAAATCATCCGTTATACAAGCTATGGCAATACTCCCGAACTCCCCAGTACTGGGTGGTGTCGAGGTTATCTCACCAACAACTGCATAAAATAGATTTTCGATGTCGGCAAAACTTAGGTATTCCAGAACTGCAACGATAAAATTGTGACGACAACACCTTGGAGCTCAACTCCCCGGGACACTGCCACAACCCCTAAATGTCAGGAGGCACTAAGAACAATGCTCTCGTCACAAGACTATCGGAACGATCCCAAGATACCCGCGTGATCCTAAAAAAAATTCGTGAAATTTGAGGAGAGGAAAGACAAAACATCTACGTCAGGAGGCCTCACCAGAGCGACGAAGGGACTGAGGAGTAAAAAGAATCCTACTCTCCGATATATATAATCCTAAGACTCAAAATAGTTTTCTTCTAGACTCAACAATGGCCAACAAACAAGGGGGCTCCTATGGTCGGTCGAGGCTCGATACCAACTTGTCACGCCCAAGATGCGACCCTATCCTAAAGGAACTCGAAGGTCCCACCATGACGGCGCATCTTGAAGACGCTTTTGCAAGGTGGATATCATTACATCAACATTACATAATAGTGGGGATACATCCAATACATGCAATGACACATGAAAACAACAATACATCATATACAAGATCAACATCCGACTATGGATGAAACATAAACAGAAACTCAAACGACATCCACCCTGCTAGCCCAGGCTGCCGACCTGGAACCTATCCCCTGATCGAACAAGAAGCAGAAGAAGAAATCCAAAACAAGCAAACATCGCTCTTGCGTCATGATCATCGCAAAACCTGTACCTGCAAATGGTGGTGTAGTAATCTGTGAGCCACGAGGACTCAGCAATCCCATTACCATGGGTATCAAGACTAGCAAAGCTTAATGGGTAAGGAAGGGTTAAAGTGATGAGGTTGCAGCAGCGACTAAGCATGATATGGTGGCTAACATATGCAAATAAGAGCGAGAAGAGAAGCAAATGGAACGGTCGTGAAGCTAGCAATGATCAAGAAGTGATCCTGAACTCCTACTTACGTCAATCATAACCCAAAACTGTGTTCACTTCATGGACTCCGCCAAAAAGAGACCATCACGGCTACACACGCGGTTAATGCGTTTTAATTCGTATATGCTGTCAAGTTATCTACAACCGGACATTAACAAATTCCCATCTACCACATAACCGCGGGCACGGCTCTCGGAAGTTCAAACCCTGCAGGGGTGTCCCAACTTAGCCCATGATAAGCTCTTGCGATCAACGAAGGATATTCGTTCTCCCGGGAAGACCCGATCAGTCTTGGAATCCCGGTTTACAAGACATTTCGACAATGGTAAAACAAGACCAGCAAGACCGCCCGATGCGCCGACAATCCCGATAGGAGCTGCACATATCTCGTTCTCAGGGCAACACCGGATGAGACATGCTACGAGTAAAACCAGGCCTCGAGTTTCCCCGTGGTGGCCCCGCAGGCGGCTCGGTTCAGGCCAGCACTTAGAGAAGCACTGGCCCGGCGGGGCTAAAATAAAGATGAACCTCGGGTTGGCCGACCCAAGGGAAAGGTATAGGTTGTGGGATGGATCCCGAGAGAGTGGCGGCGGGGATGGGAGTGATGGGACAGGAAGCCTAGGTTTTAGGGATTTGACTAGGGTTGTCGACTATATATATACGAAAGGGGAAATAATTTGATCCTTCGATCGCGATCGGGCGGTCCTGAGAAAATAGCTTAGGGGAGTCCAGCAAATAAACGCAGACGTTTTATAGATGTTAGGAGATGATCTGAATGCAACGGTGATGACTGGGCGATTCGGGTTCGGGGAAGGTTTCGGACGCACGCGAGGGGTCTTAAGCACTTTACAGAGAGACTCCGGTTTAGGCAAGAGGGAAAAACGAAGAACAAGGTTGGTCTCGGAACGGTCAACAAAAGCAAGGGGGGACGCGGCAAATACGAGCGAATGCAAGTTTTAAAAACAATGACAGCAACGAGTGCCGATGCAATGCAAATGATGCGATGCTGAAATGCATGACATGAACAAAATGCAAAACAAAACACAAAACCCAACCATGAAGGAAATAATATATCGCATCTCCGGAAAAGGCAAGAGTTGGAGTTACGAATATGGAAAGTCATATCCGGGGCGTTACAGCCGCACCTTGCCAAACCGCGCCACCATCTTCGTTTGAACCCCCATAACTGCACCCTGGCGCTCCCCGACGCTGGAGCTCGCCGCAACGAGCACGGGCACGGCACGGCCAAGGCAACACTACGCCCGTGCCCCTGTGCTCGTCGGGTAGCACGCTCATGTGCTCGTCGTCACTCGTCTACAGCCTCCACAAGATCTCCGGCGTCTTCCCCTCTCTCACTAATGCCATTCGTCGCCGGGCGATGCTCCAGAGAGCTTCCCCGAGCTCTCGATTCCCGCCTCAGCCTCGCCTATGTATAACCCCCTCCCGAGCTCATTTCTCTCAGCTCCCACACTCAGCACATCTTCACGACCCCGTAAGAAGCCGCAGCCCGGCAGGGCAGGCCTCTGGCTGCCGTCACCGCCCCGAGCTCGCCGGTGATACCCATCCTCTGCCCCCTCCCTCTCCAGAGCCGCTCAAGCTCCACCAACCACTCCGGCGTGTTCGTGGTGGTTCATTGGTGCGAGTTGGTGCAGTTGGAGCTGCTGAACTGGCCCTGCCTCACCGGAATAGCCAACTCCGACGAGCCCCGCCCGCTGCCGCCGCTGGAGAGCTCTGTTCCGACCCCGTTCGGCCGCCCCTAGCCACGCTACTGGTATGGGCAGGTGCGTCTTGATATCCTCTCCCATCCTATCCCTTTGGATCTGGCCAAGGAGCCCTCCTCACTGGTGTGAGCTCCGGTGGAGCCTCACCGTGCTCTGTTTCCCTCTCTCTCCCCCTCCGACCTGACCAGCAGGGCCCGCTATCATCCACTCAGGCCACGGCCGAAGCGGTATGAGTGATGGCGCCCAGGTGGTTTACGCCTTCGACGTCACCCCCTGGTTTTTATTTTTAATTCAAATTTAGTTCAAATTTGACCAGAACTTTGACCAACTATAACTCATATTCTACAAGTCCAAATGAGTTGATTCTTTTTGCATTCTGTTCTTACCGGAAAATCCTAGCAGCACACCCAAGATGGGATTTTTCCTTGCTGCCTGGAATTTCTTTTAATTTTCAGAAGTGTTCTTCATATTTTCTTTTTGTCATTTGAATTATTTCAGAAGATGAAGCTTATCTAGAAGGCATCCAGGAGGAGTGTGAAGCCCCTCTGCACTAAGGCAAGCCAAAACAACATTATCATGGTGTCTTTGCAATATTCATGATTTTCTACTTGAATTTATATGTTATTCATCGCATATAGTATTAAAATAAATAATGCTTGTGTTATTTAGTTTGTCATGATCAAAATGCTTAGTTAACAGAAGAGAATGCTTGAACTAGTGAGAGGTAGTTTGAGCAGATGATCTAAGTAAATTTGTTATTACTATGGTGATATGATTATCGGTATTATTTTCCTATATACATGCTAAGATAATTTTTATTTGATTAATGTCAACTAAAGTGATGAGGATGAATAACAAGTAGGAAAGGACCAGAAGTGTTGAGAGTTAAGTTTGTGCAAGTAGAACGTTGAATGAAGTTGATCTGCTATGATATGTGATGCAAGGTATATGGTTGCATAAGCATGGCATATATTAACTCGATCATTTTATTTCAAGTTAAACCTGATGATAATTGAACTTGAACATAAAGTTGGTCAGTCATGGTGCCACTGAATCAGGCTGCAACCACATTTGCCTTTATGGGGAGGCCGTTAGTCGTCCCTTGTGATGCCTTTTGTCGGTGCCTCCAACAAAGGAAGGTTATGGGCATGCGTTACCCTGGCCCGGCAAGCATACATAATCTTGTGGACCCGTTGTTTTTATGGTACCGTGTCCCCGTTTGGGACTGTTTATTTGCCCCGACTATGGTAGTTTTTCCTTTGGTAGGCTGGGTCACCCAGGACTAAGCCCGGTGGGGAGTTGGTCGGAGTGGCCGTAAGAGTGTCATGGCAATGGGAGAGTTATGTCGAAATGCCGTTGGTCCACCCGAATGGGAGTGTGAGGCCATGGGTTCCGTGGTGTGGGTAAACTGCGCTACCTCTGTAGAGTGTATTAATCTATCGATAGTCACGTCGGCGGATAAGGTGCTATTCATAAGTAATTCACACCATGGACCAATTGTTAATAATAAATCTTGCACACTAATTTAATTGCATTGCACTATTTGGATCATGATGGGGTCAGTGAGACTGGCCGTTGTGGAATCACTTGTGATCCGGAAGTGATCACGGTTTGGTTACGAGATAACCAGTTGGACCAAGTATGGTTCCGTTCATGCTTCGTCATGAGCATTGTTCGGTCGTGAGGCGGCCTGTTGGTAAGAAAGTCCGATTTACTCGATGCACAAGTTTGGTTTCACTGCATGAGTAACATGATGTTGTTTGCATTTATCTTGATTAAATGTCATGATATTGTTTGTCATTCTGGTTATGTTTGTTGTGAGCTTGCAAGTACATTCAATGTACTGACTTGGGATATTGTTTGCATTTAACTTGATTAAATTTCATGATATTGCTTGTCATTCTGGTTATGTTTGCTGTGAGCTTGCAAGTACATTCAATGTACTGACTTGGCGTGTTATGCCAGATTTCAGGAAAGTCTAACCGGATCGGAGTGCTTCCGTGTCTAGACCGTGTCCACATCGGTGTCCCTGTGCTATGGAGTCCCGCTACGTCATTGTTTCGCTGCCGTGTAGATATCATGCTCGAGGCCCTTTTGTGTTCACTAAATAATGTACATATTGTTCAGCCGCACCAAGTGTGCCGCTTGGCCTCGCAACTTGATGAAATGTCACACTTTGTTTCCGCTAGTTCAATAAAGCAGTGATTCCTATACCAAGATGTTGTCTGTTGCCAGAAGACATGATCCCTGGGTTGGCAATGCAAGGTAAATCGGTCGCTCTGAGCCGGGGTGCCACAACGCTTGGTATCAGAGCCGTGCTGACTTTAGGACATGCTAGACTACCGACATGTTAGCTGGACGTTAGTTAGAGTAAAAGTTGAGTGATGGTAGTGTTTAGAGATGATTGTTGCATTGCATGCACTAGTTATATTTTTATTTCGAACCCACTAATGGTTGTGAGTGTAGAAGGCTCCGGTGCCATATCCGTGTCAGTTGCAGCTGATGTCGTACAGCTCACCCCATCTTCTTTGTAGTGTGTGGCTTCGACTGTACCCTCACGCTGACAAACCAACATATCAGGTATACCGGGAGCGTCGAGCCGACTCTGTGTATGAGTATCACGCAGTGGTTACTCTGCGCACCAGTTCGTTAATAGGCTCTTACACTCGTACCTCACGGAGCAGTTATGCATCCACTGCCGCTCAGTCCGTCCAGTATGCTACATGCAAGATTCTTGTTCAGTTATGCTATACATAGGCTCAGATGCAGAACCACCCAGGTTTTCGTTTCTACCCATCTTTGCACGATGATGGTCGTGTTTGCTTTCATTCCATTGACCCGGTGTCTTTTAGTGACATTAGCCACCTTTCTCGATATATCACTGCTAGTTATCTTCTGATTCACGAGTTGGCTCGAGAGCTGAATCTTGCTTGTTCTGCTTTAGCCGCCGCTAGATCCTACCCTACTCCACCTTCTATGGGATTTACTCCTTATATTGTGCCCAACTCTAGCTCGCCTATTTCTCCGGTTACTCCACCGAGTAGCTCAGTCACCTCGATAGTGAACCCACACAGCGCTCCTGCTGAGTGGGCGTCTCTTCACGCTACCCCCGGAGCTCCCATGATCACTTCTCATCCCTCCCCTACCCTTGAGGGAGAGCCCTCGAGGCAGCGTCGTCGTGTTACCTTTAACCCGGAGGTCCCGGTTGGCATCGTCAGTTCAGGATTTGGGTCTAACTCAGGAGAGGATCCGGCAGCACCGGCAGAGTCTTAGAGCGTATGAGTATCTGCGGTGGTCATGTACGGATGTAGTAGTATGAGCCATGATTTATCGTTGCATGTATGCTAGTAGTCGCACCAGTCATGATGTTTATGTTTCATGTATGAGTCTATGTATAATTATATTGGGACTTTTTATTCTATCGTTGTGTTTCTTGGTTTCTTCGTTTCGCTCTTTCGGGTTTGTCACTGTCTTTTCTTCCCACGTTTGGATGTTTCTCAGTGCGGTTGCTCTTATTGGGAAAAATAAACAGTAGGATGACACGGCGAGGTAGCAGCATGCAGGGCTGGTGAGGATGTCCCTGTTCGTCGCTCAGCAAGGCAGGCAGGGCACTCCCCCGAGCCGTATCCGCAGCCACCGCCTCCACTGCCAAATCCACCCTCCACTTAACAAATTATGTGCATGTTTGAGGAAAGACGGAACAATGTTCGGATTGAGCTGTTAAACGTGTGCAATCTATGGTTGGACATAAGGGAATCAAAATGGCCATCACTCCAAGTTGTCAAATTTTCAAAGGACTAAGCCTCCCAGTTTCATTCAAGTGGTTGACCCTTTGGAAGCAGACGATTGGCTACGAACCATTGAGAAGAAACTTGAAATTGCTCGCACTGAAGAAGCCGACAAGGTTCCATTCTCTACCCACTATCTTGAAGGAGTCACTGCTATATGGTGGGATAATGCTAAAGCTCTGTGGCCCGCGGGAGAAGAAATTACATGGACTAATTTCAAGGACCAATTTCTCAAGTATCATATTCCTGCTGGTATCATGAAGGTCAAGCAACGCGAATTTCTTGGTATCACTCAAGGCAGTCTGTCAGTAAGTGAATATTTGCACAAGTTCAACCATCTGGCGTGTTATTCCCTTTATGATGTGGCCACGAAAGAAAGGAAGGTTGAAAGGTTCCTTGCAGGATTAAATCAACACCTCCGGAGTGCTCTCTGCATGCTCGACTTTCCAGATTTTCAGTCTCTCGTAAATAAGGCCCTCATCGCAGAAAGAGAATACAAGCCTGTGCAAGACAACCGACCCACAAACAATGACAACAAGCGTAAATTTGAGCCAAAGAAGGATGGACATCCCATACAGAAGGACCGTACCTGGCAACAGACTCAAGTGGACTACAAACCCAATTGGCAGCAGAATGTGAACAAGATCACTACTCAATTCAAGATGTCGTGACTAGTCCAGTACACAATGAGCGCCAGCACAACAACGCCTACTTTAGTTGTGGACAAACCGGACACTATGCCAGGAAGTGTCCCAAGAAGTCAAATGCCCCGTTTTGGCCGCAAGTCAATCACATGGGGCCTTATCATACCCAGCGGATCATCCAAGGGCAAGATATCACCTCTCCGCAGACGAGGCTCAGGAAAACCCTGAAGTCGTCATTGGTATGTTTTTTATTTCTCGATGTTTCGTTGCCCAAAACAAATTTCCTTGCTCGCTTTTGGGAAAAAGTATGCTGGTTCAACCCCCGGGATATGTACTCAAAAGCAATTCGGTATGCCGGAATTTGTAAATTGATATTAAGGGGGTCCGATTTCCAACCGCTTTGATAGTCATTGAGTCTGCCAAGTTGGATATAATTTTGGGAATGAACTGGTTGACTCAATATCAAGTATGCATAAACTGTGCGATCCGAGAAGTCACCCTTCAAGTCAAGGGCAGACTACAAAGCTCTATGCACACAGATGTATACCCAAGAAAGAAATGGACTTCACTACAGTAGCCGAAGGATTGGATCTGATTCCTGTGGCAGTGAATTTCCCGATGTATTTCCTGAGGAATTACCCGGAATGCCTACAGATAGAGAGCTTGATTTTGCAATTGATATTGTGCCCATAAACGCACCGCTATACAAGAAGTATTATCGAATGCCTTCGTCAAAATTAGTGGATTTAAAGAAATAGCTTGATGAGATGCTGCAGAAAGGATATATTGCCCAAGTTTGTCACCCTGGGGATCACCTGCAATATTTGTAGACAAGAAAGACGGTGGTCTCAGAATGTGCATTGACTATCGTCAGTTGAACATGTCACAATCAAGAACAAATACCCACTACCAAGGATTGATGACTTGTTCGATCAGCTCAGTGGTGCAAAAGTATTTTCCAAGGTTCATTTAAGGACCGGATACCATCAACTAAAAATCAATAAGGAAGATATTCCTAAGACCGCGTTCACTACCCGGTATGGTCTCTATGAATATACTGTGATGTCTTTCCGACTAAGAAATGCCCCTGCCTTTTTCATGCATATAATGAATAAGGTGTTCATGGAATTCTTGGATAAGTTTGTGGTGGTTTTCATCGATGATATTCTCATATACTCCAAGAGTAAGGAAGAACACGCGGAACACCTCTGATCATTCTTACAGAGGCTCCGTGACCATCAGCTCTATGCAAAATTCAGCAAGTGTGAGTTTTGGCTCAAACAAGTCGGATTTCTGGGGCATGTTGTTTCAGTAGAAGGTATCGCAGTGGATATTAGCAAAGTGAAAGATGTGCTTGATTGGGAAGCACCCACGACAGTATCCCGAATCCGGAGTTTTCTTGGATTAGCCGGATATTATTGCCGGTTCATCGAAGGATTATCCAAATTTGCCAAGCCCATGACAGAACTCCTTAAGAAAGATAAGAAGTTTGAATGGACTGAGGATTGCAAGCAGAGCTTTAACGAGCTAAAAACCAGATTGGCATCAGCACCAGTACTGACTCCCCCAGACATTTACTGCAGCTTTGATGTGTATTGCGATGCATCCAGACAGGGCATTGTGTGTGTACTTATGCAAGACGGCAAGGTGGTACTTACGCATCTCGCCAACTACGACCTCATGAAGGAAACTATCCTACACATGATTTGGAACTGGCTGCTTTTGTGCACTATCTAAAGATTTGGAGACATTACCTCATTGGAAAGAGATGTCAAATATTTACTGACCACAAGAGTCTCAAATATATATTCACACAGCCAGACTTAAACCTTCAACAACGAAGATGGCTCGAGTTGGTCAAAGACTACGAGTTGGAAATAAATTACCATCCAGGAAAGGCCAACGTAGTTGCTGATGCCCTCAGTCGTCAGCCTGCCAACTTGAATGCCATGATGGAGTCTTTGCCTTTAGAATTCCAGCAGGAGATCCCTCAGCTTAACTTAGTAATTATAAATGCCGGCCTTGCGAATATTTTGGAAGTAACTCCTACGCTAGAAGAGTCTGCAAGTATATATCAAAAATCTGCAAGAAGACAAGACTCGGGATTTCTCAAGAGACGCAGTGGGTACACTCCGGTTCCGAGGAAGGACATGCGTACCTAAGCAAGCAGAATTGAGGAAGAAAATTTTGGCAGAAGCACACAAATCCTCATATTCAATACACCCAAGCGGCACTAAAATGTACGGAGACCTTCTACAGGTATTTTGGTGGGATGGAATGACAAGAGACATCGCATATTTTGTCGCTTGTTGCGACATCTGCAACAAAGTAAAGACGGAACACCAAAAACCCGCCGGACTTCTCCAACCTCTACCCGTCTAGCAATGGAAATGGGACGATGTCTGCATGGACTTTATCACCGGTCTACCCAAGACTCACAGAGGCAAAGATGCTATATGGGTCATAGTGGACACGCTGACTAAAGTGGCTCACTTTATTCCCATCTGCACCACCTTTCGCGCTGATCAGCTTGTGCAATTATATGTATCCCGGATTGTCAGTTTGCATGGAGTGCCAAAAACAATCACTTCGGACCGAGGTTCATTGTTTACATCTACATTTTGGTCTTGAATCAATCAAGCTTTGGGGACTGCTCTCAAATATAGCACCGCCTATCATCCACAGACAGACGGTCAGACTGAGCGGGTAGATCAAATCCTTGACGACATGCTTCGAGCATGTGCCTTAGCCCATGGACCCAAATGGGAAGATTGTCTGCCCTATGTGGAATTCTCATACAACAACTGTTTCCAATCCAGCTTGAAAATGTCTCCCTTTGAAGCTTTATACGGCCATAAGTGCCGCACTCCATTAAATTGGTCCCAAACCAGAGACAGTCGTATCTTCGGTACTGATCTGATATTGGAGCCAGAGAAACAAGTAAAGGAAATTTGAGATAGACTACAACTAGCTAATAATGACAAGAGTTATTATGATGCCAAACATTGGCAAGTCAGTTTTGAACCCGGTGAACACGTGTACCTCAGGGTCACACCCATGAAAGGAGTCAAGAGATTTCAGACCCGAGGCAAATTAGCACCAAGGTATATTGGTCCGTTACCTGTAACATCCCAAAATTCTAAATTTTGGAATGTTATATTAGATAAATAACTATGCTTGTTGTCTGATGGTTTGTTTGAATTGAATGAGTGAAATTGAGTGGAATTTGAAACTTTTGAAAGTTGAATGAGAGGGAATGAAATGACTTTCCCAAACTTTCCCTTTGCCCTTTTTGGATCTCAATAAATTCAAGTTCATTCCAACACCAAACCCTAGAGTGAAGATGACATGACTTCTTCCATTTGGAATGAAGAGGGTTTTGGAAAAATTTGAATTTCAACTGAAAATAATTCAAATTCAAGGCTTTATGCAACTCTATGATTTTCATGAGAGAAGATAAAATGACTTCTTCAATTATATGAAATATGAGTTGGAGGTTAAAAAGAATCAAATTTAAAGTCATTCGAAAGTATCTTGAAAACCCTTTTCAAATTTGAGTTTTATTTGAATTTTGAAAAAAATGAATTTTTATAAAGTTTGGCTTTTGCCCCTGGGAAAATGTTCAAATGATAGAGAATATTCCCCTGATCATTTTGGTATATATATGTCCTATATAAAATAATTATAGTTTATATATTATATCTGTTTTTGTTTTTAAAAAAAACTAGAAAAAGAAAAAATGCCC
This sequence comes from Aegilops bicornis, assembly GCA_021605145.1. Classification (NCBI taxonomy): domain Eukaryota; kingdom Viridiplantae; phylum Streptophyta; class Magnoliopsida; order Poales; family Poaceae; genus Aegilops; species Aegilops bicornis. Next base: position 332,029,865 of record CM038672.1, on the reverse strand, counting down.
AGGCACCAGCCAGGCCGATCGCCCAGCCAAGACTGGGCAGCCCACCCAACCGCGCCCAGCCAGGCGGCCCACCAGCGGCCGAGCCCGGCCAATGAGCCAGCCCGCACCCGCCTCACGCCGAAACCCTCCGGTCGGCCAACCGACCGAACCCGCTCCCTCTCCCTCGGACGGTGGGCCCCACCTCCTCTCCCCCCTCGGTCAAGACGAGCGCCGCCGCCACGGAGATCCCGTGATCTTCGGATCCACCCGATCCCTCCCGATTCGCTCCCGCGCCGTCGCCGCCCCGCCCTATAAATGCCCTCCCTCACCCCATTCTCCCTCACCCCATTCTCCCCTCGCCTCTCGCTGACCTCTCCCTCTCCCGCAAGGCCTCGCTGAGCCCGAGAGCGCCGCCGCCGCCATTGCCACCGTCCCGACTCCACCCGGCCACCCCGAGCTCGACCGACCCCTCCCCCGGACTCCCCTCGCCGCGCTGCACCCACCGGAGACCTCCGCCGACGCCCCCGACCACCGGAGTCGCCGGAACCATCGACGCCCGAGCCTCCGCCGCCGTCGCCGACCGGTAAGTCGCCGGACCCCCTCCTTGCCGTTAGATCCGATGCGTACGGTTAGGATTAGAACCCCCCGAAGGGGTATGTTCTTTTAAATAAAACCGGTTCGGTCCGGTTTAGTTTAGTCCGGTTTATTCTTAGTTAGGGTCTTTATTTTTAATCGGCCCGATTCGTTTAAACACTAGGGCGTAGTTTGGTTATTTAACGCCGAAGCGTTAGTTAGGCCCATTAGGCCATTTTTCTTTATTTTCGTTTTTCTGTTTTAAGAGAATAGTTCCAGATTTGAAAAATTCATAACTTTTATTTTACTTAATATTTTTAAATGATTCTTTTTTTGTTGGTTTGCAAATTTCATATAGTTTCTGTAGAAAATATAATTAGCTATGTTAAAATTATTTAGAATTGCTTTATTTTAATTTTAGTCAGAATAGTAAATCTGCTATAAAATGAGTTAGGAAAATTATTTTTATATGATTCTTTTTGTCCCAACTTAGTTTTGTCATTGCCAAACCGTAGGAATTAATTTGGGCATTTTAGGATTAATAAAAAATTAGTTTTAATCAGAATCATGATATTCTTAATTAATTAACGAGCTACGGTTTTCCTATTATTTTAATTAGCAAATAAATTTATTTTTCACATGGGATTGATTATTCTAGGATAGTTTCTGTCACTTTATAGCATGAACTTTTATTTATAATAAATAAAACTTTTATTTTATTTTTCTTACTAGTATTTGCTTTAGGCCTAATAGGAGTTTTATAATAGCTTTTAAGGTGATTCTTTTTGCTCCTAGTTGCGTGATGAACTCTTTTCTGTTAAGTTAGCATAAAACCATGCTTAGGTTCTGTTAAGAAAAAAAATTGTAGTGCAAAACTATTTTTAATTGTTGCTTGATGTAGGAAAACCTTGAATTGTTTTCTCCGAGTTTTTCTTTGGTAGTTTTGTTGTGTAGTTTTCCTTTGTTTTTATTTGGTGTTCCTTGATTTGCATTTTTATTTGTTGATTTTATTATGAGTGTTAGAATTGTTTGCTAGGATGTTTGCTTATATGAATGCTATGACTATATAGATTTTCAACGGAGTGACGAATAGTTCTACCAAGTCATTATTCGAGAGTGTTGCTATCTTCATCAACTTACCAGGCAAGTTCACTTTGACCATGCTTTCATACCTATGTTTTTTATCGCATTTAGTGGCATCTTTGCAACAACCCCTCAGTAGTGTTATTGAATCCTTGTAGTTGAGTAGTATGCATGAGGTAGGAACCCATCTCCCTGTTACCAAGCCCGGGACGATATTTTATTTTAATGCTACGCTATAGTAGACGGGTTTGGTATGAGTGCTCGAGAGTGGTGTGAAGAAGGAGGACTCTACGTCAATGACGACAACTCCATGATGGAATCTGCAAGGACTGCATCTTCAAGACCTCAAGACTTCAAGACTCGAGACAAGAATTCAATACACACTCTTGGGTGAAGGGCGGTTGACGGCACCTGGAGAAACCAGTGGTTGGCGGGATGCATGGAGAAGCGCCATGACATCTTGCGGAAAGCTTCACCCAGACTCAAAGAGACGGAAGAATACTTCATGCCCGAAAAGCTTACCGTGCAACCGCAAGTCAATATGGGCTCTGGCTTGGTTGACCTTAGTTGTGACTCTGGCTGGGACGGTGCTAGCGTATGTAGAACTACGGTAGGATGGGATGAGCACCGGACTGGTCGAGGAACTCTTCGAAGACCATGTTTCGGTCATCTTGTTCTCAAACACCCTGAAGTGCGAGAACGTAAAGAGAGGGATCGAATCTTGTGGGTAAAGTGTACAAACCTCTGCAGAGGGTTATAAACCTAATCGATTAGCCGTGTCCCCGGTTACGGACAATTTGAGCATTTGGCTTGGATCTATCTCGGAACTCTCAACACCGGATTGATAACTTAATTGTGGGCAACTTATGATGATTTTGGGCTATGAGACATCGGTTGGCGGAACCATGTCATGATAGGAAATTCCATAGTACGGACTTCATTTATTCCTTTGATGTAGGGAAAATAAAACCAGCTTTTACGCAAACAAAACTCGGAATCTGAGCCATAAAGCCATATTGCATATAGTATAGTTTTATCATCTGTTTTCTCATATTGTGATCTTGCCGGTACATTCAATGTACTGACCTACACGGCTGCAACGTATCATGTTGCAGATATTTCCTCAACGAGTAAGAGTTACGATACAGGGTTACGGTCTACACTCAACCTGCCGATGGCGTTGATGGGACTCCACACCCGACTATTTGTTTCCGCTGTGACTTATGAGGTATATATATATCAGTTTTACGTTAATTATACATGTGATTGCACTTTGATATATACATTGATGTACTGTGTGTGCCAAGATACTGATCCGAGGATGGCATGTATACATAGAGGCTTGACCGTCTGAGGTCGGGTCGCTACAGAGATGGTATCAGAGCACATGTTGGCTGTAGGACGTGACCCTAGAAAATGACTTAGTAATATGAAGACCCCAATAGGAATGACCTTTGTTTTGTACTACTCTCGTAACACCTGATTTCTTGTACTGAACCTTCCTTATTTCAAACTATAGATGGAGAGCTACATTCTGAACAAAAGAGAACACTACGAGAAGGTTCTTGGAGGCCCCTTCCTTGTGGAGCTAGTCAGTCTGCTGAAGTTACCGATACCTGAGATCAAGGCAACTAAGAGGACGTCTAGATCATGGGGAGTCAAGACCCAGGTTTTTGGCCGTAAAGAAGACCCCAAGACTGCAGACATCCGCTTCGGCACTATAAATGGTGACTGTGATATGGGCATCAACACTATCGTCCATGATGCTATTGCACGCTTATGCTATCGTCATCGTGCTGCACTAAACCCACACTTCTTTGGAAGGATTGGATGGCAGAAGTTTGATGGAGCAACTATTGCCTTGACGGAAGTGCAAAAGATGAAGTTCTCCCACCGTTAGTATACAATCAGGATCTAGAACAATACATCAAGAATCTTCGATGGACCTCCGGAAGCCCTGTTTGACAATAAAGCACTACGAGAAGAGGTCAAGATTCGTGAGGTCAAGGTAAACAAGCTGGAGGAGGAGAACCTCGAGATCTCGAGAATGCGCCAGAACTGAAAAGCAGCAGGACCATGTCTCATGCCAAGGACGTTGAAATCCGTAGCTCAAGGAACAACTTCAGGACCTACAGGTCGTCACAAGAAACTCAGCGTCGACAGGAAAATCTAGCGTAAAAAGCTGGAGGAGATCAAGTCCACACGTAAGAAGCCCCGGTGGGGACAATGATCAAGTTCCTAATAAATTAGCTTAGTAGTATCCCACCATGAGAGAAATAAAGATGAACGCCTTCTCGATTTAAGTATCTGACCATACCAATTTATGTGGGTGGCGATACTGTAGAATTGATTGAATAAATGAATGCTTGGTTGCTATTATTTTTGTGTGTTTATTGAATGGTTGATAGATGCGATATTCGTAGGCTTGTATTTATTTTAACCATGAGAGACGTAAGTTACGGAAGAATGGTAGAAGGCCTTCATATGGGAAAAGCATCAAAAATTGGAAACTCCCGAGCATTGGAGACCTGAAGAAATGAGGACTTAGAAACGAAACCATAGTAGAACGGCCCATTACAAACGGTACTTTTGAGCTAGGATTCTTTTTGTTGATGGGTGGAATTTGCTTTCTCTTTCTATCTCAACTGCACCCGAAATCCTGAACCCATGGACAATCGAACACCAAACTTTTCTGGAGACAATTGCAATTTCCCCATGGAGATACATTCCTTGTTCTGAGCACCCCTCTTATCCTACACATGCAGATGACAACCCTTTATGAGTCTTTCCTTAAGGGCCCTGAAACGATCATGACCCTGACGAGTGATCATGATTACCCGAAGATCCTGAAGGACATGATGAAGCATATTCACCTTGAAGGAGATGCAGTCTACAAAGGCTACCCCTTCATGCAAAAGGGAGTGGAACTTTGGTATGTGGAGGTACACCTCCACCGGTCGAAAGGAGTTTGCCCAAAGATGATGGGGCAGTACTTTTTCATCTCACGTGTGCCACAAGCAATTTTCTTCGATGTTGTTCGTGAAGCAGCCATGGAAGCCATACGCCAGATCGTAGAAATACTTGAAGCAAGACTCCGTTATACTCGGGAATACCTCGGTAGAAGTGCATGCAGAGATGATGGAGGTGAAGCTCAAGGCCACCACTATGAAACAGAAGATTGAAGATTTCAAGGCGCATGTCGCACAATTCCAGCGGGACTAAAGAATCCTCGAGGAGGATAAATAAATAAAGTTGGAAGTAATGTCTGACTATACCGAACCATGTGGGTGGCAGCATTTGTAACAAAGTACTTTTTGGAAGAATGGATTTACGAAAAATGATTAAGGATGTAATGAAAGATTGATATGAAAATAATGAGATTTATGGATAAACTTGTGCATTTCTTTTGGTCGTAGTACTCCGTAAAGCCACAGGATCAAGGAAGAAAGAAATGTGTTATTCGTGACGGTCCATAGAAGGAAGCTGGACAAAATAAGTTGGAGTTTTGTATGATCATCACCACAAGGGTATGAAGGAAGAAGTACTACTGGATTTAAAGGAGGTGTAATATGGAACAAGAGAGTTACTCCAAGGATGAGTTAAACTGCACTAGTGTTGAAGTGGGCCATAACCCACAGGCCCAGGAGTTAATAAGAAGCAAGCACACTCTTGCTGTAGGAGCATATTCCGGAAGAAAACTCCGAGTTTAATCATCCGATATTTTTAGGAGGATACGAAAACCCGAGGATTGTGAAGAAAGATAGATGTCTTGTTCAGCTTGCAGAAACCATGGATTTATACGAACTTGGTTCGAGAACAAGAGAAATTCTGCAATGCTTGTGAGTATGCCCAAGTGTTAGAATATGTGATTCACTGTTTACGTATGTGGTAATGATTCAAGTACGGGATGGATTGGCCACCATACCGTACACTTCTATCATGAACTCTCATATGTAGATGGAAAATCGTAGAGCCTTGAAAACCATAGAAGAGTGTCGACACGTCAAGCCATAAAACCATAGAATGGTAGGACGATGGAACCCCTTTACAGGCAACCGTTGCCAACCGTAGGTTATACGGTGAAGTTCAACCCAGACCCATTTTCTGCAGGAGAAACCATTAATGGTAGAACACCATGAGTGTTTCGATAGTTGTCTAGAATGGACACAGACCTATCAGCTAAGAAGATCCAGTCTTGGACGAACTTCAACTTTGACGAACCGACCCAAGATTTTGAGGAAAACTCTATGCTTCTGACAGAAGAGCGCTAATGAAGGAGCCATGTAAGATATGTGAAGAGACATACATTGTCGGCACTCCAGAGGAAGTATCTGAGTTTATTGGAACCGTAACCTTGTTTTTAAGTGTGGTAGCACCCCTGACCTTTCCGACCAAAATAATTACTAGAAGACCCCCAACCCCTAACCTTTTCTTGCTAGCCCCTTCGAATCTCGAGGACGAGATTCATTTTAAGTGTGGTAGGTTTGTAACATCCCAAAATTCTAAATTTTGGAATGTTATATTAGATAAATAACTATGCTTGTTATCTGATGGTTTGTTTGAATTGAATGAGTGAAATTGAGTGGAATTTGAAACTTTTGAAAGTTGAATGAGAGGGAATGAAATGACTTTCCCAAACTTTCCCCTTTGCCCTTTTTGGATCTCAATAAATTCAAGTTCATTCCAACACCAAACCCTAGAGTGAAGATGACATGACTTCTTCCATTTGGAATGAAGAGGGTTTTGGAAAAATTTGAATTTCAACTGAAAATAATTCAAATTCAAAGCTTTATGCAACTCTATGATTTTCATGAGAGAAGATAAAATGACTTCTTCAATTATATGAAATATGAGTTGGAGGTTAAAAAGAATCCAATTTAAAGTCATTCGAAAGTATCTTGAAAACCCTTTTCAAATTTGAGTTTTATTTGAATTTTGAAAAAAATGAATTTTTATAACGTTTGGATTTTGCCCCTGGGAAAATGTTCAAATGATAGAGAATATTCCCCTGATCATTTTGGTATATATATGTCCTATATAAAATAATTATAGTTTATATATTATATCTGTTTTTGTTTTTCAAAAAAAAACTAGAAAAAGAAATAATGCCTGTGCACCAGCCGACCGGCCCAGCCAGACTGGCAGCCCACCCAACCACGCCAGCCAAAGGCGGCCCACCAGCGGCCGAAGCCGGCCCAATGAGCCAGCCGCACCCGCCTCACGCCGAAACCCCTCCGGTCGGCCAACCGACCGAACCCCGCCCTCTCCTCACGACGGTGGACCCCACCTCCCTCTCCCCCCTCGCCCCCTCGCGCACGAGAGCGCCGCCGCTCGCCGGAGATCCCGTGATCTTCGGGATCCACCCGATCCCCTCCCGATTCGCTCCCCGCGCACGTCGCCGCCCCCGCCCTATAAATGCCCTCCTCACCCCATTCTCCCCTCGCCTCTCGCTGACCTCTCCCTCTCCTGCAAGGCCTCGCTGAGCTCGAGAGCGCCCACTGCCGCCATTGCCACCGTCCCGACCCACCCCGGCCACCCCGAGCTCGACCGACCCCTCCCCCGGACTCCCCTCGCCGCGCTGCACCCGCCGGAGACCTCCGCCGACGCCCCCGACCACCGGAGTCGCCGGAACCATCGCCGCCCGAGCCTCCGCCGCCGTCGCCGACCGGTAAGTCGCCGGACCCCCTCCTCGCCGTTAGATCCGACGCGTACGGTTAGGATTAGAACCCCCCGAAGGGGTATGTTCTTTTAAATAAAACCGGTTTGGTCCGTTTAGTTTAGTCCGGTTTATTCTTAGTTAGGGTTTTTATTTTTAATCGCCCGATTCGCTTAAACCCTAGGGCGTAGTTTGGTTATTTAACGCCAAGCGTTAGTTAGGCCATTAGGCCATTTTTCTTTATTTTCGTTTTTCTGTTTTAAGAGAATAGTTCCAGATTTGAAAATTCATAACTTTTATTTTACTTAATATTTTTAAATGATTCTTTTTTTGTTGGTTTGCAAATTTCATATAGTTTCTGTAGAAAATATAATTAGCTATGTTAAAATTATTTAGAATTGCTTTATTTTAATTTTAGTCAGAATAGTAAATCTGTTATAAAATGAGTTAGGAAAATTATTTTTATATGATTCTTTTTGTCCCAACTTAGATTTTTCATTGCCAAACCGTAGGAATTAATTTTGTCATAATAGGATTAAAAAAAAATTAGTTTTAATCAGACTCATGTTATTGTTATTTATTTAAGTAGCTACTGTTTTCCTATTATTTTAATTAGCAAATAAATTTATTTTTCACATGGGATTGATTATTCTAGGATAGTTTCTGTCACTTTATAGCATGAACTTTTATTTATAATAAATAAAACTTTTATTTTATTTTTCTTACTAGTATTTGCTTTAGGCCTAATAGGAGTTTTATAATAGCTTTTAAGGTGATTCTTTTTGCTCCTAGTTGCGTGATGAATTCTTTTATGTTAAGTTAGCATAAAACCATGCTTAGGTTCTGTTAAGAAAAAAATTTGTAGTGCAAAACTATTTTTAATTGTTGCTTGATGTAGGAAAACCTTGAATTGTTTTCTCCGAGTTTTTCTTTGGTAGTTTTGTTGTGTAGTTTTCCTTTGTTTTTATTTGGTGTTCCTTGATTTGCATTTTTATTTGTTGATTTTATTATGAGTGTTAGAATTGTTTGCTAGGATGTTTGCTTATATGAATGCTATGACTATATAGATTTTCAACGGAGTGACGAATAGTTCTACCAAGTCATTATTCGAGAGTGTTGCTATCTTCATCAACTTACCAGGCAAGTTCACTTTGACCATGCTATCATACCTATGTTTTTTATCGCATTTAGTGGCATCTTTGCAACAACCCCTCGAGAGTGTTATTGAATCCTTGTAGTTGAGTAGTATGCATGAGGTAGGAACCCATCTCCCTGTTACCAAGCCCGGGACGATATTTTATTTTAATGCTACGCTATAGTAGACGGGGTTGGTAAGAGTGGTGTGAAGAAGGAGGACTCTACGTCAATGACGACAACTCCATGATGGAATCTGAAAGGACTGCATCTTCAAGACCTCAAGACTTCAAGACTCGAGACAAGAATTCAATACACACTACTGGGTGAAGGACGGTTGTGGGCACCTGGAGAAACCAAGTGGTTGGCGGGATGCATGGAGAAGCGCCATGACATCTTGCGGAAAGCTTCACCCAGACTCAAAGAGACGGAAGAATACTTCATGCCCGGAAGCTTACCTGCAACCGCAAGTCAATATGGGCTCGCTTGGTTGACCTTAGTTGTGACTCTGGCTGGGACGGTGCTAGCGGATGTAGAACTACGGTAGGATGGGATGAGCACCGGACGGTGGTCGAGGAACTCTTCGGAAGACCATGTTTGGTCATCTTGTTCTCAAACACCTCGAAGTGCGAGAACGTAAAGAGAGGGATCAAATCTTGTGGGTAAAGTGTACAAACCTCTGCAGAGGGTTATAAACCTAATCGATTAGCCGTGTCCCCGGTTACGGACAATTTGAGCATCTGGACTTGGATCTATCTCGGAACTCTCAACGCCGGATTGATAACTTAATTGTGGGCAACTTATGATGATTTTGGGCTATGAGACATCGGTTGGCGGAACCATGTCATGATAGGAAATTCCATAGTACGGACTTCATTTATTCCTTTGATGTAGGGAAAATAAAACCAGCTTTTACGCAAACAAAACTCAGATACAGAGCCATAAAGCCATATTGCATATAGTATAGTTTTATCATCTGTTTTCTCATATTAGATCTTGCCGGTACATTCAATGTCTTGACCTACACGGCTGCAACGTATCATGTTGCAGATATTTCCTCGACGAGTAAGAGTTACGATACACGGTTACGGTCTACACTCAACCTGCCGATGGCGTTGATGGGACTCCACACCCGACTATTTGTTTCCGCTGTGACTTATGAGGTATATATATCAGTTTTACGTTAATTATACATGTGATTGCACTTTGATATATACATTGATGTACTGTGTGTGCCAGCATACTGATCCAGGGATGGCACAGATACATAGAGGCTTGACCGTCTGAGGTCGGGTCGCTACATTCCCGGTCATGACACAAGTTGGCACAGTTGCCTATCAGTTGGAATTTCCACCAGAATTGTTAGAAGTACACAATGTGTTCCACGTTTCACAACTGAGAACGTGTATTTCACCACCCGAGAAGAGGACTGATATTTTAGAAATTGAGCTTGCCAAAGATTTAACATATGAGTAGAGACCATTTAGAATCTTGGATGAAGTAGAATGGGTCACACGCAGAAAAATGATCAAATTTTACAAGGTCAAGTGGGAACATCACACCGAAGAAGAAGCAACCTGGGAAAGAGAGGAATTTTTAAGGACAACCTACCCAGAATTGTTTTCCCAAGCAACCGAATCTCGAGGACGAGATTCATCTTAAGTGGGGGAGGTTTGTGACAGCCTGGTTTTTGCCTTCTCTCTTTTTCTGGACTTCCATTTGCATTTGCTTTAGATTTGGAGTTTTGAATCAATTCAAATGGACTTCAACACTTGGTCTTAACCTTGATATTCACCCAAGTGACCCATCCACCTCTAACCCACTTTGCCCGCTCTGAAAAACTCTCACCGAAGCCCTTGGAATATTTTTTTTATGAAAAATATTCATTTTCTTCCCTGAAAATCACTTCAGAGAAGTGTGCTCCAAAGCAACCCCATTTTTCTTTGCCCACAAAAATCTGAGAAAATTCCCAATTATTCTTTGAACCCTAGGGCACCTCCCTGAGCAAAAATATTGCATAACTTTTTGTAATATTTTTGCTACAGAAAATCATTTCTGTTCTGGACCAAATGACCAGTTTGTACAACAAGTATATTTTTGCTTGATCTATTGGGGGTGATCTTTTCTGAGCTTAATTACCCTCCTAAGAGATCACTAAACCCCAAAGCACATCCCTTAATTCTCAATAGATTTTTCTCGGCAAAGCTCACAAGTTTCTATCCAGGAACTTGCTAGGAAGAGAGCCACTCCCACAGTGCACCTATGACCCAGCCAACTATGCAAAACAACCAAAACAACTAAGGACTAGCTGCCAGACATAGTGTTTGTGCTTAGCTAAGCCTGACCCCAAAGTTCATGTGGTGACCACCCGAATCCAAGGTGTTTGGCATGCGGTCGACGCGCTTTGCGTGGCGCCAGCGCCTCTGTTGCGCGCGTACTTGCTGCCCCAACAGCCGTACCTTGCCGAACCGCGCCACCATCTTCGTTTGAACACCCATAACTGCCCCCTGGCGCTCGCCGACACCGGAGCTCACCGCAACGAGCACGGGCACAGCACGGCCAGGACAATAGTACGCTCGTGCCCCTGTGCTAGTCACGAACCGCGCTCCTATGCTCGTCGCCGTTTGTCTATAGTCTCCGCGTGATCTCCGGCGTCTTCCCCCTCTCTCACTGACACCTTTCGTCACCGGGTGATGCTCCAGAGAGCTTCGGCGAGCTCTCGATCCCCGCCTCAGCCTCGCCTATATATAGCCCCCTCCCGAGATCATTTCTCTCCACTCCCACACTCAGCACATCTCCACGACCCCGTAAGAAGCCGCAGCCCGGCCGAGCAGGCCTCTAGTCGCCGTCCCCGCCCCGAGCTCACCGGCTATCCCCATCCTCTACCCTTCCATCTCCAGAGCCGCTTGAGCTCCACCAACCACTCCGGCGTGTTCTTGGTGGTTCATTGGTGCGAGCTGGTGCAGTTGGAGCTGCTGAACTGGCCCTGCCTCGCCGGAATAGCCAACTCCGATGAGCCCTGCCCGCTGCCGCCGCTGGAGAGCTCTGTTCCGACCCTGTCCGGCCCCCTAGCCACGCTACTGGTACGGGCAGGTGCGGCTCGATATCCTCTCCCATCCTATCCCTTTGGATCTGGCCAAGGAGCCCTCCTCGCTGGCGTGAGCTCCGGCGGAGCCTCGCCATGCTCTATTTCCCTCTCTCTCCCCTCGACTGACCCGGCGGGGCTGTCGACCACTCGAGCATGACAAAAGCGTTATGAGTGATGGCGCCCAAGCGTTTTATGCCTTCGACGTCACCCCCCTGGTTTTTCTTTTCAATTCAAATTTAGTTCAAGTTTGACCAAAACTTTAACCAACTATAACTCTTATTCTACAAGTCCAAATGAGTTGATTCTTTTTGCATTCTATTCTTACTCGAAAATCCTAGTAGCACACCCAAGATGGGATTTTTCCTTGCTGCCTAGAATTTCTGGTAATTTTCAGAAGTGTTCTTCATATTTTATTTTTGTCATTTGAACTATTTCAGAAGGGGAAGGTTGTCTAAAAGGCATCCAGGAGGAGTGTGAAGCTCCTCTGCACTAAGGCAAGCCACAACAACATTATCATGGTGTGTTTGCAATATTCATGATTTTCTACTTGAATTTATATGTTATTCATTGCATATAGTATTAAAATAAATAATGCTTGTGTTATTTAGTTTGTCATGATCAAAATACTTAGTTAACAGAAGAGAATGCTTGAACTAGTGAGAGGTAGTTTGAGTAGATGATCTAAGTAAAAAAATTATTACTATGGTGATATGATTATCGGTATTATTTTCCTATATACATTCTAAGATAATTTTTATTTGATTAATGTCAACTAAAGTGATGAGTATGAATAACAAGTAGGAAAGGACCAGAAGTGTTGAGAGTTAAGTTTGTGCAAGTAGAACGTTGAATGAAGTTGATCTGTTATGATATGTGATGCATATTATATGGTTGCATAAGCATGGCAGATATTGACTCAAGCATTTTATTTCAGTTAAACCTGATGTTAATTGAACTTGCACATAAAGTTGGTCAGGTCATGGTGCCACTGAATCGGGCTGACAAGTGCAACCACATTTGCCTTTATGGGGAGGCCGTTAGTCGTCCTTGTCATGCCTTTTGTCGTTGCCTCCAACGAGGGAAGGTTATGGGCATGCGTTACCCTGGCCCAGTAAACATACATAATCTTGTGGACCCGTTGTTGTTATGGTACCGTGTCCCCGTTTGGGACTGTTTATTTGCCATGATGGTGGTATTTTTTCCTTTGGTATGCTGGGTCACCTAGGACTAAGCCCAGTGGGGAGTTGGTCGGACTGGCCGTAAGAGTGTCATGGCAATGGGAGAGTTCTGTCAGAATGCCGTTGGTTCACCCGAATGGGAGTGCGAGGACATAGGTTCCGTGGTGTGGGTAAAGTGTGCTACCTCTACAGAGTGTATTAATCTATCGATAGCCGCGCCCACGGATAATGGCCCAGTTCGTAAGTAAGTCACACCATGGATCAACTATTAATAATAAATCTTGCACACTAATTTAATTGCATTGCACTGGTTGGATCGTGATGGGGTCAGTGAGACTGACCGTTGTGGAATCACTTGTGATCCGGAAGTGATCACGGTTTGGTTACGAGATAACTAGTTCAACCAAGTATGGTTCCACTCGTGCTTCGTCATGAGGCGACCTGTTGGTAATAAAGTCCGAGTGACTCGATGCACAAGTTTGGTTTCACTTCATGAGTAACATGGTGTTGTTTGCATTTAACTTGATTAAATGTCATGATATTGTTTGTCATTATGGTTTTGTTTGCTGTGAGCTTGCAAGTACATTCAATTTACTGACCTGGCGTGTTATGCCAGATTTCAGGAAAGTCTAACTGGATCGGAGTGCTGCCGTGTCTAGACCGTGTCCACATCAGTGTCCATGTGCTATGGAGTCCCGCTACATCGTTGTTCCACTGCCGTGTAGATGTCGTGCTCGAGGCCCTTTTATGTTCACAAAATAATGTACATGTTGTTCAGCTGCACCAAGTGTACCGCTTGGCCTCGCAACTTGATGTAGTGTCACAATTTTCTTCTGCTAGTTCAATAAAGCAGTGATTTTTGTAGAAAGATGTTGTGTGTTGCTAGAAGACATGATCTCTGGGTTGGCAATGCAAGGTAAACCGGTCGCTCTGAGCCGGGGTGCCACATGCACCCGCTGTGAAAAAGGTCCCGGCAGGGTTGGCTCGCACTGATGGTACTTTCACTATCAATGCCACCCTCGATAACAAATAGGGAAGCATACTTGTTGCCTTCCTGCGGGCGAATATCGATGTGTTTGCGTGGGAACCATCTGTTATCCCCGGTGTTCCCAGGGAGGTAATCGAGCACCACCCAGTTGTCTGCCCACATGCCCGACCCATCAAGCAGAAGGTCCAAAAGGAAGCCTTGGAGCAGTAGCCGTTCATTGCGAGGATGTCAAGAGACTTAGGGCAGCTGGTCTGGTCAGAAGAGTACTGCATCCAACATGGTTAGCGAATCATGTGGTGGTGCGCAAGGCTAATGGGAAATGGAGGCTGTGCATACATTTTAAGAATCTAAGCAAGGCATGCCCGAAGGACCCATTCCCCTTGTCGCGAATCGATCAGATTGTGGATTCAACCTCTGGGTGTGACTTGCTCTCTTTTCTGGATGCATACTCTGGATATCATCAGATCTTTCTGTCTAAGGAAGACGAAGGGAAGACTGCTTTCATCACCCCGTGTGGCACATACTGCATCGTACAAATGCCTTTCGGGTTGAAGAGCGCTGGATCCACTTTCGCAAGGGCAGTCCTGATTGGTCTTGAGCCACATAGAAACATTGAGACTTACATGGATGATATTGTGGTCAAGACCAAGGACAGATCGACCCTCGTTCAGGATTTGGAAGAGACGTTTGCTAATCTGCGCAAGATCAACTTGAAGTTGAACCCGGAGAAGTGTGTCTGTTTGGCATTCCTTCTGGCAAGCTACTTGGCTTCTTTGTGTCCCACCGGGGGATAGAGGCCAACCCCGACAAGATCAAGGCTATCGAGCATATTCAAGCACCCAAGACAGTTAAGGACGCAAGGCATTTGACTGGATGCGTTGCCATGCTCAACAGGTTCATTTCCAAGTCGGCCGAGCATGCCTTGCCTTTCTTCAAAATCTTGAAGAAGGCAGCACCCGTCGAATGGACTCTAGAGGTTGACGCTGCAGTGGAAGATTTGAAGGTCTACCTGTCCTCTATGCCCACTTTGGTCACTCCCAAACCACAAGAGCCGTTGCTGCTATACCTGGCGGCAACTAATCAAGTGGTTAGTGCAACACTAGTGCCGTAGCGGGAAGTGGAAGAAATGGCAGCCACAGATAGTGTCCCCTCCGGAGAGGGAAGTTAGCACATCCCGGCAAGGTCAGTTGCAGATCAAGAAATAGAAGAGCAAGGCAGTAGAGACGACACCAAGGTTGCGGCAAAGAAGAAGGTAGTGCAGGGCCAGTGTACTTTGTCAGCTCCCTGTTACAGGGGGCTTGATCTAGGTACTCTGGCATGCAAAAGTTAATTTTAGGCCTTGTCATGGCCTCGAGGAAACTGCGCCACTACTTCCAAGCCCACGAAATCACGGTTGTCACCCGTTTCCCTTTGCAACGGATACTCCGAAACCCAGAGGCTACCGGCAGGATAGTGGAGTGGGCCTTGGAGTTATCTAGCTTTTGTTTGAAGTTTGAGATCACATCAACTATTCAGAGCAGAGCATTAGCAGAGTTTATTGCAGAATGGATGCCAACCCCCGATGAAGAAGTGGTAGAGAAAGTTATCCCCGGCAAGGAAGCGCCCCAAGAATGGATCATGTATTTCGATGTTGCCTTCTCCCTACAAGGTGCAGGGGCTGGCATCCTTCTCGTTGCTCCTACTAGGGAATACCTGAAGTACGTCGTCCTGATGCATTTTCCATGGGAGAAGGCTACCAACAATATCGTAGAGTACGAAGGGCTCCTTGCCGGGCTCAGGATTGCAACAGAACTGGGGATCGATAAGTTGATCATTCATGGAGACTCACAGCTAGTGGTGAGAGAAGTCAACACGGATTACCAAAGTCCATTGATGGAGGCATACGTTGAGGAAGTGAGAAAGCTGGAGGAGCGCTTCGACTGATTGCAAACAGAGCACGTACCCCGTGCAGAAAACAACATTGCTGATCATCTGTCGAAGTGTGCTATGCAAAATCTCCATGTGGAACCAGGAACTTTTGTTCTCCATCTGACTCAGCCCTCCGTATCCCTGGCAACAATGTCTAGAAAGAGGAGGAAACTAGATTTCAGCAGGCCTCACCCGGTAGAACCTCTAGAGGATCCTGACAGGGGGCTTGTCGAGAACAACTCCTCTTCGGTCAATGAGTTGCACCCTCCACCGGATCACTGGTCCCCGCGTTCGAGGAATGTGCTCCCGCGAATGAGGACGTGCCGCTTGTCCTCGTTGCTGAGTCTCACGCTCCAACTTGGGCGCGGCACATAGTCCAATTCCTTCAAACTGGAGAACTTCTCGAAGAGCAAGAAGAAGATGAAAGAGTAGCCCGGATGGCCAGTATGTATCAGTTTGTTGACGACACTCTATATAGAAGGAGGCCCAACGGTGTGAAATTGAAGTGCATTTGACAGGAAGAAGGAAAGGAGTTGCTGGCAGAGATACACAAGGGTATGTGCGGCTCACACATCAGATCGAGGGCTCTGGTAGGAAAAGCCTTCCGACAAGGATTTTACTGGCCCACATCCCTCCAAGATGCAGTTGAGTTGGTCACCAAATGTGAAGCCTGCCAGTTCCATTCCAAGAATATCCACCTGCCTGCCCAAGCTCTTGAGGCAATCCCTTTGTCATGGTCGTTTTCAGTCTGGGCTCGACATCTTGGGCCCTTTCCCCCGTGCTACCGGGGGCTTTGAATTCTTGTTCGTTGCAATCGACAAGTTTACAAAGTGGCCGGAAGTAGAGCCCATGAGAAAGTTGACTGCTCAGTAAGCTATCAAGTTCTTGAAAGGATTGGTGTGCCACTTTGGAGTCCCTGCTGGAATCATCACTGACTATGGCACCCAATTCACGAGCCACGCCTTCATGCAATACGTTCATGCCCTCGGAAGCAAGATCTCATTCGCCTCTGTTGCTCATCCAAGGAGAAACGGGAAAGCTGAGAGGGCGAACGCTGAAGTGTTGCAAGGACTCGAGACGAGAACATTTGATAGGCTATAGAAGTGTGGGAGACAGTGGATCGACGAGCTGCTGGTCCTTCTTTGGTCCATCATAACGACACCAAATTGAGCTACTGAGCAAACTCCCTTCTCTCTAGTCTATGGGGCAGAAGCAGTTATCCCCATGGAACACATTTATGAGTCGCCTTGTGTGCTTGCCTATGATGAAGTAGCGCAGGAACAACACCGGCATGATGACACTGTGCTACTCAAGGAGAACCGTTTCCGGGCTGCTATGCGTGGTGCACGCTACTGATGTCTACTACACAACCTTCTTCTTGTAGACGTTGTTGGGCCTGCAAGTGCACAGGTTTGTAGGACAGTAGCAAATTTCCCTCAAGTGGATGACCTAAGGTTTATCAATCCGTAGGAGGCGTAGGATGAAGATGGTCTCTCTCAAACAACCCTCCAACCAAATAACAAAGAGTCTCTTGTGTCCCCAACACACCCAATACAATGGTAAATTGTATAGGTGCACTAGTTCGGCGAAGAGATGGTGATACAAGTGCAATATGGATGGTAGATAAAGGTATTTGTAATCTGAAATAATAAAACAGCAAGTTAACAAGTGATAAACGTGAGCGTAAACGGTATTGCAATGATAGGAAACAAGGCCTAGGGTTCATACTTTCACTAGTGCAAGTTCTCTCAACAATAACAACATAGATAGATCATATAACAATCACTCAACATGTAACGAAGAGTCACTCCAAAGCCACTAATAGCGGAGAACAAACGTAGAGATTATGGTAGGGTACGAAACCACCTCAAAGCTATTCTTTCGGATCAATCTATAAAAGAGTTCGTACCAGAATAACACCTTAAGACACAAATCAATCAAAACCCTAATGTCACCTAGATACTCCATTGTCACCTCAAGTATCCGTGGGCATGATTATACGATATGTATCACACAATCTCAGATTCATCCAACCAACACAAAGTACTTCAAAGAGTGCCCCAAAGTTTCTACCGGAGAGTCACGACGAAAACGTGTGCCAACCCCTATGCATAGGTTCATGGGCGGAACCCGCAAGTTGATCACCAAAACATACATCAAGTGTTCTCAAAGTAAAGACTCAATCCGATAAGATAACTCAAAAGGGAAACTCAATTCATCACAAGAGAGTAGAGGGGGAGAAGAAACATAAGATCCAACTATAATAGCAAAGCTCACGATACATCACGATTGTGCCAAATCAGGAACACGAGAGAGAGAGAGAGATCAAACACATAGCTACTGATACATACCCTCAGCCCCGGTGGCTACAGAGGCTTGCGGCGGTGGAACTCCCGGTCTAATCTCTGTTCTGGAAGTTTTACGATACGTAGGTATATATGGGTGCAGGGGGTACGTCGGTGGAGCTACGGGGGCCCCACGAGGCAGGGGGGCGCGCCCTAGGGGGGGCGCCCCCCATCTTCGTGAGCTCCTCCCGTATCTCCTGACGTAGATTCCAAGTCTATCCGGTGGCTTTCCTTCCAAAAATATCTTCTCCAGTTGATTTCATTCCGTTTCGACTCCGTCTGATATTCCTTTTCCTCGAAACCTTTGAAATAGGCAAAAAACAGCAATTCTGGGCTGGGCCTTGGTTAATAGGTTAGTCCCAAAAATAATATAAAAGTGGATAATAAAGCCCAATATTGTCCAAAACAGTAGATAATATAGCATGGAACAATCAAAAATTATAGATACGTTGGAGACGTATCAAGCATCCCCAAGCTTAATTCATGCTCGTCCCGAGTAGGTAAATGATAAAAAGATAATTTTGATGTGGAATGCTAGTTGGCATAATTTCAATGTAATTCTTCTTACTTGTGATATGAATATTCAGATCCGAAAGATTCAAGACAAAAGTTCATATTGACATAAAAATAATAATACTTCAAGCATACTAACTAAGAAATTATGTCTTCTCAAAATAACATGGCCAAAGCAAGCTATCCCTACAAAATCATATAGTCTGGCTATGCTCTATCTTCACCACACAAAGTATTTAAATCATGCACAACCCCGATGACAAGCCAAGCAATTGTTTCATACTTTTGATGTTCTCAAACTTTTTCAATCTTCACGCAATACATGAGCGTGAGTGTCGGGGAGGCTGATCGTACCCACGAACACCTATGGGGCCGGCGGACCAGGCCCCTTGTGGTTCGGAGGGGGGCGGAGATCGCACGAAGAGCGGATCGAGGTGATGCACACGAGCAGTTTACCCAGCTTCGGAGCTCTCCGGAGAGATAAAACTCCTACTGCTGCTTGTTTGATCTATTGTGTTCTTGCTAGGGAGCAATGCGGGCTACAAAACCTAGCATGAGTGTCTCTGGTCTCGAGTGGGTCGAATGAACCGAGCAGGCGAACCTCATGCGGACCTTTAACCCCCTCTATGTTGCACTCGGGCCTCCTTTTATATGCTCAAGGGTCTCCGACAGGTGGCAACATAGGCGAGGGTACAAATGTAAAACAGGAGTTGGTACACCTACTTGAACAATTATGCATTACAAAATACCTAACTCGACGGCAAGGGACAAAAGCAATAAATGCCCGTCGTTGTCGCCCAAACAAAGGCAACAGAGACCGTCAGTGCGCCTCCGCCGCCACGATGGCGAGCCTGTCGGCGTCGTTTATCGCTGCTCTCCGCTGGCTGCACAGCCGCCGACACGCGCGCATGGAACGGTCCCATGGCGACACGTCGCTGGGTGAGCTGGAGCGGAGGCGGAGAGGAGTTGCATGCCGCGGCAAGCGCCTTGCCGCGGCCGAATCCTTGTCGCGCCCGGAGGCTTGTCGCGCTCCGGGCCTTCCCGGCAAGCTCCTCTTGCCGGGGCCTTGTCTTCTGCGTGCCTGGAGTGGCCTTCCCGACAAGCTCCTCTTGTCGGGGCCTTGTCTTCTCAATCTAATACTTTGTTCTTGAATGGCTCCAAAGGAGCCACGGAGGATCTTGGCGGTGATGAGGCAAACCCTGCAGCGGGGTGTCTGTTGTCCGTCTGCGGCAGTACGGGATACTAGGGTACCCCTACTCTAGTACACCGACAGGAGCAGCGTCATCAACATCTTCCTCAACATGCCACCGAAGAAGAAGGCTTCGGCGGCAGCAGAGCCGTCCGCGTCGTACCCACCCTCACCGCAGCAAACGGGTGGTGGGGCAGACGCTGGCGGAGGAACGGGCGCCGACGAAGGTGCTCGCGACGTTGCCAAGTCCAAGGACAAGGCGCCGCAAACCTCGGCGTCCGCGCATCCCCCGCGCCCATCTCAGGAGACGCGGGACCAACAACGTCATGGCGTTCACAACGCCATACGTTCGTTGGATCGAGACCCTCAAGACCAGCATGCGCGCCAACATGCTGGCACGAGTGAGATCTGATCGCCGGACGGGCGCTGCTCCTTCTAACGTAGTTATAAGTCCGGCGTGTCCGCTCCTCGCACCGTTCTCCAATGCCACCCACTACTCCAGCGAAGCTCTGGCGAGAGCTCAGCTGCTCCTCGACTACCCTCCGATGGCCGACAAGGTCGACGAGTGGAGGGCCACTATCCAGAGCCTCATCGGCTTTGCCAACGGCGACGCTCCGCGGCAACCAACGCCATCATTGCCGCAGCGAGACGACAAGGCACGAGCCGGTGGCGACGAGACTGTCGGAGGTGCAACCACCATGCACTCTCCGCCAAGAAGGCCAAGGTCGCCGACTCACCGGATCCACCTCGACAGCGACTCCACTGCATCGTCGGATCCGCGAGCTCGCCGTGATCAGCGCCAAGTTCTTCATGAGCGACAACAAGAGGACGCTCGAACTCGCATCAAGCGCCGAAGAGAAGCGCGACGTCAGTCCGACAAGCGCGCTGGGCCTTCTGTTGACATGCGCGCCCGGAGGAGCCAGCGACTTGTCTGTGATAGGTTGCCCTGCGTTCACTCGTGAGCTGCGGCAAGTCCAAAGGGCCCAGCCAGAAAAACTTCAAACCAGACGTGCGGAGAAGTATGATGGCGGACGCATCCGTCGGAGTTCCTCAGCATCTACACCATCGCGGTGCAGGCTGCGGGGGCGGGACGACAAGATCCTCGCCAACTACTTCCGCCGTGCTCAAGCCCAACGTCAGATCTTGGCTCATGCACTTGCCGGACAGCTCCATATCCTCTTGGGCAGATCTGTGCCATCAGTTTGTTGGCGCCTTCACAGGTGGCCACAAACCTCATGGCCAAGAGAGCGACCTTCACTTGCTCGCTCAGAAGGAAGGAGAGTCCCTGCGCAAGTTCATTCAGAGATTCAGCCGTGTGCACTACAACATCCCAGACGTCCACCCTGCCGCGGTGATCAGCGCATTTCATCAGAATGTGCGGAACCGCAGGATGAGGGAGGAGATGGCGATGTGCAAAGTCAAGGACGTCGATGAGCTGTACGCCTTGGCCGACAAGTGTGCCATCGCCGAGGAAGGAGGAGACTCCCTGGAGAGAATGCAGAAGCAGGATCTGACAGTGATGACACCGCCCCGGCAAAGAAGGGCCGTCGGCGAGGCAACAGGAAGAAGAAAGCCATAGAAGTGCTAGCAGTCGAGCAGTCCGGCGATGGAGGTGGCGACAAAAACGCCAAGGCTGGTGGCTCCGGCAAGAAGGTTGCCGCTGACGCCAACCACCAGTCGGTGGCGGCCGCCGACAAGCAGGACAGTTCCGGCAAGCAGTACTGCAAGATCCACCGCACCAAGGGCCACGACCTCCAGAGCTGCAAGAAGGTCGAGCAGCTTGTCGAACAGAGAGCCGAGTACGAAGCGGGCGCAACAAGGAGAAGGCCTGTGAAGGTGCCGGGGAGCAGGCAAGAAACGTCCCGGCCGCGGAGGACGCCGCGGCAAGGCCAAGCAGCGACAAGGAGATCGACCTCCCCGCGGCCGCGACAAGGATGAAGATGATGACGACGACGAAGATATGGAGGACGCCGACGCCGACGAGCAGGAGTTTTAGAAAGCCACAGAGGTTCTCTGCGTTGACGGAGGTGCTTCCCTGCATACCTCCCACCGCCAACTCAAGCAATGGATGCGGGAGGTCAATGCAGCGGAGCCATCCGTAGAGTCACGCAAGCCTCCGAAGTGGTCCAGCACACCTATCATTTTGATATTGAGGACCACCACGATCGCATAATCATGCGGTCGGGTGCTTGCCGATGTTGGTCTCTCCAACCATCCGCAACCTCAAGGTCACAAAAATGTTAGTAGAGGCGGGGCCGGCTTGAATCTGATCTCCTCCGCGGTGCTCTAGAAGCTTCAAATCCCTGACGGCGAGCTCGAAGTGACCGGTACCTTCCAAGGAATCAATCCGGGAAGGAGCAAGCCGAAGGGGAAGATTACGTTGCCGGTCACATTTGGCAGCGAGCTGAACTTCAGGACTGAGAGGGTTACATTCGACGTTGCCGATTTCCCATTGCCTTACAATGGGATACTTGGTCGTCCAGCACTCGCCAAGTTGATGGCAGCCTCTCACTGCGCTTACAACCTACTCAAGATGCCAGGCCCGATAAGCGTCATCTCTGTCCACGGCGACAAGAAGGATGCCCTTATCTGTGCCGACAAGATCTTCCGGGATGCAGCAGCCGCGACAGACTGCCCAACAGTTGCCGCTGAAGCTCCCGGGGGGAAGAAGACCAAGTCCAAGTCCGGCAGGGGCTCTGATGCTCACTCCGGCAAGCACACCTCTTCGGAGTGCTGCGCTACCGTTGAGGACACACCATCGAGCTCCACCGGCAAGTGCAAGAAGATGGTGCCTCCGCCAAGACCAAGAAGGTGCCCGCCAAGGAGGACGGCATCGGTGGTACCTTCACCATCGGTGCCTCTCGACCCTAAATAGGAAGGCGCGCTCGTTGCTTTCCTGGCGAATGTCGACGTGTTTGCATGGCAACCGTCGATATCCCAGTGTTCCCTGTGAAAGTGATTGAGCACCGCTGGCCGTTTGTCCTCATCTTGCGCCCGTCAAGCAAAAAGTCGAAGCAAGTAGTGGAGCGCCAAGAATTCATAGCCGAAGAGATCAAGAAGCTGGAAGCAGCGGGCCTTGTCGAGGAGTGCTCCATCCCTACGTGGTTGGCCAATCCTGTAGTCGTCATAAAGCAAATGGGAAATGGAGACTTTGTATTGACTTCACGGATGTTAATAAAGCTTGTCCCAAAGATCCATTTCCTTGCCGCGCATTGACCAGATTGTTGACTCCACGGCTGGATGTGATTTGCTTTCGTTTCTTGATGCATACTCAGGATACCATCAGATCTTCATGGCTGAAGAAGATGAAGAGAAGACCGCATTCATCACACCATGTAGCACATACTGTTTCATACGGATGCCTTTCGGTTTGAAGAACGCTGGTTCAACATTTGCAAGGGTAGTCCATGACGCTTTTGAGCCGCAGATGCACAGAAATGTAGAAGCCTACATGGATGACATAGTGGTCAAGAGCAAGGACAAAGCAACTCTGGTTCAAGATTTGGGACGAGACCTTTGCAAATCTGCGCAAGATCAACCTCAAGCTCAACCCCGAGAAGTGCGTGTTTGGAGTCCCTTCCGCAAGCTTCTCGGGTTCTTCGTCTCTCGGCGAGGGATTGAAGCTAATCCCGACAAGATCAAGGCCATTGAGCAGATTGAAGCACCAAAGCGCGTCAAGGATGTACGAAGACTTGCGGTTGCATGGCTGCTCTCGGCAGGTTTATTTCTAGGTTCTGCTGAGCGCCTGCCATTATTCAAGATTTTGAAAAAGGCAGGTCCAATGAAATGGACTCCCGAAGCGGAGGCTGCGCTGCAGGACTTGAAGAGATACCTGTCCTCCACTCCAACACTTGTTGCACCTAGGCCACAAGAGAAGTTGCTGCTATATATAGCGGCGACCAATCAAGTGGTTAGTGCTGCGTTAGTAGCGGAGAGGGAGGCGGATGATGAGCCAGCAACCACGGCAAGCACATCCAATGACAAGCGTGGGGCTTCACGACAAGCTCTGGTCCCGACAAGGATGAATCCGTGCAGACACATGAACAGATACAGAAAAGGATGGTGCAGCGCCCAATTTACTTTGTCAGTTCCCTCCTGCAGGGGGCTAGGTCAAGGTACTCTGGTGTGCAAAAATTGCTTTTCGGCCTCCTCATGGCCTCGAGAACGCTGCGCCATTACTTCCAAGCACATGAGATCACAGTTGTCACTCGCTTTCCGCTGAAGAGGATACTGCAGAATCCAGAAGCGACAGGCAGGATTGTCGAGTGGGCACTGGAGCTGTCAAGCTTTGGTCTTAAGTTTGAAAGCACATCAACCATCCAGAGCAGAGCGTTGGCAGAATTCATAGCAGAATGGACGCCAACGCCAGATGAAGAGATTCCGGAGACGAGCATCCCCGTCAAAGAAGCAAGCAAAGAGTGGCTGATGTACTTTGATGGTGCCTTCTCGCTGCAAGGCGCCGGTGCCGGCGTGCTGCTTATCGCACCCACCGGAGAGCACCTCAAGTACGTTGTCCAGATGCACTTTCCCAAGGAGCAAGCGACAAACAATACTGCAGTATGAAGGTTTGCTTGCCGGTCGGGATCGCAGTGGACCTTGGGATCAAGAAGCTTATTGTCGTGGGTGACTCGCAACTCGTCAGTCCGCCAAGTCAACAAAGATTACCGTAGTCCGTTGATGGAAGCCTCGTGGATGAAGTGAGGAAGCTGGAAGAGCACTTTGACGGCCCGCAAATGGAACATGTTCCAAGAGCTCGTAATGATATTGCCGACGGCTGTCAAAGTGCGCTACACTTAAGTTGCCTGTGGAACCAGGGATTTTCGTGCTCAAGCTGACTCAGCCTACCGTAACACCATCAACTGGACAGAGCAAGAAGAGGAAGTTGGCCTCTGGTGACTACTTTCCGACAGAGCTTCCTGAAGCCGTCGTTGCAAAGGTCCCCAAGATCAACACCAATGGCTGAGGAGGCGATGCTGCTCCGGCTGCACCCTGTGGTTTGTTTCGTTGAAGCAGACGCTCCCGACAAGTCTTGCTCCGGCAAGCTTGTCGGGGAGCATCAACCTCCGGCAGGGCCGCAGGTTCTTGCCGTGGAAGCTGATGTTCCCACGGCAGCAGATGTGCCTTTAGTCCTTGTTGTCGAGTCGCAAGCTCCAGCATGGGCGCAGCAGATTGTCCATTTCCTTCAGACAGGAGAACTTCCCGAAGAGCAAGAAGAAGCGGAAAGAGTAGCCCGGCAGTCAAGTATGTACCAGTTTGTCGACAAGATACTGCATGTAGGAGACTCAACGGTGTGAAATTGAAGTGTATTCCTGTGGAAGATGGATGTAAGCTGTTGGCGAGAGATACATGGAGGCATATGTGGTCACCACATTGGCGCAAGAAGAGCCCTTGCCGCAAAGCTTTCCGGCAAGGTTTCTTCGCCGACAGCCCTCCAGGATGCAACTGCACAAGTAACCAAGTGTGAAGCGTGCCAGTTCCATTCCAAACAGATACACCAGCTAGCTCAAGCTCTCCAGACGATCCCTTTATCCTGGCCATTTTCGGTCTGGGGGCTCGACATCCTCGGCCCCTTCCCCCGAGCTGTCGGAGGCTTTGAGTACTTGTACGTCGCAATCGACAAGTTCACAAAGTGGCCGGAAGTGGAAGCGATGAGGAAGGTGACAGACAACGGTCGTGATCAAGTTCTTCAGGTCAATTGTTTGTCATTTCGGAATCCCTAACCGGATCATCACCGACAACGGCACACAATTCACGAGTCGCACCTTCATGCAGTACGCCCAAGACCTTGACGCCAAGGTCTGCTTTGCTTCTATTGCTCACCCGAGAAGCAACGGTCAAGCAGAGAGGGCAAATGCTGAAGTGCTGCGCGGGCTCAAGACCGTAACTTTTCGACGGGCTGCACAAGTGCGGAAGAAACTGGATCGAGGAGCTGCCGGTGGTTCTTTGGTCGATCAGACGACGCCAAATCGAGCCACCGTCGGACACCCTTTGCTCTAGTCTATGGAGCAGAGGCAGTTCTCCCCACGGAACTTCAGATACGGGTCGCCTCGAGTGCTCTCTTATGATGAGCTCGAGCAAGAGCAGCTGCGACAAGATGACGACCGCTCCTCGAGGAGGATCGTCTTCAGGTCATTTGTCGAGCCGCCGCTACCGACAAGCTCGCATCGCTACCATAGCCGCAGGGTTAATGCCGTAAGTCTCGAGGAAGGCGACCTTGTTCTTCGCGCGTTCAGTCCGCCAAGAATTCAAACAAGTTGACGCCGCAGTGGGAAGGCCCTCCGCGGGTGAAACGAGTCACTCGGCCCGGCGCTGTCCGCCTTGAGACCGAAGATGGCATTCCGGTGAGCAACTCCTGGAACATTGAGCATCTTCGTAAGTTTTACCCATAGGGCGCGGTTGTCGGAACCCGTTCCGGCAACCACCTTTTGTACAAGTCTTGTCGCAGTTGCATGTAATCCTTTGTACAAAGCCGGGCGCAGACCCCGTGCATCAGTAAAAGCTCATGTGTTGCGCACAACTTGTCTAGTTCATGCTTTCATCAATTTATTGCATGCTTTGGCTAACACTTTGTGCAGCAACCACACCCGGTAAGCAGAATCGAGTCATTGGCTCCATAATGTTATTTCCTCTTCTTTTTCTTTTCTCAAAGAAAGGAAAGATCCCTCGCGCACAAGTTAACCAGGGGGGAAGGAGGAGATAATACTATGGACCAGGCACCGCTCGAGGAAGTTTCACCTCGTCGGGAAGCAAGAGACAGAAAAGCTAAGTTTCCAAAGTTTGAGCAATCAGTTTTTAAATTTTTTAAGTTATCTTCCTCGAACGATAAGTACTTTGTATGGAGAACCTGTGCGCAGAGGAACCAACTCGCCGGCTAGTCGCGCCCTTACTTTGTTTCGAGTCCGCTCAACAACTTAAGTGAGCTGCGGTTAGTCGCGACAAGGTTGCTTGTCGGAGGCGGCACCGCCAAAGAAGGTCTTGACGTTCCGCACTCGGCCATGGAAAAAGTGCCCGCACCGACAAGTCCCCTAAATGCGTAAGGCGAAACGCATTAAAGGAAGAAATCAAGTAGAAGAAATAACGTTGAATTGATCGATTCACCTAAGATAGAGTATATTACGTAATAACTTGTCGCTGATCTAACAAAGTTTTCTAAACATGATCAGCAATGACAAGGGAAAGATAAGGTTGGCGGCCTAGTCCACGCGGTCGCCTCAATCCGCTTGATCTTGTTCACCTTGTCCACAATGGGTGCGACAAGGGCTTTGAGCTCCTCCACGTTGGCTTCGGACGGCAAGGATCTGAGGACGCCGTTAAGGTTGAGGCCCGGGTTGCAGAAGGCCACCTTCATCAACACCTTCTCGAGGGCCCCCGCACAAACCTGGCGCGCCAGAGATGTCGGGGAGGCTGATCATACCCGCGGACACCTGTGGGGCCGGCGGAGCAGGCCCCTTGTGGTTCGGAGGGGGGCGGAGATCGCACGAAGAGCGGATCGAGGCGATGCACACGAGCAGTTTACCCAGCTTCGGAGCTCTCCGTAGAGATAAAACTCCAACTGCTGCTTGTTTGATCTATTGTGTTCTTGCTAGGGAGCAATGCGGGCTACAAAACCTAGCATGAGCGTCTCTGGTCTCGAGTGGGTCGAATGAACCGAACGAGCCGAACTCATGAGATTTTGCGAACCCCTCTATGTTGCACTCGGGCCTCCTTTTATATGCTCAAGGGTCTCCGGCAGGTGGCAACATAGACGAGGGTACAAATGTAAAAACAGGAGTTGGTACACCTACTTGAACAAAGGTACAAGACAAAATACCTAACTCGACGGCAAGGGACAAAAGCAATAAATGCCCGTCGTTGTCGCCCAAACAAAGGCAACAGAGACCGTCAGTGCGCCTCGCCGCCACGATGGCGAGCCTGTCAGCGCCGCTTATCGCTGCTCTCCGTTGGCTGCACAGCCGCTCGACACGCGCGCATGGAACGGTCCCATGGCGACACGTCGCTGGGTGAGCTGGAGCGGAGACGGAGAGAAGTTGCATGCCGCGGGAAGCGCCTTGCCGCGGCCGAATCCTTGTCGCGCCCGAGGGCTTGTCGCGCTCCGGGCCTTCCCGGCAAGCTCCTCTTGCCGGGGCCTTGTCTTCTACGTGCCTGGAGTGGCCTTCCCGACAAGCTCCTCTTGTCGGGGCCTTGTCTTCTCAATCTAATACTTTGTTCTTGAATGGCTCCAAAGGAGCCACGGAGGATCTTGGCGGTGACGAGGCAAACCTTGCCGCGGGGTGCTGCAACTGTCCGTGCACGAGTACGGGATACTAGGTACCCCTACTCTAGTACACCGACAGTGAGCCATGGACATAGCACTTATAGGTGGAATAGAATGGTGGTTGTGGAGAAGACAAAAGGAGAAGATAGTCTCACATCAACTAGGTGTATCAACGGGCTATGGAGATGCCCATCAATATATATCAATGTGAGTGAGTAGGGATTGCCATGCAACGGATGCGCCCATCAATATATATCAATGTGAGTGAGTAGGGATTGCCATGCAACGGATGCACTAGAGCTATAAGTATATGAAAGCTCAACAAAAGAAACTAAGTGGGTGTGCATCCAACTCGCTTGCTCATGAAGACCTAGGGCATTTGAGGAAGACCATCATTGGAATATACAAGCCAAGTTCTATTATGAAAAATTCCCACTAGTATATGAAAGTGACAAAATGAGATACTCTCTATCATGAAGATCTTGGTGCTACTTTGAAGCACAAGTGTGGTAAAAGGATAGTAGCATTGTCCCTTCTCTCTTTTTCTCTCATTTTTTTGTTTGGGCCTTTTCTCTTCTTCTTTTTATGGCCTATTTCTTCACTTTTTTTATTTTTCGTCCGGAGTCTCATCCCGACTTGTGGGGGAATCATAGTCTCCATCGTCCTTTCCTCACTTCGGACAATGCTCTAAATAATGGTGATCATCACACTTTTATTTTTCTTACAACTCAACAATTACAACTCGATACTTAGAACAAAGTATGACTCTATATGAATGCCTCTGGTACCGGGATGTGCAATGACTCATGAGCGACATGTATGAAAGAATTATGAATGGTGGCTTTGCCACAAATACAATGTCAACTACATGATCATGCAAAGCAATATGACAATGATTGAGTGCGTCATAAGAACGGAACGATGGAAAGTTGCATGGCAATATATCTCGGAATGGCTATTGAAATGCCATGATAGGTAGGTATGGTGGCTGTTTTGAGGAAGGTATATGCTGGGTGTATGATACCGGCGAAAGGTGCGCGGTATTAGAGAGCCTAGCAATGGTGGAAGGAAGGAAAAGTGTGTATAATCCATGGACTCAACATTAGTCATAAAGAACTCATATACTTATTGCAAAAATCTAGAAGTTATCAAACCAAAGTATTACGCGCATGCTCCTAGGGGGATAGATTGGTAGGAAAGACCATCGCTCGTCCCCGACCGCCACTCATAAGGAAGACAATCAATAAATAAATCATGCTCCGACTTCATCACATAACGGTTCACCATACGTGCATGCTATGGGAATTACAAACTTTAACACAAGTATTTCTCAGATTCACAACTACTCAACTAGCATGACTCTAATATTACCATCTTCATATCTCAAAACAATTATCAAGCATCACAATCTTTTCTTAGTATTCAACACACTCATAAGAATTCTTACAAATCTTGTATGATTACCATATTATGATTATTTAAGTAAATTACCATGCTATTTAAGACTCTCAAAATAATATAAGTGAAGCATGAGAGTTCATCTATTTCTTAAAAATAAAACTACCATCTTGCTGTAAAAGATATAAGTGAAGCACTAGAGCAAGCAACAAACTACTCTGAAAGATATAAGTGAAGATCAATGAGTAGTCGAATAATTATACAACTATGTGAAGACTCTCCCATTTAATAATTTCAGATCTTGGTATTTTATTCAAACAGAGAGCAAAGCTAAAGAAAATGACACGACTCTCCAAGCAAAACACATATCATATGGTGAATAAAAATATAGCTCCAAGTAAAGTTATCGATGAATGAAGACGAAAGAGGGGATGCCTTCCGGGGCTTCCCCAAGCTTAGGCTCTTTGTTATCCTTGAATATTACCTTGGGGTGCCTTGTAAAACCCCAAGCTTAGGCTCTTGCCACTCCTTATTCCATAGTCCATCGAATCTTTACCCAGAACTTGAAAACTTCACAACACAAAACTTAACAGAAAACTCGTGAGCTCCGTTAGCGAAAGAAAACAAAACACCACTTAAAGGTACTGTAATGAACTAATTATTTATTTATATTGGTGTTAAACCTACTGTATTCCAACTTCTATATGGTTTATAAACTATTTTACTAGCCATAGATTCACCAAAATAAGCAAACAACACAACAAAAACAGAATCTGTCTAAAACAGAACAGTCTGTAGTAATCTGTAACTAACGCAAACTTCCGGAACTCCTAAAATTCTAAAATAAATTGGTGGACCTGAGGAATTTGTCTAGTAATCATCTTCAAAAAGGATCAACTAAATAGCACTCTCGAGTAAAAATTTCTAGCTAATCTCGTGAGCGCTAAAGATTCTGTTTTTTACAGCATGATCATAAAGACTTCACCCAAGTCTTCCCAAAGGTTCTACTTGGCACAAACACTAATTAAAACAAAAAACCACATATAAACAGAGTCTAGATGGATTATTTATTCCTAAACAGAACCAAAAATCAAGAAACTAAAATAAAATTGGGTTGCCTCCCAACAAGCGCTAACGTTTAACGCCCCTATCTAGGCATGACGATTTCAATGATGCTCCCATAAAAGATAAGAATTGAAACATAAAGAGAGCATCATTAAGAATATGACTAGCACATTTAAGTCTAACCCACTTCCTATGCATAGGGATTTTGTGAGCAAAAAACTGGGAACAAGAATCAACCTGCATAGGAAGGTAAAACAAGCATAACTTCAAAACTTTAAGCACATAGAGAGGAAACTTGATATTATTGCAATTCCTACAAGCATATATTCCTCCTTCATAATAATTTTAAGTAGCATCATGAATGAACTCAACAATATAACCAGCACCTCAAGCATTCTTTTCATGATCTACTAGCATAGAAAATTTATTACTCTCCACATAAGCAAAATTCTTCTCATTCAGAATAGTGGGAGTATCATAAGAGACTTGAATACTATAAATTGTTTCCACATTAAAAGAGTAATGTTCAGAGAAAGGGTACTCATAATCATGAAATGTTTTATAAATATAGTCATCACTACTTTTTATAGCATAAGTTTCATCACAATAATCATCATAAGTAGCAACTTTGTTCTCATCATAATCGATTGAAACCTCTTCCAAGATAGTGGAATCATTACTAAGTAAAGTCATGACCTCTCCAAATCCACTTCCATAAATATTATAAGATTCAACATCCTCCAAAATAGTGGGATCACTACTTCCTAAAGTTGACACTCTTCCAAACCCACATTCATCAATATAATCATCATAAGTAGAAGGCATGCTATCATCATAACTACTTTGTATATCAAAACTTGGGAGACTAAAAATATCATCATTATTAGACATAGCATCCCCAAGCTTGGGACAAACATTAATTGCAGAAAATATATTCTCAAATATGTCATCCTCATCAAACATAGCTTCCCCAAGCTTGAGCCTTTTCATATCATAAGTATAATCATTCTCATCATTAATAGTATGGATAGCACCAATAGTATAGCAATTATTATATTCTTCCAAGCAAGTGCCAAAAAGATTTTCAAGATCAAAAGAAGTATCATTATCTTCCCAATCATAATCATCACAACAAGCAATAGGCATAACGAGATCATCATGAAGTGTATCATCTTCATTTTCATGAGGCACAGCAATAATAGGAGCAACTTTATTTGGGAGAGATGCCTTTTTACCTCTCTTCCTTTTTCTTTTCTTCTTCTTCACCACATCATGTGTGGGTTCAATCCTATTTTTGGAGATCCTTATTAATGAGATTGGTTGAATAGTAGGCTCCTCTTCGTTACCTGATTCATCATAAGAAATAATATGAGGATATTGGGAAGTCTCTTCCCTTTCATTAGTATTCTCTTCATCTTCTATTTGTTTTCTTTTCTTTATGTAATTGGCAATATAAGGATTTTCAATGCAATTCACCGCACAGTACATATAAATCTTTTCTAGATCAAAATCAAGAATTTTATCAATATTAAATTTTGGAATACCCTCAGTTATACGTTTCATTTCTTCATAACCCAAAAGAAGGCTAAGTTCTTTATGATGCTCAAGGGTAATCAAATTATCACAATATTTGGACACGACTTGATCATGAAACAAATAGCATTGGAGCTTTAAATGACCATGTTCATTGCAAAGTTCACAAGGGGCATGAAAAATATTGAATCTTTCAGCACATTCATCTAGCTCTTCTTGCAACAATTTAGTTTCTAAATGCTTATGCCTCTTGCAATAAATATCTTCTCTATTTGGTGTGTTCATGCAAACATGCACTCCACAAAAGTTGACATGCTCATAAGAGATATTTTCATCATAATTAGTGTAATCATCATTAGTACTATGGATATTCAAGGAGTTTATACTAACAACATTGCAATCCTGCTCATCATTCACATATTTAGTGCCAAACAATTTAATGCATTCTTCTTCTAACACGTTGGCACAATTTTCATTTCCATGATACTCACGGAAGATATTAAAAAGATGAAGCGTATGAGGTAAAGTCAATTCCATTTTTTTGTCGTTTTATTTTATAAACTAAACTAGTGCTAAAACAAGAAACAAAAAGATTCGATTGCAAGATCTAAAGATATACCTTCACTTACCTAGCCTCCTCGGCAACGGCGCTAGAAAAGAGCTTGACGTCTACTACACAACCTTCTTCTTGTAGACGTTGTTGAGCCTGCAAGTGCACAGGTTTGTAGGACAGTAGCAAATTTCCCTCAAGTGGATGTCCTAAGGTTTATCAATCCGTAGGAGGCATAGGATGAAGATGGTCTCTCTCAAACAACCCTGCAACCATATAACAAAGAGTCTCGTGTGTCCCCAACACACCCAATACAATGGTAAATTGTATAGGTGCACTAGTTCGGCGAAGAGATGGTGATACAAGTGCAATATGTTTGGTAGATAAAGGTATTTGTAATCTAAAATAATAAAAATAGCAAGGTAACAAGTGATAAACGTGAGCGTAAACGGTATTGCAATGATAGGAAACAAGGCCTAGGGTTCATACTTTCACTAGTGCAAGTTCTCTCAACAATAATAACATAGATAGATCATATAACAATCACTTAACATGCAACAAAGAGTCACTCCAAAGCCACTAATAGCGGAGAACAAACGTAGAGATTATGGTAGGGTACGAAACCACCTCAAAGCTATTCTTTCGGATCAATCTATAAAAGAGTTCGTACTAGAATAACACCTTAAGACACAAATCAATCAAAACCCTAATGTCACCTAGATACTCCATTGTCACCTCAAGTATCCGTGGGCATGATTATACGATATGCATCACACAATCTCAGATTCATCCAACCAACAAAAAGTACTTCAATGAGTGCCCCAAAGTTTCTACCGGAGAGTCACGACGAAAACGTGTGCCAACCCCTATGCATAGGTTCATGGGCGGAACCTGCAAGTTGATCACCAAAGCATACATCAAGTGAATCACGTGATATCCCATTGTCACCACAGATACGCACGGCAAGACATACATCAAGCCTTAAGACATGTTTATTTTATTAAGTTCTCTCTTGAGACATTCGATTGTAATAAGTGTGTGATTGCTACTCTATTATAAATCCTTCGAGTACTGTGTGGTGTCGACATTCTTGATCCAGGATGACACTGAGCACAGAGACCAGACTGTTTGAGTTCTGGTCGCTACAAAGATGGTATCAGAGCACACGCTGACTGTAGGACATGACCATTAAGCTAGAGCCCTAGATCACTACTCTCTCTTCTCATTTCTGACTCCTCATCTTTTCTACTCTTTAGGATGACGGAAGCGAGGATCAAGTTCACTCAGCTGGATGAAGATACACCCTTTGGACGACACCTGAAGGAAGTCACTAAGTACCTTAAATTGGATTACCAAGCTTCACCGGGACCTATAATTCCACTTTACCCGAAGAAGAGCGCTGGAAGATTCAAGCTCAAGTTCCCGGAAAGACGTTTGCGCCAATCACGAAGCCCATAGAGTGTGTTTTCAATGCACCAACTTGGAGTCTGGGAAAGAGTATGGCAGCCCATATAACCATGGGGCGCATTGGAGAAGTTTACAAAGAAGACCTCAAGGATACTATCTACCAGATTTGCGGACGCCGAGATGAACAATGGGAGATAGTTGGCACTAAGAAGGACCGATCCATTGCAGCTTTCATCCAAGAGTTAAACCAGCACATTCGACGTCAGGAGAACCGGATGTCTTGTGAGACATGATGGAGTTGAAGAAAGCAAAAGCCAAGATTATCGAACTAGAAGGAGAACTGAAGGCCACTCGCAAGGACTACATGGAGGAGATTGTAGCTCTAGTGGGACAAAACGGCGATCTTAAGGAGAAGATTGAAGAACTCATGGGAAATTCAGCACCCGGAGGAGGAGATGAAGATAGCACCTGTCCAGAGAACTACATCATCATCGACGACACTGTTTCCGATCCTAGTGATGATGATTACGAAGATGAAGCTGGAGCAGATATCATGGAGTCTTCATCGGAGCAATTTTTCTAGTTGACCACCATAACAGTAGTAGATTACCCCCATGTTATATTAGTTTTAGTTTCAGCACTTTGTAACGATAGATAGACCGTTGTATGCCTTGTTTGAATTGATTGGAGTGATATTGTGTGATTTGTCTCATGTGCATATGGGTAGTGTTTCTCTCTAGACCTCATTCTATTCTAAATTCCCGTCTTTTCTTGAAACCCCTCAGATGCCTCCGAGAAGCGACCCCGGATTTGTTTTCCCGCCAGAGATCACTTAGTTGATTCAGCAACAGAATGCCTTGATTCAAACATTGGTACAGAACCAAGGCAACAACAACAAGAACAACAACAACAACAACCCACCGCCACCACCACCTGTTGACCATTTGACCCGTTTCTTAAGGCTGAATCTGCCGGTGTTTTCCAGTAGCACCGAGCAGATTGTTGCAGATGATTGGCTCCGTAAGATAGGGAGGGAGTTGACCACTGCAGGATGTACAGATGGAGAAAGGGTGAAGTTTGCTGCACACCAGCTTGAAGGACTCGCATCAGCATGGTGGGAGAATTTTACAGCCACTTACCTCAGAGACACCGCCACATGGGATCGATTTCAGCAAGCTTTTCATCATCCATGTTTCAGCAGGAGCTATGTCCATGAAGAAGCGTGAGTTTCACAACTTGCGCCAAGGAGGACGGACAGTTGGCCAGTATGTAGATGATTTCAGTAAGCTAGCACGTTATGCCCCAGATGACGTTGCTACAGATGCAGCTAAGCAGGAGAAGTTTCTAGAAGGACTGAATGATGAGCTGAGCATGCAGTTGATGGTAGCCACCTTCAATAACTACCAGGAGTTGGTAGATCGTGTGCTTATGATTGAAGGGAAGCAGCAATAGATTGACAACCGCAAGAGGAAGTATGGACAGGGGAAGTATAACTCTGGAGCTCAGCAGAAACTTCGCTTTACCTCGAAGCCAGGAGGACAATTTCAGCATACCCATGGAGGAGGTAGCTCGCACAACCATAATGGCACCAAGAATGGGAACGGGAAAGGAGGAAGCAATGGACAAAACCGAACCAACCCATCAACACCATCCAAGGTAGACCTGAGCCATGTCACTTGCTTTAAATGCCGCAAGACTGGGCATTATGCAAATGAATGTCCAGAATGCCAGAATGGAAATGGCAATGGAAGCTCTGGAAAGAAGCCGAATCCTTTTAACAAAGGACAAGTGAACCACGTTACCGTGGAGGAGGTTGAAGCTCAGCCAGATGCAGTAATAGGTAAGTTTCTGGTTAAGTCATTTACTGCAGTTGTTCTTTTTGATACTGGTGCATCGCATTCATACATATCAAGGGGATTTGTGGATAAGTATAAATTACCAACCCAAGCCCTTAGGTCACCCATGCTAGTAACCTCACCTGGAGCAGAATACATGGCTAGTATATGGTGTGATCGACCGCCATTAAGGATTGGACACTATGTTTTTCCCTCGGACCTAATAGTTCTGGAATCCCAAGGATTGGATGTGATATTAGGCATGGATTGGTTATCGAAGTATGGAGGGAACATAAATTGCTCCAGTAAGTCAATTTTGCTTACCACCCCAGAAGGAAGGAGAATCAAGTATGTATCACGGCATGAGCCGAGGAGAGCACATGTAAATTCCTTATCAGGAGTTGTGCGGGAGGAAGTACCAGTGGTAAGGGATTACCCGAACGTGTTTCTGGAAGAGTTGCCAGGCATGCCACCAGATAGAGACATTGAGTTTCTGATTGAACTACTTCACATTTGGAATTACACAAAAAAGATTTTTCATCGGAAAGAGGTCTACGAAGACTTTTGGGAAAACGTCGACGTTTGCTGGCTTATTTGGCAAAGAAAAATAGAGTACGTTATAAGAAATTAATCGGTCAGTTGAATATTCGGGAGCAGTAATTTAATCGTTCAAATTTTTTTCTGCCAGGCACTGGGCCGATATCTAAGATACCGTATAGGATGCCAGCCCAAGACTTGGAGGAAATAAAGAAGCAGATTAAGGAGTTACTGGATAAAGGTTTTATTCGCCCAAGTTATTCGCCTTGGGGATCACCAGTACTTCTAGTGGAGAAGAAGGATGAATCTTTAAGAATGGTTGTTGATTATCGAGGATTGAATGAAGTGACCATTAAGAACAAATACCCGTTGCCGATGATCAATGACTTGTTTGACCAGTTGCAAGGAGCTAATGTGTTTTCCAAGATCGATTTGCGATCAGCGTACCATCAGTTAAAGATTCGAGAGCAGGATATACCTAAGACAACTTTTACCACCAGGTACGGGCTGTATGAGTACACCGTTATGTCATTTGGTCTGACTAACGCACCTGCCTATTTTATGAACATGATGAACAAAGTGTTTATGGAGTTTTTGGATAAGTTCGTCGTGGTGTTCATTGATGATATTTTGGTTTACTCGAAGAATGAAGAGGAACATAAGGAGCATTTGCGTTTGGTACTCGAGAAGCTCAGAGAACATCAATTATATGCCAAGTTCAGCTAGTGTGAGTTTTGGTTGAAGGAAGTTGGATTTCTTGGACATGTTATATCCGGAGAAGGTATAGCAGTAGACCCCACTAAGGTTGTCACCGTAACAAACTGGGAAGCGCCAACAACAGTTGGAGAGATCTGGAGTTTCCTTGGACTAGCGGGATACTACCGGAGATTCATTGAGAATTTCTCAAGGATTGCGAAGCCTATGACAGAATTGTTGAAGAAGGATACCAAGTTCATTTGGACCGAGGAGTGTGAAGCTAGTTTCCAAGAGTTGGAGAAACGTTTGGTTACCTCACCAGTGTTAATTCTGCCAGATCAGACCAAGGATTATGAGGTGTATTGCGACGCTTCATGTCGAGGACTTGGAGGAGTGCTTATGCAGGAGGGAAGAGTTGTTTCGTATGCTTCACGACAGCTTAAGCCTCATGAGCTAAACTATGCCACGCATGATTTGGAGTTAGCAGCCGTAGTGCATGCGTTGAATACATGGAGACATTTCCTCATTAGAAATCATTGTGAGGTGTATACGGATCACAAGAGTTTGAAATACATCTTCACGCAGAAGGAGTTAAATCTCAGGAAGAGGAGATGGTTGGAGCTCATCAAAGATTATGATATGAGATTGCATTATCACCTCGGAAAGGCTAACGTTGTAGCAGACGCGTTGAGCCGTAAGAGTCACGTCAATATGTTAATGATGGGAGGAATATCAAAGGAGTTAGCCGAAGATCTTCGAGAGCTATGTTTGGAAATAGTTCCGAGAGGCTATGTAGCAGCATTGGAGATTCAGTCAACTTTGATGGACAAGATCAGGGAAGCTCAGAAGACTGACAAAGAGATTGCCTCCATAAAGGAGAGAATGAGCAGAGGAAAGGCTAAGGGATTTCATGAGGATGAGCATGATACCCTATGGTTTGAGGACCGTGTTTCTGTGCCCAATGACCCGGAGATCAGGAAGTTGATTCTACAAGAGGCACATGATTCACCATATTCGATTCACCCAGGAAATACCAAGATGTATTTGGATTTGAAGAATACTTTCTGGTGGATCGGAATGAAGAAGGATATAGTAGAATATGTAGCAGTCTGTGATGTATGTCAGAGGGTGAAGGCAGAACATCAGAAGCCAGCAGGATTGTTACAGCCATTGCCTATACCCGAATGGAAGTGGGATAAACTAGGTATGGATTTCATCACGGGATTGCCCAGGACTCGTTCAGGCTATGATTCGATTTGGGTTATAGTCGATCGTTTGACGAAGGTAGCTCATTTCATTCCAGTAAAGACTACCTACAGCAGTGCCAAATTGGCTAAGATATACATGACCAGGATTGTATGCTTGCATGGAGTTCCGAGGATTATCGTATCAGATAGAGGAACCCAATTTACCTCAAAGTTCTGGAAGCAGTTGCACGAAACTTTGGGAACCAGGCTGGAGTTTAGCACAGCTTTCCATCCACAGACAGATGGACAAACCGAGAGAGTCAACCAGATTTTGGAGGATATGCTTAGAGCTTGTGCTTTGGATTATGGATCAAGTTGGGATGACAACTTGCCGTATGCGGAGTTTTCTTATAACAACAGTTACCAAACCAGTCTGAAGATGGCCCCTTTCGAAGCCTTGTACGGAAGGAGGTGCAGGACCCCGTTGTTGTGGGATGAAGTTGGAGACCGCCAGTTGTTTGGACCAGATTTGATTAAGGAGTCTGAACAGAAAGTAAAGTTGATTCACGATAGGCTCAAGGTAGCCTAGTCAAGACAGAAGAGTTATGCGGATTCAAAACGCAAGGAGACAGAATACGAAGTTGGAGACAGAGTTTATCTTCGAGTATCGCCGCTTCACAGAGTTAAGCGTTTTGGAGTAAAGGGAAAGTTAGCGCCTTGATTTGTTGGACCTTATCATGTTTTGGAACGTATGGGAGAAGTTGCGTACAAGTTGGAATTACCCGAAGGATTGTAAGGAGTTCATGATGTGTTTCATGTTTCACAGTTGAAGAGGTGTCACGCAGAGATGGCTGATATACCACTGAGAGATATTGTGCCACTGGAAGCGATTCAGTTGAATGATGATTTGACCTACGAGGAGAAACCGGTTAAGATTCTAGAGTATGCCAGCAGAGTCACCCGCAGCAAGGTCATTAAGTTTTGCAAAGTTCAGTGGAGCCACCACACAGAGGATGAAGCCACCTAGGAGCAAGAGGAATATTTGCTTAAAGACCACCCTCACCTATTTTCTAGCCAACCCGAATCTCGAGGGCGAGATTCATCGTAAGGGGGTAGGTTTGTAACATCCCAAATCTTCAATTTGGAATGTTATACATAGAGCATCATTGCATATCATATTTTTTTGTTGCTTTTTTTCTCGATCCTAGAAATTCTACACAACTCAAGGACCCACGGGGAGAGTTGGGGATTTTCGTTATTTTCATATTTGAGTTTTCTCAAATTTTGAAAATAGGATCATTTGATTTTATTTATTTTATCTTCAATTATTTCTATTACAAAAATATGAGAGAGGGAATAAAATGATTTTCCCAAAATAAAGAAATAATGAAGATTTAATAATAAAATCAAATAAGATTTTATTTCGGAGTTTTTCGCTTTTTTATTTGAATTTAGGAAAAATGCGCGTTTTTCAAAATTTGCATTTAGGCCACAAATAAATGTTCATTAAATCCGGCTTGATTTTAGAAGCCGGGCAAAATTTATTTCGGGATTTTTGGTGTCCGTAGTACTTCTTTTGTTTTTTTTTTCTGAGCGTAATTATTAAAAAAAACACGCACCGCCTTTCGGGCCGTACCCGAGCGGGACTCCGCTCGGGGGCACGCTATAAATAGCGGCCGCCCCGGCGCCTCAGCCCACCCGAAACCCTAGCCGCCCCAGCCTGCCGCCGCCGGAGCAGCGCGACGCCCGAGGTTCGCCACCGCCTCGATTTCCCTTCCGGTTTTTTTAAAAAAACAATCGGTTTTCTTCGGGTTTTTTCGGGTTTTTTTCGGTTTTTTTTCTTTTCCCGTTCGAATCTATTCGTCGTTTTTTTCTTTTTCTCGGATTTAATCCGTGATTTTTCTGATCGCGATTCCAGATCCGATTTTCGTTTTAGTATAACTTTTCGCTCGTTTATAGGAATCAGGCGATTCAAGCGCCTGGAGTTTCGTCTCGAAACCCTTTTTCCGAATAATCTACTTAAACAAGTTTTTGCTTCTGTAAAATTTGACATAGATCCAGATTAGTAAAACGAAGCTGTTTTCTTCCGCCATTTGATTTTCGTTACTTCGTTTGATTTGATTCTTTTTGCAAACCGGAGTTCTTAAGTTGAACTATCTGGTTAGATCTATTTGAGTTTTACCTGTGCATTAGATGAGTATTTATTGTATGCTTGTTTGTTTGTCCGTGATAGATTACCCGAGTGCGCCGCTTTGTTACTTCGAGTCTCTAGGTTTCGCGGATCATCAGCAATGCAAGTAACACTTTGATCATACTCTTCTCATACCCAGTTTTTATGCATTAGATCTATCCTCAAACACTTGCATGAATAGGATCTAATTAAATTGTGGGTTTTGGGAAGTAGTTGAGGTAGTACCTATTACCTGTTTTATTATCAAACCCTTGGGAGTTACTTCTACGTTTGCTTATTATGCTATGCTATGCTAGTAGACGTGGATTGGGTGAGTGAATCCATGACAGATGTGAGATTATTATTTAATGGTTTATTTAAGGTGGCAACTTAAACACACATCTGGGTGGATATAGGCACCTGGTTTCTATCAGGACTTGCCTGTTTTTCTTCGGACCGCCACCCAGGCTCAAAGGGATCATGAGATTATTCAAACTAGAAACTTCCGTGTGCAGCCACAAGCCATTGTGGGCTCTGGCGTAGTTGACTAAGTTGTGCGAACTCTTACGGGTAGGCTAGCAGATGTAGGGGATGTAGGTTGGTACGGTCTACCCACATGTAAGGTGCTAGTGCTTCTGAAAGACTATGTCTCGGTCATCCGTTTCTCAAACACCATGTAGTGCGAGAAACCAAACGGAGGCGATCGAGTCTTGTGGGGAAAAGTGCGCAAACCTCTGCAGAGTGTATAAACTAATCATGGTTAGCCGTGTCCCCGGTTATGGACATCTTGAGTATCTAGTACCTGGATATCATGTGAATCTCATCATGTTACTTCTAATTAATATTGTTGGGTTTTTAATGAGTACTTTTAATTGGGATTGAGAATGCTGTCAACCATTCTCAATGTTTCACAACCACCATGATAGTTAAATAAATTTATTCCTTTGCAGTAGGGAAAAATTGGCTTTATGCAAAACTGTAACCATAGAGCTTTCCACCAGCCATATATGCATGTAGTATAGGCTTATCATTCCATTACTCTCTATGTGTTACATTGCCGGATATTCCATGTGCTGACCCGTTTTGGCTGCAACGTTTCATGTTGCAGACTTTTCGACGCATTTATTAAGGTGCATAGGTCGTGGTTCTATACTCAGTGATGCCGTTGGAGTTGATGGACTCACTTATTCTACCAAGCCTTCCGCTGTTATCGTATTAGATGGCCTTAAGCCATGTTTATTTTATTAAGTTCTCTCTTGAGACATTCGATTGTAATAAGTGTGTGATTGATACTCTGTTATAAATCCTTCGAGTACTGTGTGGTGTCAGCATTACTGATCCAGGGATGACACTGAGCATAGAGATCAGACTGTTTGAGGTCTGGTCGCTACTGTTCTCAAAGTAAAGACTCAATCCGATAAGATAACTCAAAAGGGGAAACTCAATTCATCACAAGAGAGTAGAGGGGGAGAAGAAACATAAGATCCAACTATAATAGCAAAGCTCGCGATACGTCAAGATCGTGCTCGTGATCAGTTGTTGAACCTATTGCCTTATCAAACTTTGACTTGAGTATGGGCTATCGTCAAGTCAAGTCAGAACCAACGATGTTCGTAATGTTGTCTAACTCGTGGTTGTTCCCTCGAGCATACACCAATACACCTTTTGGTCTGACCAATGCTATCACCGTGTTCACATGATGGTGGAAGTCCAGTGATATGGAAATTCCAATGAGTTGATGTTGAGCCCATCAGCAGCATTTTGTCTCCCCCATGAGTCATGTTGAACATCACCCTAGTGTTGGAAACTTGTTTAAGCATTTCTTCGTGTTTCGTTCATGAAGCATATGTTTGGATGAAAGTAGTGACTTCCTCTAAATCATGTGCATTTGTTGCAAGTTGCCGTCGTGAGTTCGAGAAAGTTGTTTTTGCTTCCTCTGGAATCATCCCAAGTCAGTCATGCATGTGCGAAGTATTCTATGGTCTGATAGACTGATCATCTTCATTCCATATGAATTTCCTAGCACATCAAGCCACTGATTGGTTTGTTCGAGGAAAAGGAGTTCTTTGTCTGAATACTAGTTCATGCACAAGATTCCAATATCCTCGAAGATGGTTCCCCACCTGAACTTGATAGTGTTTTATTATAAGGCTACCGTGTGGTCATGCTTGTCTGGGACAGCGTGTTCACATGTGTTTAGCAGAACCAGCTCATGTTTTGGAGCTTGCTATCTTAGTTCATTCCTCGAGAATCTCGGAACGCCATCTCGTCGAATTGTGTTGCAAACTTTGTTTTCAGACATGCTGAGTCTGAAGTATCCTATTTCCAATCGGATCTGAATCTCAGGCAGATATGATGGTTGGAACATTCCCAACAGTTGCATCTTGTTCCCATCTTGCACCACCATTGTGCCAATTCCCCATGGGCTGCCCTTCTCGGTAGTTGCTGTCCAATATCATCTTCAAAAGTGGACTTACCATGGGTCCCCTCCACCTCCGATGATAAGCAAATCATCCTTTGCGTTGTCTTCAACAAGGTATTCCACATCATCCATTCTAGTCCGAGTATGTCATTCTTTCGAACTCCTTCAAATGATGGATTGTGATTGCCTTCGGCTGGTATAAAGAGTCTCAATGATCTCTATATCAAAAGTAATTCTTTTTGCCACTTAAGGGAATATTTCTGCAGGTCACCTTCCTTAAGATGTCTCGTTATGGTATCATGGCAACTCAACTCCTCGCTACGTGGACTACCGTTCACCACCTTTTTAAGTGTGGAATTGTGTTTACATAGTGAATCTTCGTCATCTGTTATACTCCATCACGTCTCATGTCCCAGCTCGAGAGATGTTGCTATGTCTCATTCCGTGAGTTAATCCTGGGTTGCTCGATCTTCGAGAAGATTGATTCTTCGAGAGTTTCTTGGCCATAGCTGCTGTCAACCGCGTCTGAGCTCATCAGCGTGTTCGTTGCAGCCCCAGGAGCCAAACACACCCGCCTGCAGCCCCTACCGTCCCCCGTAGCATCAAAACCGCACGCCACCGAACTCCGGCCGCCGTGGAAGTGCTCGCCGCCGTTAACTCCGGCCACCCCAGCTCGAGCTGCTGCCACCCCTGTATGCACGCAAAGTCCAGCAACCCATAGCCGCAAACCACACCCGAAACCATCCCCTATAGCGCTTTCCCATGGAGTTTCCGTCATCGGATTTGGTCATCGCCGGCTGAACTCCGGCGACGTCGACGTGGCCATCATTAGCAGCTAATGACATCGCTAATTAACCCCTAGAGCCACTGCCATGTGAGACCCAATGCCTAAACTAATTAGTACTAGTTCTCTGTTAGATTAACACTAACCACAGTGGTCCCCGCCTGTCAACGTTGACTTGGCCACGCGTCGACTGACCGGGTCCCACATGTCAGCCTCTGTAGCTGACTCTGTGTCACTGACCAGTAGGCCCCACTGGTCAAGTTTGACCTGGGCCGTCCGTTGACCTGCTGATGTCACTAATACGTCATGCTGATGCAGTAAATGTTTATGGAGTTTTAAATAAATCAGAAATGATTTATTTATTTCAGAAAATACCCAAAACTTCTAAAAATCATATAAATTCAACCGTAGCTTCAAATGAGATAATTTATAGATGAAAAATGATCAGAAAAATCCAATCTATCCATCTGTACCATTTTCATGCATGTTAGAACAACTTATACCTGCTGATCAGGTCAAATCAATTAAATGGCATTTAAACTCTCACATATGGAGTTTGAATTTGAACCTAGTGTTCAAACCAACCCCATTTAACTTGTTGCTAGATGCATTAGGCCAATCAACAGCATATTTCCATGTCATCTTCATGCATCATATTGTTGCATGGCAATGATTGTGTTTCTCCTTTGTTTGTCGGTGTTTGTCCCCTCTCAGTAGATGACGTA
This sequence comes from Aegilops bicornis, assembly GCA_021605145.1. Classification (NCBI taxonomy): domain Eukaryota; kingdom Viridiplantae; phylum Streptophyta; class Magnoliopsida; order Poales; family Poaceae; genus Aegilops; species Aegilops bicornis. The sequence continues at coordinate 331,985,668 of CM038672.1, read as the reverse complement.
CCGACGATGAGTTCGATGACACCGATGAAGAACTATATTATCTTCAGAAGTGCCAGGCAAGCAAAACCCCCTTGTTCATTCCGATACAATCCCACTCTCTCGCTCCTGCTCTCTTTTACTGCATTAGGACAACAACGATTCATCTGTTACTTGCTGCGGTAGCTGAACCCTTTTATCCTCTTCATGACCTGTCATTCCACAGTAAATAGATGAAACCCACTAGCATGAGTAGGAGTTGTTTGAGCCCTTTTGTGCCTACTCATTCATGCTTGTTTGTCATGCCTGCTACTGCTTAGAGTTGAGTCAGGCCTGATTCATCGGGGATGAATCGGAGGTGTTTGATCATGTCCTACTGTTGAGAGCTAAGTGTCTGAACACGATTTGGTAAAGGTAGCGCTGAGAGGCCATGTAGGAGTCAATGGTGGGTTGTCTCATTGAAGTCGTCCTTAGGAACTGAGTTCTGTGTTTGTGATCCATGATTCAGCTACTACCATGCATTGGGCCCTGAAATATGACCCCGCTCGACTTCTTAATCACCCTTGTCCTCTGACCAGGAGTTGCAAGTAGTTTCTGGTGTTTGTAGGATATGTGTTGGCGGCCGTGCGTAGCGCTGACCCTAGGGGTGGGCTATGATGCGGTAGATACACCGTGGCCCGGTGTGCAATCAATGCCCGTTTGGTATCTCGGGAACCCTGCACAAATCGTTCGGGGCCGTATGTGGAAACCTCGGCCGGACTCCCTGTGGATGGAACCTGAATAGGCGATAAACCTGGAGTAGAGACTTGAGTGTTTAGGTAGGTCGTGGTCTACACCCACATCGGCTTTCGCTTGAAGTCTTCAGAGCACATGTCGTGTCTGGGCGCTAAGTGGTGGAAACATGTATGAAGAAGTACACCCCTGTAGGGTTAACATCATCTATTCGAATAGCCGTGTCCGCGGTAAAGGACTTCTGGGTTGCCTATAACAGTTCATAGACAAGTGAAAGTGGATACTCTAAAATGCGCAAGATAAGCGTGAGTTCTATGGATGGCGTTCTCGTAGGGAGACGGGAGCGGATCCATAGTGGTGTATTGATTTGGTGAATATGTGGACTCGTGTGCGCCACCTCAAAAGAGTTACTTGCAGTCGTAGTTTAGGATAGCCACCGAGTCAGAGCTGGCTTGCTGTAGTTAAACTCCACCACCCCCCTTTGTTGATAATGATGCATATGTAGCTAGTTCTGATGTAAGTCTTGCTGAGTACATTTGTACTCACGTTTGCTTATTTTATGTTTTGTAGAGAGACTTCAGTCTCGCTAGTAGTTCCGCATGGACTTCGATGTTCAGCTTGTTACCTCAGCTACGATCTTGTGCCCTCGGCAGGATCTGGTAGATAGTCAGGCTTCTCATCCTTTTTCATTTGTAGATGTCTGTACTCAGACATGTTAAGCTTCCGCATGTGTTTAACTTGTATGCACTGAATGTTGGGTCGTGAGACCCATGTTTGTAATATCTCGCTCCTCGGAGTCTAATGAATGAATATTTGAGTCGTAGAGTTATGTTGTGATGCCATGTTGTATTTACACATATTGAGCATATTGTGTGTATGTTTGAAATGCTTGATATGTGTGGGATCCGACAATCTAGTTGTTTATCCTTGGAAGCCTCTCATATGGGGAAATGTAGTCTAGTGCTTCCTGGCGATAGTAGTCCGCTTCTGCACTGGTTCACCGGAGTCTTGCTAGCCCAAAGACTACCGCCCGACACTTGACTGGCCGGCATGTGTTTCACTTTGTTCCTGTGTCTGTCCCTTCGGGGAAATGTCACGCGGTGAAATCCGGAGTCCTGCCTAGCCTGCTACAGCCCGGGTTACCGGAGACCTGTTAGCCCAGTGCTACAGCCCGGATTCATACGTTGATGACCGACATGCTCGTTGTGATTCATGTATGCCTGTCCCCATGGGTTAGTGCCGCTTTGGGTTCACGACTAGCCATGTCGGCCCGGGTTCTGTGTCATATGGATGCTAGCGACACTATCATATACGTGAGCCAAAAGACGCAAACGGCCCCGGGCCATGGTAAGGCGACACCCGTGGGAATACCATGCGTGAGGCCGCAAAGTGATATGAGGTGTTACCAGCTAGATTGATGTGACTTGGAATCGGGGTCCTGACAGTGGGTATGCTTCGTCCCTTACTTATTAAGAGGGCTTGGATTTCCAATTCATCTGTTCCTCCGCAGGCTCCTGGATTTCTATGGCCTCTAGCTGCATAATTTCACTCCCGCCTCGATATTACACATTGCTGGCTATGTCGCCCTTTGCGAGCTGTTTTTGGGCTACGAAGCTCATTTCGAGCTATGGAAGAGGCTATTCTGCCTCGCACTTCGCATGTGGGGGTCATCAGCATCAAGGTGGCGGAGCCGAAATATGGTGCATCGCCGGGACCGGATACCTGTCCGGTACTCCGAAGAAGACATCCGAGGACTGGCCTTCGGAGTGGTTTTATATGGACAACGTCCCCCTTCCGGACCCTATTCGGATGGGCCTCCCTGAGTTCGACAACGCTCCACTGAAGAAACGCCACAGCTGGCGCCCTTGGAGCCCTCAGGAGGAAGATAACAGAGAAGTCCTTTACCTGATGGGCCGGATAAAAATGCTGGCTCAATCAGGACTGACAATAATCGAGGTTATGTCAATATGTATAATGCGGGGGGTACAGCCACTTCAATATCAAGGGAACCCCATGTGGCCCTTTAACGGGGAAGATGATGCCACCCGCTGCGGGCGTAAGGGACCGGACTCACTTGCTGCTCTAGCAAAAATTATGGCCGATTTGTACAAGGGAGAGGAAGAGGAGTACATCCGCATTAAGCCACGGGATGGATTCTCCATGCACAACCCTCCAAGCTGGGTGAGCTGTCACTTTTTACTCCCAGCCTTCCCACATTCTTTGTCATAAGTACTTACCTTGCTGTTTCATGGCAGGAACTGCGAAAAGCTGTAAGGGAGGTCAATAGCCCGCCTCCACAACCAGAGGAACCTGACCGGGCCCTCGATCCCGGACTCGAAGAGGATCCGGGCATATTTGTGGATCCGATCGACAGGACATTCTATCAATTGTGACTGCGATGATGCCATGGTGGCCATCATAGCTGACTATCCTGGGCTACTCCCTACATCGCATGTAAGTAAAACCAGATCCCAACTTCCGAGAAGGATCCCTTTTTTTGCAATTCACCTACCGTACACATATGGTATCTTACAGGGAAGGCCCTCGGGATGCCATGCCGAACCCGCAGTGACTCGCCAACAAGGGGCACCGAAGCCGGGTAGGCTAAAAAGGAAGGTGGTCAGGACTGAGACGCCATCGCAGAGCTATCATACAGAACCTCACTCCATGGTTGTTGTCTTTTAAAATATAATAACGTCCACGTTTCCTAGTAGGAAAAACGCTCACCGGACTATGTCCGAAGAGGTTGCCGATCACGCCTCCACCAGTCGGGCTCCAGGGCCGCACATAGAGGCAGAAGCTAACACGGGACGAACGCCGGATGCTCCTCCTACAAAGGATGCGGATAGATTATCCGCTACAAATTCCGAAATGGAGAGCGCCATGAATCACATGCGTCACCGGGCCGTACTCCGTGACGCTTGTTTCTCCCAAGAGGCGTTTGATGCCTTCATCTCAGGAGACACGTACATCCGTGCCGCTCAAAATGGTCTTGCCAGAGCAATGGGCCAGTATGTAAAGTATACGGGTAAGAAAATCTGATGATTATATATATCAGTAGCCCCTGAGACTTGAAACAGTTGACACAACTGATTTAAGGATCATTATTTGTGCAGGTTCTTACACAGAAGAATACCCAATTGTCTCAAGAGCTGGAAGAGTGCAAAGCCCAGCTAAGGGCCGCGGTTGCCGCGTTGAAGGAGTCTGAGAAGGCCCCCTCTGGTAACACTTGTTTCCATTGCAAAGAATGACATGTACCAGATAGTATGCGGCATGCAAGCAAATCTAACAATAGATGTTGCAGATGACTCCGGAGTGAATCCAGAGGCCGTGCTGGGGGATGCGCAACGTGCTAATCGACAGCTAAATGCTGGCGAGCGCGTCCTTACGCGGGTGAGGCAGGAGAAAAATGATCTCCAAGACGCCAATATCCAGCTGGGCGTGGAACTGAAAGATGTTCGAGCCCAGCTTGCGGACTCCGTGAAGGAGAATAAGCGGCTTCGACGCGGCATTTTCAGTAAGTGCTTGAACAAACTTTTGAAAGAGTTCGGTGAAGAAGCCGGCTAATAGAGTTATGTCTGCAGGTATGCTGATGGGTCGTCCCGCGGAGGAGATGCCTGGGTCTGCGGGTGATCTTCTACCAGAGCTCTCACAATCGCATCGAACAAGTTCGGCAGTGACGCAGGTATTGCCCAAGCCTTGTGGCCATCCGCTTCCCCGCCAGGAGGCATGGGGGAGCTTATACAAAAGCTCAAGGGAGCACGGCGGCGCTTCCGATTATGGAAGATATCAGCCTGCCGACAAGGTGCAAGGGAAGCCTGGGCCATGGTGAAGACGCGATATACCAAAGCTGACCCAAACCACATGGCCGAGGTCGGACCTGTGGGGCCCGATGGGAAAGGGATCCCTGTCAGTTTGGTGTATGACCAAGTAGAATTAGCCGCAAAGTATTCCCAACAGGATTGTAGGCTAGACAGCCTGTTGGATGGTATAGACGAAGAATTTAGTCGGCCTAAGTGATCGTGGTACTTCAAGTGACATATATTGTCCCTAGCCGGATTGTAAATCATTTGTCATGGCGGACCTTTTAACCCGACCTCTGGACCCGATAGTCCGGAGTGTATCCGAATACCCGCCGATTATGTGAAACCGGCAGCTGTGGAAACCAAAGCGTAGGGGTCATAAGTGCTTGAATGCATAAGTACCCAACTAGCTATGTTATATTAGATGGATAGTAAGAAACATCTTCCAGAGAGAATAGTTCCGTTAAGGGTTCCTTTCCCTGGGTACGCATGCCCTAATGTGCATGTCCGAACTGCGAAAAGAACCGCAGGCTATAAACATCTGGGGGCATGTATTAAAATAAATAAAATTCATCTTTTTTTCATCGACCGAGTATTCCCTTAAGCACGCTACCTTTCGGCTTCACCCGGTCTGAGGTACAAATCCGGTTGACCCGGCAGTAACAATCGCAGAGGTGCTCCCCTTATGCCCTAGCCGAATTAACGGGAACATAGGGCATAAACACAAGAGTCAGGCAACCCAGCTTGGCAAACTTAAGTCATAACGATGCATATAATGGCGAAAAAAGGTACATGTGGAAGAATAACACATGTGTGGGGCATAAAGCCCGGAAAATAGTTATATTAAGCTTCTGTATAAGAAGCCCCCAGGTATAATGAGCGCGGCTAGCGCGTCAAGATTGTGTAGTCAAGACACAATTTAGCCTTTTAAGGCCTTGAAGAAAAGGAAAAAAAGAAGAGAGAAAGAGAGAAAAGACAGATAACGGATATGTAAAAAATTGACAGAGGTAAGGAGACGAACATAGAGTCTGGCACTAGATGTAGAACCTTTGGAGTCTGGCCGCGTTCCATGGGTTTGGCTCGAGTCGATTGTCCGATGCATCCCGCAGACGGTACGCTCCACTGGTCAGAATCTGGTCAATAATGAAGGGACCTTCCCATTTGGGCTTGAGCTTGTTCTTTTCCTTCTCCGGTAGGCGTAGAACGAGTTCGCCTACGTTATAAGCTTTGGCCCATACTTCTCTGCTTTGATACCTTCGAGCCTGTTGCTGATAGAATGCGGAACGGGCTTTTGCCACGTCATGCTCCTCCTCCAGGGCATCCAAACTGTCCTGCCAATCGAGCTCGGCCTCTTTTTCTTCATACATGCGCACTCGAGGTGAGTCATGAATTATGTCGCAGGGCACTACTGCCTCTGCGCGGTACACCATAAAGAACGGTGTGTATCCGATAGTGCGATTCGGCGTGGTCGGCAGCCCCCATAGTACGGAGTCGAGCTCCTCTACCCAGTGCGTGTTTGATTCCTTTAAGGACCGCACTAATCTGGGTTTAATGCCGCTCATAATAAGACCATTTGGTCGCTCGACTTGACCGTTAGTTTGTGGGTGATAGACAGAAGCATAATCGAGCTTGATGCCCATGTTGCTGCACCAAAGTTTTACCTTGTCGGCTGTAAAGTTCGAGCCATGTCGGTGATGATGTTGTGGGGGATGCCATAACGGTGTACAACCCCAGATATGAAGTCTATCACCGGTCCGGATTCAGCCGTTTCCACTGGTTTGGCTTCTATCCATTTGGTGAATTTGTCCACCATGACCAATAGGTATTTTTTTCTTATGGGTTCCCCCTTTGAGCGGTCCGACCATTTCAAGCCCCCAGACCGCAAAGGGCCAAGTAATGGGGATTGTTTGGAGAGCGGTAGGCGGCATATGGCTTTGGTTTGCAAAAAGCTGGCAACCGATGCAACGTTGAACAAGGTCCTGTGCGTCTGCTCGGGTCGTCGGCCAATAGAAACCTGTACGGAAGGCCTTGCTTACAAGGGCCCGGGCTGCGGCGTGGTGGCTGCCGAGTCCAGCATGGATTTCTGCCAAAAGCTTCCACCCTTCCTCTTCGGAGATGCACCTTTGAAGGACTCCGGTAGTGCTTTTCTTATAAAGCTCTCCCTCATGGACCTTGTAGGATTTAGACCGCCGCACTATGAAGCGTGCCTCATTTTGGTCCTCGGGTAGTTCCTGCCTGGTTAGGTAGGCCAGGAATGGTTCTGTCCACGCGGCGATGAAGGCCATGATCACGTGGGCTGAAGGTGTTATTTCGGTGGCAGAGCCTCCGATTGTGTCAGAGTGTTCGGTATCTGGTGTTGTGGCCGGGTCCGAACTATTGTTACCGGTGTCCCCTTCCCATACCACGGATGGCTTAAATAGCCTTTCCAAGAAGATGTTAGGTGGGACAGGGTCGCGCTTAGCCTCGATACGGGCGAGGATATTCGCCGCCTGATTGTTTTCCCGAGCCACATGGTGGAATTTAAGCCCCTCGAACCGAGCTGACATTTTGAGGATGGCGTTGCTATAAGCTGCCATTTTCGGATCCTTGGCGTTGAAGTCTCCATTTATTTGAGATATTGCGAGGTTCGAGTCCCCACGCACCTCCAGGCGTTGAATACCCATGGAAACTACCATCCGGAGACCATGTAACAGGGCCTCGTATTCAGCTGCGTTGTTCGAGTCTGTGTATAGTATTTGGAGTACGTATTCGACTGTATCTCTGGTGGGGAACGTCAGGACGACGCTAGCCCCCAGACCAGCCAGCATTTTAGAGCCGTCGAAGTGCATGATCCAATTGGAGTACGTGACATATTCTTTAGGGAGTTCGGCTTGTGTCCACTCGGCGACAAAATCGCCCAGTACTTGCGACTTAATGGCTCGCCATGGTCTATATGTTATGCCGAATGGGAGGAGCTCGATAGCTCATTTGGCAATCCGGCCCGTGGCATCGCGGTTGTTTATTATGTCGTTGAGTGGTACTTCCGAGGCCACCATAATTGAACACTCTTGAAAGTAGTGTCGTAATTTCCGGGATGCCATAAATACCGCGTATGCTATCTTTTGATAATGTGGGTAATGTGATTTTGCATGGAGTGAGGAAAGTGGATACATAATATACCGGCTTTTGAAGTGGGAATTTATGTCCGTCCGCCTCTCGTTCAACGACGAGCACTGTGCTTACAACTTCGTGAGTTGCCGCTATATATAACAGCATTGGTTCACCGACATTTGGCGCGGCCAAGATTGGGTTCGTGGCCAGGATGGCCTTTATTTCTTCCAATCCGGTCATGGCCGCGTCCGTCCACTCAAAGTGTTCAGTGTGCCGAAAGAAGGCGATAAAGGGGTAGTGCCTTTTCTCCTAATCGGGAGATAAAGCGGCTTAAGGCCATCACGCATCCAGTTAACTTCTGGATTTGCTTGAGGTCAGTTGGGATAGCCAACTGTGACAGAGCTCGGATTTTAGCCGGATTTGCTTCAATTCCTCTACTAGAGACGATGAAGCCCAGGAGCTTTCCGACGGGCACGCCGAAAACACATTTTTCCGGATTGAGCTTGATGTCGTATGTTCGGAGATTGTCGAACGTGAGCCTCAAGTCGTCTATTAAGGATTCGACATGTCTGGTTTTAACGACCACATCATCTATGTATGCCTCCACTGTTTTCCCAATCTGTTTTTCCAGACATGTCTGAATCATGTGTTGATACGTTGCACCGGCGTTTTTGAGCCCGAAGGGCATTGTGTTAAAACAGAAGGGGCCGTATGGAGTGAAAAATGCGGTTGCGGCTTGATCGGACTCTGGCATATTAATTTGGTGGTAACCGGAGTATGCGTCGAGGAAGCACAATGAGTCGTGTCCTGCAGTAGCGTCGATAATTTGATCGATGCGAGGGAGGGGGAAGGGATCCTTTTGGGAAAGCCTTATTAAGGTCCTTGAAGTCGACGCATAGGCGCTAGGATTTGTCCTTCTTTGGTACCATCTCCAGGTTTGCTAGCAAGTCCGGATGTTTTATTTCTCAAATGAATCTGGCCTCAGTAACTTGGCTAGCTACTCTCCCATGGCTTGTCGCTTAGGTTCAGAGAAACGCCGAAGAGTCTGCTTGACCGGCTTGAATCCCTTTAGAATGTTAAGGCTATGCTCGGCTAGCCTGCGTGGGCTTCCTGGCATGTCTGAAGGATGCCATGCGAATATGTCCCAATTCTCGCGTAGGAACCCTCGTAGTGCGGCGTCTATAGCGGGGTTTAACTGTGCCCCGATGGATGCTGTTTTTGTAGGGCCGTTGGGTGGACTTGGAATTTGACAATTTCATCCGCTGGTTTAAAAGAGGTGGACTTGGATCTTTTGTCGAGTATCACATCGTCCCTGTCCACTGTGGAGCGCATTGCAGTTAATTCCTCGACCGCGAGGGCTTCGGATAATGCCTCGAGGGCCAGTGCGACTGTTTTGTTTTCGGCGCGGAGTGCTATGTCCGAATCACTAGCTAGAGTGATGATTCCATTCGGCCCGGGCATTTTGAGCTTCATGTACAAGTAATGGGGTATGGCTTGGAAGATCGTGAATGCCTCCCGCCCTTGAAGGGCGTGGTATCCGCTACTAAACGGGGCCACTTGGAATGTAATTTCTTCGGACATATAATTCTCCGGCGTGCCGAATACCACATCTAGTGTGATTTTCCCAGCGCATCATGCCTCCCGACTAGGGATGATTCCTCTGAAGGTCGTGCTGCTTTGCCAATGCGATTTCTATCTATTTCCATTTTTTGAAGAGTCTCCTCATAAATGAGGTTTAATCTGCTGCCGCCATCCATGAGCACTTTAGTAAGCCGAAAGCCGTCCACAATTGGACTAAGGACCAAGGCGGATGGTGCTCGGGCTGTTCGGAATTTAGGTTCGTCACTCGCATTGAAGGTGATAGCCGTGTCGCTCCATGGATTTTTTGCTGCCACGTGGTAGACTTCGGCAAGGCTGCGGAGTGCTCGCTTACGCCTATTATTTGAGGCGAAGGTCTCGAAGACTGCCAATACTGTATTGTTGTTATCCACGGGGTGGTGCTTTGCGGTATTTTTAATGAGGAGATCCTCACCGCTCTTGGCCACCTGCCGGAGTATCCAACATGCTCTAAGGCTGTGTTTTGGTATGGTATGCGCTGTACTATGAATTTTGCATGGCCCATTAAGCAATCCCTCCAATACGGTTCCACGCCCTATAGTGGGCTTTTGCTTCTTTGTAATTGAGTCGGGCGACTTATGAGAGTGCACCCTTTTAGTTCGGACTGGGGGTTTTGTCAGAGCCGGATTATCCCAAAATTTTGTTTGGGTTTTCCAAGCGCTTTCCATAGCACAATACTTCCTTACTATGGCCGCCAAGTCAGCAAAGTGTGCTATGTCACAGCGACTTATGGCGTTGAGGATTCCCTTGTCCGTCCAATTATTTCAAAAGAATGAAATTGCATCTTCCTCGCGACAGTCCTTGACCTTGTTCATTACAAGGAGGAATCTAGCCCAATAGTGATGTACTGTCTCCTGGGGCTCTTGCCTAATGTGGGAAAGATCTTTTATATCTGGGTGGGTGGGTGGATTTAAGTCCGAACCTTGACCCGATCTGAGACCCGGGGGCGGAGGAGTTTCCGATCTTTGAAGTTCGGGCTCCGGGATGTTGCCTAGTGGGTCTGGCCCGCTGCCTGATTCTAGGTTCAGGGTTTGGGCGATGTCCTCCCGTAGACGGGTATCCGGCTCGGAGAGCTCAAGAATCCGGACATAGTTTCTCCTCAAGATCGAGGAAGAATCACCGCATTGCTCCTCCACCACCGCTATCTGATGGGTGACCGGCGGAGAGTTAATCTCCCTTTGGTCGGGTTTAAGCCCAATCCGATCATAGTCTGTAGCGACTCCCAAAGCGGCGGTGCGATCCAAGAGCTCGTTCAAAGAGGACAGCTCCATTGGATTCATCCGCTCGGTAAGTTCCGAGCCGATGTGGAGGCTGTTTTTGATGACCCGAGAAGTCATCGTCGGCGCAGCGGCCGAACGGGCGGTCATGACGAAGCCGCCTAGTCGGAGAGTTTGGCCTACAGCCAGGGCACCCCCAGAGGTGATGTTGTCCCTGACAACAAGATGAGCCATCCTTCCTTATGATGACGGCATAGTGGAACTCTCAATGAAAGCACCAATGTCGGTGTCAAAACCGGCGGATCTCGAGTAGGGGGTCCCGAACTGTGCGTCTAAGGCGGATGGTAACAGGAGACAGGGGACACAATGTTTACCCAGGTTCGGGCCCTCTCGATGGAGGTAATACCCTACTTCCTGCTTGATTAATCTTGATGATATGAGTATTACAAGAGTTGATCTACCACGATATCGGTGTGGATAAACCCTAGAAGCTAGCCTATGGTATGATTGTTGTTGTCCTACGGACTAAACCCTCCGGTTTATATAGACACCGGAGGGTGCTAGGGTTACACAGAGTCGGTTACAAGGGAGGAGACCTACATATCTGTATTGCCAAGCTTGCCTTCCACGCCAAGGAGAGTCCCATCCGGACACGGGACGAAGTCTTCAATCTTGTATCTTCATATTCCAACAGTCCGGCAAAAGGATATAGTCCGGCTGTCCAAGGACCCCCTAATCCAGGACTCCCTCAACAAGGAGCCCGCCCGTAGACCGGACAGATAGTGCCTAGAGAGGAGGGATCCGCCATTACAGATGATGAACCACCTCTGCGGCCTCCCTTCGACGTCATAGGGAAAAGGGGAAATAGGCCATGATCGACCACCACACCTTGCGTCTGTTATGGGCCTCGGCGTGGTGTCGCTTGCGTCGCCCCTCACTAAAATTGAAGCCACGGACGGCCCGGTGATGAGCACACCGGAGTCGCTACCTCTGGTGCTACCACCGCAGTGCCTGCACCCCCGCCCCGAGGCTTGTGCGAAGATAGGAGGGTGTCCTACCCCAGCAAAGGCGTGTCCGTACCCCCTTCTCACTCCCCAAGTTTTGGCACGAGCATTCAACATCACCAACCTCAAGCCAGGGCTTTGGGCCTAACCCCGGGCTCTCCCTTTCAACATAACTAGAAGAAAGAAGAGAATGGAGGAGGGACATGTGGATGAATGCTCGCACTCCTCCCCGCCCCTCCTTTTATAGGCGGGCCGGGGCCAGGAGCCGATCCCTCGGCGGGTAACCCCCGTCCACCTCCACCAATTCATGAAGACCGGGCCCCTACCTTAACGCTCTCCCGCACCATGCCTCTGTTACCTACCCCACTCAATGCATGCAGCATACATGGCCAAGGATAAGAGCGTGGTGGGAAGAGTGAATTGGCAGTTACTCACCCATGCATTAAAGTCATTCACGGGCCATTACAAAGGTGGCCCAACTATAGTTAGTGTTACACGATGCACGGGAGAACCGGAAACTAACCTGGGCTTAGGTTAATGAAGAAGCAAAGAAGATCTCAAAGGACGAGCAGCTACCCCCCTTTCGCCTGTGCACTGGTTAGGGCCTACCCCGACGACACCCAGCAGTGCGTTCGTGCCAGGCCCGGGGGCTCCTGTCAGTGCAAAAAACCATGGGTCTGTTGCCCAGACCGTGCACAGGCTCTAGATCAAGATTACAACATCCAAGACCAGACCAAGTACAGGAAATCAGCTCTTTGAAGAATTAGAGTGCAGATCAACAAGACCAAGTTAAGCCAAAGAAGCAAGATACCTCTAAGGGAAAACCTCCCTTGCCAGGCAGGCGAGCCTGGCGAGGTCAGGGTTACCCCGGAAGCAAGCCTCAAGACAGTCCCGGCAGGCTTGCCAGGGCTTACGGAGGCAAACTACTCTACCAAGGCTCGACCGCACCACCTCACAGCAACGCAAGTCATCGATTGGTGCGGTTTTAAGCCCCTAAGTAACTAAGTGGTTGTTTGTTGCCACACGACAATCACTTCCTACGGAAATCACCTCCAAATGACACCCGTGCAGCGACATGTCATGCATACAGGAGAGATTGGTGGCCGAGCAGCCGGACAAGGCCTGTCGGGCATGCCTTAATGTGACACTAAGCGGCGCATTTAATGCGCTCTGCCCTGTCTGCATAGTTAGGTATGATATCACTATTTTCTATCTAATCAGTGCATAATGACTTATCTTCCACTGTGGTGACCCCTTGATCTATAAAAGGCGGCCCATGGTAACCATAGAAAGGAGTCGGACCCTTGTACACTCGTACATGCGTAGCTGCTCACGCCCCGAGGCAACACTGCCGAGCTAGATCGTTGTGTTTCCACCACCATCTACCATCAATCCACCAAAGCAGGAGTAGGGTTTTACACCTCGCGGCGGCTTGAACCTGGGTAAAATCGCCCGTGTGATCACCGTTGTGCTACAATTTCGTAACCAAATCTTTCCCGCTTACTCTACCTCCTAAATCCCAGAGGAAGATTTCTTTTAGCGGAGGAGTTTTGTAACACCCCTATAATTAAGCTATAGTAATTTCTGACTAATGATGCCATGTCATCCTATTTTTGCTAAGCTTAATTGCTCCTGGATAAAACCTAAGTCAAATTCAAATTCCAATTGCATGTTAATATTATTTCTTCAGACCGTAAAACAAAAATGTTGTTAATATTCCATAAAATTCTCAAGTATTTTCCATGTAGAAACCAAGCCCATTTGGATTACAAAATTGACTCCAGCAATATTTAAATTGGACCAGCAGCCACTAAGTTGGCCACTTAAATTCAAACACAAATTTAAATAATTGCAAATGCACTCAAACTTTTTGTGCAATCCTACAATATTATATGGCACTTTTGTGAAAAGTTTCATAATAAAAAACTCATTTGATCACTAAACTATATAGAGAACAGTAGCTACTTATTATTTTAGCAAAAGAAAATAGGAAAGTTACTGTGCACTTTGGCCCATTAGAAACGGTAGCAGTCCAGCCGAGCGCCACCCTCCAACCTTGCTACGGCTATGCTTGGTTAGCCCCGCCCCTGCCGGGATTGGGCGCAAATCCCGCCGATCCACGTGGGTTCCACCCCCGCCGGTGTCGAATCCCGGCCATCGTTGCTGAAAGCCTTCGGTTAGACCCCGTCTAGAACAAATCCCTCCCAAACCTGGTGGAAATCGCCGGGAAAAAACCCACGCGTCCCACCCCGTGGAAGCTACCCTCCTGCGAAAAGTTATGTTGCGTCTCTCTCTTGGCCCGACCCTCTCTCCCTCTCTCGATTCGGCGACGGCTGAGCGGGCCCCCGAGGCGCTACCAGAGCAAATGGAGGCGGCGTACATCCTCCTTCCCCTTCCTCTCAGCTCAAGAACACGCGAAGCGGCACGAGCTCGGCGGCGACCCAGAACAGCCATGGAGACCAGCCGATCCAATCTCCCCCGCCACCTCACGTCAGAGAAGAGGAGACAGCCGACGACGAGACCTTCATGTTGGTTCTCTCTTTCTGTCTGTGTGTGCCTGCTCCCCTAGTCCCCTGTCTACTGTCTTTTCTCTCTAATCTACCTGCAGCAATGCGTTGGCGATGCCGGCCTAAAGTCATGCTGTGTAACATCCCAAAATTCTAAATTTTGGAATGTTATATTAAATAAATAATTCTGATTGTTTGTTTGATTGTTGAGTGATTGATTGTGTGAAATTGAGTGCATTTGAAACTTTTTGAAAGTTTAATGAGAGGAAATGAAATGACTTTCCTGTGCCTTTTTTTTACTTCGATCTCTGAGAATTCAAATTCAATTCAAACACAAAACCCTAGAGAGAAGATGATATGACTTCTTCCATTTAAATAAATGAAAAGGGTTTTGAAAATATTTGAATTCCATTTGGAAATATTTCAAATTCAGAAACTGTATGCAACTCAATGATTTTCATGAGAAAAGATAAAATTACTTCTTCAAATTATATGAAATATGAGTTGGAAGTTTAAAAGAATCAAATTGAAAGGCCGGTTGAAATTATTTTGAAACCCACTTTCAAATTGGAGTTATTTGGTATTATTGAAATTATTTTTCTCCAAAACTAAAATATACGAAAATAGGGTAAAATGATTCCCTATAGTAGAAAAGTGGAGAAAAATGATTTTTAAATCATTTTGGTATTTTAAAATAATTTTGTTTGCATTTTAAATGCAACAGTGGCACCTTTTGAATTTTGGGATTTGCTGTGAATTTTAGTTGAACTTGAAAAATTGTTCATATTGTAACAAATGTTTTTCTGAAAATTTTGATATATAATATGCATATATATTTATTTTATTTATTGCCCTCTATTTCAGTTTTCCTTCTCTATTTTATAAAAAAACAAAAACTGGCCAAAGCCCACCCGCACTAGGCCCAGCCCCTCCACGACCCAACAGGTCGACTTCCTCCTACAATCGTTCTGCACCTACAGGAGCAGAACGCACGCACGCACCCCACCCCGCGCCCCACACCCTTCCCTCCTCCCCCTTCCCCAAGAATCCACTGATTGGATCCACCTCCTTCCCCTACACCTCCTTCTCCAAGTAAAAGGCCATTAATGCCCCGGATTTCCTCGCCGGAGATCCGAACTTGCCGTTTTTTTGCTCGCCATGGCTGCATGCATCTGGACACCCCCTCGCCCTATAAATACCTCCCTCGTGTTGCCCTCCTTCCCCTCGCCCAAAGCCCTCTCCTATGTGAGCTTATCCCCCTCCCTATCCAGCACAATTACTCATCGGAGTTCATAAACTCCGGCGGCTTCTCCATCGCCGCCCGAGGCTCAGTTGGTACTTCCTCGGCCTCCCTGAGTTTGCTGAGATCTCCTCTGCACTGTCCCGTGCTCTCCTTCCTCTAGGAGCCCCCATAACCTCGGATCCGATCTTCTTCCCCAACTTCGGCGACTACTCCGGTGAGATCAAAGAAATCCCGTAATTCTTCTTTTTCAGAAAAGTAGCGATATTAGAAAATTCATATCTATTAGTATACATATCCAAATTGAGTGATTCCAATTGCGTTAGATCACAAATTTTGTGAAGCTTCTGAATAGGTAAATATTTTTTAGGTTTGACTATTTAAATTTGAACTTGATCAAATTATCTTAAATCCTTGTATTTGATTTAACTTGAGTTTAGAAATAGATTTTTGATTGATTCTTTTTTGCTACTGCTTTGTTATTGTTTTGTTTATCTAGTAGAGTATAGTTATTTATTTTTAGTTTATTTTGAATTAGGTTTTTAGCAAAACGGTACTGTTTTAGTTATAGTTCTGTTTTAGTCTTTTCTTTATAGTTTTAATTGTTTTTAATTTTTTTCTTTTTGTCACTCTAGAAAAATTTAGTTTTGTTTCTGTTAGTCAACAAAAGAAAATTTGTTTTTATTTTAAAAAAAAAATATTTTACTTAGTTTTGTACGAAAAATTGTTTAGGTCATAGTTAGTGTTTCATAAAAGCTTTTTATTTGTTTATTTTTGCAAATGTAATTTTATGAAAAAAAATACTTTCTGTTAACCTAGTTGTTTTACTTTTTATTTTCTGTAAATTATTAGTTAGTGTTTTAATTACTGTTATGTTTTTTTGACTTTTTTGCAAAACTATGTTAGATGCTTGTAGCAAAGTCATTGATTTTTGTTAGTAGTTTTCCTTTCTAGTTTTATTTGAAGCTTCTTTGGAATTTGTTGGAGTTTTATTATTGAGTTTTTATTTTTTTTGTTTTAATTGTTATTTTGAGTGTTAGTATTGCTTGCTAGAATGATTGCTTATGTGAATGCTATGTTTGACTTGTATAGATTTTCTTCGGAGAGTTACGAATAGTTCTATCAAATTTTGTGAGAGCCTTATTATCTTCATCAACTTACCAGGCAAGTTCACTTTGACCATGCTTTCATACCTATGTTTTATTGCATTTAGTGACATCTTTGCAACAACCCTCCAGTAGTGATATTGAATTCTTGTAGTTGAGTAGTATGCATGAGGTAGGAACCCATCACCCTGTTACCAAGCCCGGGACGTTATTTATTTTAGTGCTACGCTATAGTAGACGAGGTTTGGTATGAGTGCTCGGGAGAGGTGTGAGAATGGACGGCTCTATGTCAATGACGACAACTCCATGATGGCATCTGCAAGGACCGCATCTTCAAGGCCTCAAGACTTCAAGACTCGAGACAAGAATTCAATACACACTACTGGGTGAAGGATGGTTGACGGGCACCTTGGAGAAACCGGTGGATGGCGGGATGCATGGAGAAGCGCCATGACATCTTGCGTAAAGCTTCACCCAGACTCAAAGAGACGGAAGAATACTTCATGCCCGAAGCTACTCCGTGCAACCGCAAGTCACTATGGGCTCGCTTGGTTGACCTTAGTTGTGACTCTGGCTGGGACGGTGCTAGCAGATGTAGAACTACGGTAGGACTGGATGAGCACCGGACAGTGGTCAGAGGAACTCTTCGGAAGACCATGTTTCGGTCATCTTGTTCGAAGTGCGAGAATGTAAAGAGAGGGATCGAATCTTGCGGGTAAAGTGTACAAACCTCTGCAGAGGGTTTAAACCTATTCGATTAGCCATGTCCCCGGTTACGGACAACTTGAGCCTCTGGACTTGGATCTATCTCTGAACTCTCAACACCGGATTGATAACTTAATTGTGGGCAACTTATGATGATTTTGGGCTATGAGACATCGGTTGGCGGAACCATGTCATGATAGAAAACTCCATAGTACAGACTCTAGTTATTCCTTTGATGTAGGGAAAATAAAACCAGCTTTTATGCAAAACAAAACTCAGTCACAGAGCCACAAAGCCATATTGCATATATTATAGTTTTATCATCTGTTTTCTCATGTTGTGATCTTGCCGGTACATTCAATGTAATCGACCTACACGGCTGCAACGTATCATGTTGCAGATACTTTGTTGCGACGATTAAGAGTACGGTACAGGGTTACGGTCTACACTCAACCTGCCAATGGCGTTGATGGGACTCCACACCCGATTACTTGTTTCCGCTGAGACTTATGAGGTATATATCAGTTCTACGTTATTTATACATGTGATTGCACTTTGATATATACATTGATGTACTGTGTGTGCCAGCATACTGATCCAGGGATGGCACGGATACACAGAGGCTTGACCATTTGAGGTCGGGTCGCTACATGCTGTTAATTGATACTCCTGTAGAGGATTAACCGAATGCATAATGGATTGCATAGTGACATGTATTTAGTCCTCGAGTGAATTTGGCGTACGGTGGGGGGTCACCAAATACTCTAGAGTATTAAATCCACCAGAGGATTAAAAACTCTGCAACCGAACAAGGCCTAAGGAGGCAGAGGCAGGGCGTGGCGTCCATCCGCTGCCGCCATGGCTCGATAGCCTCCACATGCTCCCCCCCACCCCCCAGCATATAAATGTGTCCAGTGAAACCGTAGCACGCCCTCACCTGATCCCCTCCTTTTGCCCGTCGCGCACCCTCTTCCTCTGCTAAAAAGATGAGCACAAGAGCTCGCGCAGTGATCGCGCCAAAGTCACCATTACCGTGGGCACCGGCCGCCGTTCCCCGTTTGCTGATGCGCAAGAGAAGCGCGTCATCGTCCACTTCTTCCACGCCGAGAGCCACCAGCAAGGACGCCCCCGCATCGTCGCTCTCGTCGATTCCCTCTGCTGGCAACCATCGCTGTCCGCCGTCGATTCGCTCGACCCCGACCTCCACTGGCCTCACCAGCTGCTCCTCCTGACTTGTGGTGAGCATCTCTCCCAATCCCCCCATTTCCCCTCTTCGATTCGGTGCCCTAGACCCATGCATGCCTGTCGCTGCCATGGCCGGATCGCTGGAGCTCCACCCCCGCACATACTCACCCGTTCCTGACCCGCCCTTGGTTGCCCCGGCTAGCCGCGCGCCCACGTATGCCGCCCGCAGCCGCTCGCTGTTCCTGCCGCACGTGCTCCCGCGGCCTCTGCTGCTGCTCCTTGCGCTGCTCTGCCGCTAGCTACTCCTGCTCAGGCGGCTGCATTGCTGCTTTGCTTGCTTCTGCCACTGCTTGGCCACAGCTGCTGCTCTACTACTGCTGCTCAAGCTGCTTTTCAACGCTACTTCTTGCTGCTGGCCATGGCCAAGGCCATTGCCAGGTGTGCCTGTGTGTGCGCGCGTGAGTTGTGTGCTACTGCCTGCATCCAGGAAAATTTGTCCCCGATGACAATTCGTGGAAATCCACCTGGCTTTAATCTGACAAATGACACAACCCGCACCGCGTCCCCCATCCTCCCCTCCTCGATTTTACGACGGCAACCTCCTTACCCCCGGCCGCCTGCTCCGTCGCCTCGTCACGCGCGAGCTGTCTTCTCCCCTTCATATCGCCGCCTTTCTTCGTCCGCGTTGCCTGATACCGAAGAGGGTGGAGTGGATGGGAGGGGAGGGGAGATCAAGAGGAAATGGATCCCCTTCTCTGCAAAGCTCTCAATTTGTCGGCTCCTACGTGCTGTGGCGCCGAGGCCGGGTGGACCTAAGCATACTGCTGCTAGCGGCCGCCGTCGGTTCGCTGGCCTCCGATGCCCCGCTCCGCGCATCCGGATACACGGCGGTGTCGCTGGCCTTTGATGTGATAATCCTCCTACTGGCGGTGCTCCTCCGATGGGGCAACATGAGCACAAGAGAGGCGCCAGCAAGATGCCAAGCGCCGGGCATGCGACGCTCACCTCCCCTGCATGATCACCTCCCATGCAAGCTCCTTGTTGGAAACAAGAGTTTTGGCAATGCGACTCGATGTATTGATCGATGCATAGCGCACGTATATATGGAGTACAAAGTGGGCCACAACCTCAACTATGCAAAGACTAGGAGGTGGGCCAAGGTATACAATATACATGCACAAACCATATGTTCAACACCCACCCCCCCCCCCATAGTCGAAGCATCACCGGAGACGCAAAGACCGGACCTGAACTCCTCGAAAACAGAAGTATGTGGTCCTTTCGTCATGACATCGGCGAACTGTTGCGCCGCCGGGATGTGGAGGACCCGGATGCGCCCAAGAGCCACCTACTCACGAACACAGTGTATTTCGAGCTCCATGTGCTTCATTCGATGGACTGGGTTGGCGTAGAGGTACACGGTGGAGACATTGTCGTAGTAGATGAGCATGGCCTTCTGAACATCACAAAGCAACTCCTGGAGCAGCTAACGAAGCCAAGAGAATTCAGCAACCGCATTAACCATTGCCCGATACTGTGCCTCGACACTCGAGCGGGAGACGGTGGGTTGTCGCTTGGATGACCAAGAGATCAGCGACGGCCCAAGGTAGACACAGTACCCCGAGGTGGAGCACCGTGTGTCCGGGCAGCCAGCCCAGTCCACATCAGAGTCGGCGATGAGGTCGGTGGAGGCGGAGGCCGTCAGTGTGAGTCCCATGGACGGGGTGCCGCGTATGTAATGGAGGATAAGCTTCACTAGGATCCAGTGAGAGTCGCGTGGAGCATGCATGTGAAGAAAGACCTGGTGAACAGTATACTGCAAATCGGGCCGCATAAGAGTCAGGTACTGCAGAGCGCCCATGATGGAGAACCCTCTAGAGTAGAAACATTGGCCTTGGTTACGACGAGTGTGGGAGCGGGCTTGTAGTTAAGCATGCCAGCGCGATCAAGAAGCTCACGAGCTTATCGCTGCTGATGCAAGAAGAACCCATCTGGCCGTCGAACCACTCGATGCCAAGGAAGTAGTGCAGGGGCCCCAAGTCCTTGAGGGCAAACGCATCGCGAAGACGAGCAGTGAGCCACTGAAGGATCTTGGCAGTGGATGCTGTCAGGATGATGTCATCGATATATAGCAGCAAGTAGGTCATGTCAACTCCGTGATGGTACACGAAGAATGACGCATTGGAGCGAGTGGGCGTAAATCCGAGCGTCTGCAGGAACACAATGATGCGCTGGTAATCGGCCCGAGGAGCCTGCTTCAACCCGTAAAGGGAACGGGAGAGCAAGCACACATGATCTGGATGCGTGGCGTCGACTACGCCGGTGGGCTGCTCACAGAACACCTGCTCAGCGAGGTGGCCGTGCAAGAAGGCATTGGAAACGTCCAACTGATGCACATACCAAGCTCGGGAGATGGCTAACTAAAGCACTGTACGGATCGTGCCTGGTTTAACAATCGGGGCAAAAGTGTCTGCGAAGTCCACACTCGCACGTTGCCGAAAACCCCGAACCACCCAGCGAGCTTTGTAGCACTCGAGAGTGCCATCCGGACGAGCCTTGTGCCAAAAGACCCACTTGCTCGTGATGATGTTGGCACGAGGCGGCTGAGGGACGAGATGCCAGGTGTTGTTCCGTTGGAGAGCGTCGAACTCTCCCTGCATTGTAGCGAGCCAATGAGGATCCTGGAGGGTGGCTCGAGGTGGCGATGGGAGAGGGGACGGCTCAGAGACGGAAGCAGCGAGAAGGTACTCATCGCTGGTATACCGTGTGCTCAGGTGAAGAATGCCAGCCCGAGAGCGAGTCATCAGGCGGGACAGCGGGTCTGGGGCGGCGGCGGGTGACGATGAAGAAGAGCCCGCCACCTCCGAGGCCGGGGGCGAGGCCACGGGGGACGCCACGGGAGATGCCGAGAGGGGCGTCGGGGATGCCTGAGGCGTCGCGGACGCCGGGGAAGCCGATGGCGTGGCGGGAGCCGGGGGCGGCCCCTGAGGCAGCCAAACGGGGAGAAACTTGACCCTTGGCATGGGGGGCACCCTCAGAGCAGGGAGACGGCCAAAGAGAAGCACGCAGGCGGCCGTCACCGGGAGCGGGCAGTGCCGCAATGTCCGAAGGAACCTGCTGAAACGAAAAAACCATCTCATCAAAGTAAACGTGTCGGGAAGTGATCACCCGATGTGAGATAGGATCATAGCAGCGGTAGCCTTTGGTGTTGTGGGGATAGCCGAGAAAGATGCAGGCCAAGGACCTAGGTGCAAGCTTATGCGGAGTAGTGGAACCGATTCTAGGATAGCACAAGCAACCGAAGGTGCGGAGCTTTGCGTAGGAGGGTGGTGTGCCGAACAAAAGGTGATGAGGTGCAAAATTCCCGTAAGTGCGACAGGGACGAATGTTGATGAGTAGTGATGCGGTGGCAAGCGCGTAGGGCGAAAAATGTGGTGGCACGTTGGCGTGAAAGGGAAGCTGCGGACGCAGTCATTAAGAGTGCGAAGCACGCGCTCAGCACGGCCATTCTATTGCGAAGTGTACGGCCAACTGAGACGAAAAATCGTGTCATGTGTGGCGAGAAGGTTACGGATTGCAAGATTATCAAACTCCTTCTCGTTGTCTATTTGCAACGCATGGATGGAACGCCCAAACTGCATGGAGACATAACAGTAGAAAGTGGCGAGAGTGGGAACAACATCCGACTTTCACCGCAATGCGAAGGTCCACACATAGTGCGAAAAATCATCAAGTATAACCAGATAATAAAGATAGCCCATGTTACTTGCAATAGGAGAGGTCCAAACATCACTATGAATTAACTCAAACGGGTATGATGCAACATGCAATGAAGTACTAAAAGGAAGAAGAACATATTAACCAAGGCGACAAGCATGACAACTTTGATCGTCGATCTTATTACACGTGAAGGAAAAACTTCAAAGAATATGAAGAAGGGTGGCAGTGTTGGGATGGCTGAGACGAGCATGCCAAAGGTCCACTCCGGCGGAAAGCGCCATGGGTGAAGCGACGGAGGAGGTGGATGAGTGGACCGGGTAGAGCTCGTCGGGGCTGTCACATCGGTGGAGCACCATCCAGGTACGGGCATCCTTATCAGAAAAGCCAAACATGTCAAATTCAACGGTGATGGGATTTTCACGTGTAAGAGAATGAGCGGGAACAAGGTTTTTAATGATGTCAGGAGAGACAAGTACATTAGAAAGATATAATGGCATGTAGTTAGATGGAAAAGCAGCATGACCGACATGAGTAATGGGCATGGAGGAACTGTTTCCCACGGTAATGCGAGCAGCGGTGTGAACAGGGTGAGCGGCAAGAAGGTTACCGGGGTTGGCGGCCATGTGAGCAGTGCGTCCGGTGACCATGTACCAGTCGCCACCGCCAGTGTACTGTTGCGGCGTGGGGGCGGTGTGGAGGGCCGCTAGACGCGCGGGGTCCCAAGGCGTCGGTGGGAGTGCCGGGGCCGATGGCTGCGACTGTGGAGGCGGCGCCGTGAGGAGCGGTCGGTACCAACTGGCCGAGGGCATCCCTTAGGCCGCGGAGGGGCTGTAGGGCAGCGCGGGCACGTACGGCTGAGGAGCCGCATGGAGCGCCTGATGAGATGTCGGGTGGGCGACGAAAAAGCTGGGGACGGGGGCGCGCGGTACGGGCATGGAGTACGTGTGAACAACCCTCGCCCGTGGTTTCGCCGGCTCGCTGTGGCACCGCAGAGCTGCTGCTGCGGTGGCGCGCGCCCCTCCTTGGGCGGCCGGCGGCCGCTGTTGCTATGCCGCCGCAGCCACGGTGGCCACCGCGGCGCTTCGGCGGGGGACGGCTGCGAGCCGTTGCTGCTGCGGGAACCGGCGCGGCGCCGCTGGAAGGGGCCGCAGGCGCCGCCGAGGGGCCGGGCGATGGCGGCGCGCCACCGTGGGTACCGGCAGTGAGGGACGTACGAGTGTCCCGTGTACGCGACATCTGCATCCTCCTCTCCTCCAGCTTCAGGTACGCCACGATCTTGGGGAAAGTCGGGTTCTTGATGAGGAGGATGTTGGAGGCGGCGTTCTCGAAGTTGTTGTTCAGGCTGACGATGAGTGTGCTGAGAAGAAGCTCGTCGGAGACCTTCTCACCGAGGTCACGGAGCTCGTCAACAAGCTTCTTGAGGCGCATGCAATAATCGTCAACGGACGAGTCGTGCTGCTGGCACCCAAAAACCTCGACGTGCAAGAAAACCTTGCACTGGAGCGCGTTGCCGGTGAAGAGGCCATTGAGCTTCATCCATACGCGTGAGCGTCATCCTCAGCAGAGACCACCGTGTGGAAGAGGTCCTTCGAGATGGTGGTGTAGAACCAACGGATGAGAGTGGCGTCGATGGTCATCCACTCCTCATCGTCCTCCCTGAATCGGGAATCCACGGAGCCATCAATGTGATCCCGGAGATTGTACTCACGGAACACAAGGGAGAAGTACATCTTCCAAGCATAGTAGGTGGAGGTAACATGATCGAGGACGACGGGAACCCGACCGAGGATGTTGGGATCGCGGATGATGACGGGGTCGGGGCCGGCAAACGGGTTGGTGCGGTTGGTGCGGGTGGTGACGGAGGAACCGGGGGAAGCCATCGGTCCGGGACGGGAGGTGGTGCGACGGCGCGCGGGGAGTGTGGCACAGCGAGGGAGAAGCGGCGCGGCATGGCAAAGGCGACACGGCGAGGGGCGACACTGCTAGGGCGGCGGCGTGGTTAGGGTTTAGGGAGGGAAGGCAGAAGCATGTGGAGGGGGTGACGGCTGGACACAAGTGGAGGCGCAGCGGCGTGGAGATGCGGCGGCAGCAACGGCGAGGTGTGGCAGCGGCAGCAGGGTGCGGCAGCGGCAGCGACAGAGGGTTAGGGTTTAGGATCGGAGGTATGGCACCAGGTTGGAAACGAGAGTTTTGGCAATGCGACTCGACGTATTGATCGGTGCATAGCACATGAATATATGGAGTACAAAGTGGGCCACAACCTCAACTATACAAAGACTAGGTGGTGGGCCGAGATATACAATATACATGCACAAACCATATGTTCAACACTCCCCTCCCCTACAAGCTCCCCCTCCCCTGCAAGCTTCCATGCATGCTCGCCAAGCATGTCCTGAACTGAAGTGAATATCCATCAGAAGAAGGGCAGCAGGGCGGCATCCGTGGTTCAGTATAGATAGACTGAATATATTGTTGTGGTGGTCACAGAGATCAATTTTTTTATGTATACAGAGTATGATCATTTTAACTCTGTTGTCATAAGTTAGTGCGAGTTCATTAGTGTTCAGTTCAGTTCTTTTAGTTGTAGGATCAAATTTGTTTCTCCCATTTTACAGAAACAAAATGCGTCTAAAATCTGGACTAGTTGACTCGCAAAGAGGATGCAGGTAAGACTTTTCTTAAATAAACTGCTAAACAGACATTGCTAGTTTGCTACTCCTTGCTAATATGCTATTGCTATTGCTATTGCTTGTTGATGTTGCAGCCACTTCTATTGATAACTGTATCTTCCTACTGCTATTGATGTAGTATTTATATTGTTATATTAGTGGGCTTATGCATTGTTTGTCTATTGATAACTTAATTCAAATAATTCCATCTTAATTCCTATTGTCATGTCTTTTTTATTGTATGTTTTTCCTTTTTTAAGTACAGTAGTTGCTTGCTTAGTAAAGTTTGAAGTATCGCTGAAGTTCTCCTACTTCTCGGTGAAGTTCTTGAGACCCTATTTTAGATTCATCCAAGCATCCATCCATTCTTCATCAAGCCGTCACAAGCAAGCAGGCATGCAACATGCCAACATGCACAGACAAGAATTTTCTAGGGTGAATTTGGTTTTCAGTCGTGAGTCTGAGCTCTTACTGTAGTTAAGAGTTCAAATCAATAGCTGCCTATTTTTGCAAGTTCAAATCAATGGATGTGAACTAGTTTTTTTTTCTTTTGGATTAGTCACTAATAGTATGGAGCATTTCACTCTGCAACTACATTTTCTAGTTATGTGAAATGCATGATCCAAAAAAATTGCAGGACCATCCACTCATTGCAAGTATACACCCCTACTATGAAATGCTCTGTCTACGAAAACCATGGCAATCATGTTTTTGCAAGTTTAAATCAATAGTGCCTGTTTTTGCAAGTTTAAATCAATAGTGCCTGTTTTTGCAAGTTTAAATCAATAGTGCCTGTTTTTGCAAGTTCAAACTAATGGATGTGGAACTTTAGACTTGCTTTCTACTGAATGCATCCATGATCATGCATTATGCATCTACTGATGCATCAAGAATCAATTGATCATGAAACAATCACTGATCAGCAGCAGTTCTCATCACCATGATAAAACATGCCAGGCGCTCTATTTTTAATTAATAGTAATCCATGATCAGCAGCAGTTTCTTTCACTAATTTTTAGTTAACAGCAATCCATGATTTTTTTCACAATGATCAGCAGTAGATTTTGTATTAAAATGAATATATCCATGAATTTTAAGTTAAAAACTAAATGTACTCCATGATTTGAATTGTCATGATTCAGTTAACAGTAAATCAACTTCTTTAATTTTCAGGTACAGTACTCTGATGGAACAACAAAGATTTCACAAAGAACAAGAAAGATTTCACAAAGTACAATGCTTACATAAGTGTGCTGATACTGCAATTGACACTGTAACTTGAACTGCGATTGACATTCCTATACTCACTAACATTAATCTACAGGTCATTCTAATCATTGATATTCCTCTTACAGAAAACAATTGACACTGTAACTGAAACCTGCATCATTAGATAATTCCAGACAAAGAGAGGTTCAGATCAATCAGCCACAATCAGTCCATTTTTTTGGAAAACTACATGCAGCCAACATCAGTAGCAGAGGCAGTCGCCGACATCAGCGGCAGATGCAGTCGCCAACAGCAGTAGAAGGTCTGCGCAGACTCGTTCGGGCGGGCTGCAGCGGCAGCACTAGGTGGCGGCCGGACGGCAGCGGCAGCAACTTGTCCCGCCACTGGGGAAGAGCCGCGTGGCCCTGATTGCCAAAGTCAGTGACACGGGAGTGGCGGCTGGGGTTTCCTTAGGCGTGAGGAACCGTCCAGGGACACGAGCAGGGCGACTAGGAGGAGGCGCCCGTCGAGGTGGTCGCCTTGGAGGAGAAAGTGGGCGGTGGGGTGGCGGCGCAAGTGGTTAGTGTGGCAGCGATGCATGTGGGTGGCGGGACGGCGTCGTAGGTGGGCACCCGCTGTTTCCACGGCGGCTTTCATCGGTAGCTACGATGGCCGCTTGGTCCAGCCGCGGTCCAAGGTGAAGAAGCAGAGGCGAGGGGGGATTAGCACGAGATTTAAAACCAGGATGGTTTTTTTGCAAAATTCGAAATGAACTAAGCTCGGGACAACTTTTCCCGGACGGATGGAGTACTAATTAGTACTTAGGTTAGTCTGGCTTTGGACTAGATTAGTGCTAAGTTAGTCTAGTAGTAGATGACATGTAGGACCCCAATAAATAAGTTACATTTATTTATTTGTTTAGGTATAGCCTATGACATGTGGGCCACCCCCTCTCTATTTGACCAGTCTATTTGACTTGGTCAATCTCGTATTAAAACAATTCTAGTAAATTCCAGAAATTCAATAAACTTTAGAAATTCATAGAAAATAAACCGTAGCTCAAATGAAAATAATTTATACATGAAAATGATCAGAAAAATAAGATGAATCGGAATATGCCATCCACATACTGTCACATGCCCCCAACACTACAAACCTGGAACTTTACCCTTTGGCTCTTCTGATCGAGAAATACCTGAAGTTGAGAAAATATTCTCGGATATTTTCCTGCTCCGTCTAAAATTCTTATTAATGCATTAAGAGCACCCCTAGCATAACATACTGCCATGACATGCATTGTGTTGTATTTGTTTACTCCGGTATTTAATTGTTTCCCCATGTCCCTTATTCTTTCAGTAGACCTCGAGACTGCCCATGACACCCATGACGATTACGTCGACGATGACTCGTCCCTCTGACCAGAACTTCCAAACAAGAAAAACCCCGTTGATTATTCCTATATCACCCATTATTTCTCTATCGTGCTTGCATTAGATTTTGCTATGTTGTATGATAGTTCCTATTCTAATGCATAGCCTGCTTTTTGTAACTTTCTGTTATTACTTTACCCATTACCCTATATGCTTAGTATAGACTTCATAATGATCCATCAGTGGCCCCGCACCCTTGTACGTGTTGCCATGCTTTACTTCCGGATGTCTTGATCAATGAGATCGATGTGCAGAGACTGACACATCATCGGCAACACCCCCTTAGTTGTATGACTCTGCAGAGTTACTATCGAGTGAAGAGGGTGATACCTCGCATCTCACTCCTGATGATTTCTCTGTAATGTAGCCAATCGGTCGTGGATTACAGAAGGTGATTCCTCATTCATCACTCCTAATGATAAGTTTGTCATGCAACACCTCAAGTGTGAACCCTTCGATGGTGATTCCTCCAAGGTCACCTTGACGGTTACATCGAGTAGGAATCCATCGAGGGTGATTCCTCAGATTCCCCCTTGATGTTATGGACACACAAATACCTTGACCTTCACCTCAGTCCTTTGTTGAAGTCGGGTCGACCCAAGGGGTACCCGTGAGAGTTATTGAAGTCGGGTTGACCATGAGGGTACCTGCGAGATAATGACGTGGCAAGACCGGGCAAGCCGACCACCCTAGAGAGGGACGGGCTTGGCCCTTGTTGTAAGTCCGCGAGACGGGGCGAAAGGATCACCGATTGTTTTCATGAGATCCCAATACACTAATGGGTTTGGATATGTGATCTAAGCAGGACTCTGGACTTTTTACACTAACCACCATGTGGCAATAAGTATGGACACTCGGTGTCGTATGATTCTCCAAAATGATATTTGGACGTCAGGAGTTGAGCGGCACGCGTCCGGTTCGACGGTAACCGCCTACGCTTGTATAAGGAGGTGGGTCTGCTCCAGGCGCATTCGCAATGCGCATGAGTGCTTAGGACGACTGACCCATGACCCTTTCGCACTTAGGATATAGACCGGCGTGCTGGCCTCTCTATTGAGCATAAATAGGACTACGGCATGTCGATCAACCAAGGCCGGTCATGACCAGGAAAAGTCTGTCCGGCGAGAGTTAATGGAGCGTGTTGGGTAAGTTGGTGCACCCCTGCAGGGAAGTAACCTATTCGAATAGCCATGTCTATGGTAACGGACGCTCGGAGTTGTATCCCAATCTACTACAACTAGAACTGGATGCTCGGAGTTGTAGGGAAAACCTCATTACCTTTAGCACACTTGCTCTCACAACAAAGAACCTGGACAATATAATCTCCGGTCGGGTCCCTCAGTAGTAGTTCAAAGTAATTTTTGAGAGATCCAGATCGAGGCATTCAATGTGATTGTTACATTGTATCACATCATCAACTACCTGGCCTAATCTTATCTGCAAAAGAAGAGAATGTATTAGTGCCTACATGCAGTTTTGATCACTACTACACGCCTCTTTGATTTGCAGGATTCTAAAATACATGAATAGAGGGACATGCGATCTTCGATCCTACATGATTAACATTCGCATTTGATTACAATCTAGAAAAACGTAGGCTTCTTCACAAGAGTTTGGAGTGGATGGAAATTTCCCTACGAAAGACATATGAATCCAAAGGGGAAATGCTTACCGATTGTAACCATATGCAAACAACCACTATAGGAAAAAATACATCTATGTACAGAAATCCTCCAAAATTCCTTCAGAAATTGTAGTACATTTGTCATTGTAAACTTGGGAAAAGGTACCAAAAATTAAACTCCCTTATGGTTAAAATTTAATAGGAAAGGACCATCACGTCGATATATAGGTTCTCCCGGCACGGAAAGCATCTCAGGAAACTGACAACTTGGTCCAGGTTAGTGCCAAGACCTT
Organism: Aegilops bicornis; assembly: GCA_021605145.1. Taxonomy (NCBI): domain Eukaryota; kingdom Viridiplantae; phylum Streptophyta; class Magnoliopsida; order Poales; family Poaceae; genus Aegilops; species Aegilops bicornis. Next base: position 331,956,541 of record CM038672.1, on the reverse strand, counting down.
CACCATGCGCAGATACGGGGTCAAGCTTTTCGGAATCATTTTCTAGATGACAGACGGACATACATCTTCAAAATAAGAAAAAATGTTAATTTCAAGAAGGAGAAGAAGAGGGCGACTGTTGTACCTCAACTGGTGTCGATCGAATAACAAGTTCGGAGAATTTGATAGACAAGTAGCCCACCACTGTCAATTTTAGTGCAGAAATGACACTAATTCTTGATGGACCTTGTTGATCCACTACAAGGAATCTCTTAAGTAAAGGTGTGTCCTCAATGACCATACTGTCATACATCTTATGTGATCTCTTGTTGCAACACCAGCAACACACATAAATTGTCCGAAGAGTCATGGAGGTGATGTGGAAGCTACTCAACCCATTGATCACTAGAAGACGAAGGTACTTGAGTGTAGTACAACCGTGGCATAAGCACTCCATGTCATCCTTGGGAATGCAAATGGCAAAGAGCTCGAGGTGCTTCAGTCGAGGGAGAAAAGAGTGGGCACAACATTAATCGGCGGGAAATGGTTGTTCATGAACCTGGCGAGGCGTAGCGTGGGCGCGAGGCGTAGTGTCGGTGTATTAGACAAGGGACATAATACCCTGACTATGCATAAAGGAGTTGCAGCTTTCCTGGCATGGGTAGATGTTCAAACAAAGTTTTACAAATCTAAGATAGCAGCTCTTCGTGAGATCAAGGAGAACACTAAGAAGACCAAGAAAAAACTACAAGTTGAAGATAACTCTTGCTGGCAAGCCTAGCCCGGCAAGATGAAGTCCCGGCAGGCGCCAGGCCTGGTAGGCCAATGCAAAAACACTAGCGCTCCACCTCACCGACCAGGTTGTCACCCATCGGTGAGGTGTCGAGCTCGCGGGCAGAGCTTGTCGGGCATGTGGAGGCCTACTGGAGGGAAAATTACCTTTACCAGCACCCGTCCTAATGGCTTGGCAAGATAATAAGAGGTGGATGAGCATGCGGTGCGGCAACCTTGCCGGGGCTCCTCCTCCTCCTCCTAACACCTAGCGATGGATTTAATGCATTTTTCCTAACTAGCAGAGTTAGGTATGATAAGTTTGTTTCCATCTAATCACCCTGTAAAGACCCGTTTGCCACTGTGGTAACCCCTTCAGCCATAAAAGGAGGACCAGGGTAACCTTTACGCTACAAAAAAGTACACTTCCGTGATGATACATGTTGTCACAGTAGGTCACGTTTTCTGTCATGCATGTACATCCATGACGATTTTATGACAAAATCAAGATAGTCATACCTGTGCTGTCGTAGAAGTGTTCCATGACAATACCAAAATTATCATCATGGAAGTGTCCACTTCCATGACGATAAATGGTGCTTCATGGAAGTGTTTTCGTCAAGGGTGACCGACACGTGGCATCCACCGTAACGGGTCGCTGTTAAGCTATCGGGTGCCAGTTTGGATCCGATAACCCGTTAACAAACCCGACCAATGGGAAATTCCACGTGTAAAATTCTCATTCACCGGAGGATCCACGTGTCGGCTCAGCGTTGGGAAAGATGTCATCCACTCATAGTACGTCAGGCGCCTATGATACGTCGGCACGTGGCAAGGCCCAACAGTTGCCCATTCATGTGAAAATGGTCGACCCAGTCAAAATTAGCAGGCCTGCCCATATAAGGCCTACTTGTGTCGGGTCCATTTAAGCCCATGGCCCATACGAGATGTGCCAATTCGGCCCTTTAAAGGCCCGTTAAAGATTTGACACCGTTGCAGCCCATCGTCACTTCGAGCCCGTTAACAGCCCGCTATATATTTGGGCTCAATATCGGCCCGATGTGGTTTCGGCCTATTAACGGCCATTCAAGGGATGGGCCAATTTTAAGGATGTACATCGTTCGGCCTTTTAGCGACTCATTTAAGTGTTGGGCCAATTTCTGGCCCAGTGTGTCTTTCATCCTGTTCACGACCCATAAATGAGTTGGGCCATTTGCAGTCGGAACTGAGTTTTGGCCTTTTAACGGCCCATTCTCTTCATGGTCCAATACCAGCCCAGTTTCTCTTTTGGCCTGCTAAAGGCCCACAACCTAGTTGGGCCATATACAGTACAACCTAACTTTCGGCCTCTTAGCGGCCCTTGCTCTTCATGGTCCAGTATGAGCCCGCTATCTCTTTCGGCCTGCTGAAAGCCTACAGTATAGTTGGGCCATATGTAGCCCGACCTTAGTATCGGCTTGTTAACGGCCCATGAAATCAAATGGGCCCACCTATTAACCACTTTGATGTCAGCCTATTAATGACCCAGAAGGTAACAGGGTCAAGCATTAATTGTCGGCTTGTTTCATTTATAGCGACCCAATAGAGCTTTCGGCCTGGTTACGGCCCATTAATTTAATGGGCCCACTAGAGTTCAAACATGTCTGTAGGCCCAATTTGATAATTTGAGCCCATTACGACGAGCAATTATGGACATGACCAAAATCGATCAATCAAAGGCCAATGAGAATTTTGGACCCTGCGAGCCCATTAGGGAAGCCCATTAAGGGCAGTGGGCTGCTTCCTTCATATAGGGCCCACGATTGTTCGTGCTAACTAATAATTTCACTACATTTTTAGCTTCCTAGCGACTAGTTAGCTGGAATGCGAGGCGCGCTAAGCAAACGTATGACATAGAAGGAAAAACGTTGCACATCCAGCATATATTACAGGAAATTACATCCACTTGGCAATCAAATATTGATGCCAGTTCAAATAAATGAACAGAACCTAACGATCTACAACCTCACAATCTACAACCTCAACGCGGATGACTCCCATAAGCATGTGAGCAAGTTATTCCTTCTTTGCTACACTGTCTCTAAAAACATTGATCAGTTGTTGTTGCACAAGAATTTGCACCTCTGATTCCTCCACGATTTCCATCATTTTGTCTGCCAGTAATTGGTTCACAAACATACATTTTTTTTGTTGCATTGGAGATAGAGGAAACTGAACAGATTCAGATGGCGATTTTGGTAGGCTTGTATTATTGATAGTGGAGAGTGTCTCGAACACTGCATCATAACATAAATTAGGAGGGGAACTGAATAAATTAATCAAGAGTTATTGCCATATTACCTGGCATAGATTCATTGGAAAGAAACAATGGGGTTGCCTTGCTGTTTTCAGAGTTTGTCTTCTTATCTTCAGCAGCCTGCTCCAAATTAACACACTAGCATTGCTACCATTGGTCAGATCAGATAATAGGAAAGCAAGATTGACATAACAAACGTTAGGGAAACCAGACAACACCATCCTACACCAAATTAACAAAATATGGCACAGCTATCATCAGCCAAGTAAGGTAATACAAAAGCAACATTGACACAATGAATGAATGGTCAACCAGAACAACACTACAATTTAGTAATGAGCATGATATGAGATAGTACACTCATGCAGCTCGGTATGCAAAACTACCAGGCAGTTATCCTTACAAAAATAAACATTGTTGCCTTTAAATATACATCTTGCTACAACTAAATTTAGATCAGATAAAGGTTGGATTCACGTCGATTAACAAAATACATGCTGATGTAGAAATATAGTGATATTCAACAGGTACTTACATCAACATTGGAGTACAGAGAATTCCCGCAAGATACTTTCCTCGAATACGATCCCAGTATAGAAAGTCTTCTATCCTTTAAGCTTATTTTCTAAAAGTGAGATGGGTCAGAAACATGTAGAAAATATGATCAGAATGCTACAAAATTTCATGATTCGAGGATACACACACGCTTCTTAGAATGGAGTTGCCACATTTTTGTTGGACTAGAGCGGACTAGTTCTTTGGCAACTGGAATCTTATTATCGGTAGGAGTTGGGTTTCTCTGTGCTGGAGTAGTATCTATGAACACCGGAGTTGGTTTACTATCTCCTGGCGTTTGGATATTTTGCAAAGACCTTGTTTGTAACCCTTCACATTTTAACATAGCCATCTTCCCCTTGCATGCCCTATATAGAAGAATGGTGCTTCAATTATAAAACATGCTACAACAGAGAGATGGAATAGGTACTGAAGAATAGAAAGGCATGACATATTGACATGTATTCCCTGTATTCCCTCCATCCAGAAATAAATGGATGGGTCTAGGCATATTTCAGTTCTAGATACATCCATTTCTGCAACATGTAATCTGGACGGAGGGAGTATGATGTAAGAGCTAGGGATACGACAGTACAACAGAGTAAAAAAACACTAGTTGAATGTAAACTATATGATAGCGAAATACATACAGAAAAGCACTAAGGCAACATATGCCTGTATGATTGGGAAACTAAGATGGCATTGCAACAGACCACTAGAACAACACTTCAATGTAAAAAAACATGGTATGGTAGACAGATGAGCACATACTGATGAATAACAATGCATAAGATATTCAGAAGCATGATGTCCAAACTAAGCAGATCGCATTGTGATAGAGTAGAATGACAATACTTGAATTTGAAAACATGTCATCATGAATGGAATAGGTACTAAAAAACAGAAAGGCATGACATATTTACATGCATGATCAGCAGGCTAAGCACATGGCATTGCAACAAAGTAGATGCACTCCAGGACATTATATGCATGTTGTACCCATATCATGGGCCAAGTTAGAGCAAGGACCTTGTGGGGTGAATAGGATTCATCACCTTTCTACAAGTCTTCTAAAGAACTGCCTTTACATATTACATCATATTGGGTATCATTGACGTCAAGTTTGTTGGCCGTTACATTGCTCTGTCAGGTTCTTGTGGATATATCAGTGTGTGCAATTATTACTGACATGCATGGAAGACAACTAGTAGTTAGATTTATGTAATGACATGCATGGAAGACAACTATGCAGCAACAGGTCTCAAAAACTAAAGGGAGAACATAGAATAAAGCTATGGAATATGTATCATTTGTACTCGAGATTAACTAGATGGCACATAAAAGTATTAAAGAAAAACATAGGTAGTACAAGAAGTGGTATAATACTATAATCACTAGCCTGTGGTACAGCATTGGCTGATGGATTATAACTCTGGAACAACATTACCTAAAGAACAAGTCTCTTATCTGAACTATGAACAACGTTAGCTCCTGAACAAGACCTGTAAGAGATCAGCATGAATAATACAGTGAAATGTGATAATCTATTTTCCATGCTTAGATGAATGACAAAGCCATAAATGTTGCACACAAGTAAGATGAGGGTACAACCTATCTGACTGCCATCCATCGGAGTGAGCGTCATGTGCTGACTTGTCGATGGCCTTGCAGTTGTTGTGGCTGTCCATGTTGGGCACGCACATTCGATGCAGGGAACTAGTAAGTAGGGACAATAGCTCCCTTCTGGTGTATGCTTCCCTTGTTGGAGCAGCTGCGGTGAGAAGCAAGATGGTGTGGCTGAAGATGCAGAAAATGCATAATGTTAAGAATGACACATATCTCTGATTTGAAGAAATACCCTAAGAGATCAACAATAAGGTACAAGAGTGGTCACATGTCTGTTGACTGAAAACTAAATTGGGGTCACACAATTTATTTTATTTTGGTACTGTCCGATCTACGCCGGATGGTTTGATGGCGGTCTTGTGCCTCCCGGCTGACACTGTTCAGAATCTTCCCCGAAGAGCGAGCGACCACCGGCAGAGCAGCCTGCCTCCGTCGTCCCTGGCCACGAGAGCTCCGACCAAAACCCCGCTCCCCGCCCCACCGCACTGCCGTGATTGCGCCACCCACGGCCAATCCACAAAGACTCGCCATCATCCAGATCCGATGGCGGTAGTACCTTCAACCCACGCAACTCTAAGATAGCCATCTAAGCGTTGCTTCCGCGGCGAACTTACACCCCCACACCCTTACGTTAGACACCACCCAACCGGCAGCCTAGGAGCTCTGCCGCCTCGAGGGGTGCTGCTTCCCATTGGGAATCGATTGGCCCAGAATAAAATTTCAGACAACTAACTCCTAAATAAAGTGATTTGAGATGAGTGTACGACCTATCTGGTGGCCCGGTGAAATAGGCAGCTCCAGCTGCTGAGTCAGTGAGGCCGGCTACGGGGAAGAAGAACCGAGGCCCTGGGCGCATCTGAAGTTGGAGCCGCTCCGGTGTTATGCACAATGGCGGGGGTGAATCGGCTCCAGTACGGTTCATGCGACCATCGTCGAGGCAGCTCCGGCAACACAGAGTCTGAGGCACATGGCCCGAGGCACGACGGTAAACGGGCAGCGTCTCCGGCATTGGGGAGAAGGGTGGAGGTGAATTTGGTGCGGTGGGGGCGCCATGGAGGAGGGGATGAGTTTTCATGGCTGGGTAGAAGGGAGCTTATGGGGAGAAGGTGATTTGGCGCCCACGAGGTATGAATGGGGAATTGGGAGGGGGAACCATGTCTTACGGATGCATTTGTCTGAAATGTGTGTGTGTAGGGGGGTTACAGTTCTACCCCTGCCTTTAGGCTTCTGGGCTTGGGTCTGTGTACTGAGGGTCGGGGATAGTAGCTAACTTTGGTTCTCCCAAATAGTGGGCGCGGGCGAGTTGAGGCGAGGAGGGCGTGTTTTGAAATAGTGGGCGCGAGCAATTTCGGGTGAGGAGAGCGTGTTTTGAAATAGTGGGCACGAGCGATTTCGGCCGACGAGGGCGTGTTTTGAAATTGTCAGCGCGAGCGGTGTCGCGCGAGGAGAGGGTGTTTTACCGCCCATTGTTTATGAATTATTCGGCACCTGTCATTTCGACTGAGGAGAAGGCACGCTTGGATGAAGTTACGAACCTACCCTAGATATACAACGGGCCAATTGATGTGTGTCCCACATAGGTCGGTAATTTCGCGTCTCCCATTTATTTGCTCGGGCGAATTCCACAGATCATATGGTGTTTAGTGGTTTGTTCAAGTTTTTGGAGAACGAGCAACCACGTCTACCTTACCAAGTCGATTCGAATCAAATTTTCAAATATTAGCTTGCCACTTCTTTTTTAGATGGTGAGATGATGCTCGGGACTAATGTTTTTTACATGCTCGTTGCTAATGATTTACTATATGACAAATAGTTGAACCTCTCAAACACGGTAATCAAACCCAAAATTGATTCAATGAAATAGCTCCTTCACCAGGTCAAAATAGTGAACTAAATCCAAAATTGAACACCTCAATCGAGTAGCATGTTGTACAGTATTATAGTACTCCATGAACATGTTGAAAGTCAAACAATGAACTTGTTTGATATGCATATCTTCGTTCATGTGTGGATTGCAGAAAACTTGTTCTCCAATTCAAATATTTGAATGCAAATTTATATCGAAACATGGTTTATATCAGTCTTTGATGCATAAATGCGACCTCCCCCTCTCCCGGACTCCCGTTCTTTCGCTCGCCGACAATCTTCAATTCTATCGCACACATTCAAACACAAACCTTGTGGTCCCTCTCCCCGCCTCTCTCTCTCTCTCTCTCTCTCTCTCTGTGTGGGGGGGTCTTTCTAGTTCGCATGCACACTCCATGTATAGGTCTCTCTGGCACACTATGTATGATTCTCTAGTCCAAGCTAAATTCCCGGGCGCGTTTCCCATAACTCTCTCACGCACCAGTCGTCCGTCTTGGAGCTCTTCCCTCTCTCTCTCAAACTCTCCATCTCCCTGGGCCACACATACACATGCATATCTCACTCGCACTCGATAGACCCATCTAAAACTCTCTCTCTCCCTTGTTCTCTCTCCATCTCACATGCACACACACGCAGAATCTCACGCCTAGCCAAGTATGATGGTATCTCACTCAATTGTAGGCACACACAGTCCCCCTATATGAATATGACTAGCTAATTCTTAGTCTCCATCCCAAACATGTGCATGGTCTATCTCGATTTCTCTCGGGGCATCTTTCTGTCGCACACGCACCTCATCCCTCGATCTCCCACCCATATAGTCCCCTCACGATCTCGAGGGGATCTCTCTATCACAAACACACCCTCTCTCCCTCCCCATGTGTCCATCTTCTCCATGCGTCCCTCTCGACCTTTGTCACTTGTTGGCCAGACTTCTATTGGACATGTGCTATAGGGGTGTATCTCTCTGTTGCAAACAATCACGCACTAGCTATCTTCGTGTATCTCCTCACCTCGCTTTTCTATCTCGGAGATGCATGAGTGATATGTTTGCATAAGAAATGAACACACACACACTCTCTCTAATTTGTCGTTTGTTGCCCCTTTCTCTTTCACACACACACACACTCTTTTTGCACACTCACTCATTCTCCTTCACATGCACTTGATCTCCCTCAACTTAGGCACTCTCTTCGGTCCATAGCATATAGATTTATTGAAAAGTCAAACATCACAAAGTTTGACCATCTACGTGGAGAAAAACACTTACATCTAGAATGGAAAACATATATCATTATATTCATCATTAGATGTAGTTTCGTATTATGTATCTTGGTATTGTACATATAAATAATATTTGTGTAAACCTGGTCAAAGTTTACAAAGTTTGACTTCTAAAAAATTTATATGCACTTCATTATCGAGCGGATGGAGTATCTCTTTCCCCATCTCAGCTATCTGACGCACCACTCAGCCGTATCGGGGATCCTCTCTCTCTCAAACTTTATATTTCCTTGGTTCACACATTCACATATCTCGCTCGCGCTAAATAGACCCATCTAACACTCTCCGCCCTTGTTCTCTCTCTATGTGACACGCACCCCCCCTAAGTACCATAATCCCTCACTACATCATAGACACACACACTTCCCCTAAGTATGACTATCTCTCACTAGCCATCAGGAACACACGTATTGTCTCCTTCCATCCATACGTCGATCTCGATATCTCTCAGGGTATCTTCTACCGCACACACACCTTGTCACTCGATCTCCCACCCATGTAGTCCCATCATGATCTCCAGGGGATCTCTCTGTCACAAACATACACTCTCCCCTCTCCATGTTTGCATTTTATCCATACGTCTCTCTCGACCTCTCTCCCTTGTTTGTCACACCTCTCTTGGCCATGTGCTAGGGGTCTTTCTCTCTCGGTTGCAAACAACCACACATATCTCTTCACCTTGCTTCCTCTGTCAAAGATGCATGTGTGATATGTTTGCATAAGACACACACGCTTTTTCTCTACTTTATCATGTGTTGTCCATGTCTCTTTCACACACGCACACACACTTTTTTACTCACTCTTTCTATTTCAGACACACATAATCTCTCTCTCTCTCTAGTTAGGTACTCTCTCACGTCCATAAACATATGGATGTTTTGAAAAGTCAAACCTCAGAAAAGTTTGACCAGGTATATGTGGAGAAAAACATTTACATCTGGAACGATCATTAGATTCATCACAACATGTACTTACTTCGTACTATCATTTATCTTTGGTATTGTAGATAGAAGTAATTTCTTTTTAAACTTGGTCAAAGTTTCAAAAGTTTGACTTTAAAAAAATATAGGCATTACATTATCGAACGGAGGGAGTAGCTATTTCTCTCTCTCTACTATCTCTCACGGGCCTCCCCTCTCACTCGAACTCTCTACACCGAGAGATTATATGGTCACTGTGTCAGCGTATAGCTCTGTATATTGTTTAGTTGACTGATCTTCGTGTGCTGGCCCATGTGGCAGTGGGTGAAAATAAGTAAACTAGAGGCCCATCTCACACGCAGTGAAGTAAACAATGTTGAAAACACTCGTGGTAGCACCCCACACGCTAGTAAATTGAGGGCACACTTCTTCCGCGTGAAGGATGCACTCGCGCACACTTCACCATTGCGCGGCTGCATCTGCACAAGGATGCACTCATGCACACCGAACACACAATACACACCAGCACACGTGTACACCGGCGTCGCCAACGACTGAGATGGACGGCGAGGCAGCCAACAAGCAGAGGCGGCTCGAGCCAAAACCGCATCCGGCGAGCCTGGACTTCATCAGCAGCCTCCCCGACGACATGCTGCTCTTCATCATCGGCCTCCTCCCCACCAAATTTGTGTGTGGAACACCCTGCTCTCCCAGCGGTGGCGCCCCCTCTGGCGCCGCGTGCCCCTCAACCTCACCGTCAATAGTTGCCTCTGCGATGGGGATTGGAAACGCATGGCCGCAGTCTCCAAGATACTTTCATCGCACCCTGGGCCAGCCAGACGCCTTGACAACCGCATGTTCAGTACCAACTGCAAGGCCCAAGCCAAGTTTGACGAGTGGTTCTTATCCCCCGCCCTATATCAGCTCGAGGAGCTCAGGTTTGAAGTTGGACGATGTCGCTCTCTCCTGCCGTCCGCGCTCCACCTCACGCCAACACTACGACGCGCTAGCTTTAGCTCCTGCTATTTTCCCCATATTAATGCCGCACCTGCCCTTCTTCTCCCTCAACTCAAGCAGCTCAACCTCTTCGACGTTGGCAACTCAAAGAAGGCTATGGAGCACCTCTTCCGCAGCTGTATTGCGCTCGAGTACCTTCATCTTCGGCAGATTCGTGGGTTCATTAGCCTCCACATCGCCTCGACGAATCTCCGATGGATTTATGTGTCTTGCTGGCCCCGCAACACGACTTCAATTGGGAAGATATCACTCCAACTGTTCCATGTTATGGTCATTGAGAATGTGCCTTTCCTTGAGAGATTGCTTGTATCTGATCTAGAAGGTCCAACAAAAATCAAGGTAATTGATGTGCTAAAATTGACAGCGTTGGTGTACTCATCTGCCAAATTCTCCGAACTCTCTTTATTGGATCCATAATCGTTTAGGTACAATACTCATCTTATTCTCCATCTTCTTGAAATTCACAATTTTAAATTTCTTCTTGATGTATTTACGACTGTCATCCAGAAAATGATTCCCACAAGCTTGACCTAGTCTGTGTGCACAGTGAAGATCTTGGCAATAAAATCTATCAGCCCCAATCTAGATCAAGTTGTTGGATTCCTTACATGCTTTCTGTACATGGAGAAGCTACTCATCGAGGTGAAACTTATTTCCTATTAGTAAACGGTAATCACAATGGCTCAATTTTAAACTACGATGAAAAGTGTAGTGTTCAAAACTGCATCTACGCACTGCACCGAAAGAAATGTTCTTAGTATTTTTTCTCACGTGATCACCTGCATCATTTTCTTGTTGCACTAATAGTAGCCTAGGCTAGTCATAGTGGCAAGTAACTTAGAATAGTAACTCTATGGTTAGCCAAAGAGCAAGTACTACCTCCGTCCTGGTTTACTCTTCATATTTTTTAGTATCAAAATTTGACCATAGATTTAACTGACAAAATGTTAATGCATGTCACTAAAAATTATATCGTTGGATTCATATTTGAACATAATTTCAAATGGTATAAGTTTTGTTGACATGCATTGACATTTTCAAATGGTATAAGTAAATCTATGGTCAAAATTTTACATTAAATACGAGGTAGTACAAAAGTGGGCTATTAACGTCCCTCCACTATGTAGGCCGAAACACGTGCCAAATTCACTTGTGATGCATTTGGCATCGATGCCCCTCCATTGCTCACCTGGTGCCCCAATTTGGATCACCTACTTTGCTCCGATGCCAAATTAACTCACGCAATGAAAAAACAATTGCGTAGGAGAGGGAGAGGACTGAGGCAATAAAAACACTTGTCTTGGAGAGGGAGAGGCTGGTGTAGTTGGTTTGATTGATTTGTTTATACATGTGGGTCTATGTGCACAACGGTGCCAACTCTCTCACATCGCTGGAGGGGTGCCAAAATCTTTTTATTTGACATTAATGCGTATTATATGACATACTTTTGAGAAATATGGCATCGGCCACATAGTGGATGGCAACAAAGCCCAAGCTCTTCATGTGCTCCTAGGTAAATGAGAAGAAAGCGAAAGAGAGAGAGAGAGTGAAAAAATATCACTAGCCTAGATGGCACGACAATCTTATAGCCAACCCTATCGTATGAGCGAATGATATTGGTACCTCTTAATGACACGACAATCTTATACATCCAGCTGCTCTAATATGTTCTCTTCTTTTGCAGAGAAAAAAAGACCCGATATTGAAAAATGTGCTGCACTATAACAATCTCATCGAATACCTTGATCTCCATCTTATAGAAATTGATTTGATCAACTACCAAGGCAGCACATTTGAGATTAAATTGGCCAGGTTCTTTATTCTAGAGGCAAGTGTGCTCAAGGTAATGAGGTTTGGCATTCTCTGGAGCAACAATGAATGGTGTGTTGATCACCGCAAGCGTCTAAGCCTAAATGACAAAGTCTCCGCAGAAGCTAAATTTGTTTTTGAAACATCAAGTCGCCAGAGAATCAAAAATTTATTTGCCCATTAGTGACTTGTCAGGTCGGTGGATTTTAGTTTGTACGATAATGCTGCATCCACCTAAAGTAACAAAAGTTCTTACGTAAACTTCCTAACATTTGTAATATCAGTTTGAAACTTGTAGTATTACTACTAGCCAGCACGAGGTAGTACTATGTTATGATAAATGTTTGCGTGCATAGGTGTGGCAACGATATACCCATTACTCGAGTACAATATTTATTATTACCAGCAAGAGCCCCATGCATTCCATGGAACATCAAGCTGCATTTATGCGAATTGTTTATCTTGTGGGAGACGAAGATGAACGCGGGAAGGCCTTATCTGCAAATGTGGAGAGGGGTGTGGGTATCTTTTTGGAAAATTACCATAGTTTGCTTTCTATCCATCAGATATAGATCGGATGGTCTATATTTCAGGATGGCAGGCAAACCATCATCACCAACTCGGTTTTTTATAAGAATTTCTGTATTTCTCTATCCTACTGATACATCCACTTTGCATCATGTTTACCTATTGTTATTTATATTGCTTTTATGTATAATAATTTTTTTTGGACTATTTCTAATGCCTTTTCTCTCATAATATGCAAGGTACACACAAAGAGGGAGAATACCGGTAACTGGAACTCTGGACCTGAAAAAGCTACATCAGGCTACCTATTCTACACAACTCCAAATGAGATGAAACTTTAGGAGGAAATTTTATGGAATATATAAGAAATATTGAGCCAATAAATACCACAGGGGATCCACCCGGTGAGCATAACCTACCTAGGCACGCCCTGGTGGGTTGTACCCTCCTCGGCCCACCTCTTGTGCCCCTCTTCTGGTATATAAGTCATTTTGACCTAAAAAAAGGAGAGGACTTTCGGGACAAAGAGCCGCCGTCTCGAGCGGAACTTGGCCAGGATCACTTTTTCCCTCCGACGGAGCGATTCCACTGAGGGAACTTCCCTCCCGGAGGGGGAAATCATCATCATCATCATCACCAACAACTCTCCCATCTTGGGGAGGGCAATCTCCATCAACATCTTCAACAACACCATCTCCTCTCAATCCCTAGTTCATCTCTTGTGTAAATCTTTGTACCGGAACTATAGATTGCCACTTGTGGGTGACTAGTAGTGTCGATTACATCTTGTAGTTGATTACTATATGGTTTATTTGGTGGGTGATTATATGTTCAGATCCATTATGCTATTTAATACCCCTCTGATCATGAGCATGATTATCATTTGTGAGTAGTTACTTTTGTTCTTTAGGTCATGGGAGAAATGTTGTTGCAAGGAATCATGTGAATTTTATATGTGTTTGATATTTTGATGGTATGCATATTGTGATTCCCTTAGTGGTGTCATGTGAACGTCGACTACATGATACTTCACCATATTTGGGCCTAAGGGAATGCATTGTGGAGTAGTTATTAGATGATGGGTTGTGAGAGTGACAAAATCTTAAACCCTAGTTTATGCGCTCTTCCGTAAGGGACTGATTTAGATCCCAAAGTCTAATGCTATGGTTAGAATTTATTCTTAATACTTTTCTCGTAGTTGCGGATACTTGCGAGGGGGTTAATCATAAGTAGAAGATTTGTTCAAATAAGAACAGCATCTAAGCACAGGTCCACCCACATATCAAATTATCAAAGTAGTGAACACAAATATAACCAAATTGATGAAAGTGACTAGATGAAATTTCCATGTACCCTCAAGAACGCTTTGCGTATCATAAGAGACCGTTTTGGTCTGTCCTTTGCCTCAAAAGGATTGGGCTACCTTTCTAAACTTTAGTTAGTATTATTGTTTCTTGCTCGTTACAAATTATCTTGCTATCAAACTACTCATTAGTTATAATTTCAGTGCTTGCAGAGAATACCTTGCTAAAAACCACTTGCCATTTCCTTCTACTCCTCGTTGGGTTCGAACTCTTACTTATCGAAAGGACTACGATTGATCCCCTATACTCGTGGGCCATTAAGGATCTTTTCTGGTGCCGTTGCCGGGGAGTGAAGCGCTCCTGGTAAGTGGAAATTGCTAAGGAAAAGTTATTACTACGTGCTGAAATTTGCTGTCGCTTGTTACTATGGAAAAAAATCCTTTGAGGGGTTTGTTCAGAGTATCCTCACCTCGACCGGAACCACAATTAGTCACCCGTCAACCTACTACACCTACTGAAAATATTGGTAATGAAATTCCTTCGGGTATGATAGAAAAACTGCTAGCTAATCCTTATGCAGGAGATGGAACCAAACATCCTGATATGCACTTGATATATGTGGAAGAAATTTGTAGATAATTTAAGCTTGTAGGTTTACCCGGAGATGAAGCTAAGAAGATGGTTTTCCCTTTATCTTTGAAGGGAAAATAATTGGCATGGTATAGGCTATGCGATGATATTGGATCTTGGAGTCGATTGAAATTGGAGTTTCACCAAAAATATTATCCTATGCATCTAGTTCATCGTGATCGGAATTACATATATAATTATTGGCCTCGTGAAGGAGAAAGTATCACTCTAGCTTGGGGGAGGCTTAAGTAAATGTTATATTGATGCCCAATCATGAGCTCTCAAGAGAAATTATCATTCAGAATTTTTATGCTTGGATTTCTCATGATGATCGATCCATGCTTGACACTTCTTGTAGTGGTTCCTTTATGAAGAAGACCATTGAATTCTAGTGGGATCTTTTTGAAAGAATTAAATGCAACTCTGAAGATTGGGAACTCGAGGAAGGTAAAGAGTCAGGTATTAAGCTTAAGTATGATTGTGTTAAATCTTTTATGAATACCGATGCTTTTCAAAAGTTTATCACTAAATATGGACTTGACTCTGGGGTAGTAGCCTCCTTTTGTGAATCATGTTTATCTCCCTAAGGAGAAGGGGTTTAAATATCACCCACCTGTTAAATAAGAAATTAAAGAACCGGTAATAGCTAAAGATGAAACTATTATCTATAATGTTGATCCAGTTGTTCCTACTGCTTATATAGAAAACCCTTTTCCTATTAGGATAAAGGAACATGCTAAAGTTTTAACTGTGGTCAATAAAAGCTATATTACAACACCTAAACTAGCTGAAAAAATCAAAGTAGAACCTAGTGTTGCTAAGGTTAAGGATCTCCTGGTTGAAAATATAGATGGGCGTGTTATTTACTTCTGTGATGAAGCTGCTAGAATTGCCAAACCCGATGAAAAAGATAAACATAGACCTATTGTTGGCGTGCCTTTTGTCTCAGTTCAAATAGGAGATCACTGTTATTATGGCTTATGTGATTTAGGTGCTAGCGTGAATGCTATTCCTTTTACCTTACATCAAGAAATATGAATGACATAGCACCCGCTGAAATAGAAGACATAGATGTTACTATTAAACTTGCTAATAGAGACACCATCACACCACTTGGGATTGTTAAAGATGTTGAAGTCTTGTGTGGGAAAATAAAATACCCTAATGATTTTCTTGTTCTTGGTTCCGCACAAGATGACTTTTCTCCCACTATCTTTGGTAGAACTTTCTTGAACACCTTTAATGCTAAAATAGATTGTGAGAAACAAACTGTCGGTGTTAGTTTTGGTGATGAGTCTCATGGGTTTAACTTTTCTAAGTTTAGTAGAAAGCATCATAAGGAAGAATTTCCTAGTAAGGATGAAATAATTGGTCTTTCTTCTATTGTTGTACCTCCTACTGATCCACTAGAACAATATTTGCTAGACCATGAGAATGATATGCATATGCATGAAAGAAATGAGATAGATAAAATTTTCTTTGAACAACGTCCTCTGCTTAAGCACAATTTGCCTATTGAAACTCCAGGAGGTCCTCATCCACCTAAAGGTAGTCCTGTGTTTGAATTAAAACAATTGCCAGACACTTTGAAATATGATTATCTTGATGAGAAAAGGATATATCCTGTTATTATTAGTGCTAACCTTTCAGAACATGAAGAAGGAAGATTATTAAATGTGCTGAAGAAGCAACGAGCTTCTATTGGGTATACTCTTGATGATTTAAAGGGAATTAGTCCCACTCTCTGTCAGCACAAAATCAATATGGAACCTGATGCTAAACCCGTTGTTGATCACCAACGACGTTTGAATCCTAAGATGAAAGAAGTGGTAAGAACTGAAATACTAAGACTTTTGGAAGCAGGTATAACATATCCTATAGCTAATAGTAGATGGGTAAGTCCTGCTCATTGTGGCCCTAAGAAGGGAGGCATTACTGTTGTTCCTAATGATAAGAATGAACTTATCCGCAAAGAATTGTCACTGGCTATAGAATGGTAATTGATTTTAGAAAATTAAATAAAGCTACTAGAAATGATCATTACCCTCTGCCTTTTATTGATCAAATGTTAGAAAGATTATCAAAGCACACACACTTTTGCTTCCTTGATGGATATTCTGGTTTTTCTCAGATACCTATTTCACAACCTGATCAGGAGAAAACCACCTTTACTTGTCCTTTTTGAGCTTATGCTTATAGACATATGCCTTTTGGTTTATGGAATGCACCTGCTACCTTTCAAAGATGTATGACTTCTATATTCTCTGATTTTTGGGGAAATATTGTTGAGGTTTTCATGGATGATTTCTCCGTTTACGGAACTTCTTTTGATGATTGCTTAAGCAACCTTGATCGAGTTTTGCAGAGATGCGAGCAAACTAATCTTGTCATGAATTGGGAGAAGTGCCACTTTATGGTTAATGAAGGTATTGTCTTGGGACATAAAATTTCTGAACGGGGTATTGAGGTGGATAAAGCTAAAGTTGATGCAATTGAGAAAATGCCATTTTCCTAAAGATATTAAAGGTATTCATAGTTTCCTCGGTCATGCTGGTTTCTATAGGAGGTTTATTAAAGACTTCACTAAAATTTATAGGCCTCTTACAAATCTTTTACAAAAGGATGTTCCATTTGTCTTTGATGATGATTGTCTAGAAGCCTTTGAAACACTTAAGAAAGCCTTAATTTCCACATGTGTTGTTCAACCACCTGATTGGAACTTGCCTTTTGAAATTATGTGTGATGCTAGTGATTATGCTATTGGTGCTGTTCTACGACAAATAGTTGATAAGAAATTAAATTTTATTCATTATGCTAGTAAAACTCTAGACAGTGATCAACGAAATTATGATACTACTGAAAAATAATTTTTAGCAGCTGGTTTTGCTTGTGATAAATTTAGATCTTACATTGTTGATTCTAAAGTAATTGTTCACACAGACCATGCTGCTATAAAATATCTTATGGAAAAAAAAGATGCTAAACCTAGACTCATTAGGTGGGTTCTTTGGCTACAAGAATTTGACTTACATATCACTGATAGAAAAGGAGTTGATAATCCCGTGGCTGATAAATTGTCTAGGCTAGAAAATATTGTTGATGTCCCCGGCAAGGGTCTTGCCGGGGTCTCGCGGGCGCCCCCGGCAAGGATCTTGCCTGGGGTCTTCGGCCGTCCCCGGCAAGGATCTTGTTGGGGGTCTTTGTCTTCTGGTTCTCATCTAGATTCGCAGGCCTTTGGTCTTCACAAAGATCTGCATGTCACCACGCGGGCGCCCCTGAGTCTTGGTCTCGACGTTGTCGATGGTGTTAAGGCTCTCAGGCCCAAGGGTGGCGGCCTTGCTGGTGTGGGGCAAGTTGCCCGGCAAGGGTCTTGCCGGGGCTATGTAGGCCACCCCGGCAAGGGTGTTGCCGGGGGAAGCCCATCTTGCCCCTTTGCTCTTCATGCCTCTAGCTTGAGTGCTGCCTTGGCAGTCTCGTACCTTTGCTTCTTCTGCCTCGCCAAGCATGGCCGCAGGCGTGGCTACGACTGCCCGTGCAGAAGTAAAAGGGGTACATGAATACCCCTACTTTTGTACACCGACAGGATCCCCCGGGCATGGGCCATACATAAGAACGAAGCGTTGTTGGGCCAGGCCCAGAACGGTGCGCGGGTACGCGTGGTAGAGTTTTAACCGTGGTAACTTCTTCGCTAGTTGTGCTTCCCCACGACCCTCATTGAGTGCGTGACGTGGGGGTCGTGCGTGCAACGGTCATAGCACGCTTGCGTCACCTGCGGTGAATAGTAAAGAGGCGTCCCACGTCTTCCCCATAAAAAAGAGGAAAGCGCAAGGGCCCTGCTCATTTACCCTCCACACCTTTTCCAATCTTGGAATCGCCATTCCCCTCTTCTTCTTAAAGCGCAAATCAAAGCTTTTGCCTCTGCTCGCCGCCGCCGCGCCCCCATTGCCCTTAATCCCTCACCCCCTCTCAGCTGCCATGTGCCCAAGACAAGGAAGGGCAAGGGAGCGGCCAAGGACACCGGGGGGAAGGAGGCGCCGGAGAGCGAGTTGGTGGAGCTGTGCACGCAGTACACCCTCTTTACCTCGACGGTCGACGCGCTCACCCTCAAGGAGAAGTTCAGGCCCTTGTGGGGGAGGGAGACGTCGGGGCATCCCGCCATGCACATCGTCCCCGCCTCCTTCGCCAAGCCCGATCCAAATCAATATCCTTTCTTTGTCGATTATTTCTCCTGCGGGCTCTGGCCCCCTTTCTCAGATTTATTCAACGACATCATGGACACCTACGGCCTCCACCTTCTGGACCTTACGTCGAACGTTGTGGCATGCATGGCCTTATTTGCCCATCTTTGCGAGGGCTTCGCCAGAGTGCTCCCTAGCACGGCGCTCTTCCGTCATTACTTCACCCCTTGCATCTAGCCAGGGAGGGCCATCTCTGGCTTCATCACTTGTATCCCGAGGACCTGGAGCAAGGGCACGTACCCGAAGGGTGCCCAGGAGGAGAGGTGGGACGAGTGGCAGGGCCGGTGTTTCTTGTCGGCGTTCTGGGAACGGGGGTACCCAGACTTGCTTGCCTACGGCACGCGGCATGGCTCAAGGGGTGGCCCAGTACGTCCCATCTTCATCAGCACAAGCTCAAGACCCTCGCGAGGGGCCAAGCCTCGCGGGGCGGATGACAGGAAGCTTCCTCAGGCACGGCCTCGCCAGGCTGGCTCGCAAGGAGGCGGAGAGATCATGGCGGGGTACCTCACGAGGTGCCCATGACGCAAGCCATGATGACCAAGGGCGCCAGGCGGGCGCCAGCCCGCGCAGTGTCCTCGTTTCCTCTTTGGTGCAAAGGGGCAAGCGCAGGTGAGAGTATCAAGCAAAGGTAGCTGTTTCGGTGCAACAAGACCAAGACCGTCGCAACAGCTGGAAGGAGGTCATCGTGGAGCCCAAGTCGGCGTCACCACCAGAGCCTTTGGCAGGCGAGGACCAACTTTAGTCAGGATAAGTGTACTAGATGTTCCCCTTCAAAATGGCGAATTGTAGGCGCCCTTCCCGCTCAATATTTGGGAAGAGGCCCAGGGCCTCTGCCTATAAGTAGAGCTAGCGACCACAGTAGAGGCATCTCATCTTAGCTTGATCCAGTCCGATCAAGAGCCTAGCCACAAGAACACCTCACCCTCGCGAGACTGTTCTTCCTTGCATTGTTCATCATCAGCCCAAGAGGCAATCCACCACACCACACACTAGAGTAGGGTGTTACACCATAATGGTGGCCCGAACCAGTATAAACATTTTGTCTCTTGTGTTGCTCTTTTGGTAGTTTATAGATCCTTGCAAGGCGACGAGGTGCAGGTAGGTAGGGGGTGAGATCTCCGCGTGCACCCCAGAGTTCGAACCTAGTGGGTCTGCCAGAACCCGAAATCCGACATTTGGCGCGCCAGGTAGGGGTGCACCGGAATCCGTCTTCCGCCGCCCTGTTCTTCGTCGGGCCCGCGCCGAGCGCCGGGCCGCTCTCGCCACCCGCGTCGCCCAGACGGCCCCCGTCGGCGGCCGGCCCGCCGTTCCCGTCGCTTTGCCGTCAACGCCGCCACCGGCCCGGCGGGGAACGAGCAGCAAGCATCGTCCCACCATCCGTCTGTAAGGCGAGACGACCGTACCGCTACTCCTTCGCTCGCCCCGGCTGGTTCCTCGTCTCGCGTGCTCCGCGCGCCCATGGAGGCTCGAGCCGCGCTCATCGCGGCAAACGAGCTCCTGCGCTACCGCCCTGCGGCAAACGAGCTCGTCCACGCCACAGGGGGCTCCCCCACGCCGTCCTTCTCGCTGCACTACGCCCCACCTTGCGTGGGCGATGAAGCTCCTGGGGCGAATCAGCCGCCACCCCCTCAAGAAGGCGCCTTGGCCCCAAGGCGCGTGGCTCCTGGGCGGAACCCACTCTGTCCGGCACCAGCGCAGCAAGAGCAGTGCTGTCAAGAGGTCCCTCGCCCCCAAGAAGCTGCCCGAGTGCTCCCTGCACAGGCCCGTCACGACCGCGATCCTGCTCCAAAGACACTAAGACCCTCACTGCTCCCAGCGGCAGCGCATGGGGACCCGCAAGACCAGGCCCTTCGTCACCCAAGGCGTCCCGTGGCCTTAGCAGGCTGCCGCGCCTTCACCACCGAGCTGCGCAGCATCGCGTGGCCCAGCAAGTTCAAGCCAGACCTGCCTCCTCGCTACGACGGCACGGCCGACCCTGCGGAGTTCCTCCAGCTCTACGAGCTGGGCATCGAAGCCGCCAACGGGGACGAGAAGGTCATGGCGAACTGGTTTCCCATGGCACTCAAGGACGGAGCCCGCACCTGGCTCCTGAACCTGGCTCCTGGCACGATCTCCTCCTGGGACGAGATGCGCACCCGCTTCATCACCAACTTCCTAGGCACTCGCGTCTGGCCTCCCGTCATGAGCGACATGCGCCGCATCAAGCAGCAGCCAGGAGAAATCCTGCAGAAGTACATCCAGCGCTTCAACAACGCGTGCCTCAAGATTCCCAAGGTGACTGAGGAGGCCATCATCTCAGCCTTCTAAGACGGTGTGCGTCACGTCAAGATGAAGGAGGAGCTGGCGATGCATGAAGATATGTGCACATCCTTGGAGCTATTCAACTTGGCGACCAAGTGCGAAAGGGCTGAGGAAGGACGCCTTTCCCTCCTCGAGCTGCCAGCCGCAGACCCAGAAGAGAAGAAGCCCAAGGTCAAGGACGTGAAGCGCAAGGGGGCTGCCGTGCTCGCGGCAGAACCAGATACCAAGCGAGGCAGAGATCAGCCCGAGTCTTCCAAGGGCAGCTGGTACTGCGTGTACCACGACCTCCACACCGTGCGAGAAGGGAGAATCGGTCGACGCGCCGACCGCAACGATCGAGGCTACGACCGAGGAGGAGGAAGAAACGCAGGACGCTGGGAAGACCGCGGCCCTCGCCAAGGGTGGCGCGACCGACCTCGCAAGGACCGCTGGCAGGATCAACCTCGCGAGGGAGGTTGGAGGGACCCACCTCGCGAGGGAGACTGGAGGGATCAGCCTCGCGAGGATCGCCCAAAAAGGCAACGCAGGCCTCCCTCCTCTACCACCGCAGCCAAGAAGGAATGAGGACCACCATCAGGACGAGGGGGATGGGGGCTTCCAGGAGCCGCGCGCGATCGCCTGCATCCTGGGCGGAGCTCAAGCCCCAGCCTCTCAGCGCATCTTCAAGCAGTTCGCCCGCGAAGTGAACGCAGTCCTCCCCAAGCTCGAAGCCACACGCCCTCTCAGGTGGTCGGCGTGCGCCATCACGTTCAGCTCAGCGGATCAGCTCAAGTGCGCGGCCACAGCCGGAGTCCTCCCGATGCTTTGTTCCCCAATCATCGGCAACGTGCAAGTCACGGGACCCTCATCAATGGCGGAGCAGGGCTCAATGTCCCGTCCGTAGAGACATTCAACAATCTCCAAGTGCCTTACAATCAGCTTCAGCCAACCAAGCCTTTCTCCGGAGTCACCGATGGCTCCAGATTCCGATTGGGCAGGTCCGCCTCCCTGTCACCTTGAGTAGCGCGACAACTACCGCACCGAGCTCATCGACTTCGACGTCGCCCACATTACTTTGCCATACAATGCCATCCTCGGGTACCCAGCTCTGGCCAAATTCATGGCCATGACTAATCACGGCTACAACGTCCTCAAGATGCCAGGAAGCGGCGGAGTCATCACGGTGCCTTGTGAAGAGAGAGACGCGGTGTGCTCCCTGGAGCATGCTTCTCAAGCTGCGTCGCTTGAAGACCCAGATCGCAGGAGCGGGAGGCTCCCCGAGGCTGCTCCCAAGAAGAAGAAGACATCGCCTGGCCCGACCCCTCGGGAGGTAGGCCCCTCAGGATCAGCGCCTGTTCAGGGGGCACCTCCTTTTGTCGCATAGGAAGGCGCGCCCGGCGCCCTCCTCGAGCAAGGCTCGGGGGCTCTCTCCTGGAGGGCCACCGACCTTGCTAAGGTCACGAGGGAGGTGCTTGGGCACCACTTGGAGGCGTCTTTCAAAGCACGTTTCCCTCAGGAAGGAGCGAGGCAAGGAGGGCCGAACCCTCAGGAGTTCGTCAGCCAGATCATTCAGGAGCTGCAGGAGTCAAGAGTCATGAGTGGCAGCCGCCGCTTACCCTCCGTAGCTCCCCATCCAGGCGAGGATGGTGGGCTGCGCGTCTGCATCGACATACCAGGGCTCAACCGAGCCGCCTCTCAAGAGCATCTCTGGCCCTCGAGGCGTTGTGAAGGTCCACCCCACAGCTACGTTCGCATGCCTTACGGCGTGCCGAACGCGGCTACCACGCGCCAACGCCTCATGGGGAGCATCCTGGAGGCTCAAGAGGCCAGGCGTTCCGCAGTCCTGGCAGAGACGGAGATGGTCCCCGAGGAGCCACCAGCGCATCCGGAGCCTCCCGAGGCTCCTGGGCCTGGGGGCTCGTGAAGATCAGCTTCCACAGCCGGCGGCGTCCGCTACTTCAACATCCCTTCGTCTTAAATGTTATCAGGTGACATCCTTCGAGTTTCATTTTCAGCTGGGAGCGCCCCCCAGGACTGCATCATTCCTAGGCCGCGTGGGTCCGTCCCTGCGGAGTGTATCTCTTTTACTTCATGCTCTTAGCTTACCTTATTGGGGGCGCCCCACGGGCTGCATCATCCCCAAACCGCTCGGGACAGACCCAGCGATGCCTGCCTTCCCTGCACCTATCTAAATGAACTTGCTCTTTCGTGATTAACGTGTTTGACCTAGTCGCCCGCTTGATTGACACCAACTGATGGAGCAGCTCCCCAACGGCACGATGCTTGCGCATGGGTCTGTCCCTGCAACGATGACAAACCTGAATGGCTGAGCTCTGGCCGCAGCAGCCCCGCACGGCGCCACCTCGTCAGGCCTTCAGTGCCTCGTCACCCCTCCAAAGCAACCAACGGCTGACCGTCGCTTGTCATGGCGGACTCTTGTTCCTCTTGTGGTGAGCCTGCAAGATCCCTTCAAGGAGCAGCGCCAGGCGAGGCCCTCACGGCGTCTTCTTCACTCTCATCCGCGCGAACCGCTTGCATGTTAAAGGGGGGGGGGGTACCTGAGCATCGCGACTCATGGGCTCCTACTGGCTCTCCAGCCCTCACCCTCTGGCCTTGTCCACGGAATCGCGACCTGGCATACCAGCGACGGCTGAGACCCGCTCGAGGGCCCGGACCCGAGGACGTAGAGCAGAAAGGGGAGCAAAGGTGAGAGGGAAGAGGCACGCGGGGACCTCGCCAGGCAACCCCTCGCATGCCGATGCACGGACCTAACGTCGCACCAGGAAGCGGTTCCTGACTCGCGAGATAAGTCATCCTCCGGAAACACTAGCTATCGCAGCACCGACCTCACACCTAAGGCAATCCCGTGTTAGCAATGTCGCACTCCTTTCTCACGGAGCGATGGCTGCTTGAGCGCTAAAGGGGACCTCCTGAGCATCGCGACTCAGGGTCTCTTACTGGACCCCGGGCTGCTCACCTCCTAGCCTTGACCACGGCATCGCGACCTGGCATACCAGCGATGGCTGAAGCCTGCCTTGGGACCGGGACCTGTCGGCGCAGAGCATCAAGCCCTCGTGAAGGTTCGAAATGAGGAACTAAGCTAAGACGGAATGAGCATCTCGCACTACTTCACGACAAGGATCATATTAACAAGCAGAACCACGGGCACCTTACAAGCCCCCACGGGGTGCGTTTTTTGATTCCTCGCAGGGAACAGAGGGAGCAGATCCTAAAGAATGCTAACTACACGCGCCTCCGCAAGAGACGCCATCATCAACAGTGGGCCATCAGGCACCGGCACCAACCTCATCCAGATCAGAGGCGGCGGCGGCCTGACAAGCCCGCCCTGCTCCAAGAGCGACGCAAGCTCGAGGGCTCGTAGCTGTCGTCGCTCGTCTCGGGAGTCGCAAAGAGCTCGGCGGAGTTGCTAGATCCTCCGCCGCCTCCGCCGCCTGAGGAGCTGCTGAGGGAGCGATCGGCAGGCCTGGTCCTCGCCGCGGCAGGGCCCCGACCACCTCTCTCGGGGCAGCACTCCAGCCGGCGTCCTTCCGCATCGAAGACCTAGAAGAGCATCATGGAAGCGCCATCGTACTCCAGGTGGATCGCGAGGGCGCCCCTCGTCCTGCAGACCAGGGCGATCTCGCCCCAGCCTCGAGTCATGAAGACCTTGCCCGGAGCAACGACCGCAACCTCCGCTTTGGTCGTGAGGGTGCTGCAGCCGGCGTGCTGCAACCAGAGCTCCAAATATCCCCCTCTGCGGCATCCCGAAGGCGAAGGAGGGAGGAAGGCGAATCCAAGAATGAGGAGGCATGGCGGCGTGGAGCACAAACTCTCGGGAGGAGCCCTCGGCATGGACTCCAGGAGGAACAATGCGCACCGCTGTGACCCGCCGGCGCCGGCGCCGGCGTCGTCCATGGCGCTCGGTGTCAGCTCCTTCAGGGCCCTCAATGCGAGCGTACAAGGGCAGCAGGAACCCTGGCGGCGGCCGCTCACACCAGGGCCTCGACACCTCCCGCCAGTCGCCCTCATCTCGACGGCAGAGGGCTAGCCGTTTCTTCGGCGGAAGCGGGTCGGGACCATCTCGGGGAACCTTTCTTTTCTCTTCCACGGAGAACCGGCGGATCGGAGCCATTGCCGCAAAATGGAGCAAGGGATGGAGAAGAAGGAGAAGCAAGAAGAGATGGACTGGAAGGGCACGCGCCGTTCCGTACTTATAGCCGGGGAAGGCCAACCGTCGACCTCCACGATCGTAGGTAATCATGACCCGCTTTGCATGCAGGGACTTGTCAATTCGTGCAGTTGTCGAGGCGTCGTGGGGAAGTGGAGGCGCCCGCGTCCAATCAACCGCCACGCGGCGCCTGAGGCCGCAGGCTGTTAGGGCCCGTGGCGCTTCGCACTCGCCCCTTTGGTTCTCTGCTAAGCCAAGTCCAGGCGCGCCTTGGGCCCGGGGGCTACTGGTGGCGTTCTGGGAACGGGGGTACCCAGACTTGCCTGCCTGCGGCCTGCGGCATGGCTCAAGGGGTGGCCCAGTACGGCCCATCTTCATCAGCACAAGCTCAAGACCCTCGCGAGGGGCCAAGCCTCGCGCGGTGGATGACAGGAAGCTTCCTCAAGCACGGCCTCGCCAGGCTGGCTCGCGAGGAGGCGGAGAGATCAAGGCGAGGTACCTCACAAGGTGCCCATGATGCAAGCCCTGACGACCAAGGGCGCCCGGTGAGCGCCCGGCCAGCAGTGTCCTCGTTTTCTCTTTGGTGCAAAGGGGGCAAGCGCAGGCGAGAGTATAAAGCAAAGGCAGCCGTTTCGGTGCAACAAGACCAAGACCTCGCAACGGTAGGAAGGAGGTCATCGTGGAGCCCAAGCCGGCGTCACCACCAGAGCCTTTGGCAGGCGAGGACCAACTTTAGTCGGGATAAGTGTACTAGATGTTCCCCTTCAAAATGGCCAATTGTTGGCGCCCTTCCCGCTCAATATTTGGGAAGAGGCCCAGGGCCTCTGCCTATAAGTAGAGCTAGCCACCACAGTAGAGGCATATCATCTTAGCTTGATCCAATCCTATCGAGAGCCTAGCCACAAGAACACCTCACCCTCGCGAGGCTGTTCTTCCTTGTATTGTTCATCATCAGCCCAAGAGGCAATCCACCACACCCCACACTGGAGTAGGGTGTTACACCACAATGGTGGCCCGAACCAGTATAAACCTTGTGTCTCTTCTGTTGCTCTTTTGGTAGTTTAGATCCTTGCGAGGCGACGAGGTGCAGGTAGGTAGGGGGTGAGATCTCCGCGTGCACCCCAGAGTTTGAACCTAGTGGGTCTGCCGGAACCCGAAATTCGACAGTGCTAGATCGAGGAGGCAGATCCGCAGGAGTTCTGCCGGGTCCGCTGGAGCCCGCCGGTGCGCAACAAGGACTGGGCCGAGCTTGACGCTGACGACAAGAAGCTCACGGTTGCCACCACCAGGATCCATTGCCTCACCACGGCCGGGCTCACTCTCGAGATGATCGGGGCTGACTTCATCCGCCGCCGGATTACCCCACTACACAATAAGGGGAGGCCTGCCTGGGACTTCAGGAATGCGGCCGATATCATGAGGCTCTGCCCCGGCCTGAACCACAACTTCACGGTGCTGTAGCATGCTCAACTTTGTCAAAGGCTTTACCAGCTCTAGGATGACGAGGTCGGCGGGGTCGAGAGGCCGACAAGGCCGAGAAGATCGGCAAGGCCGCCAAGGCCGGCAAGTCTGATAGCCTGTTCGAGTTGCTAGCGGGGGTAGTCCCGTTGGGCAACAATTCTTGCCTGACCGCCATCATCGCCATGATGCCGGTTTTCAACCCGCACGGCCTTGATTCAACCTCGGTTGAGCCGAAGGCGGAGCTGGTGCAGGTATTCTTCGACAACTTGTCGGTGAGGTATGTTCGTGATGAGCCGCAGCTGATACGTCTCCAACTTATCTATAATTTTTGATTGCTCCATGCTACTTTATCTACTGTTTTGGACTATATTGGGCTCTACTTTGCACTTTTATATTATTTTTGGGACTAACCTATTAACCGGAGGCCTAGCCCAGAATTGCTGTTTTTTGCCTATTTCAGTGTTTCGAAGAAACGGAATATCAAACGGAGTCCAAACAGAATGAAACCTTCGGAAACGTGATTTTCTCACCGAACGTGATCCAGGAGACTTGGACCCTACTCCAAGGAACGAGAGGCGGTCATGAGGGCGGGCGCCCCTAGGGCGCGCCCCCCGCCTCGTGGGCCCCTGTTGCTCCACCGACGTACTCCTTCCTCCTATATATACCTCATTGCCCCAAACGATCGACACGTGGCCAAAACCTAATTCCACCGCCGCAACTTCACGTATCCAGGAGATCCTATCTTGGGGCCTATTCCGAGAGTTCACGGGAGGGGGCATCCACCACGGAGGGCTTTTACATCAACACCATAGCCTCTCCGATGAAGTGTGAGTAGTTTACTTCAGACCTTGGTCCATAGCTAATAGCTAGATGGCTTCTTCTCCTTTTGGATCTCAATACAATGTTCCCCCTCTCTCGTGGAGATCTATTCAATGTAATCTTCTTTTTGCAGTGTGTTTGTTGAGACCGACGAATTGTGGGTTTATGATCCAGCTTATCTATGAATAATATTTGAACCTTCTCTGAATTCTTTTATGTATGATTGGTTATCTTTGCAAGTCTCTTGAATTATCCGTTTGGTTTGGCCAACTAGATTGGTAGTTCTTGCAATGGGAGAAGTGCTTAGCTTTGGGTTCAATCTTGCGGTGTCCTTACCCAAAGGATGTAAAGGGTTGCAAGGCACATATTGTATTGTTGCCATCGAGGATAACAAGATGGAGTATTTATCTTATTGCATGAATTTATTCATCTACATCATATCATCTTGCTTAAGGCGTTACTCTGTTTTTAACTAAATACTCTAGATGCATGCTGGATAGCGGTCGATGAGTGGAGTAATAGTAGTAGATGCAGAATCGTTTTGGTCTACTTGTCTTGGACGTGATGCCTATATACATGATCATACCTAGATATACTCATAACTATGCTCAATTTTGTCAATTGCCCAACAGTAATTTGTTCACCCACCGTAGAATACTTATGCTCTTGAGAGAAGCCACTAGTGAAACCTATGGTCCCCGGGTCTATTCTCATCATATCAATCTCCATCACTTTAATACTTGCTTTGTTTTTACTTTGCCTTTTACTTTTTACTTTGCATCTCTATACCAAAAATACCAAAAATATTATTTATCATCTCTATCAGATCTCACTCTCGTAAGTGACCATGAAGGGATTGACAACCCCTAATTGCGTTGGTTGCGAGGAGCTATCGTTTTGTGCAGGTACGAGGGACTCGTGCGTGGCCTCCTACTAGATTGATACCTTGGTTCTCAAAAACTGAGGGAAATACTTACGCTACTTTGCTGCATCATCCTCTCCTCTTCGGGGAAAACCAACGCAAGCTCAAGACGTAGCAAGAAGGATTTCTGGTGCCGTTGCCGAGGAGTCTACACAAAAGTCAACCATACCAAGTACCCATCACAATCCCTATCTCTCGCACCACATTATTTGCCATTTGCCTCTCGTTTTCCTCTCCCCCACTTCACCCTTGCCGTTTTATTCGCCCGCTCTTTCCCAATCTCCTCCTCTTTTTTCCGTTGCCTTTTCCTCGTCCGTTTGTTTGCTCGTGTGTTGGATTGCTTGTTTGTTGCAATGGCTTAGGATGCTACCAAATTGTGTGACTTCACCAATACCAATAATAATGATTTCCTTAGCACTCCGATTGCTCCTCTTGCCAAAACTGAATCTTGTGAAATCAATACTGCTTTGTTGAATCTTGTTATTAAAGATCAATTCGCCGGCCTTCCTAGTGAAGATGCCGCTACTCATCTGAGTAGCTTCGTTAATTTATGTGATATGCGAAAGAAAAAAGATGTCGATAATGATGTTGTTAAGTTGAAGCTATTTCCTTTTTCACTTAGAGATCGTGCTAAAGCGTGGTTTTCGTCTTTGCCTAAAAATAGTATTGATTCTTGGAACAAGTGCAAAGATGCTTTTATCTCTAAGTATTTTCCTCCCGCTAAGATTATCTCTCTTAGGAACGATATTATGAATTTTAAGCAACTTGATCATGAACATGTTGCACAAGCTTGGTAGAGAATGAAATTAATGATACGTAATAGTCCTACTCATGGTTTGAATTTGTGGATGCTTATACAAAAAATTAATGCCGGATTGAATTTTTCTTCTAGAAATCTTTTAGATTCGGCCGCGGGAGGAACTTTTAGGGAAATCACTCTAGGAGATGCTACTAAACTTCTAGATAATATTATGGTTAATTATTCTCAATGGCATACTGAAAGATCTTCTAATAAAAAAGTGCATGCGATAGAAGAAATTAATGTTTTGAGTGGAAAGATGGATGAACTTATGAAATTATTTGCTACTAAGAGTGTTTCTTCTGATCCTAATGATATGCCTTTGTCTACTTTGATTGAGAATAATAATGAATATATGGATGTGAATTTTGTTGGTAGGAATAATTTTGGTAACAACACGTATAGAGGGAATTTTAATCCTAGGCCTTATCCTAGTAATCCTTCTAATAATTATGGAAATTCCTACAACAACTCTTATGGAAATTTTAATAAGATGCCCTCTGAATTTGAGAGTAGTGTTAAAGAGTTTATGAATTCACAAAAGAATTTTAATGCTTTGCTTGAAAAGAAATTGCTTAAAGTTGATGATTTGTCTAGGAACGTTTAATAGAATTTCTCTTGAGGTTGATTCTTTAAAGCTTAGATCTATTCCTCCTAAGCATGATATCAATGAGTCTCTCAAAGCTATGAGAATTTCCATTGATGAGTGCAAAGAAAGAACCGCTAGGATGTGTGCTTCCAAAGATGCCTTTATTAAAGCGTGTTCTTCTAATTCCAATGAAAATCAAGATGAAGATCTAAAAGTTCTTCTAATTCTTTGTTTTGCAATATGAATCTTGATGAAACTGAATATGATCTTCCATTACCTAGAAGGCGTTCTAAGAATTCGGAGTTTTTAGATCTTGATGATGAAATTGATAAAAGTGGGATTTAAAGAAATAAAAATCTAGATGTTGCTAAACCCACTATATTGGATCTCAAGGAATTTAATTATGAAAATTTCTATTTAATTGATTGTATTTCCTTGTTGCGATCCGTGCTAAATTCTCCTCATGTTTATAGTCAAAATAAGGCCTTTACCGAACACATTGTTGATGCCTTGATGCAATCTTATGACGAAAAACTTGAGTTGAAACTCTCTATCCCTAGAAAGCTCTATGATGAGTGGGAACCTACTATTAAAATTAAAATTAAAGATTATGAGTTTCATGCCTTGTTTGATTTGGGTGCTAGTGTCTCTACTATCCCCAAAACTTTGTGTGATTTGCTAGATTTCCGTGACTTTGATGATTGCTCTCTAAACTTGCATCTTGTGGATTCCACTATTAAAAAGCCTATGGGAAGAATCAATGATGTTCTTATTGTTGCAAATAGGAATTATGTGCCCGTAGATTTTGTCGTTCTTGATATAGATTGCAATCCTTCATGTCCTATTATTCTTGGTAGGCCTTTCCTTAGAACAATTGGTGCAGTTATTGATATGAAGGAAGGGAATATTAGATTCCAATTTCCCTTAAAGAAAGGCATGGAACACTTTCCTAGAAAGAAAATAAAATTACCATATGAATCTATCATGAGAGCCACTTGTGGATTGCCTACCAAAGATGGCAATACCTAGATTTATCCTTGCTTTTATGCCTAGCTAGGGGCGTTAAACGATAGCGCTTGTTGGGAGGCAACCCAATTTTATTTTTAGTTTTTTGTTTTTTTCTTCAGTTTGGAATAAATAATCCATCTAGCCTCTGTTTATATGTGGTTTTATGTTTTAATTAGTGTTTGTGCCAAGCTAGACCTATTGGATCTTCTTGGATGATAGTTATTTGATCTTTCTGTAATTTCCAGAAACTTTGCGCTCAGTGCCCGAATTATTAAAAATCACCAGAACGTGATAAAATACTGATTCCAATTGCTTCTGATCAATAAACAAATTGTCTATGTCTTCTAACTTTGGTAGATGTTTTGGAGTTTCAGAAGTTTGCGTTAGTTACAGATTACTACAGACTGTTCTGTTTTTGACAGATTCTGTTTATCGTGTGTTGTTTGCTTATTTTGATGAATCTATGGCTAGTAAAATAGTTTATGGTCCATAGATAAGTTGGAATACAGTAGGTTTAACACCAATATAAATAAAGAATGAGTTCATTACAGTACCTTAAAGTAGTCTTTGTTTTCTTTCTCTAACGGAGTTCACGAGATTTCTATTGAGTTTTGTGTTGTGAAGTTTTCATGTTTTGGGTAAATTCTTTTGATGGATTATGGAACAAGGAGCGGCAAGAGCCTAAGCTTGGGGATGCCCATGGCACCCCCATGATAATACAAGGACACCAAAAAGTCAAAGCTTGGGGATGCCCCGGAAGGCATCCCCTCTTTCGTCTACTTCCATCAGTAATTTACTTGGAGCTATATTTTTATTCTCCACATGATATGTGTTTTGCTTGGAGCGTCTTGTATTATTTGTGTATTTGCTTGTTAGTTTACCACAATCATCCTTGCTGTACACACCTTTTGAGAGAGCCGTACATGAATTGGAATTTGATAGAATACTCTATGTGCTTCACTTATATCTTTTGAGCTTGATAGTTTTGCTCATAGTGCTTCACTTATATCTTTTGAGCGTGATAATTTTTGCTCTAGTGCTTCACTTAGATCTTTTAGAGAACGGTGGTGGATTTGTTTTAAAGAAACTATTGATCTCTCATGCTTCACTTAGATTATTTTTAGAGTCGTTAATAGCATGGTAATTTGCTTAATGTTAATATACTTGGTATTCAAGATAGGTGAAACTTTCTTTTGAGTCGTTGAATACTAAGAAAAGTTTGATGCTTGATAATTGTTTTGAGATATGAAGATGGTGATATTAGAGTCATGCTACTTGAGTAGTTGTGAATTTAAAGAATACTTGTGTTGAAGTTTGTGATTCCCGTAGCATGCACGTATGGTGAACTGTTATGCGATGAACTCGGAGCATGATTTATTTATTGATTGTCTTCCTTATGAGTGGCGGTCGGGGACGAGCGATGGTCTTTTCCTACCAATCTATCCCCCTAGGAGCATGCGCGTAATACTTTGCTTTGATAACTTATAAATTTTTGCAATAAGTATATGAGTTCTTTATGACTAATGTTGAGTCCATGGATTATACGCACTTTTTCCCATCCTTCCACCATTGCTAGCCTCTCTAATACCGCACAATTTTCGCCGGTATCATACACCGACCATATATCTTCCTCAAAACAGCTACCATACCTACCTATTATGGCATTTCCATAGCCATTCCAAGATATATTGCCATGCAACTTTCCACCGTTCCGTTTATTATGACACGCTCCATCATTGTCATATTGCTAGCATGATCATGTAGTTGACATCGTATTTGTGGCAAAGCCACCGTTCATAATTCTTTCATACATGTCACTCATGTTTCATTGCATATCCCGGTACACCGCCGGAGGCATTCATATAGAGTCATACTTTGTTCTAAAAATCGAGTTGTAATTGTTGAAGT
The DNA here is from genome assembly GCA_021605145.1 of Aegilops bicornis. Classification (NCBI taxonomy): domain Eukaryota; kingdom Viridiplantae; phylum Streptophyta; class Magnoliopsida; order Poales; family Poaceae; genus Aegilops; species Aegilops bicornis. Next base: position 331,923,764 of record CM038672.1, on the reverse strand, counting down.
TGTAAGAAAAATAAAAGTGTGATTATCATCATTATTAGAACATTGTCCCAAGTGAGGAAAGGATGATGGAGACCATGATTCCCCCACAAGTCGGGATGACACTCCGGACGAAAAATAAAAAAAAAGAAAAAAAGAGGCCATAAAAAAGGGCCCAAAGGAAAAAAAAGAAAAAAAATGAGAGAAAAAGAGAGAAGGGACAATGTTACTATCCTTTTACCACACTTGTGCTTCAAAGTAGCACCAAGATCTTCATGATAGAGAGTCTCTCATTTTGTCACTTTCATATACTAGTGGGAATTTTTCATTATAGAACTTGGCTTGTATATTCCAATGATGGGCTTCCTCAAATGCCCTAGGTCTTCGTGAGCAAGCGAGTTGGATGCACACCCACTTAGTTTCTTTTGTTGAGCTTTCAAATACTTATAGCTCTAGTGCATCCGTTGCATGGCAATCCCTACTCACTCACATTGATATCTATTGATGGGCATATCCATAGCCCGTTGATACGCCTAGTTGATGTGAGACTATCTTCCCTCTTTTTGTCTTCTCCACAACCACCATTCTATTCCACATATAGTGCTATATCCATGGCTCACGCTCATGTATTGCGTGAAGATTGAAAAAGTTTTGAAAATGTTAAAGTATGAAACAATTGCTTGGCTTGTCATCGGGGTTCTTGCGTGATTTAAATATTTTGTGTGGGAAGATGGAGCATAGCCAGACTATATGATTTTGTAGGATAACTTTCTTTGGCCATGTTATTTTGAGAAGACATAATTGCTTAGTTAGTATGCTTGAAGTATTATTATTTTTATGTCAATATGAACTTTTGTCTTTAATCTTTCGGACCTGAATATTCATACCACAATTAAGAGGATTTACATTGAAATTATGCCAAAGTATCACTCCGCATCAAAAATTCTTTTTTTATCATTTACCTACACGAGGACGAGCAGGAATTAAGCTTGCGGATGCCTGATACGTCTCCAACGTATCTATAATTTTTGATTGCTCCATGCTACTTTATCTACTGTTTTGGACTATATTGGGCTTTATTTTCCACTTTTATATTATTTTTGGGACTAACCAATTAACCGGAGGCCCAACCCGAAATTCTTTGTTTTTGCCTATTTCAGTGTTTGAAGAAAGCGGAATATCTAACGGAGTCCAAACAGAATGAAACCTTCGGAAACGTGATTTTCTCACCGAACGTGATCCAGGAGACTTGGACCCTACTCCAAGGAACAAAAGAGGCGGTCACGAGGGTGGGGGGCGCCCCCCCCCTAGGGCGCGCCCCCCTGCCTCGTGGGCCCCCTGTTGCTCCATCGACGTACTCCTTCCTCCTATATATACCTACGTACCCCCAAACGATTAGATAAAGTGCCAAAAACCTAATTCCACCGCCGCAACTTCCTGTATCCACGAGATCCCATCTTGGGGCCTGTTCCGAAACTCCGCCGGAGGGGGCATCCACCACGGAGGGCTTCTACATCAAAACCATAGCCTCTCCGATGAAGTGTGAGTAGTTTACTTCAGACCTTCGGGTCCATAGCTAGTAGCTAGATGGCTTCTTCTTTGTTTTTGGATCTCAATACAATGTTCTCCCCTCTCTCGTGGAGATCTATTCGATGTAATCTTCTTTTTGCGTTGTGTTTGTTGAGATCAATGAATTGTGGGTTTATGATCCATCTTATCTATGAATAATGTTTGAATCTTCTCTGAATTCTTTTATGTATGATTGGTTATCTTTGCAAGTCTCTTTGAATTATCCGTTTGGTTTGGCCAACTAGATTGGTAGTTCTTGCAATGGGAGAAGTGCTTAGCTTGGGTTCAATCTTGCGGTGTCCTTACCTAGTGACAGAAAGGGTTGAAAGGCACGTATTGTATTGTTACCATCAAGGATAACAAGATGAAGTATTCATCGTATTGCATGAATTTATTCCTCTACATCATGTCATCTTGCTTAAGGCGTTACTCTGTATTTAATTTAATACTCTAGATGCATGCTGGATAGCAGTCGATGATTGGAGTAATAGTAGTAGATGCAGAATCGTTTCGGTCTACTTGTCTTGGACGTGATGCCTATATACATGATCATACCTAGATATACTCATAACTATGCTCAATTTTGTCAATTGCTCAACAGTAATTTGTTCACCCACCGTAGAATACTTATGCTCTTGAGAGAACCCACTAGTGAAACCTATGGCCCCCGGGTCTATTCTCATCATATCAATCTCCATCACTTTAATACTTCCTTTGTTTTTACTTTGCCTTTTAATTTTTTACTTTGCATCTCTCTACCAAAAATACCAAAAATATTATTTATCATCTCTATCAGATCTCACTCTCGTAAGTGACCGTGAAGGGATTGACAACCCCTAATCGCGTTGGTTGCGAGGAGCTATCGTTTTGTGCAGGTACGAGGGACTCGCGCGTGGCCTCCTACTAGATTGATACCTTGGTTCTCAAAAAAACTGAGGGAAATACTTATGCTACTTTGCTGCATCATCCTCTCCTCTTCGGGGAAAACCAACGCAAGCTCAAGACGTGGCAGCAGCTCATCCGCTACACCACTGAGGAGGAGCTGGCGTGCATTGCCGCTAGGGCGGAGGAGGCAGCGCTTCCTGAGGAGGCCGACAGCCTCGGCACTGTGGAGGACGAGGCTGACGTGGCTGCAGAAGAGAGGGAGTTTGCCGAGTGGACGGGGTCTGCCGGGGAACCCAGAGGTGCTGGCGCTGGGGTTCCCCTTGTTGAAGAAGCGGTCGAGGAGTCGGCCATATAGGAGACTGACGCGGCTGACTCCTCAGCCCCAGGGAATAAACGCGTCTATGGCGGGCTGGTTCCGGCGAGCCGGTTCGGCCCGGCAAGACCATGCAGCGGGAACGGGCCCAGGCGCAGCCCGTGCGCCAGACGAGGGCTGCGGCAGCGAAGAAGGTTGCGGCCGCCGCCTCCTCCTCGTCCAAGCGGCCCAGGACTCCATCCCATTCTCCTCCCTTTGCGGACCCCGCCCTGGAGGCCGATTTCGACCTTGGGTCCCTTAGCCCGAAGAGGAGGAGGAGGCCAGCGGAGGAGGACGAGTAAGCACCTTGCCCCTAATCATTTCCTGACCCTGCGCCCGTGCCATCTTTCCCTGACTTGATCTTCTTTTCATAGTGACACGGAGACACAGGTCCAGAGGGCGGTGAAGATGGCCAAAGCTTCGACGGGCGACGAGTCCCCGGCGAGCGCTCCACGAACACCAGGGTTGGTGGTGATCAGCCCGGACAACAGCCCTTGACGCAGCCCCCGCTTCAGCCCCCAGCGTGAGTTCATTATTCACTCCCTATCGACGGGTGTTGGGGTGTGTATCCTTTGTGCTGACTTTGCCGAGTTCGCAGGAGGAGAGCGACAACAGGAGGATCCGCCGAGGGCCGCCCTTGACACGCCACCCCCGCCAACCACGCCACCCAGGGGGGTGTCACTGGCAAGGGCATCTACTGCCGAGCCCACGCGTACGGAGGAACAGGGAAAAAATTTGGGCATTGGTGGCTCCGTCCCGGCAACGAACATTGGCGGGCAGGGAGCCACTTCTTCTCAATTCGGCACGGGTAAGTCGCCTGCCTCCCGTCCCTTACTATCTCTGCCATGAGATGTTCTTTCTTTTCTTTGTTCTGAACTTTGACTTTGGCCTCGCTTCATTCTTGTTTCTGGTTTCCAGACCGTCCCTCGATGAACCAGGTAGACATTGGCACTGTCACCAGGTCACCAAGGATGTCGAAGCTGAGGCCACCAAGATCGTGGCTGGGGAAGCCGCCAAGTCTGCCGCCAAGGAGGCCGCCGATGGGCCTACCGAGGAGGCCGCCAAGTGGCCTGCCGGGGAGAGGGAGGCCGAAGACCAACCTTCCTCCCCTGCAGCCACCGCCCTGGGTAAGTACTTGAGGGTGGGCGATGATCTGTTCGTCCGCCTCCCAGGGACGGCAAGCACCAGAGTGCCAGCCGAAGGGGAGGTTTTCGATGATGAGGCGCTTGCCACCGCTGGGCTCCAGGTTGTCGATGAACCGAGAGCCAGCAGCGGCGGTTCCCAAGAGGAGTAGCTCCTCCGGGCCATGAGCGCCAATTTCCAGAAGCTTCAAGCCCTCCACCGTGCTTGCCCGGATAAGGTGAACTCCAGGATGGCGGGTGTGGACAAGGCGGAAGCAGATTTTCAGGAGCGCGTTGCTCAAACACAAGTCTGGTTAGGCGAGGCCCGACAGGAACTGAGGACCGCCCAGGATCCGCAGCAAGGCTGAGGAAATCAAGAAGATCGTCGCGCAGTGGACCCAGGAGCTGGAGCAGAAGCACAAGGATGGACTTGATGCTCTGGCCCTGGACCAAGCCGGCAAGGTGGAGAAGCTGGAGCTGGAGCGGGAGGAGCTAAAGAAGGAGATCTCAAAGCTGACGGAGGATAGGGACACGGCTAACCGCACTCTGGCGGATTTGCAGGTCGCCATCTCCGACAAGACCAGGCTGCTCTCCGAGGCCACCGACTCCATCGACAATCTGAAGTTGAAACTGGACACCTTGGAAGGGACGCTTTCGGAGGTCAGGGCCCGTGAGGAGACCCTGAACAAGGCCCTTGAGGGGGAGAGGCTGCTACGGCAGAATGACACCGCCACCCACAAGGACTATGTGGGCAGCATAAATCTCTAGACCAGCCGCCTCATTGACGTTGTAGAGAGGCTTACCACAGAGCTAGCCGTCATGGACATGCCGAACTTCGGGTACTCCCAGGAGGCGAACATAAGCCCCAGTGCCAGGCTGACCCTATTTTTTGAGGGAGTCCACGACGCCCTGGAACAGCTCTGCCCCAGTCGAGCGACTTATCTGGCCAATGAGGGTCAGAAGCTTTGCCCGGGCGCCCTGACCAAGGTGCTCACCAAGCTGTCGTTCTGGAACCTCAGCGTCGACTTCGCCAACGCGCTTGAGAGTTTGCCAGAGGATGCAGACCTCGAGGCACTCGAAGAGCATATCGAGCCCATCATCAGCTGCGTTGATGGAGTTAAGAGGGTGGAAGGCCAGCACCAGGACTAGCCACCCCGTTTCTCATTGCCGCTGTGAGTTCATGACCAAGACAATTTTATCTTAAGTTAGAACTGCGGCTACCGCTAATGTAACATAACTTTGCAGTATTTTGAAATGGCGCATGCTATCTTCCTGTTTGATCTTTCTTTGTATGTACACACCATACGCTTAGCTGGATAGGTTTGCCGCGCGCGTAAACCCGTGCTGTGGCACTTTGAGGAATGGATCCTTAGTAGCCTGCCGGGGGCGCTTGCTGCCAGGCAAGCCACCTTGCCATTCTCGGCGCAACCGTTGAACTATTGAGTAGACTCGAAACAGAACAAGGGTGTTGCCAATAGCGGAAGGGTTCCCTTGCGTGCAGGTTTTCCATACAAGGACCAAAATCCTTCGAGGAAGATAACCCTATATATAAAAAAGGAAATTGCTCAAGGTTTTTCCTGACCTAGAGTTCCGTTGCCACGCGGATGGTCATTGCGGCCGTAGACGACACCACTCGCCTGGCTGATGGCACCGAAGTGTTGCCCTCTTCTTTGGAGCCATCGTGATGAAGGAGTCAATGCGTTGACTTCTAGACTAGATTTTCACAGCCTCAGCACCACTACCTGGGGCGCCAAAGATGTCTGTGGAAACGACACCTATGGGATCCCCGGGGAATCCCTTCTACGGTTGGCGGGGCATGGAGCTGCGCAAAGAGCAGGTTTATCAATCAGCGCGAGGGGATTTTTACCAAGGTTCCGGCCGCAAATGATGCGTAAAACCCTAGTCCCTCTTTTGTGTATATTTGGTGTTCTTGAGCTCTTGAACTAGCTGTGGTGCTTGCCTAGTCCAAAAAGGTCCGAATCCTCCCATAGTACGCCTCGGGCCTGCTTTTATATTTCAAAGGGGTCGCCACAGTGGCACACGGGAGCTGGAATGTATCTACAGTGTACAAGTTTATTGCCTGGCACTGTAGGACAAAAACATTTAATGCGCCGCCTATCTGCCCTCTTGCTTTATTGGGGGCGGCAACAGAGCTCGTCCCGTCCTTCGCCGCCTCGCCTTGCTTCGACGCATGTCCAAGCTGACGAGGCATGCAGTGCCATGCTGGCTGGCTGGTTGTTCTGCTGGTGAGGTGACAGGGTCTTCTCGGAGATCTGCATGCCACCACGCAAGTGCTTGACTAGTTTGCCTAGAAGCTGCATGCCACCACACAAGCGCTTGACTAGTTGGCCTAGAAGCTGCATGCTGCCACGCAAGCGCTTGCCTAGTTGGCGGGCTGGTTGCCACGTCGGAACGGCTGCAGGGCAACGAAATATTGGTGGGTGCGGGCCTAGCCGTGGCCCTGCATATGTCCCCGGCAAGGGCCTTGCCAGGGTCTCTTGGGCGTCCCCGGCAAGGATCTTGCCAGGGGTCTTCATCTTCTGGTTCTCATCTAGATTCGCAGGCCTTTGGTCTTCACAAAGATCTGCATTTCACCCTGCGGGCACCCCTGAGTCTTGGTCTTGACGTTGTCGATGCTGTTAGAGCTCTCAGGCTCAAGGGTGGCGGCCTTGCTGGTGTGGGTAAAGTCTCCCCGGCAAGGCTCCTGCCGGGGCTATGTAGGCCGCCCTGGCAAGGGTGTTGCCAGGGGAAGCCCATCTTGCCCCTTCGCTCTTCATGCCTCTGGCTTGAGTGCTGCCTTGGCAGTCTCCTACCTTTGTTTCTTCTGCCTTGCCAAGCATGGCCGCACGCGTGGCTACGACTGCCCGTGCACAAGTAAAAGGGGTACAGAAAGGCCCATACTTTTGTACACCGATACTGACTATGCTAATTACATTGTTGCTAAATATATACCACCTAGCCGCACATACCAACAAAAGAAAAAATTCTTCTATGATTTAAGACATTACTTTTGGGATTACCCACATATTTATAAAGGAGTAGATGTTATTATTAGACGTTGTGTACCTGAGCACGAACAGGGACAAATCCTTCAGAAATGTCACTCCGAAGCTTATGGAGGGCATCATGCGGGAGACAAAACTGCTCACAAGGTATTGCAATCCGGATTTTATTGGCCTACTCTCTTCATGGATGCCCGTAAGTTTGTTTTATCTTGTGATGAATGTCAAAGAATTGGTAATATTGGTAAGCATCAGGAAATGCCTATGGATTATTCTCTTGCCGTTGAACCATTTGATGTTTGGGGTTTTGATTATATGGGACCTTTTCCTTCCTCTAATAGGTATACACATATTTTGGTTACTGTTGATTATGTTACTAAGTGGGTAGAAGATATACCAACTAGTAGTGCTGATCACAACACCTCCATTAAAATGCTTAAGGAAGTTATTTTCCCAAGGTTTGGAGTCCCTAGATATTTAATGACTGATGGTGGTTCACATTTTATTCATGGTGCTTTCCGTAAAATGCTTGCTAAGTATGATGTTAGCCATAGAATTGCATCACCTTATCATCCTCAGTCTAGTGGTCAAGTTGAACTTAGCAATAGAGAAATAAAATTAAGTTTACAAAAGACTGCCAATAGGTCCCGGAAGAATTGCTCTAAGAAATTAGATGATGCACTTTGGGCCTATAGAACAGCTTATAAAAATCCTATGGGTATGTCTCCTTATAAAATGGTTTATGGAAAAGCTTGTCAGTTCCCTCTTGAGTTAGCACATAAAGCATATTGGGCAATTAAAGAACTCAACTATGATTTAAAACTAGCCGGTGAAAAGAGGTTATTTGATTTTATCTAACTAGATGAATGGAGAACCCAAGCTTATGAAAATGCCAAGTTATTTAAAGAAAAGGTTAAAACATGGCATGATAAAAGAATCAAAAAGTGTGAGTTCAAAGTTAGAGAATATTTTCTTTTGTACAACTCTCGTTTTAGATTCATTGCAGGAAAACTCCTCTCCAAATTGGAAGAAGCCTATGTTATCGAGGAGGTTTATCGATCGGGAGCCATCAAAATGAATAATGCCGAGGGTACTAACCCGAAGGTCATCAATGGGCAAAGAATAAAACATTATATCTCAGGTACGCACATTAATGTTGAAAGAAATATTATCCAAACTATGGCACCGGAAGAACACATAAAGGAAACCTTTCGGAACACTCCAGAATCATGAAAAAGAGGAGGTACGTGATACGGTAAGTACACGGACTCCTAAAAATCTGCAAAAATATTTTTTGCCAGTTTTGGAATATTTAAAAAATTAGGAAAATAAGGAACTACCAGGAAGGTGACCCTGGTGGGCACAAGACACAAGGGCGCGCCTGATTAGGAAAATAAGGAACTACCAGAAAGGTGACCCTGGTGGGCACAAGACACAAGGGCGCGCCTGGCAGGCGTGCCCAGCTGGGTTGTGCTCGCCCATGGTACCTTCCGAACTCCATTTTTCTTCCATTTGCTTGTTTCCCAAGATAGAAAATCTTTATATACCCCCCCCCGAACCTATTCACCACCATATCATAAAGAAATCTCCTGTTTTCTTTTTGTTGTTGTTTTCTGACAGATCCCATCTACCGTGGCCGCTTCAAGCACCTACAAGGACAAGTTCTTCGAGAACGTCATCAACCCATATTTACGGGAGGTGATGCAGCACCCCCGGGCTATCCAAATGCATGAGGGGGTGCTTCACATCCGCGATGTGCAAGGTCCCAAAGGGACGGGAACCATGGAGGCCAGGCTTGAAGCTATGGAGCAGGAGGTCTTTCAGTGCAAGGGGATGGTGGAACGTGGACTCAATGCTAATCACCTCATGATCGCGGACTACACCCATGATCTCAAGGTGGATGGCAAGTTCATGAAGGACATCGTCTTCACCTTTAACAAGCAAATCAACTTCCTCCAAAGCCAGATCTACGATCTCCAAAACCAAGTCTTTGAATATGAGGCGAGGTTTAAAGGTATGAGTTTGGCTGCTAGTTGCAGGACCCGTGAGACTCAACCCTCGTCTTATGACAGTGAGCCTCTCCCATGTTAACCCGAGGATAAGATCGCTAGTTCATCACCACCACCTCCTTCTTCGTCACCAAAATAAACTTGAGTCTTGGGTATGGCACTCCCTTTGGCTTGTGCCAAGCTTGGGGGAGGTGCCCTCGTATCGTATCACCTTCACTATCTTTTGCCTTTACTTATCTTAGTTCGATCCATAGTTATCTTTTGCTTTAGATGAATAAAATTTTAGTTCGATCCTTTCTTTTTGAAGAGTTTGCTTAGTGATCTATCCTTGTAATCGTGTGCGAGATATATAATAAAGTTTAGTTTGAGTTTTGCTTTCTTTACTTTCATGTTTCAGTAAAAAGAAAGGAAATAAATGAAAAAGATCGTATGCTAATCTTATGGTAAGTAATGACATCACATAATGAAGAGTATAAGTAGAAACTTTTAATGGAGATTTACAAACATAACATTGGTCAATGATACAATTCATGAAAGAATTAATAAGGGAAGAGAAGATTCACATGCAAAAACAGTATCTTGGACATATTTTGTGATTGTGAGCCCCAATCAAATTATTATATGAAAAATTGTTGACGTTGGACAAGGAAGACAACGTAATGATTTATGTTTGTTCATATACACATAGAAGTTATATTGTCATAGATCCTTTAACATGTGGTGCTTGCCCCTATCTTTGCTAGCCAAAAATTCTGCACTAAGTAGAGATACTACTTGTGCATCCAAAAACCCCTTAAACCCAAATCTTATTTTGAGAGTCCACCATACATACCTATGGATTGAGTAAGATCCTTAAAGTAAGTTGTCACCGGTGCAATTAGGCAATAAAAATTGCTTATAAAAGTGTTAGATCATTTAGTGTAAGAGAAAATTGAGCATTGTACGAACTTGTGATGGCAAAGAATAATAGTGACAAACTGCATAATAAAGGGTTCTATCTTAAGGGGAAATATAACGTGACGTTCTTTTGCACTAAGAGATTGAGCATACAAACAAAAAGCGCATGTCAACCTCTGCTTCCATCTACGAAGGGCCTATCTTTTACTTTTATGCAAGAGCCAAAGTTTTTCTCTCTATTCCTTTTTATTTTCTCCTTTGGCAAGCATCATGTGGTGAGGAAAGATCTAGGCAAATATATCAAGTTGTATATGGGTGGCATGAGTTATTATTGTTGACATCACCCTTGAGGTGAATAAGTTGGGAGGTGAAACTACAAGCCCATATCTTTCTATGTGGCCGATTGAAACATTTTGCTCATGTGTATGCGGTGAGTGTTAGCAACCATAGAAGACTATATGATGGTTGAGTATATGGACTTGCCTAAAGATTCTGATACGTGACGCTTCCTAAAAAGATGATGAATTGTAGTTGCAAAGTTGACTGAGAACATAGTTTCTTGGTTTTCAATAGAATTTATGCTTTATACTTCAATGTTGGGATGAATTGTTACTTATTCATGAGAAGTCTATGATAGAAGATCTATGATGAAGTTTAATGTTAAAGTTTGTTGCTGTTATAATAACTTACATGATGCTTACATTTTCGTATTTTTTTATCGACACCTCTCTCTCTAAGCATGTGGACATGTTTTTCGATTTCTGTTTACGCTTGAGGACAAGCGAGGTCTAAGCTTGGGGGAGTTGATACGTCCATTTTGCATCATGTTTAACTACTATTATTTATATTTTTTATGTATAATAATGCTTTTTTGAGTATTTCTAATGCCTTTTCTCCCATAATATGCAAGGTACACACAAAGAGGGAGAATACTAGCAGCTGGAATTCTAGACCTGAAAAGGCTACGTCAGGCTACCTATTATGCGCAACTCCAAATGAGCTGAAACTTTACGGGGAATTTTTATGGAATATATAAGAAATATTGGAGCCAATAAGTACCAGAGGGGGCCATCAGGTGAGCACAACCCACCTGGGCGCGCTAGGAGGCCCAGGCGTGCCCTGGTGGGTTGTGCACACAGCCCACCTCTGGCGCACCTCTTCTGGTATATAAGTCATTTTGACCTAGAAAAAATGAAGGAGAGGACTTTTGGGATGTAGCGCTGCCGTCTCGAGACGGAACATGGGCAGGATAACTTTTGCCCTCCGACAGAGTGATTCTGCCGGGGGAACTTCCCTCCCGGAGAGGGAAATCATCGTCATCATCATCAGCAACAACTCTCCCATCTTGGGGAGGGAAATCTACATCAACATCTTCAACAACACCATCTCCTCTCAAACCCTAGGTCATCTCTTGTGTTCAATCTTTGTACCCGAACTACAGATTGGTACTTGTGGGTGACTAGTAGTGTCGATTACATCCTGTAGTTGATTACTATATGGTTTATTTGGTGGAAGATTATATGTTCAGATCCATTATGCTATTTAATACCCCTCTGATCTTGAGCATGATTATCATTTGTGAGTAGTTACTTTTATTTTTGAGGTCATGGGAGAAATCTTGTTGCAAGTAATCATGTGAATTTTATATGTGTTCGATGTTTTGATGGTATGTATGTTGTGATTCCCTTAGTGGTGTCATGTGAACATCGACTACATGACACTTCAACATATTTGGGCCTAAGGGAATTCATTGTGGAGTAGTTGTTAGATGATGGGTTGCGAGAGTGACAGAAGCTTAAACCCTATTTTATGCGCTATTCCGCAAGGGACTGATTTGGATCCAAAAGTCTAATGCTATGGTTTGAATTTATTCTTAATACTTTTCTCGTAGTTGCAGATGCTTGCGAGGGGGTTAATCATAAGTAGGAGGTTTGTTCAAGTAAGATCATCACCTATGCACCGGTCCACCCACATATCAAATTATCAAAGTAGCAAACACAAATCAAACCAACACGATGAAAGTGACTAGATGAAATTCCCGTGTACCCTCAAGAACGCTTTGCTTATCATAAGAGACCGTTTTGGCCTGTCCTTTGCCTCAAAAGGATTGGCTACCTTGCTGCACTTTAGTTACTATTATTGTTACTTGCTCGTTACAAATTATCTTGCTATCAAACTACTCGTTACTTATAATTTCATGCTTGCAGAGAATACCTTGCTGAAAACCACTTGTCATTTCCTTCTACTCCTTGTTGGGTTCGAGACTCTTACTTATCGAGAGGACTACGATTGATCCCTTATACTTGTGGGTCATCAACTACTCCTATAAAAACCTGAGGGCTCCTTTGATTCAAAGGAATTCTATAGGATTGGATTGAAATCCTTTGAAATATTTCCTACTTTGTCCTTTAATTCATAGGATTGAATTCCATAGGAATTTTTCTAATGGAATATTTTGTACTAGATTTCATAGGAAATCTAACATCCACTCTAACATCTATTTACAATTCCTTTGTTGTTCCCATGAAATCAAACGCTCCTTGCTAATCCTATAGGATTCAAGTGGGCATGACACTCCAATCCTACACCTTTCCTATTCTCGTGTTTTCAAAATTCTGAAAATCAAAGAGGTCCTGAGTTGGTGAGGATGGTGTGCCTTCCATCCCTCACCAATAGCCGTCGATCTAGATCTGACGCATACAAAGAAAACTGTTGCAGTTTTGCGAAAAGATGCCGGCACGCGTTCCCTATTTACAAACAACTCCTTGTCTCTCACAATCAGCCTTATCTCTTCCCCACCACATCTGGAAGGCCATGCAACAATCTGGCATGATGGCCACTGCCGGCGCCGTGCACCCCCAATCTTGGTGTTCCGTGCAATGCACGGGCGTCTTACTCGTATAAGAAAAGAGTAGAGATACTCGAGGAAACACACGGGAAATTAAGCAGGCTAGCTGCAGCCATGATGATAGTGATTGCACACGGTGAGGCTGACTTTGGTATACCGAACACGGTGCCTACACTCAGGTGTCATCTCCGGTGCAGGGTCTTGTCACTTCACTGTGAGGAGCATCACGTAATAATTTGACAAATGGGTAGTACTGTACTACTACATTGGTAGTACTACTACTATTACTAGCACCACCATCTGGATTTCGTAGTACTACCACGTTCGTCTGGATTTAGTATTTGACTAGCAATATCTAGTAATGCATGTCACAAAAAATATACTACTCCGTCTGTAAACAAATACACGGAGTATTGTTTTATTCGGTTTTGAATGTAGCTCCCGATGATATTATACACTCTCCCTTTCTGTAGATGGCTCAAATCTGAAATCTCATCAATCAGACTACTATTGTACTCGCCGAGCGGTCAGCTTGGAGAGCTACCAACAAAAAATTGCAATCAAAGACTACTATTGTACCCCTCCGTACTAGTGCATTAGTCACGTTACGACAACCAAATAATCCCAAAACTTTTAGGCGTGGTGCATTAACTACCGACCTCGTTTCCTGTTTTTGCCACGAAAAAAGAAATCACCCAATAGGAGACATGGGGTGCGTATGCATTCAATGACTTGAGACTACTTAGCACAACATGCAGTGCTCAATTCTCTTTAGACTAGCCATAGTGGAAGGTAACATACACTAGTAACATACACATATCCCTAGACTATATTCCTAACTCAGATTGGGTAGTAACATAAGTGTGGTGTCATGCAAAGCTTCATTTATTAGGTTATAGACTCATATTGCATTGGGACATGTGATGTTACATTAAGTAGCTAATTTACTTGAACTACCTCTCTCCTCATTAACTCATTGCCGCATAAGCAAATTTGCTGAGTTGGACTCGATGTTACTGCTGAAGTTACTCCCATTGTGGCTAGCCTTATGCAATGACATTAATTAAAAAATACTACTCTTACCTCTGTCCTGGTTTATTGGTCCCCTTAGTATTTTGTGTCAAATTTTGACCATAGATTTAACAAAATAACAATAATGCATGTCACCGAAACTTGTATCATTGGATTCATATTTGAACATAGTTTCCAATGATATTATATTTGGCTACATGCATTAACATTTTATTAGTTAAATCAAAGGTCAAAACTTGGCGCAAAATGCAAAGGGGACCAATAAACCGGTAAACATCAAAGTTCTCTCACTTTGCCCCAAGTTGGTCTCGATGAGATGACTATAATGCACCGACACGGAGGGAGGGCGGGGAGAGCCCACGAGTAGATGGCCAACACACACGTGAATGCAACGCAGTCTGCACTTCTCATATATAGGCTCCCCGCCAGTCCAATCTACGAAATTCTATGCACCTACGTACCCTAACCAAGGGCAAGAGTGATCACTCCAATCATAAGATCAGTTGACTAGAAGCTAGACCCATGGAGGGAATGAGCGCGAGCATTAGCCGGCTGTGCCAGATGGTCCACGATGCCGGCCTGTGGCCCGGCACCGAGGAACGTCTCCAGGTCGTGCTTGAGGCCGCCAGGGCGAGAGGCCTCTTGGAAAACAGCTTCGTCTCCTTGTTCGACGCGGTCCTCGTCAGCTTCCTCGACAAGTTCACCATCGTGAAGAAGCTCGCACATCACCTTGACGTACGCCTCCAGCCCACGCGCCCAAGCTCTACGATGCCCGACACCCTCTACGCCTATACAGTGACAATTTCTTTGACGCACTGGTGGCCATGCGACTACCCGTTGTCACGCCTGAGAATGTCCACCTTGAGGTCGCGCTCACCGCGCAACGCCTAGCATAGCAAGACACCATCGACATAATCACCCATGTCTATGCGCAAATCTTCCACAAGGACTACTATGTGCAAGAGGATGACGATAGGACGCTGGCCTTCTTAGACCGCAGGGCAACATTGGACGGCATTGTTCAAAAGCACGTTGAGCTCGCCGCCAACGCTGCTGCTCCTCACACATCGGTTAGTGACTCGGTGCACTAGGGCGTGAGGATGTCGTTATTGGATACGTATGTATCTTTATCTTTCCGTCAAATCCATGTAGTGGTATATTGTACTAGTAATTATCTTACCTTTCGCATCAACTTCATAATTTTCGTACGTACTCCATGCATGAACCGCGTCAGAGCCAAACTTCTCATTATAGTAGGAAAATCGTTATTTCTATCTATAGGACGCTCTGTGGAGCAGAACCAAATTTTACAAGTTACAAGTTCAAAAGGAAATGCCTGCCGTGTTCGCATCGCACCCCCACACGGTTGGTTCGGCACGCTGCTCAAGGGGGAATGTGTGTTGTGTTGCATTTTAACTTACAAGTGGGACCGCAGTTGAGCAAACCGACTAACGGCAAACCCCCACCACGCCCACTACGCGATGGCTGAGTTAGAGAAAACAGGAGGGAGAAGGGATAGATGTAGCACAGACTCCAAGAAAATTGGTGTCAGATGGGACTCGTGTGGGTGGCGTGTGCTGTACTGCTAGACGTGAATGCTAGTTATGGCCCATGCCACCCCACTATATCGAGGTGTTTTGTTGTGAAATTTCCTGGAGTCTATGCTCAGCCCTCCTCTCCCCCTCTTCTCAGCCAGCCAGCAGAGTGCGGAGTGTGACCTTCATCTGTTTGCTCACATGCGGTCCCACATGTTAGTGAAAACACAATACGACCCACTGAACCTGCACATCTTTCACCTCGACGTGCTGGTGATGAAAAACAAATCCAATAAAGATCTTTGGTGGCTGCTTTTGGAGTTACTCCAGAGTAAGATTCTATTACAGTTTAACCCAAGATGCACATCACGTGGCTTCAGCTAGCACTCCATTTTCTTGCATGACATGACCTAGATGCTGGATGTCCCATCTGTCGACACAAGGAGAAATAACTCGACCAAATCTTCTCCACATTTAGACCGGAGGAGTAGGAAACACGGCAAGCCCTGTGCCTACATCATACTACATACCATACAAGCCCACCTCACGCTATCACCATATTTCTTGGCCTCCGTGCGACACCTAGCTCTAGTTGATGGTATACTACTACTAGGACTAACTACTGTACTAGCATACTTTTAGGTTGGCTCTATGTGAGGTGGAAACTTCATATAACCGGATGTTGGCTAATATTGCTACGGTACTCACACTCCAAGAAGTGACCCAAAAACCATTCATAAATTGAGTTTATCACAGGCATATGCAAATGTACCATTCGTTACATACAACAAGTCATCATCACACAGCGACAACGAGGATACATGTTGGATTATAGATTATTTCCAACAAAACATTCTAGTAAATACTAAAGTTTTATCACACAACAAATAACAAGCAATGAAATGAACTTCAACTCAACCAATCCTCAGTGTAGGAAACACTTGCTTTGAACCATAAGTAAGCCTCTGGGACGGGCCAGCTATTGTCAATATCGAGACCAACGCATGACTCTTTATCCAGGCTGAAGCAGCCTATATCAGGACGCATATTGTGATAGCCAGGGTAGGGAACCATAGCAATGTCCGATGTATAGATACAATTGCTTCTCATAAATGGTAGTAATGTTGTACCAACAACAGCTGGATCGCCTTTCACCATCATTGTATAGTTTAGTCCAAGGAAAAGCGAGTTTTCTCCAAGACTATCAATATTGAACCAGCGAGAAGGTGTTGGCGCTAGCACACTAGTATCCATCCCGAATACCCTGCAACGGATGTTGGAATAGGTCCGAAGAGTGTGACTATGGGAGACAACACTTGCTTCCTTAGTAATATCAGCAGTGCCTTGTATACATACAACAAGAGGTGATCCATCGGAATAAGTTGGCAGGCGCCACTGAGTATGTAGGTCCTGCTCATCCTCATGCTCGTGATCATCACCGTCGTCATCTCCCTCTTGGTTATAATTTTTTTCAAGTATAGGTGGTGGAATGTTCACATGACCTTGGAAACACAAGAAGGTTAATTAGTACGGGGATACTAACTCGCATGCATGTGGATGAAACAGTTCTAATTACGTTGGAAGACAAACGTATCGAAACCATAACGATTCCATGCAAAAACAGTGCCATGAGTGGTGGTAGAAAACATGAGATGCTCATATTGAATTGTATCAGGTTACTCATCCGTGTACAAAAATCGATTTTTGAGCAATATCCATCGAGGCTTGGAAGTAAGGACTGCAACAAGCTTGTCGAAGATAGCAACAACTTCATAGTTCGTGTAATCCCAAGAGTAGTTGGGAACTCGACAAATTGCTATCTTTCGTAGATGACAGTTACCATGATCATATTTGAACGTACGTACATCATCTGTGTGCTCAATCTCAGGGCACTCTGAGATTTTTGGAAGTGGAACCCGGTGACAAGTGTCCACATTCACAAGTTCCCACTCACAGTTGTGCCCAATATAAACAACCCAATCTCCATTTTCGCCTGCCCAGGCCTTACCCATAAGCGATGGCATCTTAACATAACACATATCCTTATCAAGCGGCATCAACTTGCACAAGGTGAGACTTCCGTCATCCCCTCGCCAGTGAATAGGGTCATGGTGAAGAAGAGATGGGAGATCAAACCGCTCCTGAACCCTTGAGTTCTTTGTAATGTGTTATTTGTTGAGTCAAGAATGGTCTTAAACGAACCTGCATGCTAGCCGAGGTGATGACGTCGCACCGATCAATGAGTTCCTCCACCACGTCATCTTTCAGATCGGGGCAAGAATAACAGGGTCGTTTTCGGCCTGTTCCCTCCATGGAGAGGACGATCGAACAATGGCAGAAGGAAGGGTGAAGGAAAATGGAGGGAGGAAGAGCGTGCAACAATAGTTCCAAATCGAGATGGAAAGGCGAAGAGGCGGTGGACGGTTGCCACAGTACAGGAAGAGGCACCCCGGCCTACATAGATGTCCGTTCATAAATTGTACAAAAGGACTCGCCGTCGTCTCTCTGACATGTTGGAACAGGACCACATGTCAACGAAACACGGTGTGTTATTTCTCATGCAAAATACGATCTGGCCGCGTTGGCCCGAGGTGCCGCATTAATTCTCGACTTTATTTTTTTAATGGCGTGCCATTCAGTTTTGAAGCACGACTAACTGGTACTATATGCAGAGAAAATATAAACTACTCTACCACTACTCCACCTCTAGTACTAGTATCAAGAAAAGATATATAATAGGCTGGGGCTTCAGCGCTTGCTTGCTAAGGGTTGCCCACTTACTTCTCACACTAT
The DNA here is from genome assembly GCA_021605145.1 of Aegilops bicornis. Classification (NCBI taxonomy): domain Eukaryota; kingdom Viridiplantae; phylum Streptophyta; class Magnoliopsida; order Poales; family Poaceae; genus Aegilops; species Aegilops bicornis. The sequence goes on along the minus strand of CM038672.1, from coordinate 331,905,745 downwards.
CACCCTCTCTCCGGATCTAAAAAGATGAAGGTGCCCCTCTCTCTCTCCCTCCTCACCGGTGGCCACAGATCCGCCGGGGAAGAAAAGGACGTGCAGTGTTCACGCACTCATCATCGGCGAGCGAGGTCATGCAATGACGACAAGGCCGTCCCCTCAGACCTAGCGCCCACGCGGGATGGCCTCTGTCCCCAAGCTCGCTGCCATAGTGTGTGCATAGGACGACAACCACGAGTGAAGCCACTTCCCACCGACCCTCAGGTATGCTACCTCTTTTCGAACTATACCCCTGTTCTATTGCCCCATCTGCGACGTTGCTGCATGTGGATCCTTTTCCACTCCACCATCTTCCCAATTTGCTATCCTTTGCTCTGCTGGTCATGCAAACGAAAACCTTAATTTGCACTATTAAAGGAAACTCTACTTCATGCAGACTAATCCATGTCTGGGTTGAATAAGGAAAGGAAGGGAGAAAGTACTATCGAAGAGACTAGGCATCGAACCCGCATCTAGGTTGAAAAGGGGAAAATCGGTAGCTAAGGAACGAGTCTCGTGTCTCTTGGTTGAAAAAGGGTGAAAAAGGGTAGAAAGGCATGAAAACGCAATAGAGAATGACCAGGTCGACGGTTTGTTGTCCTCACTTAGGAAAAAGGTGGCTAAAGAGATAAAAATGGGACGTAATCCACATATGATGCCTAGATATTTGTTGCTCTGGGCAACAATACCTCCCTCACCACTCTATGCGTCCATGGAGGTACATCGTACTGGTGCGCCCATTGTCCGAATGGGCCTCCTATGCTCTCATTGCCACTTTTTTGCTGTTAGTATAATGCCAGTAGGAAAGTCAAGCAATGCTACTGCTAAAGTGACGCCACATTAAACTAATGCCGCACTCATTCTAATGCCACCAATAAATTTAAGCAATGCCATTTAATGTCACTGGATTATTTTAGGGTTAGCTGTTGATTGTGGATGTATTAAAGGTCTTTTAGCTAAGGCATTCTAATGTTGTTGCACAGCCAGTATATCGATGATGAAACTTGTTACTACCTTCAGATTTGTGCACTGTTAATGCTTATAGTTTACATACCTCACTTTCATGAGATAAGTCAATTTTTTGTATAGTGTCACCAAAATGCCAAGGCGCTGATGTCATTTTATTTTGGTTAAACTGCCCAAAAAACTATGAAGAGAAGAGGAAACGTCAAGAGTGGGCACGTCCTCCTCTCGAGATCGAAATGATATTTACCTTTAAGGTACATTGTTTGCAATTTTTTATACTTTCATTAGCTAATAATGCTAATTACCTTTAGACTTTTGTATTTGGTTTAATGCTGTTGCACAACCAGTATACCAATGTTGAAACTTGTTACCTTTACATTTTGTATTGTTAATGCTTATAGAAATCTTCTAGTGCTAGCTTATGGAAATCTGTTCAGTTAAACCATTGTATTGTACCCCATAATAAAAAAACTACTCTACTGTTGCACTAGCCACTGGATTAGTGTATATTTGTACTATTCCAATGGTGTTGCATTAGTGTATGGACATATATAAAGTGTGGCCAGCTTTCCCAGGTATGTGCTTAAGAAAACTACTACCAGGTTTTCTAAATACTAGACGTTTGGGTACTTCAAATTGAATTAAGAAAACGTCTTAGATTAAGGAACAGATGGTGTAGAGTTCACTGAAATTATCCTGGTAAAGATAGTCACACCTTTGTTTAAATTAATGTTCATTATGTTATCAGAGGAGGTCTGTATGTTTGTCTCTAATGCGTGTCGATTACATACCTGACATCATGATGTAATGGTAAGTCATTTCTTTTTGTACAGTGTCACTGAATTGTCAAGGCGGTGATGACATTTTATTTTAGTTGAACTACACAAAATTTGCTTAAAAGAAAAGGAAAGGTCAGGAATGGTTCAGTTTTTGTGGCACCTATGTATGCCTTCCTGACATCAGCTGTTGTGGCCATATTTATTCCTTCAAATAGGTGGTTAGAAACAATCTTGCTACCTTTTCCCATTAAGAAATTGGAATGCTTATATTTGTGAGGCTATGCTTCAACTAGTGCCACTTTTATAGTAATCACACTTTCAATATCTATGCAAACAGGGATGCTCGATTTTAGTAGAACTGCACAAAAAGTCCAAATGGTTCAACATTAGGAGCATGTTTTCTTCCAACCATTATATCCAATTGCTGGCACAATGAGCTGTTCATTACGAAGGTACATGGTTTGATACTCTCTTGCTACTCTTTTTGTACTATCATTAGATAGTAATACTAGTGGTTTGCATGTGAATTTATTGGCAGGATGAACCTACATTGGAGGTGCACGACATGATTCAATGATTGGATGCTAAATTTGGGTTGTATCGATTTCACCTCTTCCATCATCACGAACATGGATATCCTTGGTCTCATGAAGAATAGGCGCTATATTTTTGCTCTGTACCAGCAAATCAATTGAGTACGAAATTGTCCAGGGCAAAACATGACAATTTCAAATTGTCCAGTGCAAAACATGACAGATGCTAAGCGGAAGAGACGTGTTTAAACCGAAAATACAAGGTGGGGTATATGTTTACTAGCTACTTGATATTTGTGTAGACAGATGTTTGCCCATTGCTATTTGGCAAACAAACAAAGTGACCACAATTTTGGTGGAACTGCACAAGAGAATAGTAAAGTCACTGCATGCAGTGCTATTTGAAAATAGACACCGAAAGATTGGTTAGTTACTTCACGGACTGCACAAAAGTAGTATTGTACTATTTATTGGCTAACACTAGGTGCTTCATTCCTTTGGTCTGATTATACGATGGGCATCATTTTTCCTAAGTTAAAGTTTGTATTCCGAAAATAGTCTCGCCGTGTGACCGGGAGAAGGCCAAATCATATTGCACTGAATGTGCCTCCATCATGTGTGGTTCATTCTCATGGTTCCAGTTGTTGGTGAAACCACTTATGTTTGCAAGAGGAATTGTAGACTTCACAAACAAATTTGTCTTTCACTCTGTACTGAATGTTGGCCTAGAGAAGCATCCATGTTAGTAGGAAGAACAAATGTTTTTTTCTAGATCTTTGCTTTCGGAGCTACATATTTGTATATGATCTGGGAATCATTAAGATGCATTAACATGTTGATCTTATGTATGGGAATCGTACTAGTTGGTTGTGAATTCGGGCTACTAATGTGAACATATTACGACGCCAAGCCTGTGAGTGTCATGTGAACATTTCAAACAGGTCGGTTCCAACTACTGTGCACAGCATGATCCTTATTTTTGTGTTCTCAGTGTTTACAAGTTACTAGTAGTTCCTTATTTCTATTCGCTCAGTGTTTACAAGTTATTGTTCGATCACTAGCTAGCCTACTAATACGCTGCTGGCAGTTTTAGTTGCGACGCAAGATCTGAAGGTGGCCGTTTTTTAAATAAAAATGCCTACCTCTGAAGAAACTGACATGCCGTTCTGAAGAAAATGCCATGCGAATCTGAAGAAACTGCCAGCAAAAGTGTCGGTGTACTAAAATAGGGGTACCTTAGTACCCCGAACTTGTGCACGGGCAGTCGCAGCGTCCCCGCAGCAAGCCTCACCGGGCGTCCGCCAAGACCCTCCGCAGCCATTCAGAAGACAGGACCCCGTCAAGAGGAGCTTGCCGGGAAGGCCTCCCTAGGCACAGATAAGACCCCGGCAAGAGGAGCTTGCCGGGAAGGCCTCTCTAGTCAGACAAGGCCCCGACAAGAAGAGCTCGTCGGGAAGGCCGCTCCAGGCGCGCAGAAGACAAGGCCCCGGCAAGAGGAGCTTGCCGGGAAGGCTCGGAGCGCGACAAGGATTCGGCCACGGCAAGGCGCTTGCCACGGCATGCAACTTCTCTCCGTCTCCGCTCCAGCTCACCCAGCGACGTGTCGCCATGGGACCGTTCCATGGGCGCGTGTCGAGCGGCTGTGCAGCCAGCGGAGAGCAGCGATGAGCGGCGACAGGCTCGCCATCGTGGCGGCGGAGGCGCACTGACGGTCTCTCATTACCTTTGTTTGGGCGACAACGACGGGCATTTATATCTTTTGTCCCTTGCCGTCGAGTTAGGTATTTTGCACTCGTACCTTTGTTCAAGTAGGTGTACCAACCCCTGTTTTTACATTTGTACCCCCGCCTATGTTGCCACCTGTCGGAGACCCCTTGAGCATATAAAAGGAGGCCCGAGTGCAACGTAGAGAGGGTTAGAGTTCCGTTCAGTTCAGTTAGCCAGGTTCGTCTCGTGGGGTTCATTCGACCCACTCAAGACCAGATAGAATCACGCTAGGTTTTGTAGCCCTCGTTGCTCCCTAGCAAGAACACATATAGATCAGACAAGCAGCAGTAGGAGTTTTATCTCTCCGGAGAGCTCCGAAGCTGGGTAAACCGCTCGTGTGCATCGCCTCGATCCGCTCTTCGTGCGACCTCCGCCCCCCTCCGAACCACAAAGCGGCCTGCTCCGCCGCCCCATAGGTGTCCGTGGTGCGATCAGCCTCCCCGACATCTCTGCCGCGCCCGGGTAGGGGCGTCGAGGCCGTGTGAATCCGATCCGGCGTTCACGCGAGCAGCGTCATCAACATCTTCCTCAACATGCCACCGAAGAAGAAGGCTTGGCGGCAGAGAAACCGTCGCGTCGTACCCACCCTCACCGCAGCAAGCGGGTGGTGGTGAAGACGCTGGCGGAGGAACGGGCGCCGACGAAGGTGCTCGCGACGTTGCCAAGTCCAAGGACAAGGCACCGCAAACCTCGGCGTCGCGCATCCCCGCGCCCGTCTCAGAGACGGGACCAACAACGTCATGGCGTTCACAACGCCATACGTTCGTTGGATCGAGACCCTCAAGACCAGCATGCGCGCCAACATGCTGGCGCTACTGAGATACGGTAGCCTAGACGGGGCGCTGCTCCCTCTAACGTGGTCAGAAGTCCGAGCGTGTCCCGCTCCTCGCGTCGTTCTCCAATGCTGCCCACTACTCTAGCAGAAGCTCTGGCGAGAGCTCAGCTGCTCCTCGACTACCCTCCAACGGCCGACAAGGTCGACGAGTGGAGGGCCACTATCCAGAGCCTCATCGGCTTTTCCAACGGCGACGCTCCGCGGCAACCAACGCCATCGTTGCCGCGGCGAGACGACAAGGCACGAGCCGGTGGTGACGAGACTGTTGGAGGTGCAACCACCGTGCACTCTCCGCCAAGAAGGCCAAGATCGCCGACTCATCGGATCCACCTCGACAGCGACTCAACTGCGTCGTCGGATCCGCGAACTCGCCGCGATCAGCGCCAAGTTCTTCATGGCGACAACAAGAGGGCCTTTCGAACTCGCATCGAGCGCCGAAGAGAAGCGCGACGTCAGTCCGACAAGCGCGCTGGGCCTTCTGTTGACATGCACGCGCCGGAGGGGCCAGGCGACTTGCCGTACGTGGTAGGTTGCCCTGCGTTCACTCGTGAGCTGCGGCAAGTCCAGTGGCCCAGCCAGAAAAACTTCAAACCAGACGTGCCGGAGAAGTATGATGGCAAGACGCACCCGTCGGAGTTCCTCAGCATCTACACCATCGCGGTGCAGGCTGTGGGGGGACGGGACGACAAGATCCTTGCCAACTACTTCCGCTCGTGCTCAAGCGCAACGCCGAGTCTTGGCTCATGCACTTGCCGGACAGCTCCATATCCTCTTGGGCAGATCTGTGCCATCGGTTTGTTGGCGCCTTCACGGTGGCCACAAACCTCATGGCCAAGAGAGTGACCTTCACTTGCTCGCCCGGAAGGAGGAGAGTCCTGCGCAAGTTCATTTAGAGATTCAGCCGTGTGCACTACAACATCCCAGACGTCCACCTGCCCGCGGTGATCGGCGCATTTCATCGTAATGTGCGGAACCGCAGGATGAGGGAGGAGATGGCGATGTGCAAAGTCAAGGACGTCGGCTGTACGCCTTGGCCGACAAGTGTCTTGTTGAGGAAGGAGGAGACTCCCAGGAGAGAATGCGGAAGCAGGATCTGACAGTGATGACACCGCCCCGGCAAAGAAGGGCCGGCGGCGAGGCAACAGGAAGAAGAAAGCCAGAGAAGTGCTAGCTGTTGAGCAGTCCGGCAATGGAGGTGGCGACAAGAACGCCAAGGCTGGTAGCTCCGGCAAGGAGGTTGCCGCTGACGCCAACCACCAGTCGGTGGCGGCCGCCGACAAGCAGGACGGCTCCGACAGCGATACTGCAAGATCCACCGCACCAAGGGCCACGATCTCCGTGAGCCGCAAGAAGGTCGAGCAGCTCGTCGAGCGATGAGAGAGCTGAGTACGAAGCGGCGAGACAAGGAGAAGGCCCGGGGAAGGTCTTTGGGAGCAAGCAAGAAAGCGTCCGGCGGGGAGGATGCAGCGGCAAAGTCAAGCGGCGACAAGGAGATCGACCTCCCAGCGGCGCGACAAGGATGAAGATGATGATGACGACGAAGATATGGAGGACGGCGGCCCGGCGAGAAGGAGTTTCGAAAGCCACGAGGTTCTCTGCGTTGGCGGAGGTGCTTCCTGCATACCTCCCACCGCCAACTCAAGCAATGGATGCGGAGGTCAATGCAGCGGAACCATCCGTGAAGTCGCGCAAGCCTCTGAAGTGGTCCAAGACGCCTATCATTTTTGATATTGAGGACCACCCTGATCGCATAATCTGCGGTCGGGTGCTTGCCGATGTTGGTCTCTCCAACCATCCGCAACCTCAAGGTCACGAAAATGTTAGTTGACGGCGGGGCGGCTTGAATCTGATCTCCTCGCGGTGCTCCGAAGCTTCAAATCCTCGACAATGAGCTCGAAGAGACCGGAACCTTCCAAGGAATCAATCCGGGAAGGAGCAAGCGAAAGGAAGATTACGTTGCGGTCACATTTGGCGTGAGCTGAACTTCAGGATCGAGAGGGTTACGTTTGGCGTCGCCGATTTCCCATTGCCTTACAATGGGATACTTGGCCGTCAAAGACTCGCCAAGTTCATGGCAGCCTCTCACTACGCCTACAACCTACTCAAGATGCCGGGCCCGATAAGCGTCATCTCTGTCCATGGCGACAAGAAGGATGCCCTTATCTGTGCCGACAAGATCTTCCGGGATGCAGCAGCCGCGACAGATTGCCAGACACTTCCTGCTGAAGCTCCCGGGGGGAAGAAGACCAAGTCCAAGTCCGGCAAAGGCTCTGATGCTCACTCCGGCAAGCGCGCCTCTTCGGAGTGCTGCGCTACCGTCGAGGACGCACCATCGAGCTCCACCGGCAAGTGCAAGAAAATGGTGGCTCCGCCGAAGACCAAGAAGGTGCCCGCCAAGGAGGACGGCACTGGTGGTACCTTCACCATCGGTGCCTCTCTCGACCCCAAATAGGAAGGCGCGCTCGTTGCTTTCCTGCGGGCGAATGTCGACGTGTTTGCATGGCAACCGTCTGATGTCCCCGGTGTTCCCAGGAAAGTGATTGAGCACCGCCTGGCCGTTTGTCCTCATGCGGGCGCAACAAAGAAAAAAGTCAGGAAGCAAGCAGTGGAGCGCCAAGAATTCATAGCCGAAGAGATCAAGAAACTCGAAGCAGCAGGCCTTGTCAGAGGAGTGCTCCATCCTACGTGGTTGGCCAATCCACAGTAGTCGTGCGCCAAGGCAAATGGGAAATGGAGACTTTGTATTGACTTCACGGATGTTAATAAAGCTTGTCCCAAAGATCCATTTCCCTTGCCACGCATTGACCAGATTGTTGACTCCACGGCGGATGTGATTTGCTTTCGTTTCTTGATGCATACTCGAGATACCATCAGATCTTCATGGCTGAAGAAGATGAAGAGAAGACCGCATTCATCACACCATGTGGCACATACTTTGTTTCATATGGATGCCTTTCGGTTTGAAGAATGCTTTGGTTCAACATTTGCAAGGGTAGTCCATGACGCTTTTGAGCCGCAAATGCACAGAAATGCGAAGCCTACATGGATGACATAGTGGTCAAGAGCAAGGACAAAGCAACTTTGGTTCAAGATTTGGGCGAGACCTTTGCAAATCTGCGCAAGATCAACCTCAAGCTCAACCCGAGAAGTGCGTGTTTGGAGTCCCTTCCGCAAGCTTCTCGGGTTCTTCGTGGTCTCGGTGGGGATTGAAGCTAATCCCGACAAGATCAAGGCCATTGAGCAGATTGAAGCACCAAAGCGCGTCAAGGATGTACGAAGACTTGCGGTTGCGTGGCTGCTCTCAGCAGGTTTATTTCTAGGTCTGGCTGGCCATACCGCCATTTTTCAAGATTTTGAAAAAGGCAGGTCCAAAGAACCGGACTCCGAGCGAAGGCTGCGCTGCAGGACTTGATGAGATACCTGTCCTCCACTCCAACACTTGTCGCGCCTAGGCCACAAGAGAAGTTGCTGCTATATATAGCGGCAACCAATCAAGTGGTTAAGTGCTGCGTTAGTGGCGGAGAGGGAGGCGGATGATGAGCCAGCAACCACGGCGAACACATCCAGCGACAAGCAGGGGGCTTCGCCGACAAGCTCTGGTCCCGACAAGGACGAATCCGCGGCGACTGAAAAGGATGGTGCAGCGCCCAGTCTACTTTGTCAGTTCCCTCCTGCAGGGGGCTAGGTCAAGGTACTCTGGTGTGCAGAAACTGCTTTTCGGCCTCCTCATGGCCTCGAGAAAGCTGCGCCATTACTTCCAAGCACATGAGATCACAGCTTGTCACTCGCTTTCCCACAAGAGGATACTGCAGAATCCGAAGCGGCGAGACGGGATTGTCGAGTGGGCTCTGGAGCTGTCAATGTTTTGTCTTAAATTTGAAAGCACATCAACTATCCAAAGCGAGCCTTGGCAGAATTCATAGCGTAATGGGCGCCAACGCCCGGATGAAGAGATTCGGAGACGAGCATTCCCGTCAAAGAAGCAAGCAATGAGTGGCTGATGTACTTTGATGGTGCCTTCTCGCTGCAAAGCGCCCGGTGCGGCGTCTTGCTTATCGCACCCACCGGAGAGCACCTCAAGTACGTCGTTCAGATGCACTTTCCCAAGGAGCAAGCGACAAACAATACTGCAGAGTATGAAGGTTTGCTTGCGGTCTCGGGATCGCCGTGGACCTTGGGATCAAGAAGCTTATTGTCGTGGGTGACTCGCAACTCGTCAGTCCGCCAAGTCAACAAAGATTACCAGAGTCCGTTGATGGAAGCCTACGTTGATGAAGTGAGGAAGCTAGAAGAGCACTTTGACGGCCGCAAATGGAACATGTTCCAAGAGCTCGAGAATGATATTCTTGATGGTCTGTCAAAGTGCGCCGCACTCAAGCTACAATGGAACCAGGGATCTTTGTGCTCAAGCTGACTCAACCAACCGTAACACCATCGACCGGACAGAGCAAGAAGAGGAAGTTGGCCTCTGGTGACTACTTTCCGACAGAGCTTCCCGAAGCCGTCGTTGCAAAGGTCCCCAAGATCAACACCAACAATGCTGAGGAGCAGTCTGCTCCGACAGACCCCAGGGTTTGTTCCATTGAAGCAAACGCTCCCGACAAGTCTTGTTCCGGCAAGCTTGTCGGGGAGCATCAAGCTCCGGCAGGGCCGCAGGTCCTTGCCGTGGAAGCTGATGTTCCCGCAGCAGCAGATGTGCCTTTAGTCCTTGTTGTCGAGCCACAAGCTCCAACATGGGCGCAGCAGATTGTCCATTTCCTTCAGACAGAGAACTTCCGAAGAGCAGGAAGAAGCGGAAAGAGTAGCCCGGCGGTCAAGTATGTACCAGTTTGTCGACAGCATAATGCATGTAAGAAGACTCAACGGTGTGAAATTGACGTGTATTCCTGTGGAAGATGGACGAAGCTGTTGGCGAAGATACATGGAGGCATATGTGGTCACCACATTGGCGCAAGAGCACTTAACGGCAAAGCTTTCCGGCAAAGGCTTCTTCGGCCGACAACCCTCCGGGATGCAACTGCACAAATAACCAAGTGTGAAGCGTGCAGTTCCATTCCAAGCAGATACACCAGCCAGCTCAAGCTCTCCGGGCGATCCCTTTATCCTGGCCATTTTCGGTCCGGGGCTCGACATCCTCGGCCCTTCCCCGAGCTGTCGGGGCTTTGAGTACTTATGCGTCGCCATCGACAAGTTCACAAAGTGGCCGGAAGTGGAAGCGATGAGGAAGGTGACAGCCACGATCAACAGTCAAGTTCTTCAGGTCGATTGTTTGTCGTTTCGGAATCTCTAACAGGATCATCACCGACAACGGCACACAATTTACGAGTCACACCTTCATGCAGTACGTCCAAGACCTTGGCGCCAAGGTCTGCTTCGCTTCCGTTGCTCACCCGAGAAACAACGGTCAAGCAGAGAGGGCAAATCTTTGAAGTCTTCTTGCGGGCTCAAGACCGTAACTTTCGACAGGCTGCACAAGTGCGGAAGAAAGCTGGATCGAGGCTGCCGGTGGTTCTTTGGTCGATCAGACGACGCCAAATCGAGCCATCGCCAGGCACCCTTTGCTCTAGTCTATGGAGCAGAGGCAGTTCTCCCCACGGAACTTCAGATCACGGGTCGCCTCGAGTGCTCGCTTATGATGAGTTTGAGCAAGAGCAAATGCGACAAGATGACGCTGCTCCTTGAGGAGGATCGTCTTGACTCTTTGTCAGGCGAGCCGCTCGCTACCGACAAGCTACGTGTCGCTACCATGGCCACAGGTTAATGCCGAAGTCTCGAGGAAGGCGACCTTGTTCTTGGCGCGTTCAGTCCGCCAAGAATTCAAACAAGTTGACGCCTTGAAGTGGGAAGGCCCTTATCGGGTGAAACGAGTCACTAGGCCTGGCGCTGTCCGCCTTGAGACCGAAGATGGCATTCCGGTGAGCAACTCCTGGAACATTGAGCATCTTCGTAAGTTTTACCCATGAGGCGCGGTTGTCGGGACCCGTCCCGGCAACCACCTTTTGTACAAGTCTTGCCGCTGTTGCATGTGATTCTTTGTACAAAGCCGGGCGTAGACCCCGTGCATCAGTAAAGCCCATGTGTTGCGCACAACCCGTCAAGTTCATGCTTTCATCAATTTATTGCATGTTTTGGCTAACACTTTGTGCAGCAACCACACCCGGTAAGCAGAATCGAGCCACTGGGTTCCATAACGTTATTTCCTCTTCTTCCTCTTGTCGCAAAGAAAGGGAGGCTCCCTCGCGCACAAGTTAACCAGGGGGGAAGGAGGAGATAATATTGTGGACCAGGCACCGCTCGAGGAAGTTTCACCTCATCGGGAAGCAAGAAACAGAAAAGCTAAGTTGCCAAAGTTTGAGCAATCAATTTCGAAAATTTTCGTTATCTTCCTCGAACGATAGTACTTTGTATGGAAAACCTGTGCACAGAGGAACCAAATCGTGATCGGTCGCCCTTACTTTGTTTCGAGTCCGCTCAACAACTTAAGTGAGCTTGACTAGTCCGCGACAAGGTTGCTTGTTGGTAGCGACCCCACCAAAGTCTTTGAAGTTCCGCACTCGGCGCTCGCAGCAAGGGTGCTCTGCACCGGCAAGTTTCCACTGAAATGCGTAAAGGCGAAGCATTACAAAGGAAGAGATCAAGTAGAGGAAATAACATCGCATCGATCGATTCAGATCAGTAATAATTTTTAAAGTTATCTTCCTTGAACGACCGGCGCTTTGTATGAAAAACCCGTATGCGGAGGAACCAAATCGTGACTGGTCGCGCCTTACTTTGTTTCGAGTCCGCTCAACAACTTAAGTGAGCTGCGGCTAGTTCGCGACAAGGTTGCTTGTCGGTAGCAACCCCGCCAAAGAGGGCTGCTGAAGTTCCGCACTTTTCGGCCATGACAAGGGTGCCTGCACCGGCAAGTTTCCCTAAAAAGCGTAGGGCAATAACATACAAAGCCAAGAGTCGAGTAAAGGAAGTAACGTAGCAAATGTTGCCCAGGATAAGTTATATTACAAAAATAACTTATCGCGGCACTGGCTGAATCGTTCTCAGAACTGAAATAACAGCGAAGAGGAGAAGGGCGCGCTGGTACCCGAGCCCCGGCAAGCCAGAGTCGCCGGGGGCTGCGGCAAGCCAGAGTTGCCGGGGGCTGCGGCAAGCCAGAGTTGCCGGGAGCTGCGACAAGCCAGAGTTTCCGGAGGCTGAGATATCAGATAAGCCCTTCGTCCTTTTTCAAGCATCCCTTTTCATTAAAAACATTCTACTCGGATACAATCCGTGGGGAATGAAAAACATGAAAGAGAGGGTTACAAGCTTTAAATGCGGATAAGGCCCGAAGGCTTACAAATTAAAAAGATAAGATGCCCGTAATCCCTTTCTTGTCCCTATTTTCAGGAGGTAGGTCAAGGAGGCGAGAAGGGAAAAAGAAACGCCTAGACGAGCTACGGGTGCCAGAAGGCACCAAGGGAACATCCCGGAGCTCCCGAGGGCTTGACGGAGATGGCAGCGCCGAAGCGGGGCTCGAAGGCAGGCGGCGGGGCGTCGGCCGCTGTCGAGGGCACTACGCCCTCGTACTCGACAAGCGGCCTTGTCGCCATCCCTCTTCCCTTCCGCAGCCTCCTCGCCCGGTCGCCCAAGGAGGCGACCCGGGGAGTTCAGGAGCCGGCGACGCGGATGATGGGGCCGCCCGGTGGCCTTGACGGCGCCCGACAACTAATCGGGCCCGCCAACCTCGTCGTCGTTGTCGCTCTCCTCCTTGTCACTCTCGCTCGAGGGGGAATCTTCGCTATCGGAGGAGCTATCCACGCAGCACTTCGCCCGAGTACCAAGATCCCCGAAGACCTTGACGGAGAGGAGATCACCCTCCATTAACTTAAAATGGAGGGTAAATCCCGCCCTCAGGCTGTGGATGCGGGTGAACGTCTTCCACCCACGATCGAGATACATCACATTAGGGGCTGGGAATACAACACGGACTCGCATGCCACTGATTCCACAGCCCCTCATGTGCAATCTCAGTGTCTCGGCGGATCCGACTCCATCGCGCTTCATGAACGGAGCTGGAAGCCGGAGGCGGCGACGAGGCGCCCGGCGCAGCTGACGAAGAACTTCGCAAGGGTCGTCCCAGTATGGACCGCCGCAGGAGGGGAACCGCCGCCGGAAGCGGAGGCACGGCGCCGCCCGTCCGCCTCGTCCCCAAGCGCATCGACCTCGTCCACGACCTCGCCCCCTCCCTCTTCCTCTTGGGGCTGGCTCTACCGCCCCGGGCGTGGGGTTGGGAGGGGAGCGCTGTCTAGTGGCGACCCTTGCCGCCACTGATGAAGAACCAAGGTTCCTTTTCTCCATGGCAAATGAGAGAAAGGGGAGCAGAAACTGAGGAAAGAAGGAGATGGGAGAGTGCGGGCTTCTGCGCTCCCCTTCCGCCCTTTTTAAGGAAGCAAAGTGGGGGCTCGACCGCCTCGCTCGACAAATCAGGGGGAAGAGCAGGGAATCGGGGCCGACCTGCTGCCTCTGCTTGACGGCCTGGGCTTCCCACTTCCACCGTCCGTGACCCCAAGAGCATGGGAACCACGTGGCGGGGATGCAGAATCGAGGCGACGGGTGGAGCGGCCCGCCGCCGCCCACTTCCCCCACGACGCCGCAATTGGCGCGTGCGTTCACGGGGGACGCGCGGATCTGGTGGGTTTGGTTTGGACCCGGGCCGCGTGCCCGTGCCCTGTTTTGGGCCTGGCCCAACAGCGCTCGGCACCGTGTATGGCCCAGACCCGGGGGCTCCTGTCGGTGTACTAAAATAGGGGTACCTTAGTACCCCGAACTTGCGCACGGGCAGTCGCAGCGTCCCCGCGGCAAGCCTCGCCGGGCGTCCGCCAAGACCCTCCGCAGCCATTCAGAAGACAGGACCCCGACAAGAGGAGCTTGCCGGGAAGGCCTCCCTAGGCACAAATAAGACCCCGATAAGAGGAGCTTGCCGGGAAGGCCTCTCTAGGCAGACAAGGCCCCGACAAGAAGAGCTCGTCGGGAAGGCCGCTCCAGGCGCGCAGAAGACAAGGCCCCGGCAAGAGGAGCTTGCCAGGAAGGCTCGGAGCGCGACAAGTCTCCGAGCGCGACAAGGATTCGGCCGCGGCAAGGCGCTTGCCGCGGCATGCAACTTCTCTCCGTCTCCGCTCCAGCTCACCCAGCGACGTGTCGCCATGGGACCGTTCCATGGGCGCGTGTCGAGCGGCTGTGCAGCTAGCGGAGAGCAGCGATGAGCGGCGCTGACAGACTCGCCATCGTGGCGAGCGGAGGCGCACCTGACGGCTCCTGTTGCACTGTTTGGGCGACAACGACAGGCATTTATTGCTTTTGTCCCTTGCCGTCACAGTTAGGTATTTTGCACTGTACACTGTTGAAGTAGGTGTACCAACCCCTGTTTTTACATTTGTACCCCCGCCTATGTTGCCACCTGTCGGAGACTCCTTGAGCATATAAAAGGAGGCCCGAGTGCAACGTAGAGAGGGTTAGAGTTCCGTTCAGTTCAGTTAGCCAGGTTCGTCTCGTGGGGTTCATTCGACCCACTCGAGACCAGATAGAATCACGCTAGGTTTTGTAGCCCACGTTGCTCCCTAGCAAGAACACATATAGATCAGACAAGCAGCAGTAGGAGTTTTATCTCTCCGGAGAGCTCTGAAGCTGGGTAAACCGCTCGTGTGCATCGCCTCGATCCGCTCTTCGTGCGACCTCCGCCCCCCTTCGAACCACAAAGGGGCCTGCTCCGCCGGCCCCATAGGTGTCCGTGGGTACGATCAGCCTCCCCGACAAAAAGCATTCACAAAGGCCTTATCTCCCAGCGAACGTTCATCATCTATTGCGATCCTACACAGACACTATCCGAACGACTCGATCCTACGCGAATAACCAGGAGATCACGCACGTACCTCATCTGGATGAATTGAGCGCAGTCGTTTGACCGTCATGCTGACGTGCGACCCAGCACGGACGGGACGGGATGACACAGTCATAATTTCAGTTTTTCTAGTTTTCCATGGCAAGCTCGCACGCTCAGCCATGCCTGCTTATGCATTGAATTCTGATGACCGCGATTGCCGTCGCCTTTCCCACAACACGCTGGTCACCTACCTTCCGTCTATAATTACTGGTTCCCGACGTTCTCTGGTGGCACCATCACCCAACTCGCCCTATACTCATAAGCCCCCGCTGGCCTGACGTTGCTCGCCACGTCCGTCATGCCCCCGCCCGTCCACAAAAGGCGACGCTGGGGGCGGTCACCGCTGGAACTTGTGTTCGGTTTTTCACCGGAAGGCAGACGGAGGAAGGAGGCATTCTATCGGTCTTTGGATGGCAATGCAGAGTATGAGGACTAGTTGG
Organism: Aegilops bicornis; assembly: GCA_021605145.1. Lineage (NCBI taxonomy): Eukaryota > Viridiplantae > Streptophyta > Magnoliopsida > Poales > Poaceae > Aegilops > Aegilops bicornis. The sequence goes on along the minus strand of CM038672.1, from coordinate 331,890,476 downwards.
AGCGTGAATGCCTGGTGGAGGAGCACCGTATCGCCGATTTCCGCCGCCAGCGGGGCATGGAGCAGCAGTGCACCGATGCTCTGAGCCGCGAGCAGAGCGCCCGCAACTGGGCCGACTACATGGAGGCCGGCGCCTGGCAAATAGCCCTGGAGGCTGTCAGGCACACACGCGTTCGCGACGCCGAATTTTACTACCAGCTCGTCAAGTGGGTTTCCCGCTTAGAAGCCGAAGCTTTGGTGGACCACACCGTCATGGAAAGGGCCAACGCGCGCGAGCAACGCGCCCTATCGCACCTTTCGCAAGTCCGAGGCGAGGCGGAGGACGTCGATGCCGGCGTTTAGCGTGTACCGCAGATGGCGGCCAACATTGTCTAGTTAGCTAAGAGTAAGTTAGTACTTGTACACTACTAGAGTATTAGTGGGAGTAGATAGTTAACTTGGCTATGATGGTTGTCAATGTGGAAGTTCAGTAGTCTATATCTGGATCAGACCTGTTACTTTGCTCTGAATGTTGAACTTTCCGTTTGAACGTATGGAATGGGGTGTTATTTTTTTCAATGGGTTGTATTTGTCCGCCATGCGTTTAGAGGCTGACTTGTAGGTTGACGCTTACACAATCAGGATATGATTGTACGGGGAAAGGATGACAGTAGGGACCCACCAGGGTCATGGCAGTACACAAGAAAGTGCCTCCTTATTTCAAGCCAAAGAATGGTTCCTCCTAATGGATTTCTGACAACTGGGTCCCATGCCATTGTCAACATAGTCAATAAACGAGAGAGTTGCACAACGAGCGTCTAGCACCTGGGACCTAGCAGCTCGCCCAGTTAAGTTTTTTTAGATGGAAGTAGGGTGTCAAGTGGGTTGTGTAGGGCACTCTAGCGTGTCTAGCCAACCTTTTCTTTTATGTTTACCACAAGACCAGCCCAGTAGTTTTTCTTTCTGAAAATGGCTAACCCAATTTTTTTGTTCTTTTGTAGAATACCCAACCGAGGCCTACTTGCTTTGTCTGCCCGCCTGGGCAGCAAATCTTTCAAGACGACGAGAGCTTCATGCGGCTTGCCCAGAAAATGGGCTATCAGTAATGAGAAATGGGTGTACATTTTTAAACACATCAAACAGATAATTAGTTTCAATTTTTTTTTCATTTCGAGATTTTGAATTCCATTAATTTTTATGCGTGTATAATTATTTGGATTTTATACTGATATTTTTGAAATTAGTTTGAATGTGACTCGAAATTTCGGGATTAAAAACAGTTCGGACCACACCGAAATATGCAAAATTTGGTATATTTTTTGAACCGTGGCCACAATATGGGTTGTAATGCTAACAAAAAGAATATGGGCTCCAAAAAAACCTTAAGAATTAGCAAATGGGTTGTATGCTATTTTCCACAGATTTGAGGCTGACTTGTGCGCCTACTATAGGTTGACGTGTACACTTTCCTAAAAAAAGGTTGACGCACACGCAATGTCGTGTCAACCTAGTCAACACATGAGAGCAGTGACTATTGGATGTCCATCCAACGACAGTGTGCTTCTTCAATCTCTGCTCATCCTGGTGCTCTCGATGCGGCATGGTCAACATGGTCAACAAGCGCCAGTGGGACTGCCTGCTCGCTCCTCTCGTCGTCGGCTGTGCTGGCGCACAGGCCTCATCGCCCCACCCTACTTCCATCGCTAGTGTGGCCATCCCTCCACTCACCCACACCTGCTGTTATTCTTTGGCGACGGCAGACGGACAAGTAAACCCACGTACCCCCCTCTGCTTGGGAAACAACTGTCGAGTCTTCCCTGGCTCCGTGTCGTTCCCTTCCTAGGCCTCGCAGTCGTCCACCACCCTGGTGCTCTCGATGCGGCATGGTCAACATGGTCAACGATCGACATCCATCGGAAGAGGTCTGTACGTGGAGACGCTGACAGCTGGTTCCACGGCCCGCACGCAAGGAAGTGCGTCCTTATAACACGCACAATAATGATTCCTCCACCTGACAGTTGAGACCCACCAGAAGGGCCTCTGTATTTCAGGAAAAAAATGTCCCCCCCCCCCCCCCGCTGACAGCTCAAACCCACCAAATATATCTTCGCACGCAAGGAAGTGCCTCCTTATTACGCACAAAAATATGAATAATCCCCCTGCTAGCTGGGACCCACCATAGTGGGATGCTGACTTGTGGGCCTACTAAGTTGACGCGGACGGAGGGCTTTGTCAACTTAGTCAATATGAACGATTCTAGCTCCAGTGACCGTACGATGTCCATCCAATGACCATAGTGCTTCTTCAACCTCTTGTCTTCTTGCTCCAGCCGCCCAAACCAGCGCCGCTCGTGCCGCCTGCTCCAGCCTCCCGTGGCCGGCTCTGCTGCCAAGCAGGCCTCACCGCCCCACCCTACTCCAACATCTGGCCAGGAAACCCCTCTACTCACCCACAACCCCTGTTACTTTGTGGAGACGGCAGCCTCGCAACACAGCCGAACCAGTCAACCCTCGTACTCCTCTCTGCGTGGGAATCCACTGCCGCGTTTCCCCCGGATCCGCGTCGTCCCCTTCCCAGGCCTCGCCATCGTCCACCGCCTAGGTGCTCTCGGCGCGGCGTGGTCAATGTGGTCAAGGAACGACTTCCATCGGAAGAGGGCTATACATGGAGAGGCTGACAGCTGGGTCCACGGCCGCAGCAATGAAGTGCCTCCGTATTACGTGCAAAATAATGATTCCTCCACCTGACAGAAGGGATCCACCAGACGGGCCACCATATTTTGTGAAAAAAATGTTTCCTCCCTGACGGCTGGGATCCACCAGCTACATCTCCGCACGCAAGGAAGTGCGTCCATATTACGGCAAAAATATGATTCTCCCCTGATAGCAGGGACCCACCAGCTATATCTCTGCATGCAAGGAAATGCCTCCTTATCCTCCCTGACAGCTAGGACCCAGCCGGTCAAACCGTACGAAGGGTTGTCTGTCTGGTCGCGAACGTGTACATACATACTGGTCGATCGGTCTGTATGCAGGATGCAGTGATGAACCGTGTCCGAGTAAGGAAGAGCATGTGTCATAGTAGAGGTGCAGACGTAGCATGTGACGCAGTCCCGTCTATATCGTGTACACGCATGTAAAACCAAGGTGCAAGAAAGTAAATACGGCCATGTACATACATACACGCGTGGTCTCGAATGCCTACTCACGCATATTTACAACCAGGGCTCGTGTACATGGAGAGGCAGCGGAGGGTAGCAACAGTTTCCTGTAAATCAGCATCCAACCAGCTGGGTCGAAAAGGAGAAACTGCGTTGTGTTCATTGGGAGGCAACATAATGCGTCCTGTTCATCGGGAGCCAACTGACTTGTACGAACACCGAAACAAGGCCTGGCATACCGTAGAATGGAGGAAACGGCCTTCTACTCGACCGCCTACGGTCTGGGAGGGGTCTGGCGTACCGCAAAACGGAGGAAACAGACTTCTCTTCGACCTCCTACGGTCGAAATAGGGTCCTGTTGATCGGGAGGGGTGTGGCGTACCGCAAAACGTAGGAAACGGACTTATCTTCAACCTCCTACGGTCGAAACAGGGTCCTGCTCATCGGGAGGAGTGTGGCGTACCGCAAAGCAGGACTCCATGGGCCACTATTCATCCATCGGCGACCTCCTCCAGCGTCCACCTGCTACTGTTCATCCATGGTGTCTCCCTCCTACCTCCACGGGCTCCTGTTCATCCAACCTCCACCGGCTACAGTTCAACGAGCCATCCACGGGGGTCCTATTCATCCACCCCCAACCGGCTCAATCGGGGTCCTGTTAATCCAGCGGCAACGACCTCTCCTACCACGAGGTCCTGTTCATCCAACCCCCACTGGGAACTGTTCATCCAACCGCCAACAACGCTCATTGTTCCTCAAGAGCCAACAAGTTTGATCGGCTTCAGTTAGCTGCAGTAGCGAAGGAATCACTTGATTGGGTTCAGTTAACAGCCAGGGATCGATCGATCGCTCAGGTTCAGTAATGTGTAGCCAGTGCAATTGATCATGTTCAGTTCACGAACGCCTCACTGGGGTTCAGTTAGAGCCCAACGCCTCGCACACATGTGCGTACGTGTAGGAGAGAAATGCGCAAACCTCCGTGCATCGCTCGGCCCCAACCACCCACCATAACCCGGAACTCTTCGATATTTTCCTCGCCCTTGCTTCTACCATGGTTTTTTTTGTCACGGATGCGCCAGAAAAAGGTCTTGATAACCCACAAGTATAGGGTATTGTTTGTAGAATTCTTCGATGAATAAGAGTGTCGAACGCAACGAGGAGCTAAGGTAGAACAAATATTCCCTCAAGTTCTATCTACCACCGATACAACTCTACGCACATTTAACGTTTGCTTTACCTAAAACAAGTATGAAACTATTTTGCAAGAATAAAACTACGAGTACTTTGCGAGATTAAATCTACGAATAAATTGCAAGGTAGTAAAAGTAGCCATATCATAATAATCATGTCTACCACTAGCATAAGAAGCCAATGTTTCATTTATCACTAAATTTGCATTAAAAGGGAAGGTGTGGAGCGTTCATCCTAGAGCAACAAGTATAATCATATCTTAAGCATAGCTCCCGAGCATACGAACGCAACATATGAATTTGATCCCATAATAGTGTCCCTTTTTGTGTCAGGCAATAATCCCTAATGTATTCACGTTGATCCAATGTTACACCCATTATCAAGTTGAATGGGGTTTTCTCAGGATTATCAAAGTAGTGCATAATATTTTTCAAGTAACGAGCATCGAGGGTTTTAGGAGGTTCCCCATCTCCATGAGTAGCAAGTACAACTATTTTTTTTTGGTATTTCGTGTCCCATATCCATAACTAAATACAGAGAACAACTTAGAATAGGAAATAAAAACTACTTAGTTATAAAGCAAACAAGCACACACGAGAATATTCACCCCATGCTATTGCTCCCCGACAACGACGCCAGAAAAAGGTCTTGATAACCCACAAGTATAGGGGATCATTTATAGCCTTCTTCGATAAATAAGAGTGTCGAACCCAACGGGGAGCTAAAGGTAGAACAAATATTCCCTCAAGTTCTATCGACCACCGATACAACTCTACGCACACTTAACGTTTGCTTTACCTAAAACAAGTATGAAACTATTTTGCAAGAATAAAACTATAAGTACATTGCGAGATTAAAACTATGAATAAATTGCAAGGTAGTAAAAGTAGATAGCGTTTGTCAACAAGAAAGTCATTTGTCCCTAGGCAATCGATAACAAGTACCGGTAATCATTCTTGTAATTTTACATGAGGGAGAGGCATGAGCTAACATACTTTCTCTACTTGGATCATATGCACTTATGATTGGACCCCTAGCAAGCATTCGCAACTACTAAAGATCGTTAAGGTCGTGAAACCCAACCATAGCATTAAGTATCAAGTTCTCTTTAATCCCATACGACATAACCCACTTATCCGCGTTTAGGCTGCTGTCACCCCCACAACACCAACAATAAGCAAACAATGAACATATTGCAACACCCTACAGTGGGGGCCCCTCCATTTGCGGGACACGGGGGCACAGTAGGACAGCACAATAAATAAAATATACAATCATACCAACCAAGATCATGATTAACCCACATGACAAAATGGATCTACCCAAACATCATAGGATAACCATAGATCATTGGGAAATAATATATGGAGTTGAGCACCATGTTTAAGTAGCGATTACAACCGGGAGAAGGGATGATACACCACTGCATTGAGGGGCGAAGAGTTGGTGTTGACGGTAGCAATATTGTTGATGTAGATCGCCGTCACGATCCTTGCCCCGGCAGCACTCCGGCGCCACCGGGAGAGCGGGGGAGAGAGTTCCCCTCCTTCTTCTTCTTCCTTGGCCTTCCCCTAGATGGGATGAGGATTCGCCCTCTGGTCGATGGCCACCATGGCGGCGGAGGGGCAATAGCACCTCCGAGATTGGATCTATCCACCTGTTCTCTTCTGTTACGCGTTCTTGTTTTCTCACCCTTCACTGTTTTTGAAATTCCCGAAGATCCGTAACTCCGATTGCGCTGAAATTTTTACATGATTTTTTCCATCAATTATATTTCTTGTGCCCGAAGAAGGGCCCAACTGACTTACGAGGTGGGCACAAGACACCTGGGCGTGCTAGGGGGTGCCTGGCACGCCCTGGTGGGTTGTGGATGCTGTGGGCCTCCGTTAGCGTTGATTCCACCTCCCAAAAAATCACATTTATTCCAAAATAATTCTCCGTATATTTTTATTGCGTTTGCACTTCGTTTGACATGGATTTTCTACAAAACAAAACACATGCAACAAACAAGAACTGGCACTGGGCACTGGATGAATAGGTTAGTCCAGTATATCATATAAAATGTTGCCAAAAGTATTTGAAAGTTGAATAACATTGGCATGAAACAATCAAAAATTATAGATACGACGGAGACGTATCAATGTGATGCAACTGCGTTTTTGGCCCGCCCTGGATGAAAAGCCCACCACATGTATGATGATACCGGGTTTTGTCACAATTATCGTCATAGAAGTGTCATAAGCATTACTGAAAAAAATTGTTCGGCCGAAAATGTCACGGATGTCTTTTTTTAGTGTTACAAGGGTTTGAACACCATGCAACTCCATGCGTGGGTGCTTGGGTAGCTGCTCTTTCCTTGTGACTTGCCAGGGGAGAGCGCTCCGCGTGCTTGCACTTATGCCCAATCAATAAACCAAAGCAGGAGTAGGGTTTTACGCTCTTCAGCGGCCTGAACCTGGGTAAAAACCATCGTCTCCATCACTGTCTTCCTCTTTGCGTTGCGTGCACCCCCTCATTGAACCAGCAAAGGGGCAGCCCTACCCCATAGATCACCGGATCCACACCGACACGGAGCACGGAAGATTGCAGTGAGTGCATATGTCCATCATTAAAACTAAGCTCCTCGAGCTAATCTAGGGTTGGGGATTGAACCGCTCGTCAAGCTTGCCTCGGTCCTTGCTGTTGGAATGGAACTTGCCTAAGATAATGCTCTGATTTGGCCATGGTGCCTGCCGAGGATCTTGGACAATGAGTCCAAGCTTTTGCGATAGCCATGGCAGAGCTTGTCGATCTCAATGAGGCCGAGAGGGGTGTAGTGCCATAGGGGTCGCCACCATCGGGAAAGGACGGTTTTTCACGTGCCATATTTGATTTGGTGAAAGGAGATGATGACTATCAAAATATCATCGGGGAGGCTGCTGATAAAGTTTAGGCCCACCAGAGTCACTTGCGGTTCTTTCTCGATCTGCATCCGGTAGTGAAAGTGCATTAAGTTGACTAGAGGGGGGTGAATAGGCGATTTTCATGACTAAGGAATTTCAGGTTGAGGAAATTCCAAAGAGCAGAACTACTTGCAGCGGAATAAGTACTCAGATGCATACATGACATAACATAAGCATGGACATCATGATGAAATGAAAACAAACACAGAGTACAGAAAGCGTAAGCACATGATAAAACAAGGTGAAGACAAACAGACTAAAGAAATTGATTAGAGGAACTTGAGAAAGTCTTCAGTCAAAGTCTTTAAACAGATATGAACAAGCACACACCATAGCAATCAGGAAATGAAAGGGTTGAGGAAATAGAACCAGTAGGCTTAGTGAAGACAGTGATTTGGTGGACCAGTTCCAACTGTTGTGACAGTTGCACGTCTAGTTGGAGCGGCTAGGTATTTAAACCTGAGGACACACAGTCCCGGACACATAGTCCTCACCGTATTCTACTTGAGCTAAGGTCACACAGACCTCGGCCAATCACTCGTGGTAAGTCTTCAGGTGATTTCCAAACCTTCACAAACTCGGTCACTCGGCGATCCACAATTTCCTCTTGGATGCTCTAGACCATGACGCCTAACCGTCTGGAAGACGCACAGTCATCAAAGGTAACAAGCGTCAGATCCACACAGGATCAATCTCTTCAGTGATGCTCAATCACTTTGGGTTTGAAGGTGTTTGTGTTGGGTTTTCCTCACTTGATGATTTTTGCTCGAAGTCCTCGGTGGATGGGATGCTCTCAATGACAAGTGTGAGTTTATCTCGGAGCAGCCAACCAGCTAGTGGTTGTAGGGGGCGGCTATTTATATCCTAGGGAGCAGCCCGACATGATAAGACATAAATGCCCTTCAATGATATGACCGTTAGGTGGGTAGATATTTTGGGACAGCTGACCTGTAGGCAACGGTCGGAAATTTGAGGTTCAAATTCCTCAGGGCTATCATGTTCCTCACTTGTAGGCAATCCGCACTGGCGAATTCCTATCTCCTAAGTCAAAACAAATTCCTTAGAGACTAGAAGAACTTCGTCTCTGTCACTGAAGAAATTGACTGAACTGTAAGAGATTTACATGGCTTCACTCGAAGGGATTGGTAGCTGTAGGAGTTTGAGATGAGCATCACTTGGAATTTTTTCCTTAGTTTTTTCCTCGACCCCCTTTAACATTACGGTGTTCCCTATGACTCAAGAAAGAGAAAATGAAACTACGAAAACAAAAGTCTTCACGCTTCATGTTCCTTGCATGAATACCAAGTCTTCAGGGTCACACCAATTTCTTAACTTTCAAAGTCTTCAGAAAGTCTTCAGAAATCCAAAGTCTTCAGAAATCCAAAGTCTTCAGTTGAAGACATTCATTTTTAGGGGTCGACTTTGTCTGTAAATATCAAACTCATCATAGACTTATAGACCTATGTACACTCACAAACACATTAGTCCCTTAACCTATAAGTCTTCAATACACCAAAATCACTAAGGTGCACTGGATGCACTTACAATCTCCCCCTTTTTGGTGATTGATGACAATATAGGTTAAGTTTTCAACGGGGATAAACATATGAAGTGTAAATACTAATATTGAGGAATTGGATTGCAAGATATAGAAGAACTCCCCCTGAAGATGTGTAGAGTGAGGAATTTGCTTTTGAAGCAATGCACATTTGAAGAGTAGAATCATGGAGATCTCCCCCTATATCTTGTAATTCATACACGCATTTAACATAGAATATGAAGAATTTGAAATGCATGATGAAATGTGGTGACTGATGTAATTCAGCATGCGTGCATTAACATATATGAGGAAATAGCATGCATAAGAACAAAGAGAAAGTATCAGACCACCATCGGGTTTAAGTTTACAACTCGATCCAACAAAGTCTTCAAAAGAATGAGAGTTGTAACTTAGCAAAAAAACGCCCATAGATAAAGACCCGCTTGAAGACTGACTCAAATTTCTCCCCCTTTCTGATCAAATGACCAAAAGGGACAAAAAATGAGGACTAACGCCCCTGAAGAATATCACGAAGTCGATGGAGGAGCGCCAGCATTGTTGGGGTCAGTTGTTGAAGTAGGGCCTGCCGCAGTGTCATCCAAATATTCATGCTCATCAGTCTCGCGCGATGAGGAATATGACCTGGCCACCAAGTGAGGAACTTTGACGTTCTTGAATTTCTTCGACGGTGGCTGAGACCAGTCAAAGTCCTGCTTGAAGCCCATCTGTTTCAGATCTTCTTCACCATAAAGATGAGACAGAACAGCCTAGGTGCGATCAAATACTTCATGGAGGTAGTAATGGTTCTTCTTCATTGAATTCTGAGCGATGGTCATGTTCTAAAGAATTGAACCAAACTATCTTTTTACCCACTTATGGTTGTGATCGACCTTTTGCTGAAGACTGAGGAGTAGCTCACGACCAGTCATCACCCTTGGAGTTGTGCCTTGAGTATTTTGCTTTGAGGCATTGGCGGCAGAGACATGAGTGGCAGAGTCATCATTGGTGGAGTAAGATGCAGCTTTGCGGAATTGACCATCCAATGGACGAACGCCTTCATCAACTACAGCAGGTGCCTTGCCCTTCTCATCAGCTGAGGAAAATGTCCGCTTGAGAACTTCTATTGGGGGCAAGTAGCTGAGATGATTTTGAAAGTCAGCCTTTAATTGATTGAAGACCTTGATCTGAGGAATCTCATAATCCAAGGAGCGTAAGGCTTCAATTCAAAAGGAGACAATGCAACATTTGCCAGAGTCCTCATGAAGAAATCATGGTAGTTGATTGGAACTCCATGGATGATGTTGAAAAGAAAATTCTTCATGATGCCAACAACCTCTTCTTCATTCGAGTCGTGGCCTTTGATGGGACTCAATGTCTTGGTCAGAATGCAATAGATAGTCCGTGGCACATACAACAATTCCTTCCCGAGGAATTTGGTCCTTGGGGCTTGACCAGGATTCAGAGGTTTCATCAAAACTTGCATGTAATGGTCAGATAAATCCGTTTCATGATATATACAACGTGCACCTTCAAGGGGAGGACTGACAGGCAGGGCATGAAGCAATTCAGAGGCCGGTGGTTTGAAGTGAGTGTTTTTTGTCATCAAGTCCAACACCCAAGAATTCACATCTTCAGCATTTCCTTTGATGTGCAGCATTGCATAGAACTGAAGAATTAGCTCTTCATTCCAGTCTACGATGTCGGTGCAGAAGTTTAGCAGCCCAGCTTCATGAAGCACACTAAGGACTGGTGCAAAGCAAGGCAGTGATTCCATGTCCATATGAGGAATATGCTCATGGTCAAATACTTTGTCCTTATCGAAAAACACTCATGCTTCCTTCATAGACGGCCAGAGTCATAAGGATTGTAATATGTGAAGAATACATGCTCATGGAAGAAATCATCAGCCTTGAATATCTGCTTCTTGGAGAAAGAATTCTTCGGGTTGAGCTGAGGAGTGTCAGTCAAAGTCATCACAGCCTCAGGAATCACATTCTTAGGAACCACAGGCTGAGGAATTTTAGTTTCTACTACAGGAGCAGCCTGGGTCTTCAATTCTTCATCAACATTGGCATCAACACTAGTGGCTGGAACTTCTTCAGGAATGGAAGGAGTGGAGTGAGGTTCTTCAGAGCCCATTTGAACTTCAGTGTGTACTGGGGACTGAGGAATTTGTTGAAGTGGTGTGAACATGGGAGAGTTGGGGTGAGGACTTTCCCAAAAGTCATCATTCATCACCGGAGTGGTGCTCCCAATGTCCACATCTTCATCTTCTTCATTCAAGTCTTCAACGCCTACCTCTTCAGCTGTGAACTAAGGCATAGGCGATGAGATGACTGGGGTTGAAGGGATATTATCCACTTCAATTTCTTCGTCCAACTGCTGTGAAGAAGCAGCAGAAGGAACGTCTCCATCAGATCCGCTTGGGATCTCATAATCTTCACCAAAGGGAACGAGTTCCTTTGATGGCATACTGGAGAAAGGAACAACATCAATAGGGTTCTCAAAAGATCTTGTCAATGTCTTCATCTTCTTCGTGCTGAAGAATCTAATGAAGCAGATGCTTTCCATTTCTTCACTGTTGCTCGCTCTGCAGCCTTGGTTTTCTTCGCTTCTGATGCAGAAGGAAGAACTAGACTTGGTGTTGGTGCAGGAGGAGCAGGGTAATTTTTTTCATTTACCTCAGGCAAACTGATGCAGTTGGCCCGGTTGGTGCTTTAGCTGGCCTGGATTGTTCCTCAGGCGCAACACTAGTGGTTGCCCTGGCAGTTTTATCAGCGGCTGGAATAGCTTCATCAGCCCTAGTACTAGCACTTTCATCAGGAGCCTTATTTTCATCAGTGGTGCTGGCATGTTCTTCAGTGGGCTGAGCAGATGCTTCACCCTGAAGAGATTCATCATTTGAAGTGAAATTTTCAGTTAAGTTCACAAATCTGACTTTGGCTCCAAGCCAGTCAGCATAGTAGCGATCAAATTCATCACTGAGATTCTTGATCTCTGATTGCAGAGCTACAAGTTGATCAGGTGAAAGCTTCAACACATTTTGCTTTAGAAAGAGCTCTTTCTTGTACGGTGCTTTCTTCACCTTCCTCCCCTGTTCATATTTCCATTTCTCCTCACCAATGAAGGCAGTCAACATATGACTTTGACCAGGAGTGAGGTTCATCAGGCAAAGGTGTATTGGGGTCCTTATGCCATAAGTCGATGAAATCGAGGATCAACTTTGGATCCAGCATCAATGGCACATTCCTGCCTTTGGCTCTAGCGGCCCTTTGTTGTCTGTATATGATGATTTCGGCGAGTTACTCATCATCAGCTTCATCATCACTGGAGGGTACTTGGAAGGCGACCTGCTTCTTGTGAGGACTTGGTCTAGTGCCTCGTCCAGCAGTGGCCTTGGTCTTCAGCAGAGTGGGGCCTATTGAGGAATGCGAAGGAGCTGAAGAACTTGCAGATGCTCCTGAGGCAATTGATTTGCCAGTGGTCCTTTGACACGAGGCAAGATGCACAGGTGTTGAGGACTTTGCCGAAGGAGCTGAGGGCTTTGGAGGACCAGGAGCAGCATGTGGAATTTTTTGTGAGGGCTTTGCAGAACTGGGCCGTGAGGGCATACCTGAGGTGCTTGGCCGTGAGGGCATTGAAGTAGAAGCACTGGGCTCATGTGCGGGCTTCTTGGGCATAGCCTTCTTAGGCTTGCTAGCAGAGGACTCAGTAGTGGCAGCAGCAGAATCTTCATTGAATTTCTTCACTGCCTCTTTTGGCATTTTGGCCAGTTTAGCTTGACGCTTGGCCCATTCAACGGGAAAATCCTCACCATGTATGATGCTTGTGGGATCATCTTCTTGGCCAGGTGCCAGTGGAGGTCTTGGGCATGCAGGGTGTACAGTGAATTTCTTCATGTACTTTGGAGTGACATAGCGATATTCTCTCCATTCTCTGGCCGGTCTCCTCTCTATCTTCTGAATGCGCACTTTGCGCTCATTCTTCATCACATGACGAGGAGTGCAGTACCCTTCATAGATGTCATCAGGAATCTCAAACGCAGTTTTTACTTCATGTTTTTCCCTCCCTTTTGAGGTTTCTTGCCGTCAGCCATTTACTTGAGCTGAGGAATCTGAACAATCAAATTCTCTGACAAGGTATGCAACTTTTCTTCAAGGAATGCTGCAAATGAGTTAAGTTGATGAGAACCTAGTGATTCCGCAGCGGACATGCGTACCTGTGAACAGAGAATAGGTGCAAAGAATTTGGAGAGGTCATATGCGTTCTCAGAAGTTTTTGCAAAAAGAACAAGTTTGAGGAATTTGACCAGATGTGTCTTGAGGAATTTCACTAAGCGTTCTTTGTCTTACGTTCCAGAGTTGTATAGATTGAAAATCCACACAATTTAGGAATCTTGAAGAAAAATGTTGCTTAGGGAAACAGATCAAGAATAGATGTTTGTGTGAGGTGTTTAGAGTGTGAAGATTGAATAATAAACACCTTTTGAAGATTTTTTAGAAATCATAAGAATCAACAAGGGCAGTAAAAATGGCTTTTAATTACCCTTGATGAAGAACATGATGGACTGAGAATAGTAGATTTGAAGCTGTCGGTTCAGATCTTCCACGCCCTAACTTGGCAGAGGAAGACAGCTATGGCAGCGGCGGAGTGAAGAAATCCACGGCCGGCGCGAGTACGACGGCGACGAGGTCAAGGCAGGGAAGCTCTTCCTCACCGTCGATGATTGAAGTAGAGGCAGCGCTAGGTTTTGAGAGCTCGAGCGAGGGAGTGTGGTCAAGCGGAGTAAAAACAGTCTGAGGAGGGTGAGGGGTCTTTATAGCCGAGGTGAAAAAACCGTTTGTCCGAGGAAAATGGATCAACGTGCCCCTGACCCTTCTCATTCGTGCGACATGTGTCACCCACACACAAAGAGGTGGAGATCGTGTGAGATCGTGGGTGGATAGATAATCATATCGTGAAATGTTGAACAGTTTGAGCGGCAAAAGCCGAAAATTCAGATATGAAGATTTTGAACGGGTTTCAAATAGAACGCACATGAAGAATTTGTGAACAGACTGGGTTGAGCTGAGGTCTGATCACATTCACTTAGCAGAAAAAGCAACTTGAAGAAATAGCAATAAGTGAATGCTGTAGAGGACGTACAATCGTATGTGTGTATATATATATATATATATATATATATATATATATATATATATATATATATATAGCCAATGAAGAAAAACGATGGAACCAATGAAGATAATTCAAAGTTGAAGAAATTGAACACTGAGGAATTTCAAAACTGAAGTAGAACTCAAATTGAAGATTTTCAACTTTTGTTGGTGGTGTAACCCACCGTATAAGAATGCTGATTTCAGACACCACGTACAATTGTCGTAGGGCTCTGAGAATCAAATTCTTTGTTAATTTATTCACACTTAGAGTGTTAGTCTTCATTGATTGAAAAAACGTTACTTCCTGTGTTGCACATCTAAGTCATCAATTTTGCATAAGTGTTAGGATGTGTGTCCTTTTCAAAGGACATTTGAAGATTCTAAGATATTTATCTCACACCGCAACTTGCTAAATCTCTTCTCATCCAAGGGCTTTGTGAAGATATCGGCTAGCTGTTCTTCAGTCTTCACGTGCTCGATGGAGATGTCACCCTTCAACACATGATCACGAAGAAAATGATGACAAATCTGAATGTGCTTTGTCTTCGAGTGTTGAATTGGGTTATGAGCAATCTTGATGGCACTCTCATTGTCACAGTAGAGAGGCACATTCTTCACGTTGATGTCATAGTCCTTGAGGGTTTGCTTCATCCATAGCAATTGATCCCAGCATGAACTACCAGCAATGTACTCAGCTTCAGCAGTAGATAGTGGTACGCAGTTCTATTTCCTCGAGGACCAACAGACCAAGGATCGCCCAAGGAAATGGAATGAGCCTGATGTTGACTTGCGGTCCACACGATCACATGCATAGTCAGAGTCTGAATATCCAATGAGATCAAAAGCTGAGCCCTTGGGATACCATAATCCAAGTGTTGGAGTGTGAGCTGGATATCGAAGAATATGCTTCATAGCCTTATGGTGTGATTCCTTCGATGTTGCTTGAAAGCGGGCACACATGCAAACACTAAGCATAATATCTGGCCTAGATGCACATAAATACAATAAAGAGCCAATCATGGAGCGATATACATTTTGATCAAAGTCAATACCATTTTCATCAGTGCATAGATGGCCATTTGTGGGCATAGGAATTTTGACCCCTTTGCAATCTTGCATGTCGAATTTCCTCATTACATCCTTGAGGTATTTCTCCCGAGATATGAAGATGCCATTGCGCTGTTGATGAATATGAAGACCTAAGAAGATTTTCAATTCTCCCATCATAGACATTTGATATTCTTCACTCATCATATAGGCAAATTCATCACTATAACGTTGGTTAGTACAGCCAAAGATGATATCATCAACATATATTTGACACACAAATAGTTCATCATCATAAGTTTTGGTGAAAAGAGTTGGGTCAAGTGAACCATGTTTGAAGCCTTTCTTCATGAGGAATTCCTTTAAAGTATCATACCACGCCCGAGGGGCCTGCTTGAGGCCATATAGGGCCTTATTGAGTCTGAAGACTTTGTCAGGATGCTTTGGATCTTCAAAACCTAGGGGTTGAGTAACATATACTTCTTCCTGAAGCTTACCATCGAGGAATGCACTTTTCACATCCATTTGATATAAGATGATGTCATGATGGTTAGCATAAGCAAGTAATATGCGAATAGCCTCAAGTCTAGCAACAGGTGCGAAAGTTTCATCAAAATCAATTCCTTCAACCTGTGTGTAGCCTTGAGCTACAAGTCGTGCCTTATTCCTCACCACAAGGCCATTTTCATCTTGCTTGTTGCGTTAGATCCACTTAGTGCCGATGGTATTGTTCTTGCGAGGATCTGGTCGAACTAATGTAGTTCCTCTTGCATAGCTTGTATCCACTCAGGCTCCAGAAATGCTTCATCTACCTTAGTGGGCTCTGTGATAGAGACGAAAGAAAAATGCCCACATAAGTTAGAAAAATGTGAAGCTCTTGAGCGTGTGAGAGGACCTGGAATGTTGATGTCGCTGATGATTTTCTCAATCTGCACTTCATTTCCAACGCGAGGATGAGCGGGTTGTCGTCGAGGAATTGGATCAGCATTTTCTTCGGCACCATTTTCCTCAGGTGCATCACCATGATGTTCTTCATGTTCTGGAATCACTTCTTCAGCAGATTCTTCGGTCAGAATGACATCTTCAGTAGCCTTGAACTTGATGGTTTCCTCAGGTGACTTTTCATCTAGCACAGGAGGTAGGTGCTCTCTTTGCGAGCCATTAGTTTCATCGAACCGAACATCTACAGTTTCAACAACTTTGTGGTGAACGTTGTTGAAGACTCTGTAGGTGTGCGAGTCCTTTCCGTAACCAAGCATAAAACCATCATGTGCTTTCGGTGCAAATTTAGAATTGTGATTTGTACATCCACTATCCAGGACCCACTAATTGGCTTTGGGTTGATCATCCTGCAGATGAATTAGTGCAACTTACGAACTCATATACTTCATCAATGAAGAATATGATATCAAATTCATGAGATCAATTTCATAAAGCAATGGAACAAATAAAGCAAATTGAGGATGAGAGAAATGAAAGTTCATTTCTTCATGATTAGCTTGCGTCCTTTCAAGCATTTTCAGGTCTCCAGCAAATTCTTCAGACGTTTAAGCACGTCTGGAGACCTGACCCTGCATATGAGATTAGTTCTTTTTCTTCACCACCCACCTCTCAAGGGGTGGCGAAAAGTTCATCTATCTGCGAGCTCCATAAGAGAATGGTGGCATTGAAGCTAGTCCACTTTGTTTCACATAAGAGGAGTTAGGGTAAGCATATGAATAAGGAGAGAAATTCTTCGAGGACTTATGAACATAATGGTTAGAAGAATAATGCTCATATTCATAGCCCTTAAATCTTCCCTGCGATACAGAAGTGTTAGAACGATGATGTTCATATGAGGACTTTGATCCTTTTGAGGAATTTGATCCATGTGAGGAAATTGGTCCGTATGAGGACTTGGATCCATATGAAGAATTTGGTTCATATGAAGAATTTGATCTGGGGTTCCTATTCTTCACAGATGGTGTCATGATGACATCCACCTGAAGATTTTCAAGGCACCTTTTGGGAACCCAGATTTTCTTCATAGGGGAACCGTTCCTGCAGTTAGTGCCAACATATATAGCAAATACTTCACCATTCTGATTTTTAAACAGTTTATAGTTGGAGTCAAATGACTCATCTGAAGAATCAGAAGATTCACATGTAAAGACAGATAAAGTTGATGGATCTACTGGAGGTCCCTTTGCAGCAACCCATGAGGTTTTGGTATACTGTTCAGGCTTCCAGTATGTCCCATCAGCATTGAGTTTCCTCTCAAAGGCAATACCCTCTTTCCTAGGGTTCCTGTTGAGGATCTGCTTTATAAGCACATCACAAAGAGCTTGATGCCCTTTGAGGCTTTTGTACATGCCTGTCAGATACAATTCCTTCAGCCCTACATCATCAGTGATACTAGCAGTGTCCTTAGATGAGGAATTAGTTATGGCAGAGAAAGGTGAAGAATTTGTAACATTAGAAGCATTTGAACATTCAGGTGAAGAATTAGCAGATTCACGTTCAATGCACTTCAAACATGGAGGAACAAATTCTTCCTGAGCAGCGCTGATTTGTTGAGCAAGTAATGAATCGCGCTCCTTCTGAAGATCTTCATAACTCACCCTTAGATTTTCAAGATATCGCTTTCTTTGAAGAAATTCATAAGAAAGCTTCTCATGATCAGATAAGAGAGTGTTATGATGACTTTGAAGGTTGTCAAACTTGGACTGAAGTCTCTAATAATTTTCAGTCAAGGTTTTAGTGCGATCCATTTCTTCACCTAACATATCATCACTTTTTTCTAGCATGTTTTGAACCTTTTCAAAAGCCTTTTGTTGTTTCACAACAATCTTAGCAAGTTTAGAGTAGCTAGGCTTGAGGTTTTCAACAGATTCATCCTCACTTGATTCAGAGGTGGGATATTTGAGTACCTTGGCACCTTTTGCCATGAAGCAATAGGCGGGAGCGTAGTCATCATCGCCTTCAGCAGCCTTCTTGGTGAAGCCATTTTCTTCAGAGTTGAAGATGGACTTGCTGACGAACGCAGTAGCGAGAGCTAGGCTCGCCACACCAGATTCTGACTCCTCAGATGCCTCCTCTTCCTCATGTTCCTCAGATTCATCTTCAGAGTCCATTTCCTTTCCAATGAATGTCCGAGCCTTCTTGGAGCTGCTCTTCTTGTGAGATGAAGACTTCGAAGATTTTGATGATGAAGACTTTGAAGATTTCTTCTTATTCTTTGAGTCATCAGAACTGTAATCCTTGTATTTCTTATTCTTTGATTCCTTTTCCCACAGAGGACAGTCTTGAATGTAGTGACCGGGTTTCTTGCATTTGTGGCATAATCTCTTCTTATAGTCACTGGATGAGGAATCATTACTCCTTGAGGATTTTCCAAAACGACCACATCTTGAGAACTTCTAAAATTCCTTCACGAGCAGTGCTAGCTCCTGGCTCAGTTCTTCAGGATTACCAAGGCTACTAACAGAATCTTCACCTTCAGATTCAGAGACTGACTTGGCCTTTAGGGCACGTGATCTGCCATAGCTCAAACCATAGATATCTCTCTTCTCAGCAAGCTGGAACTCATGAGTGTTTAGCCTCTCGAGGATACCAGCGGGATCAATTGACTTGTAATCTCCACGTTCTTGTATCATCAGTACTAGAGTATCAAATGAGGAATCAAGCGATTTCAGCAATTTCTTCACCACCTCATGGTCGGTGATGTCAGTGCCACCAAGTGCTGGAAGCTCATTTGAGATGTCAGTGAGGCGATCGAAAGTTTGCTGGACATTTTCATTTTCGAGTCCCTTGAAGTAGTTGAAGAGATTGCGAAGAACGTCAACTCGAGAGTCATGTTGTGTTGAGACTCCTTCATTAACCTTGGACAACCTATCCCAAATAAGCTTAGCAGTTTCCAAAGCACTCACTCTTCCATACTGCCCTTTGCTCAGATGGCCACATATGATGTTCTTCACTTGAGAATCGAGTTGCTTGAATCTATTCATGTCAGCAACATTCAGAAAAGGTGTGACTGAGGGAACACCATTTTCCACAACATACCGGAGATCGTTATCAATTGCCTCAAGATGCATTCACATCTTATTCTTCCAGTAGGGGTAGTCCGTCCCAATGAAGGTAGGACACCCAGCAAAGACCTTGATCATACCTGCGGTCGACATAACTAAAACTCCATGCGGTTAAACCAAAATCACACAGAACAAGGGAGTACCTTGCTATGATACCAATTGAAAGTGCGTTAAGTCGACTAGAGGGGGGTGAATAGGCGACTTTTATGAATTATTCACTGAGGAATTTCAGGGTGAGGAAATTCCTATGTGAAAGTGCGTTATATCAACTAGAGGGGGGGGGTGAATAGGCGATTTTTATGAATTCTTCACTGAGGAATTTGCCGGTGAGGAAATTCCTTAGCTAAGAACTAATTGCAGCGGAATAAGTACTCATAAGTAAGCATAACAAAATACAGGCATAGTCATCATGATGAAATGAAGACAAGCAAAGAGTACAGAAAGCGTAATCACAGGATAACACAAGATGAAGAAAATCAGACTGAAGAAATGGAACTGAGGAAATTGAGAAAGTCTTCAGTCAAAGTCTTCAAACACAGATATGATGAAGCAATTAACACATTAATGAGGAAATGGAACCAGTAAGCTTGGTGAAGACAATGATTTGGTAGACCGGTTCCAACTGATGTCTCAGTTGTACGTCTGGTTGGAGCGGCTGAGTATTTAAACTCGAGGACACACATTCCCGGACACCCAGTCCTGAGCACACAGCTCGGGAAACCAAGTCCTCACCGTATTCTCCTTGAACTAAGGTCACACAGACCTCATCCAATCACTCATGGTAAGTCTTCAGGCGACTTCCAAACCTTCACAGACTCGGTCACTCGGCGATCCACAATTCCTCTTGGATGCTCTAGACCATGACGCATAACCGTTTGGAAGAAGCACAGTCTTCGAAGGTAACAAGCGATGGATCCACGCAAGATCAATCTCTTCAGTGATGCTCAATCACTTTGGATTTGTAGGTGTTTGGGTTTGGATTATCCTCACTTGATGATTTTCATTCAAAGTCCTCGGAGGATGGGATGCTCTCAATTGACAAGTGTCAGTTTCTCTCGGAGCAACCAACCAGCTAGTGGTTGTAGGGGGCGGCTATTTATAGCCTAGGGAGCAGCTCGACACGATAAGACATAAATGCCGTTCAATGATATGACCGTTAGGTGGATAAGATATTTTGGGACAGCTGGCGCGTAGCACAGCAATGGTCGGAAATTTGAGGCTCAAATTCCTCGGTATCATGTTCCTCATCGTAGGCAATCCGCATGGCGAATTCCTAACTCCTCGGTCAGAACAAATTCCTCGGCTGACTGGAAGAACTTCGTCTCATCCTTTGAAGAAATTGACTGAACTGTATGAGATTTCCAATGGCTTCACTCGAAGGGATTTGTAGGTGTAGGATTTTGAGTTGATCATCACATGGAAATTTTTCCTTAGTATTTCCTCGACCCCTTTAACGATCACGGTGTTTCCTATGACTCAAGAAAGAGAAAACAAAACAACGAAAACAAAAGTCTTCACGCTTCATGTTCCTCAAATGAATACCAAGTCTTCAAGGTCACACCAATTTCTTCACTTTCAAAGTCTTCAGAAAGTCTTCAGAATACCAAAGTCTTCAGTCGAAGAACTTCATTTTAGGGAGATATCCAAATCGTGCTTCGGCTCTATTTTCAGAATACCAAGCTATGTTTACTCATGCTTCGGCTGGCATGTCATGAGGGAGATATCCGAATCGTGTTTCATCATGACCTCAGGGATGGATAAAGAAAGTGGAGCGGATACATTGTCCGGCCCCGTTGCCGGAGGAACCAGCTGGACCTCTTCTGACGAAGATGCTAGTCCCCGCGCCTTACGAGGCGCCAAAGAAGGAGGCCTCCAAGAAGGTCAAGAAGACCCGGAGTGGCCTCTATCACCGCGAGCCTTCGGACGCAAATTCTGAAGACTCTAGTGATGCTCCTTCTTCGGAAGACGAAGAGGAAGAAGCAGAGGAGGGCAAGCCTCACTCTGAAGGTGGGAAGAAGTGTGTAGCTTCCTTGTCCCTGGAGGCTGAGTCGCCCAAGAGGGGAAAAGGTTCCCTCCCAGAGGCATCCCCCACGGCTGCCGATAGCAGCCCGGAGTGGGATCCCAGGGCCCAGCCCCTGGAGAAGTCGTAAGTGTACTAAATCTGAACATGCATACGCGTCCGGGATTGTTTTTGGGTATAGTAGTTTTAACTGTTGCTATATTTTGCACAGTCCGGCGAGGTCTCACGCCGGCCAGTCCTCATCCGAGGATTCACTGAGCTCGGACGCCTTGGCGAGCGAGACGCCTCCAGAGGCCCCTTCCCCAAAGTCCCAGCACGACACTGAGGTGCCGTCTCAACGGGGCTCGGACTAGGGGGGCATATCACTGGAGCCGGACACACGGGAGCGATGGCCCCGGAGTGTGCCGTCAGCAGGGGCGATCTTGGGTTCGGCCCACAGCCGAACAAGGTCCGGGAGACCTCTAAGGCTCCCGGATCGGGCTAGCAGCCACCTTCAATGGTGGGAGGCTTGCCTACTCCGACGGCAACCTCTGTTCGGGCAGAGCTACCAGGCGGTCTATCGACAGCGTTAAAGAACGCATCTATCGTCGATGAACATCGGACCCTTATGGGTGCGGTAGTTGAAAAGATTCAGTCCGCCGAGAGCAGGCTGGACGAGTCATGCCTTGGCCTTATAAAGGCCTTTGAGGTATGTTTCCCAAGAAACCTTTGAGGAATTGGCCTTATTTGTCGTGGGAACTTACGTTAACGACGTGTACCTTTTTGTTTGAACACAGGCGTCTACGGAGAAGACGGCCGCTCATAATGCGGAAGTGTCTGAACTGAAGCGGAGCCTGGAACGGGCCGTGGAAAAACTTGGCCGCGTGAAGAAGCAATTAGAAGAGAAACAAGGTATGATAAAACATTGTCTTGCATTGGGCACAAATAAGTAATTGTGCTTATTGAAAAGTATTTGTGCCCTAGGAGCGAGTGCCGAATATGAGGCACTGAAAAAGGCTGTGGATGATGCCAACGAGAAGGCTGCCACCGAACCGGCACTTCGTGAAAAACACGAAGCCAGGGTTGTCGCGGCTGAGCGGGAGCTCCGTGAGGCTGTGAAGAAAAGCGAGGGCTTGGAGCAGAGTCTAATAGGGAAAGAATCCGAACTCGCCCAAGCGCTCCAAGCCGCGGAAGATGCCCGGGAAGAAGCCCGAGGTGCTGTACGGGACATTCAGGAGGCCTGGAAAGTTGCGGCTGGTAAGGCCCTCTGTATTCTTAGCCATTTGTTCATGATAATGGGAATAATTCTAAGCGGCAAGCTGAATTCTTATTTTTCCAGGGGCATTTGTGGATCTTCCTCGCAGCATATCAGATGCCGCCCAATTCTACCGAACCAATGAAAAGAAGTCTACGGAGAGGGATTTCTGGTCATAGTATTCGGCACCGAACTATCCGGTGCCCTTTATCGATCAGCTGAAGCAGCTGGTCGAACTGCACCAGGCGGCCGAACTAGCCATGAAGGACTTGATTGTCCGGCTGTGGCCGGCGGAGCCAATTCCGAGCAGTTACTTCGGGCTCGTGTAGCGGATTGTGGGCGCTTGTCCTCGGCTCGATGCTATTAAGTGATCGGTCTGTATAGAGGGTGCACATATGGCATTCGCCTGTGCAAAAGTGCATTGGGGGAAGCTTGACGCGGAGAAGCTGATGACTGAGGGGCCGCTAGAGGGTAAGGAGCATCACAAGTCCGAACTGTACTATGAAGGTGTACTGAAGGGAGCCCGCCTTGCGGCAGATAAATGTACCAAAGACATTATATTTCCCCAAGGGCATACGTGCCGCTTTTGTAATATGGAATAGTGGCATTTTTATTATATATTGCCTGTTTTGTTTGAACATATGTTCTTCCTGTGCGGCTGTTTATTGTATGTGAATCCTGAGAGTTGGCTACCGTCGGCTTCTCGCCTTTACGTAGAAAGAATAGGGGGGTGTTCAGGATATATTTGAACGCTCTTTATCCCATAGTTGGGTCCTTTTGCGGAGGCGTTTCTCTTCACGTACCAGGCAATCGGACTATAAGGCTTTATTACTCTCACTTAGCCATAGGAATTCGAGTATGGTCGGC
The DNA here is from genome assembly GCA_021605145.1 of Aegilops bicornis. Lineage (NCBI taxonomy): Eukaryota > Viridiplantae > Streptophyta > Magnoliopsida > Poales > Poaceae > Aegilops > Aegilops bicornis. Next base: position 331,867,271 of record CM038672.1, on the reverse strand, counting down.
GCAACCCCTAGTGTTCGGAAGGCCGAACTAGGGGCTCTATTGGCGCCTGATCGGAAGACCGATCCATCACACTCTACATTTATAATGGCGTTGTGCGGAATAAATCTTTAAGGATTTTACAACCTCTCGAATAGCTGACCAGCTCTCGCTATATCATGACAGTCGGTTTTTGACTTTCTCTACTGAGGTGCTCGTCCGGCAGATCCGGAACACAATCACTATAGTTCTCCCTGTGCTACCTTAGCCGATATAACGGAATGTAAAGTACCAAAACAAGGGAGCTAGGCAAACCCAACCAATGACCCAAGACATGATTCAAAGCTGATGCATATAGTGCTATAAGTTCGGGGTGCCGGACGAACGAGAAGGTGGTCGGACTTTATTGCCGTATTATGAAGCCCATGGCATAATCGGGCGTAACACGACGTGTCGATGAAAAGCGACGGCTGGTAAGTGTTATTTAAGTCTATGCATTATAGTAAAATGATATGTCTGTGCATACGAGTACGCTGTATGATTATGAAAAGGGGTGTTTTTTTGGCGGAACCTGTGATGGTCGGACTGGAGGGAGTTGTCAGTGGATCAAGAGTGAATCCGAGATGCCTTAATTTAGGGGGGGGGGGAGGGCTCCTGGTCTGGCCGGGCCGATTCCACGTCACCAATCCTGTTCTGCGTTAAAGTTAGTTTGTAAGGCAAATACTCGGGGGTAGCCGAGCGTCCTCTTGTGGTTGGTCCGAAGGCTCCTGATTGGTCCCTGGTAAACCCAGCCGTTATACCGTTGGGTAGCGCGGACTCCTCAATTGGTGTCCGAATAGTTGGCTGTCATATCAAAATTTTGATAGGCATGCGCGACTCGCTACTCCGGCAGCTGTATTATTTCTGTCCTGAGGGCGGGGTTCGGCTGTGTGATTGTATTGCATGGTGTTGGCCTGAGTGATTGACCACGTGGAATCTAGTCAATGTGGTTCGTCCCGTTAGCATACGGTAAATTACCGCATGGTAGGGAGGTGCCGCAGATTTATTCTTTGGCGAAGTATTGTTTGGTGATCCGAAGACAACCCCGTTTAGAATGATGGGCCAGAAGAATTTGGCCTTTGCCCCTAGTATATTTTGAGAGATGCTTTTTGCGGTTTCACAGCTGTCACATCCTAGTTAGTCCATGCATTAGAGTGTTGCATCATGTTTACCTTTCATCGAAATTTGAAATGGGGAAGACAGAACCCCCAGAACCCCTCTGAATTGTGGGGACCCCGACTCATAAGTCGAGATCACCGAATGCAAGTGTACAGTGATCCCAGAGATCAATGCTCACTGAACTCACAGAAGCTGAATAAGAAGAGTCTTATATCCATACGTACCGTTTTACACAAGTAGGACCATTATGGTCAAGTCTTGAGTGTATCGTCGCAGCGGAAATCTTCAATAACAACTTGGACCCATGCCATCTGCCTTAACCCTACAGGCATTCTGACTGGGAAGCGTCCTTGCTCGCATGTTTGTCACCGAAGTATTCTTCATTACATCCTGTTCTTTCATGCCTGGCCAATAAAATAACCAGTGGCAAGCCAATGAGTACTTTGAATGTACTCGCAAGCAACCCAAGGGTGATAACAAAATAATTATGCAAGGCACTACTCCTAATTTGGCATTTTTGCGGAAAGCTAGTTTTTCTCATGCAAGTATGATCAACATTTATCAAGGATATGAATGCGTCTGCAACAAGTATTAGGAGGTTCTGAGACATCAACATCGAGAGAGAGTTATGAACAACTCATGCTCAAGCTCTTCGTGGCTTCCTCACGAATCACGTCAATAGATTTACCAAACCATGTTGTTTGTCAGAAACATATGGACGTAGTCTAAGCAGCACCACCCAACTGTCCTTGACCGTGGACACGGCTATTCGAATAGTTTTACACTCTGTAGAGGTTGCACACTTTACCCACAAGATCCGGGGAACTTCCGTGTCATCCACGACCCGCGGTACCTCAAGTACCCGGGGTAAGCACCCGATCACTATCTTTCCCAAGAAGATACTAACATAGAGTCCACTCGATTGGTAGTAACCCCCGTGCCCAACATTTCACAACTTAAAATTGTGGAGCCTCGATCCCATATTCATCACATACCACTGGCACGGGGTACCAACGGTGTGTCTGGTGCCCCATAAAAATGTTCTTGGCCGCCCTACCTGGCAAGACCCAGTCCCGAGAGAGAGCACCAACTCTCCCCCGTCACTAGTAATGCGGGCTCCAAGCTAGTATCGGCCTAGGTAATCAATAATGCCCTTTCCCATACAAGGATAGAGTGGTTGTGCATGTAAGGTTGGGACAGTCGACAAATCTTAAATCTAATCCGTCTCTGTAAACAACACTTTTATCGAGCCTCGGTACACTACCTCTCCACCAAGTAGTGACCTAGTTCATCATCATCTCCCAGGGGCATTAGTGGCACCCACTGGGCTTTTTGCAAGTATGTCAAACCACACTTGTTTCTTTCCATGCATAACCCTGACCCGCTTTGCATAGCAACTACTTTAGCATCCTATCTACTCCCACCGGCATAACCCTCATAAGAAGGTAGGGTCATGCACAATGCAAGTATCAATGAGGAAGTAACAGAGGCAACCAACCAACGTGGTTTACCATCTCATCATGATTCCGATGCAACAATAATAAGTGATATATGACATGCATAAAAAGGGTTTCATGGACATGGTCAAAGGGCTGCTTGCCTGGTTCATCTGAGTCTTGAAATCTTCTGGTCCTTCTCCATGTACTCCGTCTACTTCGTCAACTAACGTCGAAAATAATCACAATAAGCAACACAACAAGGCAGGAAATATAAGTGCTCCAAAAATATGCATGTGACTTGTCTAGGACCTCTCTGGTTATAGGAAAAATAACCAGTGTGGTTTCATTGGAATTGGGTCTGTGGATATCTCTGAACATTTCAATATGATGGAATCAAGGGGTTTATGGATTTGCAAGAAGTGTACAGAAACATGTTTTTGAAAAATGAGCAAAGGTACCCATTTAACAAACCATGATTTTAGAAGCATCTAGGAGTTGGTTTCACTGGATTTGGAGTTCAAATGAATATTCTATGGATTTGCAAAGTTGACAAATATGAAGAAATGGCTCATTATTTTGTGGGGTACAGAAAGTATTAAGAAAAATGTTCATAAACTAAGTTATGACCTTAGATGCATCTAGGAATTTAAATCATGGCATTTGGATCAAGTTTGAGCTCTCTGTGATTTTCTAAAGTTCATCACAGAAATAGGGAAAATAGGATTTGGAAAATATTTGTGAAGAAAAGGTCTCTGGAAAAATGTGCATGTTGCACCACCAGGTAGATCATGATTTATAGAGCCACTAGAAATTTAAATCATCAAATTTGGAGTCCATTTGAATTGTTTATGGATTTTACAAGTCTACATAAAAAGAAAAAAGAAAGGGGATTTACCTAAATGGGCTGGATCTGGCGGTAATAGCAGTGCAGGCGAGGCCTAACGGCAGGGCACCACCGGGCCGCCCAACAGCTTAGCCAAGACGCATACAAGACGGGCCACGCCGGAGGCGGCTTTACCGAATACGCCTCCACTTGCAGTGTGGCACGGAGGTGGAGCCCGCAAGCGGGGCCCGCCTGCAGTCCATCTCCAACCTCCTCAAGCGCGCGACGGGAGAAGGAGCAAGGCGGACGGGCGCCGGCGCTCTTCCCGCGACTCCGGCCGTCCCGGCGACGTTCGGCATACCGACGGACTCGGGAGGCCGAGCCGCACCCATCCATGGGCCTCACGCATGTTGGGGAGGACCGCAACAATGGTGGCCTTGACACCAGCGGACGGGGCTTTGGGGGAAGAAGGATGTTGCGCCATGGGCACCAGAGCAGGAGGAAAGGAAGGGGGAGAGCTCCGCCGGTCATCTGCAGTTCCACCGTGGCCAAAGGAGGGGCGGGAGGCCTGGTTTGCGGAGCAGTGGAGGCCGCCAGCGACCCTGGCGGCGATGGAGAGGCAAGGACAGCACGAGGGGGATAGAGAGCTTGCCCGGGAGGTTGCTGGGGGAGACATAGAGCCAAAGGAGTAGAGAGGGGGCTTGGGGGTGGCCTTAAATGGCGAGGCCGTGGCTCTCCGTGGACGTGGCCTACGGGCATCCGCGGGAATGGCCGCAGTGGCCACGGGAGGAGGCCCGGGGCTGTCTACGGTGTTCGTGGGAGTCAAGTAGGGTGCCAGGGAGAGAGAGAGAGAGAGAGAGGGAGCGGGGAGAGGCCCTGGTGCTCGCGCGTGCGAGGCCGGGCATTGGCCGAGCCGGGCGGCTCTGGGCATGCGCCGCAGGGGGTGAGAGAGAGAGGGAAAACAGGGGGCCTGCATGGTGGCGTGTTGCGGACGTCGAGGCACCTCGACTGGCGCAAGGGGGAGGCTCGAGGTGGTCGGGGGACGCGGCGTCAACGGTCGAGAACTCGCTGACGTGCTCCAGAGCGCGCAAATGGCCGGCACCCGCGGCTTTTCCTCGCGTCCTCACGCGCCCACTTGTGTCTGGAAGCTGCAGGGGGAGTAAACAAGAGGGGTGGAGGCTTTGGATGCTCTGGGACTTGCCAGGAGTGAGAGAGAGGTGAGAAAGGGAGGGAAAAGTGGCTGTCCAGAGAAGAAAAATGGGGTTCTCCCCTCCTTCATCATTGCTTCCTCGTGCAGCAAAGCATCCAGGTGCTAGAGGGGGACTAGGATGGGTTGTGGTTAAAAGAAGGGCTCAAGGAGATTAGTGGAAGAGGCTGGAATTTGCATTTTAAAATTCTGCCAGAAGGTGTTTGATGATGGTTTGGGCAAGTAGATGACTTTCACTTGCCATGAGACTCCACAGGGTGAAATGTCACATATAATTAGGGCCTTCCACCAATTTGGAGCTTATTTGGGAAAAGTTGCCAATGCAACTTTTGTAAACCCTAGAAATCAGCAGAAATGGCTTTACCAAGACTTAGTCATGCAAATCTATTCTCCTTGATGCACCACTTGGTGTAGTGTCATCATTTGGGCATTTGAACATGTCCACAAAAATTCAGATCAAAAGGACACACTTGGTAATGTAGAGTTGTTCAAATTTGGTTCTGGACAGGAAGGGTTTTGGGGCACTTTTATCAAGTTAACTTGTTCTCCAACTTGTGCCATTTGGTCTAGAGGAATGATTAGACCTGTTGAGCATGTTCACAAGGTTTGAGAACATTTGGACATGTTTGACAGTGCAAAGTTGTTCAAACTTGAAAGAGGACAGAAGTGGTTTTGAGAGGGTTTCATGGGGTTATACTATTCTCCATGACATGATACTTGCCCAGATCATTAAACATGTCATATGTGGCATGCTAGAATTTTCTTGGAATTTTTTGAGAATATTTCCTTTGTAAATATTTCAAAAGCTTGAAATATCCAGAAAGGGATTTTGAGGGATTTGACCAATATTTTGAACATTACCATGTGTTGAAACTCATATATACGGACAATATATGTCCACTGAGTTTCCCTAAAGTTTCACAAATATTTTTAAAGCATAAAAATAATTTTAACCTATTAAAGACCATTTCGGGCCTTAAAAAAAGCTTTTAAATAAAATAGTAAAATAACTTTTAAAATTATATTTTTGTGGTTTCTGGGTATCCTATATCTAATAGGAGTCACATATATTTTTGGAGAGATTTTTACTGCCCTTAATTAAGTACTTGTAGTGCAAACCTCAATTCAGGGGTTTTTGAAAAACTAAAATTTTGGAAATACTATTTGGCTAAATTATTTTTGCAACAAATTATTTTTATGTCCTATACACATGGCATGATCATTGGGAAAGGTTTTTGGATCAAGGAGAAGGAGTATAAGGGTTGGAGGATTTATTTTATTTTTAGAGCACTTGCAAACAACAGACAAAAATCCAATCAAGACAAAGTCCCAGCACTCAAAAGCTTTTTGTCAAACCACATTTTATCACGATTTATCATCTTATGTGTTGTGCCATGAAAATTGGGGTGTGACATGAATCCAACTAGGGTTTACTAAAAATATTTTCAATGAAACTGAAATGCCCTCTAAAAATGTTCATCACCTTTGCCATGGTCCTAAACCACTGTCAGAAGTGATGCACAAATTTCTATGTCACTCTAAGGTCATCTTTAGCTATTTGAATTTGGGCATTTAAACTATATAAAATATTTCAAATGCTGAAATAATCCCAAACTAAAATGTTCCATGCTGGATATATTCCAACTAAGGACCATGTGCAGTTTGGTGATTTTTGGAGTTGCCTAGGTATTTTTAGAAATGCAACAAACCTACAGAAATAATTAAAAAATAGAAACAAATGGGAAAACCTCTTACCTGGCCGAACCCAAGCCCCGGCCCACCTGGCGGCCCAGCACTGTGCTGGCCCATGCCAGCCAGCTGCTTCGTCTTTGCCACGCAGTACAGAGTAGCCAGCCGGCGAAGCGCGCTTGCCACGGGCGCCAGTAGCTTGCGCCGCTCGCTACCGACATCGCTCAGCTCCACGTCGCCACCCCGACTCCGTGGACACCTCATTCGCCCCACTGCCTCTCTTCCTCACTCTCCCACACCATGGCCGACGCACCTGCCGCCGCACCGCCGACGTAGTCGCGTCCACCGTCGTCCCCGTACCGAGCCACCGTGTCCAACCACTCCGCCGTCGTTGACTCCTTCGAGCAGCCCGAGCCACGAGCGCTCGCGAACCCAGCTTCGTCTTCCTCGAGCTCGTCTTCACCGAGCACCGCCGCAGATCACCTTCGCCGTCGCCGCCGCATCACCTCGTCACCGACCTCGCCGACTGCTTCGCCACACTCGCCGTGAGCCCAACTACCTTCCCATCCCTCTCGTTCTTGCTCTCGAGCCCCGCACCGACTGCACCGAGCTCGGCCGCACCCGCCGCCGCCACCGCACGTCGCCGCCGTGGCCACAGCCACGTTGGCTCGACTCTGGGCACACCACCGCACTCACCGCACTCCCAGGAGGCCAACGAACCTTACCCCGTGCCTTGCCGTGCCCCGTAGCCACGGGTTCATCCTCACCCGACTCCGGCGACCGCCAAGCTCGTCGCCGGTGACGTTTCCGGCCACCCCGAGCTCAACCACCACCACCAAACGCCACGGTTTGTCTCTGGCTACCCGTAGATGGTCTCCGCCGTCCATTTGGTCACCGGAATGCACAATCACACTCTCACCGCCGCGTCTGGCTTCGCCGGCGGCTAAACGTCAGCGGGTTTGACCCCGTTGACAGAGTTGACTAGTGGGGCCCCCTCGGCTAATTAACCTAGTTTAGGTTTAATTAAAATTAGTTAGCTAAATTAACTACTGACATGCGGGACCCACTGGTCAGGTTGACCTGGACGCCCCCGTTGACCCCTGACGTCACTCGACGACCTTGCTGATGCAATAATTAATTTCTGGTTTTATCTGCTTTTGAAATTCCAGAAATTGTTGCAAACTTAAAAAAATCATAGAAATTAATCTGTAACTCCAAATGCAAAGTTTTATATATGAACTTTCATCAGAAAAATTCAATCTATCCATTGGTGATGGTTTCGTGCATGACAGAACAAGTTAACCTTGCTGTTTAAACATAATAAGGTAATGCACCTTTATGGCTATGTTAAATGAGCTAACATTTGAATCTTTGATTCAAATGAGTTCATTCCTTTCTTTTCTAGCTTGCATTAGGCCAACACACATTCATATTGCCATGTCATAGCATGCATCATATTGTTGAATATTGTAATGTGTTGTTTATGTACGGTGTGTCTTTCGTGATAGGTTCTGCCTCCGAATATCCGTCTGAAGGGCAGTATCCTACAACCACTACATCAGGCAAGCAACCCATTGATCATTCCGATACAAACCCATGTTCTCGCTTCTCCTCTTGTTTACTGCATTAAGACAACGCGATTCAAACTGTTGTGTGCTGTGGTAGTTGAACCCACTTCCTTTGCATGACCTGTCATTGCCACAGTAACTAGATGAAACCGACTAGTATGTGTAGGAGTTGATTGAGCCATGTCTGTGTTTCTTACCATGCTATGCTTGCTATGCTTAGAGTTGTGTCAGGTCTGGCTCATCGGGATGATGAACTAGAGTGAAAGGTTGTGTTGGTAACGAGAGTGAAGTGTTGAACACGATTTGGTAAAGGTCTCGATGAGAGGCCATGTAGGAGTACATGGTGGGTTGTTTCATTGAAGCCGTCCCTAAGAACTGAGATCTGTGTGTGATTTAAGACTTAGCTACTACCACGCATTGGGCCCGAAACCAATGGACCCTCTCGACTTATTAACCACTCTTGTCCTCTCGTCCGGAGTTGCAAAGTAGTTTCGGTGTTTGTAGCATCTTTGGGGGCATACCGACCTTAGGGGTGGGCTGTGTTGCGGTAGGCACGTGGCACGGTGTACCGATTCGCCCGTTTGGTGTCTCGAGAACCCTGCACACATCGTTCGGGGCCGTTAGTGGAAACCTCCGCCGGACTCCCTGCGGATGGAACCTGAATAGGCGATAAACCTGGACTAGGGACTCGTGTGTTTAGTCAGGTCGTGGCTGACACCCTCGCTGGGCTTCGGCTTGAAGGTTGCCGAGTACATGTCGTGTAGCGGCGATAAGTGGTGAGATCGTGTGTGAAGAAGTACACCCCTGCAGGGTATAAAACTATTCGAATAGCCGCGTCCACGGTAAAGGACTACTTGGTGACCTATACAGTTCATAGACAAGTAAATGGACACTACTAAAAATCTCAAGATAAGTGTGATTACCGCGGATGGCCCTCTCGTGGGTTGACGAGAGAGGATCCACGATGGAGTATTGTGATGGTGATTAGTGGACTCGTAAAGCGACAAATGCTTTTCAAGTGGTGTCACGTGGGATAGCTTAGCCAAGAGTCAAAGGTGGCTTGCTGCAATAACCCCACTACCTTCTTGAGAATGTGCATGTATAATAGGATTACTGCTAGAAGACTTGCTGAGTACCTCCGTACTCATGTTTGCTTAATTAATGTTTTCAGACGACAACACTTGCCCTCCGATGGGTTTTATGTAGACCTTGACGCCGACGAGTGAACTAGCCACCGGTGGTGATCCAAGGCTTGTGAAGGGCCACTGTAGATAGAAGGGCTTAGTCAAGCTTTCTTTCTTTTTAGTGTCTGTACTCAGACTAGCTTGCTTCCGCATGTGCTTGTATGTTTGTATGACTTGAGTGTTGGGTCATGTGACCCCTATCCGTATGGATATGTTATGTATGGCTCCTCGGAGCCTCTCAAATAAAGTACTTTGAGTTGTAGAGTTTTGTTGTGATGCCATGTTGTATGTACTCATATCGGGCATATTGTGTATGATTGAAATGCTTGGTATGAGTGGGATCTCGACAATCTAGTTGTTTATCCTTGGCAGCCTCTCATATGGGGAAATGTAGTCTAGTGCTTCCTGAGCGATAGTAGTCCGCTACACTGGTTCACCGGAGTCCTGCTAGCCCAGCACTACCGCTTTGGACACTTGACTGGCGGCATGTGTTTCACTGCCGTTCCTATGTCCGTCCTTTCGGGAAATGTCACGCGGTGACATCCGGAGTCCCGCCTAGCCTGCTAGCCCGGGTTATCGAGTCCTGTTAGCCCAAAGTGCTACAGCCCGGATTCATACGTTGATGACCGACATGCTCGATGTGATTCATGTATGCCTGTCCCCATGGGTTAGCGCCGCTTTGGGTTCAAGACTAGCCATGTCGGCCCGGGTTCTCTGTGATGTGGATGCTAGCGACACTATCATATACGTTAGCCAAAAGGCGCAAACGGTCCCGGGCCATGGTAAGGCGACACCCGTGGGAATACCGTGCGTGAGGCCGCAAAGTGATATGAAGTGTTACCGGCTAGGTTAATGTGACTTGGAATCGGGGTCCTGACAGCGTTGGCATGAGAGCCGGACTGCCTGTAGGTTCGCTAAGCCAAACTGGTCAATGTCGAGTCTAGAAATGCTTTAGTTATATGTAGGGGAATTGATTGTGGGAGGGACGTAAGGCTCTTTTACTCCTTTACCTTATGCCCTATGATCTGAGTCATCCTCTTCTCATTCTACGTGGGTATAGGACTAGGCTCTCTTCTCTCTATCAGGTTCACGTGTTACTAATCTGTAGTAACTTATAGGATTGTTGGAAACCAGCCTCAGCTCAGTTTCTACTACTTTTAGTATGCTATCAGTTGAACCGGAACCTTGATATGATGTTGTTGAGTGGTTTTGCAATCTGATTTTGAATGTCTCAAATCTGTTCTTGAGCATTTACAGATGTTATGGTGTCCGATTTTCCCTAGAAATTCTAATGTCTTTGCATTGTGGCTGTGCTTTCAGATGGCCACTCGTGCTCAAAACCAAGTGGTTCGTCTGACCAGGTGCATTGATGTGCCCGGTCATACGGCTATGTTAGTCCAGGTTATGATTGAGACGGGTTACCATTGGTATTCCGAATACACCGTCGAAGAGCAATTCCGAGATTTTAATCAAAGCCAATACCTCTGCACTGTCAGGATATTTCCTTCTTATCCTGGATCGACTGAGCCTCTTCACCACTCCTATGGACTTGGGGTCACTATTGAGATGGTTGTGTAGGATGCTGCATACTCTATGATGACCATCATGCGAGTCAGGACTAGCCTGCTTCGGAACACCGACTTCCGTTATATGCCAGCTTCGCTCCCAGGGGCGCAAGGGTATCTTCGTGCCATCTATGCCGATTCCACTCAGGAGGACTCACTAACCCGCACCACGGCTGAGATGCTCGAGGATAAGGACCGAGAGAATTGGGCCTTGAGAATGGAGCTTTTCAACACCCGTGCGATCATTGGGCCACTTTGACTCGGTTTGCACCGGCCAGTAAGCTGGATGTATGGATATGAGGGATCTGTATCCTGTGAGATCTGGTCTGCCAGACATGATGGATTGGCGTGATGTGGGAGGCATCACCCCACCTCGTGGTCCCCGCAGGCCACCGTTTGTTGGTCCAAGGCCTCATCCTAGCCCCTATGGTCCACAAGCTCCTCAGGACCGTATGTTTCCGGATAATCATGTTGAGCTTCCAGGCTATGGAGGTGACTTCTATGAGGACTACTGTGGAGCTGTCTGAGTTAGTAGTAGTATCTCTAGTATTGTAATAGTTGTATTTCCACCGTCCTGCGTGACCCGTGGAATATGACTTAGTGTGTATCAATTCCGGAAGTGTAAAAAATAATGTATAGGAGTTTGGAATGCTTCCGATGAGATGTAACACCTTTCACTGTAGTTGTACTCTAGCCGGGCTTGTACTAAACTATGAATGGTGTGTATGACCGTTGGTATATATATGGCAGTTTCTATATTACCATGTCATACGGACGAACATCTCTGCATTCTGTGTTATCCATTACATTCCGCACTTCCTTGCCAAATTTTGCCATCCTTGTCTAAACCATTGTTTTGTTTCCTAGGATGGTCAACACCCGCAACAACCCTGCTTGTCACACCCTGATTTTCATGGCACAACACTTAAGATGATAAATCATGATAAATTGTGGTTTGACAAAAACTTTTGTGTGTTTTGGTGTTTGCTTGGTTTGATTTTGTCTACTGATTGCTAGTGCTAAAAAAATCAAATAAATCCTCCAACTCTTATACTCCTTCTCCTTGATCCAAAACTTCTGCCCAATGATCATGCCATGTGTGTAGGACATAAAAATAATCTGTTGTAAAAATATTTTGGCCAAAAAGTATTTTCTAAATTTAGTTTTCCAAAAACCCCTGAATTGAGATTTGCACTGCAAGTACTTAATTAAAGGTAGTAAAAATCTCTCCAAAAATATATTTGACTCCTATTAGATATAGGACACCCATAAACCCCAAAAGTATAATTTTAAAAGTTATTTTCCTATTTTATTTAAAAGCTTTTTCTTAAGGCCAGAAATGGTCTTTAATAGGGAAAAATTATTTTTATGCTTTAAAAATATTTGTGAAAATTTAGGGAAGCTCAGTGGACATATATTGTCCATATATATGAGTTTCAACACATGGTCATGTTCAAAATATTGGTCAAATCCCTCAGAAACCCTTTCTGGATATTTAAAGTTTTTGAAATATTTACAAAGGAAATATTCTCCCAAAAATTCCAAGAAAATTCTGGCATGTCACATATGACATGTTTGATGATCTTGACAAGTATCATGTCATGGAGAATAGTATAACCCCATGAAACCCTCTCAAAACCATATCTGTCCATTTTGAAGTTTGAGCAACTTTACATTGCCTAACATGTCCAAATGCTCTCAAATCTTGTGTACATGCTCAACTGGCCTAATCATTCATCTAGACCAAATGGCTCAAGTTGGAGAACAAGTTAACTTGATCAAAGAGCCCCAAAACCCTCTCTGACCAGAACCAAATTTGAACAAATTTGTACTACCAACTTTCTCTCCTTGACCCCAACTTTTGTGAGCAAGATCACATGACCAAATGAGGCCACCACACCTAGTGGTGCATCAAGGAGAAGTGATTTACTCAACTAGATCTGCACAAGTCCATTCCTGCCAGTTTCTAGGGTTTACAAAAGTTGCATTGGCAACTTAGCCCAAATTAGCTCCAAATTGGTGGAAGGCCCTAATTATATGTGACACTTCACCACCGTGGAGTCTCATGACAAGTGGAAGTCATCTACTTGCCCAAACCATCATCAAACACCTTCTGGCGGAATTTTAAAATGCAAATTCCAGCCTCTTCCACTAATCTCCTTGAGCCCTGCTTTTTACCACAACCCATCCTTGTTCCCCTCTACCACCTGCAACTTTCCCTGCCCAAGGAGCCATTATTAAGGGGGTTAGAACCCCATTTTTCTTCTCTAGGCAGCAGCATTCTCCCTCTCTCTCAGCCTCTCTCGCCCTCCTTGGCATTCCAGAGCATCCAAGGCTCTCCCCGGCTTTTGCCCATACCCCCTGCAGCTGCCAGACAAAAGTGGACAAGCGAGTGCGCGCGGAAAAGCTGTGCATGCCGGCCAAAGACGCGCTCTGGAGCCTCGAGCACGCCATCACAGCCCCGACTGCTGACACGGTGCTCCTGGCCCACCTCGAGCCTCCCCTCGCGCCCGGTCGAGGTGTCTCGACGTCCGCAACACACCACCTTCCTGGCCCCTCCTCTTTCCCTCTCTCTCACCCCACATGGCGTGTGCCCAGAGTCAGCCTGGCTCGGCCAATGCCCGGCCTCAGACGCTGAAAGCACCTGTGGCCTCGCCCGCTCCCTCTCTCTCTTCCCGGCACCCTACGCGACTCCCACGAACTCCGTAGACAGCTCCTCTCCCTCCCTCCTGGCCTCCTGAGCTGTTGCCGCGGCCACCCGTCTTGGCGTCCCACGGTGAGCTTACGGTCGGCTATTTAAGGCCACCCCGAGCCCCCTCTCGACTCCTTTGCCTCTCTCTCCCTCCCAGAGACCCTGGACCAACTCACTCCTCTCCCGTGCCCTCCATCCATCACAATGGCGGGCGCGCCCGTCGGGCTCCTCCTAAATCCAGGCTATCCCGAGCCTCTCCTCTCTCCCTAGCCACTCCAGTACCCTCATACCACCACCTCGAGGCCATCCGTCACCGCTGTTCATCCCGAACGCCACGCCGCGTGGCGAAGATGGCCGACACCGCCTCCGCGGCCACCTGTGCCATCGCTGCTGCAGCCCTCCACGGCATGCGTGTAGCACATGGATGGGTGCGGCATGGCCTCCTGAGCACGCCGGTGGGCGGAGCATCGCCGGCGATGCTCTGTAGCCCCGGCAATCGCCCGCGGGAGCCGCTCCTCCCCGTGGCCGGAGCGTGCGCGGGAGGTTGAAGGCGACGGCCTGAGCGCTAGGGCCCGCGCGTCAGCGACCCAGCGGCTGGGCCCTGCCCGTTTAAGTGGAGACGGCTTCGGCCAAGATCTATTTTCCTCGCGCGTTGGCGTACTCCGCGAACCCGCCTCCGACGTCGCCTCCTCTGCCCGTCCCGCCGAGCCCCTGGGCCGGCCCATTGCTAAATCAAGGCCATACCGGATAAGGGTAAAGCCCTTTCCCTTTCCTTTTTCTTTTTCTGTAAATTTCTAAAATCCATAAACAATTCAAATGGACTCCAAATTTGATGATTCAAATTTCTATCGACTCTATAAATCATCATCTACCTGTTAGTGCAACATGCACATTTATCCAGAGACCTTTTCTTCACAAATATTTATCAAATCCTATTCCTCCTATTCTGTGATGAACTTTAGAAAATCACAGAGAGCTCAAACTTGATCCAAATGCCATGATTCAAATTCCTAGATGCTTCTAAGGTCATAACTTAGTTTATGAACATTTTTATTAATACTTTCTGTACCCCACAAAATAATGAGCCATTTCTTCATATTTGTCAACTTTGCAAATCCATAGAATATTCATTTGAACTCCAAATCCAAAGTGAAACCAACTCCTAGATGCTTCTAAAATCATGGTTTGTTAAATGGGTACCTTTGCTCATTTTTCAAAAACATGTTTCTGTACACTTCTTGCAAATCCATAAACCCCTTGATTCCAACATATTGAAATGTTCAGAGATATCCACTGATCCAAATCCAATGAAACCACTCTGGTTATTTTTCATATAACCAGAGATGTCCTAGAAAAGTCAAATTAATATTTTTGGAGCACTTATATTTCCTGCCTTGTGGTGTTGCTTATTGTGATTGTTTCCGACGTTAGTTGACGAAGTAGACAGAGTACATGGAGAAGGACCAGAAGATTTCAAGACTCAGATGAACCAGGCAAGCAGCCCTTTGACCATGCCCATGAAACCCTTTTTATGCATGTCTTATAGCAATTATTATTGTTGCATCGGAATCATGATGAGATGGTAAACCACGTTGGTTGGTTGCCTCTGTTACTTCCTCGTTAATACTTGCATTGTGCATGACCCTACCTCCCTATGAGGGTTATGTCGGTGGGAGTAGATAGGATGCTAAAGTAGATGCTACGCAAAAAGGGACGGGTATATGCATGGTGAAGGAGTCAAAGCATTTTTTTGAAAACCCCGTCGGGTGCCACTTATGCCCGAGGGAGATGATGAGATGGGTAACCACTTGATGACCAAGTGGTGTACCGAGGCAAGTGGGTGTTGTTTTCGAATACGGATTAGATTTAAGATTTGTCGACTGTCCCAACCTTACATGCGCAACCACTCTACCCTTATATGGGAAAGGGCATTATTGATTACCTAGGCCGATACTAGCTTGGAGCCCGCATTACTAGTGACGGGGAAGAGTTGGTGCTCTCTCTCGACGGGTCGTGCTGTAGGGCGGCCATGACTGTTTTCACAGGGCACCGGATACACCGTTGTGTCCCCTCTCGGATGTTATGATCTCGAGTGAGTCTCGTATGGTGTACATCATGAGGATTCGGAACAATGAGTGAACTCCTTGTTAGTGTCGTCTAGGGAAAGGTAGTGATCGGGTGCTTACCCCGGGTACTTGAGGTACCGCGGGTCGTGGATGACACGGAAGTTCCTCGGATCTTGTGGGTAAAGTGTGCAACCTCTGCAGAGTGTAAAACTATTCGAATAGCCGTGTCCACGGTCAAGGACAGTTGGGCGATGCTGCTTAAATTACGTCCACCCGTTTACAAACCAGTGTGTGTTTGGATAAGTGGGAAGTTCTACATGGGTCAAGTCCAAGGACTTGACATGATTGAGTTGGGTTGGTGCCCACTCTATTTATGTTGATATCTGTAACCTGTCCTCAGGGTTACTTGAATTCGCCTGATGCATGTCTTGCAAGTTGTTGACCATGTCATTGCACTCAAAACTAGCTTTCTGCAAAATTTACCTATATCATGCATTGTTATATCTGGAACCAAAACATGGGTTGCTTGTGAGTACATTCAAAGTACTCATTGGCTTGCCACTTGTTATTTAATTGGCTAGGCATGGAAGAACCGGAGTTCGAAGAAGAGTTCTTTGGAGACGAACATGCGAACTAGGACGTTTCCCAGTCAGAATGCCTGTAGGGTTAAGGCAGATGGCATGGGTGCAAGTTATCGATGAAGATTTCCGCTGCGATGATATACTCAAGACTTGACCATAATGGTCCTACTTGTGTAAAACGGTATGTATGGATGTAAGACTCTTGTTATTCAGCTTCTGTGTGTTCAGTGAGCATTGATCTCTGGGATCACTGTACACGAGCATTCGGTGATCACGACTTATGAGTCGGGGTCCCCACAGAGCTGGTATCAGAGCCATCCTGACTGTAGGAAGCCTTAGTTAGCATGGTCGTTAGTTAGGGTAAAACTATTTCCAAAACTACTACTAGTTTCCAAAACTATCTATACTTCTCTTCCCTTCCCAGTTTTTCAAAAACTAAGGTATACTTCCCCCATCGATCTCTTCCCTTCAAAACTATTGCAAACGGTCGCTAGAACCCTTATGCCCCTGACCACTGGATTCCTTGTACTCCTCGTGGATAATCTAGAAGGAAGATGCCTTGCCAGACATTCACCCACATCTCCTGAACACAACATTGGCGACACCACAACAAGACGACACCAATAAGATACATCCTCGAGGAATGAGGACATGAAGACCCAGGAGATGGTGACACCCTTGACACTGCCCCAAGATGATGCAACTTTAGCCTACGATGATCAGGGCATGGGATATGCAAGATCATGATATACATCGCTAGTAGAGCAACCATGTCCTTATCATTGTTGCATCGGCAACCGCCGGTGGATGAGAACCTAGCCATTTGGTCCACCTCACTATAGTGAGCAGGAAAACGGTTCTCTTCATCCCCCGCTCTCGGTGGCGATCATCGCAACAAGATATCCGTAGATTGGACCTCTACTACGCCTTGTTAGTATCATTACATAAAGGATTGCCTACTGGTACACTCGACCCCTTAGAAGGCAAAAAGGGATGCGTCATGATTAAGAAGACAAGAGGAGACCATGTCGATGTCATTACAAGGAGCCACCTTCACCCCATCACTCCAACAGGCGAGAAGTGTTGAAGATTCTTCAGGCCAACCCGGATCGTTTCATCGACAACTACAAGAGACGTAGCAACACCCGAGGAAACTCAGAAGACTGCATGAGGCACAAGGCACGACTCATCGAGTCCGAGAACCCCTAGGGTAGGATGAGTCGTGTACCCCTATGCGCAATGAGTCCGTATGATGGTTCGAATAGAACCATGATTGTGTGTTGCTTGTTTTTATTTGCTTGTGTTTTGATATCAGTCGCCCTTTTTGCCCTAGGCAAAAAGTACGTGACTATATCACCTTACTTATCTTAATGCCTGTGTTTGGCCCTTTCGGCACTTGTTGTTTGCACCTGCACTATAGAACCCCCTTTTAGGCATCCCCCTCCTCTATGCTACTTTTCCCTCTCATCTCTCTCTCCTCAACTGAAGACCGGCAAGACAAGGTACACCAAGGATTCTACTTCGACAACCAACTAGCAATGCAGACTTCTGCTACAATCTCCACGACCAGGTGCAACCCTGTAGAATTAGGTTTAACCTTCAAGATTAGAGATCCACTCCTAGACCCTTCAAGACTTCACAAGATACCCCCGCTCGAATCCTTAACCATGTGCTTAACCCACAGAATTGCAAGAGAACCTGTTAAGCCTCAGTAACCTTGCACCGCACTAGGTTCATTATGGAACTAGTGGATGTAATGAGCAAGCACATTATCATCCTAAGATAGCACCAAAACTGATGATGCCATAGGAGAGACCAATTTGAGGATATAGGAACGGAGGATAAATGACTTGATGAGTTTATATCGTAGACCACGAGGAATTGACCGAGACTTTGGTAGATCACAGGGCTTTCATGTTGGTAGATGAACTTGGTGGGATCATGATTATAGATTAGCATAGCTTCCATTATCCCTGAGTAAATTGGATTTATAGGACAATTATGATCGCAAGCTGAAACTCCTGGAAGTGCAAGGATTTGACTTGATCAGATGATATTTATAGGAGATAGTTGATATTACGTAAATAACTTGAGGGAGACATGTAGGATTCCTCGTTGGACATGAGATTTGGATTAAATAGGTTACCCTAGTGGAGTATGGATGCAGAGTGATTTTACATGGTTTGGAGTAAATTGGATTTAGACTGATGATCTTGATCATGATACCATGTTTCTCGGTGGACCATAACTAGGAGATTGGAATAATTGTTTAATTTATTTAGGGATCTATATATGCTTGACCTTGGAGTTTACATGACCATGATAATGGAAATTGGTGGACTGACTATAGCAAGGTAGCCCTTTCAAGTATTTGGTGATTATAGGAGATTAGAAGATCATGTGGGACACCATAGACATTGGATTTGTAGGATTAATGAATTATGTAGCTAATGGGCTTTTGGAGTTGACTTATGCGAGGTGATACTTTCGGAGGAATAAGGTGATATGTTTGGAGGACTAGATAGAACAATTGGCATCTCAGGAACTGTGCTCAAGGATGGGATGATGAACATTCACTCGCACACTAGAATCCTTGAAACCCTTACGCCCTACCAAACCACAACATGGCCGTATCCTGACCTTGGGCTTTGGCTCTAGATCGATAAGACCATGGCCAATACTCACCCGTAACCATCACCAATGCCTCAAATTTCACCTTACGCATTCTATAGACTTCATGGAGTACTTAGACAAGTTGGTTGTCATCCTTATTTTTGGTAACATACTTGTCTACCCGAGGACGGAAGAAGAATCACTGAGCTGGTCAAGGAACATCTGAAGACCGTCATGTCTAAGAGGAAGAACTACACTAACCACCATCTTCAAGAAGTATACTTCCGCGTTAAATACCATGTGTATCTGCAAGCCACTCATCTCTAAGGAACCAAGCATTTCCATGACAAGGAGACCCACACCAAGATTCATCGGCCCCCTTCGAGATCACTCCAAGGTTTAACAATCCCCTCTGAGATCACTACAAGATGAATAGAAGACAGTTACCAGCTGGAATTGCCACCTGAGTTACTTGGTGTGCACAACACTTTCCATGCATCACAACCCCGGAAGTGTTTCCAACTTCTTAACTTGCCCGATCTCTACGAGGGCATTGACCACCGAGCCATCAACCCCTAGCCTAATCTAACCTACCACGAGCTACCCATTAGCAACCTGGATCAAGAAGAGCGTCATACACCGAGCCACACCATCAAGTACTTCAAGCTCAATGGAGCACTACACGGAAGCAGAAGCAACATGAGGACGTGAAGACCACCCCACTCAAAGTTTTTGTAACCCTTTCGCGCTTAGTTTGGGAATCTCGGGACGAGATTCTTGTAAAGGGGTAGGTCTGTCACACCCTGATTTTCATGGCACAACACTTAAGATGATAAATCATGATAAATTGTGGTTTGACAAAAACTTTTGTGTGTTTTGGTCTTTGCTTGATTTGATTTTGTCTAGTGATTTCTAGTGCCCAAAAAATCAAATAAATCCTCCAACTCTTATACTCCTTCTCCTTGATCCAAAACTTCTGCCCAATGATCATGCCATGTGTGTAGGACATAAAAATAATCTCTTGTAAAAATATTTTGGCCAAAAAGTATTTTCTAAATTTAGTTTTCCAAAAACCCTGAATTGAGATTTTACCTTTGCAAGTACTTAATTAAGGGCAGTAAAAATCTCTCCAAAAATATATTTGACTCCTATTAGATATAGGACACCCATAAACCCCAAAAATATAATTTTAAAAGTTATTTTCCTATTTTATTTAAAAGCTTTTTCTTAAGGCCAGAAATGGTCTTTAATAGGGAAAAATTATTTTTATGCTTTAAAAATATTTGTGAAAATTTAGGGAAACTCAGTGGACATATATTGTCCATATATATGAGTTTCAACACATGGTAATGTTCAAAATATTGGCCAAATCCCTCAGAAACCCTTTCTGGATATTTCAAAATTTTGAAATATTTACAAAGGAAATATTCTCCCAAAAATTCCAAGAAAATTCTGGCATGTCACATATGACATGTTTGATGATCTTGACAAGTATCATGTCATGGAGAATAGTATAACCCCATGAAACCCTCTCAAAACCATATCTGTCCATTTTGAAGTTTGAGCAACTTTACATTGCCTAACATGTCCAAATGCTCTCAAATCTTGTGTACATGCTCAACTCGGCCTAATCATTCATCTAGACCAAATGGCTCAAGTTGGAGAACAAGTTAACTTGATCAAAGAGCCCCAAAACCCTCTCTCGACTGTAACCAAATTTGAACAAATTTGTACTACCAACTTTCTCTCCTTGACCCCAACTTTTGTGAGCAAGATCACATGACCAAATGAGGCCACCACACCTAGTGGTGCATCAAGGAGAAGTGATTTACTCAACTAGATCTGCACAAGTCCATTCCTGCCAGCTTTCTAGGGTTTACAAAAGTTGCATTGGCAACTTAGCCCAAATAAGCTCCAAATTGGTGGAAGGCCCTAATTATATGTGACACTTCACCTCGTGGAGTCTCATGACAAGTGGAAGTCATCTACTTGCCCAAACCATCATCAAACACCTTCTGGCAGAATTTTAAAATGCAAATTCCAGCCTCTTCCACTAATCTCCTTAAGCCCTGCTTTTTACCACAACCCATCCTAGTTCCCCTCTACCACCTGCATCTTTCCCTGCCCAATGAGCCATGATTAAGGGGGTTAGAACCCCATTTTTCTTCTCTGGGCAGCAGCATTCTCCCTCTCTCTCAGGCTCTCCCCGGCTTTTGCCCATACCCCCTGCAGTTGCCAGACAAAAGTGGACACGCGAGTGCGCGCGGAAAAGCCGCGCATGCCGGCCAAAGACGCGCTCTAGAGCACGCTACCACGCTCCCGACCGTTGACACGGCGCTCCCGTCCACCTCGAGCCTCCCCCTCGCGCCAGTCGAGGTGTCTCGACGTCCGCAACACGCCACCATCCTGGCCCCCTCCTCTTTCCCTCTCTCTCACCCCCTGCAGCGCGTGCCCAGAGCCGCCCGGCTCGGCCAATGCCCGGCCTCGCACGCGCGAGCACCAGGGCCTCGCCCCGCTCCCTCTCTCTCTTCCCGGCACCCTACGCGACTCCCACCAACGCCAGAGACAGCTCCTCTCCTCCCTCCCGGCCTCCCGAGAGCTGTTGTCGCGGCCACCCGTCTGCCCAAGGCCCACGGTGAGCTAATGGTCGGCTATTTAAGGCCACCCCCGAGCCCCCTCTCGACTCCTTTGCCTCTCTCTCCCTCCCAGAGACCCCTGGACCAACTCACTCCTCTCCCCGTGCCCTCCATCCATCACAACGGCCGGAGCGCCGCCGTCGGGCTCCGCCTAAATCCAGGCTATCCCGAGCCTCTCCTCTCTTCCTAGCCACTCCAGTACCCTCATACCACCACCTCGAGGCCCTCCATCACCGTCGTTCATCCCCGGGAACGCCACGCGCTCGTGGCCGAAGATGGCCGACAGCCTCCTCCGCGGCCACCCAGGCCATCGCTGCTGCAGCCCTCCACGGCGTGCGTGTAGCACATGGATGGGTGCGGCATGGCCTCCTGGGCATGCCGGTGGGCGGAGCGTCATGGGAGGCAGCTCTGTAGCCCGGCAATCGCCCGGAGAAGCCGCTCCTCCCATGGCCGGGCGCGCGTGGGAGGTTGAAAGGCGGCGACACAGCCTTTGGGGCCAGCGTCCAGCCGACAAGCTGGGCCCGCCCGTTTAAGTGGAGGCAACCCGGCCAAGATCTATTTTCCTCATGGCGTTGGCGTACTCCATGAACCACGCCTCCGGCGTCGCCTCCTCTGCCCGTCCACGAGCCTGGGCGCCCATTGCTAAAGCTGCGCCCGGTCTTGTTGGAATAAAAGTAAAGCCCTTTCCCTTTCCTTTTTCTTTTTCTTTAAATTTCTAAAATCCATAAACAATTCAAATGGACTCCAAATTTGATGATTCAAATTTCTATCGACTCTATAAATCATCATCTACCTGTTAGTGCAACATGCACATTTATCCAGAGACCTTTTCTTCACAAATATTTATCAAATCCTATTCCTCCTATTCCTGTGATGAACTTTAGAAAATCACAGAGAGCTCAAACTTGATCCAAATGCCATGATTCAAATTCCTAGATGCTTCTAAGGTCATAACTTAGTTTATGAACATTTTTATTAATACTTTCTGTACCCCACAAAATAATGAGCCATTTCTTCATATTTGTCAACTTTGCAAATCCATAGAATATTCATTTGAACTCCAAATCCAGTGAAACCAACTCCTAGATGCTTCTAAAATCATGGTTTGTTAAATGGGTACCTTTTCTCATTTTTCAAAAACATGTTTCTGTACACTTCTTGCAAATCCATAAACCCCTTGATTCCATCATATTGAAATGTTCAGAGATATCCACTGATCCAATTCCAATGAAACCACTCTGGTTATTTTTCATATAACCAGAGATGTCCTAGAAAAGTCAAATTAATATTTTTGGAGCACTTATATTTCCTGCCTTGTTGTGTTTCTTATTGTGATTGTTTCCAACGTTAGTTGACGAAGTAGACGGAGTACATGGAGAAGGACCAGAAGATTTCAAGACTCAGATGAACCAGGCAAGCAGCCCTTTGACCATGCCCATGAAACCCTTTTTATGCATGTCTTATAGCACTTATTATTGTTGCATCGGAATCAGGATGAGATGGTAAACCACGTTGGTTGGTTGCCTCTGTTACTTCCCCGTTGATACTTGCATTTGCATGACCCTACTGTAACGCCCTCGATGCGGCTATATCTCCCACGTGTCGAGGCACGACTTAGAGGCATAACCGCATTGAAAGCAATGTCGCAAGTGAGGTAATCTTCACACAACCCATGTAATACATAAGGGAAAGAGATACATAGTTGGCTTACAAATGCCACTTCACACAATACATAAATAAACATCCATCATTCAGAGTACACTCAAGGTCCGACTACGGAACCAAAATAAAGAAGATACCCCAACTGCTACCCAGATCCCCGATCGTCCCACCTGGGCACCACTACTGATCCGCAGGACAAGACACATAGTAACGACCACGTTCCTCGTCGAACTCCCACTTGAGCTCGGTTGAGTCACCAGACCGCATCGCCGGCACTGCAACTGTTTTGGAAGTATCTGTGAGTCACGGGACTCAGCAATCTCACACCCGCGAGATCAAGACTATTTAAGCTTATAGGAAGGACAGAGTTGTAAGGTGGAGCTGCGTAGCGACTAGCATATATGGTGGCTACTTCGCAAAAGAGAGCGAGAAGAGGAGCAAAGCACGGTCGTGAAGCTAGTAGCGATCAAGGAGTGATCCTGAACTACTTACGACAGACATAACTCCAACACCGTGTTCACTTCCCGGACTCCGCCGAGAAGAGACCATCACGGTTACACACGCCGCTTGATGTGTATTTTAATTAAGGTCAACTTCGGGTTTTCTACAACCGACATTAACAAATTCCCATCTGCCTCATAAATCATGAGCACGGCTTTGAAAGATATTACCCTGCAGGGTGTCCCAACTTAGCCCATTATAAGCTCTCACGGTCAACGAAGGATATTCCTTCTACCGAAGACCCGATCAATCTCGGAATCCCGGACTACAAGACATTTCGACAAAGAATAAAACAAGACCAAGAAGCCGCCCGATTGTGCCGACAAATCCCGATAGGAGCTGCACATATCTCGTTCTCGTGGCACATCCGGATGAGACATCCTACGAGTAAAACCAAACCTCGAGTTTCCCGTGGTGGCCCATGATCTGCTCGTTTGAGCCCAGCACTCGAAGAACCTTTGGTCAAAGGCGGGTTAAAATAAAGATGACCCTCGGGCTCGCGAAACCCGGGGAAAAAGGCTTAGGTGGCAAATGGTAAAACCAATGTTGGGCCTTCTTTGGAGGAGTCTTATTCAAAGTGAACTGTCAAAGGGGTCCCATAAATCACCCAACCGTGTAAGGAACGCGAAATCAAGGAACATAACACCGGTATGACGGAAACTAGGGTGGCAAGAGTGGAACAAAACACCAGGCATAAGGCCGAGCCTTCCACCATTTACCAAGTATATAGATGTATTAATTATAGCAGATATATATTGTGATATCCCCAACAAGTAAACATGTTCCGATGAGGAACAACATCTCCATGTTCCAACAAGGAACAAACTTCAACTTCACCTGCAACTAGCAACGCCATAAGAGGGGCTGAGCAAAGCGGTAACATAGCCAATCAACGGTTTGCTAGGAAAGGATGGTTAGGGGCTGACATGGCAATATGGGTGGCATGGTATAGCAAGTGGTAGGCATCGCAGCATAGGCATAGCAAAAGAGCGAGCAACTAGCATAGCAAAGATAGAAGTGATTTCGAGGGTATGGTCATCTTGCACTGCCTTTGTTCTCGAGTTGTCGAAAGCTTGATCCTCGTAAGCGTTCTCAACAGGTTCCTCGTTCACGTACTCTTCTCCCGGCTCTACCCAAAGCAACAACACAAACAAAGGAACCACAATAAATCACGGTGCAATGCACAATCAACATGATGCAAAACATGGCATGATATGCGGGATGTGATATGCAATGCTTATGTGCGCTCCGAAAGGAAAATGATGAATCAGGCATCAACTTGGCAAACCAAGTATGCCACTGGAAAGATGAGATGATTTCGGTTGAAATCGATATAAAGATCACCGGAATCGGATGCACGGTTTGGAAATGACAAGCAAAACAAGAATGGCACAAATCTGCCATTAACAGCATGATGCCACTTAGCAAGCAACAAGCAATTAAGGTACTTCACCCAAACGTACCAACAAAGTATATGGCAGTGATCTACACAAGATGCTTGACAAAAGATGAGCACTGAGCTTCGGCTAAATCACATCATAACAGGTTCAAACAAGCATGGCAAAAGTGCACAAAATATCAGGCTCGACATGACAAAAACAGCATCAGGTTGTAATGTTCAGAGCAAGAAAACTACATGCTACAGGAACTTAAAATAGCAAAACAAGGCATGGCATGAATCTACTCAAAGCATAGAACAAAAGTCCCTTACTGACTATAAGCCAAAAAGGATCAGAAAATATAGTAACACCCATGTCAATATTAAAAGTTTCGTTAACAGATTCAGCAACATGGCATGTCAAAAACTGATAACAAGTAGGCATGTTTACAAGCTCAATGCACTCACTACAGAGCCTTATATGATAAACTAAGCATGCATACATCAAGAAGATATGGCATAGAAGACATACATGGCAAGAACAATAACATAGCATTCATGGATCAACCACAACAACCTCGGCAAAATTGAATAACATGTAAACAATCTGCCAGGAAACATTTTATAGCAAAAGTAGAGCTCGATTGACTCAAGCTATGGTACTCCATAATTGCAAACAAGGACATGGGTGGATAGAGCAAGACATGTTTAAAAAAACATCCTTACTGAAGTATCTCAAAATATGCATGGATCTCTCGGTAGCATCAAGTTAACATGGCATCAAAATATCAAGAAACAGAGCTGAAATCAGCAACATCAGGACACCTACTTTGCATGCTTGTGCTAGTCACCACATAGATCACAAAAATACATGGCATACACCCCTGGAAAGATGGCATGGCATATTACAAAACACATGTAGGACTCGACTTCATAGGGTGCACACATTAATCATAGAAAAAATAACAAAAGTTCGGGCATTTCGGGCATCAAGATGAGCTCAAATGAAAATGATGCAATGAGATGGAATGATCTACTATTCGATACGAACATTTTGATATATTATACGCGCAAAATGGAGCTACATATGCAAAGATATGCTATGATGAATATGCCACGAAATATCCATGTAATTAAAACTTAGAAGAAAATAGAGGGAAGAAGTCAACGGGGAGGCGCCGATCCGGATCCGATCGGATCGGGAGGCGGCGGCGCTGCTCCTCCCGGGTGAGCTGCTGGCTCACGGAGAGGAGGCGGGCCGGGCAGGGCAGGGCGCCGGCCGGAGGAGGTGGCGGCGGCCGGTGGCCGTGGCGTGGCGGCGGGAGGCCCGGTGGCCGGAGCGGGAGATCCGGGCGGCCGGCGAGGTGGCGCAGCCCGGCCATGCGGGAGGCGCATCATGGCGGGCGGAGGGGCGCGGAGGCGCGGAGAGGCTGGGCGCGGCCGGGCCCGGGCGCGTTCGGGCCGGGCTGCCAGGCCGGGGCAAGGCGGTGGCGGCGGGCGTGCCACGTGGCGCGCCCTGATTGGTTCGGACGGCGGCGCTGGTGGACGGACGTGTCCGGCGGCGCGAGTTTCGTCCCAAAAGTAGGTAGGGAAGGCTAGGGTTAGACCCGAGATTGGAATGGGGTTTGCTTAAATAGGCATAGAGGGAGCTAGGAGAGTCCAAATGAGGTGTAGTTTTCGCCCACACGATCGTGATCGAACGACGGAGAGCATGGAAGTGACTTAGATCGGTTATTGGGCTGTTTTGGAGGGGTGTTGGGCTGCAACTTAAAAGAGGCCTTTGCGAGAGTGCGGTTAACCGTTGGAGTACCAAACGAGCTCCAAATGACCCGAAACTTGACCGGTGGTCTACGGGTGGTATAGCAAGGCCACTAGACAAACCTCGGTCCATTCCGAGAAGGTTTAGTACCCGCACACGGAAAAAAGTAAAAGGGACCGCCGGGGGAGATAGGAGCGCCGGATTGCAAAACGGACAACGGGAAAAATGCTCGGAATCATGAGACGAACACGTATGCAAATGCGATGCACATGATGACACGATAAAAAAATGCATGACATGGACAAAAAGCAAAATGAAGAAAAACCCAACCACGGAGGGAATATCATATCACAATGCCGAAAATGGCAAGAGTTGGAGTTACAAATATGGAAAGTTACATCCGGGGTGTTACAACACTCCACCACTACAAGAGGATCTCGTCCGAGATCTAGGACTGAAAAGAACTCCGGATATTCGAACGGAGGTGATCCTCGCGCCCCGTGTAGCTTCTCGGTCGGAATGGTGTGACCACTTCACTTTCGTGAATTTGATTGACTTGTTGCGTAGTCTTGCGCCGGTTTCTTCAAGAATAGCAACGGGTGCTCATGATAAGAGAGATCTTCTTGAAGGTCAAATTTTCGAAGTTGATAGTGCGTTCAGGAGTCTTGAAGCACTTGCGAAGCTGTGACACGTGAAACACATCGTGGACGTTTGCAAAGTTGGATGGAAGCTCAAGTTGATAGGCGAGATCGCCTCTTTTCCCAATGATCTTGAAAGGACCCACGTATCTAGGGTCAAGCTTCCCTTTGATACCGGGCGGCGAGTGCCTTTCATTGGAGAGACGCGAGGTAGACATGGTCTCCGATTTCAAAAGCCACATCACGGTGCTTATCATCATAATAGCTCTTTCCGCGCGCGATTATGCGGCTTTGAGATTCTCACGAATGACTTGGCACATTTCTTCCGCTTCGCGTGATCAAGACATTTCCAAGAAGTTGGCGTTCACCTGTCTCGCACCAATTGAGAGGAGTACGGCACTTTCTCGCCATAGAGAATTTCGAATGGGGCCTTGCCCGAACTCGCTTGGAAGCTGTTGTTGTAGGAGAACTTCGGCATATGGAAGACAATCTTCCCACTTCATACCGAAGAAATGACACAAGCCCCGAGCATATCTTCAAGGATTTGATTTACTCGCTCGACTTGGCCACTTGTTTGAGGATGGAAAGCTGTGCGGAAACGAATGTTGGTGCCCATGGCCTTCAAAAGAATCCCAAAACTTGGAGGTGAAGATGCTGCCACGGTCCAAGAGATCAATTGTGGAATGCCGTGCAAGGAGACAATCCTGGAGGTGTAAAGCTCTCGCCAACCGAGCTCTTGTGATGGATTCTTTGATAGGAAGAAAATGAGCCACTTTAGTAAGCTTGTCAATGACAACGAAGATAGCATCATTTCCACGCTTGGACTTTGGAAATCCAGTCGAAGTCCATCTCGATATGATCAAACTTCCATTCCGGAATAGCTAGAGGTTGGAGGAGACCAGCTGGTCTTTGGTGTTCTGCTTTCACTCTTCCGCAGACATCACACTCATTCACGAATTGAGCAATTTCTCGCTTCATTCGAGTCCACCAATATGACTGCTTGAGATCATGGTACATCTTCGTACTTCCAGGATGAATGGATAGAAGCGAATTGTGAGCCTCGTTCATAATGACTTTTCTCAGATCACCCTTAGGAACCACAATCCGCTCCTCAAAGAAAAGAGTATCTTTGTCATCAACGTGGAAGCACTTGTACTTGGAAATGCCCTTGTCGATACCACGCTTCACCTTCTTCACCATGGTATCCGAAGTTGAGCCTCACGAATCTGATCTTCCAAAGTAGGGAGAGACTATGAGGTTGGCAAGAAAGCCTTGAGGAACAACTTGAAGATTCAGCTTATGGAAAAGCTTCACAGAGATCCGGTGAAAGGGCTTGAGGATTAGACTGCTGCGGAAGCCTTCCTGCTCAAAGCATCTGCAATGACATTGGCCTTGCCCGGAGTATATTCAATACTTGGGTTGTACTCTTGAATCATTTCACCCATCGAGTCTGCTCGAGGTTGAGGTTGGGCTGAGTGAAAATGTACTTGAGACTCTTGTGATCGGTGAAAATGTCCACTTTCCTTCCCAACAAGAGATGTCTCCACGTTATCAATGCATGGACAATCGCCGCCAACTCAAGATCGTGAGTGGGGTAGTTCTTTTCGTTGGGCTTCAATCAAGTAGAGGTATAAGCCACAACTCTCTTCTCTTGCATTAACACAGACCGAGACCTTGAAGAGAAGCATCACGTAAAACTTCAATGGCTTGGATTCATCAGAGGAGTCAAGACAGGAGCTGTGACGAGTTTCTCTTTGAGAGTATTGAAAGCAACATCACAATCAGGAGACCAGACATACTTCACATGCTTCTGGAGGAGGTTGGAAAGAGGCTTTGCAATCTTGGAGAAGTTCTCAACGAATGTTCGACAATAGCTAGCAAGACCAAGAAAATCATGGAGTCGCTTGACATTCTGAGGAGGTTCCCAATTCACAATTGCGGACACCTTCTCGGGATTAACAGCGATGCCCTTGGTGGAGATGATATGACCAAGATAAAGCACTTCATCAAGCCAAAATTCACATTTGGAGAACTTCACATAGAATTGATACTCTCTGAGCTTGTCTAGCACCAATCGCAAATGTTTGGCATGATCCTTCTTATTCTTGGAGAAGACCAAAATATCATCAAGATAGACCAAGACAAATTCATTGGTGTAGGGGTTGAAAATGAAGTTCATCATCCGAGAGAATGTTGGAGGAGCATTGACGAGGCCGAAAGACATGACAGTATATTCATAAGAACCAAAGCTTGTTCTGAATGCTGTCTTGGGAATATCTTGCTCGCGAATGCGAATCTGATGATAACCCATACGAAGGTCAAGCTTGGAGAACACTTTAGCACCTTTGAGTTGCTCGAAAAGCTCATTGATGTTGGGAAGTGGATACTTGTTCTTGATTGTCTTCTTATTCAATGGACGGTAATCGATGCAAAGTCGGTCCGTGACATCCTTCTTCTGGACAAAAAGAACGCCACAACCCCAAGGAGATGAACTCGGTCTGATCAAACCCAGACGCTCTTGTTCATCGAGTTGCTTCTTCAATTCCTTCAGCTCATTAGGTCCAAGCTTGTATGGACGCTTGCAAACGGGTTCAGTGCCAGGCTCCAGATCAATAACGAACTCAACTGACCGATGAGGAGGCATACCCGGAAGCTCTTCTGGAAAGATATCTTGGTACTCACAAACGACTGGAATCTGAGAGATAACATCCAACTCGCCCTTCTCATTGAGAGAAAACAACCGAATGGTTTCATCACGAGCGGCATAGATGATCACATCATTAGAAGAGTGAGTCAATTGAATTTCCCTGGCAGCACAATCAAGCTGAGCTTTGTGCTGAGAAAGCCAGTCCATCCCGAGAATAAGATCAATATCCGAGTCACCAAGAACAATTGGTTTAGCCAGAAATCTATAATCGCCCATCTTGATAGTGACATCGGGAGCAAACAAACAAGAAGTCATAAACTTTCCGGGAGAAACAACTTGCATAACTTTGGACAAAATCTCTGTGTCAACATTGTGCTTCGATGCAAAATGATATGACATGAAAGAATGTGATGCACCAAAGATCAAATAAGACTTTTGCAGGAATATCATTAACTGGAAGATTACCCATTATCACATCGTAAGATTCCTCCGCTTGAGCTGCATTCATCATATTCACCTTTGCAGACTTGGGATTATGCTTGACCACCTTTGCATTCTGGAAGATTTCACAGGAGGAGGAGGCGGAAGGCGCCTTTGGTTGAAGCATTTGTTCGCATAGTGACCTTTCTCACGACATTTGTTGCAAGTCACCTCGGAGAGCGGACGGTGGTAAGGAGCACTTGACCTTGGAGCTTGAGAATTAGACTTGTTACGATAGCTTGGGTTGGGTGGGTGGGAAGATCCACGGCCACCGAGTTCTTCTCGCCGATAAGGCCGACGGAACGGAGGAGGAGGAAGGTAAAACTTCACTGCTTAGCTGCCACTTGAGAGGAAGAAGAAGACTGAACTGCATCCCTGATTCTCTTCTTAGAAGCCTCACATTTGAGCTGGGCAGCTTCTTGCTTCAAAGGCCATGTTGTAGAAATCATCATACTTATCTGGCTCAAAAAGCACAAGAGCTAATTGCAAATCTTCTCTCAGACAACCTCTGAATTGATAGATCATACTCTTTTCATCAGGAACGTCTTGCTTAGCAAAACGAGCGAGCTTCTAGAACTCGATATTGTATTGATAGACAGACATGTTGCCCTGCTTGAGATTGCGGAACTCCTCACGCTTGCTCTCAACAACACTTTTCGGAATGTGATGAGCTCTTAAATTACGGCGGAACTCATCCCACGTAATGACACGACCTCCTCTGGAATCTTTGTATTGCTGGTACCACTCAGCAGCTTGATCCTTGAGTTGAAACGATGCAAACTTGACAAAGTCCTCAGGTCTGACATTGCTACAATCAAAATGCTTGCAGATGTCCACAAGCCAATCGTCAGCCGTCTGTGGCCTCGGCTACGTAAACCGAAAGACTTCGCTGATTAGCGAGGAACCGACCGAGAGTAGCAAAGTGCGGCTGATTGTTGCCTTGACCCTGATTTCCTTGACCGCCTTGCCCTTGAGTACGTTCTTGTAAGAGCTGCAAAATCATCTCGAGCATTGGCATTGGTGGCTGCCATGATAGCTTGCCGTGCCTCCGGAGGCGGAGGTGGAGGTGGAGGTGGAGGGTTCGATCGATCCCCATCATTGCGATCCGGATTCGCACGTTGGCGGAGCCATCCTGGAGAGGGTGACATCCGTTAGTCCTTTGATAGACAAATAGTCAAGTAGAATCAACGGATATAAATTGCAACATATAGTATTCACAATAAACATTCGAACAAGAATGAACGAATGAATTCCAAAAGTTAATCATCACACGTCCATTAAGGTGAGAAGCCACTTAGATAAAGATATGGAAACAACATCTGTCTTAGAAACAAATCGAATATCACAACCGAAAACAAAAGATTGGCTTCTAGAATGACCCGAACAAACACATGATAGAGATTTCGCCCAAAGTGTTCGTGGTGGGGCCCACACGGCACGACGTATAGCGGTCGTCACGAATGACAAACAAGACGTCCCCGAATCAGCATAGCCAAGGATTCTTTAAGACGCCTCATGACCATCAGAATCGACCGTGAATGGGCGGACCACTAAACTTTGAACCCCAATCTCAAATCATACATCCGTCGGAAAGAAATCCTCGTAAGCTACTAGAATTCCCACCTATAAACTCCCAAACTTTACGGTTATGCAATCTGGTGTTGGGGATACAGGGACACAAAATATATCACCCAAACTAACAATACCTAGATCCACTGTATCCATCCGTCAACACATAACCAAGAAATCCTCGAAAATCGTGTACCTCGACCTTCAAAAACATCCGTTATACAAGTCATGGCAATACTCCCTTTTCGCCTCGATCGGCTATCGGGTTATCTCACGAACAACTGCACAAAAGAGATTTCGATGTCGGCAAAACTCGTGTATTCCGTAATCGCAACGATAAAATTGTGACGACAACACCTCGGAGCTCAACTCCCCGACACCGCCACAACCCCTAAATGTCGAGGCACCAAGAACAATGTTCTCGTCACAAAACCATCGGAACGATTCCAAGATACCCACGATCCTAAAAAATTTTTTAGTGAAAATTGAGGAGAGAAGAGTCAAAACTACGCCAGGATACCTCACCAGAGCGAAGGGACTGGAAGTAAAAGAATCCTACTCTCCGATATATATAATCCTAAGACTCAAAACATTTTTCCATTCTAGACTCAACAACGCCAAAGAAACAATCAAGTAGGGGCTCCTAAGTCGTGGAAGGCTCGATTACCAACTTGTAACGCCTCGATGCGGCTATATCTCCCACGTGTTGAGGCACGACTTAGAGGCATAACCGCATTGAAAGCAATGTCGCAAGTGAGGTAATCTTCACACAACCCATGTAATACATAAGGGAAAGAGATATATAGTTGGCTTACAATGCCACTTCACACAATACATAAATAAACATCCATCATTCGTAGTACACTCAAGGTCCCACTACGAACCAAAATAAAGAAGATACCCCAAATGCTACAGATCCCCGATCGTCCCCAACTGGGCACCACTACTGATCATCTGGAAAAGACACATAGTAACGACCACGCCTCGTCGAACTCCCACTTGAGCTCGGTTGAGTCACCCGCACCGCATCGTCGGCACTGCAACTGTTTTGAAGTATCTCGTGAGTCACGGGACTCAAAGAATCTCACACCCGCGAGATCAAGACTATTTAAGCTTATAGGAAGGACAGAGTTGTAAGGTGGAGCTGCAGCAGTTTACTAGCATATATGGTGGCTACTTCGCAAAGAGAGCGAGAAGAGGAGCAAAGCACGGTCGTGAAGCTAGTAGCGATCAAGGAGTGATCCTGAACTACTTACGACGACATAACTCCAACATCGTGTTCACTTCCCGGACTCCACCGAGAAGAGACCATCACGGTTACACACGCTTGATGTGTATTTTTAATTAAGGTCAACTTCGGGTTTTCTACAACCGACATTAACAAATTCCCATCTGCCTCATAAATCATGAGCACGGCTTTGAAAGATATTACCCTGCAGGGTGTCCCAACTTAGCCCATTATAAGCTCTCACGGTCAACGAAGGATATTCCTTCTACCGGGAAGACCCGATCAATCTCGAATCCCGGACTACAAGACATTTCGACAAAGAATAAAACAAGACCAGCAAAAGCCGCCTGACAGCCGACAAATCCCGATAGGAGCTGCACATATCTCGCTCTCGTGGCACATCCGGATGAGACATCCTACGAGTAAAACCAAACCTCGAAGTTTCCCCTGCAGTGGCCCCTTGATCTCTGCTTTCGTTTGGCCAAGACTCGAAGGAGCACCGTCCGGGGTTAAAATAAAGATGACCCTCGGGCTCGCTAAAACCCGGGGAAAAAGGCTTAGGTGGCAAATGGTAAAACCAATGTTGGGCCTTCTGCTGGAGGAGTCTTATTCAAAGCGAACTGTCAAGGGGTCCCATAAATCACCCAACCGTGTAAGGAACGAAATCAAGGAACATAACACCGGTATGACGGAAACTAGGGTGGCAAGAGTGGAACAAAACACCAGGCATAAGGCCGAGCCTTCCACCCTTTACCAAGTATATAGATGTATTAACTATAGCAGATATATATTGTGATATCCCCAACAAGTAAACATGTTCCGATAAGGAACAACATCTCCATGTTCCAACAAGGAACAAACTTCAACTTCACCTGCAACTAGCAACACTATAAGAGGGGCTGAGCAAAGCGGTAACATAGCCAATCAACGGTTTGCTAGGAAAGGATGGTTAGGGCTGACATGGCAATATGGGTGGCATGGTATAGCAAGTGGTAGGCATCGCAGCATAGGCATAGCAAAAGAGCGAGCAACTAGCATAGCAAAGATAGAAGTGATTTCGAGGGTATGGTCATCTTGCTCAGACTGTTCTCGTGAGTTGTCGAAAGCTTGATCCTCGTAGGCGTTCTCAACAGGTTCCTCGCTCACGCATTTCGCCTCCGGCTCTACCCAAAGCAACAACACAAACAAAGGAACCACAATAAATCACGGTGCAATGCACAATCAACATGATGCAAAACATGGCATGATATGCGGATGTGATATGCAATGCGACAAAAGGCGCTCCGAACGGAAAATGATGAACCAGGCATCAACTTGGAAAACCAAGTATTCCACTGAAAGATGAGATGATTTCGGTTGAAATCGATATAAAGATCACCGGAATCGGATGCACGGTTTGGAAATGACAAGCAAAACAAGAATGGCACAAATCTGCCATTAACAGCATGATGCCACTTAGCAAGCAACAAGAAATTAAGGTACTGCACCCAAACGTACCAATAAAGTATATGGAAGTGATCTACACAAGATGCTTGACAAAAGATGAGCACTGAGCTTCGGCTAAATCACATCATAACAGGTTCAAACAAGCATGGAAAAAGTGAACAAAATATCAGGCTGGACATGACAAAAACAGCATCAGGTTGCAATGTTCAGAGCAAGAAAACTACATGCTATAAGAACGTAAAATAGCAAAACAAGGCATGTCATGAATCTACTCAAAGCATAGAACAAAAGTCCCTTACGGACCATAAGCCAAAAAGGATCATAAAATATAGTAACACCCATGTCAATATTGAAAGTTCCGTTGACAGATTCAGCAACATGGCATGTCAAAAACTGATAACAAGTAGGCATGTTTACAAGCTCAATGCAGTCACTACAGAGCCTTATATGATAAACTAAGCATGCATACATCAAGAAGACATGGCATAGAAGACATACATGGCAAGAACAATAACATAGCATACATGGATCAACCACAACAACCTCGGCAAAATTGAATAACATGTAAACAATCTGCCAGGAAACATTTTATAGCAAAAGTAGAGCTTTATTGACTCAAGCTATGGTACTCCATAATTGCAAACAAGGACATGGATGGATATAGCAAGACATGTTTAATAAAACATCCTTACTGAAGTATCTCAAAATAAGCATGTATCTCTCGGTAGCATCAAGTTAACATGGCATCAAAATATCAGCAAAACAGAGCTGATATCAGCAACATCAGGACACGTACTTTGCATGCTTGTGCTAGTCACCACATAGATCAAAAATATACAAGGCATACACCCCTGGAAAGATGGCATGGCATATTACAAAACACATGTAGGACTCAACTTCATAGGGTGCACACATTAATCATAGCAA
Source organism: Aegilops bicornis (assembly GCA_021605145.1). Lineage (NCBI taxonomy): Eukaryota > Viridiplantae > Streptophyta > Magnoliopsida > Poales > Poaceae > Aegilops > Aegilops bicornis. Next base: position 331,831,839 of record CM038672.1, on the reverse strand, counting down.
AAATAACAAAAGTGCAAGTTCTGTTAAGAAACAGAAACTAACATCACATAGCCCTCTTCTAACAGCATTTCTGGCATCAAGATGAGCTCAAATGAAAATGATGCAATGAGATGGAATGATCTACTCTTCGAGGCGAACATTTTGATATATTATACGCGCAAAATGGAGCTACATATGCAAAGATATGCTATGATGAATATGCCACGAAATATCCACAGAATTAAAAACTTAGAAGAAAATAGAGGGGGGAAGAAGTCAACGGGGAGGCGCCGATCCGGATCCGATCGGATCGGGGAGGCGGCGGCGCGGCTCCTCCGGTGGCCGGAGCTGCCGGCTGCCGGAGAGGAGGCGGGCCGGGCAGGGCAGGGCGCCACGAGGGAGGTGGCGGCGGCTGGCCGGCGCTGGGCGGCGGGAGGCCCGGTGGGAGCGGGAGATCCGGCGGCGGCGAGGTGGCGCAGCCTGCTGCGGCGGCGGAGGCGCATCATGGGCGGGCGGAGGCGCGGAGGCGCGGAGAGGCGCTGGGCGCTGGTCGGGCCCGCTGCCGGGCGGGCGGGCCGTGGGCCGGCGGCTGCAGCCGGGCGGCGGCGGTGGCGGCGTGCCCACGTGGCGCGCCTGATTGGTTCGGACGGCGGGCGGCGCTGGTGGGACGGACGTGTCCGGGCGCGGGAGTTTCGTCCGGCACGAGGTAGGGAAGGCTAGGGTTAGACCCGAGATTGGAATGGGGTTTGCTTAAATAGGCATAGAGGGAGCTAGGAGAGTCCAAATGAGGTGTAGTTTTCGCCCACACAATCGTGATCGAACGACGGAGAGCATGGAAGTGACTTAGATGGGTTATTGGGCTGTTTTGGAGGGGTGTTGGGCTGCAACTTAAAAGAGGCCTTTGCGAGAGTGCGGTTAACCATTGGAGTACCAAACGAGCTCCAAATGACCCGAAACTTGACCGGTGGTCTACGGGTGGTATACCAAGGCCACTAGACAAACCTCGGTCCATTCCGAGAAGGTTTAGTACCCGCACACGGAAAAACGTAAAAGGGACCGCCGGGGGAGATGGGAGCGCCGGATTGCAAAACGGACAACGGGGAAAATGCTCGGAATCATGAGACGAACACGTATGCAAATGCGATGCACATGATGACACGATAAAAAAAATGCATGACATGGACAAAAAGCAAAATGAAGGAAAACCCAACCACGGAGGGAATATCATATCACAATGCCGAAAACGGCAAGAGTTGGAGTTACAAATATGGAAAGTTACATCCGGGGTGTTACACCTACCTCCCTATGAGGGTTATGCCGGTGGGAGTAGATAGGATGCTAAAGTAGATGCTACGCAAAAAGGGACGGGTATATGCATGGTGAAGGAGTCAAAGCATTTTTGTGAAAACCCCGTCGGGTGCCACTTATGCCCGAGGGAGATGATGAGATGGGTAACCACTTGATGACGAAGTGGTGTACCGAGGCAAGTGGGTGTTGTTTTTGAAAACGGATTAGATTTAAGATTTGTCGACTGTCCCAACCTTACATGCGGGTGCTTACCCCGGGTACTTGAGGTACCGCGGGTCGTGGATGACACGGAAGTTCCCCGGATCTTGTGGGTAAAGTGTGCAACCTCTGCAGAGTGTAAAACTATTAGAATAGCCGTGTCCATGGTCAAGGACAGTTGGGCGGTGCTGCTTAAACTACGTCCACCCGTTTACAAACCAGTGTGTGTGTTGGATAAGTGGGAAGTTCTACATGGGTCAAGTCCAAGGACTTGACATGATTGAGTTGGGTTGGTGCCCACTCTATTTATGTTGATATCTGTAACCTGTCCTCAGGGTTACTTGAATTCGCCCGATGCATGTCTTGCAAGTTGTTGAACATGTCATTGCACTCAAAACTAGCTTTCTGCAAAATTTACCTATATCATGCATTGTTATATCTGGAACCAAAACATGGGTTGCTTGCGAGTACATTCAAAGTACTCATTGGCTTGCCACTGGTTATTTAATTGGCCATGCATGGAAGAATCGGAGTTTGAAGAAGAGTTCTTTGGAGACAAACATGCGAACTAGGATGTTTCCCAGTCAGAATGCCTGTAGGGTTAAGGCAGATGGCATGGGTCCAAGTTATCGACGAAGATTTCCGCTGCGATGATATACTCAAGACTTGACCATAGTGGTCCTACTTGTGTAAAACGGTATGTATGGATGTAAGACTCTTGTTATTCATCTTCTCGTGTTCAGTGAGCATTGATCTCGGGATCATCAGACACGCAGCATTCGTGATCACGACTTATGAGTCGGGGTCCCCACACTGCTGCTCCGGAGCAGGGAGAAGCCAGCGCAACTAGGAATGTAAATCTGCCTCAACTGCCTTCTCTGTCCGAAGTTATGATGGAGGCAGAACGCAACAAGCGTGAGACCAATCTCTTGCTGGAGCGGATTGAGCAGAATACCGCACGCCAGCCAAGGAATGACCTGGTGTCACTCAATGACTTTGTCTAGCTGTATCCACCGAAGTTTAAACATTCCGTTGAGCCTCTCGATGCGGATGACTGGCTTCGCAGCTTCACGCACAAGTTACGCTCTGCCAACGTGGCTGAAGCTATAAGGTTACCTTTGCTACCTATCACCTCGAAGGCCCTGCTAGCCTTTGGTGGGAGAATTTCGAGGCTATGCGCCCGGTTGGCCAAACCACTACCTGGGCTGAGTTCAGTGCGGCTTTCCGTGAGAATCACATTCCGGAAGGTCTCATGGATCGCAAGCGGGAAGAGTTCTGCAACTTCACCCAGGGTAGGCTGACTGTGGATGTATACGGTCGCGAGTTTGGAAATCTAGCACGTTATGCTCCTGAAGAGGTATCTACCGACGCCAAGAAGCAGGCAAGGTTCCGCAAGGGACTTAACCCCGAGCTTCGCCGTGATATTTGTCTGCACGAGTGCACCTCCTTCCAGAAGTTAGTCAACAAGGCTATCGGTCTGAAACTAGACAGTCGACTTTGAAGCTTCACGCAGCACTCCGTGACTTTGGTTCTTCATCCGACTGGATCTCGAGCGCCGGGTCTGGATCCCAAGCACCGCTCTGCCACCCAGATTCACTCCGAGGCCATCCTTTGAGGCTCCTCGCCCCAACCAGCAGTTTGCACCGCCCAAGGCCTATGGTGGCCCTGCTGCTAATGCTGCTCCACATCCCAATGTGATAACTTGTTTCAAGTGTGGAGAGACAGGTCATTACATCCGTGAGTGTCCCCAGAACAACCCCAGTCAGATCGGAAAGTCTGTTGGCCGTGGTAAGCCAACAGGAAAGGTGCTCTACGCCAAACCAGCTGCCACTGCTCGTGGCCACGTCAACCACGTTTCAGCTGAGGAAACCCATGAGGATCCCTACGTCGTTCTCGGTACGCTCCTTGTTAATCGCCATCCGGCAACTGTTCTCTTTGATACTGGAGAATCTCATTCATTTATTTCTGAGAGCTATGCTCGATTGCACAACACCACATTTTGTGACATGCACACCTCCATGGTAATTCAAACTCCTGGATCTAAGTGGAAAACCTCTAGAATCAGCCATGGAAATAATATCTTTGTTGATAGACTAGTCTTCCTTGCATCACTAATAGCTCTCAAGTCCTCGGACATAAACATCATCTTGGGTACGGACTGGATGTTAGCCCATCATGCTAAGATTGACTGCTCTGCTAGAACTGTTCAACTCACCCATCCTTCGGGCAAGACAGTCAATGTTTTGACCGGAGTGGCTAAGCGTCAGTTCTACTCCTTAAATGCCAACCCCCTTCCAGACCTTGAAGATATTCCGGTAGTCCGTGATTTTCCGGATGTCTTTCCAGAGGAACTGCCAGGTGTTCCACCAGCGAGGATGTCGAGTTCGTGATAGACCTTGTTCCGAAACCGCTCCAATCTCTAGAAGACCTTATAAGATGGCACCCCTAGAACTAGCCGAGCTTAAGAAACAACTTCGATGAGTCCTTGCAAAAGGGTTTCATCCGTCCTAGTTCTTCTCCATGGGCTTGCCCGTCCTCTTCGTCAAGAAGAAGGATGGAACGGATCGGATGGTTGTAGATTACCGACTTTGCCAATTTGGTCACTATCAAGAACAAGTATCCGCTCCCCAGGATCAACGATCTGTATGATCAGCTCGCTGGATCCTTAGTCTTTTCCAAGATGGATTTGAGGTTGGGCTACCATCAAATCAAAATCAAGAACGGGGACATTCCCAAGACGGCCTTTGTTACTCGTTATGGTCAATACGAGTACACCGTCATGTCCTTCGGGTTAACCAATGCTCCAGCCACCTTCTCTCGGTTAATGAACTCGATCTTCATGGAGTATTTGGATAAATTCGTCGTGGTTTACCTTGATGATATACTCATCTACTCCAAGAATGAGGAAGAACATGCCGAACATCTAAGGCTAGTATTGATGAAACTTCGAGAGCATCGCCTTTATGCCAAATTCTCTAAGTGTGAGTTTTGGTTGCCAGAAGTAACCTATCTAGGCCATGTAATCTCTGTTAAGGGCATTGCTTTGTCAATCCCGGCGAGTTCAAGCCGCCCTTGATCGACTCCACCTGAATCGGTCAAGCAAGTTCGGAGTTTCCTCGGTTTAGCGAGCTATTATTGCCGCTTCATCGAGAATTTCTCCAAGGTTGCTAAGCCTCTAACCGAACTCCTCAAGAAAGATAAAAAGTTCGAGTGGACCCCACAATGCGAGTTCAGCTTTCAGGAACTGAAAAGACGCCTGACATCTGCACCCGTACTTGTACCACTAGATTTTTCTAAGGACTTTGTTATCTATTGCGATGCCTCGCGACAAGGACTAGGTTGCATACTCATGCAAGATCGTCATGTGATTGCCTACGCTTCTCGACAGTTGCGTCCACATGAGGATAACTATCCCACACGATCTAGAGCTTGCAGCAGTGGTCCATGCACTCAAAACATGGCGACATTACCTTCTTGGTAATCGCTAGAAATTTACACCGATCACCAAAGTCTGAAATACATCTTCACCCAACCGGATTTGAATCTCGTGCAAAGACGTTGGGTCGAAGTTGATTACAGATTACGACTTAGGAATATCTTACACCCCAGGCAAAGCCAGTGTCATGGCTGATGCACTAAGTCTTAAATCTTATTGTAACAATCTGATGTTACAACAAAGTCAACCATTTCTCCATGAGGAATTTCGCAAGCTTAACCTTCACATTGTTCCTCGAGGATTCCTTTCCACCCTAGTGGCGAAACCTACCCTTACGGATCAGATCATCAAGGCACAGAAGGTAGATCCGGGAATCTCTCGTATCAAGAGAAACATCAAGAAAGGACTCGCAGATTGTTTCTCCATTGATGAACAAGGTGCCGTGTACTTTGGAGACCGTCTAGTGGTTCCCAAGGTACGCAACCTGAGGCGATTGATCCTTAAGGAAGCTCATGAATCTCCTCTCACCATTCATCCCGGTAGTACTAAAATGTATCAATACCTACGCCAGAGGTTTTTGTGGACTAGGATGAAGAGAGAAATCGCTCAATACATTGCTAATTGCAACGTCTGTCGTCGAGTTAAAGCAGAGCATCAACGGCCTGCTGGCACCCTTCAACCTTTGGCAATTCCTGAATGGAAATGGGATAAAATCGGTATGGATTTCATTACCGGGTTTCCTGTGACCAAGAGAGGGAATAATGCTATCTTCGTTGTTGTCGATCGCCTTTCCAAAGTAGCCCACTTCCTACCCGTTCGTGAGAGTATAACCGCTAGCCAGCTAGCTGATTTGTACATCTCTCTAATAGTGTCTCTTCATGGTGTTCCATTGGAGATTAACTCAGACCGTGGAAGTCCCTTCACCTCTCGATTTTGGGAAAGTTTCCAAAATGCTATGGGAACTCGTCTCTCCTTTAGCACCGCCTTCCATCCTCAATCAAGTGGTCAAGTAGAACGAGTCAATCAAACCCTGGAGGATATGCTCCGAGCTTCTGTCATCTCTTTCAGCATTAATTGGGAGAAATGCCTTCCATTCGCCGAGTTCGCTTATAACAATAGTTATCAAGCTAGCTTGGGCAAAGCTCCTTTCGAAGTTCTCTATGGACAGAAATGTTGAACGCCTCTTAACTGGTCAGAATCCGGGGAAAGACAGCTCTTTGGCCCGGATATGATCCAGGAAGCAGAAGAGCAAGTTCGCGTTATTCGTGAGAAATTGAAAACAGCCCAATCTCATCAAAAGAGCCAATACGACCGCAAGCATAAGCCTATGGCTTATGAAGTTGGCGAGAAGGCTTACCTTCGGGTTACACCTTTAAAAGGAACCCATCGATTCGGTATCAAAGGCAAGTTGGCTCCTCGTTACATTGGACCCTTTCGCATTCTTGCCAAACAAGGAGAAGTTGCCTACCAATTGTAACTACCTCTGCATCTTTCCAGAGTCCATGATGTCTTCCACGTTTCTCAACTCAGGCGTTGCTTCTCGGATCCTATCCGTGGGGTGGACCACGAAATGCTTGATCTCCAAGATAATCTCACCTATCGAGAATATCCCGTTCGTATCCTTGATCAAGCCGAGCGTACCACTCGACGCCAGAATATCAAGTTCCTCAAGGTTCAATGGTCAAACCACTCCGAGCAAGAAGCAACTTGGGAAAGGGAGGATCGTCTTCAACTTGAGTACCCCACCTTCTTCTCGACGGATCCTAAATCTCGGGACGAGATTCTTTTGAGTGGGGGTGAGTTGTCACATCCTATTTAGTCCATGCATTAGAGTGTTGCATCATGTTTACCTTTCATCAGAAATTTGAAATGGGGAAGACAGAACCCCCAGAACCCCTCTGAATCCAACTAGGGTTTACTAAAAATATTTTCAATGAACCTGAAATGCCCTCTAAAAATGTTCATCACCTTTGCCATGGTCCTAAACCACTGTCAGAAGTGCTGCACAAATTTCTAGTTCACTCTAAGGTCACTGGATTAAATCTTTAGCTATTTGAATTTGGGCATTTAAACTATATAAAATATTTCAAATGCTCAAATAATCCCAAACTAAAATGTTCCATGCTGGATATATTCCAACTAGGGACCATGTGCAGTTTGGTGATTTTGGAGTTGCCTAGGTATTTTTAGAAATGCAACAAACCTACAGAAATAATTAAAAAATAGAAACAAATGGGAAAACCTCTTACCTGGCCGAACCCAAGCCCCGGCCCACCTGGCGGCCCAGCACTGTGCTGGCCCATGACAGCCAGCTGCTTCTTCATCGCCACGCAGGCACAGAGCTAACGCTGGTGAGTGCGAGCTCGCCCCAGCGCCACCAGCTTGCCGCTTTGCCCGCCTGGACGCTGGTCAGGCTCCACGTCGCCACCCCGACACCGTGGACACATCATTCGCCCCCTGCCTCTCTCCCTCGCTCTCCCGCACCATGGCTGACGCACCTGCCGCCCGACCGCCGACGGCGTAGTCGCTGGCCCACCGTCAGTCCCGCATCGATCCACCGTGTCCAACCACTCCGCCATCGTCGACTCCGTCGAGCAGCCCGAGCCCCGAGTGCTCGCGAGCCCTGCTTCATCTTCCTCGAGCTCGTCTTCACCGAGCACCGCCGCAGATCCCCTTCGCCGTTGCCTCCACATCACCTCGTCCCCGACCTCGCCGACTGCTTCGCCGCACTCGCCGTGAGCCCAGCTACCTTCCCATCCCTCTCGTTCCCGCTCTCGAGCCCCGCACCAACTGCATCGAGCTCGGCCGCACCCGCCGCCGCCACTGCACGTCGCCGTCGTGGCCACAGCCACGTTGGCTCGACTCCGAGCACACCACCGCACTCACCGCACTCCCAGGAGGCCAACGCACCTCACCCCGTGCCTTGCCGTGCCCCGTAGCCACGGGTTCATCCTCACCGACTCGGCGATCGCCAAGCTCGTCATGGCGACGATTCCGCCACCGAGCTCAACCACCACCACCAAACGCCGCGGTTTGTCTCCGGCTACCCGTAGATGGTCTTCGCCACCATTTGGTCACCGGAATGCACAATCACACTCGCCAGCGTTCGGTTTTCGGGCGGCTAAACGTCGGCGGGTTTGACCTCGTTGATGTGGTTGACTAGTGGGGGCCCTCTGCTAATTAACCTAGTTTAGGTTTAATTAAAATTAGTTAGCTAAATAAACTACTGACATGCGGGACCCACTAGTCAGGTTGACCTAGACGCCCCCGTTGACCCCTGACGTCACTCTGACGCACTGCTGATGCAATAAATAATTTCTGGTTTTATCTGTTTTCAGGAAATTCCAGAAATTGTTGCAAACTTCCAAAAATCATAGAAATTATTCTATAACTCCAAATGCAAAGTTTTATATATGAATTTTGATCAGAAAAATTCAAACTATCCATTGGTAATGGTTTCATGCATGACAGAACAAGTTAACCTTGCTGTTTAAGCATAATAAGATAATGCACCTTTATGGCTATGTTAAATGAGCTAACATTTGAATCTTTGATTCGAATGAGTTCATTCCTTTCTGTTCTAGCTTGCATTAGGCCAACACACATTCATATTGCCATGTCATAGCATGCATCATATTGTTGCATATTGTCATGTGTTGTTTATGTTCGGTGTGTCTTTCGTGATAGGTTCTGCCTCCGAGGATAACCCCGATGTCGGTGTACTAGAGTAGGGGTACCCTAGTATCCCGTACTCGTGCACGGACAGTTGCAGCACCCCGCGGCAGGGTTTGCCTCGTCACCGCCAAGATCCTCCATGGCTCCTTTGGAGCCATTCAAGAACAAAGTATTTGATTAAGAAGACAAGGCCCCGGCAAGAGGAGCTTGCCGGGAAGGCCACTCAAGGCTTGTCAAGACAAGGCCCCGCAAGAGGAGCTTGCCGGAAGGCTCGGGCGCGACAAGCCTCCGGACGCGACAAGGATTCGCTGCGGCAAGCAACCTCTCTCCATCTCCGCTCCAGCTCATCCGGAACGTGTCGCCACGGGACCATTCCATGCACGCTGTCGAGAGGCTGTGCAGCCAGCGGAGAGCAGCGATAAGCGCCGACAAGCTTGCCATCGTGGCGGCGGTGGCGCACTGACGGTCTCTGTTGCCTGTTTGGGCGACACCGACGGGCATTTATTGCTTTTGTCCCTTGCCGTGAAAGTTAGGTATTTTGCATCGCATAATCGCTCGATTAGGTGTACCAACTCCTGTTTTTACATTTGTACCCTCGCCTATGTTGCCACCTGCCGGAGACCCCTTGAGCATATAAAAGGAGGCCCATGCGCAACGTAGGGGGTTCGAGTTTCGTTCATTCGACTCACTAGAGACCAGATACGCTCACGCTTAGGTTTTGTAGCTCGCATCGCTCCCTAGCAAGAACACAATACATCAAACAAGCAGCGGTAGGAGTTTTATCTCTCGGAGAGCTCCGGCTGGGTAAACTGCTCGTGTGCCTCGCCTCGATCCGCTCTTCAGGCGATCTCCGCCCCCTCCGAACCACAAAGGGGCCTGGTCCGCCCGGCCCGTAGGTGTTCGTGGGTACGATCAGCCTCCCGACATCTTTGGCGCGCCAGGTAGGGGTGCGTCGAGGCCGTGTGAATCTGATCCGACGTTCACACGAGCAGCGTCCTCAACATCTTCCTCAACATGCCACCGAAGAAGAAGGCTTCGGCGGCAGCAGAGCCGTCCGTGTCGTACCCACCCTCACCGCAGCAAACGGGTGGTGGGGCAGACGCTGGCGGAGGAACGGGCGCCGACGAAGGTGTTCGCGACGTTGCCAAGTCCAAGGACAAGGCCCCGCAAACCTTGGCGTGCGCGCATCCCCCGCGCCCATCTTAGGAGACGCGGGACCAACAACGTCATGGCGTTCACAATGCCATACGTTCGTTGGATCAAGACTCTCAAGACCAGCATGCGCGCCAACATGCTGGCACGAGTGAGATACGGTCGCCCGGACGGGGTGCTGCTCCTTCTAACGTAGTTAGAGGTCCGAGCATATCCCGCTCCTCGCACCGTTCGCCAATGCCACCCACTACTCCAGCAGAAGCTCTGGCGAGAGCTCATCTGCTACTCGACTACCCTCCAACAACCAACAAGTTCGATGAGTGGAGGGCCACTATCCAGAGCCTCATCGGCTTTGAAAAAGGCGACGCTCCGCGGCAACAAACACCATCAAAGCCGCGGCAAGAAGACAAGGCACGAGCCGGTGGCGACGACATCGCCGAGGTGCAACCACCATGCACTCTCCGCCACGAAGGCCAAGATCGCCGACTCATCGATCCACCTCGACAAGCGACTCCACCGCGTCGCCGGATCCGCGAGCTTCGCCGCGATCAGCGCCAAGTTCTTCATGAGCGACAACAAGAGGACGCCGAACTTCGCATTGAGCGCCCGGAGAGAAGCGCAACGTCGTCCGGCTGCCGACAAGCGCTGGGCCTTTTGTTGACATGCGCGCGCCGGAGGAGCCAGGCGACTTGCCGTACGCGGTAGGTTGCCCTGCGTTCACTCGTGAGCTGCAGCAAGTCCAGTGGCCCAGCCAAAAAAACTTCAATCCAAACGTGCTGGAGAAGTATGATGGTAGGACACATCCGTCGGAGTTCCTCAGCATCTACACCATCGCGGTGCAGGCTGCGGGGGGACGGGACGACAAGATCCTCGCCAACTACTTCCCGCTCGTGCTCAAGCCCAACGTCAGATCTTGGCTCATGCACTTGCCGGACAGCTCCATATCCTCTTGGGCAGATCTGTGCCATCAGTTTGTTGGCGCCTTCACAGGTGGCCACAAACCTCATGGCCAAGAGAGTGACCTTCATCTGCTCGCCCAAAAGGAAGGAGAGTCCCTGCGCAAGTTCATTCAGAGATTCAGCCGTGTGCACTAGAACATCCCAGATGTCAACCCTGCCGTGGTGATCAGCGTGTTTCATCAGAATGTGCGGAACCGCAGGATGAGGGAGGAGATGGCGATGTGCAAAGTCAAGGACGTCAGTGAGCTGTACGCCTTGGCCGACAAGTGTGCCTGTTGAGGAAGGGAGGAGACTCCCAGGAGAGAATGCGGAAGCAGGATCTGACAGTGAGGAGACCGCCCCGACAAAGAAGGGCCGGCGGCGAGGCAACAGGAAGAAGAAAGGTAGAGAAGTGCTAGCTGTTGAGCAGTCCGGCAACGGAGGTGGCGACAAGAACGCCAAGGCTGGTGGCTCCGGCAAGGAGGTTGCCGCTGACGCCAACCACCGGTCAGTGGCGGCCGCCGACAAGCGGTGACGGATCCGGCAAGCGATCTTGCAAGATCCACCGCACCAAGGGCCACGACCTCCAGAGCTGCAAGAAGGTCGAGCAGCTTGTCGAACAGCAGAGGGCTGAATACGAGCGGCGCGACAAGGAGAAGTCCCAGGAAGGTGCTGGGGGAGCAAGCAAGAAACGTCCGGGCCGGGGAGGACGCCGCGGCAAGGCCAAGCAACGGCAAGGAGACAGACCTCCCCGCGGCCGCGACAAGGATGAAGATGATGACGACGACAAAGATATGGAAGAAGGCTACGCCGATGAGCAGGAGTTTCAGAAAGCCACAGAGGTCCTCTGCGTTGACGGAGGTGCTTCCCTGCATACCTCCCACCGCCAACTCAAGCAATGGATGCGGGAGGTCAATGCGGCGGAACCATCCGTAGAGTCACGCAAGCCTCTCAAGTGGTCCAAAGACGCCTATCATTTTTGATATTGAGGACCACCCGATCACATAATCAAGCGGTCGGGTGCTTGCCGATGTTGGTCTCACCAACCATCCGCAACCTCAAGGTCACCAAAATGCTAGTTGACGGTGGGGCGGCTTGAATCTGATCTCCTCTGCGGTGCTCCTGAAGCTTCAAATCCTCGACAGCGAAGCTCGAAGAGACCGCACCTTCCAAGGAATCAATCCGGGAAGGAGCAAGCGAAGGGAAGATTACGTTGCGGTAACATTTGGCAGCGAGCTGAACTTTAGGACCGAGAGGGTCATTTTCGTCGTTTCCGATTTCCCATTGCCTTACAATGGGATACTTGGCCATCCAGCACTCGCCAAGTTCATGGCAGCCTCTCACTACGCCTACAACTTACTCAAGATGCCAGGCCCGATAAGCGTCATCTCTGTCCATGGCGACAAGAAGGATGCCCTTATCTGTGCCGACAAGATCTACCGGGATGCAGCAGCCGCGACAGATTGCCAAACACTTGCCGCTGAAGCTCCCGGGGGGAAGAAGACAAAGTCCAAGTCCGGAAAGAGCTCTGATGCTCACTCCTGCAAGTGCACCTCTTCGGAGTGCTGCGCTACCGTCGAGGACGCACCATCGAGCTCCACCGACAAGTGCAAGAAGATGCTAGCTCCGCCAAAGACCAAGAAGGTGCCCGCCAAGGAGGACGGCGCTGGTGGTACCTTTACCATCAGTGCCTCTCTCGACCCTAAATAGGAAGGCGCTTCGTTGTTTTCTCATGGGCGAATGTCGGCGTGTTTGCATGGCAACCGTCGACATCCCCGTGTTCCCTGTGAAAGTGATTGAGCACCGCCTGGCCGTTTGTCCTCATGCACGCCCGTCAAGCAAAAAGTCAGAAGCAAGCGGTGGGCGCCAAGAATTCATAGCAGAAGAGATCAAGAAACTGGAAGCAGCAGGCCTTGTCAGAGGAGTGCTCCATCCTACGTGGTTGGCCAATCCTGTGGTCGTGCGCAAAGCAAATGGAAAATGGAGACTTTGTATTGACTTCACGGATGTTAATAAAGCTTGTCCCAAAGATCCATTTCCCTTGCCGCGCATTGACCAGATTGTTGACTCCACGGCTGAATGTGATTTGCTTTCGTTTCTTGATGCATACTCAGGATACCATCAGATATTCATGGCTGAAGAAGATGAGGAGAAGACCGCATTCATTACACCATGTGGCTCATACTGTTTCATACGGATGCCTTTCGGTTTGAAGAATGCTGGTTCAACATTTGCAAGGGTAGTCCATGACGCTTTTGAGCCGCAAATGCACGTAAATGTAGAAGCCTACATGGATGACATAGTGGTCAAAAGCAAGGACAAAGCAACTCTGGTTCAAGATTTGGACGAGACCTTTGCAAATCTGCGCAAGATCAACCTCAAGCTCAACCCCGAGAAGTGCGTGTTCGGAGTCCCTTCCGGCAAGCTTCTCGGGTTCTTCGTGTCTCAACGAGGGATTGAAGCTAATCCCGACAAGATCAAGGCCATTGAGCAGATTGAAGCAGCGCGTCAAGGATGTACGAAGACTTGCTGCCGGCCATGTAGCTGCTCTCAAAGAAGTTTATTTCTAGGTCTCGCTAAGCGCCCTGCCATTTTCAAGATTTTGAAAGAGGCAGGTCCAATGAAATGGACTCCGAAGCGGAGGCTGCGCTGCAGACTTGAAGAGATACCTGTCCTCCACTCCAACACTTGTGCACCTAAGCCACAAGAGAAGTTGCTGCTATATATAGCAGCAACCAATCAAGTGGTTAGTGCTGCGTTAGTAGCGGAGAGGGAGGCGGATGACGAGCCAGCAACCACGGCAAGCACATCCAGCGACAAGCAGGGGGCTTCGCCGACAAGCTCTGGTCCCGACAAGGGCGAATCCAGCGTAGACACATGACCAGATGCGAGAAAAGGATGGTGCAGCGCCCGGTCTACTTTGTCGGGTTCCCTCCTGCAGGGGGCTAGGTCGAGGTACTACGGTGTGCGTAAATTGCTTTTCGGCCTCCTCATGGCCTCGAGAAAGATGCGCCATTACTTCCAAGCACATGAGATCACAGTTGTCACTCGCTTTCCAATGAAGAAGATACCGCAGAATCCGTAAGCAACGGGCAGGATTGTTGAGTGGGCATTGGAACCGCCAAGCTTTGGTCTCAAGTTTGAAAGCACATCAACTATCCAAAGCAGAGCGTTGGCAGAATTCATAGCAGAATGGAGGCCAACGCCCAGATGAAGAGATTCCGAGACGAGCATTCCCGTCAAAGAAGCAAGCAAAGAGTGGCTGATGTACTTTGATGGTGCCTTCTCGCTGCAAAGGCGCCCGGTGCGGCGTGCTGCTTATCGCACTCCACCGGAGAGCACCTCAAGTAATGTAGTCCGGATGCACTTTCCCAAGGAGCAAGCAACAAACAATAATGCAGTATGAAGGTTTGCTTGCCGGTCTCGAGATCGCGATGGACCTTGGGATCAAAAAGCTTATTGTCAGGGGTGACTCGCAACTTGTCGTCCGCCAAGTGAACAAAGATTACCAGAGTCCGTTGATAGAAGCCTACGTTGATGAAGTGAGGAAGCTAGAAGAGCACTTTGACGGCCTGCAAATGGAACTTGTTCCAAGAGCTCAGAATGATATTATTGTCGACGGTTCACAAAGTCTGCCGCACTTAAGTTGCCTGTGGAACCAGGGATTTTCGTGCTCAAGCTGACTCAGCCAACCGTAACACCATCAACCGGACAAAGCAAGAAGAGGAAGTTGATCTCTGGCGACTACTTTCCTATAGAGCTTCCCGAAGCCGTCGTTGCGAAGGTCCCCAGGATCAACACCAACAGTGCTGAGGGGCAGTCTGCTTCGACAAGCCCCAGGGTTTGTTTCGTTGAAGCAGACGCTTCCAACAAGTTTTGCGCCGGCAAGCTTGCCGGGGAGCGTCAAGCTCCGGCAGAGCCGCAGGTTCTTGCCGTAGAAGCTGATGTCTCCACAAAGCAGCCGATGTGCCTTTAGTCCTTGTTGTCGAGCCACAAGCTCCAAAGATGGGCGCATCAGATTGTCCATTTCCTTGAGACAGAGAACTTCCCAAGAGCAAGAAGAAGTGGAAAGAGTAGCCCGGCAGTCAAGTATGTACCAGTTTGTCGACAAAGATACCGCATGTAAGAAGACTCAACAGTGTGAAATTGAAGTGTATTCCCAGGGAAGATGGACAGAAGCTGTTGGTAGATATACACGGAGGCATATGTGGTCACCACATTGGCGCAAGAGCACTTGCTGGCAAAGCTTTCCGGCAAGGTTTCTTTTGGCCGACAGCCCTCCAGGATGCAACTGCACAAGTAACCAAGTGTGAAGCGTGCCAAATCCATTCCAAACAGATACACCAGCCAGCTCAAGCTCTCCAGATGATCCCTTTATCCTGGCCATTTTCGGTCTGGGGGCTCGACATCCTCGGCCCCTTCCCCGAAGTCAGTCGGGGCTTTGAGTACTTGTACGTCGCCATCGACAAGTTCACAAAGTGGCGGAAGTGGAAGCGATGAGGAAGGTGACGACACGATCAGCGATCAAGTACTTGGTCGATTGTTTGCCGTTTGGAATCCCTAACAGGATCATCACCGACAACGGCACACAATTCTGAGTCGCACCTTCATGCGATGCGTCCAAGATCTTCGCGCCAAAGGTCTGCTTTGCTTCGCTTGCTCACCCAAGAAGCAACGGTCAAGCGAGAGGGCAAATGCCGAAGTGCTTTGCGGGCTCAAGACCAGGACTTTCGGCAGCTGCACAAGTGCGGAAGAAACTGGATCGAGCAATGCCGGTGGTTCTTTGGTCGATCAGACGACGCCAAATCGAGCCACCGCCGACACCCTTTGCTCTAGTCTATGGAGTGCAGGCAGTTCTCCCACGGAACTCAGATATCGGATCGCCTCGAGTGCTCGCTTATGATGAGCTTGAGCAAGAGAAGCTGCGACAAGATGACGCGCTGCTCCTTGAGGAGGATCGTCTTCGAAGTCATTGTCGCGAGCTACTCGCTACCGACAAGCTATGCGTCGCTACCATAGCCGCAGAGTTAGTGCCAGAAGTCTCGAGGAAGGCGACCTTGTACTTAGTCGCGTTCAGACCGCCAAGAATTCAATTAAGTTGACGCCGAAGTGGGACGGCCCTTATCGGGTGAAACGAGTCACTAGGCCTGGCGCTGTCCGCTTTGAGACCGAAGATGGCATCCCGTGAGCAACTCCTGGAACATTGAGCATCTTCGTAAGTTTTACCCATAGGCGCGGTTGCGGAACCCGTTCCGGCAACCACCTTTTGTACAAGTCTTGCCGCTGTTGCATGTAATCCTTTGTACAAAGCCGCACAGACCCGATGCATCGGAAAGCTCATGTGTTGCGCACAACTTGTCAAATTCATGCTTTCATCATTTTATTGCATGTTTTGACTAACACTTTGTGCACAACCACACCCGGTAAGTAAAATCGAGTCATTGGCTCCATAAACTTTATTTCCTCTTCTTTCTCTTTTCTCAAAGAAAGGAAGGCTCCCTCGCGCACAAGGTAACCAGGGAGGAAGGAGAAGATAATACTATGGACCAGGCACCGCTTGAGGAAGTTTCGCCTCATCGGGAAGCAAGAGACAAAAAAGCTAAGTTGCCAAAGTTTGAGCAATCAATTTTTAAATTTTTAAGTTATCTCCCTCGAACGATAGTACTTTGTATGGAAAACCTGTGCGCAGAGGAACCAACTCGCCGGCTAGTCGCGCCCTTACTTTGTTTCGAGTCCGCTCAACAACTTAAGTGAGCTGCGGCTAGTCGCGACAAGGTTGCTTGTCGGAGGCGGCACTGCCAACAGGCTGCTGACGTTCCGCACTCAGCGCTCGCGGCAAAGGTGCCCGCACCGACAAGTCCCCCAAACACGTAAGGAAGAAATGTACAAAGGAAGGAATCAAGTAGAGGAAATAACGTTGCATTGATCGCCTAAGATAGAGTATATTACAAAATAACTTCTCGCTGATCTAACTAAGTGTTCTAAACATGATCGGCAGCGACAAGGGAGAGATAAAATTGGCGGCCTAGTCTACGCGGTCGCCATCAATCCGCTTGATCTTGTTCACCTTGTCCACAATGGGTGCGACAAGGGCTTTGAAGCTCCTCCACGTTGGCATCTGGCGGCGGGGATCCGAGGACGCCGTAAAGGTTGAGGCCCGGATTGCGGAAGGCCACCTTTATCAACACCTTCTCGAGGGCTCCTGCACAGATCTGGCGTGATTCCTCGGCCAGCTGCTTTGGGACCTCTTCCCAGAGTGGCTGGAGGCCCGTCGCCACACCTTTGAAGAATAAATTGAGTTTGGCGCTGGGTTGGAGATGCTCGTCAGAGGAGTATGCAAGGTCCGCCATCCCCAGCTCCATCAGCTCATTGTGGATGTCGGCGGCGGTGTCCACAAGACCTTCAGTCCAGTGCTCCACGCTCTCCCTCAAGGTGCTCTGGATGGAGGCAGCATTCGCTAGCAGCTCCTCCTTGGCCTTGATCGTCTTTAACAAGCCTACCTCCCGCTCTCTGGCGCCGTCCAACGTCTGCGTCAGGGTGGTCAGCTTCAGCTCAAGATTGCAAAGACGTCCTTGGCGGCGTCGAGCTCCTTGCCCCTATCAGCGAGACGGCTCTGCAGCTCGCCAAGAGTGTAGGCGTCCTTCTCGCGCTCATGCTTGAGCGCGGCAAGCTCTTCGCCGCTCTTCTTGAGGCTGGCCTCGGCTGTGCCACCTTCGCCTTCAGCTCTTCCTTGGCGGCTGCGGCGGCATCGCTTCGCTTCTGAAGCGCCCGCCAAGTGACTCCTCGGCAGCGTGGCAAGGTCTTCTTCTTCGTGGCTGTCGGGTTGACCTTCCGCTCGCCCATTTCGCTTTCCTGCGCGGAGAGCTTCTCGGCAGCCAGCCGCTGCTCCTCCTCAGCTGCAGCCTTCTCAAGGATGAAGGCCGTGCGCTGTTCTACGAGTTGCCCCCGCGCTTCTGCTATGTCGCGGAGAGCTTCTTGGTTGGCGCTCCAGAGCTCTTCTGCGCGCTTCTCCATGTCCGCTCCTGCCCTCGCGACAAGTGCTTCCCGGGACTCCAACTTGGCTTGCCGGGCGTGATAGAGCGACAGCAGCTTCTTCAGCAGCTGCTCCTCCTCGAACTCGCCTGGCTGCTGCTGCTTAAGCGCGTCCACCAGCGTCAGCCAGCAGAGGCGAGTAGCTCGCCGTCGAAGGTCTCTCCTCGACCGCGCCACAGAGCTCGGTTCCTGTGGGAGTTTGATGAAGACACCCTCGCCCGGCCTTCGTAGGCGCCCGGGCTCGGAGCTGACACCGCAGCAGCCAGCGGGGAGTCGGGTTGTCGGTGTAGCGCCTGGCGCTCCTGCGGCCTCGGGGCCGTCGGTCGATCGCCCGACCCCTCGCCCAGCCTGCGTCGGCAGCCTCGGTGGCCTTCTCGCCAACAGGCTCGTCGGCGACGGCCTCTTCTTCCACAAGAACGACCTCTTCTTCCTCGACCGGCCTCATCGGTGTTGCAGCGCGCTTCCTCCTCGCCGCGGCCTCGACCTCCATCGGCTCTGCGTCGACGAAGAAAGAGCAGCCAAGCAAATGTTCAAAAGAGAAACAAAAGAAAGCAAGCCCAAGGGAAATTTTCGTGTAAGGAAATTACCTGCAACAGATCCGCATCCATGGCCTCGACCACTTTGGAGGGTCACCGGCGCTGTCCCTTGCCGGGTAGCCTCTCTTGCCGGAGTGGCCTCCCTTATCGGGCGCTCCCTTGCCGGAGATTCCTCCCTTGGCGGGCGTAGTGGCAGCAGCATGTGATTTCGAGGCGGTTTCCGAGCCCTCCTGATGAGGCTGCTCTGCTCCTACACAAGCAAACAATCAGGTATCAACGAAGAAGGGGCACCCCTGTACACCTAATAGTAAGGAGAAAACTGCACACTTACTCTGGGGGCTGCTCTGAGGAAGGGTTGCCGGGTCCGGCAAGGGGGTCTCGGGCGCGTCCCCTGTTGCCACGGGAGAATCGTCCTCAACGACGACCGTCGGGATCTTGGCCCTCTTCGACGCTCTCTGGGCCAGCGTCCTGAAAAGGAAAGAGCCCAGAACGAAGCCTATCAGATTCAAGATGAAGCAATAAAATTGAAGAAATACAAGCACAATCTCAAGAGCTTACTCTTCGCCTTCCTCCTCGGAGCTGAGCGCGGAGAAGTCAAACTCCGGCTCGCCTCCGGTGCGACGAGGCGGGGGAGTGGGCTCTCTTGGCCGCTTGGCGGAGGCGTCGGCGGTGGCCTGAGAAGATCTCGCCCCAGTTGTCGCAGTAGTGTGAGGCGATCCCGCGGCAACATCGCTTGCCACGGTGGAGCGCGTCGCGCGGCGCTGCTGCTGTGGGCCAGTCTGCCACCCCGACTCATCTCCGGCCTTGCGGAGACGCCTCTTCGGCGGAACCGGGGGCTCCGCTGGCGGCAAGTCGCTGGGTGGTGGAGAAGAAGCGCCCTCAGCGGGTCCACTCGACCCGGCCTCGGGCTCGACAAGCTCGTCCTCGCCGGCGATCTCCCCTCGCTCGGCAAGGCTTGCCGCCTTCGCAGCGTCTGCCTCCTCCACGTTATACCCGAAGGCTCCAGCGGCAGCGGCTGCTGCCGCCTCCTCCACCCTGGTGGCAATACGCACCATCTCCTCGTTGGTAGTGTCGCGAGTGAGCCTTTTCTGCTCGTCGGAGCGGATCGGCACTTCTTCCAATTCGTCGAAGAACTGCTGCATGACCTCGTCAGGGGGCTCCTGCCAGGTTGGAACGATCCCATGGGAATCGCACAACGGCATCATGGCGCGGATGCGGTCGAGCGCCGAGTTGTTGCACAACGGGATAACCTCCCTCGGCAACCTAAACCACTCAGGGTGATCGGGGTCGTTCTTGAACAGCTCTAGCAGCATCGCATCCAACTCCAAGACGGTGAAATTCCAGGTCAGGCCCGGGCGCAACCTCATAATGTCTGCCGCATTTTGGAACTCCCAAGCAGGCCTCCTCCTCTCCTGCAAGGGAGCGATGCGGCGACGAAGGAAGTCTGCGCCAACTGCGCCTACGGTTAATCCGGCAAGCCTGAGGCGCAAAATCCGGGTCACGGCTATCTTCAACCTCGCATCCTCCGGCGCCAAGTTACTCCAATCTCTGGCGCGCACTATTGGGGTTTGGCGCCTGGCGGTGAAAGCTGCAGGTTCTCCTCGACCCAACACCAATTGGCTCTCCACTCCTCCCACTTGTTGCGGAACTCTCCTTCCGTATAGGCTTCTTTCTTGCCGATCCCGAGTCCCAAGCTATCCCTCCGGCAAGTGGCTCTCCTCTCTCTCGGCTGGGCACGAAGAAGTGGCGGAAGAGTTCCACATTTGGGTGGATCATGCGACAAAGTTTTCGCAAAGGTGCGCAAAAACTGCCATGGTCAAGACGGCGTTGGGGGTGAAATCAAGGAGGCGGAGGCCAAATGTGTTCATGATGTAGCGTAAGAATTGAAAAAGGCGGGCAAAGCCCGCAATAGAAAAAAGAAAAGGGCAAAAAGGGTACCCAGTTGGGGCCAAATCAGAAGCGGAGGCGGGAGTACCTTCGTGCGCGGATGCGCACGCGTCTCCGTCGACCAAAGAGATAGAAGACATCCCGCAGCTCCCTTGCGCCCGAGCTGGGGAAGATGGCCCGCTCATGCGCAACACCGCGAGCCGCTGCGCCTCAGCCGACTTGACGCCCTTCTCCTTGTCGGCTTTCGGAGCCATGACGAGGGCGGCGGAGGAGGCCGACGGCGGTGAGCACGCTTGTGGCGAAGAGGGGCGGTGCGCTGCTCTCTTCGCACCGGAGAAGAAGGGGGTAGCGGTGGTGCTTTTCTTGACAAGACAGCAATGGCGGAGTGGACGGCCTGCCCCTGTTTTCTCCGCTTATAAAGAGGGGGAGGGGGCGGACGTTCCGCTTTTCCTAATAAAGAAAACCCCCACGACCACGCCCCACGATCTCTCGCACGCACGCGACGTTGATGCGTGCCGTTAGTGGGGGTCGTGGTGGGACCGAAGGCGAAGTGCGGCGTGGTCGAGGCCGCGTGTGATCGTACTGTTTTGGGCCTGGCCCGATAGCGCTCGGCACCGTGTATGGCCCAGGCCCGGGGGCTCCTGTCGGTGTACTAAAGTAGGGGTACCCTAGTATCCTCGTGCCGCACGGACAGATTCTTGACACCCAGCGGCAGGGTTTTGCCTCGTCACCGCCAAGATCCTCCGTGGATCCTTTGGAGCCATTCAAGAACAAAGTATTTGATTAAGAAGACAAGGCCCGGCAAGAGGAGCTTGCCGGAAGGCCACTCAAGGCATGCTGAAGACAAGGCCCGGCAAGAGGAGCTTGCCGGGAAGGCTCAGCGCCGACAAGCCTCCGGACGCCGACAAGGATTGACGCGGCAAAGGCGCTTGCCGCGGCAAGCAACCTCTCTCCATCTCCGCTCCAGCTCATCCAGCAACGTGTCGCCATGGGACCATTCCATGCATCGCAGCGTGTCGAGAGGCTGTGCAGCCAGCGGAGAGCAGCGATAAGCGGCGACAAGCTTGCCATCGTGGCGGCGGTGGCGCACTGACGGTCTCTCGCACTGCTCGAGCGACACCGACGGGCATTTATTGCTTTTGTCCCTTGCCGTCGAGTTATGTATTTTGCATCGCATACCTTTGTTCGGTAGGTGTACCAACTCCTGTTTTTACATTTGTACCCTCGCCTATGTTGCCACCTGTCGGAGACCCCTTGAGCATATAAAAGGAGGCCCACGCAGCGTAGAGGGGGTTCGAGTTTCGGTTCATTCGACTCACTAGAGACCAGATACGCTCACGCTAGGTTTTGTAGCTCTCATCGCTCCCTAGCAAGAACACAATACATCAAACAAGCAGCAGTAGGAGTTTTATCTCTCCGGAGAGCTCCGGAGCTGGGTAAACTGCTCGTGTGCCTTGCCTCGATGCGCTCTTCGTGCGATCTCCGCCCCCCTCCGAACCACAAAGGGGCCTGGTCCGCCGGCCCCATAGGTGTTCCTGGGTACGATCAGCCCCCCCCCCCTGACACCCGAATATCCGTCTGAAGGGCAGTATCCTACTACCACTACATCAGGCAAGCAACCCATTTATCGTTCCAATACAAACCCATGTTCTCGCTTCTGCTCTTGTTTACTGCATTAAGACAACGCGATGCAAACTGTTGTGTGCTGCGGTAGTTGGACACACTTCCTTTGCATGACCTGTCATCGCCACAGTAACTAGATGAAACCCACTAGTATCTGTAGGAATTGATTGAGCCATGTCTGTGTTTCTTACCATGCTATGCTTGCTATGCATAGAGTTGTGTCAGGTCTGGCTCATCGGGATGATGAACTAGAGTGAAAGGTTGTGTTGGTAACGAGAGTGAAGTGTTGAACACGATTTGGTAAAGGTATCGATGAGAGGCCATGTAGGAGTACATGGTGGGTTGTTTCATTGAAGCCGTCCCTAAGAACTGAGATCTGTGTGTGTGATTTAAGACTTAGCTACTACCACGCAATGGGCCCGAAAGCAATGCCCTCTCGACTTATTAACCACTCTTGTCCTCTGTCCGGGAGTTGCAAAGTAGTTTCTGGTGTTTGTAGCATGCTGGGGGCCGCACGTAGCGCTGATCTTAGGGGTGGGCTGTGTTGCGGTAGCCACATGGCACGGTGTACCGATTCGCCCGTTTGGTGTCTCGGGAACCCTGCAAACATCGATCGGGTCCGTTAGTGGAAACCTCCGCCGGACTCCCTGCGGATGGAACCTGAATAGGCGATAAACCTGGACTAGGGACTCGTGTGTTTAGTCAGGTCGTGGCCGACACCCTCGCTGGGCTTCGGCTTGAAGGTTGCCGAGTACATGTCGTGTAGTGGCGATAAGTGGTGAGAGCGTGTGTGAAGAAGTACACCCCTGCAGGGTATAAAACTATTGAATAGCCGCGTCCATGATAAAGGACTACTTGGTCACCTATACAGCTTCGTAGACAAGTAAATGGATACTACTAAAAATCTCAAGATAAGTGTGAGTACCGTGGATGGCCCTCTCGGGGGTTGACGAGAGAGGATCCATGGTGGAGTATTGTGATGGTGATTAGTGGACTCGTGTGCGACCAATGCTTTTCAAGTGATGTCACGTGGGATAAGCTTAGCCAAGAGTCAAAGCTGGCTTGCTGCAATAACTCCACTAGCTTCTTGAGAATGTGCATGTATAATAGGATTACATTGTAAGACTTCTTTGAGTACCCCCGTACTCATGTTTTCTTAATTAATGTTTTCAGACGACAACACCGCCCCCTCCGATGGGTTTTATGTAGACCTTGACGTCGACGAGTGAACTAGCCACCCAGGTGGTGATCCAAGGCTTGTGAAGGGCCACTGTAGATAGAAGGGCTTCGTCAAGCTTTCTTTCTTTTTAGTGTCTGTACTCAGACTAGCTTGCTTCCGCATGTGCTTGTATGTTTGTACGACTTGAGTGTTGGGTCATGTGACCCCTATCTGTATGGATATGTTATGTATGGCTCCTCGGAGTCCTGCTAGACCAGCACTACTGCTTTGGATAATTGACTGGCCGGCATGTGTTTCACTTCGTTCCTATGTCTGTCCCTTCGGGGAAATGTCACGCGGTGACATCCGGAGTCCTGCCTAGCCTGCTACAGCCCGGGTTACCGGAGTCCTGTTAGCCCAGTGCTACAGCCCTGATTCATACGCTGATGACCGACATGCTCGTTGTGATTCATGTATGCCTGTCCCCATGGAGTTAGGGCCACTTTGGGTTCCACGACTAGCCATGTCGGCCCGGGTTCTCTGTCATGTGGATGCTAGCGACACTATCATATACGTGAGCCAAAAGGCGCAAACGGTCCCGGGCCATGGTAAGGCGACACCCTGGGAATACCGTGCGTGAGGCCGCAAAGTGATATGAAGTGTTACCGGCTAGGTCAATGTAACTTGGAATCGGGGTCCTGACAACACCTACGGGGATTTTATGTGTTATGGGGCCCCCAGATTGCTATATCTAGAGGTACTGCAATTGAGTTGATTTGGTTAGTGCGGTCGGGGGCGATCGGCCGTACTCTTATGCTATGGGGGGGCTCTTGGACAGATGCCTCCCCTAATTTTTTCCGGCACGCGACCAGCCGCTTTGTTTTGAGGATTCGACATTCTCTATTGGTATGCTTTGCCGTCCTTCTAGGAGTACCATGGATTTCACATGGTTGATCGAGTGTGTGGCTCGGGCGGATAGGTCGGAACCGTTCTTTCATCCGCTGACCGGACTGGGAGTTGCTGGAATTAGCACCAGCCTTCCTGTTTTGACGCTTATGACAATTGCGTCGAGGCTTGAGGATGCTTCTTCTTTTGTCCTTCGTATTGTTTTGGACCGTAGTGTTGTGTTGACGTCGGGGCATGTGCCTTGAGTTCTCCTGCTTAGGTTGGGGTGGCCGGTTGTGCCCTGTGTGCCCTTTGTCGGGGCGGTCGGGTCCGTATCTTTCAGTGGCTAGGACCTTGGCCCATCTGTCTACCAGCGAATCTTGGTCAGCTTTAATCTACCGTTGGTTCCTTTCCAGGCTCTTTGCTGTGGCCAGAAGCCGTTGCTCGAAGCGAGCTTGTTCCACTGGATCTTCAGGCATGCCGAATTCGTCATTGCCGAGGCTTGCCTCGTCCTTGGAGGGGGGCGTATAGTTGTCCCTCTCCAAGTATCCCACAGTGGCCAGTCCGGCCTTCTGAAAGGAACGCCGACTATGGTTATATTCATCTTCGGCGCCATCCGGATTATTTTCGACTTCTGGGCCGGTATTCCTGTGGCGGGGCTTGGAGCGGCGCCGACGACGCCCATGCTTTGCTTTTCCCCCCTGGGGGATTATCCTCCGCTGCCTCTCGGAGTGTCCGCCATGTGTATATCATGGGGATAGGCGGCTATCCACCGCCCAGTGAGCGGTGGCTCCTGTGATTCTCCTGCATCGTTGTTCCTACCGTCGATGTCTTCGGAGTCAAAGTCAATCACGTCGGTTAAATCATCGACCGTGGCAATGAAGTGGGTGGTCGGTGGGCAAATAATTCCTTCATCGCCTGCTTCCCACTCGAGCCGAACATAGTTCGGCCATGAGCCTCCTGACAAAGAGAGAGACTTTAATGAGTTCAGCATGTCGCCGAAAAGGCGAAAGTCTTTGGAAGATATCCGCAGCGGTGAACTCCATTACCGAGCCCAACTTTGGCTCGACCGGATCGAGTCGCGGACCGGAACTAACGTCCGGATCTGAATCCGGTCCGGATTCACAGAGCCACCACAAGGGTGAGGCCGTGTTCGGACTCTACCGCCCGGTGAGTCTTGTGACACGTAGGCGGGGTCCAGCCCCCCGTCCTTGGGCCATGCAGCCTGCTCCGGATTTAAGTCAGAGGCTACTGCGGGGGTGACACCCCGAGCTTTGTTCAACAGCAGGTCTAAGCCGTGTTCGTCGTTACTATCCAGTGCTCCTGGCATGGGCCCGAATCAGTCGAAGATCCAGTCTCCGCGGATGTCTGCCGTGCAGTTCAGGTTTCCGACCCTGATCTGGTGGCTAAGGGCGTGCCTACCGATCTGCTCCAGATGGCCAAAGGAATTGGCCCGCAGGGCGAAGCCGCTGGACACGAAGATCTATCCGGGGAGAAAAGTCTCGCCCGGGACCGTGTTGTTGATGGTGGTTGAAGGAGCCATCGAGGCTGACAACGACGACACAGAGGAACTCTCAATGAAAGCACCAATGTCGGAGTCAAAACCGGCAGATCTCGGGTAGGGGGTCCCGATCTGTGCGTCAAGGCGGATGGTAACAGGAAGCAAGGGACACAGATGTTTACCCAGGTTCGGGCCCTCTCGATGGAGGTAAAACCCTACTTCCTTCTTGATTAATATTGATGATATGGGTAGTACAAGAGTAGATCTACCACGAGATCGTAGAGGCTAAACCCTAATAGCTAGCCTATGATGGTATGATTGTAATTGTGATCGGGCTTCTAAGGACCAACCTCTCCGCTTTATATAGGCACCGGAGAGGGCTAGGGTTTACATGGAGTCGGTTACAAGGAAGGAAATATAATATCCGGATCGCCAAGCTTGCCTTCCACGCCAAGGAAAGTCCCATCCGGACACGGGCCGAAGTCTTGAGTCTTGTATCTTCACGCTTCAATAGTCCGGACGTTGTACATAGTCCGGTTGTCCGGATACCCCCTAATCCAGGACTCCCTCAGTCGACTTTCTCTGTAAATATCAAACTCCTCATAGACTTATAGACCTGTGTACACTCATAAACGCATTAGACCCTTAACCTGATTGATAACAATATAGGTTAAGTTTTCAACGGGGATAAACATATGAAGTGTAAATACTGATATTGAGGAATTGGACTGCAAGATATAGAAGAACTCCCCCTGAAGATGTGCATAGTGAGGAATTTGCTTTTGAGGCAATGCACACTTGAAGAGTTGAATCATGGAGATCTCCCCCTATATCTTGTAATTCATACACGCATTTGACATATAGTATGAAGAATTTGAAATGCATGATGAAATATAGCGACTGATGTAATTCAGCATGCGTGTATTAATATATAACGAGGAATAAGCATGCAGAGGAACACATCAAAAGTATGAGAGCGCCATTGGGTTTAAGATTACAACTCGATCCAATAAAGTTTCAGAAGAACGAGAGTTGTAACTTAGCAAAAATAAACGCCCATATAATAGACCCGCTTGAAGACTAACTCAAAATTCTCCCCCTTTGTCATCGAATGACCAAAAGGATCGAAACTGAGGACTAACGCCCCTGAAGAATATCAAGTTGATGAAGGAGCGCCAGCATTGTCGGGGTCGGTTGTCGTAGTAGGGCCTGCCGCAGTGTCATCCAAGTCTTCACTTTCATCAGCCTCACGCGATGAAGAATAAGAGCTAGCCACCAAGGAAGGAACCTTGACCTTCTTGTATTTCTTCGGAGGAGGAGCAGACCAGTCAAATTCTTCCTTCAGACCCATTTTCCTCAGATCTTCTTCGCTGTAGACATGAGACAGAACAGCCCAGGTCCGGTTGAAGGTTTCATGGAGGTAGTATTGGTTTTTCTTCACTGCATTGTGTGTTGAGGTCATGTTGTGAAGAATTGAACCAAAGCGGCGCTTGACCCATTAATGATTGCGATCAACTTTCGATGAAGACCGAGGAGTAACTCACGATCGGTCATCACCACGGTCTTTGTGGCTTGAGGATTTTGCTTGGCAGAGTTGTTGGCGGCAGAGTCATGAGTGGCAGAGTCATCATTGGTGGAGTAGGATGCAGCCTTGTGAAATTGACCATCCAATGGACGAATGCCTTCATCTATCACAGCAGTTGCCTTGCCTTTGTAATCAGCTGAGGAATATGTCCGTTTGAGGACTTCAATCGGAGGCAAGTAGCTGCAGTGATTCAGAGTATCAGCCTTGTAATTGAGTGAAGACCTTCTCCTGATGAATCTCATAATCCATGGTGCATAAGGCTTCAGCTCAAAAGGTGACATAGCGACATTTGCCAGAGTCCTCATGAAGAAATCATGGAAGTTGACAGGAGCACCATGAATTATATTGAAAAGCAGATTCTTCATGATGCCATCGACTTCTTCTTCACTTGAGTCGTGGCCTTTGATAGGACTCAAAGTCTTCGTCAAAATGCGATAGACAGTCCGAGGCACATACAGTAATTCCTTGACGAGGAATTTGGTTCGAGGGGCCTGCCCTGGCTTCGAAGGCTTCATAAGCACTTGCATGTAATGATTTGTAAGCTTCGGGTTCATCAGAGGCATAGCGAGCACCGTCAAGGGGAGGATCGAGTGGAAGGGCGAAGCAATTCGATTCTTTGGTGCCTTGTAGTGAGTATTTTCGACATCGATCCAGCACCCATGAGTTCACATCTTCGTAATCTCTGTGATGTGCAGCATCACATAGAAGCGAAGAATGAGTTCTTCATTCCAATCACATATGTCGGTCTGAAGTTTAACAATCCAGTGTCATGAAGAACACTGAGGACTGGCTCGAAGCCCGGCAGAGATTCCATGTCCACATGAGGAATGTGTGCGTGATCGAAGACTTTGTCTTTGTTGAACAGCACTGAGGAATAGAATTTGGCTTGACTAGCAGTCCAGAAACGCCTCTTCCTTATGCGAGCAGAGTCATATGGGTTGTAGCCAGTGAAGAATACATGCTCGCTAAAGAAATCTTCAGCCTTGAACTTTTTCTTGCGTGAGAATGGATCCTTTGGCTTTGGCAGTGGAGTGTCAGTGAGTTGCATCACGACCTCAGGAATAGCAATCTCAGGTTCTTCAGGCTGTGGAATTTCTGGTTCTTCTTTAGTTGCAGTCTGCGTCGTCATATGATCAGTAGTAGCAGGTTCTTTAGCAGTAGTGGCTGGAATTTCTTCATGCATAGACGAGGTGGGGTGAATTTCTTCAGAGCCCATTTGAACGGTTGGTGCAGGGGACTGAGGTATTTGTTGTAGTGGGGTGAAGAGTGGAGAATTGGGGTGCTGACTTTCCCAAAGGTCATCATTCATCACTGGCATAGTGCATCCAATATCCACGTCTTCATCTTCAATTTCTTCAACGCCAGCCTCTTCAGCTGTGAACTGAGGCATTGGCGAGGAAACAACTGGTGGTGAAGGGATCATATCCACTTCAATTTCTTCATCAACCTGCTCTGACGAAGCAGCAGAATGATTTTCTTCATCAGATCCACTAGGGATCACATATTCTTCACCAAAAGGGACAAGGTCCTTTGATGGCATGGTGGAGATTGGAACAGCATCAATGGGATTTTTAAACGAGCTGGTCATAGGCTTCATCTTCTTCGGAGCTGAAGAATCTGAAGCAGCTGATGCTTTCCTTTTCTTCACTGCAGCTCGCTCTGCAGCCTTGGTCTTCTTCACATATGATGCAGAAGGAAGCATAGGAGTTCTTTGTAAGGCGCGGGAGGAGTGAGGAATCTGATTGATTTTCTTCAAAGCGAATCGATGCGGTTGCCACGACTTCTTCATTTTCTTCAGGCGCACCACTAGTGGGTGCCCTGGCAATTTCTTCGGCGGTTGGTATGGAGTCATCAGCCCTGGAACTAACATTTTCTTCAGCAGCCTGAAAGTCATCAGCGGTGCTGGCATGTTCTTCAATAGGCTGAGCAGAGGCTTCAGACTGAGGAACTTCTTGTTGCGATGGAGCTGCAACATTGGTGAACTTCTCAGTTAGTTTAACAAACCTGATTTTGGCTCCTTGCCAATCAGCATAATAAGCATCAAAATCATCGCTGAGGGCTTTGATTTCAGACTGGATCTTTGTAAAGTCATCAGTCGTCAAAGACATAACAGTTTTCCTCAGGAACTTCTCTTCCTTGTACTGAGCCTTCTTGATCTGCCTGGTCTTCTCAAATTTTCATTTTTCTTCAGAGATGAAATGGGTCAGCATGTGACTTTGGCCAGGAGTCAAATGGAAATCAGGCATAGGAGTATCTGGATCCTTGTGCCAGAGATCAATGTAATCGAGGATCAACTTGGGACCCAATAGCAGTGGCACAGTTGTGCCTTTGGCTCTAGCGGCCCTTTCTTATGCATTTACGATGATTTACGCAAGTTCATCATCATCGCCTTCATCGTCGGATGGCACTTGGAAGGCAACCTGTTTCTTCTTAGGATTTGGCGAGGATCTCGTCGGCCGTTACCTTTGTCTTCGAGAGTGGGCACGATGAAGAATTTGGTTCAGGTGAGGAACTCATTTGAGACACAAGAAGGCAATAGAGATGCCTGCAGTCCTTTGTACGTGGCGGATGCACAGTCTTGAGGACTTTGCCGAGCAGCCGAGGACTTTGGAGGAGCAGGAGCAGCATGAGGAATTGGGCTGTGATGGCTTTGAAGATTCTGGCCGTGAGGGCATTCTGAGAACTTGGCCGTGAGGGCACTTTGTTGGTGAAGCACTTGGCTTCTTTGTGGGCTTCTTTGCCATTGATTTCCTAGGCTTGACAGAGTCCTCAGTGGCAGCAGTAGCAGCAGAGTCTTCATTGAATTTCCTCACTACTTCTTTGGCTTGTCTAGCCAACTTGGCTTGGCGCTTGGCCCATTCTTCAGGAAAATCCTCACCACGCTTGATGCTGGTGGGGTCAGCTTCTTTGCCAGGTGCCAATGGAGCTCTTGGGCATGGAGGATTAAGTGCGAATTTCTTCATATATTTTGGAGTAACATACATGTACTCCCTCCATTCTCTTGCCACCCTCCTTTCAATCCTCTGTATGCGCACCTTGCGCTGATTTTTGTTCTCCTTTCCGAACTTGGCCTCATCAGGTGTGCAATAGACAGCATAGATGTCCTCCGGGATTTCAAAAGCAGTCATGACCTCAGGCTTCTTTCCTTCTTTCTGCGGCTTATTACCATCTGCCATTTTCTTCAGTTGAGGAATTTGAATAATCGAATTTTCTGAAGAAGTATGCAACTTTTCTTCGAGGAACGCATATAGGAATGATGATTTCAGACACCGCGTACAATTGTCGTAGGGTTCTGAGAATCAAATTCTCATTAATTTCTTCACACTTAGAGTGTTATTCTTCATTGATTGAAGAAAATCGTTTCTTCATGTGTTGCACATCTAAGTCATCAATTTTGCATAAGTGTTAGGATGAGTGTCCTTTTCAAAGAACATTCGAAGACTCTAAGATATTTAGCTCACACCGCAACTTGCTAAATCTCTTCTCATCCAAGGGCTTTGTGAAGATATCTGCTAGCTGTTCTTCAGTCTTCACATGCTCAATAGAAATGTCGCCCTTCAACACATGATCACAAAGAAAATGATGACAAATCTGAATGTGCTTTGTTTTCGAGTGCTGAACTGGGTTGTGAGCAATCTTGATGGCACTCTCATTGTCACAGTAGAGAGGCGCATTCTTCATGTTGATGCCATAATCCTTGAGAGTTTGCTTCATCCACAACAATTGAGCACAGCAAGAACCAGCAGCAATGTACTCAGCTTCCGCAGTAGACGGTGATATGCAGTTCTGTTTCTCTGAGGACCAACAAACCAAAGATCGTCCGAGGAAATGACAAGTACCAGATGTTGACTTGCGGTCCACACGATCACCAGCATAGTCAGAGTCAGAATATCGAATGAGATCAAAAGCAGAGCCCTTGGGGTACCATAATCCTAGTGTTGGTGTGTGAGCTGAATAATCAAGAATATGCTTCACACCTTATGGTGTGATTCCTTGATTGTAGCTTGAAATCGGGCACACATGCAAACACTAAGCATTATATCTGGCCTAGATGCACATAAGTACAATAAAGAACCAATCATGGAGCAGTATACCCACATGATCGAAGTCAATTCCATTTTCATCAGTGCATAGATGGCCATTTGTGGGCATAGGAATTTTGACGCCTTTGCAATCTTGCATGCCAAATTTCCTCAGAACATCCTTGAGGTATTTCTCCTGAGATATGAACATGCCATTGCGTTCTTGTGAATTTGAAGACCTAAGAAGAATTTCAACTCTCCCAAAGCATAGACATTTGATATTCTTCACTCATCATATAGGCAAATTCATCACTATAACGTTGGTCAGTACAACCAAAGATAATATCATCAACGTATATTTGGCACACAAATAGTTCACCATCATAAGATTTAGTAAAGAGTGTAGGGTCGAGTGAACTGGGTGTGAAGCCATTCTTCATGAGGAATTCCTTCAAAGTATCATACCACGCTTGAGGGCCTGCTTGAGGCCATAGAGGGCCTTGTTGAGTCTGAAGACTTTGTCAGGATTCTTTGGATCTTCAAAACCTGGGGGTTGAGCAACATATACTTCTTCCTCAAGCTTACCATTGAGGAATGCACTTTCACATCCATTTGATATAAAGTGATAAATAGGTGCAAAATTTTCATCGAAATCAATTCCTTCAACCTGTGTGTAGCCTTGAGCTACAAGTCGTGCCTTATTCCTCACCACAAGGCCATTTTCATCTTGCTTGTTGCGATAGATCCACTTTGTGCCAATGATATTATGCTTGCGAGGATCTGGACATTTGACCAGTTCCTAGACGTTGTTGAGCTCGAACTGATGTAATTCTTCTTGCATGGCCTGAATCCACTCAGGCTCCAGAAATGCTTCATCTACCTTAGTGGGCTCTGTGATAGAGACAAAAGCATAGTGCCCACAAAAGTTAGATACATGTGAAGCTTTTGAGCGTGTGAGAGGACCTGGTGCTTCAATGTCATCGATGATCTTGTCAACTTGCACTTCTTTTGCAACGCGAGGATGAGCTGGTTGTCGTCGAGGAATTTGATCAAGATTTTCTTCAAGCACCATTTTCTTGACATTATCTTCAGGTGCATCAGCTCGACGTTCTTCATGTTCTGGAATGAATTCTTCAGCAGATTCTTCAGTAGGAATGACATCCTCAGTAGCCTTGAATTTGATAGAATCCTCAGGTGTCGGTTCATCTATCACAAAAGGTAGGTGATCTCTTTGCGAGCCATTAGTTTGTCAGGACCGGATTCCTGGGATATTAATTCCCAAAAAATGGCCCTTGTGATCACCAGCCCCAGGATTACTGTTAGCTGATGAGGCACCAACTTGATACAGAAATTCCAAGCAAAAAGCAAAATATGTAGTACAAGACCATTCTGGCCTATGAGTACAACAAATGGTTTCTAGTGGTTGATGGCAGAAGCGGTTTGTGGATCATCAGCATCTATGGGACTTCATTTCCCACAGGAACAAATTTGACCGAGGTTAACTCCTATCTTCGCGAGGCTGCTATCACCATGGCTTAGGTTCCGGGGCTATCTTCGCAACGCTCCTCTCCACGCAAGGGATCTGGCCAAGACAATAGCCAGGGACAAGCCAGTGAGTACTTTGAATGTACTCGCAAACATTACGAACACGGGTATAATATAACAAATGATAAATATGCTCTGAAATATTCTATGATCACAACGTCGGTCATCAAATAAAATTTCTGATGCATGCAAGCGGGTTATTTATATACATCAATATGCAATAATGGAGTAGTAATAAAATGCACCGATCGGGTGTCTGAAGCGACGCCTCGAAAGGTTAGCAAATAACGAGCATGCCTCAGTCGGGCGTCTGAGTGACACCACATAAAGGGCTTATAAGGTAAATATATAACAAGCATGCCACAGTCGGGCGTCTGAGCGACACCACATAAAGGGCTAATAAAGTAAATATATAACAAGCATGCCACAGTCGGGCGTCTGAGCGACACCACATAAAGGGCTTATAAGGTAAATAAATAACAAGCATGCCACAGTCGGGCGTCTCAGCGACACCACATAAAGGGCTTATAAGGTAAATAAATAACAAGCATGCCACAGTCGGGCGTCTCAGCGACACCACATAAAGGGCTTATAAAGAATCACAGTGAATATCCAGGAGGTAGAACCATCCCAAGGATATTCGATAATTCAAATAATACAATGGGTTAGTCCATGACAAATAATAATCGTGATCATCACAAGTCACAAGTCATGATCCAAGTCCTGGTTTAACAGTTTCTCCTCCAAAGACCGACACTAAGACCGACACATGACCCATCCCAGACTGTAGTCCTTAACCATGGACACGGCTATTCGAATAGATTTAACCTCTGCAGAGGGTGTACTCTTTACCCACGAGTAACAGATTCCTTTAGTCCATCGGGACTAATTCCTTCTACGGCCTTTTAATTGAAAACACACCTATCCGCACACACTAGCCTAACTTACCGGTGTCTGGAATCACCCACGACACCCGTTAAGCGAAACTCTAAGTGGGGAGGCTACAACCTCGACTTAGCATGGGATCACAAAATTTATACCGCGCGCAAACTAGGGGAGCTACCCCTTCAGCTACAACCGAAAACACCCATGCCCCCGGGCCAGGTGGCATGCCTACCGGATGCCTCCGGTATCTTCCACCATGGTCTCTCTGTACGGTGTGTGCTAGGAAAGGGGTTGACAACTTACTGAACCGTACCCTACCTATGACAGGGACAAGTGGTAGTACGAAACAAGTATGGGTGTTACCGGAACAAGACTCGATCTATGGTCGACTCAGGAGGCTTAAGTATTTCCTGCATGATTAGTATAACAATATATACTTCAGCCAATAGACAGAATCACCACTCGACACACCTCATCATGCCGTACCATACACAACCGTCTCGACGGAGGACTAGGGACAAACCCGTGTCTACCCAAGACAGCGGCTTTCCCGGATTCCTTTCGGTATGCATGTGAGGCATATGATGGTGACTACTATCACAAACATATCAAACTCCAACAGTATGAAATCATCGATATTACACTCAGGAGTAGGGACATATCATCATAGAAAAATAACGGATACTCCGTGTCGAAACAGTGTTGTAACCGGGTCAAATAACACGCACAATATTATGCCAGGGTTCCAAAACTTTGAAAGTTTTATTCTCTCTCCGACGATCCTATTTTTGAAAATATTCAAATTAACCCATAGTTTAAAAGTGGTACAAATAAGTTGTCTGAATTTTTTCAAATCAATCTTAAAATAAACTAGACAATATTTGAGAGAGGAAGGAAAAAGAATCAACTCATTTGGAGTTATATTTAAAAAGTTAGAGCTAGCCAAAGTTTTGGTCAAATTTGTTTTTTTAAATAAAACTGAAAAAGAAAAACGATTTGAAAAGGGGTACACGTTGAGGACGTACTTTGGGAATGCGCCTCCACTTAAAACACGTGGTGGCGGGGCTGGAATCACGGTGGGCCCGCTTTGTGCCCATCAGGTTTGACCAGTCCACGCGCGCGCCGTCTCCTCCGACCAAACAGAGGCGGAGCTCCGGCGAGGCTCGCCGACGAATGGAGGCATCCCTCGGGGATCTGAGCACATGGGTGTGCTCAGGTGGTCGAGGCGAACCCGTGGGTACCCGCCATGCTCGCCGACATGGACGGAGTCGCCGGTGATGAGCTTCCCGGCGGACGGCGGCGTCGCGTGAGATGGGGCTTTCGCCTGTGGCGAGTCCTGATCAAAATCGAGCGTGGGGACGGATTCATGGGTGCTGCAGGATGGTGTTGGTGAAGAGAGTGGAGAGGGGGAGGCCCTGGTGGCGTTGGAATGAACAAGACAGAGGCGGCGGTCGTGGTTGCCGGAGAGGGAGAAGACGACCACCTCAGGTCTCTTTGCTGTAACGGGAGGATCAGCGAGGGAGGTATGAGTGTGCTTGAGGACCTGGGCGAGCTCAGGGGTCCTTAAATAGGTGATCGGGGTCAGTTCCGACGGTGGCCGCGGATAAGATCGCCGGCGACCGCCATTCTGTAGCTAGGGCAACGTGGCGGCGACGTGTGCTAGAGGATGAGGCTGCGGATGAGCTTGAGCTGCTCCAGGGGGCAGCTGGCGAGTGCTAGTGGTTCGGACGGCGCCGCCCATGGCAGAGGCGGTTGTGGCGACCGCTAGCCGCCACCCGACCGGGACGGCGCTATGAGGGCTCCAGTGGCTGTCTTGGAGGGCTCCGGTGAGTGGATGAGGCCGGGGTGTGGCTCTGCAGGTGAGCAAAGGTCAGAGGCGCGGGGCGAGTGAACGCGGCGGCTCGGGTGCACGCACGTGCAAAACGCGCGCTCTGGGCGCGCCCAGAGCACGCACGCAACGTGCTCGGCGAATTGCCATGGCAGGCCAGGGAGCTCCAATCCACGAGGGGTTTGGCAGGGTGGGGCTATAGGCTACGGTAGAGCTCTGAGACAAGCTGATTTGGCAAAGCGTGCAAGTCCAAAGCGCAAACTAAAAACCATGCCCAAACTGGCCATGCACAGAAGGTGTTTGACAAAATGATAAGGGCATCTAAGCAACTCTTGGAGGATCCAAAATCTCCAGATCAGGGTCTCTTTAGATGCAGGTCAGGATGGCAAGGTTAGTTGGCCAAATCTAGAAACTTGCTAGTGCAAAACTTTGAGAAAACCAAATCTGGTCAGAAACAAAAGGATATGGTTTCATTGACTACAACTACTCCAATGGGTTCACTCCCTTGGACAGAGGGGTTTTGTAGGCCGGACTATAAGCATGAGGAAGAATCATGGGCAACAGAGCAAAATAAAATGTGGTTGCTGTACAAATCAACAAGTTGGACCAGAATGGAAATGAGGTTGATTCACTCAAATTTTTCAAAGAACCTAACTGGGTTTTTGCATAAAGTTGAATAATACACTCCTGTTAACATCCCATAAATTTGGTGGAAGTTTTAAAGAAATATTTAAATAGGTTGTAGTGCAAATTTGCCCACTGGACCAGATTTGAAAATTTGGTGTAGAGCTCAAAATCTCCAATGAACAGAGGATATTTTTGCATAAAATTGATTCATTAACCTCACATGACACCTCCAAATTTTGGTTCGAATTTTAAATAAATTTATCAAATGGTTGTAGTTCAAAATAGGGCTTCAACTAATAAAAATCACTTTAAGGAATAAAGCTCAGAGAGCAAAAATTTATGCAAATAAATCCACTGATAATAGAGGTGTTTTCCTTGAGAGGGTAAACAAGTCTAAAAAAATTGGCCGGTTCTCACTTGGGGTAAAAACTCCATAAAAATAAACAATAGAAAGGTTCTGAAATCAAAAGAGAATCCAGAAAATAAAAGCTTAAGTTCCTGGCAAAATTTTTCAATTAATAAAACAATGTTAAAATTTTTGGGATGTCACAACACTACCCCCCTTAAGAAAAATCTCGTCCTCGAGATTTGCTAAATGCTATTTTGAAAAACATTACTCCTACCATTTACAGAAATAATCACTTTACTTAAGCGGTAAAATGCGGCTACAGTGAGAGAGCAAAAAGTGGTGTAAAACTACAGTGTGGGACACTAGCGCTGCATGGAAAAATTTACGGGGGAGAGATTTCTACGCTGGTTACCGTAAATTTAGAATAAAATCTAAATTTCTAAAATACGTTGGTCGCACCTGAGAGCACAGTGGTCCCTCTGGCTGACAGGTGGACCCAGGGCCCACTGTCAGTCTCTTCTTCTTCCTCTGGCTCTCTCTTCTTCCTCTCCCCCGCGCGCTTTCCCGCGCTTTCTCCACCGGCGACGTCTAGCGCGTAGGGCATCTAGGCCGTACTGCGGTAGTCTTGTGGCGTGCTAACTTACCGGTGCAGCGTGCACTCACCTCAGCGGAGACGGTCTTGCTGTCGGCCTTTGCTCATTCGCCTCCGAACACCGGCGATCTGGCGAGGAGCGGCGCTAGTGGACTTCGCCCACCGTACACCGATCTCGAGCTATAAAATGGCCGAGGTGCTCCTCTCTTCTCCTTCACACCGGGCCTCGCTTCTCCTTTCTTCTCCTCCATTTCTGCTTACAGAAGCTCGAGACGAGGCTCTAATGGCGGAGGTGGCACCGGACTGGTACGTGATCCTGGTATGCGGAGGGCTGGCGGCAGTGCTGGGGCTCTCCGGGCTCCTGTGCGCGATGATCCTCGATGATCGTCGCGATGCTGCCGCTCGGGTGTTGGCTCTCCGCGGTGGCGGTGATCACGAGGATTAGGTGTGATGCTGGGAGCTAACTGTTGTTGGTGTGTCGGAGGTAACTTGTACCCGGATGATTATCCACTAATCTCTCCTTTGGAGACTGTGGTGCGTTTAGGGAGGTGGTCGGTGAGATGCAACACGGTTACGTGTTTTTGCAAGCAGTGTATGTGTTTGAGTGGTTGTGGGTCTTCTGCCGTGGTGCCGCGTGAATAAAAATTCCATGTCGTGAGAAGATATACGATGCAGCAACTCAGGGAAAAGAAATCTCACTCCAGGATTTTTTGCGAGAGGAATCAGTAAATTTTAGAGTTAAACCGCAACAAAAATTTCTCATATTAACGGAAACCAAATAATTTACTCGCCGCACAAACTCGGGGTACCACGCATAAGTTACAACATATAAGTAAATGTTGCAATAATAAACACAGCAGTGACGTCTATAATGCAAACGGTAAATGGACGGGGTCCCGAGAAAACGTCTCTGGTACTGGGACACACTCCTCTTCTATCGGGGGAAGTGGATTGACCAGCCGATGAATGTGTCTCTCCTGGTCGGGCCTCAGTGGTCTGCCGATGGCGATCTGAGGATTTAAATCAGCGAGACTCTGGAGATAACCCATTACCCGCTGGGTCAACCGTTCTTGAGCGATGACATACTGGACCAGGTTGGCCAGTGCCGGGTCTCTCTCAATTCGTCCACCGGGGAAAGATGTTACTTCTCCGTGTGGTGCACGGCTCAGAAAGTAATAATACCCTCTTTCACTGGCATAGGGTACCGCGAATCAAAGTCGGACAAGTGCTTCGTGTGCAGCCGCTTCTATGGCCATTTGTGGAGCTGGTGTCGGTGTCAAAACCGGCGGATCTCAGGTAGGGGGTCCCGAACTGTGCGTCTAGGCGGATGGTAACAGGAGACAAGGGACACGATGTTTTTACCCAGGTTCGGGCCCTCTCGATGGAGGTAATACCCTACTCCTGCTTGATTAATATTGATGATATGGGTAGTACAAGAGTAGATCTACCACGAGATCGTGAGAGGCTAAACCCTAGAAGCTAGCCTATGGTATGATTGTTGTTCGTCCTACAAACTAAAACCCTCCGGTTTATATAGACACCGGATAGGGTTAGGGTTACACGTAGTCGGTTACAATGGTAGGAGATCTACATATCCGTATCGCCAAGCTTGCCTTCCACGCCAAGGAAATTCCTATCCTGGACAAGGGGCGAAGTCTTCAATCTTGTATCTTCATAGTCCAGAGTCCGCCAAAGATGATAGTTCGCTATCCGGACACCCCTAGTCCAGACTCCTCAAGAGCCCGTGAACCAGGCTTCAATGACGACGAAGTCCGCAAGAGCATATTGTCTTCGGCATTGCAAGGCGGGTTCCTCCTCCAAATACTTCATAGAAGGTTTTGAACACAAGGATAGTGTCTGGCTCTGCAAAACAAGTTCCACATACCACCGTAGAGAGAATAACTTTTGCACAGATCTGATGACTTATTCCACGGCGTGACATCACACCACGGCTAGGCCTTTATACGAATCGTTTTTTACCGTTCCACCTTAGCGTGTTTAGTGAGGCGGTTTCCTTGGCACGTCTTATCAAAGCGTAGATCGTGCCCCTTATTCCGGGATTCTCATCAATACGGACGTGGGTAACCCATCCGCGCCATTTATTACGGCACTTGGGAGATAAGCGAGTTTTACCAGGCTGGCGGGGGATGCATAGCTTCGTCCGTCCATATAAGGGGATAAGGATCCACCTTTTCACCTACGCCTTCTTCCTCTTTTGCTCATCCATTTCCAAGACTCGAGCTCCCAAATACTAAGTCCGCACATCCCACCTCAACCTTCTCCAACTATGTCCGGAGGCGGGAGGCAGGTGGATGGCCTCCTCCGCCACGGAGGGCACATCGAAAGCTGCGGAAGGCCGGATACTTGTCCAAAGAACATCGCAAGACCGGCTACCCAACGAGGGGCAGCTCATTCCAACCCCCAGGGCCCATGAGAGGGTGGTGTTTCTCACCCACTTCCTCCGCGGACTAGGTTTTCCACTTCACCATTTGTCCGGGGGCTCATGTTCTACTACGGCCTGGACTTCCACGATCTGGCCCCGAATTTCATCCTCAACATCTCGGCGTTCGTCATCGTGTGCGAGGCCTTCCTCTGCATCCAGCCCCACTTCGGCTTATGGCTGAAGATCTTCAATGTCAAGCCGAAGGTAGTGGGCGGCCGCCAAGTGGAGTGCGGAGGCGCCATGGTTGGCAAGATGGCCAAAGTCCTATGGCTCGAGGGCTCCTTTGTGGAGACCATAAAGGGGTGGCAATCGGGGTGGTTCTACATCACCGAGCCGCGCGACTCTCAATGGGCGGCGGCCCCCGAATTCCGATCTGGCCTCCCCACGCGGCTCACATCATGGAAAGAGACGGGCCTGTCGTGGGGTGATTTGGATGAGCTATCCGGACTCCGAACCTGCGTCCGAAACCTGGCGGACAAGAATCTCTGGCTTGTCAACGTTATCCAGGTGATGCTCATCCGCCGGATTCTCCCATGCCAACAACGGGCCTTCAAATTGTGGGAGTTCGATCCGGCACAGCACCCAACTCTGAAGAGGCTCTTCGACAATACGTACGAAGATGCCTGGAAGGTGTTGTTCAAGGGCGCCGAGGCTCCCACATCCGCTACCGAAGATCGCGGATTCAGCTCGCAGCGTCAAGTCAGCGAGGTAAGTTATTTTACCCTTTATGGGACTCTTTTTACATAGTTTGACTCCATGCGGGATCTAAAACTCCCTAACCTTTGACAGGACTGGCTGAAGACGTCCGGACAGATTAACTGTCCGGCCCCTTTGCCAGAAGACCCAGCGGACGCCCGATTGACGGGGTTGCTGGCTCCGGAACCTCATGTGGTGCCGGAGAAGAAGGCCAAGAAGAAGGCCACGGGAACTCGAAGGAGCTCCCGGCGCCAGGTGCTGTTGGACTCATCGCCCGACAACCCTGAGGCGGAATCCACCTCTGAGGAAGAGGAGGAGGAAAAAGAAGCCTCTCCCCCAACGGGGGGAGAGAAGAAAAGGAAGGCCGCCCCAACTAGGGAGGCCGGAGGGTCCCAGAAGGGAAGGACCCTTCCTCCGGACTTCTCCACCAACGCCGACAACGACGAGGAGGAGTGGCCAACAAGGGCCAAGCCCCTGGCGAGTTCGTAAGTGTCCGGATACCCATGGCTTTTTTTCATTGCATAGTGTTCTCTAATGCTGAACAATCATGCAGCCCGCCCAAGGACGAGCTCGCCGCTTCGTCGAGGGGGTCCCTGAATTCGTTGTAAGTGGAGAGTACTTCACTTCCGGCCGCCTCCTCACCTCACGCTGCAGACGACGCCGATGTGGGGCCCAAGGGGGGCCTGGTCAAGAGGAGGTGGCGCAGGAGGTGCCGCAAGGCAGCCTCCCGGACTCCAGGCGCGAGGGGAGCGAGACCCCCAGGGGCTCTAAGCCCGACCCTTGTCCGGACTCCATACCGGAACCTTCAGCGGTTCCGAAGTCCGGCAGGCGGCCCCTTCGTAGGAAGGGTAAGACGCCGGTGTCCTCCGTCCAACCGGAGGCACCGGATAGCTAACTGGAGGCGCTTAACAGCGCCTCCATCAAGGAGGAGCACCACACTGTTATGAGTATGGTGATCCAGAAAGTTCGGTCCGCCAAGAGCGGGCTGACTGAAGCCTGTACCAGCCTTCTAATAGGCTTTGAGGTAAGTTTAGAATATGTAAAAACATTACCGCATAGACAGTAGCCCCTGTTGCTTAGTTCAGTGTTCGGAAAGAAAAGCCGGACTAAGGATCTAAAAAGATATACGCAGGAGTCTAACATAAGTGTGTCAATATGCTAATGCAGGCTGCGCTGCTGACCTCTACCGCACTGACTGCGGAGGTCAATGCATAGAAAAAGAGTCTCGAGCGGTCCGAGAACGAGCTCGGCCATGCCAAGAAGCAGCTCGAGGACAGGGAAGATAAGCAATACCTTATTAAAGAAATACCTTATAGAAAGGATTCGGTTGCAAAACATGACAGGAATAACGTGGGTATTGTAGGGGCCCTGAGCGAGGTGGCGACCACTGAAGGAAGCGGTGTCCGCGGCAAAGCTCATGACATGGCGCACCGAGCGAGAGAAGCAGGAGGAGCGGGTGGCGGAGGTGCGGCAAGAGCTCCAGGCTCTCGTGGAAAAACACGAGAGTTTGGAGCGTGACTCGAAGACTCGAGAGTCCGAGCTCGCCTCGGCTCTTAAGAGTGCTAGAGCCGCTACGGCCGAAGCCCAAAAAGCCCTCCAAGAAATTGATTCATTAAAGAAGATAGCGGCGGGTAAGGCATTCTTTATGCAAAGCAAGCATGTGAAAGTGAATTACCTATTACTTACCCGGATTCGGAGCTCTCCAGGAGTGTTCGCAGATCAGCCCCGTAGTGTGTCTGATGCTGTCGCGTTCTACCGCGCCAAGGAGGGGAGCTCAACGGAGAAGGTGTTCTGGTATCAGTATGCTGAGGCTGAACGTCGGGTGCCCCTGAGCGACCAGCTGAAGCAGCTGGTCGAGCTCCACAAGGTCGCCGAACAGGCCATGAAGGGCCTCATAGTTCGGTTATGGCCATTGAAAGCCATGCCTGGGAGCTACTTCAGGCTAGTGCAGCGGCTGGTGGACGCCTGTCCATGGGTTGAAGTCATCAAGCACTCCGTCTGCATTGAAGGTGCCCGTCGGGCCTGTCGGTGTCAAAACCGGCGGATCTCGGGTAGGGGGTCCCGAATTGTGCGTCTAGGCGGATGGTAACAGGAGACAAGGGACACAATGTTTTTACCCAAGTTCGGGCCCTCTCGATGGAGGTAATACCCTACTCCTGCTTGATTAATATTGATGATATGGGTAGTACAAGAGTAGATCTACCACGAGATCAAGGAGGCTAAACCCTAGAAGCTAGCCTATGGTATGATTGTTGTATATTGTATATCTGTCGACTAGCTTTGGCCTCGGTTTATATAATGCACCAGAGGCCAAGGATAACAAGAGTCCTAGCCGAATACACCGGTGGGGGAGGAGTCCTTGTCTTGATCGCCAAGTCCTGCGGAATCTTCCTTGTATGCGGCAACTGTCCGGACTGGCCCATGAGTATACGGCCATGGGGATCCCCGGCCCAATCCAACTGATCGGGAGACGACGTGGTGAGTACCCCCTAGTCCAGGACACCGTCAGTAGCCCCCTGAACCGGACTTCAAGTTGGGGACGCTCCTCGATTCTTCCGAACTGTTCTTCATCTTGATGCGTCGGTCTTGAAAACTGGTTCAACAAATCTTCTCATCTTCGATCTTGAGGATCGCCGAAATGCATTCGACGAGTTTACACGTCGGGTATCCGAGGAGCCCCTTTAAGTTTACGGCCTTTATCAATGCCTTGTTATTTTTATGCCACGCCTCGGGTTTGAAGTTATTCCCAGGAGGCACTGTCCTCTTGCGTCTGAGCTCTAACGCCGGACTACATTTGAGGTATCTTTTGGAGCCGAGAACCAACGCCGGACTGCTTCCCAGCTCTATCGCCGGACTATGTATCTGAGCTCCAACGCCGGACGGTATCCGAGCTCCAACGCCGGACTATGTATCCGAGCTCCAACGCCGGACTGTATCCGAGGTGTCGTAAATCACCTTGGTTCAAAGAAGTTTGAAGGAGTTTAGCCGAGCTTAATGCCGAAAATGCCATCTATGGAGCCAGCCACTAGCGCCCGAGCTTTATGCCGGACTGCCCCCGAGGTGGTGCACCACCCCGAATGTGGGCCGATTTTTGTCAATATTTTTTATTGATGCAATTTATTCTCTGACGAGATATATTGCCAGTAGCCCTCAAGGTGTGTATCGGTCTAAAATCCGAGATGCACATGAAGGATGACATAAGACCGCTGATCCTCAGAGTCAGCCGAGACTCGGGTTGATTTGCAAAATCGGTCCGAGGATCAAGTCCTAACTCGGCGAATACTTCAGACGCAAAAAGCGGGCGTGCTCGAGACCTCGAGACTCGGGTTGGGTGCGGCCGACCAACCCGAGGATCAAAATCTCCTCGGAAATTGTATTGCACTTAAAATTTTCTGCATAGAACAAGCAATGCAAGAGCCCCGAGACACCGGGTCGGTGGCAACACCGGATCGAGGATCAATGTGCCCTTTAATATTTGTAAATAATAAGCCCGAAGCCCAAGAGGCCCCCGAGCCTTAATGCGGGCACGGGTGGCCGAATTAAGGATTGATATCCATAGTAAAATCACAAATTATTTGTAATGACTCTATGTATCCAAGTACTTTACGTCATTAATGCTCGGATCCGCATTGTACAAAACTTTGTTGACCGACCATCGGCTTCAACCTCCTCGGCAAGCTGTCGAGGAGTGTTTGTCCTACTTTATAAAGCCTTTATGAGGGCAAAGATTTACGACAAACAAGGCAATCTAGCCATACGGTTTTATAAACAAAGGTGCGCAGAGAGATATGTTATATTACTGTTTAACAGAAGAAATGTCTTCCAAAGAAAATAGTCCCGCTATCGGGTCCTTTCTTTGGGTTGTCATGCTAAGCATGATCATGAAACCTCAGCTCCAATGTAAGAGCAAAATATTGAGGATTTAGTTTGGGAGGCCAGTTACTAGCCCCCGGTAGTGTTCGGCGACATACGAGGTCAAGCCGGAAACACTTCGGCCAATGTTATGAATGGCCCGTCATTTAATATTTTCATCGGATCGCTGACCAGTTTACACCTATTGTGACAGTCAGTTTTTGGCTTTCTCCACTGAGGTGCTTGACCATGCGAGCTGGAAGCACAATCGCGGTGGTT
This sequence comes from Aegilops bicornis, assembly GCA_021605145.1. Classification (NCBI taxonomy): domain Eukaryota; kingdom Viridiplantae; phylum Streptophyta; class Magnoliopsida; order Poales; family Poaceae; genus Aegilops; species Aegilops bicornis. The sequence continues at coordinate 331,787,827 of CM038672.1, read as the reverse complement.
CTCCCTTTGCACGCCTAGCCGAACAAAGCGGAACGTAGGAGGCAAGCACGGGAGCCGGGCAATCCAACTATTGACCGAAGACACAATTCGAAACTGATGCATATATTGCAATATCTGAGAATGTTTTTGCCGAATCTCTAAAGGTGTCCGGCGCTGCACTGCGAGACTTGTGCTGAAAACACACAAATAGTTTAAAAGTGCCAAAAGCTTGGAAAACCAAAAAACGTCAGTAAAAACATGACGTCCGAACAAGATCAAGTGTTCGATGCCAATCCAAAAATTGGACTTTAGAAAAAAAGTGCTTCTGCCGTGCTTTAACATGACACATCCTATCTCAAGACTTCAAGCGGGTCAGCCTACGGCTTCAGTCTCCCATCCCGAAGACGGAGTACTTCTCATTAGGCCAGTTTAGAAAACTAAACCCTAGCAGTTTTGAGAGAGAAATTAGGCTCCCGGGCTAGTGACCGCACACTCGTGTCGTAAAAAGGAGTGATAAATAATAAACACTTTGCAACGACTAAGAAGAAAAACACTTAGTATAAAACGGCTCAAATAAACATAAGAGCCCCCAAGTGACTTGGGTAAAATTTGACTATATAATGTAAGGTGACATGTAAAATGCCTTCTAGCCGGATTGTAGATCGTTTGTCGTAGCGGACCTTTTCGCTTCAACCTCTGGACCCAATAGTCTGGAGTGTGTCCGAATACCCTCGCGGTTATAAAAATCGGGGCATGCGTGGAGACCAGGCGTAGGGTCATTAGTGCTTTATCAGACAAGTGCCCAACTAGTTATGTTATATTACATGGTTAGTAAGAAACATCTTCCAGGGAGAATAGTTCCATTAGGGGTTCCTTTCTCGGGAGGCATGCCCTAAAGTGCATGTCCGGATGCTGAAAAGAGCAGAAAAAACATCTGGGGCAGGTAAATGAATAGGTAAGAAATCATCTTTTAGTTCATCGACCGAGTATTCCCTTAAGAACGCTAGCTTTCGGCTTCACCCAGTCTGAGGTACGCATCCGGCTGACCCGGCAGTAACAATCGCAGAGGTGCTCCCTTTACCACCTAGCCGAACAATCGGGAACGTAGCGGTAAGCACAGGAGCCAGGCAACCCAGCTTGGCCAAAACTTAAGTCATATCGATGCATATAATGGTGAATAAAAGTTACATGCGGAAGTGTGACACGTGTGTTGGGCATAAAGACCGTATTAATAAGCTTCTGTTAAAGAAGCCCCCAGGTATAATGAGCGTGGGTAGCGCGTCAAGTGTGTCTGAACAAAGTTTCGACAAGGAAAATTTTTAAAAGCAACTTTTTTCCAAAGAAGTATAATGCTTGGTCGAACCGAACAAAAGTTAGAAATTTAAAACTTTGAGCATGAAGGCAACTTAGCTGGTTAATGTGTTCGGTATTGACGATGTGGTCCGAGCTTGATGTGGGACAAGGTTCCATCCCCCAAGCCGGTCCCGAGGTGGCGGAGCAAAGAGCTCGGTACTGTGAACTGGTGACATAGCATGGTCAATGCAGGACGGCAGAGTGATGCCGAAGTCCCTGGCATGGGGTAGTGAAGTGTTGACAAAGCCCCCCGTCCAGCCGAGGTGACGTCAAGGGATATAGTCTGGCTGGATCATTTTCCTATGCACAAAAAATACTTCAAACCAAAGATAATAGTAATAAAAAAATTGTTGCATAATAAATAATTTATGCAAAGTGAGTAATAAAAGAAATATGGCCTGGCGCCGAAGTCAATGTCGATGCAGCGTGGCATGATGCGGTAAAGGCATGGCAAGGCCTGAATTCACGTGTCGGTTCGAGTTCGGATCGGCGTCACGGACTATATATGGAAACTGACCGAGCCACCATGCAACCGTCGTTAACGCGGCCACCATTTGATAGACCTGCGTACATATGGTGGACAAACCAGAGTAATAATTCGTTGGGAAAAATGAATCCAAACAACCAAAAAATACTAGGATTAATAGCACCTGGTTTATTTGTTGTAGCAATCCGAAGGAAGGTGATTCCCAAAATTGGGACTCGATCCGCGCACCCATTGCCTGGTCGGCTAGCGACGCCGAAGTGTCCGGAATAGATTTATGAAGAGATGGCAAAGCCCCCGGTCCAGCCGAGATGTCGAAGTAGGTCGGCGTGATGGACACCAGCTTGTAGAAGCAATAGTGCGGCCTTGCCGATGCAGGTCGTGACGTGGTCGATGCCGGCTCGATGAAGCGACCGTCTTGGCGATGCCGGTATGCCCGCCCGTGTAATCCGTGGGGTATGGCGATGTTGGTGATGATTTATCCTTCGCGATGCGGACTCTTGTTCGGCTTGCTGAGATGATGATCCGAAGAAGTTGAGCTCGGCTCAACAAAGTGACGACGATGTCTAAGCGCAGGTCGGCGGTGGTGGAGCAATATTGCCGGACTGGTTTGACACCAGCATTATGTTAAAGATCATGTTCAAAAGATTTTAAAGTTAGTGGGATGTGTTCGAACAAAACACAACACCCCATACAAAACTTCCTTCAAAAGGATGTCCGAAATCCCGTTCATAAAAAGACGAACTCGGGTCGGATTCGTTTCGCCTAAAAACAGATCCGAAAAGTGATGCGCTAATTGGAAGGTTCCCGGAGTTTGGACGGTCGGATCGAGCTGAAATTTTGAGGGGTGGTAGATATAGAAATTCCGCAGCCGATCAACGGTTGGATCTTCCAAAGGAAGTCCGAGCTCCGGTATATCGGAGAATGCCAGAGATTCCTCCATCGGAACTCGACGAAATTTTCAAGGGTTGTTGTAGACTCAATTCCGCACAATTCCACTGAAGCAATCGTTAAAACGACGCTTGAGGAGGCGGTGGCGGCGGACACAAGTACGCTGTCCAAAAAAAAACAGTACGGTCGCCCGAGGGCAATGTTGACCTTGAGCCCCCGGGCTCCCTAGATGATTCCTCCATGATCTTGATAGAGATCGGAGTTGATGTTGATGAAGGCCCTCATCCGAACATGACGATCGGAGATAGGGTGCAGTCCTTGGTCGAACCAAGGTGACCCGGTCAGTGGTGACGAAGATGCCAAGTCGCATGATTGATCTGCAGTGCGAGCCATCGACCTTTTGCGAACACATAGAGGTACTCTCAATGAAAGCACCAATGTCGGTGTCAAAACCGGCGGATCTCGGAGTAGGGGTCCCGAATCTGTGCGTCTAGGCGGATGGTAACAGGAGACAAGGGACACAATGTTTTTACCTAGGTTCGGGCCCTCTCGATGGAGGTAATACCCTACTCCTGCTTGATTAATATTGATGATATGGGTAGTACAAGAGTAGATCTACCACGAGATCAAGGAGGTTAAACCCTAGAAGCTAGCCTATGGTATGATTGTTGTATATTGTATATCTATCGACTAGCCTGGCCTCGGTTTATATAATGCACCAGAGCCCTGGGATAACAAGAGTCCTAGCCGAATACGCCGGTGGGGGAGGAGTCCTTGTCTTGATCGCCAAGTCTTGTGGTATCTTCCTTGTATGTGGCAACTGTCCGGACTGGCCCATGATTATACGGCCATGGGGATCCCCGACCCAATCCAACTGATCGGGAGACGACGTGGTGAGTACCCCCTAGTCCAGGACACCGTCAGGGCCCTTGCCCGTGCTAAAGTGCACTGGGGCAAGCTGGATGCGGAGAAGCTTGTGACGGACGGGCCACCGAAGGGCAAGGAGCATCGCAAGCCCGAAATGTACTATGAGGGCGTCCTGAAGGGTGCCCGCCAGATAAGCGGATGGGTGCTCCAAAGATGTAATTTTGAATAGACTCGCATTTGTTATCCTGCATACCTGAAAACTTGTTCATATGCACTAAGCAACGCTTGTTAATTTAAAATATTACCTTCAGGCGGCCGTTTATCAAATTTGAGAGATGGCAAGTCGTTGGCTTCAAATTTCCCCATGCCACGAGAGTGCTAGGGTGTTGGGATAAACTTGAGCGCCTCTGTTCCCATTCTTGGGTCCGTCGAGGAGGCGCTCAACGCAACGAACAAGGCAATCGGACTTATAGTGCTTGAACACTCTCACTTAGCCATAGAATTCTATAATTTTAAATTTCGGCGAAGCCCCTAGTATTCGGAAGACCGAGTTCGGGGCGCTATCCACGCCTTGGCCGGACAATGCCGACTCCTTTCTCTAAGTGGCATAAGTTTTTAGGGACCTGAAAAAACCTCTCGAATAGCGACCGACTCTCGCCCAATCATGACGGTCAGTTTTAGCTTTCTCCACTGAGGTGCTCAACCCAGCTCAACCGGGGCACAATCGCAGTGGTTCTCCCAGCGCTACCTTAGCCAATATAACGGAACGTAAGGTACCAAAACATGGGAGCCGGGCAAACCCAACTATTGACCCAAGACATGATTCAGAGCCGATGCATATAATGCTATAAGTTCGGGGTGCCGCACTTGTGAAAGTGTTCGGAGTTATCACACCATGTTTTAGGGGTATAGACGCCCCTGGTGTATTGGCCGTACCAAATTGTACGGGTGCAACATGTCATGAAATGAACATATATATAGATAAAGAAAGGAGTGCAATAATAGGCAAAAGCTATGTATTGTTTATTCAAAAAGGTACTGCAATGAAAGCAGAACGATACAAATAGTGCGATAAGCAAGGGATGGGACTATTTAACATGTCCCCCTCGAGGGGTAAGCTGCGGGATGGATGTAAAACAGGTATAATGCTCGTAGTAGAGACCACCTGGACACTCGACGTAGCTTTCTGCTTCCCTGGCTGTTGCATCGTGAGTTCGGCAATTCTAGTGCCGAACAGGGCTTCTGGAAAACGGAGTCCTGAAAGTAAGAAAAAAGAAGAAAATAAAAAGAATGACACAATCAGAGCCCTGGTGCGGTTGAGCCGCGTGCAGGCGTGCCGTGGTCGTTCCTCCCTTATGCCCATGGTATCTCAAGAGCGTGGTTATGTACGCGTAATCGCTTCGCGGTTTCGCGAGGGCTGGGGTTGGGGCGGTTGCGACGCTGCGTTTCCGGATCGTGCCGAGCGGTCTTGTTGTAGGTTACTCCGGGTGCGCTTTGACGGTGGCGGACGCTTAATAGCCGGACTCGAGAATTGCTGTGAGAGGCTGCTTTGCACCTCCGCGCGAGGGCCGCCGTGTGCTCCTCCGTTAGGAGAAGGCGTTCGGTGTTCCGTTGACCGTGATTACTCCTCGAGGGACTGGCATCTTGAGCTTGAGGTATGCGTAGTGCGGCACCGCATTGAACTTTTGCAAATGCGGTTCGCCCAAAGCGATCGCGTGATAGCCGCTGCGGAGCGGGACTATGTCGAAGATTAACTCTTCGCTTAGGAAGTTATCCGGGGATCCGAAGACCACTTCGAGTGTAACTGAGCCTGTACAATTGGCCTCTACACCTGGTATGACGCCTTTAAAGGTCGTCTTTGTGGGTTTAATCCTTGAGGGGTCTATGCCCCTTTTGTGCACTGTATCCTGATAAAGCAGGTTCAGGCTGCTACCGCCGTCCATCAAGACTCTGGTGAGGTGAAATCCGTCAATAATTTGGTCAAGAACCAATGCGGCGAAACCGCCGTGACGGATGCTAGTGGGGTGGTCCCTTCGATCGAAGGTGATCAGGCAGGAAGACCATGGGTTAAACTTCGAGGTGACTGGCTCCATCACAGATATCGCCCCTTTAGTGCACGCTTCCGCTCCCTTTTGGGTATGTGGGTTGCGTATATCATGTTCACCGTCCGCACTTGTGGGGGGAAGCCCTTCTGTCCTCTATTGTCCGGCGGCCGGGGCTCCTCCTTGTCATCGCTATGCAGCCCCTTGTCATTGAGTTCGGCACTTAGCTTGCCTGCTTGCTTGAACACCCAAAAATACCTGTTGGTGTGGTTGGCTGGTTTTTCGGGGGTGCCATGTATCTGGCACAAGCGATCGAGTATTCGGTCCAAGTTGGACGGGCCCTGGGTATTTCTTTTGAATGGCTTCTTCCGCTGACCGGGTTTAGAGCCTCTGAATCCGGCATTTACTATCGTATCTTCAGCATTATCACCGTTAATGCGGCGTTTATGCTTGTTGCGACGTGACCTGCCATTTTTGTCGTTGGTATCCGAACTACCAGGGTTTTTGGTCAAGTTGTTACTATGAGCTAGCCAGCTGTCCTCTCCCGCGCAAAAGCGGGTCATGAGTGTTGTCAGGGCTACCATGGATTTCAGCTTTTCCTGTCCTAGGTGCCAGGCAAGCCACTCGTCGCAGATGTTATGTTTGAAGGCTGCAAGGGCCTTTGCATCCGGACAGTCAACGATTTGATTTTTCTTGGTTAGGAACCGTGTCCAGAATTGTCTGGCTGATTCTTCTGGCTGCTGAATTATGTGGCTGAGGTGATCGGCGTCTGGTGGTCGCACATATGTGCCCTGGAAGTTATCAAGGAATGCGGCTTCCAGGTCCTCCCAATAACCAATTGATTCTACTGGCAAGCTGTTAAGCCAATGTCGAGTTGGTCCTTTAAGCTTGAGTGGGAGGTATTTGATGGCGTGTAGATCATCACCGCGGGCCATGTGGATATGGAGGAGGTAGTCCTCGATACAAACCGCAGGATCTGTTGTGCCATCGTATGATTTGATGTTTACGGGTTTGAAACCCTCGGGGATTTGATGATCCATCACTTCGTCTGTGAAGCATAGTGGGTGTGTGGCGCCTCTGTATTGGGCTATATCACGACGCAGCTCAAATGAGCTTTGTCTACTGTGTTCGGCCCGGCCGGAGTTGCTGTATCCGACGTGACGGTTATCATCACGTGTCGTGGGGTGCCCACGCAATCCGTAGATTGATCTTGTTTGCCTTGCCTTGTCCTCCAATATGTCTCGCAGGTCTGGTGCGTTTCCCCATGCCTTGGTACTTTTCGAGCGACGCCGGAGTACGGCTTGAATGGAGGGTCTAGAGGCCTCTCCGTCGCTACCACGGGGTGGCCGGTCGGCCGCATCATGCGCTGGTGATGTAGGTTTGGGTGCTGCTTCCTCTAATTGGGGTAGCAGCCTGCGTTTTGGGTATCTCTTGGAGGGGCGTTCAAGTTCATACTCTTTGGCTGCAAGGACTTCAGTCCAACTGTCAGCTAGCAAGTGTTGGTCAGCTCTAAGCTGCTGCCGCTTTTTCTTGAGGCTGCTTGCCGTGGCCATAAGCCTGCGTTTGAAACGCTCCTATTCGGCAGGATCCTCAGGCACGACAAATTCGTCGTCGTCGAGGCTTGCCTCATCTTCGGAGGGAGGCATATAATTATCGTCCTCTACCTCCCTGTCTGCCGCTCTATCATGAGGGCTGGCTTCTCCCTCCTCCTGTGCTGAATCCTGCTAGAGGGGGTTGTCTTCGGCACTGTCCGGTGTTATTGTCTCCGTGCGGAATCACCGTTTTCTTTGTGGCGGGATTTAGAGCGGCGCCACGACGCCGACGCTTGGGCTGTTTCTTGGAGGGCCATCCTCCGCTTTTCCATCGCCGTTCCCATCTTTTGGGATGTCCACCATGTATATGTCGTATGACGAGGTGGCCTTCCAAAGGCCCTCAGAGGGCGCTGGTTCTTGGTCGCCTCCGCATAAATCGTCCATACCATCGATGTCTTGGTCGAAGTCGAGCATGTCGGTTAAATCATCGGCGGTGGCTACAAAGTGGGTGGTGGGTGGGCGTTGAATTTCTTCGTCGTCCGCATCCCAACCTTCCCGACCGTAGTCCGCCAGGGCTCTCTGATAAAGAGAGAGACTTTAGAGAATTCAGGATGTCGCCAAAGGGCGAGTGCTGAAAGATGTCCATGGCGATGAAGTCCATGACGGCGCCCAATCGGATTCGATTAGCGGGCGCGAGGGTTCGGAGTCCGGCACCTTGGAGTCACGGTCTTCGCAAAGGACAGGGATGGAATTCGGCTCAATCGCTGTAGAGATCGTAGCCCCCGAGGCGGTGTCCAACCACTCGTCCTCGATCGGGGGAGTCGGCTCTGAGCTAAGGGTCGGAGCGGACGCCGGTCGCGGCGCCTCCGTGGCAATCGCTCAGCCGCAGAGCTAGATCATGCCCATCGAGGACAGTCTGGCGCGCTTGGTTGTGGTTCGAATCCGTCAAGATCAAGTCTCCGCGGATGTCGGCCGTGTAGTTCAAACTCCCAAATCTGACTGATGGCGGGCGTAGCTTTCGATCTGCTCCGGATGGCCAAGTGAATTGGCCCGGCGCAAAGCCGCCGAATCTGAAGATCTGTCCGGGAGAAAAGCCTCACCCTGGACCGCGTCGTTGTTGATGATCGAAGGAGCCATCGGGCCTATAGGTGACGACACAGAGGAACTCTCAATGAAAGCACCAACGTCGGTGTCAAAACTGGCGAATCTCGGGTAGGGGGTCCCGAACAGTGCGTCTAGGCGGATGGTAACAGGAGACAAAGGACACGATGTTTTTACCCAGGTTCGGCCCTCTCGATGGAGGTAATACCCTACTTCTGCTTGATTAATATTGATGATATGGGTAGTACAAGAGTAGATCTACCACGAGATCAGAGAGGCTAAACCCTAGAAGCTAGCCTATGGTATGATTGTTGTTCGTCCTACGGACTAAAACCCTCTGGTTTATAAAGACAAGGGATAGGGTTTGGGTTACACAGAGTCGGTTACAATGGTAGGAGATCTACATATCTGTATCGCCAAGCTTGCCTTCCATGCCAAGGAAAGTCATATCCGGACAAGGGACGAAGTCTTCAATCTTGTATCTTCATAGTCCAGGAGTCCGGAAGATGATAGTTCGGCTATCCGGACACCCCCTAGTCCAGGACTCCCTCAGCTGGCATAGATTTTCCCACGAAGGAGACTTCCGTTCGGTCTTGGTTTGAGTTTACGGGAGGGATGTGTACTACTGCCCAATATTTCGAGGTGGATGGGGTGATCCTCGATTTGAGCAGCTCGTACTGGGGTGGCTGGGTAGAACCCATGGTACTGTGGGCAAAGTGCCACAATATTTTGACAAAGCTACCCGGGGTTGCATCTGGGGCTCTCAGATAAATGCTAGGGCTCGGCATGGCAAGAAATGGTTGTGAGGATTGTGCACAAGGTGAGGGGTGCTTGGCAAGCTCACGAGGTGGCCTTTTTATAAAGCATCCGGGCTGGGTTATGTACTGCGGTGAGGGGCACTAGTTTGTCGGTTCTGCTCTCATGGGGTCGGGGTCAAAGCCACAGATACACATATCTCACAAAAGTGGCGTGTTACTGTGGATGCCTTCGGGGTTGGTTTTGGTAGCTGCGCCCGAAAAAATATACAGCCGTATGCTGACATATTTATGCAAGGTTACTATTTAAAACAGATGCACAACAACAGGCTGCGGTTATTTACAAGGTCGCACGATTATAAGGTGTGGATACACTGAGACTCGGTACTACTCGAGTGACATAGTCTACCTCATTTATATCCAAGCGAGCGTGCCTTGTGGACGTAGAGGCTTCTCCACGGGTTTCACCGTCGGGATTAGCTGGAGGTGGTTGAGGAACTACAGGGTCAGGTTAGCGATGATAACCATCTCGAGGATTGTTGGCCACAATCCCGTTGGAGCGTGTTCCCAAAAGGCGACGAAGGACTTCTGGGGTCATCAAAGCACCTTGGTCGATGGCTGGGGCAGACCTCAGGGACTCGATCGGGTGTCCGAACAGCATGACTGGGTTGTCGGCGTCGGGCTCGTCCTCTCCTCTCGTCGGGGCTCGACGAACTAGCTCTCCACGAGCTGCGATCAGATCAAGGGTGATTTGATCGAACAGTTCCTCTAGTGCACCTACATAGCGCACTAGGTGCATCAATGCAGGATCCGTCTCGTGATCTCCGTTGGCAACTTGGGGTGGTCTACCATACCCTTCACGTCTGGGGTAGTAGTAGAACGAGCGACAGTTAACGATGGGCGACAAGTGCCGGAGTTGAACTATGGCCTCTCCTGCCGCTAGTTGGATGGCTTGTGGCTCAAAGGAAGTTGCCCTTCCGGTGAACCTGTAGGGGCGTTCTGGCGATAGACCCCTACCGTAGATGTGCACAAGGCCTGAAATTGTGACGGCTCTCACCGCTCATGGGTCCTTGGTACACAACATATTCTGGGGGCTCTTCTAACGCATAGGCACGATGGGTGAGGTTTGCGAGTATGGTCACAAAACCTCCAAGGTTGGTTGCTGTGGTCTCATTGTGCACGACAGGGCCAAGAATTATGGCTCGGTTTGGGGTAGACGCTGTGCTGTGCTGGGTTAGGCTAGCGTGCACTTTTTATAGAAAAAGGGGGCGAAGTCTTCCTTCGCACGCTTGCGAATGAGACATTATAGGCGTCGGACGCTGGCGCGTGATCGACAGGTTAGGTTGATAGGTTGGGCACCGACTGTCATAAGGTGTCAGGCTCACTGTGTGGCTATCTTGCACGAGAAGTTTGGCAGGGTTTAGGTTAAGGTCTGGTGGGTTGGTTTACCTAGGTTTTTCGACCTGGCTAAGATAGGATTAGCCAATGGTCAGCTGGCTCGATACCAAGTTTGTCAGACCGGATTCCGGGATATTAATTCCCAAAAATGGCCCTTGTGCTCACCAGCCCAGTGATTACTGTTAGCTGATGAGGCACCAACTTGATACCGAAATTCCAAGCAAAAAGCAAAATATGTAGTACAAGACCATTCTGGCCTATGAGTACAACAAATGGTTTCTAGTGGTTGATGGCGGAAGCGGTTTGTGGATCATCGGCGTCTATGGGACTCCATTTCCCACACGAACAGCTGACCAGGTTAACTCCTATCTTCGCGAGGCTGCTATCACCATGGTTTAGGTTCCGGGGCTGTCTTCGCAATGCTCCTCTCCACGCAAGGGATCTGGCCAAGACAATAGCCAGCGACAAGCCAGTGAGTACTTTGAATGTACTCGCAAACATTATGGACACGGGTATAATATAACAAATGATAAATATGCTCTGAAATATTCTATGATCACAATGTCAGTCATGAAATAAAATCTCTGATGCATGCAAGCGGGTTATTTATATACATGAATATGCAATAACAGAGTAGTAATAAAATGCACCGATCGGGTGTCTGAAGTGACGCCTCGAAAGGTTAGCAAATAACGAGCATGCCTCAGTCGGGCATCTGAGCGACACCACATAAAGGGCTTATAAGGTAAATATATAACAAGCATGCCATAGTCGAGCGTCTGAGCGACACCACATAAAGGGCTTATAAAGTAAATATATAACAAGCATGCCACAGTCGGGCGTCTGAGCGACACCACATAAAGGGCTTATAAGGTAAATAAATAACAAGCATGCCACAGTCGGGCGTCTCAGCGACACCACATAAAGGGATTATAAGGTAAATAAATAACAAGCATGCCACCGTCGGACGTCTCACCGGCACCAAATAAAGGGCTTATAAAGAATCACAGTGAATATCCAGGAGGTAGAACCATCCCAAGGATATTCGATAATTCAAATAATACAATGGGTTAGTCCATGACAAATAATAATCATGATCATCACAAGTCACAAGTCATGATCCAAGTCCTGGTTTAACAGTTTCTCCTCCGAAGACCAACACTAAGACCGACACTTGACCCATCCCAGACTGTAGTCCTTAACCATGGACACAGCTATTCGAATAGATTTAACCTCTGTAGAGGGTGTACTCTTTACCAACGAGTAACGGATTCCTTTAGTCCATCGGAACTAATTCCGTCTACGGCCTTTTAACTGAAAACACACCTATCCGCACACACCAGCCTAACTTACCGGTATCTGGAATCACCCACGACACCCATTAAGCGAAACTCTAAGTGGGGAGGCTACAACCTCGACTTAGCATGGTATCACAAAATTTATACCGCGCGCAAACTAGGGGAGCTACCCCTTCGGCTACAACCGAAAACACCCATGCCCCCGGGCCAGGTGGCATGCCTACCGGATGCCTCCGGTATCTTCCACCATGGTCTCTCTGTATGGTGTGTGCTAGGAAAGGGGTTGACAACTTACTGAACCGTACCCTACCTATGACAGGGACAAGTGGTAGTACGAAACAAGTATGGGTGTTACCGGAACAAGACTCGATCTATGGTAGACTCAAGAGGCTTAAGTATTTCCTGCATGATTAGTATAACAACATATACTTCAGCCAATAGACAGAATCACCACTCGACACACCTCATCATGCCGTACCGAACACAACCGTCTCGACGGAGGACTAGGGACAAACCCGTGTCTACCCAAGACAGCGGCTTTCCCGGATTCCTTCCGGTATGCATGTGAGGCATATGATGGTGACTACTATCACAAACATATCAAACTCCAACAGTATGAAATCATCGATATTACACTCAGGAGTAGGGACCTATCATCATAGAAAATAAACGGATACTCCGTGTCGAAACAGTGTTGTAACCGGGTCAAATAACACACACAATATTATGCCAGGGTTCAAAATGCTTGCCTTCAAGTTGTGGGGAGGCAGGGTGCATTCCAAAACTTTGAAAGTTTTCTTCTCTCTCCGACGATCCTATTTTTGAAAATATTCAAATTAACCCATAGTTTAAAAGTGGTACAAATAAGTTGTCTGAAATTTCTATAAATAAATCTTAAAATAAACTAAACAATATTTGATAGAGGTAGGAAAAAGAATCAACTCATTTGGAGTTATATTTAAAAAGTTAGAGCTAGTCAAAGTTTTGGTCAAATCTGTTTTTTTAAATAAAACTGAAAAAGAAAAACTCTTTGAAAAGGGGTACACGTCGAAGACGTACTTTGGGAATGCGCCTCCACTTAAAACACGTGGTGGCGGGGATGGGTCACTGACAGTGGGCCCGCTCGCCCATCGGGTCGCCTGACCAGTCCACGCGCTACCGCCTCTCCTCTGACCCGAGCAGAGGCGGAGCTCTGGCGAGGCTCGCCGGCGAACGGAGGCATCCCTCGGGGATCTGAGCACATGGGTGTGCTCAGGTGGTCGAGGCGAACCCGTGGGTACCCGCCATGGTCGCCGACGTGGACGAAGTCGCCGGTGATGAGCTTCCCGGCGGACGGCGGCGTCGGGTGAGATGGGGCTTTCGCCTGCAGTGAGTCCCGATCAAAATCGAGCGTGGGGACGGATTAGTGGGTGCTGCAGGATGCTGTTGATGAAGAGAGTGGAGAGGGGGGGGGCCTGGTGGCGTTGGAATGAACGAGACAAAGGCGGCGGTCGTGGTTGCTGGAGAGAGAGAAGACGACCATCTCCGGTCTCTTCGCTGTGACGGGAGGATCAGTGAGGGAGGTATGAGTGTGCTTGAGGACCTGGGCGAGCTCGGGGGTCCTTAAATAGGTGATCAGGGTCGGTTCCGACGGTGGCCACGGATAAGATCGCCGGCGACCACCATTCTGTAGCTAGGGCGACGTGGCGGCGACATGTGCTAGAGGACGAGGCTGCGGATGAGCTTGAGCTGCTCCAGGGGGCAGCTGGCGAGTGCTAGTGGTTCGGGCGGCGCCGTCTGTCGGTGTACTAGAGTAGGGGTACCCTAGTATCCCGAACTTGTGCACGGGCAGTTGCAGCCCTCCGCGGCAAGGCTTACCGGGTTACCGCCAAGATCCTCCGTGGTTCCTTTGGAGCCATTCAAGAACAAAGTATTCAAGCCAAGGAGACAAGGCCCCGGCAAGAGGAGCTTGCCGGGAAGGCCACCCAAGGCACCTAGACATGCAGCAGTAGGAGTGTTATCTCCCCGGAGAGCTCCGAAGCTGGGTAAACCTCTCGTGTGCTTCGCCTCGATCTGCTCTTCGTGCGACCTCCGCTCCCCGCCGAACCGAAAGGGGCTCGGTCCGCCCGGCCCCATAGGTGTTCGTGGGCCAGATCAGCCTGCCCGACATCTTTGGCGCGCCCGGGTAGGGCGTCGAGGTTGTGTGAACCTGATCCGGCGTCTACGAGAGGTAGATCTTCATCATCTTCATCAACATGCCACCGAAGAAGAAGGCTTCGGCGGCAGAAGCTCCGTCCGCGTCGAACCCACCACCACCGGAGCAAACGGGTGGTGGGGTAGACGCCGCGGAAGAATGGGCAACAGCAGGGGAGCTCACGGTGCTGCCAAGTCAGGACAAGGCTGCGCAGACCTCGGCGTCAGACATGCACCGCGCCCGTCTCAGGAGGCGCGGGACCGACAGCGTCATGGCATTCACAATGCCATACGCTCGTTGGACCAAGATCGAGCTGGAGGACCTCGGGACGCTCAAGACCAGCATGCACGCCAACATGCTGGCGCGAGCGAGGCACGGTCGCCTGGACAGGGTACTGCTCCTTCTAACATAGTTAGAAGTCCGAGCATATCCCGCTCCTTGCTCCGTTCGCCACTGCCACCCACCACTCCAGCAGAAGCTTTGGCGAGAGTGCAACTGCTCCTGGATTACCCTCCAACGGCCGACAAAGGTCGGCGAATGGAGGCCATCATTCGAAGTCTCATCGGCCGCCAACGGCGACGCCCGTGGCAACCGAGTGCATCGCTGCCGCGACAGGACTGCTAAACACGAGCCGGTGGCGGCAGAGACCGTGGGGTGCAACCACCATGCACTCTCCGCCCCGAAGGCCAAGATCGCCGACTCGCCGGATCCACCTCGACAGCGACTCCACCACGTCATCGGATCCACGAGCTCGTCGCGATCAGCGCCAAGTTCTTCACGAACGACAGCAAGAGGACGCTCGAACTCGCATCGAACGCCGAAGAGAAGCGCGGCGTCAATCCGACAAGCGCGCTGGGCCCTCTGTTGACATGCATGCGCCAGAGGAACCATGCGACTTGCCGTCTGTGATGGTTGCCCTGCGTTCACTCGTGAGCTGCTGCAAGTCCGATGGCCCAGCAAGAAAAAACTTCAAGCCGGATGTACAGAGAAGTACGACGGCAAGACGCATCCGTCGGAGTTCCTCAAAGATCTACACCATCGCGGTGCAGGCTGCCGGGGGGCGAGACGACAAGATCCTTGCCAACTACTTCCCGCTGGTGCTCAAGCCCAATGTCAGATCCTGGATCATGCACTTGCCGGACAACTCCATATATTCTTGGGCAGATCTATGCCATCAGTTTGTCGGCGCCTTTACAGGCGGCCACAAGCCCCATGGCCAAGAAAGCGACCTTCATCTCGCCGCCTGTAAGGAAGGAGAGCCTCTCAAGTATATTCAAAGATTCAGCTGTGTACAGCACAACATCTCAGATGTCCACCCTGCCCATGTAATCAGCGCGTTCCACCAGAGCGTCGCGAAACCGCAGGATGCGGAGGAGATGGCGATGTGCAAGATCGTAGACGTCGATGAGCTATATGCCCCGGGCCGACAAGTGTGCACGTCTTTGAGGAAGGAGGAGACTCCCGGAGAGAATCTTGAAGCGGGGAGGATCGATAGTGAGGAGACCGCTCCGGGAAGGAAGAGCCAGCGGCGGCAACAGGAAAAAAGAAAGGCGTAGATGTACTAGTTGTTGAGCAGTCCGCAACGGAGGTGGCGCCAAGAAAGCTAAGGCTGGTAGCTCCGCAAGGAGGTTGTCACTGGCACCAACAGCTGCTGTGGCGGTCGCCGACAAGCAAGACGGCTCCGGCAAGCAAGATCTTGCAAGATCCACCGCACTAAGGGCCATGACCTCCGTGAGTCGCAAGAAGGTCGAGCAGCTTGTCGTAACAAGCAGGTAAGGCTGAATACGAAGCGGCGCGACAAGGAGAAAGCCCAGGAAGGTGCTGGAGGAGCTAGCAAGAAACGTCCCGGCCGAGGAGGACGCCGCGGCAAGGCCAAGCAGCGGCAAGGAGACAGGCCTCCCCGCGGCCGCGACAAGGATGAAGATGACGAAGACGATGAAGACATGGATGATGACGAAACCGATGAGCAGGAGTTCCAGAAAGCCACAGAGGTCCTGTGCGTTGACGGTGGTGCTTCTCTGCATACCTCGCACCGCCAGCTCAAGTAGTGGATGCGGGAGGTCAATGCAGCAGAACCATCCATCGAGTCACGCAAGCCTCTGAAATGGTCCAGCACGCCTATCATCTTAGATATTGAGGACCACCCTGATCGCATAACTGCGGTCGGGTACTTGCCGATGTTGGTTTCACCAACTATCCGCAACCTCAAGGTCACTAAGATGTTAGTTGACGGCGGGGCCAGCTTGAATCTGATCTCCTCCGCGGTGCTCCAGAAACTCCAGATCCCTGATGGCGAGCTCGAAGAGACCGACACATTCCAAGGAATCAATCCGGGAAGGAGCAAGCCGAAGGGAAAGATCACGTTGCCGGTGACATTTGGCAGTGAGTTGAACTTCAGGACTGAGAGGGTCACCTTTGACGTTGCTGACTTTCCATTGCCTTACAATGGAATACTTGGACGTCCAGCACTTACCAAATTCATGGCAGCCTCTCACTATGCCTACAACATGCTGAAGATGCCAGGCCCGATAAGTGTCATCTCTGTCCCTGGCGACAAGAAGGATGCTCTTATCTGCGCCGACAAGATCTACCGGGAAGCAAAGCAGCTGCGGCTGATTGCAAGCCACTTGCGGCCCGAAGCTCCCGGGGAAAGAAGAAGACCAATTCCAAAGAAGAGCTCGATGCCCACTCCGCAAGCGCACCTCTTCTGAGTGCTGCGCTACCGTCGAGGACGCACCATCGAGCTCCACCGGCAAGTGTAAGAAGACGATGGCAGCTCCACCAGAGACCAAGAATGTCTCCGCCAAGGAGGGGCGGCACTGGTGGTACCTTCACCATCGGTGCCTCTCTCGACCCTAAATAGGAAGGCGCTCGTTGCTTTCCTGCGGGCGAACGTCGACGTGTTTGCGTGGCAACCGTCTTACATCCCCGATGTTCCCAGGAAAGTAATTGAGCACCATCTTGCCGTTTGTCCTCATGCGCAGCCCGTCAAGCAGAAATTCAAGAAGCAGGCGGTGGAGCGCCAAGAGTTCATCGCAGAAGAAATCAAGAAACTGGAAGCAGCAGGCCTTGTCAGAGGAGTGCTCCATCCTACGTGGTTGGCCAATCCTGTAGTTGTATCGCAAGAAGGCTAACGGAAATGGAGGCTTTGTATCGACTTTTACCGATGTCAATAAAGCTTGTCCCAAAGACCCATTTCCCTTGCCGCGATCGACTGCATTGTTGACTCCACGACCCGGATGTGATTTGCTTTCATTTCTGGATTCATATTCTTGATATCATCAGATCTTCATGGCAGAAGAGGATGAGGAGAAGACCGCATTCATCACTCCATGTGGCACATACTGTTTTGTACGGATGCCCTTCGGGTTAAAGAATGGTGGTTCAACATTTGCAAGAGTAGTCCATGACGCTTTTGAGCCGCAAATGCACACAAATGTGGAAGCCTACATGGATGACATAGTGGTCAAAAGCAAGGACAAGGCAACCCTGATTCAAGATTTAGACGAAACCTTTGCAAATCTGCGCAAGATCAACCTCAAGCTCAACCCCGAGAAGTGCGTGTTTCGAGTCCCTTCCAGCAAAGCTTCTCGGGTTCTTCGTGTCTCAGCGGGGAATTGAAGCCAATCCCGACAAGATCAAGGCCATTGAGCAGATTGAAGCACCAAAGCGCGTCAAGGATGTACGAAGACTTGCCGGTTGCGTAGCTGCTCTCAGCAGATTTATCTCTAGGTCTGCTGAGCGCGCCCTGCCATTTTTCAAAATTTTGAAAAAGGCAGGTCCGATGCAATGGACTCCGGAAGCGGAGGCTGCGCTGCAGGACTTGAAGAGATACCTGTCCTCCACTCCAACACTTGTCGCACCTAGGCCGCAAGAGAAGTTGTCAGCTGTATATAGCGGCAACCAATCAAGTGGTTAGTGCTGCGTTAGTAGAGGAGAGGAGGCGGATGATGAGCTAGCAACCATGGCAGATGCATCCAGCAACAAGCGTGGGGCTTCACCGGCAAGCTCTGGTCCCGACAAGGATGGATCTGCTTGACACATGAGAAGATACAAAGAATGGTGCAGCGCCTTGAGTTTACTTTGTTA
Organism: Aegilops bicornis; assembly: GCA_021605145.1. Taxonomy (NCBI): domain Eukaryota; kingdom Viridiplantae; phylum Streptophyta; class Magnoliopsida; order Poales; family Poaceae; genus Aegilops; species Aegilops bicornis. The sequence continues at coordinate 331,769,865 of CM038672.1, read as the reverse complement.
GTTCCCTTATGCAGGGGGCTAGGTCAAGGTACTCTGGTGTGCAGAAATTGCTTTTCGGCCTCCTCACGGCCTCGAGAAAGCTGCGCCATTACTTCCAGGCACATGAGATCACAGTTGTCACTCGTTTTCCGTTGAAGAGGATACTGCAAAATCCAGAGGCAACAGGCAGGATTGTCGAGTGGGCACTGGAACTGTCAAGCTTTGGCCTCAAGTTTGAAAGCACTTCAACTATCCAAAGCACAAAGCATTGGCGGAGTTCATAGCAGAATGGGCGTAACACAAGATGAAGAAATTCCAGAAACAAGCATTCCCGTCAAGGAAGCAAGCAAAGAGTGGCTGATGTACTTTGATGGTGCCTTCTCGCTGCAAGGCGCCGGTGCAGGCGTGCTACTTGTTGCACCCATCGAAGAGCACCTCAAGTACGTGGTCCAGATGCACTTTCCCAAGGAGCAAGCAACAAACAATACTGCAGAGTATGAAGGTTTGCTTGCCGGTCTCGAGATCGCGTAGACCTTGGGATCAAGAAGCTCATTGTCGTGGGTGACTCACAGCTTGTCATCCGCCAAGTGAACAAGAATTATCAGAGTCCATTGATGGAAGCTTATGTTGATGAAGTGAGAAAGCTAGAAGAGCACTTTGACAGCCTACAGATGGAATATATTCCAAGAGCTCAGAACAACATTGCTGATGACATGTCGAAGTGCGCCGCACTTAAGCTACCTGTGGAACCAGGGATCTTTGTGCTCAAGCCGACTCAACCGTCTCAGAACGCCATCAATCGGACAGAAACAAGAAGAGAAAGTTGATCTCTGGTGACTACTTTCCGCAGAGCTTCGAAGCCGCCGCCAAGAAGGTCCCCAAGATCAACACCAACAAGGCCGAGGAGCAGTACGCTCCGACAAGCCCTAGGGTTTGTTTCGTTGAAGCAGACGCTCCCGACAAGTTTTGCTCCGGCAAGCTTGCTGGGGAACGTCAAGCTCCGGCTGAGCCGCAGGTTCTTGCCGTAGAAGCTAATGTTCCCGCAGCAGCAGATGTGCCTTTAGTCCTTGTTGTCGAGCCGCAAACTCCAGCATGGGCGCAGCAGATTGTCCATTTCCTTCAGACAGGAGAACTTCGAAGAGCAATAAGAAGCGGAAAAGTAGCCCGGCAAATAAGTATGTACCAGTTTGTCGACAACACACTGCATGTAAGAAGACTCAACGGTGTGAAATTGAAGTGTATTCACCGAAGACGGACAAAAGCTGTTGGCGAGAGATACATGGAGGCATATGTGGTCACCACATTGGTGCGAGCACTTGCGAGCAAAGCATTCCGGCAAGGATTCTTTTGGCCGACAGCCTCCGTGATGCAACTGCACAAGTAACCAAGTGTGAAGCGTGCAGTTCCATTCCAAAACGAATCGCCACCAGCTCAAGCTCTCCAGGCGATCCCTTTATCCCGCCATTTTCGGTCCGGGGCTCGACATCATCGGCCCCTTCCCCGAAGCTGTCGGGGCTTTGAGTACTTGTACGCTGTAATCGACAAGTTCACAAAGTGGCCGGAAGTGGAAGCAGTGAGGAAGGTGACAAAGACAAGCAGTCAAGTTCTTCAGTCAATTGTTTGCAGTTTGAATCCCTAACAGGATCATCACCGACAACGGCCGCGCAATTCACGAGCCGCACCTTCATGCGTGACGTCCAAGATCTTGGCGCCAAGGTTCGCTTCGCTTCGCTGCTCATCCGAGAACCAATGGTCGCGAAGATGGCAAATGCCGAAGTGCTGCGGGCTCAAGACCGTAACTTTCGACAGCTGCACAAGTCCGGAAGAAACTAGATTGAGGAGCTGCCGGCTTTGGTCGATCAGGACGACGCCAAATCGAGCCACTTGCCAGTCACCTTCGCTCTAGTCTATGGAGCAGAGGCAGTTCTCCCCACGGAACTCGTATACGGATCGCGTCGAGTGCTCGCTTATGATGAGCTTGGGCAAGAGCAGCTGCGACAAGATGACGCGCTGCTCCTTGAGGAGGATCGCCTTCAGTTGTCAGACGAGCTGCTCGATACCAAGAAGCTTTGCGCCGCTACCATAGCCGCAAAGTCAATGCCAAGTCTCGAGGAAGGCGACCTTGTTCTTCGACGCTGCTCAGTCCGCCAAGAATTCCAACAAGTCGACGCCGAAGTGGGAAGGCCCTTACCGGTGAAACGAGTCACTAGGCCTGGTGATGTCCGCTTTGAGATCGAAGATGGCGTTCCGTGAGCAACTCTGGAACATTGAGCATCTTCGTAAGTTTTACCCGTAGAAGCGCGTTGCGGAACCCGTTAAACGCGACCTTTTGTACAAGTCTTGACGCTGTCGCATGTAATCCTTTTGTACAAAGCCGGGCGCGGACCCGTGCATAAGTAAAGCTAGCGTGCTTCGCACATCTTGTCAATTTCATGCTTTTTACTTTTATTTGCATGCGTTATCTGACACTTTGTGCAGCACCTACCCCTGGTAAGTGATAATGAGCCATAAGGCTCCATATCTTTATTTTCTCTTCCTTCTCTTTCTCAAAGAAAGGAAGGTTCCCTCGCACACAAGTTTGCCGGGGGGAAAGGAGAAGATAATGGTGTGGACCAAGCGTCGCTCAAGGAAGTCTAGCCTTACCGGGAAGCAAACGACAGAAACGCTAAGTTGCCAAAGTTTGAGCAATCAGTTTTAAAATTTTTAAGTTATCTTCCTCGAATGAACGTACTTTGTATGGAAAACCTGTGCGCAGAGGAACCAACTCGCAGATAGTTGCGCCCTTACTTTGTTTCGAGTCCGCTCGACAACTTAAGTGAGCTGCGACTAGTTGCGACAAGGTTGCTTGTCGGAAGCGGCACCGCCAAAGAAGCTGTCGACGTCTCAAGACTTCAGCCAGTGGCTCAGGTGCCCAATGACAAGTTCCCTAAAAGCGTAAAGGCAAAAACATACAAAGGAAGGAATCAAGTAAAGGAAATAACATAGCAATTGATACCCAAAATAAGATAGCTTGTCATGATCTAATGGATTGTTCTTATGACATGACCAAAGCAGCGGCAAGAGAAAGAGAAAAGCAGGCGGCCTAATCTACGCTGATCGCCTCAACCCTCTTGATTCCGCTCACCCTGTCCCACGATGGGTGCGACAAGGGTCTTGAGCGCCCACATCAGCATCCAGCAGCAGGGACTTGAGGACGTTGGTGAGGTTGAGGCCTGGATTGCGGAAGGCCACCTTCATCGACACCTTTTGAGAGCTCCCGCAGATCTGGGCGCGACTCGGCCACTGCTTTGGGACTTCTTCCCGTAGTCAGCTGGAGGGCCTTCACCACGCCCTTGAAGAACAAGCTAAGCTTGGCGCTGGGTTGGAGGTGCACGCCGAGGAATATCCAAGATCCACCATCCCCAGCTCCATCAGCTCCTGTTGATGGTTGCAGCAACATCCATGAGACCCTCGGTCCAAAGATGCTCCACGTTCTCCCTCAAGGCACTCTGGCGGCACAAGCACTCGCCAGCAGCGCCTCGTCGGCCTTGATCTTCTCCTTCAAGGCCACTTCCTGCTCCCTGGCGCCGTCCAACATCTGAGTCAAAGTAGTTAGCTTCAACTCAAGATCTGCATTGGAGTCCTTGGCGGCGCTGAGCTCCTTGCTCCTCTCGGCGAGACGGCCCTGCAGCTCGCCGAGAGTGTAGGCATCCTTATCGCGCTCGTGCTTGAGTGCAGCAAGCTCCTCGCCGCTCTCCTTGAGACTGGCCTCCAACTGCGCCACCTTCGTCTCCAGCTCCTTCTTGGCGGCCTCGGCACCTGCGGCAGCATCCTTTGCTTCCTTGAGAGCCCCGCTAAATGTTTGCTCGCGCATAGCGAGATCCTCCTCGTGGCTGTCAAGGTTAACCTTCCGTTGTGCCAACTCGCCTTCCTGCGCAGACAGCTTCTCGGCGGCAAGCCGCTGTTGCTCCACAGCTTCAGCCTTCTCGAGGAGGAAGGCTTTGCGCTCCTCAGCAAGCCACTCCCGCTCCTCTGCCAAGGACCGGAGAGCTTCCTGGTTGAGGCCCCGGAGCTCCTCCGTGCGCTTCTCGATGTCTGCTCCGCCAGCGACAAGCGCTTCCGGGATTCCAGCTTGGCTTGTCGGGCGCGGTAGAGCGACAACAGCTTCCGCAGCAGCTGCTCCTTCTCGGGCTCGCCGCTGCTGCTTACGCGTCGACTAAGCGTCGATCCAGCCGAGGCGAGCAGCTCTTCATCAAAAGCTTCTCCTTCGACCGGCGCCCTGGAGCTCGACTCCCATGGGAGCTTAATGAAGACGCCATCGCCGGCCATCAAATAGGCGCCGGGCTGGGGCTCATCGGAGCCGGACGCTGCAGCAGCGGCGGAGGGATCGGCGGCCGGCGTAGCGCCTGGCGCTCCTGCGGCCTCGTGGTCGCCAAGGCGATCGCTGCACCCTCGCGAGCTTCATGGCGGCAGCTTTGGCGGCCTCTTCACGGCGGGCTCATCAGCGCGGCTTCTTCTTCCATGGCGGCGGCGTCATCGGTGTTGCAAGACGCCGTCATCCTCACCGGCGACCTCGGTCTCCATTGGCTCTGTGGCGGATGGATGAAGAAAAGTCGGGCAAATATTCAAAAAGAAAATCAGAAAAAGAAAAACACGAGGGAAGTTTTCAGGCAAGAAGATTACCTGTGCCGGGGTTGGCGGTCACGGTCTCCGCCGCCAAGGGATCGCTGGTGCCGTCCCTTGCCGGAGAGCTGCCCCTTGCCGAAGAAGTCTCCCTTGCCGGAGAACGCTCCCTTGCCGGGGAATCCACCCTTGGCGGCGTAGTCGAAGCAAAAGGAGGCTGCTCTGCTCCTACACAAATTAACAGTCAGATATCAGCAAAGAAAGAGCACCCATGCACGCCGAACAGCAAGAAGTAGACCGTATACTTACGCTGGGTGCTGCGCTGGGGGCTGCTTTGAAGAAGAATTGCCGCATCCGGCAAGGTGGTCCCGGACGCATATACGCTTTTGTCGCAGATGGGTTAAATCCTCGGCAGCGATCACCGGGGTCTTGGCTCTCTTCGACATTCTCTGGGCAAGCGTCCTGAAAAGGAATGGGTTCAGAATGAAGCAAATCAGATACAAGACAAAGCAACAAATCGAAGAATTACAAGTACGGCAAAAAATGTTACTCTTCTTCTTCCTCGTCGGAGCTGAGTGTGGAGAGATCGAATTCTGGCCTGCCTCCAGTACGACGAGGCGGAGGAGTGGGTTCCCTTGGACGCTTGGCGGGACCGGAACCGGTGGTCTGCGAGGGCCCGCTGCCCAGCTTGTGGCGTGAGGTGCTCCCTGCAACAAAGTGTTTGCCGCGGTGGAGCGGCCTGGCGCCGCTGCGGCTGTTGGGCCCTGCCTGCCGCCCCGCCACGCCTCCGGCCTTGCGAAGACGCCTTCTTGGTGGAGCTGGTGGCTCCGCCATGGCGCAAGCTGCTTGAGGCGGGAGGAGGCGCCCTCAGCCGGGTTCGCCGACTGGCTTGTGCTCGGCAAGCTCTTCCTCGCCGCAAACTCCTTCCGCCGACAAGGCTTGCCGCCTCTGCCGCCTCTCGCCTCCTCCACAAGGAAGCCAAACCGCCATGGCAGCTTGCCGCCTCTTCTAGCTCGGTGGCGATGCACGCATCCCATCATCAAGGGTGTCATGTGGTGAGGCCCTCCGCTTCTTCGGGCGGACCGACATTTCTACCAGATTGTCAAAGAACTGCCGCACGACGTCATCTGCAAGCTCTTTCCAAGTTGGGACAATTCCATGCGAGTCACACGACGGCATCATTGCACGGATGCGGTCAAGCGCGGAATTGTTGCACAGCGGAACGACGCCCCTCGCCAACCTAAACATCTCCGGATGATCAGGATCGTGCTTGAACAGCTCTAAGAGCATCACGTCAAGCTCTAAGACGGTGAAGTTGAAGTTGAGGCCTAGGCGCAGCCTCATGATATCTGCCGCGTTCTGAAACTCCCAGGCAGGTCTCCTCCTCTCCTGCAAGGGATGGCGTCGGCGGCGAAGAAAGTCTGCGCCAACAGCGTTTACGGTGAGTCCGGCAAGTCTGAGGCGAAGCGATTCGGTGATCGCGATCTTCAAATTGAAGCGTCATCCGGGCCAGATTGCTCCAATGTTGCCGCCAGCCATCGGGTTTGACGCTGGGCTGTAAATGGCTGCGGGTTCTCCTCGACAATCCAGCACCAATCTGCCCTCCATTCCTCCCATTTGCTATGGAGCTCTCCCTCCAGATAGGCTTCCTTCTTGCCGACCCTCGAGATCCAAGCAATTCCTCCGGCAAGGGGGCTCCCCTCTCTCGACTCAGGGTAAAAAGAAGTGGCGGAAAAGGGCTACTTTTGGGTGGACTCCGACAAAGTTTTCGCAGAGATGTGCGAAAATTGCCATGGTCAGAACGACATTGGGGGTGAAATCAAGGAGGCGAAACCCGTAGGTGTTCATGATGTCACAGAAGAATTCAGAGAAAGGCGGGCAGAGCCCACAGTAGAAGAAGAGTGCGAAGAAGGGATACCCAGTCGGGGCCAGTTCCGAAGCAGCGGCGGGGAGTACCTTCATGCGCGGATGCACTCGCGTCTCCTTCGACCAGAAGAGGTAGTAGTTCTCCCTCAGCTCCCTCGCGGCGAGCTGAGGGGGGAAGATGGCCCGCTCCTTCCGCAGCACCGCAAGCCGCTGCGCCTCGGCCGACTTCACGACCTTCCTCTTATCGGCTTTCGGGCCCATGGCGGAGGCGGTGGAGGAGGTCGACGGCGTTGATGATGCTGGTGGCGATGGGGGGCGGAGCGCCGCTCTCTTCAGCCTTGAGAAGAAGGGAGGAGCAGCGGTGGTTTTTCGATGAGACAAAGAATCGGCAGCAGGTAGGCGACGCGTGCCCTGCTTCCCCTGCTTATAAAGAGGGAGGGGCGGACGCCCGATTTTCGAATAAAGAAACCCCCACGATCTCTCACACGACGCTCGATGTGTGCTGCCGTTCAGGAGGGCGTGGTGGGTCCGGGTGAGTTATGGTGTGACCCAGGCCGCGTGTGCCTGCGTTCTGTTTTGGGCCTGGCCCAACAGCGCTTGGCACCGTGTGTGGCCCAGGCCCGGGGCTCTGTCGGTGTACTAGAGTAGGGTACCCTAGTATCCCGAACTTGTGCACGGGCAGTTGCAGCCTCCGCTGCAAGGCTTACTGGTTACCGCCAAGATCCTCCGTGGTTCCTTTGGAGCCATTCAAGAACAAAGTATTCAAGCCAAGGAGACAAGGCCCGGCAAGAGGAGCTTGCCGGAAGGCCACCCAAGGCACCTAGACATGCAGCAAGAGGGAGTGTTATCTCCCGGAGAGCTCGAAGCTGGGTAAACCTCTCGTGTGCTTCGCCTCGATCTGCTCTTCGTGCGACCTCCGCTCCCCGCCGAACCGAAAGGGGCTCGGTCCGCCGGCCCCATAGGTGTTCGTGGGCCAGATCAGCCTGCCCCGACACCGTCCATGGCAGAGGCGGTTGTGGCCGGCCGCTAGCCGCCGCGGCCGACCTGACGGCGGCGCTATAGGGCTCCAGTCGCTGTTTTGGAGGGCTCCGGCTAATGGATGAGGCTGGGGTGTGGCTCTGCAGGTGAGCAAAGGTCAGAGGCGCGGGGCGAGTGAACGCGGCGGCTCGGGTGCTAGCACGTGCAAAACGCGCGCTCTGGGCGCGCCCAGAGCACGCACGCAACATGCTCGGCGAATTGCCATGGCAGGCCAGGGAGCTCCAATCCACGAGGGGTTTGGCAGGGTGGGGCTATAGGCTACGGCAGAGCTCTGAGACAAGCTTATTTGGCAAAGCGTGCAAGTCCAAAGCGCAAACTAAAAACCATGCCCAAACTGGCCATGCACAGAAGGTGTTTGATAAAATGATAAGGGCATCTAAGCAACTCTTGGAGGGTCCAAAATCTCCAGATCAGGGTCTCTTTAGATGCAGGTCAGGATGGCAAGGTTAGTTGGCCAAATCTAGAAACTTGATAGTGCAAAACTTTGAGAAAACCAAATCTGGTCAGAAAGAAAAGGATATGGTTTCATGTACTAAAATTACTCTAATGGGTTCACTCCCTTGGACTTAGGGGTTTTGCAGGCTGGACTATAAGCATGAGGAAGAATCATGGGCAACAGAGCAAAATAAAATGTGGTTGTTGTACAAATCAACAAGTTGGACCAGAATGGAAATGAGGTTGATTCACTCAAATTTTTCAAAGAACCTAACTGGGTTTTTGCATAAAGTTGAATAATACACTCGTGTTAACATCCCATAAATTTGGTGGAAGTTTTAAAGAAATAATTAAATAGGTTGTAGTGCAAATTTGCCCACTGGACCAGATTTGAAAATTTGGTGTAGAGCTCAAAATCTCCAATGAACAGAAGATATTTTTGCATAAAAGTGATTCAAAAACCTCACATGACACCTCCAAAGTTTGGTTAGAATTTTAAATAAATTTATCAAATGGTTGTAGTTCAAAATACGGCTTCAACTAATAAAAATCACTTTAAGGAATAAAGCTCAGAGAGCAAAAATTTATGCAAATAAATCCACTGATAATAGAGGTGTTTTTCTTGAGAGGGTAAACAAGTCTAAAAAAAATTGGCCGGTTCTCACTTGGGGTAAAAACTCCATAAAAATAAAGAATAGAAAGGTTCTGAAATCAAAAGAGAATTCAGAAAATAAAAGCTTAAGTTCCTGGCAAAATTTACAGTTTCAACAATATTGTGAAGAACATTGTTGAAGACTCTGTAGGTGTGCGAGTCCTTTCCGTAACCAAGCATAAAACCTTCATGTGCTTTCGGTGCAAATTTAGCATTGTGATGAGGATCTCTAATCCAACATTTAGCACCGAAGACTTTGAAATGTCTCACATTGGGTTTCTTGTCAGTGAGGAGTTCATAGGTAGTCCTTTTGAATAATTTGTGAAGATATACTCTGTTGATGATGTGGCACGCAGTATCAATTGCATCAATCCAGGAAGGACGAGGCGTTTTGTACTCATCAAGCATAGTGCAAGCCATCTCAACAGAAGTTCTGTTCTTGCGCTCCACGACGCCATTTTGCTGAGGAGTATAAGGAGCAGATAACTCTTGAGTAATACCAAGTTCATCAAGATAGGCATCAAGACCAGAATTCTTGAACTCAGTTCCATTGTCACTCCTGATGTGCTTGATCTTCACACCAAAGTTGGTTGAAGCCCTCGAGGAAAATCGTTTGAAGACTTCCTGCACTTCATGTTTGTAAGTAACAATGTGTACCCATGTGTATCGAGAGTAATCATCAACAATAACAAAGCCATATAGAGATGCATCATTAGTGACTGCTGAGTAATGATTAGGACCAAAGAGGTCCATGTGAAGCAATTTGTCGGGGAGGCTGATCGGACCCACGAACACCTATGGGACCGGCGGACCGAGTCCCTTGTGGTTCGGAGGGGGGCGGAGATCGCACGAAGAGCGGATCGACGCGGGTTAATACGAAAGCAGCTTTACTCCAGCTTTGGAGCTCTCCGGAGAGATAATACTCCTACTGCTGCTTGTCTGATTGTATTGTGTTCTTGCTAGGGAGCACGAAGAGCTACAAAAACCTAGCGTGAATGTCTCTGGTATCGAATGAGTCGAACGGACCGAACCCTCTCTACGTTGCGCATGGGCCTCCTTTTATATGCTAAAGGGGTCTCCAACAGGTGGCAACGTAGATGAGGGTACAAATGGAAGAAATAGTAGTTGGTACACCTACTTATACGAGGTACAAGCAGTAATTTCTACCTAACCCTCGACGGCAAGGGACAAAAGCATTAAATGCCCGGCCCATGTCGCCTAAACAAAGGCAACAGGGACCTTTCAGTGCCCACGTGCTCGCCACGATGGCAAGCTTGTCAGCGCCGCTTATCGCCGCTTCCCCGCTGGTTGCATAGCCTTTCTTGACACGCTAAGGCATGGAATGGTCCCATGGCGACATCGCTGGTGGATGAGCTAGAGCGGAGATGAAGAGAGGTTGCCTGCCGTGGCAAGTGCCTTTGCGGCTGAATCCTTGTCGCGTCCGGAGGCTTGTCGCCTCTCGAGCCTTCCCGCAAGCTCCTCTTGCCGGGTCTTGTCTTCTGCGTGCCTTGAGTGGCCTTCTCGGCAAGCTCCTCTTGCCGGGCCTTGTCTTCTTGGTTAAATACTTTGTTCTTGAATGGCTCCAAAGGAACCACGGAGGATCTTGGCGGTGACCAGGTTAGCCTTGCTGCTGGTGTCAAGAATCGCCCGATGCACGAGTTCGGGATACTAGGGTACCCCTACTCTAGTACACCGGCAGAGCCCGGGCCGGGCCACACATGGTGCCGAGCGCTGTTGGGCCAGGCCCAAAACAGTGCACGGTCACACGCGGCCTTGATCACGTTGTAACTTGCTCTGGACGCACCACGTCCCCCACGAACAGCACGCGTCGAACGTGGCGTCATGGGAGAGATCGTGGGGGGTTTCTTTATTAGGAAAAGCGGAACGTCCGCCCCCTCTCCCTCCTTATAAACAGGGGAAACAGGGGCAGGTCGCCCACCTCGCCATTGATGTCTCGTCTCGAAAACCACCGCCGCTCCCCCCTTCTTCTCTAGTGCGAAGAGAGCAGCGCTCCACCCCCTTTCGCCACAACGCCATCAACGCCGTCGGTCTCCTCCACCGCCTCCGCCATGGCTCCGAAAGCCGACAAGGGGAAGGGCGCGAAGTCAGCCGAGGCGCAGCGGCTCACGGCGCTGCGAAAGGAGCGGGCCATCTTCTCCCCCCAGCTCGACGCAAAGGAGCTGAGGGAGGGCTACTACCTCTTCTGGTCGACGGAGACGCGTGCGCATCCGCGCACGAAGGTACTCCCCGCCACCGCTTCGGAACTAGCCCCAACAGGGTACCCTTTCTTTGCGCTTTTCTTCTATTGCGGGCTCTGCCCGCCCTTTTCTGAATTCTTTTGTGATATCATGAACACATATGGTCTCCGCCTCCTTGATTTCACCCCCAATGCTGTCCTGACCATGGCAGTTTTCGCACACCTTTGCGAAAACTTTGTCGGGATCCACCCAAACGTAGCCCTCTTCCGCCACTTCTTCATGCCCCGCGTCGAGAGAGGAGAGCCGCTTGCCGGAGGGATAGCTTGGATCTCCAGGATCGGCAAGAAAGAAGCCTATGTGGAAGGAGAGCTCCGTAGCAAGTGGGAGGAGTGGAGAGCCGATTGGTGCTGGATCGTTGAGGAGAACCCACAGCCCTTCACTACCCAGCGCCAAACTCCCATAGTGCGCGGCAACGATTGGAGCAACTTGGCGCCGGTGGATGCTAGGTTGAAGATAGCTGTGACCCGAATTTTGCGCCTCAGGCTTGCCGGACTCACCGTGGCGCGGTTAAGCTTGGCGAGATTTCGCCAGCCGCCGCCATCGCTTCCCTTGCAGGAGAGGAGGAGACCTGCTTGGGAGTTCCAAAATGCGGCGGACATCATGAGGCTGCACCCGGGACTCAACTGGAATTTCACTGTCTTGGAATTGGATGCGATGCTGCTAGAGCTGTTCAAGCATGACCCCGATCACCCCGAGTGGTTTAGGTTGCCGAGCGGGGTCGTCCCATTGTGCAACAACTCTTCGCTCGACCGCATCCGTGCCATGATGCTGTTGTGCGATTCTCATGGGATCGTTCCAGCCTGGCAAGAGCCTTCCGACGACATCGTGCGGCAGTTCTTCGACAGCTTGGAAGAAGTGCCGACCCGCCCCGACGAGTAGAAGAGGCTCACCCGCGACACCACCGACGAAGAGATGGTGCGCATTGCCACGAGGTTGGAGGAGGCGACAGCAGCTGCTGCCGCTGGCGTCTTTGGGTACACCGTGGAGGAGGCAGATGCAGTAGAGGCGGCAAGCCTTGCCGAGCGAAGGGAGTTCGCTGGTGAGGAAGAGCTTGCCGAATCCGAGGCCGAGTCGAGCGGACCAGCCGAGGGCGCTTCTTCCCCACCATCCAGCAGCTTGCCGCAAACGGAGCCCCCGGCTCCGCCAAAGAGGCATCTTCGCAAGGCCGGAGACGAGACGGGGCGGCAGACAGTTTAACAGCCAGCGCCACACATGACGCTGCTTTCATCAGCGGCAAGCAATGTTGCTATGGAGCACCCGACACTGCTGCGACAACTGGGGCGGGATCCTCCCAGGCCACCGCCGACACCTCCACCAAGCGGCCAAGAGAGCCCACCCCTCCGCCTCGTCGCACCGGAGGCGAGCCGGAGTTTGATCTCTCCGCGCTCAGCTCCAACAAGGAAGAAGAAGAGTAAGCTTCAACATTGTGCTTGTATTTCTTCAATTTTTTTCTTCATCTTGAATCTGATTTGCTTCGCTCAACCCTTTCCTTTTCGTGACGCTGGCCCGTAGAGCGTCGAAGAGAGCCAAGACCCGGTGGTCGCTATTGAGGACGCATCCACCCGTGGCAACAGGAAGCGCCGTCAGAGACCCCCTTGCCGGACCCGGCAACCCTTCTCAAAGCAGCCCCCAACACAGCCCCGAGTAAGTATCGCGGTTTTCCTCATCGTTAGGTTTGCTTGGGTGCTGCTTCTTCATTGATATCTGACTGTTGGTTTGTGTAGGAGCTGAGCAGCCTCATCAGGAGGTCCCGGAAGGCGCCCCGAGATTCTCTCTGCTTCGACTACTCCGCCAAGGGTGGATTCCCCGGCAAGGGAGCGTTCTCCGGAAAGGGAGACTACTCCGGCAAGGGACATCACCAGTGATCCTCCAGTGGTCGAGACCATGGCTGCAGATCCCATTGCAGGTAATCCTCTTGTGCGAAAATTTCCCTTGGGCTAGTTTTCTTCTGTTTTTCTTTTTGAACATTTGCTTGACTGTTCTTTCTTCATCCGTCCGCCACAGAGCCGATGGAGACCAAGGTCGCCAAGAGGAGGACGTCTTGCAGCAACACCGACGGCCGCCGCCCGTGGAAGAAGAAGCCGACGCTGACGAGCCTGCCGGGCGAAGAGGTCACCGGTGCCGCCGCCGCAGAAGCTAGCGAGGGGTCTGGCGATCGCACTGACGGCCCTGAGGCCGCAGGAGCGCCAGGCTCTACACCGACCGCCGGTCCCTCCGCCGCTGCTGCAGTGTCGGGCTCCGAAGAGCCCCAGCCCGGCGCCTACTTGAAGGCCGGCGACGACGTCTTCATCAAGCTCCCCTGGGCGTCGAGCTCCAGGGCGCCGGTCGAAGGAGAGACCTTCGACGGAGAGCTACTCGCCTCCATGGGCTGGCGCTAGTGGATGCGCCAAGCAGCAGAATGGCGAAGTTCGAGGAGGAGCAGCTGCTGAAGAAGTTGCCGCTCTACCGCTACCGGCAAGCCAAGTTGGAGTCCCGGAAGCACTTGTCGCGAGGGCGGAGCAGACATGGAGAAGCGCGCAGAAGAGCTCCGGGGCGCCAACCAAGAAACTCTCCAAAACATAGCAGAAGAGCGGGAGCGGCTTGCTGAAGAGCGCACATCCTTCATCCTTGAGAAGGCTGAGGTCGAGGAGCAGCAAAGGCTTGCTGCCGAGAAGCTATCTACGCAAGAAGGCGAGTTGGTGCAGCGGAAGGTCAATCTTGACAGCTATGAGGAAGAGCTTGTCGCGCGCGAGGAGTCACTTGGCGGGGTTCTTAAGGAAGCGAAGGATGTTGCCGCAGCCGCCGAGGCCGCCAAGAAAGAGTTGGAGACGAAGGTGACGCAGCTGGAGGCCAGTCTCAAGAAGAGCGGCGAGGAGCTTGCCGCGCTCAAGCACGAGCGCGAGAAGGACGCCTACACTCTTGGCGAGCTGCAGGGCCGTCTCGCCGATAGGAGCAAGGAGCTCGACCCCGCCAAGGATTCCAAGGCAGATCTTGAGCTGAAGCTGACCACCCTGATGCAGACGCTGGACGGCGCCAAGGAGCGGGAGGTGAGCCTGTTGGAGAAGATCAAGGCCAACGAGGAGCTGCTGGCGAATGCTGTTGCCACCCAGAGCGCCTTGAGGGAGAGTGTGGAGCACTGGACCGAAGGTCTCGTGGATACTGCCGCCATCCACAGCGAGCTGATGGAGCTGGGGATGGTGGATCTTGGATACTCCTCCGACGAGCACCTGCAACCCAGCGCCAAGCTTAGCTTATTCTTCAAGGGCGTGGTGACGGGTCTCCAGCGACTCCGGGAAGAGATCCCAAAGCAGCTGGCCGAGGAGTCGCGCCAGATCTGTGCAGGAGCCCTCCAGAAGGTGTTAATGAAGGTGGCCTTCCGCAATCCAGGCCTCAACCTCAACGGCGTCCTTAGATCCTTGCCGCCAGATGCCGTTGTGGAGGCGCTCAAAGCCCTTGTCACACCCATTGTGGACAAGGTGGGCAAGATCAAGCGGGTTGATGGCGACCGCGTAGACTAGGCCGCCAATTCTATCTTTCCCTTGTCGCTGCTGATCATGTTTAGAACAATTTATTAGATCTGCGACAAGCTATTTTGTAATATAACTCTATCTTAGGCGATGATTGCAAAGTTATTTCCTTTACTTGATTCCTTCCTTTGTACGTTTTGCCCTATGCTTTTAGGGAACTTGTCGGTGCAGCACCTTTGCCGCGAGCGCCGAAAAGTCTTGAACGTCGGCAGCCTTCTTTGGCGGTGCCGCCTCCGACAAGCAACCTTGTCGCGACTAGCCGCAGCTCACTTAAGTTGTTGAGCGGACTCAAACAAAGTAAGGGCGCGACTAGCTCTGAGTTGGTTCCTCCGCGCACGTGTTTTCCATACAAAGTACTATCGTTCAAGGAAGATAACTTAAAAATTTAAAACTGATTGCTCAAACTTTGGCAACTTAGCTTTTCCGCTGCTTGCTTCCCCAGAAGGCTTAAATTCCTCGAGCGACGCTTGGTGGCCCACACCGTTATCTTCTCCTTCCCCCTGGCTAACTTGTGTGCGAGGGAACCTTCCTTTCTTTGAGAAAGATAAAGAAGAGAAAATAAAGTCATGGAGCCTAGCGGCTCGTTATTGCTTACCGGGTGTGGATGCTGCACAAAATGTTAGTTAACACATGCAAAAAGGATTATGAAAGCATGTATTTGACAAGTTGTGCGCAACACATGAGCTTTACTTATGCACGGGATCTGCACCCGGCTTTGTAGAAAGGATTACATGCAACATCGGCAAGACTTGTACAAAAGGTGGTTGCCGGAACAGGTTCCGGCAACCACGCCCTATGGGTAAAACTTACGAAGATGCTCAATGTTCCAGGAGTTGCTCACCGGAATGCCATCTTCGGTCTCAAGGCGGACAGCGCCAGGCCAGTGACTCATTTCACCCGATAAGGGCCTTCCCACTTCGGCGTCAACTTGTTTGAATTCTTGGCGAAATAAATGCACCGAAGAACAAGGTCGCCTTCCTCGGCGCTTCTGGCACTAACTTTGCGGCTATGGTAGCGACCCAAAGCTTGCTGGTAACGAGCAGCTCGTACAGCGGCCTGAAGACGGTCCTCCTCAAGGAGCAGCGTGTCATCTTGTCGCAGCTGCTCTTGCTCAAGCTCATCATAAGCGAGTACTCGAGGTGACCCAGATATCTGAGTTCCGTGGGAGAACTACCTCTGCTCCATAGACTAGAGCAAAAGGTGTCTGGCGATGGGCTCGATTTGGCGTTGTCCTGATCGACCAAAGAACCACCGGCAGCTCCTCAATCCAGCTTTCTTCCGCGACTTGTGCAGCCTGTCGAAAGTTCTGGTCTTGAGCCCGGCAACACTTCAGCATTTTCCTCTCGCTTGACCGTTGCTTCTCGGATGAGCAACAGAAGCAAAGCAGACCTTGGCGCCAAGATCTTGGACGACGTCTTGCATGAAGGTGCGGCTCAGAATTGTGTGCCGTTATCGGTGATGATCCCGTGAGGGATTCCAAACGGCAAACAATCGACCAAGAACTTGACTGCTGATTGTCTTGTCACCTTCCTCATCGCTTCCACTTCCGCCACTTTGTGAACTTGTCGATTCACGTACAAGTACTCAAAGCCCCGACAGCTCGGGGAAGGGGCCGAGGATGTCGAGCCCCGCATCAAAAATGGCCGTGATAAAGGGATCGTCTAGAGAGCTTGAGCTGGTCGGTGTATCTGCTTGGAATGGAACTGCACGCTTCACACTTGGTTACTTGTGCAGTTGCATCTCGGAGGGCTGTCGGCGGAAGAAACCTTGCCGGAAAGCTTTGCTTAAGCAAGTGCTCTTGCGCCAATGTGGTGACCACATATGCCTCAAAGGTATCTCTCGCCAACAGCTTCGTCCATCTTCCCGGTGAATACACTTCAATTTCACACCGCTGAGTCTTCTTCTATACAAGGTGTCTTTGTCGACAAACTGGTACATACTTGACTGCCGGGCTACTCTTTCCGCTTTCTTCTTGCTCTTGGAAGTTCTCCCGTCTCAAGGAAATGGACAATCTGCTGCGCCCATGCCGGAGCTTGCGGCTCGACAACAAGGACTAAAGGCACATCTGCTGCTGCGGAACATCAGCTTCCACGGCAAGAACCTGCGGCTCAGCCGAGCTTGACGTTCCCGGCAAGCTTGCCGGAGCAAAACTTGTCGGGAGCGTGCAGCTTCAACGAAACAAACCTCGGGCTTGTCCGAGCAGACCGCCCTCAAAGACTGTTGGTGTCGATCTTGGGGACCTTTTGGTGGCGGCTTCGGGAAGCTTTGCGGAAAATAGTCACCGTAAATCAACTTCCTCTTCTTGTTACATCTAGTTGATGGTGTTACGGTTGGTTGAGTTAGCTTGAGCACAAAATTCCTGGTTCCACAGCAACTTAAGTGCAGCGCACTTTGACAAAGCCAAAGCAGCAATATCATTCTCGAGCTCGTGGAACATGTTCCATTTGTAGGCCGTCAAAGTGTTCTTCTAGCTTTCTCACTTCATCAACGTAGGCTTCCATCAATGGACTCTGATAATCTTTGTTCACTTGGCGGACGACAAGCTGCGAATCACCCCTGACAATAAGCTTCTTAATCCCAAGGTCTACTGCAATCCTGAGACCGGCAAGCAAACCTTCATACTCTGCTGTATTGTTTGTTGCTTGCTCCTTGGGAAAATGCATTTGGACTATGTACTTGAGGTGCTCTCCCGTGGGTGCTATAAGCAGCACGCCAGCACCGGCGCCTTGCAGCGAGAAGGCACCATCAAAGTACATCAGCCACTCTTTGCTCGCTTCCTTGACGGGATGCTCGTCTCGAATTTCTTCATCTTGCGTTGGGGTCCATTCCGCTATGAACTCTGCCAATGCTCGCTTTTGGATAGTTGATGTGCTTTCAAACTTGAGGCCAAAGCTTGACAGTTCTAGTGCCCACTCGACAATCCTGCCTGCCGCTTCGGATTTTGCAGTATCCTCTTCAAATGAAAGCGAGTGACGATCGTTATCTCATGTGCTTGGAAGTAATGGCGCAGCATTCTCGAGGCCATGAGGAGGCCGAAAAGCAATTTCTGCACACCGTGAGTATCTTGACCTAGCCCCTGCACGAGGGAATCGACAAAGTAAACTGGGCGCTGCACCATCCTTTTCTCAGATCTTCTCGCATGCTCGCGCAGATCCGGCCCTTGTCGGGACCAGAGCTTGTCGGTGAAGTGCCTTGCTTGTCGCTGGATGTATCTCGCCATGGTTGCCGGCTCATCGTCCGCCTCCCTCTCCGCTACTAACGCAGCACTAACCACTTGATTGGTTGCCGCTATATATAGCAAGCAACTTCTCTTGTGGCTTAGGTGCGATAAGTATTGGAGTGGAGGACAGGTACCTCTTTAAGTCTCTGCAGTCAGCAGCCTCCGCTTCGGGAGTCCATTTCATTGGACCTGCCTTTTTTCAAAATCTTGAAAAATGGCAGGGCGCGTTCAACAGACCTAGAGATAAACCTGCTGAGAGCAGCCACGCAACCGGCAAGTCTTCGTAAATCCTTGACGCGCTTTGGTGCTTCAATCTTCTCAATGGCCTTGATCTTGTCGGGATTTGCTTCAATTCCCCGCTGAGACACGAAGAACCCGAGAAGCTTGCCGGAAGGGACTTCGAACACGCACTTCTCGGGGTTGAGCTTGAGGTTGATCTTGCGCAGATTTGCAAAGGTCTCATCCAAATCTTGAACCAGAGTCGCTTTGTCCTTGCTCTTGACCACTATGTCATCCATGTCGGCCTCTACATTTCTGTGCATTTGCGGCTCAAAAGCGTCATGGACTACTCTTGCAAACGTTGAACCAGCATTCTTCAAACCGAAAGCATTCCGGATGAAACAGTATGTGCCACATGAAGTAATGAATGCGGTTTTCTCCTCATCCTCTTCTGCCATGAAGATCTGATGATATCCTGAGTATGCATCAAGAAATGAAAGCAAATCACATCCAGCCGTGGAGTCAACAATCTGGTCGATGCGCGGCAAGGGAAATGGGTCTTTGGGACAAGCTTTATTAACATCCGTGAAGTCAATACAAAGTCTCCATTTCCCATTTGCCTTGCGCACAACTACAGGATTGGCCAACCACGTATGATGGAGCACTCCTCTGACAAGGCCTGCTGCTTCCAATTTCTTGATTTCTTCTGCGATGAATTCTTGGCGCCCACCGCACCTTCCTCGACTTTACGCTTGTGGGTCGAGCATGAGGACGACAGCTAAGTGATGCTCAATTACTTTCTCACAGGAACACCGGGATGTCGACGGTTGCCATACAAACATGTCGACGTTCGCCTGCAGGAAAGCAACAAGCGCGCCTTCCTATTTAGGGTCGAGAGTGGCACTGATGGTGAAGGTACCACCAGTGCCGTCCTCCTTGGCGGACACCTTCTTGGTCTTTGGCGGAGCTGCCATCGCCTTCTTGCACTTGCCGGTGGAGCTCGATGGTGCGTCCTCGACGGTGGCACAGCACTCCGAAGAGGTGCGCTTGCCGGAGTGGGGCATCGAGCTCTTGCCGGACTTGGTCTTCTTCTCCCGGAGCTTCAGCGGCAAGTGTTTTGCTTTCACATGCTGCAGCCTGCCGCCTCCCGTAGATCTTGTCGGCACAAGATAAGAGCATCCTTCTTGTCGCCATGGACAGAGATGATGCGTATCGGGCCTGGCATCTGGAGTAAGTTGTATGCATAATGAGAGGCTGCCATGAACTTAGCAAGTGCTGGACGGCCAAGTATCCCATTGTCAGGCAATGGGAAATCAAGAACGTCGAATGTGACCCTCTCAGTCCTAAAGTTCAGCTCGCTGCCAAATGTTACCGCAACGTGATCTTTCCCTTCGCTTGCTCCTTCCCGGATTGATTCCTTGAATGTGCCGCCTCTTCGAGCTCATTGTCGAGGATCTGAAGCTTCCGAGCACCGCGGAGGAGATCAGGTTCAAGCCGGCCCCTCCGTCAACTAGCATCTTGGTGACCTTGAGGTTGCGGATAGTCGGTGAGACCAACATCGGCAAGCACCCGACCGCAGTTATGCGATCAGGGTGGTCCTCAATATCAAATATGATAGGCGTCTTTGGACCACTTCGTAGGCTTGCGTGACTCTCACGGATGGTTCACCGCATTAACTTCCGCATCCACCGCTTGAGTTGGCGGTGGGAAGTATGCAGGAAGCACCTCCGTCAATGCAGAGGACCTCTGTAGCTTCTCAAACTCCTGCTCATCGGTCTCGCTGCCTTCCATATCTTCATCGTCGTCTTCGTCTTCATCCTTGTCGCGGCCGCGGGGAGGTCTGTCTCCTTGCCGTTGCTTGGCCTTGCCGCGGCGCGCTCCCCGGCCGGGTCGCTTCTTGCTAACTCCTCCAGCACCTTCTTGGGCCTTCTCCTTGTTGCGCCGCTCGTACTCAGCCTTCTGCTGTTCAACAAGCTGCTCGACCTTCTTGCAGCTCTGGAGGTCATGGCCCTTGGTGCGGTGGATCTTGCAATACTGCTTGCCGGAGCCGTCTTGCTTGTCGCCGGCCGCCACCGACTGGTGGTTGGCGCCAGCGGCAACCTCCTTGCCGGAGCCACCAGCCTTGGCGTTCTTGTCGCCACTTCCGTTGCCGGACTGCTCAACAGCTAGCACTTCTCTGCCTTTCTTTTTCCTGTTGCCCCACCGCCGGCTCTTCGTTGCCGGAGTGGTTTCCTCCGCCGATCCTGCTTCGCATTCTCTCACAGGAGTCTCCTCCCTTCTCAAAGACGTGCACACTTGTCGGCCAAGGCATACAGCTCATCGACGTCCTTGACTTTGCACATCGCCATCTCCTCCCTCATCCTGCGGTTCCGCACGCTCGATGAAACGCCGCTGATCACCGCTGCAGGGTGGACATCTGGGATGTTGTAGTGCACACGGCTGAATCTTTGAATGAACATGTGCGGGGACTCTCCTTCCTTCCGGGCGGCAGATGAAGGTCACTTTCTTGGCCATGAGGCTTGTGGTCACTGTGAAGGCGCCAACAAACCGATGGCATAGATCTGCCCAAGAGGATATGGAGCTGTCCGGCAAGTGCATGAGCCAAGATCCGACATTGGACTTGAGTACCGCTGGGAAGTAGTTGGCGAGGATCTTGTCGTCTCGTCCCCCGCAGCTTGCACCGCGATGGTGTAGATGCCGAGGAACTCCGACGGAGGCGTCTTGCCGTCGTACTTCTCCGCACGCGTCGGCTTGAAGTTTTTGTTCTTTGAGCCCTTTGGACTTGCCGCAGCTCACGAGTGAACGCAGGGCAACCTACCGCGTCGGCAAGTCGCATGGTTCCTCTAAGCGCGGGCATGTCAACAGAGGGCCCAGCGCTTGTCGGATTGACGCCGCTTCTCTTCGGCGCTGGCGCGAAGTTCGAGCGTCTTCTTGTTGTCGTTCATGAAGAACTTGGCGCTGATCGCGGCGAAGCTCGTGGATCCGATGACGCGGTGGAGTCGCTGTCGAGGTGGATCCGCGAAGTCGGCGATCTTGGCCTTCGGGTGGAGAGTGCATGGTGGTTGCACCTCCACAAGTCTCTCGCCACCGGCTCGCAGTGCCTTGTCGTCTTGCCGGCAATGATGTAGTTGGTTGCCGCGGAGCGCCGCCGTTGGCAATGCCGATGAGACTCTGGATGGTGGCCTCCATTCGCCAACCTTGTCGGCTGTTGGAGGGTAGTCGAGGAGCGCTTGAGCTCTCGCCAAGGCTTCCGCTGGAGTGGTGGGTGGCAATGGTGAACGGTGCGAGGAGCGGGATATGCTCGGACTTCTAACTATGTTAGAAGGAGAAGCATCCCGTCCAGGCAACCGTACCTCGCTCGTGCAAGCATGTTGGCGTGCACGCTGGTCTTGAGGACCTCGAGATCCTCCAGCTCGGTATTGATCCAACGAGCGTATGGTATTGTGAATACCATGACGCTGTTGGTCCCGCGGCTCCTGAGATGGGCGCGGGACATGCACGGACGCCGAGGTTTGCGCGGCCTTGTCCTTGGACTTGGCAGCGTCACGAACTCCTTCGCCGGCGCCTGTTCTTCCGCCAGCGTCTGCTCCACCACCCGTTTGCTCCAGTGATGGTGGGCTCGACGCGGACGGCTCCGCTGCCGCCGAAGCCTTCTTCTTCGGTGGCATGTTGTCGAAGATGTTTTAGATGATGAAGATGTTGCTCGTGTGAACGCCGGATCAGGTTCACACAGCCTCGACGCCCCCTACCTGGCGCGCCAAAGATGTCGGGGAGGCTGATCGGACCCACGAACACCTATGGGACCGGCGGACCGAGTCCCTTTTGGTTTGGAGGGGGGCGGAGATCGTACGAAGAGCGGATCGAGGCAAAGCACACGAGCAGTTTACCGAGCTTCGGAGCTCTCCGGAGAGATAATACTCCTATTGCTGCTTGTCTGATTGTATTGTGTTCTTGCTAGGGAGCACGGAGAGCTACAAAAACCTAGCGTGAATGTCTCTGGTCTCGAATGAGTCGAACGGACCGAACCCTCTCTACGTTGCGCATGGGCCTCCTTTTATATGCTAAAGGGTCTCCGGCTGTGGCAACGTAGATGAGGGTACAAATGGAAAAATAGTAGTTGGTACACCTACTTGCACAAAGGTATGTTGTACTCTACCTAACCCCGACGGCAAGGGACAAAAGCATTAAATGCCCGGCCCATGTCGCCTAAAAAGGCAACAGGGACCGTCAGTGTGCCACCGCCGCCACGATGGCAAGCTTGTCGCCGCTTATCGCTGCTCCCGCCGGCTGCACAGCCTCTTGACACGCTGCATGGAATGGTCCCATGGCGACACGTTGGTGGATGAGCTGGAGCGGAGATGAAGAGAGGTTGCCGCGGCAAGTGCCTTTGCCGCTGCTGAATCCTTTGTCGCGTCCGGAGGCTTGTCACTCTCCGAGCCTTCCCGCAAGCTCCTCTTGCCGGGTCTTGTCTTCTGCGTGCCTTGAGTGGCCTTCCCGGCAAGCTCCTCTTGCCAGGGCCTTGTCTTCTTGGTTAAATACTTTGTTCTTGAATGGCTCCAAAGGAACCACGGAGGATCTTGGCGGCGACCAGGCAAGCCTTGCCGCTGGGTGTCAGAATCGCCTGCACGAAGTTCGGGATACTAGGGTACCCCTACTCTAGTACACCGACACAATTCGAATGGTCGAGTAGTGGTCATGATAGTCTTCGCTGGATGCTTTGCCTTGGTCATTTTTCCAGCTTCAGAGGCTCGACACAAGTGATCCTTGAGGAATTTGACATTCTCAATGCCAGTGACATACTTCTTCTTCGCAAGTGTGTGCAAATTCCTCATGCCTGTGTGACCAAGTCGTCGATGCCATAGCCAGCCTTCTGAAGCTTTTGCAAGTAGGCACACGGCTGGTTACGGTCCTGCAGAGAAATCAAAAATATACAAATCTCCTCTCCTGAAGCCTTCGAAGACTTTGGAATTGTCAGCTTCCATAACCACAACACACTGATACTTGCCAAAGACAACAACCATATCAAGATCACAAAGCATTGAGACAGACATAAGGTTGTATCCTAAGGACTCAACAAGCATGACTTTTTCCATGTGTCGATCCTTTGTGATCGCAACCTTACCTAGACCCAATACCTGACTTTTGCCTTTGTCAGCGAAGATGATATGCTTCAGATGCGATGGTGATAAGGGAGCATTCATCAATAGATTCTTGTCACCAGTCATGTGATTTGTACATCCACTATCGAGGACCCATTCAGTGGCTTTGGGTTGATCATCCTTCAGATGAATTAGTGCAGGTTACGAACTCATATACTTCATCAGTAAAGAATATGATATTAAATTAATCAGATGAATTTCATCAAGCAGTAAAACAGGTATAGCAGTATGAGGACGTGGGAAATGAAAGTTCATTTCTTCATGATTAGCCTGCAAGGTCCTTTCGTGCATTTTTGTTAGGCCCCCAAAGAAATTCTTCTTCAGACGTTAAAGCACGCCCGAGACCTCGACCTGCAGAAGAGATTAGTTCTTTTTCTTCACCACCCACATCTGAAGGGGTGGCAAAGAGTTCATCACTCTGTGAGCTCCATATGAGAATGGTGGCAGAGAAGCCAAACAATTTCGTTTCACATAAGAGGGGTTTGGGTAAGCATATGAATAAGCAGAGAAATTCTTCGAGGACTTATGAACATAATGGTTTGAGGAATAATGCACATATTCATAGCCCTTAGCTCTACCCTACGAAACAGAGTTGTTAGCACGATGATAATCATATGAGGACTTTGATCCTTTTGAGGAATTTGATCCACGTGAGGAATTAGGTCCGTAAGAGGACTTGGATCCATATGAAGAATTTGGTCCATATGAAGAGTTTGATCTGAGGTTCCTATTCTTCACACGTGGTGTCATGAGGACATTCACCTGAAGACTTTCAAGGCAACTTTTGGGAACCCAGATTTTCTTCATAGGGGAACCGTTCCTGCAGTTAGTGCCAACATATCTAGCAAATACTTCACCATTCTGATTTTTGAACAGTTTATAATTGGAGTCAAATGACTCTTCAGAATAATGAGAAGATTCACAAGTAAAGCCAGATAGATTAGATGGATCAACTAGAGGTCCCTTTGCAGCAACCCATGAGGTTTTGGGGTACTGCTCAGGCTTCCAATATGTACCATCAGCATTGAGTTTCCTCTCAAAGGCAATACCCTCTTTCCTAGGGTTCCTATTGAGGATCTGCTTTTTAAGCACATCACAAAGAGTCTGATGCCCTTTGAGGCTTTTGTACATTCATGTCATGTACGATTCCTTCAAATTTTGCATTGTCAAGGATACTAGCAACGTCCTCAGATGAGGAATTAGTGACAGCAGAGGCAGGTGAAGAATTTGTAACAATTGAAGCATTTGAACATTCAGGTGAAGAATTAGCAGATTCACGTTCAATGCACTTTAAGCATGGAGGAACAAATTTTTCCTGAGCAGCGCTGATTTGTTGAGCAAGTAATGAATCACGCTCCTTCCGAAGATCTTCATAACTCACTCTTAGCTTCTCAAGATCTTGATTTCTTTGAAGAAATTCATAAGAAAGCTTCTCATGATCAGATAAGAGAGTGTTATGATGACCTTGAAGGCTGTCAAACCTAGACTGAAGTCTCTGAAGATTTTCAGTCAAGGCTTTAGTGCGATCCATTTCATCACCCAACATGTCATCACTTTTGTCTAGCATGTTTTGAACCTTTTCAAAAGCCCTTTGTTGTTTTACAGAAATCTTAGCAAATTTAGTGTAGCTGGTCTTGAGGTTTTCATAAGATTCATTCTCACTAGATTCAGAGGAGGTATATTTGAGTACCTTGGCACCCTCTGCCATGACGCAATAGGTGGGAGCGTAGTCATCATTATCTTCATCAGCCTTGTTGGTGAGGTCAGTTTCTTCAGAGTTGAAGATAGACTTGCTGACGAATGCAATAGCGAGAGCCAGACTCGCCACACCAGTCTCAGACTCCTCAGATGCCTCCTCTTCCTCATGTTCCTTAGATTCAGCCTCAGAGTCCATTTCCTTGCTAATGAATGCCCGAGCCTTGTTGGAGATGCTCTTCTTGTGAGAGACTTCGAGGATTTTGATGATGAAGATTTTGACGGTTTCTTCTTCTTCTTAGCGTCATCAAAACTGTAATCTTTGTATTTCTTCTTCTTTAATTCCTTTTCCCACTAAGGACAATCTTGAATATAGTGACCAGGTTTCTTGCATTTGTGACATAGCCTCCTCTTATAGTCACTAGATGAGGAATCACTGCTCCTTGAGGATTTTCCAAGGCGACCACGTCTTGAGAACTTCTGGAACTTCTTCACGAGCAGTGCTAGCTCCTGGCTCAATTCTTCAGGATCACCAAGGCTACTACCAGAATCTACACATTCAGATTCAGACACTGCCTTGGCTTTCAGGGCACGTGATCTGCCATAGCTCGAACGATAGAGATCTCTCTTTTCACCAAGCTGGAACTCATGAGTATTTAGCCTCTCGACGATATCAGCGGGATCAAGTGACTTGTAATCAGCATGTTCTTGTATCATCAATGCGAGAGTATCAAATGAGGAATCAAGCGATCTCAACAATTTCTTCACCACCTCATGGTCGGTGATGTTAGTGGCACCAAGCGCTTGAAGCTCATTCGAGATGTCAGTGAGGCGATCGAAGGTTTGTTGAACATTTTCATTGTCGACTCTTTTGAAGCGGTTGAAGATATTGCGAAGAACATCAACTCGAGAGTCACGCTGAGTTGAGACTCCTTCATTTACTTTTGTCACGACCGGTTTTCCAATAAAAATATTTATTGAGAAACCGATCTTTTAATTCCAGTGTGAGGAAAATCCTCCTTACTGGTAGACAAAACCTTGATACAATAAGCCAGTAGCATTTAATATATTACAGGGTCGAGCTGAGGTTGCTAAACAAATTATTACAAGCACGCCAATAATTATACATAGTGGCGTATATGACACAAAGGAGTGGTGGCATACTCATTGACTCGAGGTAAAGTAGTGGAATAACACGATTGGAGTGGATAATATGACTCCTACACTGGCGGCTCATCGAGCGTCGAGGTGAGGCTTGATGAATTTATTTGGGTAGGGGAAGCGGATATAACACAGTGACTAATCCAGGGGTCGCACGAGACTGACTAGGATTTCTCTAGGCGTCTGACTCGCTATCGAACTATTCATCCATGAGATCGCCTTCGTCAGCATCTGGCCAAATCAACAAGCCAGGTGAGTACTTTGAAAGTACTCGCAAGACAGTTCGGACAAAAGATATAACAAATGCATGCGTGAATGCGTCATGAGTAATTTTACAATGCACAATCAAATCAGTATAACAAGGTAAGTGAAAAGGGAGTCGGCGGTAGTCCGCTCGAAAACCTAATAAAATAAACTGAAAACCGATCGGGTGTCTGAAGCGACACCTCGAAGGGTGAACAAATAAGTAAAGAATGCCGCAGTCGGGCGCCTAAGCGACACCTCATAAAGGGCTTATACTGAAAGAAAAGACATGCGTGCCACAGTCCGATGTCGGAGCGACATCACAGAAAGGGCTTATATCAAAAGTAAATGAATAACAATGCCACAGTCGGACGTCTGACCGACATCGCAGAAAGGGCTTATATCAAAAGTAAATAAACAACAATGCCATAGTCGGACGTCTGTGCGACATCGCAGAAAGGGCTTATATCAAAAGTAAATGAATAACAATGCCACAGTCGGAAGTCTGAGCGACACCGCAGAAAGGGCTTATATCAAAAGTAAATAAATAACAATGCCACCGTCGGACGTCTGAGCGACATCGCAGAAAGGGCTTATATCAAAAGTAAATAAATAACAATGCCACAGTCAGACGTCTAAGCGACATCGCAGAAAGGGCTTATACTTCATTATTCATAACTTACAAGAAATAGTGCTCACAGGAAAATATTCATCATATGATAGTAAACGGGTTAGTCCATCCACAGGAAATAAACATTTAATACTCATGTGGTTTTCAGGAGTTTCTGTCACCGGGACTGACATTTGACAAGATAAGATGAACACAACACTTGGACCTGGATAAGATGATTTCAAGGATTATTGACTCTACAGAGTTTGTACTAAATTATCCACAGCCAACGGATTTCCGTAGTCGCGAAGGACTAGTTCCGTTTACGATATTTCGGAGGAAACACAGCTAACCAGTACATATCCATCCCGCCTTACGTTGCCAGGAATCACCCTAGACAGCGTTCAAGAAAAACTTTGAGACGGGGATATCACAATCTCGAATAGCATGGGATCAAATTTATATGCGCGCGCTCTAAGGGGTGCCCCCCTCTCGGTCCCAACCAGAAACACCCATGCCCCCTGACCAGATGATAGGCTTTAATCCAGGGCCATGGAACCCTCATCTCGGCCTCTCGATTTTGTGTGTACCAGAAAGCGTTTTGCAACTTACTAAGCCGTATACCTTGCGGAAAACATGTGGTATCACGGAAGGGAAAACTGACGGGAACTGGACTGATTCATGTTGACACTGGGTCAAACAATCTGGCATAAGACTGGCATGCTACAACACTGCCATCTTACCCATTCTCATGCCAACTCATGGCCATGCAAACTCATTTCCATCAACTCATGGATTTCCGAAACTCACTTGCCTCAACTTTTTACGTGATATAACTTTCATCGAGATGCCCATGAACATGCCATGAGACTAATTAATGCAAACATGCCCAAACACTCATCATATCAAAAGTTCAAACATGCTTGCCTGGTTCGGAGTAGTCGGGGCCTAGCTCGGTGAAGTTCACGGTTCCGTCACCTCCTTCGGTATCTACGGTATACAAAAATACACGCACTAATGTAAATACCATGGGGTGCACAAACATATTCCAAATATTTTTCAAATAAATCTTATAAAAAACTAGACAACATTTTGAAGAGGACAGAAAAAGAATCACTCAAAAATCCTTTTCTGTTTAAAAGTTATAAGAGTTTTGGTCCAAGGACCTCTCTGTAATGAAACAGAAAACTCTTAGGGGTCTAAGGAGAAAAGTCCAGAAAACGATTTAGATTAGAAAGCGCATTTGCCAGAATACGCTTTCAGAAACGGTTCAAAAAAAAAGAATAGAGAGGCTAACGGGCGGGTCCCACCCGTCAGGTTTGAATATTCAAAAGAGGCGGCAGAGCTCGTCGGTGCCCGAGAGCTGCGGTGGTCGCCAGCAGCGATCCACGGCGAAAGGCGGGGATCGGGGTACCTCAGTGATCAGCGCACCTTCCGCATCGGTGGGTGGTGGTGGTGGTCGCTGGGAGCACCACGCCGACGGCGGCCCTTGCTCCGGAGGACGTTGGTTCGGGAAGTCGTGGGTCTCGTCGGAGAGGATTCTTTGAGGTCAAATTGGAGTGGGGGTTAGTCTCCTAGAGGTGCCATGAGGCTACGGGCAAGTCTAGGGCGGTGGAGAAGCTCTCACCAGAGAGAACGCTGCCGGAGCCCAAAGCGGACAGAGGTGGCCGGAGTTGAGGAAGAAGGGCCCCTCGAGGCTCTTCCAAGGCTGGGCGGGTCCGTGAGGTGGTGTGCGGGGTCGAGAGCGAGCTCGGAGGCGCTACTTATAGCCGGCCCGAGGCGGTTGCCAAGAACGGGATATGTCCGGCGAGCGATTACGGTGGTGCTGTGGCTGGACGGTTGGTTTAGGAGCTTGAGCATCGACTAGACGGAGCACTAATTCCATCCCGGTGCCTAACTCAGCAAGGTAGGGGCGGTTATGGCCTGTCCCCAACGGAACGGCCGTGCGGCACGTCGGCGGCAGAGGGTGCGCCCTGTGCGTGCCAGGCCACGGCGACAGTGCTACATGCGTGCGCTGGCAAGGGAGACGTCCACGTGGAGCTCCCAGGTGGCATGGGCGGTGCCGAACGGCGTTGTGCCGCAGGGTGCCCCCTGTTGGCCGCCATGAGAGGTCCCGACGCCGCGGAAGACGCCGGCGCAGACGGGCCATGGTGCCACCAACGCCAGGAACCAGCCAAGTGCTCGTGCGGCGCTCTGGACAGGGAGGAGGAGCCATGCGCAACGCGCCAGGCGCAGAGTTGACAGGTGACCAGTCTCTGACGAAACTGAATCTACTGAAACTTTGAATCTCTCTGAAAATGCAAAGTAACAGTGCAGGCTAGGTGTTTGACAGAATGACTTTGGTATGTGGGGATTTTTCCTTGAGCTGATTTTTGCTGGAGTGGCTTCTCATTGCAACTGGAGGTTGCCTGAATTTTGTTGGAATTTTTGGAGAAGAGGAGATATGAATTTCACCAAATTTGACAAATCTGGTCCAAACTTGCGTGTAAGCTGAAACTTGAAAATTTTGAAAAGAAGAAGAGTGGATTTTGATGGTTCTAGGTTGTGGGTGCTAGGGACTATGCAGAGGAGTTGATTTGAGATCAAAGTTCAAAGGCATTAAGGTACTTGCTTTGCAAATCACCTAGGCTCAAAAATATGGACATAATTGTTTTGGGCAAAGAAATAAATGAAATAAAATCCAAAATGAGTTGGACTTGTTGGGTCAGAATATTTGGATTGTCCCAAAGTGGAAGGAGGGTTTTTGGGAAGATTTACCACAAGAGGCAAGATAAAACCATGGGTGGTTTTAAAATAAGAGAAGAACCAAAACTCCTAGGGTTTTCTTCTAAAAGAAAATAAATCCCGAAAATAAATTTGAGAAGGGGAGAATCAGAGGAGAGGTTTTTAATAACCATACACCAGAGTTGAAGAAGATGCCAAAATTAAACCCTTTGCCAAAGGGGAAATTTTTGAGAGAGAGAGATTTTTGGATGGTTTTCAATGACCTCCTTCAAAACCAACAAAGTTTTTGTTGAAAACCAAACAAAAATTTTGGAGTGTCACAACACCTACCCCCTTAGGAAAAATCTCGTCACCGAGATTTCAGCTGATCCTCAAACAAGTGTGGGTGCTCTGTCCGAAGAAAATCCTCTCTTTCCCAAGTGGCTTCACTCTCGGTGTGGTTGCTCCACTGAACTTTGAAGAACTTGATGGTTTTCTGTCGGGTCCTCCTTTCAGACTCCTCCAAGATTTTTATTGGATGCTCTCGATATGTGAGGTCTGGCTGCACGTCAATGTTTTCATGGGATACCGCTTCTGCAGGTTGCTCACGCACTTCCTCAATTGCGAGGCGGAACACGTCGTGGACGTCGGATAAATCTTTGTGTAAGTCTAGCTGGTAGGCTACCGTGCCTCTCCGTGCCACTATGCAGAATGGTCCGATGAATCTTGGTGCCAGCTTCCCTTTAATCTTGAATCGATGCAGGCCTCTCATAGGGGATACTCGTGGGTACACAAATTCACCGGGTTCAAAGCTGATTCCCCGATGTTTTTGATTGTAATCACTCTTCTATCGACTTTGGGCTGTCTTGAGTCGATCCCTAATCACCTTAACTTTATCTTCAGCATCCTTGAGCATGTCTGGGCCGAAGATATGGCTGTCCCCGGTTTCTGACCAATTTAGTGGGGTACGACATCTCCGCCTGTCTGAGCCTCAAATGGTGCCATTTGCGTGCTGGCTTGATAACTGTTGTTATATGCGAACTCTGCGTATGGTAAGCTCTCTTCCCAACTGGTCCCATAGGTGAGGACACATGCTCTCAGCATGTCTTCTAGAATCTGGTTTACGCGTTCAGTTTGTCCATCTGCCTGGGGGTGGTATGCGGTACTAAATGCCAGTTGAGTTCCCGGAGCTTGTTGTAAGTGATCCCAAAATCGGGAGACAAATTGAGTGCCTCTGTCCGATATTATTTTCTTCGGGACTCCATGTAAGCAGATGATACGGGAAAGATAAAGCCTAGCAAGCTTCTGAGTGGTGTGGGTTGTCTTCACAGGGATGAAGTGTGCTACTTTAGTCGATCTATCGCTGATGACCCAAATGGCATTATTTCCGTGCCGTGACCGAGGTAGCCCAACAATAAAATCCATTCCAATCTCGTCCCATTTCCACTCGGGTATTTTATTTGGTTGTAAAAGTCAGGCCGGTTTCTGGTGCTCGGCCTTGATGCGTTGGCAAGAGTCACAACATGCGATGAACGTGGCTATGTCCCTTTTTAGACTATGCCACCAATATTTTTCCTGAATATCCTTGTACATTTTTGTCCCTTCGGGATGTATCGAATACGGGGCGCTGTGGCCTTCAGCTAAGATCTGCCGTTTAAGATCCTTGATATTTGGTACGCAAAGTCTATCTCCGTACCACAATATTCCCTGCTTATCAATAACGAACTATGGGGCCTTGCCCAAACTCACTTCCCGTTTAATGCCTTAAATGCTGGGGTGTCCATGCTGAGCCTTTTTAATCGTTTCCATCAGGGTAGGCTGTATTTCTTAATTTGATACGCTGCCTTCGGTGACTACCAGCAAGTTGAGTTTAGCAAACTCCTGCCCAAAATTCAGGTCTCAGGTTTGGCAGGCTGTCGTCGTTTGGGCTAGGGTTCCGACTTAGAGCGTCTGCCACTACATTTGCTTTTCCTGGATGGTAGTGGATTCCAACGTCATAATCCTTCACTAGTTCCAACCAGCGTCGTTGCCGTAAATTCAGTTCCGATTGTGTGAAAATATACTTGAGGCTCTTATGGTCCGTGTATATCTCACAACGATTTCCAAGTAAAAAGTGTCTCCATTCCTTGAGTGCATGAATAACTGTTGCTAACTCCAGGTCATGAGTAGGATAATTTTCCTCATGCTTGGGAAGTTGTCTAGAGACATATGCGACTACCTTGCCTTCTTGCATCAACACGCATCCGAGGCCTTTCCGGGATGCGTCACAATACACCTCAAAATTCTTGTGTATGTCTGGCACAATTAATACTGGTGCTGTTGTTAATTTCCAACACGATAAGATTGGTGTGAAATTTCAACCCTTCAAACTCAATAATCACTCCTTGGCAATAACTCTGGGTAAATTGCTTAATCCCAGGGGACTTGACGATCATAGATTTTTCCAAGGGAAGCATCGAAAAATTATTTTGCAAGGCAAAACTTTTCGAAAGGAATGAGTGAGAAGCTCGTAATCAAACAAAACCATGGAAGGTATTGTGTTGATGTGAAACGCATCGAGTACGATATCCGGGCGTTTAGTGCTTCCTCTTTGGTCACGTGGTTCGATGACCCTTCCTGTGGTTGTTATTTGGGTTGAAATTGTTGCGCTTTGGCGAATTATTGCCTCTGTTGTTCGGCTTTGGGGTCGAGTTCCTTGGCTTGGGGCACTGCTTGGCATAGTGCCCTTCTTCTCCACAAGCATAGCAAGTAACGCCTGGGCGGTATGTGAACTCCTTGTCCCTTGCATGGAAATTCTTGATTGGACGTGAGACGTTTGTCGTGGGTTTGGGTGTCCAACCTTTCTGAACGTCTGTCTTGCTGCGGTGGTTGCGATCATGATTAGTCTGGTCCCTTTTTCGCTTACGGAAATCTTCCAAGCTACGTCTCTCATTTTCCAAAGTAATGGCCTTATCTACCAGCGTCTTAAAGTCTGGGAAGGTGTGCACAACCAACTGGCATTTAAGCGCCAAGCGCCGTAATCTAGGAATTTTTCCATCTTCTTGCTTTCACATACGCTCCTCGTTGGCGTGAAGCGAGACAATAGAGTAAACTGACTGTTGTATTCGACACCGTCATTGTCCTTGCTTGAGGTCATCAAATTCTCTCTTTTGATCTTCATAAGACTCTTAGGAATATGTGCCCCATGAAAACCTTCTTTGAACTCCTCCCATGTTATATTATTTTCGTTGGGGTGCATGTGTAGGAAATTTTCCCACCATGCGGCTGCTCCAAAGGAGATAGTGCGGTGCATAAAGTACTTTCTCAAGATCTGAACACTGGGCAATAATTAACTTTCTTTCCATGTCTCGAAGCCAGTCCTCGGCTTCAAGAGGTTTGTCAGTGTGAGAAAATGTTTGGGGACGCGTCTTCTGTAGCTCAGATAACTTTGATTGCTGCTGATACTGTCCACGGTGATTTCCCATATTGATGACTTGGTTCATCATCTCCTTATGTTGTTGTTGACTTTGCTCATAAAGACGGCACATTTGGGAAAGTGTTGTTTCACTGTCCTGTTGACTTGACTGCCTCGTGTGAAATTGTTGCTGGGTTGTGTGCCATAATTTTGCTCATGGCGGAGTTGGCATGGAGCGCGTCCAAGGGCGAGACATTGTTCACTCTGGGGATATATTTTGTAAAACTCATAAGAAAAGAAATTGAGTCGCAAAAGTCAATAAATTCATGAAGACGGAAAAAGTCTCAAATGCTCCAAGATTTTTCAAGAGAATAAACGCTTTGCATACGGAGAAGGATCATGCATTACATATCTTACACGCAAGCAGTAATTATACAATAGATCACTCAGGATATGCGTACATATTCCTGATATGTTATTTAGGCTAGTGCACTCCTCCAGTTCCTACATGATGCGCAAACAAGCTACTTCTCACAGCCTATGTACATATAAACATATCGCACAAGTCGGTACAACGCATGGCGGCTAAGCTTACTCAGTCGGAGATGGTAAGGATTTCCCTTGGCCTGCCGAGGGTGAGGCGCAGTGAGGCTGGGGACTCAACCTCCTCTTCGGTAATAGGCTCCAGACGTGAAGTGCTGCGCTGAGTTGGTGGAGCAGGCGCCCTATGCGGGACAACACGAACATGAGCGGGCGCAAGGGGTGGTGCAGAACAAACTGGAGTAGGCGCAATGACATGGTTGAACTCCTCAGTGGTAGGCGAAGCGAGTAGTGGCGAGAGGCGATAGGAGCAAAAAGATGCTGGCGACGAGACGAAAGTCGCGGGCGGTGCGGTGCTGGAGCTCCCTCCTTGGCGGCACAGCCATGGATCGAGTCCATGCGGGCAGCCACAAAGTCGCCCACCAGGTTGTCGAAGGCTGCCTCCAAAGCCCGGAGATACTCGATAAGCATCTCAAAAGCCTCGCCTCGTTCTCCTCTCGGGGAAAGAGAACGCGTAGTGGCAGGTGTATGGCACGTGACATGGAAGGTAGCGGTAACGACGAGTCTTCATCGAAGCGAAGGATATCCTCGAGACGAGCTATCGCCTCACGGGCTGCCATCTGCAAAGGCGTGCTTCTCCGTAGGGCATGGCTCTCCCAAGAACCGGAAACGCTCAACTCGCCCTCCTTGAATTGCAACGCGACCTGGTGCATGGTTAGACGGTCATTGACCTTGTGCCGAGAGAGTGAGAAGATCAAGGCGACAGATGGCCCCATCGCGACTTGGACGATGAAGGAGAGAAGCTTGACTAACCCATCGTGCATGTTGGCGAACATCTGTGACTCGCAATGTTGCCAGCCATCTACAAAAGTAGGCAAAAATTCTGAGTGGTCAAATCATAAATTTATGCCGATCGTCGAAATTGACTACATTTGTAAAAATTAAAAAATAGCTCTATATGCTAATAACCGATTAGCGATCGCACCTAGTGGCTTCCTCTCTGATCACTGGCTCTGGTTCCTAGCTTGTCACGACCGGTTTTCCAATAAAAATATTTATTGAGAAACCGATCTTTTAATTCTAGTGTGAGGAAAATCCTCCTTACTGGTAGACAAAACCTTGATACAATAAACCAGTAGCATTTAATATATTACAGGGTCGAGCTGAGGTTGCTCAACAAATTATTACAAGCACGCCAATAATTATACATAGTGGCGGATATGACATGCTGGAGTGGTGGCATACTACTGACTCGAGGTAAAGTAGTGGAATAACACGATTGGAGTGGATAATATGACTCCTACATTTGGCGGCTCATCGAGCGTCTAGGTGAGGCTCGATGAATTTATTTGGGTAGCGGAAGCGGATATAACACGATGACTAATCCAGGGTCGCACGAGACTGATCGGGATTCCTCTAGGCGTCGGACTCGCTATCGAACTCTTCATCCATGAGATCGCCTTCGTCAGCATCTGGCCAAATCAACAAGCCAGGTGAGTACTTTGAAAGTACTCGCAAGATAGTTCGGACAAAAGATATAACAAATGCATGCGTGAATGTGTCATGAGTAATTTAACAATGCACAATCAAATCAGTATAACATGGTTAGGGAAAAGGGAGTCGGTGGTAGTCCGCTCGAAAACCAAATAAAATAAACTGAAAACCGATCGGGTGTCTGAAGCGACACCTCGAAGGGTGAACAAATAAGTAAAGCATGTCATGATCGGGCGTCTAAGCGACACCTCATAAAGGGCTTATACTGAAAGAAAAGACATTTGTGCCACAGTCGGATGTCGGAGCGACATCACAGAAAGGGCTTATATCAAAAGTAAATGAATAACAATGCCACAGTCGGACGTCTGAGCGACATCGCAGAAAGGGCTTATATCAAAAGTAAATAAACAACAATGCCACAGTCGGACGTCTGAGCGACATCGCAGAAAGGGCTTATATCAAAAGTAAATAAATAACAATGCCACAGTCGGACGTCTGAGCGACATCGCAGAAAGGGCTTATCAAAAGTAAATAAATAACAATGCCACAGTCGGATGTCTGACTGAGATCGCAGAAAGGACTTATATCAAAAGTAAATAAATAACAATGCCATGGTCGGGCGCCTGAGCGACATCGCAGAAAGGGCTTATACTTCATTATTCATAACTTACAAGAAATAGTGCTCACAGGAAAATATTCATCATATGATAGTAAACGGATTAGTCCATCCACAGGAAATAAACATTTAACACTCATGTGGTTCTCGTGGAGTTTTACATCACCGACCGACATTTGACAAGATAAGATGAACACAGCACTTGGACCTGGATAAGATGATTTCAAGGATTATTGACTCAAGAGTTTGTACTAAATTATCCACAGCCAACGGATTTCGTAGTCGCGAAGGACTAGTTCCGTTCACGGTATTTCGAGGAAATACAGCTAACCAAGACACACCCATCCCACCTTACGCTGCTGTGAATCACCCTAGACAACGCTCAATAAAAATTTGAGACGGGAGATCACAATCTCGAATAGCATGGGATCAAATTTATATCTGGCGCCTCTAAAGGGGTGCCCCTCTCGTCCCAACCGGAAACACCCATGCCCCCGACCGGATGATAGGCTTTAATCCAGGGCCATGGAACCCTCATCCGACCTCTCGATTTGGTGTGTACCGTAAAGCGGTTTGCAACTTACTAAGCCGTATACCTTATGGAAAACATGTGGTAGCACGGAAAGGGAAAACGGACGGAACTGGACTGATTCATGTTGACACTGGTCAAACAATCTGGCATAAGACCGACATGCTACAACACTGCCATCTTACCCATTCTCATGCCAACTCATGGCCATGCAAACTCATTTCCATCAACTCATGGATTTCCGAAACTCACTTGCCTCAACTTTTTACGTGATATAACTTTCATCGATATGCTCATGAACATGCCTTGAGACTAATTAATGCAAACATGCCCAAACACACATCATATCAAAAGTTCAAACATGCTTGCCTGGTTCGGAGTAGTCGGGGCCTAGCTCGGTGCAGTTCGCGGTTCCGTCACCTCCTTCGGTATCTACGGTATACAAAAATACACGCACTAACGTAAATACCATGGGGTGCACAGAAAACTCTCAGGGGTCTAAGCAGAAAAGTCCAGAAAACGATTCAGATTAGAAAGCGCATTTGCCAGAATACGCTTTCAGAAACGGTTCAAAAAAAAGAATAGAGAGGCTGACGGGCAGGTCCCACCCATCAGGTTTGAATATTCAAAAGAGGCGACAGAGCTCGTCGGCGCCCGAGAGCTGCAGTGGTCGCCGGCGGCGATCCACGGCGAGGCAGGGGGATCGGGGGGTAGCTCTATGATCAGCGCACCCTTCCGCGTCGGTGGGTGGTGGTGGTGGTCGCCGGCGAGCACCACGTTGACGGCGGCCCTTGCTCTGGCGGACGGTTGTTCAGGAAGTCGTGGGCTCGTCGGAGAGAGTTGCTGGGGTCAAATTGGAGCGGGGGTTAGTCTCCTAGAGGTGCCATGAGGCTACGGGCAAGTCTAGGGCGGTGGAGAAGCTCTCACCAGAGAGAACGCTGCCGGAGCCCAAAGCAGACGGAGGTGGCCGGAGTTGAGGAAGAAGGGCCCCTCGAGGCTCTTCCAGTGGCTGGGCGGGGTCTGGTGAGGTGGTGGAGGTGTGCGGGGTCGAGAGCGAGCTCGGAGGCGCTACTTATAGCTGGCCCGAGGCGGTTGCCGAGAACGGGATAAGTCCGGCGAGCGATTACGGCGGTGCTATGGCTGGACGGTTGGTTTAGGAGCTTGAGCATCGACTAGACGGAGCACTGATTCCATCCCGGTGCCTAACTCAGCAAGGTAGGGGCGGTTACGGCCTGTCCCCAACGGAACGGCCATGCGGCACGTCGGCGGCAGAGGGCGCGCCCTGTGCGTGCCAGGCCACGGCGACGGTGCTGCATGTGTGCGCTGGCAAGGGAGACGGCCATGCGGAGCTCCCAGGTGGCGTGGGTGGTGCCGAACGGCGTTGTGC
Source organism: Aegilops bicornis (assembly GCA_021605145.1). Taxonomy (NCBI): domain Eukaryota; kingdom Viridiplantae; phylum Streptophyta; class Magnoliopsida; order Poales; family Poaceae; genus Aegilops; species Aegilops bicornis. Next base: position 331,732,559 of record CM038672.1, on the reverse strand, counting down.
CGCATGGTGCCCCCTGTTGGCCACCACGGGAGGTCCCGACGCCGCGGAAGACGCCGTCGCAGACGGGCCATGGTGCCACCGACGCCAGGAACCAGCCAAGTGCTCGTGCGGCGCTCTGGACAGGGAGGGGGAGCCATGCGCAACACGCCAGGCGCACAGTTGACAGGTGACCAGTCTTTGACGAAATTGAATCTATTGAAACTCTGAATCTCTCTGAAAATGCAAAGTAACAGTGCAAGCTAGGTGTTCGACAGAATGATTTTGGTATGTGTGGATTTTTCCTTGAGATGATTTTTGGTGGAGTGGCTTCTCATTGCAACTGGAGGTTGCCTGAATTTTGGTGGAATTTTTGGAGAAGAGGAGATATGAATTTCACCAAATTTGACAAATCTGGTCCAAACTTGCAGAAGCTGAAACTTGAAAATTTTGAAAAGAAGAAGAGTGGATCTTGATGGTTCTAGGTTGTGGGTGGTAGGGACTATCCAGAGGAGTTGATTTGAGATCAAAGTTCAAAGGCATTAAGGTACTTGCTTTGCAAATCACCTAGGCTCAAAAATATGGACAGAATTGTTTTGGGCAAAGAAATAAATGAAATAAAAATCCAAAAATGAGTTGGACTTGTTGGGTCGTAATATTTGGATTGTCCCAAAGTGGAAGGAGGGGTTTTGGGAAGATTTACCACAAGAGGCAAGATAAAACCATGGGTGGTTTTAAAATAAGAGAAGAACCAAAACTCCTAGGGTTTTCTTCTAAAAGAAAATAAATCCCAAAAATAAATTTGAGAAGGGGAGAATCAGAGGAAAGGTTTTTAATAACCAAACACCAGAGTTGAAGAAGATGCGAAAATTAAACCCTCTGCCAAAGGGGAAATTTTTGAGAGAGAGAGATTTTTGGAAGGGTTTAAATGACTTCCTTCAAAACCAACAAAGTTTTTGTTGAAAACCAAACAAAATTTTTGGAGTGTCACAACTTTGGACAGCCTATCCCAGATAAGCTTAGCAGTTTCCAAAGCACTCACTCTTCCATACTATCCTTTGCTCATATGGCCACATATTATATTCTTCGCTTGAGAATCGAGTTGCTTGAATCTCTTCACATCGGTAGCGTCCAGTGAGGGTGAGACAAAGGGAACACCATTTTCCACAACATACCAGAGATCGTTATCAATTGCCTCAAGATGCATTCGCATCTTATTCTTCAAGTAGGGGTAGTCTATCCCATCAAAGGTAGGACAGCCAGCAGAGACCTTGATCATACTTGCGGTCGACATAACTAAAACTCCAGGCGGTTAAACCAAAATCACACAGAACAAGGGAGTACCTTGCTCTGATACCAATTGAAAGTGCGATTTTTATGAATTCTTCACTGAGGAATTTGCCGGTGAGGAAATTCCTTAGCGAAGAACTACTTGCAGCGGAATAAGTACTCATAAGTAAGCATAACAGAATACAGGCTTAGTCATCATGATGAAATGAAGACAAGCAAAGAGTACAGAAAGCGTAATCACAGGATAACACAAGATGAAGAAAATCATACTGAAGAAATTGAACTGAGGAAATTGAGAAAGTCTTCAGTCAAAGTCTTCAAACACAGATATGATGAAGCAATTAACACAGTAATGAGGAAATGAAAGAGTTGAGGAAATGGAACCAGTAAGCTTGGTGAAGACAATGATTTGGTAGACCAGTTCCAACTGCTATCTTAGTTGTACGTCTGGTTGGAGCGGCTGAGTATTTAAACTCGAGGACACACAGTCCTGAGCACGCAGCTCGGGACAGCAAGTCCTCACCGTATTCTCCTTGAACAAAGGTCACACAGACCTCGTCCAATCACTCGTGGTAAGTCTTCAGGCGACTTCCAAACCTTCACAGACTCGGTCACTCGGCGATCCACAATTCCTCTTGGATGCTCTAGACCATGACGCCTAACCGTCTAGAAGAAGCACAATCTTCAAAGGTAACAAGCGTCGGTTCCACGCAGGATCAATCTCTTCAGTGATGCTCAATCACTTTGGGTTTGTAGGTGTTTGGGTTTGGATTATCCTCACTTGATGATTTTCACTCAAAGTCCTCGGAGGATGGGATGCTCTCAATTGACAAGTGTCAGTTTCTCTCGGAGCAGCCAACCAGCTATTGGTTGTAGGGGGCGGCTATTTATAGCCTAGGGAGCAGCCCGACATGATAAGACATAAATGCCCTTCAATGATATGACCGTTAGGTGGATAAGATATTTTTGGACAGTTGGCGCGTAGCACAGCAACGGTCGGAAATTTGAGGCTCAAATTCCTCAGGGCTATCATGTTCCTCACGGTGTAGGCAATCCGCACTGGCAAATTCCTAACTCCTCAGTCAGAACAAATTCTCGACCGTGAGGAACTTCGTCTGCACCGAAGAAATTGACTGAACTGTTTGAGATTTCCAATGGCTTCACTCAAGGGATTGGTAGGTGTAGGATTTTGAGTTGAGCATCACATGGAAATTTTTCCTTAGTATTTCCTCGACCCCCTTTAACAGTACGGTGTTTCCTATGACTCAAGAAAGAGAAAACGAAACAACGAAAACAAAATTCTTCATGCTTCATGTTCCTCAAATGAATACCAAGTCTTCAAGGTGAAACCAATTTCTTCACTTTCAAAGTCTTCAGAAAGTCTTCAGAATACCAAAGTATTCAAATAAGAACTTCATTTTTAGGGTCGACTTTCTCTGTAAATATCAAACTCCTCATAGACTTATAGACCTGTGTACACTCATAAACGCATTAGACCCTTAACCTATAAGTCTTCAATACACCAAAATCACTAAGGGGCACTAGATGCACTTACACTAAGCGAAGAACTACTTGCAGTGGAATAAGTACTCAGATGCAAACATAACATAACATAAACATGAACATCATGATGAAATGAAAATAGACACTGAGTACATGAAGCGTAAGCACAGGATAAAACAGGATGGAGACAAAGAGACTGAAGAAATTGAACTGAGGAAATGGAGAAAGTCTTCAGTCAAAGTCTTCAAACATATATGAACAAGAACACATCACAGTAATGAGGAAATGAAAGAGTTGAGGAAATAGAACCAGTAGGCTTGGTGAAGACAATGATTTGGTAGACCAGTTTCAACTACTGTGATAGTTGTACGTCTGGTTGGAGCGGCTAGGTATTTAAACCTGAGGACACACAGTCCTCACTATATTCTGCTTGAGCTAAGGTCACACAGACCTCTCCCAATCACTCGTGCTAATTCTTCAGGTGACTTCCAAACCTTCAGAAACTCGTTCACTCGGCGATCGACAATTTCCTCTTGGATGCTCTAGACCATGACGCCTAACCGTCTGGAAGATGCACAGTCTTCAAAGGTAACAAGTGTCGAATCCACGCAGGATCAATCTCTTGAGTGATGCTCAATCACTTTGGGTTTGTAGGTGTTTGGTTTTGGGTTTCCTCACTTGATGATTTTTGCTCAAAGTCCTCGGAGGATGGGATGCTCTCAAATGACAAGTGTCAGTTTCTCTCAGAGAAGCCAACCAGCTAGTGGTTGTAGGGGGCGGCTATTTTTAGACTAGGGAGCAGCCCGAGATGATAAGACATAAATGCCCTTCAATGATATGACCATTAGGTGGGTAAATATTTTGGGATAGCTGGCGTGTAGCAGAGCAACGGTCGGAAATTTGACTATCAAATTCCTCAGGGCTATCATGTTCCTCACTTGTAGGCAATCCGTACTGGCGAATTCCTAACTCCTCAGCCAGAACAAATTCCTCAAAGACCAAAAGAGCTTCGTCTCTGTCACTGAAGAAATTGACTGAACTGTATGAGATTTCCAATGGCTTCACTCGAAGGGATTGGTAGGTGTAGGATTTTGAGTTGAGCATCACTTGGAAATTTTTCCTTAGTATTTCCTCGACTCCCTTTAAAAGTATGGTGTTTCCTATGACTCAAGAAAGAGCAAATGAAACAACGAAAACAAAGGTCTTCCTGCTTCATGTTCCTCGAATGAATACTAAGTCTTCAAGGTCACACCAATTTCTTCACTTTCAAAGTCTTCAGAAATCCAAAGTCTTCAGTCGAAGATATTCATTTTTAGGGGTCGACTTTCTCTGTAAATATCAAACTCCTCATAGACTCATAGACCTGTGTACACTCGCAAACGCATCAGTCCCTTAACCTATAAGTCTTGAATGCACCAAAATCATTAAAGGGCACTAGATGCACTTACAGAAGATTTCTTCATCTTCTTTGAGTCATAAGAACTGTAATCTTGTATTTCTTCTTCTTTGATTCCTTCCCACTGAGGACAGTCTTGAATGTAGTGACCGGGTTTCTTGCATTTGTGGCACATTATCTTCTTGTAGTCACGGGATGAGGAATCATCACTTCTTGAGGATTTTCCAAAGCGACCACGTCTTGAGAACTTCTGAAATTTCTTCACGAGCATTGCTAGCTTCTGGCTCAGTTCTTCAGGATCACCAAGGCTGCTACCAGAATCTTCACCTTCAGATTCAGACACCGCCTTGGCCTTCAGAGCACGTGATCTGCCATAGCTTGGTCCATAGAGATCTCTCTTCTCAGCAAGCTGGAACTCATGAGTGTTTAGCCTTTCCAGGATATCAGCAGGATCAAGTGACTTATAGTCTCCATGTTCTTGTATCATCAATGCCAAAGTATCAAATGAGGAATCAAGCAATCTCAGAAATTTCTTCACCACCTCATGGTGGGTGATGTCAGTGGCACCGAGTGCTTGAAGCTCATTTGACATGTCGGTGAGGCGATCGAAGGTTTGCTGAACATTTTCATTGTCGAGTCTTTTGAAGCGGTTAAGGAGATTGCAAAGAAAGTCAACTCGAGAGTCACGCTGTGTTGAGACTCCTTCATTGACCTTGGATAGCCTATCCTAGATAAGCTTAGCTGTCTCCAAAGCACTCACTCTACCATACTTCCCTTTGCTCAGATGGCCACATATGATGTTCTTCGCTTGAGAGTTGAGTTGCTTGAATCTCTTCACGTCAGCAGCGTTGATGGTAGGGGTGACAGAGGGGACACCATTCTCCACAACATACCAGAATCGTAATCAATTGCCTCAAGATGCATTAGCATCTTATTCTTCCAGTAGGGGTAGTCCGTCCCATCGAAGGTAGGACACCCAGCAGAGACCTTGATCATACCTGCGGTCGACATAACTAAAACTCCAGGCAGTTAAACCAAAATCACACAGAACAAGAGAGTACCTTGCTCTGATACTAATTGAAAGTGCATTAAGTCGACTAGAGGGGGGGTGAATAGGCTATTTTTATGAATTCTTCCCTGAGGAATTTTAGGTTGAGGAAATTCCTAAGCGAAGAACTACTTGTAGCGGAATAAGTACTCAGATGCAGACATGACATAACATAAGCATGGACATCATGATGAAATGAAAACAAACACAGAGTACAGAAAGCATAAGCACAGGATAAAACCGGGTGAAGACAAACAGACTGAAGAAATTGAACTGAGGAACTTGAGAAATTTTTCAGTCAAAGTCTTCGAACAGATATGAACAAGCACACAACACAGTAATGAGGAAATGAAAGGGTTGAGGAAATAGAACCAATAGGCTTGGTGATGACAGTGATTTGGTAGACCAGTTCCAACTGCTGTGACAGTTGTATGTCTGGTTGGAGTGGCTAGGTATTTAAACCTAAGGACACACAGTCCTCAACGTATTCTCCTTGAGCTAAGGTCACACAGACCTCGCCCAGTCACTCGTGGTATGTCTTCTGTTGACTTCCAAACCTTCACAAACTCGGTCACTCGGCGATCCACAATTTCCTCTTGGATGCTCTGGACCATGACGCCTAACCGTCTGGAAGATGCACAGTCTTCAATGGTAACAAGCATCGGATCCACACAGGATCAATATCTTCAATGATGCTCAATTACTTTGGGTTTGAAGGTGTTTGGGTTGGGTTTTCCTCACTTGATGATTTTCGCTCAAAGTCCTCGGATTATGGGATGCTCTCAATGACAAGTGTCAGTTTCTCTCGGAGCAGCCAACCAGCTAGTGGTTGTAGGGGGCAGCTATTTATAGACTAGAGACCAGCCCGAGATGGTAAGACGTAAATGTCCTTCAATGACATGACCGTTAGATGGGTAGATATTTTGGGACAGCTGGCGCGTAGCAAAGCAACGACCGAAAATTTGAGGTTCAAATTCCTCGGGGCTATCATGTTCCTCAATTGTAGGCAATCCGCACTTGAGAATTCCTAACTCCTCAGTCAGAACAAATTCCTCGGAGACCAAAAGAACTTCGTCTCTATCACTGAAGAAATTGACTGAACTGTATGAGATTTCCAATGGCTTCACTCGATGGGATTGGTAGCTGTAGAATTTTGAGATGAGCATCAGTTGGAATTATTTCCTTAGTTTTTTCCTCGGGCCCCTTTAACAATACGTTGTTTCCTATGTCTCAAAGAAAACAGGAAATGAAACTACGAAAACAAAGGTATTCACTCTTCATGTTCCTCGCATGGATACCAAGTCTTTAGGGTCACACCAATTTCTTCACTTTCAAAGTCTTTAGAAATCGAAAGTCTTCAATTGAAGACATTAATTTTTAGGAATTGACTTTCTCTGTAAATATCAAACTCATCATAGACTTATAGACCTGCATACACTCACAAACACATTAGTCCCTTAATCTATGTCTTCAATCCACAAAAATCACTAAGGGGCACTAGATGCACTTACAGGTAGATGCCAGCCTCGTCCTCCACCTTAGGAGTCTCCTCGGCGACGGCGCTATCTGATAGGAGTGGAGGAGTGGGAGGATATGGAATATTTAGTTAGAACAGGGTAGAAGAAAAGTGTATTGGTAATTAGAAATTGCTAGGCAGGAACAAACCTAACAGAGTCAGGAAATGGAATACCAATTGGTTGCTTAAATACTACACAATTACTTTGATATTGCTAGGTAAGTCAACATGTAGATAGTTGAAAAGAACACTTACTTAGAACAAAGTATGGACGGATGATATCCTCGAGGACGTTAGCATATATTATATGACCAGGATCTTTAGGTATAGCGCAATTTTAGTGTGAGCTTTTACTAAATTAAACTTATAAATTTCTGTCCAAAGGACCGCACCAAAATAGGAGTGACCATGTTCATCAAGTTTTATAGAAGCAACGATTGTAAATCCATGGTTTGTGTTCAATATTACATCTTTGGAGTCTTCAGTTATGTAAACACCAAGATTGTGTGCTACAGTTGCTGTTGCAAAGCAAGGGAGGTTCTGCAGCAAATGATAAGATTATTAAAGAATAGCGTAACATGCAAATATGGGAGTAACTGAAAGAAAAGTACATCACTTGAAATCAAAGGACAAAAAATTATAATTAGACATATAGGGTAATCATGAATGAAAATATGAGAGTAATTGAAAGAACAATACATCATTAATTTTCCTAATATATAAAGAAGAAAAATCCCCTTTGACGTATATGTTGCATGTGGCACCTTTTATCCAAATGTAGCAATATAGAGTATATGTTCAGAAAAGTAGGCCATGCCAACCAAGGTATGGTGAGACTGAACATACCGTGCGCTTCTTGAAGTCATCTAGTATGGTGAGTTGGAACTCCTTGGCTGTCTGGCTGAGGCCACATAGGCTTGATGTCTCCTTGCATTGTACACTCTATGAATGAAAGGAAACCCTCGAATCAACTAGAAGACAAATGAATTCACGGTGATTTCTGCTGGATGATTAAAAGGGGCAGACAAGCTGGGATAAGAGATGACCGAATATTTACTTGGTTCCCCATGAGAAAAACCTCCAATACCACAGATTTTCCAAATGGGCAGAGCTGGGTCCATGACAAGGAGCATCGAGAAAGTCGGTGGCAATAGGCGGCGAGCGGTAGTGGTGAAATGCGCTGGGGTTTGTCGGCCGTCAGCGGCAACGATAGGCGTTGAGCTAAATGGTTTTCATGGAGATAGGCGGTGAGAGGATGGGTCGCGGAGGAAGGTGTGACTGGGGACCGGGGGTGGCTGGTAGGGTGAGTGTCGGTGTCAAAACCGGCGGATCTCGAGTAGGGGGTCCCGAACTGTGCGTCTAGGCGGATGGTAACAGGAGATAAGGGAGACGATGTTTTTACCCAGGTTCCGGCCCTCTCGATGGAGGTAAAACCCTACTCCTGCTTGATTAATATTGATGATATGGGTAGTACAAGAGTAGATCTACCACGAGATCAGAGAGTCTAAACCCTAGAAGCTAGCCTATGGTATGATTGTTGTTCGTCCTACGGACTAAAAACCCTCCGGTTTATATAGACACCGGAGAGGGCTAGGGTTACATAGAGTCGGTTACAATGGGAAGAGATCTACATATCCGTATCGCCAAGCTTGCCTTTCACGCCAAGGAAAGTCCCATCCGGACACGGGACGAAGTCTTCAATCTTGTATCTTCACAGTCCAGGAGTCCGGCCAAAGGCTATAGTCCGGCCATCCGGACACCCCTAATCCAGACTCCTCAAGAGCTCCCTAACCAGGCTTCAATGACGTCGAGTCCGGCGCGCATATTGTCTTCGGCATTGCAAGGCGGGTTCCTCCTCCGAATACTTCATAGAAGATTTTGAACACAAGGATAGTGTCTGGCTCTGCAAAATAAGTTCCACATACCACCGTAGAGAGAATAATATTTACACAAATCCAATTTGTTGACGTATTTCGCAGCGTGACATCACACCACGGCCAAGCCTTTATTCAATCGCTTTTACTGTCTCCACCTCAAATAAGACTTAGCGAGGCGGTTTCCTTGGCACGCCTTGTCGGGCAGAGATCGTGTCCCCTTATTCCGGGATTCTCATTAATACGGGCGTGGGTAACTGAACCGTGCCATTAATTAGGGCGCTTGGGAGATAAGCGAGTTTTAACAGGCGGGTGGGGACATGTAGTCTCGTCCGCCCATATAAGGGGATAAGGATCCACCTTTTTCATCTGCGCCTTCTTCCTCCTTTGCTTATCCATTTTCGCGCACTTGAGCTCCAGCGCCCAAGTCCGCACATCCCACCTCAACCTTCTCCAGCAATGTCCGGAGCGGGAGGCAAGTGGATGGTCTCCTTCGTCAGAGAGGGACACATCAAGAAGCTGAGGGAAGCCGGATACTTGTCCAACAACATCGCCAAGACCGGCAAGAACTGCATAAGGGCAGCTCATCCCCAGCCCCAGGCCCCATGAGAGGGTGGTGTTCCTCACCCATTTCCTCCGCGGACTAGGTTTCCCACTTCACCCATTTGTCCGGGGGCTCATGTTCTACTACGGCCTGGATTTGCACGATCTGGCCCCGAACTTCATCCTCAACATCTCGGCGTTCGTCGTCGTGTGTGAGGCCTTCCTCTGCATCCAGCCCCACTTCGGCTTATGGCTGAACACCTTCAATGTCAAGCCGAAGGTAGTGGGTGGCCGCCAAGCAGAGTGCGGAGGTGCCATGGTGGGCAAGATGCCCAACGTCCTATGGCTCGAGGCCTCCTTCGTAGAGACCATAAAGGGGTGGCAATCGGGCTGGTTCTACATCACCGAGCCGCGTGACCCTGAATGGGCAGCGACCCCTGAATTCCGATCTGGCATTCCCACGCGGCTTACCTCCTAGAAAGAGAAGGGCCTGTCGTGGGGTAATTCGAACGAGCTGACCGGGCTCCAAACCTGCGTCCGAAACCTGGTGAGCAAGAAGCTCAAACTCGTCAACGTAGTCCAGGTCATCCTCATCCTCCGGATCCTCCCGTGCCAACAACGGGCTTTCAGCTTGTGGGAGTTTGATCCGCACAAGACTGGTCTCGAAAGCAGGCTCTTCGACAAAGACGTACGAAGACGCCTCGAAGGTGCTGTTCAAGGGCGCCATGACTCGCATCCGCCACCGAGGATCGCGGATTCAGCGCGCAGCATCAAGCCAACGCGGTAAGCTGTTTTACCATTTACGGGATACTTGTTTTTCATAGTTTGACTCTATGTGGGATCTAAACTCCCTTACCTTTGACAGGCTTGGCAGGAGACATCCGGGAAGATCAACTGTCCGGCTCCCTTGCCCGAAGACCTAGCGGATGCCCGCTGATTTGGAGTTACTGGCTCCGGCACCTTACGTGGTGCCGGAGAAGAAGGCCAAGAAAAAGGCCACGGGAACTCGAAAGAGTTCCCAGCGCTCGGCGGTGTCGGATTCATCGTCCGATGAATCCGAGGCGCACTCCTCCCATGAAGATGAGGAGGAGGAAGAAGAGGCCTCTCCCCCTCCAGCGGGGGTGGACAGAAAAGGAATGCCGCCCCAACTGGGGGGGGGGAGGGTCCAAGAAGGGATGGACCCTTCCTCCGGACTACTCCACCAACGCCGACGACGGCGAAGAGGAGTGGCCATCCAGGGCCAAGCCCCTAGCAAAATCGTAAGTATCCGGATATCAGAATAACTCATGGCGTTCCTTTATTGCACAGTATCTTCTGACGCCGAATATAATCATGCAGTCCGCCCAAGGCCGGGCTCGACACTTCGTCGAGCGGCTCCCTGGGTTCGTCGGATGTGAATAGCACTTCACTTCCGGCCGCCTCCTCCCCTCGCCCAGTGGATGATGCCGAGGTGGAGTCCCAAAAGGGTCCAAGCCAGGAGGAGGTGGTCCTGGAGGCGCCGCAAGGCGACCTCCCGTACTCCAGGCGCAAAGGGGATAAAACCCCCAAGGGCTCCAAGTCCGGCCCTGGGCCGGACACCGCACCGGAACCTTCAACGGTTCCGGAATCCGGCAGGCGGTCCCCTAGTAAGAAGGGCAAGCCTGTGACACCGGTGACTTCCGTCCAACCAGGGGCACCGGATAATTTGCTGGAGGTGCTTAACGGCGCCTCCATTGATGAGGAGCACCGCACTATTATGAGTGTGGTGATCCAGAAGGTTCAGTCCGCCAAGAGCGGGCTGACTGAAGAATGTGCCAGCCTTCTAACAGGCTTTGAGGTATGTATTTAAGATATTTAAAAATATTACCGTGACAGACAAAGAGCTCTCGACAATGCTCATTTTGGTGTTCGGAAAGAAAAGCCGAACTGAGGATCTAAAAGATTTACGCAGGAGTCTAACATAAGTATGTCAATATGGGAATGTAGGCTGCACTGCTGACATCTGCCGCACTGACTGCGGAGGTCGATGCATTGAAGCAGAGCCTCGAGCGGTCCGAGAACGAGCTCGGCCCTGCCAAGAAGCAGATCGAGGACAAGGAAGGTAAGTAATACCGTATTTAAGTATATATAAAAAAGATGTGGTTGCAAAAAATGACAGGACTAACGTGAGTATTATAGGGGCCACAACCGAGGTGGCGACCCTGAAGGAAGCGCTATCCAAGGCCGAAGACAATGCGGCCGTGGAGCGCACCGAGCGAGAAAAGCAGGAGGCGCGGGTGGCGGAGGTGCAGTAGGAGCTCCAGGCTCTCGTGGAAAAACACAATAGTTTGGAGCTTGACTCAAAGACTCGAGAGTCCGAGCTCGCCTCGGCGCTTGAGAGCGCCAAATCTGCCAAGGCCGAAGCCCAAAAAGCCCTCCAGGAAATTGAGGCGATGAAGAAGATAGCGGCGGGTAAGGCATTCTTTATGCAAAGCAAGCATGTGAAAGTGAATTACTTGTTACTTACCCGAGTCCGGAGCTCTCCAGGAGCATTCGCAGATCTGCCCTGTAGTGTGTCCGACGCTGCCGCCTACTACCGGGCCGAGGAGGGGATCTCGACGGAGAAGGTGTTCTGGTCTCAGTATGCTGAGGCCGGACACCTGGTGCCCTTGAGCGACCAGCTGAAGCAACTCGTCGAGCTCCATAAGGTGGCCGAACAGACCATGAAGGGTCTCATAGTCCGGCTGTGGCCTAGGGAGGCCCTGCCTGGGAGCTACTTCGGGCTTGTGAGGCGGCTGGTGGATGCCTGTCCATTGCATGAAGTTATCAAGCGCTCCGTATGCATCAAAGGTGCATGTAAGGCCCTTGCCCGTGCTAAAGTGCACTGGGGCAAGATGGACGCTGAAAAGCTTGTGACGGACGGACCACCACCAGGCAAGGAGCATCGCAAGCCCGAGATGTATTATGAGGGCGTCCTGAAGAGTGCCCGCCTTACAGCGGATGAATGCTCCCAAGATGTAATTTTTTAGTAAACTCGCATTTGTGATCCTATACGCTGAAAACTTGTTCATATGCGCTAAGCAACGCTTTTGAATTTAAAATATTACCTTCATGCGGCCGCTTATTAAATTTGAGAGATGGCGAGTCGTCCGCTTCTGCCCCCATGCCACGAGTGCTGGGGTGTTCGGGATAAACTTGAGCGCTCTTTTTCCCATTCTTAGGTCCTTTGAGGGAGGCGCTCAACACAGCAAACAAGGCAATCGGACTATAATGCTTGAACACTCTCACTTAGCCATAGAATTCTATAATTTTAAATTTCGGCGAAGCCCCTAGTATTCGGAAGACCGAGTTCGGGGCGCTATCCACGCCTAGGCCGGACAAATCCGACTCCTCGCGCTAAGCGGCATAAGTCTTTTGGGACTCGAAAACCTCTCGAACAGCGACCAGCTCTCGCCCTATCATGACGGTCAGTTTTAGCTTTGTCCACTGAGGTGCTTAGCCTAGCTCAACCGGGGCACAATCGCAGTGGTTCTCCTAGCGCTACCTTAGCCGATATAACGGAATGTAAGGTACCAAAACATGGGAGCAGGGAAAACCCAACTATTGACCCAAGACATGATTCGGATCCGATGCATATAATGCTATAAGTTCGGGGTGCCGCACTCGTGAGAGTGTTCGGACTTCTCACACCATATTCTGGGGTACTTAAGCCCTCGGTGTATTGGCCGTACTAAAGTGTACGGTTGCATAATGTCATAACTGAACATATTCACATAAAAAAGGAATGCAATAATAGACAAAAGCTATGTATTGTTTATTCGAAAAGGCTGCAGTAAAAGGAGAACGATACAAATAGTGCGATAAGCAAGAGATGGGACTATTTGACATGTCGCCCTCCAGGGGCAAGCTGCGGGATGGTATGTAAGACAGGTATTTAGCTCGTTATAGAGACCACCTTGACATTCGACGTAGCTTTATGCCTCCCTGGCTGTTGCATCGTGTGTTCGATTGTACTGGCGGACAGGCCTTCCGGAGAGTGGAGTCCCGAAAGTAAGAAAAAAGAATGACAATAATCGGGAGCCCCTAGTGCGGTTGAGCCGCATTTTGGGCGTGCCGTGGTCGTGCCCCTCCCCCTATGCCCATGGTATTTCCAGAGAGTAATTATGTACGCGTAGTATTGGTTTCGCAATTTCGCGAGGGCTGGGTTTGGGGCCGCATTGCTACGTGTGCTCGGAACGTGCGAGGCGGTCTTTTTGTAGGTTACTCCTACCTCGCTTGGCGGTGTCCGGACGTTTAATAGCCGGACTCGAGAATTGCCTAGAGAGGCTGCTTTGTATTTCCGCCGCGAGGGCCGCCGTATGCTCCTCCGTTCGGAGAGAGCGTTCGGTGTTTCCATTTACCATAATGACTCCTCGAGGGCCTGGCATCTTGAGCTTGAGGTATGCGTAGTGCGGCACCACATTGAACTTTGCAAATGCGGTTCGTCCGAGCAGTGCGTGATAGCCGCTGCGGAATGGGACTATGTCGAAGATTAACTCCTTGCTTCGGAAATTATCCTGGGATCCGAAGACCACCTCAAGTGTAACTGAGCATGTACAGTTGGCCTCTACACCTGGTATGATGCCTTTAAAGTCGTCTTTGTGGTTTAATCCTTGAGGGATCTATGCCCATTGTTCGCACTGTATCCTGATAAAGTAGGTTCAGGCTGCTGCCGCCGTCCATAAGGACTCTAGTGTGGTGAAATCCATCAATGATTGGGTCTAGAACCAATGCGGCGAATCCGCCATGGCGGATGCTAGTGGGGTGGTCCCTTCGATCAAAGGTGATCGGGCAAGAGGACCATGGGTTGAACTTTGGGGCGACTGCCTCCAACACATATACGTCCATGAGTGCACGCTTCCGCTCCCTTTCGGGTATGTGGGTTGCATATATCATGTTCACCGTCCGCACTTGTGGGGGGAAGCCGTTCTGTCCCCTATTGTTCGGCGGCCGGGGCTCCTCCTCGTCATCACTATGCAGCCCCTTGTCATTGTTTTCGGCATTTAACTTGCCTCCCTGCTTGAACACCTGATGAGGACATCAATACCATTGTTACACCCACAGCCCCTGCTGCTATACATACTGGACCAATTACTAGATCTCGCGCACGCCAATTGAATTATCAGGTACTTTCGTTTCTTGGTAACGATTCCAATGTTCATGAGAATATGATGCTACCTAAATTGGATACATTTGTTTTGCTTACAAATGAAGGGCCTACCATGGACAAGAAAGATGAACCTTGGAGCAAGTTCAAGCATGGAGATGTTGGCATGCGCAAGGGAAACAAGAACGGAGTTACAAGTGATGATTCCAGGACTTTGAAGCCACCCTAATGAGAGCATGAGGCCTTGGACGAAATATACAAGATGCCACTTCATAATATTCGTCCATAGGCTATTCTAGGTGCTGCGTCACCTTATTATTGGGCCAGGCCCATGTACACTACTAGGAAAAGGGCTATAGATGGAAATGACACTAATGGCGCACCAGAAAGATGGTGCGCCATTAGTATATACTAATGGCGCACCGCCATTCGATGCGCCATTAGAGTCTAAACTACTAATGGCGCACCATGCTTTGGGTTCGCCATTAGTACCAATTTTTTTTTAAACTAGTGCGCCTGTCCAAACATACTAATGGCGATCCCCGCCCGAAAAGCGCCATTAGTAGTTGTAACTACTAATGGCGCACCAGGGTGTGGGTGCGCCATTAGTACCAATTTTTTTTTAACTAGTGCGCCTGTCCAAACATACTAATGGCGCATCCTGCCCGAGTGCGCCATTAGTAGTTGTAACTACTAATGGCGCACCAGTGTGTGGGTGCGCCATTAGTATAGAAACTTTTTTTTGAACTAGTGCGCCTGTCCAAACATACTAATGGCGCATCCTGCTTAGGTGCGCCATTAGTAGTGGTAACTACTAATGGCGCACCATGCAAGAGGTGCGCCATTAGTAAGTGGGCAGCAACAAGATATTTGGGACAGCCTCTCCTACCCACACACTCACTTTCTCCCCACTTCATTCTCTCCACCTCCTCCTTGTCTCGGTGGCTCCTCTTTTCACCTCATTTCCACCATAGATTCATTCAAATTAAGTGGTTAAATTACCTTGTTTTAATAGGTAAGTAAGGGGAAGCTATATTTAGGTTGTTCTCCTTACAACAATGTGCACATGCACTTTTTACGGCCTAGCTAGATCTATGTATGTTCGTGGTGTTGCATATGTTTGTGGTGTTTGCATATGTGTTTGTGTTTGGAGGTGTACCGGTATTTGAAATGCGATAGTTGCCAATATTTTGCCGGAATGTTGATTCATTTCGCTTTCAAGTAGAATTTTGGCATTAAGCATCCTTTTGGTCCTATTTTTAGGGAAAGTCATGCCAAATTTTTCTTGGTTCTAAAATATCGCTTTTGCTCTACCTCACGCATTGATGGTCCGCACGATGACCGAAGGCATCGTGAATAGGTTTTGAGGTCCTCAAGGCCGAGATGCTTCAAAAGAACGAGACGGAGATAAGATGTTCGTGGTCGAAGATGCAAGTCAAGAGCCTTATTATGCGGACCCGGATTCCGGCAGGTGTGGGACCACCTGCTGTTGCGTGGTTTCATGGATGGCTATCGGTGGCAAGGTGATGAAGATGACTACGAAGTCGCCCATGCGGGCCGGGCAAGAAATGAGGAAGGGCAGCAAGACAACCACCGCGGCTCAAGGGCGAGAAGACGAAGAATCCTCAAAGGCGATGATCACGGACCGATGTCGTATACGCCATCATGTAGAATATGCAGGACATGATGATGAGGAAGATGCCGAGCAGGCGACGGGCATGATCATGAAGATGATGATGCCGCGGAGCGCATTTACGCTGGACCATCAATGGGCTGGGTGCAGGACCCTCATATTCAAGAGCTGCTTCTCAAGCGCACGGATAACGCAAGAGCTGCCGCCCGAGAGAAAGCCAAGATGGATCAACTTGAGTTAGACGCGGTTACTCCATTGTATGAAGGATTCAGGCCCGAGGATACCCGCCGAAAGTAACGCCATGGCCCCGGAGATGAAGGTAAAACACAAAATGACCGACGATGCTTCGACGAGATCATGTCATTCTGGCACGAACGTCTTCCCAAGGGGAACAAGTGCCCGACCAGTTTGGAGGAGGCGAAGAAAATCGTGTGTCCTCTAGATTTACCGCACGTGAAATACCATGTGTGCATGAACAATTGCATCATTTATCGGGACGAGCACACTGAGTCTACCATATGTCAAGAGTGCGGCGACACTCGATACAATAAGAGGAAGAAAGCTCCTCGAAAAGTGGTGTGGTACTTTCCGATCACTCCTCGTCTGCAGCCGCTTATTTCATGGACCCTAAGGTAGCAAAGCTCCCTGCTGGCACGCCGGATAGGGAGGAGAAGAAGCGGAAGATGACGCAAATGATCCGGAGATAGATAAAAAAGACAAGATGCTGAGTCACCCTAAGGATGCGAGCGATGGCAAGCGTTGAACTTCAAGACTCGGAATTTGGGAACGATCCAAGGAACATCGTCTTTGGGCGCGAGCACCGATGGAGTCAATCCGCTTTGGCATCGAGAGAAGCACACATAGCACCTGGCCCGTGTGTTGTGTGGATGTACAACCTTCCCCGGTTGTGCATGAAGAGGAAGTACATTCACATGAGTATGCTAATTGAAGGGCCGAAACAACCAGGGAACGACATCAATCAGACCGGGGCTGCTGAAAGAGGAGCTTGACACGCTGTGGAAAACGCCACCAATACGTGGGACGCCGCAGAAAGAATATTTCCTATGAGAGCCGCACCGCCACGACGGTGCACGACTATCTCGATTACGGATATGTCGCGGGGCAGGTAGTCCACGGATTTTCCGGATGCGTAAGGTGCATGGATGACACAACGATCGCCAGCTAGATAGAGATCCCGGGTCTTGAAAACCGTGTTCATGGGACATCAAGGTGGCTTCGCGACGATGACCCGTGGAGGAAACGCAGGATCTCTTCGATGGTGAAACCGAACTCCTAAAACGCCCGGTATGAGGAGCGGCGAGGAAATAGACAAGCTGTTGGAAAATTGGAAAGACTGCCCACCGCCGAAAGAAGCAAAAGGCGCCAGAGCCGGGAAAGAAGCAAAAGGCGCCAGAGCCGCCGCTGAAGGTATGGAAAACGAGGTCTGTTTTCTGGGACTTGCCGTACTCGAAGATCCACCGTGTGCCTCACAGCCTTGATGTCATGCATATCACGAAGAACGCAGCGAGAGTCCGCTGGTACCCTGCTCAACATGCCGAGAGGACCAAAGATGGGCCGAAAGCAAGGGCAGACTTGAAATCAATGGGCATCGTGCAGAGCTTCACGCTATATATGATGATGATGATGATGATGATGATGATGATGATGATGATGATGATGATGATGATGATGATGAGGCGAAGCAGGACACAGAAAGTCGTCGCAAAGGCAAAAAGGCCAAGAAGACCGGAAATGACTACCCTCCCACGTGCTTCACTCTAAGTCAGGAGGAGATCGAGCAGTTTTTCACCTGCCTCCTAGGAGTAAAACTTCCTTACGGTTACGCGGGGAAGATAAGCAGATACCTAGACCCAGCGAAGTTCAGCGGGATGAAGTCTCACGACTCACACGCGTCGATGACGCAGATACTTCCAGCTTGCAATCCGTGGGATCATGGACGCGCACGTCCGCGGAAACGCTATTTGGCCTATGCAACTTCTTCGACGCCATCTCTCGGAAGTCGATTGGTGTGAGGCAACTCGTAAGGCTACAGGAAGAGATCGTGGTGATACTATGCGAGCTTGAGATGTACTTCCCGCCCGCATTCTTCGACGTTATGGTGCATCCGCTGGTCCATATAGTGGAGGATATAATCCAACTCGGGCCGACGCTCTCGCACGGCATGATGCCGCTCGAAAGGATGAATGGTGTCATCAAAGGATACGCTCGCAACATGTCACGCCCGAAGGAAGCATAGCCAGGGCTTTCGATCAAGAGTGCATCTCCCATCGCACGAATTATCTAGGCATCGAGAACCCGTTGGTCTGCCCGTCAACAGCACCTCGGCAGGCTCGCTGGATGGGGTCACCGTGAGGGTCGCCACAAATGCATGTCGACTTCGAGGGTTGACTCGCTGACTTTGAAAGAGCAAACCTAGTCGCCGCTACAACACATAGACGTGGTCGATCCTTGGGTGGTAGAGCACAAAACCTTTATTAAAAAGACGACAATGACCGAGGCCAACAGAGGACGGACGGAGATACACTCAAAGAGCACAACTCATGTTTCACGCGTTGGTTCAAGCATAAGCTTCGTTGCATCTTTACATGAGGATTCTTCCGCTGAAGAACAACTCATATTCGCTTTGTCACAGGCGCCGAGCACAACCTCGATGACCTATGAGGCGTGACGATATCAACGGGCTACACATTCTACGCCGAGGCCAAGGACATGAAGAGCGATGGTTATCGTAACTCCGGGTAACGATGGAATCCTACACCGTAACGACAAGGACAGATACTACGTAGGATCGAGGAGATCTGGGAGCTGAGCTACTGGAGAGAAGGTCCCGATGTTCCGTGTCGATGGGCCAAGAACGTCATAAAAGAAGACCGGTATTTCACCACCATGGTTATACCCGGCCAAATCCAAGACCATGCGCGCAAAACGTCACCGCGAAAAATGAGCCTTGGGTACTGGCTTCCCAAGTGGACCAATGCTTCTTCATTACCGACCCGCCAAAGCCTACCGTGTTGTCGTGAGGAGAGGCAAAGGAAGATCATCGGAATGGATGGAGTAGCCAATGAGCAAGACTTCGACAAGCACGGGCGACCCGAGGATCGAACATGACGACGATGATGAAGTAGCAGCATACACCACAAGAAGAAGCAGGACCACCCTACCTAAAGGACGTCCGCTCCACGTAAGAACTCCATTTGCGAAAAAGAAGGGCAAGAAGATTGTGAACAGATAGCTAGCTAAGATCGATTGTATTTAAATCGTAGCCTTCATTTCTCGATTGTATTTCATGGGTACTTTTGAACTATCATGAATATTTTTAAATTTCATGGATACTCGATCTCGATCCTCCATCTCGATCGCTATCCCACCTCGCCAGATCCGCCCCCTCGCCGAGCACCCCAGTCCATCGGGCCGCCGACCCCCCGCACCTCGATTCCCCTCCATCTTTTAAAATGGCTTTTAAATGCTACTGTCTTATAAAAAAATGCTACTGTCTTATAAAAAAATGCTACTGTCTTATAAAAAATAAGTATCAAACAGCTTTTTAAATGCTACTGTCTTATAAAAAAATATTACTGTTATTATTTAAACAAGTTTGAACATTTTTAAACACAAATAAGTATCAAACAGCTTTTTTAAATGCTAAAAAAATTTGTGGAGCCCACCTCGATCCCCCTCCATCTCGATCGGTGTCCCACCTCGCCAGATCCGGTCCCTCGGCCGAAAGCACCCCCGATCCACTGGCCGCGCCACACCCCCGCACCTCGATTCCCTACTCAACCGCCGCCCGCCCGCACCCCACTTGCACCGTCTTATAAAAAATAAGTATCAAACAGCTTTTTAAATGCTACTGTCTTATAAAAAATATTACTGTTATTATTTAAACAAGTTTGAACATATTTAAACATAAATAAGTATCAAATAGCTTTTAAATGCTAAAAAATTTTGTGGAGCCTCGGGAGTCGAACCCGGGACCTCCTAGTGTGAGAACTGGAGGCTGACCAATGAGCTAGTAGAGTGGGCTTGACATGGATAGGTTCTGTAGTAGATAACCTTTTGGCTTTTGTGGAAATAAAAAAATACTAATGGCGCACCACGGTGAGGTGCGCCATTAGTGTGGATATGCTAATGGCGCACCATGTGAGGTGCGCCATTAGTATTGTGGCCCCCTTCGCCCGATCCCCTTCGCCCGATCCCTCGCCCTTGATTCTCTCCCTCTCGCCCCACCGCCGCGCCCGCCGCTGCCCTCGCCTCGCCCTCGCCTCGCCCTCTCCCTCGCCCTCTCCCTACGCCCCGGATCTGCCGGGGCCTTGTGCCAGCCGCCGCCTCGACCCGCCCGACCCGCCGCCCGGGCGCCCGCCAGACGCCGCCCAAACCCACGCCGCCCGGGACGCCGCCCAGACGCCGCCCGACCCCCGCCGCCCGGGCGCCGTCCGGGCCGCCCGACCCGCCGCCCGGGCCAGCCCCGCCGCCCGGCCGCCTCGACCCGCCCGACGCCCGCTGCCCACCTCGACCCGCCCGTCCACACCACCGTCGACCCGCCTCCCTCGACCCGCCTAAGGTACGACCACCTTCATGCCTTCGTCTCAAATTTATCCATTCCATTTGCAATTCATGATGTAATGTTTGCAACCTTGTCTCTGCTAGTTTCAGTGAATAATGCATCTTTGGTTTGTAGAAGTGTCCATTTATCGCTTCAGCTTTCGGTGATAATTTGGTGTCATGAAACCATGTAGTGGTCTAGCTTACTTGATTTTTCCTTCTCTGCATATACGCAATAATATTACTTACTGATTTGTGCTGCAGCATCTATACTCATCACATTGGTGTTTAGGCCGCCTATTAGTTATGGGCCCTGTAATATATATATTTCAAAGCATCTATACGCATGATAGTTGAGCCTTGGTGGTGCCAAAATGGCCCATATGGTTTTAGAATTGAATAAATGATAGCTCGCGTTGCCTTGTTTTTCTCGTGAATCAATGAGCAAATGCTTTAAAACTGAACCTTATGCGCGTTGCCTCTTTTAAAAATAATAATTATGCAGGCATTTGTAAGAATTGAGATGTTCATTTGAGGAATTTTACTTGTATCCACAAGAGAATGGCAGTATCTCCACTTGTATCCCGGAAGTCCGTGGTTTGAGTTAGTATCCTTAAAAGTCAAACAAGGGAAATGCTGCCTAAGAACCTAATAATTCCTTTCCTGTGCCCCCACAACAAGTGGGAGCTTTTGATGCAACGGGATAACCTTTGGTTATATTGTTGAGAGTGAAATATATATCTTTCTCCTTTGCACTAAATCTTCGCATCAAATGTTTTGAAGAACTCGCACGCCCTACCTGCAAAGAAATATTTCTTTTATTTTTACACGCAGTCACATTTTTTGGCCGTGGTTCCCTAAGTTCTATGGTTTATAGTTGTTCACTCGTTTGCTACTCGTAAGTAGTTTTGGCTTGCATCTCTTCTGCTTTTGATTTGTAGATGTTGCTCGTAGAAGGTAAATTTGGCAAGCATCTGCTGGGATGTTTCTCCGTAACATATTAACATGCGGGGATGCTCTCCCAAACATATTATTTTTTATGTTGTTTCTGCTAATTCCACTTTAAAAAGTATTGAAGAATAAATCTGCTTCAACTTCCATACATCTCTCAGACATCATTATGTAAGCTTAAATAGCAACACTTAAGTTAATAATATGCTATTGAGTACTGCATCCAATTCTCTGTTTGTTCTTGCATTTAACTTATACTCAGATCTCATTGTATTCCTTGGAATATGCAGTTCATCAGCTCGTAAATATTTTAGGCGAGGGACACGCCTAAATTGGCTCAAGATGTCGTTACAAGAGAAAGCAACAGAGCAGTCAGAAAACTACACCGCTAAAGGTTTTGATTCCCTGATTATTCCTTTTAGTTTTATTTGGTCATCCTTTTTTACCAATTTTCAAAGAACCTGTGCATTTTTAAGCCAAAGTGGAAAAGCTGCAAAATCTGAAGTATAAGCTAAACAAACAGGGCCTTACATAAGTAATCGCACATGACTTTCTCAATAAAAAAGTAACTGCATATGTATAGATAAGTCTTCTTCCACTTGTTTGAGTCTATGTATGGTAGTGCATACTTTGTTTAATTGTGTGAGATATAGTGAGAGGAGACAAGAACAAGGGGATTTTTTAATTGGCTTCTTGCAGTTTTGAAAATTCAGTTTATTCGTTACGAAAATTCAGTTAATTCAGTTAGGCACACAAATTGATGTGCTTTGTAAAACTTGTTCATGTACTGAACTACTAATGCCTTGTGATGCTCTGAATTACTTGTGATGCCTCTGAATTACTTGTGATCACATTGAGAAAGACTTGTAAAGATGATGATCATCTTTAACAGAAAACAATTTGTGATGATTTTGCTAGTTTGTCGGGTTTTGTCTCCGACCATCGTGTCGTGATGATATTGCAGGTACCCGAGAGGCCCTTGAGTTTGCCGGAATGTCGATTAACTTCCGTTCCGGCAATTGGGTACTCCATATGTCCTATTTTCAGCAAAGGTCATGCTGAAATTTTCCGTGAATTTTAGCATGACTTTGCTAAAAATAGGACATATGGGGTACTTGTGACTAATGCATGGGCCGGGTATCTTAGTAGTTAATTAAGTAGGATCAAGTGCCCGGCGCATTTGTGACTAATGCATGGCTTTTAGGGTGCCTCGGTGTCGATAAAAACCGAAATGATGAAAAGTTAGGCTTTTAGGGTGCCTTGGCGTCGAAAAACCCTCAATGATAAAAGCTTAGATTTTAGGATGCCTCGGTGTCGACAAACCCTAAATGATGAGACCATGATCTTGTTCCTTGACAATAACCAACTTTTGACCAAACTTTGTTTCTATTTAGAGAGAAACATGGCCCACAACGATGAGGCCGGGGTTCGGGCGGCAAGGCATTCTCGAGCTGTCCCAGGAGATGGAGGAACAACCTCACTTGTATGAGGCCGCCGCCTTCCCCACCGATCCCGAGACCACGGATGGTGCCGCCGAGGATGACCACACCGATGCCACCACCGATGGTGCCGCCGAGGATGCCACCATCGATGATGGCGGCGCACACACGTATGGCAGCCAGCGGAAGAGGCAACGGAAGGACCGGCGCCCGATCGTGCTCCGCACCCTCAAGGAGGAAGTTATCAAGTGGACTCCAACGGAATCCAACGGCGCCCGAACGAATAGTCAAGGGGTACTCGCTTCAGCTCGGGTGCATTGTCCGGAGCATCGTCTCGATCAACACCGAGAACCCGAGGCATCCCGACCGAGGGAATTTGGCGCAACCTCCTCTTCACGGCTGCACGAACGATACAAGTTCCCGCTGAATTTGAAAAACCAAGCCTCAAAGGGAATAAAGTGAACAATGCTGCCCTCACGAAGATGAGCAAGGCCCTGTCTACTTGGAAAAGCAATGTGAAGAGAATGATCGATAAAGGTGAGAGTTATGAGAAGATCAAGGAGAAAATCCTTCGATCACCGAAGATGACTACAACGACTTCAAGATCAATTGCTCGAGCACCGCAAGCTCCCAATCAAGTGAGTGGGGAAACAAATGCGGAGCTGAACATAGGGGAACACACACTCGGTCCTGGCGGTTACTGAGTGGCGGAGCCTATATGGGACAAGGAGGAGGCGGACTGCGTGCCGAGCAAGGCCTACCGCCTCTTCGATACATACGGCGGTGACAAGCGGACCAGGAACTTTGTCAGGCCCGGTACAAGAAGGACCCGAAAACAAAGGAGCTTACCACGGATCCGAAGACCAGGCAGCTTGAGCTTGTTCTGGTAAGGAATACACCCCCGCGTAATTAGCTCCATATGGTTGCATTCTAATTAATGAAGCCGAATTTCTAAATGGTTCACATTCCTTCCGCAGGCGACGGAAAGCAGTAGCGCGGGGTCGACTCGGAGCAACCCTTGGGACACCACTCTAAATAGGGGGTTGAATGTAATGAAGAACAAGGATAAGCTCAAGAAGTCGACGCCACCTGGTCGTGTGGCCGCAAAGGCTTGTCGACAAAATGGGGTCATACTATACCGCTGGTGTGCGGAAGGAGAAAAGACCAGCTTGGAAAGCCAGCGCGAGAGGTTCAAGAACTCAAGGCACAGGTGGCGCGGATTCCGGAGATTGTCCAAGAGCAAGTGGAACAACGACTCGGAGCGATTTATCACCGCCTTGTGCCTACTCTTGATCTCGGGTTGAGTGCGTGGATTATGGCGGCCAACAGGGCCGCCCGATTCCTAGCTTCACGGCCAAGAACTTCGCATAATGCGATGGCGGGGCCATTGGTGCCTCCATGAGGCGGCATTGGTGTCTCCGACGCCGCACGGAGCTTAATGCACCGGGTGTACGCCGCCGGCACCTTCCGCAGCAAGCGGCCCTCCGCTAATCGCACGCCATTGCTGGCGGTGCCTCTACATTAGCCGAGCTCGACGCCATCATCACGGTAACTAATTAAGCCTCTCTCGCCGAGGACTTCATCTCCTTGCCTTTTGATCGGGCATCCTCGACGCCCTACATGTTTTCGCAGGGCGCCGCCGACGTTCCTGCACTCTCCTCCACATCGTGAACAACGAGTTGGTCGATGTCGCCAAGGAAAAATCGCTCAACCGGGCAACCCTTGTTCCATGGTACCCAGATGCCACCCAACTTGTTTAGGGTTCAACTGGTTCGGTGCTGCCAGGCTGCGACGACTTGTTACCTCCGAATCGACCCGTCGGGCCGACGATGATGACGTGATGACCCTCGCCGCCTCGAAGCTGGCCTCGCTTTGGCCGAAGAGCCAGATTCGCTTGGGGGCGGGGACACCACCCCAAAGACAACACCGCCCGGTCGTGCGGCGCCAAGTCGGCCCCATGGCAAGACCGCTGTAACGGTGCCGACATCCCTAAGCCATCGGATCCAAACATGCATATGGCACAGGATCGTAATGACGACGACGCATTTACTATGATACATTTGGCAACGTCGATCAAGATTTTGCCGAGCATGGGTACGATGGCGACTTCATGGGGCCTCCTTCTCAAGAACCAAACCCAACAAAAGACGTGGTGCGATCTAGCTCGCATCGCGGAGAAGCCAAGTTGCAACAGCGCCGCCCGGCGTTCAGCTCTCGTGGAGACGCCTCCGGCTGCCGACTTCACCGAGCCTCGAGTAGGCGAGGTGCGAAATATTATCAGCCCCAACACACTCAAGAAGGCGGTCTGTGAGCAAAACTCGGTCCAATTACAGGAGAAGAAGAAGGCACGCAAAAGAAAGACTAAGAAGGGTGCGAGCAAGCCGGCATAGAGTACGATCAGAGCTCAGGACGGGCCACCATCACCGCAGGATATCTCGAGGAGGGTGCCTGTGGCGGGTAGGGCGATGCTACCGACAAATATGCTCAATGCTGCAACCGGTGCTATCGGAGTCTGCATGATGTTGTTCTTTCTTTGGAGAAGCGGCGTCTCGTGGAGAAGGATGTGGCATACCGGTTTTCGCGGCCAAGGTGCCGGAGGGCAAGGGCTTTGTGGATAACTCCATCGGGCGACGATCGTCCTGCATTTTGATGACATCCACGCTATGTTGAACCTTCATCCGCTGCACTACACCTTCGCTCGGCTATTTTCGCTGAGTATGGAGATGCGGATCATTCGCGACAAGACCCGGACATCGTGATAGTCGACCCCTTCTACATGCGTGCCAAGATCTTGGGCAGCGCTGGGACCGCAAGTCGCGAAGTTCTTACCTCAAGGCGCTATTCGCAAACCAAGATAAGGATAACTTCCTCGTGCCTTACTTTCCCGAGTAAGTCCTCCCTCAACCGCCCATAACATATGAATTCTTACATTTCGATCGTTTTCTTTTAACATTCCGTGTTTTTGCAGTGACACACGTTGCACGCTCATCCTCCTAAGCCCTAAATATTCCATGGCCACGTTTTCGACCCGGACCGTCGATTGAACGTAGACTACACAAATGTCAAGAAGGTTCTTGATGATGTTCTCCCTGCCACGCCAAATCTGGAGGCACCTTCACCAGGCCTATTCGTAAGCACGGCAAGCACGTGTTCTCCCACAATCTGACGTTCG
The DNA here is from genome assembly GCA_021605145.1 of Aegilops bicornis. NCBI lineage: Eukaryota > Viridiplantae > Streptophyta > Magnoliopsida > Poales > Poaceae > Aegilops > Aegilops bicornis. The sequence continues at coordinate 331,706,551 of CM038672.1, read as the reverse complement.
CTGCGTCAAGCGGCCGCTGGCGGTCGGAAGGGTGCCTACTACGCCATCCATCACATGCGGGCGATCGTGCGGGACCATCATCAACTTCGCTACCGAGTAAACTCCAAGATTTTGCCGCGAGCGTGTCGGCAATCCAGACGCGGACCTCCGACAAGAATTCTTTCGCATCCAAATGGAGTTTGCGGAAATCATCCATCAAGATGTCCTTCATACCTCGGGGCAGTTCTACCTCGTAAATCAACCGTCCAATAGTGACATCGACACAATGCTACAAATGCAGGATGACAACGCCCGCTCTTTCATGACTCCCACGATAGACGGCGGCTTCATCCACGCCCGGTCCCTTGAGTCGAGTTGTCTAGTTCTCAAACATCGATTGGGTCATGTTGTAATTAAACTTTAATGAACTTGTAGTATGTCTCTTTGGTTTCGAGAGTCGCTCAACTTAGATGTAATCGATGCTATTAATGTCTTGCTTTTCTTCCGATCGCTCTGTTGCATACTTATATATTGCTTATGTATTGTCTGTGAATTGGTACTAACGCTTCGCTTGGCTAGTGCATAGCGATGCCGACGTATGTCGTGTACAAGGGTAAGGTTCCCGGAGTCTACGATGATCGGGAGGAGTGTCGGAGACAGGTTCACCGATTCAGCGGTAACAGTTACAAAGGGTACACCACTAGGGCCGAGGCCGAATCTAGATACGCCCGCTATCTAGCGGGAGAGGGAGGAGCGTTGGAGGAACCGGATGAAGACGAAGTTTCATCGTGATGATGCTCATCGTGATGACCGCAGCTCTCTTCTATGTGATGGTAGTTTAGATGATCGATATCGACTTGTAATGCGAAGATAAACTCGCTACTCGCGGTCTCGAGACTTGTAATATAATGTTCTATCTTTGTTCGGTCTTTTCAATTCGAGACTAATCTGATGAATTGTATTCGGAGACTAATATGATGAATTGTATTCAAGGACTAATCTTCTATTGTATTTGATGAATCTATTGTTGATGTGTGCTGTCTATATTTTGTCAAATTATACATTTTGTAACCTGTGCAAAAAACAGAAAATAAAAAATAAAAAAACCTAATATTCATACTAATGGCGCATCACATGATAAAGGCGCCATTAGTATGACAAAGGCATACTAATGGCGCATCACCGGAAGTGCGCCATTAGTATGCTTGATTACTAATGGCGCATCCGGGAGGTGGTGCGCCATTAGTATGCCAAAGCACTGGTATACATGCCCCTCGGGAGGCATACTAATGGCGCACCTTTGCATATACTAATGGCGCACTGAGGTGGTGCGCCATTAGTATACAGATACTAATGGCGCACTAGTGGTGCGCCATTAGTAAAAATTACTAATGGCGTGCTGTCAATGGCGCACCTCTGATGCGCCATTAATGGCCATATTAGGTGCGCCATTAGTAGTGGTATTTCTAGTAGTGGTAATTTCGAAATACTTAAGTGTAGGCTGTTTTTAGAGTCCGTATGTGTGGGGAAACAAGAGTTAGGGTTGGTTTCGGACCCCTCCCTCAAGGGCCACGAAATTCCCTCCTCTTTCTCCATATATACAGCCCTTAGGGCGTCGTTTAGACTTTGGGTTTTGTTTAGATCAAAAGTTCGCCATAGCTGCAACTTCACAGATTTCGCTTGTGTTCAACGACTGCACCAAGGCGCCTCGTAACCCCACCTTCATTAATAACGCTTTCCTCTTATATTCGCAATATCCAGATTGCAATCTTAGTTTCTTGCTTGTTCTTCGTTTGCTCGCGAGGAAACAGGCCCTCGTGGTCGAGTTGATCGTGTTCGGCGTGGTCAATAACCCTCGGAAGTTGGTTTAGCGATTGCTAAGGCGCGACGTCAAGACGACGTAGTCGGATCGTCAAGGTCGACTCCCATAGAAACGATAGCCACCATCTCATCGAAACATCGGGACACCTTTGCCTCTATCAAGTGGTATCAGATTTTCAGGTTGCTCGGTGATATTTTACAGTTTTTCGTAGATTAGATCGAGTCTGTTCTTCATACCTAAAGTCCACGAAAAGCCACAAAAAAATTAGGGTTAGTTCAACATATCCGAAACAATCTGAGCCTTCTGATAATCTTTTTAGGGTTTTTTCTTTGTTGAATTTGCGGTTTCATCATCGTGTCAAGTTGCTGGTCTTAGAGTCTAGTCTTTTAGAGTTTCGAGTTCTGGTCATAAGTTGTCACGCCGCCGCCGCACCATCATCATCACCTTGCCATCTACCACCCTTCTTATCCACCACCTATCTGTAGCCATATACCACCACCGCTACCATATACCACCACCGCTGCCATATACCACAACCATATATCCACCACCAATCCGAGTTCTTCTCATATTAGGTTTGTTTTCGAGATCCATCTAAATTCCGATTCGTGTTTCCTTACCTGCGTAGGGTTCGGAATTTTTTTTTTCCGAAAACGCACTTGTCGAAAAATTTTCTGGCTATCCTATTTTTAGGTGTTTCTAAGCGTATTGAGACAGTCGCCATTATAGAAAGTTTTTTTTGACCCGTTTCCAGTTTTTGGGTCAGGCGTTCGAAAAAAAAATTGGTCGAAAAAATTTCGTGCCCATCCTGTCAGTTTGACCTGGGAAGAGTTTTGAGACACTCGCCATTATAGTGATTTTTGGCAAAAAAAAAGAGCAGCGCAAAAAAAAAGCGAATTTTTTTTTCCCAGAGTGTCCGTTGTTTCCGTGCAGCGCCGTGATTTTGTTAGTGTTCTAGGCTCGCGTCTCTAGCACGGTCTAGCCTAGGACCAGCACAGTACCGTCGTTGAGCGTTTATTCAGCTTTGCATCTCCGAATTGATTATTGCTGACCCTTTTTGCTACCATATTATAAGCCTTCCTAGCTCCACATACATCTACGTCGTATGCTTGACTCTCCCCAGTAATCGCTCTATCCAAGCTTTGAGAGTTTTGACTACATCGGTTGCCGATCACCGCCTTCTTGGGTAAGAACTGGTAAGAATTTGAGATTTGCTTGACGGATTTGTGATCGCCCACCACACCACCACCACCACTTCCTAGTAGTCTGTCGAATCATACTCTTGTGTGTTTCTATTGTCGCTAACCATGGCAGGATCACAAGCCGATTTAGACCGACCGGGAGAACATGACAAACAAAGCGCTACATGATAAGTTTCAACAAATGATGAGTGGGCAGGTGGAAGATGTTCTAAATAGATTTGAAGAGGCCATGGAGAAGATAGATGGCATTGAGAAGGCGTTCAAACAAAGCTCGATAACAAGTTTAATGAATTGCTCGCTGCCTACCACCACCACCACCGGCTGCACCTAATGCACCTCTACAACAACAACAACGACTACCTCCACATCGCTGGCTGCCCTCCGCCGAAGCGAGCCGTGTCCCTCTTCACTGGCCAAGCTGTCTTTGTTGTTGATACTTCGTGGCTCCCGCCGCTGATGTGGGGAGGATGATTATGTGAGAGAGTACGAGGATGAGGTTGATCAACTTCGTAACTACGTGCAAGTGCAACCACCAAAGCACCACAACCACCAAAGCACCACAACCACCCGGTCGTCCACATGCAAATAACGGCAATGTTAGGGCTCCCCTCAGTACGAGATCATGACCATCTCCCTAAACTGAAGTTGAATATTCCACCATTTGAGGGTAGATATGTTCCTGATATATATCTTACTTGGGAGTTAGAAACTGAACAACGATTTACATGTTTACAATATCCTGAGGAGAGACGTGTTCCCGCCGCTGTTTGTGCTTTCACTAGCTTTGCATGTGTTTGGTGGTCTGAACATTGTAGATTATATCCTGTTCCAGCTACTTGGACTTCTTTGAAAACTGCTATGCTGCATTGCTGGGTTCCACCATATTATCAACGCGAATTACTTCAAAATTGCAGCGCTTAAGACAAGGAAAAATTCGTAGAAGAATATTATCGGGAATTACAAACTGGCTTGATTAGATGTGGTATTGTTGAGGAGAATGAAGCTATGCTTGCACGTTTTCCGGTGGATTAAATAGAGATATTCGCACCATTCTAGAGTACAAGGATTATACTAATATCACTCGATTATTCCATCTTGCTTGTAAAGTCGAACGTGAAGTGCAGGATCGACAGGCGTTGGCGCGGACTAACTTTTCTGCAGGTCGACCTTCATCATGGACACCACATGCATCATCTACTTCCACACGTTCTACTACACCGGCACCTCCGTCGGCTGCCACCTACAACCGTGATACAAGAAAGCAGGCACAACCACCACTATCTGCCAAGAGCACACTGCTGGCCTACACAGAGCTCTTCTTCTTCCATGGCGTCAACAGGCACACAAGTGATATTATTTGTCGTTGTTGTAAGGGAAGAGGACATTTTATGAGAGAATGCCAATCTCAGCGTGTGATGATTGCTACTGAGGATGGTGGGTATGAGTCCGCTAGTGACTATGATGAAGAGACTTTGGCTCTTATTACACATGAAGAACACGGTGGAGATGATTCTGATCATGAGACACAATACATGGCTGCTGAAGATCTTGTGTGTATGAATGTTTAGTTGCTCAACGTGTTTTGAGTGTGCAGGTTACACAAGCTGAGCAAAATCAGAGGCATAACTTGTTCAATACAAAGGGAGTTGTGAAGGAACGCTCGCTCAAGGCCATCATAGATGGAGGGAGCTGCAACAACTTGGCTAGCATGGATATGGTGGAGAAGCTTTCTCTCACCACAAGACCACATCCACATCCTTACTACATCCAATGATTCAACAACAAAGTGGCAAGGTTAAGGTAACACGACTGTTCGTGTGTATTTTAGTATCTCTACATATGCTGATTATGTTGATTGTGATGTGGTACCTATGCAAGCATGTTCCTTATTACTTGGTAGACCATGGCAATTTGATAAAATTATGTACACCATGGTAGAAACAATCAGTATACTCTTGTTCACAAGGATAAAAATATTACTTTGCTTCCTATGACTCTGATTCAATTTTGAAAGATGATATTAATAGAGCTAATAAAGCAAAACAGGAGAAAATAAGAGTGAAAATCAGAGTGTGTCAAAAAATTTGAGCAACAAATGAAGCCTAATAATAAACCATCTAATGTTGCTTCTGAAATTAAACTGAAAAGTGCATGTTTACTTGCCACCAAATCTGATATTGAGGAGCTAGATTCTAGCAAATCTGTTTGCTATGCTTTTGTGTGCAAAGAGGCATTATTTTCATTCGAGGACGTGCCTTCCTCTTTGCCCCCCGCTGTCACTAACATTTTGCAGGAGTTCGTTGATGTCTTCCCACAAGACGCCACCGGATTACCACCTATTCGAGGGATTGAGCATCAAATTGACTTAATTCCCGTGCATCGCTACCCAACCGTGCACCATACCATACCAATCTAGAGGAGACGAAGGAGATTATGCGTCAAGTACAGGAGCTTCGACAAAGGTTATATACGCCAATCTCTTAGTCCTTGTGCTGTTCCTATTATACTAGTGCCTAAAAAGGATGGTACGTCATGTATGTGTGTTGATTGTAGAGGCATTAATAATATTACTATTCGTTATCGCCATCCTATTCCTAGGCTAGATGATATGCTTGATGAATTGAGTGGCTCTACAATATTCTCCAAAGTTGATTTATGAGTGGATACCATCAAATTCGTATGAAATTGGGAGATGAATGGAAAACAGCATTTAAAACTAAGTTTGGTTTATATGAGTGGTTAGTCATGCCTTTTGGGTTAACTAATGCACCTAGTACTTTCATGAGACTAATGAACGAAGTTTTACGTGCTTTCATTGGACGATTTGTGGTAGTCTATTTTGATGATATACTGATTTATAGCAAATCTTTGGAAGAACATTTGGAACATTTACGTGCTGTTTTTAATGCTCTACGTGATGCACTTTTGTTAGGGAACCTTGGGAAGTGCACCTTTTGCACCGACCGAGTATCTTTTCTTGGCTATGTTGTTACACCACAGGGAATTGAAGTTGATAAAGCCAAGATTGAAGCTATTGAGAGTTGGCCGCAGTCCAAAACGGTCACACAAGTGAGGAGTTTTCTTGGACTCGCTGGTTTCTATAGGCGCTTTGTGAGAGACTTTAGCACCATTGCTGCACCTCTCAATGAACTTACAAAGAAGGATGTGCCTTTTGTTTGGGGTACCGCATGTGAAGAAGCCTTCACGGTATTGAAAGATAAGTTGACACATGCTCCTTTACTCCAACTTCCCGACTTTAATAAGACTTTTGAGCTTGAATGTGATGCTAGTGGAATTGGATTAGGAGGTGTGTTATTACAAGATGGCAAACCTGTTGCATACTTTTTCTCGAAAAATTGAGTGGGCCTAGTCTGAACTATTCTACTTATGACAAAGAATTATATGCTCTTGTTCGGACTTTAGAGACATGGCAACATTATTTATGGCCCAAAGAATTTGTTATACATTCTGATCATGAATCTTTGAAACATATTAAAAGTCAAGCTAAACTGAATCGTAGAGATGCTAAATGGGTTGAATTCATTGAGACTTTCCCTTATGTCATTAAACACAAGAAGGGTAAAGAAAATGTTATTGCCGGATGCTTTGTCTCGTCAGCTATACTATGCTTTCACAACTTGACTTCAAAATATTTGGTTTGGAGACCATCAAAGATCAATATGTGCATGATGCTGATTTTAAAGATGTAATGCAGAATTGTAAAGAAGGAAGAACATGGAACAAGTTCGTTATTAAGGATGGTTTTGTGTTCCGTGCTAACAAGCTATGCATTCCTGCTAGCTCTGTTCGCCTTTTGTTGTTGCAGGAGGCGCATGGAGGAGGATTAATGGGACACTTTGGCGTGAAGAAGACGGAGGATATACTTGCTACACATTTCTTTTGGCCAAAGATGAGACGGGATGTTGAGCGTTTTGTTGCTCGCTGCACTACATGTCAAAAGCTAAGTCACGACTCAATCCTCATGGTTTATATATGCCTTTGCCTGTACCTAGTGTTCCTTGGGAGGATATATCTATGGACTTTGTTTTAGGTTTACCTCGAACAAAGAAGGGAGGGATAGCATATTTGTTGTCGTGGATAGATTCTCGAAAATGGCACACTTTATACCATGTCATAAAAGCGATGATCTTTGTTAATGTTGCTGATTTGTTCTTCCGTGAAATTATTCGCTTGCATGGTGTGCCAAATACTATTGTTTCAGATCGTGATACTAAATTTCTTAGCCACTTTTGGAGATCTTTATGGGCTAAGTTGGGGACTAAACTGCTTTTTAGTACTACTTGTCACCCCAAACCGATGGACAAACTGAAGTAGTCAATAGAACATTGTCTACTATGCTTAGGGCTGTTTTGAAGAAGAATAAGAAAATGTGGGAAGAATGCTTGCCTCATATTGAATTTGCTTATAATCTTTCATTGCATTCTACTACTAAGATGTGCCCTTTTGAAATTGTGTATGGCTTCCTACCTCGTGCACCTATTGATTTGTTGCCTCTTCCATCTTCGGAGAAGGTTAATTTTGATGCTAAAGAACATGCTGAATTGATTTTAAAAATGCATGAGTTAACTAAGGAAAACATTGAGCGTATGAATGCTAAATATAAACTTGCCGGAGATAAGGGTAGAAAACATGTTGTCTTTGCACCTGGAGATCTTGTTTGGTTACATTTGCGTAAGGATAGGTTTCCTAATTTGCGCAAATCAAAGCTAATGCCACGTGCTGATGGTCCATTTAAGGTGTTAGTCCCACTTTTAATGAATATTGAGCTGCCTGCATATAAACTTGAGCTGCCTGCAGATTTTGGGGTTAGTCCCACTTTTAACATTGCAGATTTGAAGCCTTATTTGGGTGAGGAGATGAGTTTCCGTCGAGGACGACTTCATTTCAAGAAGGGGAGGATGATGAGGACATCCATACCATTGTTACAACCACAGCCCCTGCTGCTATACATACCGGACCAATTACTAGAGCTCACAAGACGCCAATTGAATTATCGTACTTTCGCTTTCTTGGTAACGATTCCAATGTTCATGAGAATATGATGCTGCCTAAATTGGATACATTTGTTTTGCTTACAAATGAAGGGCCTACCATGGACAAGAAAGATGAACCTTGGAGCAAGTTCAAGCATGGAGATGTTGGCATGCAAGGGAAACAAGAACGGAGTTACAAGTGATGATTCCAGGACTTTGAAACCACCCTAATGAGAGCATGAGGCCTTGGATGAAATATACAAGATGCCACTTCATAATATTCGGTCCATAGGCTATTCTAGGTGCTGCGTCACCTTATTATTGGGCCAGGCCCATGTAATTTCGAAATACTTAAGTGTAGGCTGTTTTAGAGTCCGTATGTGTGGGGAAACAAGAGTTAGGGTTGGTTTCGGACCCCTCCCTCAAGGGCCACGAAATTCCTTCCTCTTTCTCCATATATACAGCCCTTAGGGCGTCGTTTAGACTTTGGGTTTTGTTTAGATCAAAAGTTCGCCATAGCTGCAACTTCACAGATTTCGCTTGTGTTCAACGACCAGGACCAAAGGCGCCTCGTAACCCCAACTTCATTAATAAAGCTTTCCTATTATATTCGCAATATCCAGATTGCAATCTTAGTTTCTTGCTTGTTCTTCGCTTGCTCGCAGGAAACAGGCCCTCGTGGTCGTGTTGATCGTGCTCGCGTGGTCAATAACCCTCGGAAGTTGGTTTAGCGATTGCTAAGGCGCGACATCTCGCACGTACGTAGTCGGATCGTCAAGGTCGACTCCCACAGAAACGATAGCCACCATCTCATCGAAACATCGGGACACCTTTGCCTCTATCAACACCCAACAATCCCTGTTGGTGTGGTTGGCTGGTTTTTCGGGGGTGCCGTGTATCTGGCACGAGCGATCGAGTATTCGGTCGAAACTGGACGGGCCCGGAGTATTTCTTTTAAATGGCTTTTTCTGCTGACCGGGTTTAGAGCCTCTGAATCCGGCTTTAACTGCCGTATCCTCAGCATTATTGCTGTGTCGCGGCGCTTGTGCTTGTTGCGACGCTGACACGCCATTGCTGTCCTTGGTATCCGAATTACCGTGGACTCTTGGTCATGTTATTACTACGAGCTAGCCAGTTGTCTTCTCCCGCGCAAAAGCGGGTCATGAGTGTTGTGAGGGATGCCATGGATTTTGGCTTTTCCTGTCCTAGGTGCCGGGCAAGCCATTCGTCATGGATGTTATGTTTGAAGGCTGTGAGGGCCTCTGCGTCCGGACAGTCGACTATTTGATTTTTCTTAGTTAGGAACCGTGTCCAGAAATGTCTGGCCGATTCCTCTGGCTGCGGAATTATGTGGCTTAGGTCATCGGCGTCTGGTGGTCGCACATAAGTGCCCTGGAAATTGTCGAGGAATGCGGCTTCTAGGTCCTCCCAACAACCAATTGACTCTCACCGCAAGCTGTTAAGCCAATGTCGAGCTGGTCCTTTAAGCTTGAGTGGGAGGTATTTGATGGCGTAGATCATCACCGCGGGCCATGTGGATATGAAGGAGATAATCCTCGATCCATACCGCAGGATCTGTTGTGCCGTCGTATGATTCAATGTTTACGGGTTTGAAACCCTTGGGTGTGCGGCGCCTCTGTACTGGGCTATATCACGACGTAGCTCAAATGAGCTTTGTCTACTATGTTCGGCCCGGCCAGAATTGCCATATCCGGCATGACGGTTATCGTCAAGTGTCGTGGGGCGCCCACGCGATCCGTAGATTGATCTTGTTTTCCTTGCCTTGTCCTCCAATATATCTCGCAGGTTTGGCGCATTTCCCCGTGACTTGGTATTTTTGGAGCGACGCCCGGGTGTGGCTTGAGTGGAGGGCCGAGAGGCCTCTTCGTCAAGAGCCACGAGGTGGTGGCCCGATCGCCGCTGCGTCGCTGGTGATGTAGGTTTAGGTGCTTCCTCCTCTAATCAGGGTAGCAGCCTGCGCTTTGGGTAGCTTTTGGAGGGGCGTTCGAGTTCGTACTCTTCAGATGCAAGGACTTCAGTCCATCTATCGCCTAGCAAGTCTTGGTCAGCTCTAAGTTGTTGCTGTTTTTTCTTGAGGCTGCTTGTTGTGGCCATAAGCCTGCGTTTGAAACGCTCTTGTTCTACGGGATCCTCGTGCCACGACAAATTAAATGCTGTCGTCGAGGCTTGCCTCGCCTTCGGAGGGAGGCATGTAATTATCGCCCTCTACCTCTCTGCGCCGCTCTCTCATGAGGGCTGGCTTCTCCATCCTCCCGTCTTTGAATCCTGCTGGAGGGGTTGTCTTCGCACCGTCCTGGGTGTTATTATCTCCCGTGCCGGAATCACCGTTTTTGCTTTGGTGGGATTTAGAGCGGCGCCGCTGACGTTGGCGCTTAGGCTGCTTCTTGGAGGGGTCATCCTCCGTTGTTCCATCGCCATTCCCTCCTTTTGGGGTGTCCACCATGTATATGTCATACGACGAGGTGGCCTTCCAGTGCCCTGTAAGCGCTGGTTCTTGGTCGTCTCCTGCATCGGCGTCCATACCATCGATGTCTTCGGAGTCGAAGTCGAGCATGTCGGTTAAATCATCGACAGTGGCTACGAAGTGGGTGGTGGGTGTGCTTTGAATTTCTTCGTCGTCCGCATCCGAACCTTGCTGACCATAATCCGGCCAGGGCTCTCCTGATAAAGAGAGAGACTTTAGTCAATTTAGGATGTCACCGAAGGGCGAGTGCTGAAAGATGTCCGCGGCGGCAAAATCCATGATCGGCGCCCAATCGGATTCGATTGGCAGGGGCGCGGAAGGTTCGGAGTCCGGCACCTTGGAGTCACGAGCTTCGAAAGGACAAGACTGGTGTTCGGCTCGATCGCCGTAGAGATTGCAGCCCCTGAGGCTGTGTCCAACCACCCGTCCTCGATTGGCGCAGTCGGTTCCGAGCTGAGGGTCGGAGCAGAAACTGGTGCGGCCTCCAGGGCACTATTCGGCGGCAGAGCTAGATCATGCCCATCGTGGCAGTCAGGCCGTCATGGCTCAAACCCGTCAAGATCAAGTCTCCGCGGACGCCGCCGTGTAGTTCAAACTTCCAAATCGACTGATGGCGGGCGTAGCTTTCGATCTGCTCCAGATGGCTGTTTAATTGCCCGCAGCAGCAAAGCCGCCGAATACGAAGATCTGTCCGGGAGAAAAGTCTCACCTGGACCGCATCATTGTTGATGATCGGAGGAGCCATCGGGCCTAAAGGTGACGACACAGAGGAACTCTCAATGAAAGCACCAATGTCGGTGTCAAAACTGGCGGATCTCGGGTAGGGGGTTCCGAACTGTGCGTCTAGGCGGATGGTAACAGGACACGATGTTTTTACCCAGGTTCGGGCCCTCTTGATGGAGGTAAAACCCTACTCCTGCTTGATTAATATTGATGATATTGGTAGTACAAGAGTAGATCTACCACGAGATTAGAGAGGCTAAACCCTAGAAGCTAGCCTATGGTATGATTGTTGTTCGTCCTACGGACTAAAACCCTCTGGTTTATATAGACATCGGAGAGGGCTAGGGTTACACAGAGTCGGTTACAATGGGAGGAGATCTAGATATCCGTATCGCCAAGCTTGCCCTTCATGCCAAGGAAAGTCCCATCCAGACACGGGACGAAGTCTTCAATCTTGTATCTTCATAGTCCAAGAGTCCGGCCAAAGGCTATAGTCCGGCCATCCGGACACCCCCTAATCCAGGTGTAACACCCCGGATGTAACTTTCCATATTTGTAACTCCAACTCTTGCCATTTTCGGCATTGTGATATGATATTCCCTCCGTGGTTGGGTTTTCTTCATTTTGCATTTTGTCCATGTCTTGCATTTTACATCATGTCATCATGTGCATCGCATTTGCATACGTGTTCGCCCCATGATTCCGAGCATTTTTCCCGTTGTCCGCTTTTGCAATCCGCACTCCTATCTCCCCGGCGGTCCCTTTTACGTTTTTCCGTAAAGCGGGTACTAAACCTTCTCGAAATGGACCGAGGTTTGTCTAGTGGCCTTGGTATACCACCCGTAGACCACCGGTCAAGTTTCGGTCATTTGGAGCTCGTTTGGTACTCCAACGGTTAACCGTGACTCTCGCAAAGGCCTCTTTTAAGTTGCAGCCCAACACCCTCCAATACAGCCCAATAACCCATCTAAGTCACTTCCATGCTCTCCATCGCTCGATCACGATCGTGTGGGCGAAAACTACACCTCATTTGGACTCTCCTAGCTCCCTCTATGCCTATTTAAACACCTCCCCATTCCAATCCCGGATCTTCCTCCCCGAAACCCTAGAAAACCGTCCCCGCGCGCGCCGGACACGTCCTCCGCCACGGACACCTCGCGCCGCCCGCGCCAATCGGGGGCCACGAGCCGCCGCCGCATGAGCCCAGCTACGCCCTCCCGGCCCGCTCCTCCTCCCGGCTCCGTCGCTTCGCCCGACGCCTGTCGCCTCGGCCGCGCCGCCCATGGTGCCCTCGCCGCCGCCACGGCGTGGCGAAGCTTCGCCCCCCCCTCGGCGCCCCGGCGCCTCCCGGCCAAGAAGTCGCCCCGCTCACGCCAGCGCGCCCCAGCGAAGCTCCTTCCACCCCGCCACCTCCTCACCTCCTCCGGCGACCTCGGCCGCCGCCGTCGCCGATCCAGATCCGGCCCGGCCCGAGCCCGTTGACCTTCTTCCCCCTCTTTTCTTCTAAGTATTTTTATCATGTGAATATTTCGTGGCAGTTTCATCGTAGCATAACTTTGCATCTATAGCTCCATTTTGCGCGTATAATATATCAAAATGTTCGCCTCGAAGAGTAGATCATTACATATCATTGCATCATTTTCGTTTGAGCTCATCTTGATGCCCGAAATTCTGTTAGAAGAGGGCTATGTGACGTTAGTTTCTGTTTCTTAACAGAACTTGCAATTTTGTTATTTTTGCCATGATTAATGTGTGCATCCTATGAATTGGAGTCCTACATGTGTTTTGTAATATGCCATGCCATCTTTCCACGGGTGTATGCCATGTATTTTTGTGATCTATGTGGTGACTAGCACAAGCATGCAAAGTAGGTGTCCTGATGTTGCTGATTTCAGCCCTGTTTAGCTGATATTTTGATGCCATGTTAACTTGATGCTACCGAGAGATCCATGCATATTTTGGGATACTTCAGTAAGGATGTTTTGTTAAACATGTCTTGCTCTATCCATCCATGCCCTTGTTTGCAATTATGGAGTACCATAGCTTGAGTCAATCGAGCTCTACTTTTGCTATCAAATGTTTCCTGGCAGATTGTTTACATGTTATTCAATTTTGCCAAGGTTGTTGTGGTTGATCCGTGTATGCTATGTGATTGTTATTGCCATGTATGTCTTCTATGCCATGTCTTCTTGATGTATGTATGCTTAGTTTATCATTTAATGCTCTGTAGTGAGTGCATTGAGCTTGTTAACATGCCTACTTGTTATCAGTTTTTGACATGCCATGTTGCTGAATCTGTTAACGAAACTTTCAATATTGACGTGGGTGTTACTATATTTTCTGATCCTTTTTGGCTTATGGTCAGTAAGGGACTTTTATTCTATGCTTTGAGTATATTCATGCCATGCCTTGTTTTGCCTTTTTAAGTTCCTTTAGCATGTAGTTTGCTTGCTCTGAACATTGCAACCTGATGCTGTTTTTGCCATGTCCAGCCTGATATTTTGTGCACTTTTGCCATGCTTGTTTGAACCTGTTGTGATGTGATTTAGCAGAAGCTCAGTGCTCATCTTTTGTCAAGCATCTTGGGTAGATCAGTGCCATACACTTTGTTGGTACGTTTGGGTGCAGTAGCTTAATTTATTGTTGCTTGCTAAGTGGCATCATGCTGTTAATGGCAGATTTGTGCCATTCTTGTTTTGCTTGTCATTTGCAAACCGTGCATCCGATTCCGGTGATCTTTATATCGATTTCAACCGAAATCATCTCATCTTTCCAGTGGCATACTTGGTTTGCCAAGTTGATGCCTGGTTAATCATTTTCCTTTCAGAGCGCACATACGCATTGCATATCACATCCCGCATATCATGCCATGTTTTGCATCATGTTGATTGTGCATTGCACCGTGATTTATTGTGGTTCCTTTGTTTGTGTTGTTGCTTTGGGTAGAGCCGGGAGACTAGTACGTGAACGAGGAACCTGTTGAGAACGCTTACGAGGATCAAGCTTTCGACAACTCTGAGAACATTGCAGGCAAGATGACCATACCCTCGAAATCACTTCTATCTTTGCTATGCTAGTTGCTCGCTCTTTTGCTATGCCTATGCTGCGATGCCTACCACTTGCTATATCATGCCACCCATATTTCCATGTCAGCCCCTAACCATCCTTTCCTAGCAAACCGTTGATTGGCTATGTTACCGCTTTGCTCAAATTTCTCTTATAGCGTTGCTAGTTGCAGTGAAGTTGAAGTTTGTTCCTTGTTGGAACATGGAGATGTTGTTCCTGATCGGAACATGTTTACTTGTTGGGGATATCACAATATATATCTGCTATAATTAATACATCTATATACTTGGTAAAGGGTGGAAGGCTCGGCCTTATGCCTGGTGTTTTGTCCCACTCTCGCCACCCTAGTTTCCGTCATACCTGTGTTATGTTCCTTGATTTCACGTTCCTTACACGGTTGGGTGATTTATGGGACCCCCTTGACAGTTCGCTTTGAATAAGACTCCTCCAAAGAAGGCCCAACTTTGGTTTTACCATTTGCCACCTAAGCCTTTTTCCCCGGTTTTCGCGAGCCCGAGGGTCATCTTTATTTTAACCCCGGACCAGTGCTCCTTCGAGTGCCGCCCAACTGGCGATGTCCGGCGCCCCTGAGCAATCCAGGTCTATGCCAACCCGACGTCTTGCCCATCCGGTGTGCCCCGAGAACGAGATATGTGCAGCTCCTATCGGGATTTGTCGGCACAATCGGGCGGCTTTTGCTGGTCTTGTTTTATTGCTGTCGAAATGTCTTGTAGTCCGGGATTCCGAGATTGATCGGGTCTTCCCGGTAGAAGGAATATCCTTCGTTGACCGTGAGAGCTTATAATGGGCTAAGTTGGGACACCCCGCGGTTATGAGGCAGATGGGAATTTGTTAATGTCCGGTTGTAGAAAACCTGAAGTTGACCTCAAATAAAATACACATCAACCGCGTGTGTAACCGTGATGGTCTCTTCTCGGCGGAGTCCGGGAAGTGAACACGATGTTGGAGTTATGTCCGGCGTAAGTAGTTCAGGATCACTTCTTGATCGCTACTAGCTTCACGACCGTGCCTTGCTCCTCTTCTCGCTCTCTTTTGCAGTAGCCACCATATATGCTAGTCGCTGCTGCAGCTCCACTTTATTACTCTGTCCTTCCTATAAGCTTAAATAGTCTTGATCTCGCTGGTGTGAGATTGCCGAGTCCCCGTGACTCACATATACTTCCAAAACAGTTGCAGGTTCCGACGATGCCAAGACAGTGACTCCAACCGAGCTCAAGTGGGAGTTCGACGAGGAACGTGGTCGTTACTATGTGTCTTTTCCGATGATCAGTAGTGGTGCCCAGTTGGGACGATCGGGGATCTGTGTAGCATTTGGGGTAACTTCTTTATTTTGGTTCCGTAGTCGGACCTTGAGTGTACTCTGAATGATGGATGTTTATTTATATATTGTGTGAAGTGGCGACTGTAAGCCAACTATGTATCTCTTTCCCTTATGTATTACATGGGTTGTGTGAAGATTACCTCACTTGCGACATTGCTTTCAATGCGGTTATGCCTCTAAGTCGTGCCTCGACACGTGGGAGATATAGCCGCATCGAGGGCGCTACAAGTTGGTAATCGAGCCTTCCCCTAACTTAGGAGCCCCCTACTTGATTGTTTGTTTGGCGTTGTTGAGTCTAGAATGGAAAAATGTTTTGAGTCTTAGGATTATATATATCGAGAGTAGGATTCTTTGTACTTCCCAGTCCCTTCGTCAGCTCTGAGGTATCCCGACGAGAGTTTTGACTCTTCTCTCCTCAATTTTCACTAAAATTTTTTTTAGGATCACGTGGGTATCTTGGAATCGCTCCGATGGTTTTGTGACGAGAACATTGTTCTTGGTGCCTCCCGACATTTAGGGGTTGTGGCAGTGTCCCGGGAGTTGAGCTCCGAGGTGTTGTCGCCACAATTTTATCGTTGCGATGGAATACCTGAGTTTTGCCGACATCGAAATCTCTTTTGTGCGCTTGTTGGTGAGATAACCCCGATAGCCCGATCGAGGCGAAAAGTGGAGTATTGCCATGACTTGTATAACGGATGTTTTTCAAGGTCGAGGTACCACGATTTCCGAGGATTTCTTGGTTATGTGTTGACGGATGGATACAAATGGATCTAGGTATTGTTAGTTTGGGTGATATATTTTGTGTCCCTGATCCCCAACACCAGATTGCATAACCAGAAAGTTTCGGGAGTTTATAGGTGGGAATTCTAGTAGCTTACAGGATTTCTTTCCGATGTGATGTATGATTTGAGATTGGGGTCCAACGTCTAGTGGTCCGCCCATTCACGGTCGATTTACGATTGGTCGCGAGACGCCTTAAAGAATCCTTGGCTATGCTGATTCGGGGACGTCTTGTTTGTCATTCGTGATTTGACGGCCATATCGTCGTGTCCGTGTGGGCCCCACCACCACGAACACTTTGGGCGAAATCTCTATCATGTGTTTGTTTCGGCTCATTCTAGAAGCCAACCTTTTGTTTTCAGTTGTGATACTCGATTTGTTTCTAAGACAGATGTTGTTTCCATATCTTTATCTAAGTGGCTTCTCACCTTAATGGACGTGTGATGATTAACTTTGGAATTCATTCGTTCATTCTTGTTCGAATGTTTATTGTGAAGACTATATGTTGCAATTTCTATCCGTTGATTCTACTTATCAATTTGTCTATCAAAGGACTAACGGATGTCACCCTCTTCAGGATGGCTCCGCCAACGCGTCTGAATCCGGATCGCAATGATGGGGATCACCGAACCCTCCACCTCCACCTCCACCTCCGCCTCCGAGAGGCACGGCAAGCTATGATGGTAGCCACCAATGCCAATGCTCGATGATTTTGCAGCTCTTGCAAGAACGTACTTTCGAGGGGCAAGGCAATCAAGGCAATCAAGGTCAAGGCAACAATCACCGCACTTTGCTACTCTCGATCGGTTCCTCGCTAATCAGCCGAAGTCTTTCGGTTTACGTGTCGAGGCCACAGACACGACGATTGGCTTGTGGACATCTGCAAGCATTTTGATTGTAGCAATGTCGGACACGAGGACTTTGTCAAGTTTGCATCGTTTCAACTCAAGGATCAAGCTGCTGAGTGGTACCAGCAATACAAAGATTCCAGAGGAGGTCGTGTCATTACTCGATGAGTTCCACGTGATTTCAGAGCTCATCACATTCGAAAAGTGTTGTTGAGAGCAAGCGTGAGGAGTTCCGCAATCTCAAGCAGGGCAACATGTCTGTCTATCAATACAATATCCAGTTCCGGCTTCGCTGCTTTGCTAAGCAAGACGTTCACGATGAAAAGAGTATGATCTATCAATTCAGAGGTGGTCCGAGAGAAGATCTGCAATTAGCTCTTGTGCTTTTCGAGCCGATAAGTATGATGAATTCTACAACATGGCACTGAAGCAAGAAGCTGCCCAGCTCAAATGTGAGGCTTCTAAGAAGAGAATCGGGGATGCAGTTCAGTCTTCTTCTTCCTCTCAAGTGGCAGCTAAGCAGCAGAAGTTTTACCTTCCTCCTCCTCCGTTCCGTCGGCCTTAGCGGCAGAAGAACTCAGGTGGCCGTGGATCTTCCCACCCACCCAACCCAAGCTATCGTAACAAGTCTAATTCTCAAGCTCCAAGGTCAAGTGCTCCTTATCACCGTCCGCTCTACGAGGTGACTTGCAACAAATGTCGTGAAAGGTCACTATGCGAACAAGTGCTTCAACCAGAGGCGCCTTCCGCCTCCTCCTGTAAAATCTTCCAGCAATGCAGTGGTCAAGCATAATCCCAAGTCTGCCAAGGTGAATATGATGAATGCAGCTCAAGCGGAGGAATCTTCTGATGTGATAATGGGTAATCTTCCAGTTAATGATATTCCTGCAAAAGTCTTATTTGATCTTTGGTGCATCGCATTCTTTCATTTCAAGACCTTTTGCATCTAAGCATGAGTTGGTTTTTCAAGATTTGCCTAAACCATTATCGGTTGTCTCTCGGGTAAATTCATGCATGCAAGCTCCATGGTTCCGGATGTTTCTATCAAGATGGGCGATTATAGATTTCTGGCTAAACCAATTGTTCTTGGTGACTCGGATATTGATCTTATTCTCGGGATGGACTGGCTTGATTGTGCTGCCAGGGAAATTCAATTGACTCACTCTTCTAATGATGTGATCATCTATGCCGCTCGTGATGAAACCATTCGGTTGTTTTCTCTCAATGAGAAGGGCGAATTGGATGCTATCTCTCAGATTCCAGTCGTTTGTGAGTACCAAGATGTCTTTCTAGAAGAGCTTCCAGGAATGCCTCCTCACCGGCCAGTTGAGTTCGTTATTGATCTTGAGCCTGGCACTGAACCCGTTTGTAAGCGTCCATACAAGCTTGGACCTAATGAGCTGAAGGAATTGAAGAAGCAGCTCGATGAACAAGAGCGTCTGGGTTTTATCAGACCGAGTTCATCTCCTTGGGGTTGTGGTGTTCTTTTGTTCGAAGAAGGATGGCACGGACCGACTTTTGCGTCGATTACCGTCCATTGAATAAGAAGACTATCAAGAACAAGTATCCACTTCCCAACATCAATGAGCTTTTCGAGCAACTCAAAGGTTCTACGGTGTTCTCCAAGCTTGACCTTCGTATGGGTTATCATCAGATTCGCATTACGTGAACAAGATATTCCCAAGACAACATTCTGAACAAGCTTTGGTTCTTATGAATATACTTGTCATGTCTTTCGCCTTGTCAATGCTCCTCCGGCATTCTCTCGGATGATGAACTTCATTTTCAACCCCTACACCAATGAATTCGTCTTGGTCTATCTTGATGATATTTTGGTCTTCTCCAAGAATAAGAAGGATCATGCCAAACATTTGCGATTGGTGCTAGACAAGCTCAGAGAGTATCAATTCTATGAAGTTCTCCAAATGTGAATTTTGGCTTGATGAAGTGCTTTATCTTGGTCATATCATCTCCGCCAAGGGCATCGCTGTTAATCCCGAGAAGGTGTCCGCAATTGTGAATTGGTAACCTCCTCAGAATGTCAAGCAGCTCCGCAGCTTTCTTGGTCTTGCAAGCTATTGCTGAAGATTCGTTGAGAACTTCTCCAAGATTGCAAAGCCTCTTTCCAACCTCCTCCAGAAGCATGTGAAATATGTCTGGTCTCCTGAGTGTGACGTTGCTTTCAATACCCTCAAAGAGAAACTCGTCACAGCTCCTGTCTTGACTCCTCCTGATGAATCCAAGCCATTCGAAGTTTTCTGTGATGCTTCTCTTCAAGGTTTCGGTGTTGTGTTAATGCAAGAGAAGAGAGTTGTGGCTTATACCTCTCGCCAGTTGAAGCCCAATGAAAAGAACTATCCCACTCACGATCTTGAGTTGTCGGCAGTTGTCCATGCATTGATAACGTGGAGACATCTCTTGTTGGGAAGGAAAGTGGACATTTTCACCGATCACAAGAGTCTCAAGTACATTTTCACTGAGCCCAACCTCAACCTCAGGCAGACTCGATGGGTCGAAATGATTCAAGAATACAACCCAAGTATTGAATATACTCCGGGCAAGGCCAATGTCATTGCAGATGCTTTGAGCAGGAAGGCTCACCGCAATGCCTAATCCTCAAGCCCTTTCAACCGGATCTCTGTGAAGCTTTCCGCAAGCTGAATCTTCAAGTTGTTCCTCAAGGCTTTCTTGCCAACCTCATAGTCTCTCCTACTTTGGAAGATCAGATTCGTGAGGCTCAACTTCGGATACCATGGTGAAAAAGGTGAAACGATGGTATCGACAAGGGCATTTCCAAGTACAAGTGCTTCCACGTTGATGACAAAGATACTCTTTTCTTTGAGGACGGATTGTGGTTCCTAAGGGTGATCTACGAAAAGTCATTATGAGCGAGGCTCACAATTCGCTTCTATCCATTCATCCCGGAAGTACGAAGATGTACCATGATCTCAAGCAGTCATATTGGTGGACTCGAATGAAGCGAGAAATTGCTCAATTCGTGAATGAGTGTGATGTCTGCGAGAAGAGTGAAAGCAGAACACCAAAGACCAGCTGGTCTCCTTCAACCTCTTGCTATTCCAGAATGGAAGTTTGATCATATTGAAATGGACTTCGTGATTTGGTTTTCCTAAGTCCAAGCGTGGAAATGATGCTATCTTCGTTGTCATTAACAAGCTTACTAAAGTGGCTCATTTTCTTCCTATCAAAGAATCCATCACAGCAGCTCAGTTAGCGAGCTATACACCTCCGTGATTGTCTCCTTGCACGGCATTCCACATTTGATCTCTTCGCATCGTGGCAGCATCTTCACCTCCAAGTTCTGGATTCTTTTGAGGAAGGCCATGGGCACCAACATTCGTTTCAAAGACAGCTTTCCATCCTCAAACAAGTGGCCAAGTCGAGCGAGTTAATCAAATCCTTGAAGATATGCTCGTGGCTTGTGTCATTTCTTTTCGTATGAAGTGGGAAGATTGTCTTCCATATGCCGAGTTCTCCTACAACAACAGCTTCCAAGCGAGTTCGCAAGGCCCCATTCGAAATTCTTTATGGCGTAAAGTGCCGTACTCCTCTCAATTGGTCTCGAGACAGGTGAACGCCAACTTCTTGGCAATGACTTGATCACGAAGCGGAAGAAATGTGCCAAGTCATTCGTGAGAATCTCAAAGCCGCCGCAATCGCGCGGAAGAGCTATTATGATGATAAGCACCGTGATGTGGCTTTTGAAATCGGAGACCATGTCTACCTCCGTCTCTCCAATGAAAGGCACTCGTCGCCCGGTATCAAAGGGAAGCTTGCCCCTAGATACGTGGGTCCTTTCAAGATCATTGGCAAAAGAGGCGATCTCGCCTATCAACTTGAGCTTCCATCCAACTTTGCAAACGCGTGCACGATGTGTTTCACGTGTCACAGCTTCGCAAGTGCTTCAAGACTCCTGAACGCACTATCAACTTCAAGAGATTGACCTTCAAGAAGATCTCTCTTATCATGAGCACCCGTTGCTATTCTTGAAGAAACCGGCGCAAGACTACGCAACAAGTCAATCAAATTCCTGAAAGTGAAGTGGTCACACCATTCCGACCGAGAAGCCACAGGGAGCGCAAGGATCACCTCCGTTCGAATATCCAGAGTTCTTTCAGTCCTAGATCTCGGACGAGATCCTCTTGTAGTGGTGGAGTGTTGTAACACCCGGATGTAACTTTCCATATTTGTAACTCCAACTCTTGCCATTTTCGGCATTGTGATATGATATTCCCTCCGTGGTTGGGTTTCTTCATTTTGCATTTTGTCCATGTCTTGCATTTTACATCATGTCATCATGTGCATCGCATTTGCATACGTGTTCGCCTCATGATTCCGGAGCATTTTTCCGTTGTCCGCTTTTGTAATCCGGCACTCCTATCTCCCAGCCCGGTCCCTTTTTACGTTTTTCCGCAGCGGGTACTAAACCTTCTCGAAATGGACTGAGGTTTGTCTAGTGGCCTTGGTATACCACCGTAGACCACCGGTCAAGTTTGGTCATTTGAGCTCGTTTGGTACTCCAACGGTTAACCGCACTCTCGCAAAGGCCTCTTTTAAGTTGCAGCCCAACACCCTCCAATACAGCCCAATAACCCATCTAAGTCACTTCCATGCTCTCCGTCGTTCGATCCACGATCGTGTGGGCGAAAACTACACCTCATTTGGACTCTCCTAGCTCCCTCTATGCCTATTTAAACACCTCCCCATTCCAATCCGGATCTTCCTCCCGAAACCCTAGAAAACCGTCAGCGGCGGACCACGTCCGCCGCCCGCCCGGACACCTCGCGCCGCCGCCCATGTCGCCAATGGGGGCCGCCACATAGCGCGCCGCGCCCGCCGCCAGCGACCCCTTGAGCCCTCCCTCCACGGCCCGCTCCTCCTCGGCTCGTCGCCTTGCCCGCGCCCATGTCGCCTCGGCCCGCGCCGCCCTTGGTGCCCTCGCCGCCTCGCCGCGCCCGTGGCAGGCTTCGCCCGGCCCCCCTCGGCGCGCGCCCAGCGCCTCCTCCGGCCGCTCAAAGCCTACGGCCGCGCAGTCGCGCCACGCTCACGCGGCGCCCGGCCCCGCCCGTGACTCCTTCCACCCGCCGGCGACCTCCTGCCTCCTCCGGCGACCTCGGCCGCCCGCCGTCGATGATCAGATCCGGCCCGGCCCGAGCCGTTGACCTTCTTCCCCCTCTTTTCTTCTAAGTATTTTTATCATGTGAATATTTCGTGGCAGTTTCATCGTAGCATAACTTTGCATCTATAGCTCCATTTTGCGCGTATAATATATCAAAGTGTTCGCCTCGAAGATTAGATCATTACATATCATTGCATCATTTTCATTTGAGCTCATCTTGATGCCCGAAATTCTGTTAGAAGAGGGCTATGTGACGTTAGTTTCTGTTTCTTAACAGAACTTGCAATTTTGTTATTTTTGCCATGATTAATGTGTGCACCCTATGAATTGGAGTCCTACATGTGTTTTGTAATATGCCATGCCATCTTTCCAGGGGTGTATGCCATGTATTTTTGTGATCTATGTGGTGACTAGCACAAGCATGCAAAGTAGGTGTCCTGATGTTGCTGTTTTCAGCCCTGTTTAGTCGATATTTTGATGCCATGTTAACTTGATGCTACCGAGAGATCCATGCATATTTTGGGATACTACAGTAAGGATGTTTTGTTAAACATGTCTTGCTCTATCCATCCATGCCCTTGTTTGCAATTATGGAGTACCATAGCTTGAGTCAATCGAGCTCTACTTTTGCTATCAAATGTTTCCTGGCAGATTGTTTACATGTTATTCAATTTTGTCAAGGTTGTTGTGGTTGATCCATGTATGCTATGTGATTGTTATTGCCATGTCTTCTTGATGTATGTATGCTTAGTTTATCATTTAAGGCTCTCTAGTGAGTGCATTGAGCTTGTTAACATGCCTACTTATCAGTTTTTGACATGCCATGTTGCTGAATCTGTTAACGAAACTTTCAATATTGACATGGGTGTTACTATATTTTCTGATCCTTTTTGGCTTATGGTCAGTAAGGGACTTTTATTCTATGCTTTGAGTATATTCATGCCATGCCTTGTTTTGCCTTTTTAATTTCCTTTAGCATGTAGTTTGCTTGCTCTGAACATTGCAACCTGATGCTGTTTTTGCCATGTCCAGCCTGATATTTTGTGCACTTTTGCCATGTTTGTTTGAACCTGTTGTGATGTGATTTAGCCGAAGCTCAGTGCTCATCTTTTGTCAAGCATCTTGGGTAGATCAGTGCCATACACTTTGTTGGTACGTTTGGGTGCAGTAGCTTAATTTATTGTTGCTTGCTAAGTGGCATCATGCTGTTAATGGCAGATTTGTGCCATTCTTGTTTTGCTTGTCATTTGCAAACCGTGCATCCGATTCCGGTGATCTTTATATCGATTTCAACCGAAATCATCTCATCTTTCCAGTGGCATACTTGGTTTGCCAAGTTGATGCCTGGTTCATCATTTTCCTTTCAGAGCGCACATACGCATTTCATATCACATCCATCATATCATGCCATGTTTTGCATCATGTTGATTGTTCATTGCACCGTGATTTATTGTGGTTCCTTTGTTTGTGTTGTTGCTTTGGGTAGAGCCGGAGACGAGTACGTGAACGAGGAACCTGTTGAGAACGCTTACGAGGATCAAGATTTCGACAACTCGAGAACATTGCGAGCAAGATGACCATACCCTCGAAATCACTTCTATCTTTGCTATGCTAGTTGCTCGCTCTTTTGCTATGCCTATGCTGCGATGCCTACCACTTGCTATATCATGCCACCCATATTTCCATGTCAGCCCCTAACCATCCTTTCCTAGCAAACCGTTGATTGGCTATGTTACCGCTTTGCTCAGCCCCTCTTATAGCGTTGCTAGTTGCAGGAGAAGTTGAAGTTTGTTCCTTGTTGGAACATGGAGATGTTGTTCCTGATCGGAACATGTTTACTTGTTGGGGATATCACAATATATATCTGCTATAATTAATACATCTATATACTTGGTAAAGGGTGGAAGGCTCGGCCTTATGCCTGGTGTTTTATCCCACTCTTGCCACCCTAGTTTCCGTCATACCGGTGTTATGTTCCTTGATTTCACGTTCCTTACACGGTTGGGTGATTTATGGGACCCCCTTGACAGTTCGCTTTGAATAAGACTCCTCCAAAGAAGGCCCAACTTTGGTTTTACCATTTGCCACCTAAGCCTTTTTTCCCCGGTTTTCGCGAGCCCGAGGGTCATCTTTATTTTAACCCCCGACCAGTGCTCCTTCGAGTCTTGGCCCAACTGGGCGATGTCCGCGAACTCCTGGGCAATCCAGGTCTATGCCAACCCGACGTCTTGCCCATCCGGTGTGCCCCGAGAACGAGATATGTGCAGCTCCTATCGGGATTTGTCGGCACAATCGGGCGGCTTTTGCTGGTCTTGTTTTATTGCTGTCGAAATGTCTTGTAGTCCGGGATTCCGAGATTGATCGGGTCTTCCGGTAGAAGGAATATCCTTCGCTGACCGTGAGAGCTTATAATGGGCTAAGTTGGGACACCCCGCAGGGTAATATCTTTCGAAAGCCGTGCATGCGGTTATGAGGTAGATGGAATTTGTTAATGTCCGGTTGTAGAAAACCCAAGTTGACCTCAAATAAAATACACATCAACAAGTGTGTAACCGTGATGGTCTCTTCTCGGCGGAGTCCGGAAGTGAACACGGTGTTGGAGTTATGTCCGGCGTAAGTAGTTCAGATCACTTCTTGATCGCTACTAGCTTCACGACCGTGCCTTGCTCCTCTTCTCGCTCTCTTTGCGAAGTAGCCACCATATATGCTAGTCGCTTGCTGCAGCTCCACTTTATTACTCTGTCCTTCCTATAAGCTTAAATAGTCTTGATCTCGCTGGTGTGAGATTGCTGAGTCCCGTGACTCACGGATACTTCCAAAACAGTTGCAGGTTCCGACGATGCCAAGACAGTGACTCAACCGAGCTCAAGTGGGAGTTCGACGAGGAACGTGGTCGTTACTATGTGTCTTTTTCCCTGATGATCAGTGAGTGGTGCCCAGTTGGGACGATCGGGGATCCGTGTAGCATTTGGGGTAACTTCTTTATTTTGGTTCCGTAGTCGGACCTTGAGTGTACTCAATGATGGATGTTTATTTATGTATTGTGTGAAGTGGCGACCGTAAGCCAACTATGTATCTCTTCCCTTATGTATTACATGGGTTGTGTGAAGATTACCTCACTTGCGACATTGCTTTCAATGCGGTTATGCCTCTAAGTCGTGCCTCGACACGTGGGAGATATAGCCGCATCGAGGGCGTTACACCAGGACTCCCTCAGTGATGGTTTTGTGACGTGGGGTGGTGAGGGTTTTCTTTTTTACTTTTTGAATTGGGTGGTGAACGTTTTCTGTACTAGAATGCGTTTTGGAGGCAATGGTTTGGTAGACAAAACCGTGCATGATTAACATCATGCTAGTATGAGGGTGATACGGACTATCATTCGGTCCGTGCACATCATATGGTGCAGACGTGCCAACTGTGGGGATGCGCTCTGGCCAATTTGAACACATGTGTCGCGGCACAATGAAATTCATCACACACGGTTCCAATCTGGGAAAATCACAAAGTCTCAGGGTGGGTCCACATTTCCTTCGTCGATTGACTCTGATTTTTTACCCACGCTAAACATTCACCCTAATATGCACCATACATGTTTAAATTTTTTGCCAAGTGTCCACATGTAGCTGTGGATGTTGTGAGCAAACAGTTGCTAGTATTAAATTGTGTGGGAAGACTGAAGTAACACGGACGATTCGCACTAATAAGCTATGTGTGATGTGGGCAATCATATGTTGATCTACGAGAACCATAAAATTCCATCAATCAAACTGATTGCATACTCATCCCACATGTAGACATAAGTAAACATAGATATAAGCATACTCAAGCATATATAATAAGCATACTCAAGCATTGTTCAACCATATATAGTTCAACTGATATTAAGCATACTCAAGCATAGTTATAACTGAGACACTACATAGTTAGGGCATTTCTGAACATAACCAAAGTTCAATCCCACATCTCATCTGCCGGCGGGCCTGCATGAAGGTGAAGCTTCTCCAGGTACTTAGCGTACGCGGCGTGCGCCACCCTGCGAGAATACTTCTTCTTGAAGGAGCCCACGGCTCGTCCTCTTGCATGCCCGAGAACACTTTCATAATCGTGATGAAGCTTTTGGTTATAGAACGGGCATCCAAAGACCCCATTCTAAGTCCTCACATGCCTATTATGCTTTCCTGTATAAGGCTCCATGAGCTTTTGATTACTGAAGCTCCTATGGGCATCTTCATCCTCACTGTCGATTGTTGGGAAACATTGCATGGAAAACAAAAAAATTCTACGCACACACAAGATCTATCAAGGAGATGCATAGCAACGAGAGGGTAAAGTGTGTCTACATATCCTCGTAGACCGTAAGTGCAAGCGTTTGACAACGCAGTTGATGTAGTCGAACTTCTTCGCGTTCCAACCGATCGAGCACCAAATGTACGACACCTCCGCGTTCAGCACATGTTCAGCTCGATGATGTCCGTCACCTTCTTGAACCAGCAAGATGGCGACGTAGTGGATCAGTTCCGGTAGCACGGCAGCATGGTGATGGTGATGGTGAAGTGATCTCTATCGGGCTTCGCCTAAGGACTACGAAAATATGACTGGGGTGTAAATAGTGGAGGTTGGCCGCACACGGCTAACAATTGATTTGGTGTGTGCTAGGCGCCCCCTCCCACATATATATAGGTGGAAGAGGGAGGGGAGGAAGCCTGGCACACCACATAGGTGGCCGGCCGGCCGAAGGGCTCCTGCCCTGGCCGCGTCCCCTGCCATGTACGAAGAAGGGGGAAGGAAAGAGGAGGGTAGATGGAAGGAAGGGGGAGTCCTATTCCACACTTTCATTTCCCTCCCCTCTTTCCTTCTCCTCCTCATAGGGCAGACCACTATAGGGGTGCAACAGCCCCTTGTGGGCTGGTGTGTTCCCTCTCTTGGCCATAAGGCCCATAGCTTTACCGGGGGTGCCCAAAACTCCTTTGCGGTGACCCGATAAGTACCCGGTACCCTCCGAAACACTTCCCGTGTCCGAATACTATCGTCATATATGTGTGTGTGTATATATATATATATATATATATATATATATATAACAATATTTACCTCTCCACCATTTCGAGATCTGTCATCGTGCGGGAACGGGGTCCCTAAACTTGCTCACTGCTGCCTCACCAAGGGCGTGGCTCAAAGGAGGCCCAGGAAACCCCATCTTCATCAACGCAAGCTCAAGACCTCGCGAGGGGCTGTCATGGGCGCTTGAAGACAAGGAGCTTCCTCAGCACGGCCTCTTCAAAGCTAGCTCATGAGGAGGCGGAGAGTTCAAGGCAGGGTACCTCGCGAGGTGCCCATGACGCAAGCCATGATTTACCAAGGGCGCCAGCAAGGCGCCCAGCCCGTCTGCAGCGATCCTCCTTTCCTCTTTGGTGCAAAGGGAGCAAGCGCAGCGAGAGCATCAAGCAAAGGCATCCATTTCGTGCAACAAGACCAAGACCAGCCCCAACGGCTGGAAGGGAGTGATCGCGGAGCCCAAGCAGGCGTCATCGCCAGAGCCTTTGGCAGGCGAGGACCAACTTTAGTCAGGATAAGTGTACCCGCTGTTCCCCTTCAAAATGGCCAACTGTTGGCGCCCTTCCCGCTCAATATTTGGGAAGAGGCCCAAGGCCTTCGTCTATATAAGTAGAGCTAGCCACCATAGTAAAAGAGGGGCGAGATAAGAATGGCCGGAAGGAGGGCATTTGGAATCCAGAGAGAGAGATAGAGACCCGATCCTCAAGCTAGAGCGACGGGACACCACCTAGCAGTTCATCACACCCACCAAGAATGCATTCTCATGAGGCTGTTCTTCCCTCAGACTGTTCCTCATCAGCCCAAGAGGCAATCCACCACACCACAAACTAGAGTAGGGTATTACACCACAACGGTGGCCCGAACTAGTATAAATCTCGTGTCTCTTGTGCTGTTCTTTCTAGTAGTTTAGGTCCCTGTGATTCGGCGAGGTACGAGACGGTGGAGGGTTGGATCTCCGCGCGCACCCCAGAGTTCGAACCTTAAGGGTCTGCCGGAACCCGAAATCCGAGGAAGGGTTTAGCATCAGGGCGGCTTGCGTCAGGGGCTGTACCCGCTGCCACCCCCCAGGCAGGCGCGGCGGCGTGGGGGCTGGCCGTGGCCGCTGCTGGAAGAATCGCCACCCGAAGAAGAGCTGGTGAAGTGTGAGGAGTCGCGGGCATCGCCAGCCGCCTGCTGCCCTCTCCGCCAAGGCTGGGCTGAGTCCTCGGCATGTCGCCGCCCTCGTGGCAGCACCCCATGCGGCGGCCGTCTTCCCCGAACACCCTCACGTAGAGGTTGGCGTCGCCATCATACTTGAAGTGCAGGGAGCATCGGCGACGGAGACCACGCGCGCGAGCGAACGTCTGCCAGCCGCGGGCCAGGAACAGGTTCCCTACAGCAGAGACCTCCAGAGAAGCCCACGAAGCCCGGCTGCAGCAGCCATCTGCCTGGGAGCTCACCCAAGAGGAAGCATGGGAGCTGAAGCCGGACGCCGGACGGCTCCTCCGCTCTCACCATGAACTCCGGCAGCGCTTCAGCAGCATGAAGGCGCGGCCTCGGGGGATGCGCGGCCGGGGCACGCCCTCCGACCATGGCCAGCCGCTCCTCACCATGCTGAGAGCCTCCCCCACGACCGCGGGGGACCGCTGTGGAGGCCACAGGGTGCTTGCGAGGGCGACCTCGGCCACGCTTAGGGGGAGGAGAAGAAGATTCGACCTGGCGGCCCTTCTCCTTCTCTGCGGACGAGAACTTCCTTGGTGGAGCCATGGAGAAGAAGGAGAGACAAGAAAGGATAGACTGGAAGGGCGCGCGCTGTTCCGTACTTATTGTTGGCGAAGGCCAACCGTCGGCCTCCACTATCACCAGTAATTATGACCAACTCCGCATGCAAGGACTTGTCGAATCCGGGAGGTTACCGAGGCATCGTGGGGGAGCAGTGCGCACACGTCCAATCAACCGCCACGCGTCGCCCAAGGCCACAGGCTGTTAGGGCCCGCGACGCTTCGCACTTGCCCTTTCGCCTCTCTCGGCCGCTGTTCCGCGCCAGGCCGTCTGGGCTACTGTCATGCGTTCTAGGAACGGGGGTCCCTGCACTTGCTCGCCTCGAGGCCCTGTGGCGTGGCTCAAAGGAGGCCAAGGACAGCCCATCTTCATCAACACAAGCTCAAGACCCTCGCGAGGTGCTGGCACTGGGCGGACGACCAGGAGCTTCCTCAGGCACGGCCTCGTCAGGCTGGCTCATGAGGAGGCGGAGAGTTCAAGGCAGGGTACCTCGCGAGGTGCCCATGACGCAAGCCATGACGACCAAAGGCGCCAGTCGGGCACCAGCCGCGCAGCGTCCTCCTTTCCTCTTCGGTGCAAAGGGAGCAAGCGCAGGCGAGATCATCAAGCAAAGGCCCCCATTTTGGTGCAACAAGACCAAGACCAGCCCCAACGGCTGGAAGGGAGTCATCGTGGAGCCCAAGCAGGCGTCATCACCAGAGCCTTTGGCAGGCGAGGACCAACTTTAGTCAGGATAAGTGTACCCGCTGTTCCCCTTCAAAATGGACAATTGTTGGCGCCCTTCCCGCTCAATATTTGGGAAGAGGCCAAGGGCCTTCGTCTATATAAGTAGAGCTAGCCACCATAGTAAAGGAGGGGAGAGAAGGACGATCGGAAGGAGGGCATTTGGAATCCAGAGAGAGAGATAGAGACCCGATCCTCAAGCTAGAGCGACGGGACACCACCTAGCAGTTCATCACACCCACCAAGAATGCACTCGCGAGGTCGTTTCTTCCTCAGATCGTTCCTCATCAGCCTCGAGGCAATCCACCACACCACAACCTAGAGTAGGGTATTACACCACAACGGTGGCCCGAACTAGTATAAATCTCGTGTCTCTTGTGCTGTTCTTCGAGTAGTTTAGGTCCCCGCGACTCGGGCGAGGTACGAGACGGTGGAGGGTTGATCTCCACGCCGCACCCCGTAGTTCGAACCTCAAGGGTCTGCTGAACCCTAAATCTGACATTTGGCACGCCCGGGTAGGTGCGCCGGAATCTGCCTTTTCGTCGCCTCGTTCTTCCCCGACCACCGCAACCATGTTCGACGCTGTCGCCCGAGCGCCGAGCCGCCCTCGCCTCCCATGTCGCCCAGACGGCTCCCGTCAGCGGGCGTCCTCGTCGTTCCCCATCGCCTGCCGTCAACGCCGCCACCGGCCCGGCGGGGAACGAGCAACAAGCGGTGTCCCAACACCCGTCCATGAGGCGGGACGGCCATACCACCACGCCTTCACTCACCCCCGCTGGTTCTTCGTCACGCGTGCCTCAAGGCCATGGAGGCCCGAGCTGCGCCATCGCGCTGCTAACGAGCTCCTGCGCTATCGCCTGGCCGACGACGTTTACGAAGAATGGCTCGACCGAAGTCGCCGAGCCTGTCTGGCTGCAGGAGGCGCACTCTGCTGTCCGTCTTGCTGCACCGCTGCCCGCCCCGCGCGGGCGATGAAGCTCCTGGGGCGCCTCAGCCGCGTCCTCCTCAAGATGGCACCCTGGCCCCAAGGCGCGCGGCCCCTGGGCGGAACCCCTTCCGCCAGGCGCCGGCGCAGCAAGAGCAGAGCTGCCAAGAAGTCCCTCGCCCGCAAGAAGCTGCCCGAGCGCTCCCCGCTCCAGCACGTCAAGACCCTGCGCTGCCCCCAGCCGCGGCGCAGGGAGGCCTGCAAGACCAAGCTCCCTGCCGTCCGAGGCCCCCCGCGGCCACGGCGGGCTGCCGCGCCTTCACCTCCGAAGCTGCACAGCGTCAAGGCGTGGCCCGCCAAGTTCTAGCCGTAACTGCCTCCTCGCCACGACGGCACCGCCGACCTACGGAATTCTCCAGCTTTCACGAAGCTGGGCATCGAGGCTGCCAACGGGGATGAAAAAGGTCATGGCGAATTGGTTTCCATGGCGCCAAGGACGGGCCCGCACTGGCTCCTGAATCCGCCCTGTGCACGATCTCTTCCTGGGCCGAGATGCGCACCCGCTTTCATCGCCAACTTCCAAGGTACTCGCGACCGCCACCGCCGTGGCGACATGCGTCGAATCAAGCAGCAGCCAAGGGAAACCCCTGCAAAAAGTACATCCAGCTTCAACAACGCTACGCTACCAAGATACCTGTGGTGACGGAGGAGGCCATCATCTCGCCTTTCTCCGACGGGCGTGCGCGACGTCAAGATGAAGGAGGAGCTGGCGATGCATGAAGTTCTGTGCACCTCCCTGGAGCTGTTCAACTTGGCGACCAAGTGCGCCAGGGCTGAGGAGGGGCGCCTCTCCCTCGTCGAGCTGCATGTCACGGATCCCGAAGAGAAGAAGTCCAAGGCTAAGGACGTGAAGTGCAAGGGAGCTGCCGTGCTCGCGGCCGAACCAGACACCAACCGAGGCAGAGATTAGTCCGAGTCCTCCAAGGGCAGCCGGTACTGCGTGTACCACGACCTCCACACCCACAACACCAATGAATGTCAGGAGCTTTGGGCCGTGCGCGAAGGAAGGGTCGGCAGACGCCCCGAGCGCAGCGACCGGGGCTACGGTCGAGGAGGAGGAAGGAATGCAGGACGCTGGGAAGATCATGCCCGCGCCAAGGGTGGCGCGACCAACCTCGCGAGGACCGGCTGGCAAGACCCACCTCGCGAGGGGGCTGAGGGATCAGCCTCGTGAGGATCGCCTGCAGGGAACGCAGGCCTCCCTCCACTGCCGGGCCGCCGCCAAGGAGAATCAAGACCACATCAGACGAGGGGGCTGGTGCTTCTGTGAGCGCATGCGATCGTGCAGATCCTGGGCGGAGCTCAAGCCCCAGCCTCTCACCGCATCTTCAAGCAGTTCGCCCGCGAAGTGAATGCAGTCCTCCCCAAGCTCGAGTCCACGGACCCTGTCAGGTGGTCAGCGTGCGCCATCACGTTCAGCTCAGCAGATCAGCTCAAGTGCGCAGCCACAGCCGGAGTTCTCCCGATGCTTTGTTCCCAATCATCAGCAATGTGCTAGTCACCAAGACCCTCATCAACGGCGGAGCAGGGCTCAACGTCCTGTCCGTGGAGACATTCAACAATCTTCAAGTGCCTTACAGTCAGCTTCAGCCACCAGCCTCGGGAGCTCCAGCCTATGGCCCGGCCTCAGGAGCACGCCTGCTTCTAACAATGGAACGTCAAGAGGAGTGCTGGATCACGGAGCTCAAGAGTTACTTAACGCGTGGAACTTTGCCGGAGAAGGAGGAGGAGGCAGAGCGTGTGGCGCGGCAAGCCACGGCATACAGCATCATGGATGGAGAACTCTACCGGAAACGACCGAACGACGTATCCCTGCGCTGCATCACCAGGGAACAGGGGAAGGAGTTGCTGGCAGGTATACATGGCGGAGATTGTGGGCACCATTGATCGTCACGGACCCTTGTCAGCAAGGCGTTCCACAACGGTTTCTATTGGCCCACCGCGCTCAATGACGCTATCGAACTCGTGAAGGCTTGCGAGGCTTGCCAATTCCATGCCAAGTAGATCCACCAGCCAGAAGGAGGTCTGCAAACCATCCTCCTCACTTGGCCATTCGCGGGTGCAGGGGGTGACATTCTCGGGCCCTTTCCTTTCGGGCGCCAGGGGCTATCGCTACCTCTACGTGCCGTGGACAAATTCACCAAGTGGGTCAAGTCGAGGCTGTCCGCGCCATCCCCGCTGGTTCTGCGGTCAAGTTCATCAAGGGCATCGTGGAGTCGTTCGAGTGCCGAACCGCATCATCACCGACAACGGTTCGCAGTTCACCAAGAACCTTTAAAACGCATCAGCGCTAACCTTGGAACACATATATATACGCCGGCATGGCGCACTTCGCAGCAATGGACAGGCCGAAAGCGGCAAATGCAGAGGTCCCGAGAGGCCTCAAGGCCGTGACGCTCAAGAAGAAACTGAAAGCCTCGCGGCAGGCTGGTACGACGAAGCTTCCGTCTGCCGTGTTGTGGTCCATCCGCCGACCGCAACCAAGTTAACCGGAGAGACCCGCTTCTTCCTGCCCACGGAGCCGGAAGCGGTCCTCCTCACGAGGTCAAGCTGCCGATCCACATGTTCCCTGGCGTTCGATGAAACGCTGCAGGACGCCATGCGGGGGACAGCCCTTGTGCTGGGGGAGGAGCGCGGTTGAGAAGCTGCGCTGTGAGCAGCAAGGTACCAACAGGCACTCCGGCGATACCACTGCCGCAGCATCCGCCCCAGGACTCTGGAGGTAGGGGACCTCGTGCTCCGACGGGTCCTCTCTAGGGAGGGACTGCATAAGCTCTCTCCCATGTGGGAGGGCCCATTCAAGGTTGTTCATGTTTCCAGGCCCTGGCCTGCGGCGCTTGGAGACTCAAGAGGGAGTACCTATACAGAACGCGTGGAACATCCAGCACCTCCGGAGGTTTTACCCCTAAAAGGCCCAGAGCCTGTGAAGCCGACGCGTTTTAGAAAAGGCCCAGAGCCTTTGAATAAGGCAAATTCCTGTGAAGTTCATCTTTTTGAAAAAGGCCCAGAGCCTGTGAAGAAGGCAAATGCCTGTGAAGTTCATCTTTTTGAAAAAGGCCCAGAGCCTGTGAAGAAGGCAAATGCCTGTGAAGTTCATCTTTTTGAAAAAGGCCCAGAGCTCGCGGAAGAAGGCGAACGCCTGTGAAGCCGGGCGCTGCTCTGGAAAGGCCCGAGCCTGTGAAGAGAGGCAACGCCGTGAAGCTTGCTTCCCGGAAGAAAGGCCCGGAGCCTGTGAAGAAGGCGAACGCATGTGAAGCTCGGCCGCCTGCGTGACACTCTCACGTAATAATGAGTTGGGGCTGTACACGCCTGATTCTCAGGAGTGCCGCCTCAGCCCCGGGGCTCCCTCCCACGCCCAAGGCAGCACTTAGCTCCGCTACTGGTGAGAAGACGTCAAGACTAGACTAGGTGCCCGACGCTGCTTTTCCATTTGCTTTCCGAGTTGACCAGTTATTCCCATTTGGAGTTTTTATCGAAACTATTGCCTCTTTTTGATCCGGTGGTTCTTCGATCTTTCTCACTCTCCGCCTCGATTTCTCTTGTGCGGGGACTCGTGAGGCGGAGCCTCGAGCCCCTGCCATGCTTTCTGCCCTATCAGCCAAGTTTTCGCGCGTTCGCCCATGTTGGAGCACCCCTCCTGACCATGCCTCACGGGTAGCGCAACGCGAACACAGGGCCTGGATCGGTCGCCCCTGCGGCCACGGCTGGGATTCACATATGAATGGGCGCACAGCAGAAGAGAACAGTATCAGGATAACAAAAGCAGTACAATAATTAACGGCGTTCCCGGAGGGGAGCCCCCTCCCACGTTCTAGTGGAAGCACCATGTTCGCTACTGTTGCCGACGACATCGCCGAGGAGCGGCTATGCCCGTGACAAGATGCGGAAGCGCTTATGATCCCGCGGGCGGTGATAAATAACTGGTGGTGGCCTTTCGGTCGCGATCAACCTCAGTGGAGCCCAGAGCTCAGCTCGCCTGCCGCAACGCCTCCCTCGGGAGCGCCCGCGAGGCTGGGCACACGGGGTTGCGCTGGGTCATGCTCAGACGACGCCACCCAGCCAGGCCCCTCGGCCTGGTTCGTCGTGACGCTACTCCTCGAAAGCGGAGCCAAGGTACGCATGCCGTTTGAGCGTCATGGGGGACTCCTGAGCATCGCGACTCGGGAGCCTATCTGGTCACATAGCCCCTCACCCCTTAGTTCCGAAAGGCTAACGGCGATTGAGGTATGCGCGGGGCCGGGCTCTGCAGATGTAGAACGGTGGATCCGCCCGTGCCTCACCTCCCTACTTGTTGTTCGTGCGCCAAGGGGGACTCCTGAGCATCACGACTCAGGAGCCTAACTTGTCACGTAGCCCCTCACACCTTGGTCCCGTCTTGGTTTCAAGTCGGGGCTAATGGCGGCTGAGGTATGCGCGGGGCCAGGCTCTGCCGGCATAGAACATAAGCAAGTAGGAAGCACAAATTTCAAGGAATTCAAAAGCAAATATTACAGTCCACACTGTTATCGCAATACCAAACGCAAGTTTAAACGCCTCCCCGAGGCATGATCCATGTGCAGGAATTAAAAGCAAGACAGGAGCCACAACGGAGTCACTTGTCGGCGGTGGAGCAGCTGAGTGGGCTCGCCTCAGAAGCAAAGTAGGGCCGGCAATACCGCTTCTGCTTGCGTGTCAAGGTCCGGAACTTCCCCAACAGAGCCTCCTCGACATGACCTTCACAGCCTCGCAGCGGCAGCTGCATGCTCGCCGCTTGCTCCAAAGAGGGCTGTCCATGTCGACGCTGGATCGCGAAGATAGATGTGGGTGAGGATCCGCCAAGGTCAGCAAAGACAAGACACGCGCCTCGGCCTCACCAAGGCCAAGACCAAGGGAGACATCTTCAAGAGCACGAATCAGAAGGAAGTAGCTTACGGGCCGCCCCTCGCCGGCCAAAGGCTCTCCAGGCCGCTATCATAAAGCTCCATCAAGAAGGCGCGAGCCTTCACCTCCATATCCATGAAGGCCACGCGATCTTCGGGTAAGAACCCGCGCCTTTGGCGTCCAGCTCGACCTTCCTCGCCTCCGGGCCTCGCTCCAAAGGTCTAGGCAGTCACGACGCTTCTTCAAATTTTGGCCTCCGGTCCTTGCTGGTCAGCCGCCTTGAGCCTTCATGCTTTCCTCCTGCCTCGGGCGGAGGCGGGCCTCCTCGGTGAGCTGGTTCTGCAGTCCCTTCAGCTCGCCCTCCAGCGTCCCACAAATGACCTTTGATGTCGCTGCCTCCCCTGTGGCAGCATCGCGGGCTACCTTCGCTTCACGAACAGCCCGCTTCTCCTCATCACAAGCCGCCGAGGCTCGGGACCAGCGCCGCCTCAATCAAGCGTCGGTGCGAATCCAGCCAGAGGCCAGCTCCAAGCGCCCTGCCACCATGCGAGGGTCGTTGCCTGTAAGATCTCGGCCATGCCGGGTCCAATTCAGCGGCAAAGCACGATCCAGGACTGCGGAGGAGTCGGAGAGACAGCAATTGGCGGAGTAGGAGGAGATGGCGGTGGTGTGAGCATCGCGCCTTTGAGGCGGAACCAACTGGCGCCACGGCAATGAGGAAGGCAAGCGCCAAGCAAGGCCACCTCGAGTCGCTCAGCCAAGGGGGCTGAGCTCACCCCCAGCTGGCTCAACCAGGCCTCGCCCAGGCGCCCGGGCAGGAGAGGCTCGGGCGCCGGGATCACCTTCCTTTCGGGCAGCGGCACCGGCCATGATGGAGCCTCAGATCCCCTTCAAACTGCCCTTGGGCGCCGGCCCGTCAAGAACATGGACATCAGATCTCGCCGACAGAGCAATAATCAAGACGGGAAGCAGTGCACTTACTGTGTCGTCACTGGTGGACTCGAGCAGCCTCCGCCATACTTGAAGCCCGAGAGCCGGGCTGCAGGATCAGCCTCAAGGGGATCAAGAGCAGGAGGCGCGTCAGCCGATCGCCTGGGCCGGGCGGACCTGCTGGGACCATCCCAGTCCGTCCTTCTTCGATCGGGGCAGGCTTCCGCCTCCCGCTCATCCTCATCCTCGCTGCCGTCACTCTCGGGGAGGCGGAGAGCGGGGCCTGCGCCAGCAGGGGGAGCCTTGACTCGCCCCCCAAATCAACCCCTCTCCAGCTCTTTTTTCCTCCACCTCTTCGCTGGAGTCAAGAGGACACGCCCACCAGGTCCTCCGGAGCCTCCAAGGGCACGGTGCCCGCCCCTCGTTGAAGGCGGGCATGGACCCCACAACGTGCTCCCAATCTCGCGAAGGAACAGAGGCGCTGGGCGCCCTCCGGTCTCGCCACATCGCCCCCAACCAAGGACTGGAGGACCGTCGCCAGATCCTCGCCGGCCAGGGCCACGGGGCTCGGGTGAGGCCTCCACATCGGAAGCGAGTACTGGCGTAGCGGAGCCAGTTGGTGCTCCAGGAACTCCCTCAGCAGCGACGCACCGGTCAGCTTCGCCGCCGCCGCGTCGGCCGGCTTCAGATCTGCATCCATCTTCTCCATCACGAAGCCACAGGGGATTCCGGCTCGCCGGGACCCAGTCGTCGGAGCTCGGCGGGCTCCGCGGGCGTGATCAGCCGAGGTGGATTCGCCCAAGATCCACCAAGACCCACTTGCTCCTCGAAGCCCTCAATCCGCCTTCCCACGGTTTGAATCAAGGCGATGGCTCCGGCCAGATAAGCGACAGCTCGCACACGCGGAGGCGGAACCACGGGAGGCTCGGAGGAAGAAGTAGTGGCGCAGCGAGGCCACCGAGGGTTTCACCCCAACATGGGCCTCACAATAGTAGGCGAAGATTGCCAGAAGAAGGACGGAGTTGGGATGGAGGTGCAGAGCTTGGATGTTGTAGTGACGAAGGACGGAGAAGAAGAACTCAGAGAAGGGAGGCACCGGACCAGCAATGATGGCGCCACGAAGAACGGGTAGAAGGTACTCCCCAACCCTCAGCGTGGAGGAGCCGCCTTGAACACCGCTGCTCCATTGACGCCTTCAAGGCCTCCGCCAACCGGGCAAGATGAGGGCGTAGGCTCGCCTCGACACATTTGGCGGGTCCAAGGCAGGAGAGTACCAAGCTCCCGCTGGGTTTGGCGAGGAGCCATGATCGCTAGGGCGCCAAGAAAGTGAGTGGATCTCAAGATCTCGAAAGGTAGAGGAGAGGCGCAAGAAAGGGGATCTGAGCAGCGACCGGGCATAAGTAAGGGAGGCAAGGAAGATGCTGCTCCATATCAACCCACGCTGTTGCAAAGGCGCGACACGCCCAATCAACCGCCACGTGGCGCCTAAGGCCGCAGCTGTTAGGGGCCCGTGATGCTTCGTGACTTGCCCTTTCGCCTCTCTGCTCTACTAAGTTCGGCGCGCGCCAGGCCCGGCTACTGCCGACGCCGTTCTAGGAACGGGGACCTGCACTTGCTCGCCTGGCGCCAAGGGCGTGGCTCAAATGAGGCCCAGGACAGCACATCTTCATCAACACAAGCTCAAGACCCTCGCGAGGGGCCAAGCCTCGCGGGACGGAAGACAAGGAGCTTCCTCAGGCACGGCCTCGTTAGGCTGGCGTCCTCCTGTCCTCTTTGGTGCAAAGGGAGCAAGCGCAGGCAGGAGCATCAAGCAAAGGCATCCGTTTCGGTGCAGCAAGACCAAGACCAGCCCCAATGGCTGGAAGGGAGTCATCGTGGAGCCCAAGCAAGCGCCATCACTGCGAGCCTTTCGCGAGCAAGGACCAACTTTAGTCGAGGATAAGTGTAACCGCTTTTCCCTTCAAAAAGGCTAATTGTTGGCGCCTTCCCGCTCAATATTTGGGAAGAGGCCCAGGCCTTCGCCTATATAAGTAGAGCTAGCCACCATAGTAGAAGGAGGGGGGAGAAAAGGACGACCGAAAGGAGGGCATTTGGAATCCAGAGAGAGAGATAGAGACCCGATCCTCAAGCTAGAGCGACGGGACACCGCCTAGCAGTTCATCACATCCACCAAGAACAGACCCTCGCGAGGCTGTTCTTCCCTGTACTGTTCCTCATCAGCCCAAGAGGCAATCCACCACACCACAAACTAGAGTAGGGTATTACACCACAACGGTGGGTCTTAACTAGTATAAAACTCGTGGTCTCTTGTGCTGTTCTTTAGAGTAGTTTAGGTCCTCACGAATTTGGCGAGGTACGAGACGGTGGAGGGTTGGATCTCCGCTACAGCACTGCAGAGTTCGAACCTTAAGGGTCTCTGCCGAACCCGAATCCGACATTTGTGCGCTGTAGGGTCGAATCAAGCAGCAGCTGTGGGAAACCCCGCAAAGTACATCCAGCGCTTCAACAACGCTACCTGAAGATCCCCGGTGACGGAGGAGGCCATCATCTTCGCTTTCTCCGACGGGCGGCGCGACGTCAAGATGAAGGAGGAGCCGGGCGATGCATGAAGATCTGTGCACCTCCCCGGAGCTGTTCAACTTATGGCGATTGGCGCGCCAGGCTGAGGAGGGGAGCCTCTCCCTCCTCGAGCTGCCTGCCGCGGATCCCGAAGAGAAGAAGTACAAGGCTAAGGACGTGAAGCGCAAGGGGGCTGCCGTGCTCGCGGCCGAACCAGACACCAAGCGAGGCAGAGATCAGTCCGAGTACTCCAAGGGCAGCAGGTACTGCGTGTACCACGACCTCCACACCCACAACACCAATGAATGTCAAGAGCTCCGGCCGCACGGCAAGGAAGGGCGGCAGACGCCAACGCAGCTGACCGGGCTACGGTCGAGGAGGAGGAAGGAATGCAGACGCCTGGGAAGATCATGCCCGCCGCCAAGGGTGGCGCTGACCAACCTCGCGAGGACCGCCGGCAAGACCCACCTCATGAGGGGGGGCTGAGGGATCAGCCTCGTGAGGATCGCCTGCAAGGGAACGCAGGCCTCCCTCCACCGCCACCGCCGCCAAGGAGAATCAAGACCGCCATCGAGACGAGGGGCCGGGCTTCCAGTGAAGCGCAGCGATCGCCTCAGATCCTGGGCGGAGCTCAAACCCCAGCCTCTCACCGCATCTTCAAGCAGTTCTCGAAGTGAATGCAATCCTCACTAAGCTCGAAAATGCGCCTCGCAAGTGGTCAGCCAGGCGCCATCACGCTCAGCTCAACGGATCAGCTCAAGTGCGCAATACAGCCGGAGTTCTCCGATGCTTTGTTCCCCAATCATCAAGAATTTGCTAGTCACCAAGACCCTCATCGACGGTGGAGCAGGGCTCAACGCCCAGTCCGTGGAGACATTCAACAATCTTCGCGCCTTACAAATACCGCTTCAGCCAACCAAGCCTTTCTCCGGGGTCACCGACGGCTCCACGGTCCCGATCGGGCAGGTCCGCCTTCCTGTCACCTTCGGGGCCCGCGACAACTACCACACCGACCTCATCGACCTCGACGTCGCCCACATTCGCCGGCCGTGACAACGCCATCCTCGGGTACCCAAGCGCTGGCCAAATTCATGGCCAGAACTCCACCATGGCTACAACATCCTCAAGATGCCAGAAGCGGCGGAGTCATCACGGTGCCCCGTGGAAGAGAGAGACGTAGTGTGCTCCCCGGAGCGAAGCTTTTCAGCCGCATCGCTGGAAGACCCGGACCACAAGCAGCAGGAGGCCTCCCGAGGCCGCACTCCAAGGAGAAGAGGACATCGACCGCCCGGCTCTTCAAGAGACAGCCTCAGGCCCGTGATCGGGCCGTGGGGAGCCTCCTTCCATCGCATAGGAAAGGGCGCCTGACGCCTCCTCGGCAGGCTCGGGGCTCTCCCCGAGGGCCGCCGACCGCCAAGGCCTCTAGGGAGGCTCTCTTCGGCACCACGGGAGGCGTGTCTCAAGCACGCTTCCGCAAGGTGGAGCAAGACTGGAGGAAAGAACCTCAAGAGTTCATCAAAGAAGGCCATTCAGGAGCTACAGGAGTCAAGGGTCATGAGGGGCAGCCACCGCCACCACAGGCCCCCATCCAGGCAAGGATGGTGGGCTGCGCGTCTGCATCAACATACCAGGGCTCAACCGAGCCGCATCTCAAGAGCGCCTCTGGCCCTCGCGAGTGGGACATTGCGAGGGTCCACCCCACAGCTACGTGCGCATGACATATGGCCTGCCAAACGCGGGGCCGCTGCACCAGCCTGCCTCATGAGGACCATCCCGAGGCTCAAGAGGTCGTGCACGCCTGCAGCCCCGGGCGGAGATGAAGATGGCCCATGAGGAGCAGCCAACGCCTCTGGAGCCTCCCGAGGCCCCTAGGCCTGGGGGCTCGTGAGGATCGGCTCCCGCAGCCCACCGAGTCTGCTACATCAACCACCCTTCATCCCAAACATCACCAGGTGACATCTTTAAGTTTTATTTCCGGCCGAGCGCTCAGGTCAGATTATTCCTGTGCCGCATGCGTCTGCCCCTCGCGGCATGTATCCCTTTATTTCGTGGTCTTTAGCTTATCTCGCTGGGGGCGCCTGGCTGCATCAGCCCCAAGCCGCTGGGCCAAACCCCAAAGGCATGTATCCTTCTTGCATTTTCCTTTGGATTTTGCCCTCGCACCACCTTTTTTGTTATTTGGTGCCTTTTCGTGGGGGGCGGAATCTTGCACGTTAAAGGGGGGGTGGCCGAGCATCGCGACCAGGCTCCCTACCGCCTCCGCCCTCACCCTCCGGGTCTTGTCCATGGCATCGCGGACCTGGCTTGCCAAGCCGACGGCCGAGACCAGCCCGAGAGCCGGGACCCGAGAACATAGAGTTTCGCGATCCAACCCAAATTGCTGCTAAAGAAGGGGGTGCTCGAGCATCGCGACCAGTGGCTCCCACCGCTCATGCCCTCACCCTCTGGTCTTGTCCATGGCATCGCGACCGGCTTGCCGTGGACGGCCGAGACCAGTCCGAGAGCCGACCCGAGGACGAGCCGCTGCGTCTCACTCCAGCTTAGCGCTGTTAAAGGGGTGCTCGAGCATCACGACTCAGGCCTCCTACCGCTCTCCGCCCTCACCCTCTGGTCTTGTCCATGGCATCGCGACCTGGCTTGCCAGCCGACGGCCGAGACCAACCCGAGAGCCGGACCCGAGGACGAGAGTTACGCCATCTAACCTAGCTTATGCTAAGAAGGGGGGTGCCCGAGCATCGCGACTCGTGGCTCCTACTGCTCTCCGCCCTCACCCTCTGGTCTTGTCCATGGCATCGCGACCTGGCTTGCCACGACGGCCGAGACCAGCCCGAGAGCCGGGACCCAAGACGAGAGCACCGGCATCTGGCCAAATTTGCAGGAACACACTCGAAGATAAGGCCCAGAGCCAGGCGCAACCCGCCTTGAGGTAGGGCCTCGTGAGTCCCGCGCTGGCTCACGGGTGCCATGACACACCTCGCGAGGCCTCTCGTGCCTCTCCAAAGCAACTAACGGCAGGACTAACGATCGCCATGGCGAGCTCTTGTTCCTTTTGTGGTGAACCTGCAGGGTCTCTCCAAGGAGCACGAAACGACCTCGCCACGCAATCTCTCGCCGGCCAAGGCACGGACCTGGCGCCGCACCAGGAGGCATTGTCCTCGACCTCGAGATAAGTCACCCTCCCGGACACAATAGTCATCGCAACACCATCCTCAAGCACTCAATGCAACTCCTGTTAGCAATGTCGCCTCCTTTCACCGAATGATGGCTGCTTGAGCGCCAAGGGGACCCCCGAGCATCGCGACTCGGAGGCTCTTACCGACCTCGGGCCACTCACCTCCTAGCCTTGACCACGGCATCGCGACCGGCATACCAGCCGGTCAAGCCGCTTTGGGACTGGGACCCGTCGGCCTAGAGCATCAAGCCTCACGAGGTCCGGAAGGAAGAAACTGCGCTTAAACGGAATGAGCATCCCGTGACGCTTCACAATAAGGATCATATTGGCAAACGGTTACAAATATCTTACAAGCCCCCGGGTACATTCTTGGCTCCTCGCAGAAC
Source organism: Aegilops bicornis (assembly GCA_021605145.1). Classification (NCBI taxonomy): domain Eukaryota; kingdom Viridiplantae; phylum Streptophyta; class Magnoliopsida; order Poales; family Poaceae; genus Aegilops; species Aegilops bicornis. The sequence goes on along the minus strand of CM038672.1, from coordinate 331,663,742 downwards.
AAAAGACGCTAATCCTAAGGAGTCCTATCTACTGAGGACCACCACGGTAGACGCCCATCATCAATAGTGGGCCACACGGTCCGGAGCCAACCCCATCCAGATCAGGGCAGCGACGACCGACGAGCCTCGGCCTCTGCCCGGAGCGGGCGCAGGCTCGGGGCTCGTGAGGTCGCTGCCGCCGCCTCCGGCCGCCAAGAGCTTGCGGAGTCGCTGGATCCTCCGCGCCTTTGTCGCCTCGAGAAGCTGCCAAGGGAGTGGCCGGTCGGCCTCCGCCTCACCACAACAGGGCCCCCGACCGCCTCTCCCGGGCAGCACTTCCACCAGACGACCTCGCTACTGGTCAAGAGCTTGAAGGACATCACCAAGCACCGCTGCAGACTCAGGTGGATCGTGAGGGCGCCTCGTCTCCGCAGACCAGGCGACCTCGCCCAGCCTCGTGTCATGAAGACCTCGCCTGGGCAACCATCGCGACCTCCTGCCTTGTCGCGAGGGTGCCGCAGAGTCAAGCGTGCTGCAGCCAGAGTCCCAGGGGCTCCCCCTGCCGGACGACGGAGGCGAAGAAAGAAGGAAGACGAATCCAAGACTCTGGAGGCGCGGCGACGCAAAGCACGAACTCCCGGCAGGAGCCCTCGGCGTGGACTCCAGGGGGGAAGACGCACACCTTCGTGACCCGTCGGCTCGTCGACGGCGCCGCTCGTGGCGCCCGGCGTCACGTCCTTCAGGGCCACCAATCTGCACGTACAAGGGAAGAGGAAACCCTGGTGGCGGCCGCACGCACCAGGGCGTGGGCGCCTCCTCGCGCCCGCTCCCGCCCTGACACCAGAGAGCAAGCCACTTCTTTGGGGGGAGCAGGACAGGATCCTCTTGAGGAGCCTTTCCCTTCTCTTCCCTGGAGAACCAGCGGATCGGAGCCATGGCAGCCACACGAGACGAGGAAGAGGAGAAGTAGAAGGATAGACTGGAAGGGCGCACGCCGTTCCATACTTATAGTCGGCGGAGGCGAACCGTCGGCCTCCACGATCACCAGTCATCATGCCCAACTCTGCATGCAGGGACCTGTCGAATCCAGGCGGTTACCAAGGCGTCGTGGGGGAGCAGGCTCCCACGTCCAATCAACCTCCACGCTGACGCCTAAGGTCAAGGCCTTAGGGCCTCATGACGCTCGACTTCTGCCCTTTCGCCTCTCGCCGCCAAGTTCGGTGTGCCAGGCCTGGGGCTCTGTCGGTGTTCGGGAATGGGGTCCCAGACTTGCACTGCTGCCCGCGGCGTGGCTCAAAGGAGGCCCAGGACAGCCCATCTTCATAAACACAAGCTCAAGACCCTCGCGAGGGGCCAAGCCTCGCGGGACGGAAGACAAGGAGCTTCCTCAGGCACGGCCTCGTTAGGCTGGCTCATGAGGAGGCGGAGAGTTCAAGGCAGGGTACCTCGCGAGGTGCCCATGATGCAAGCCATGACGACCAAGGGCGCCGGGCGCCAGCCCATGAGCCGTCCTCCTTTCCTCTTTGGTGCAAAGGAGCAAAGCGCGAGCATCAAGCAAAGGCATCCGTTCGGTGCAACAAGACCAAGACCAGCCACAACGGCTGGAAGGGAGTCATCATGGAGCCCTAAGCAAAGGCGTCATCACGAGCCTTTGGCAGGCGAGGACCAACTTTAGTCAGGATAAGTGTACCCGCTGTTCCCCTTCAAAATGGCCAATCGTTGGCGCCCTTCCCGCTCAATATTTGGGAAGAGGCCCAGGGCCTCCGTCTATATAAGTAGAGCTAGCCACCATAGTAGGGGAAAGGAAGAGATCAAGACGATCAGCATCCAAAGAAGGAGATAAGGACGACCGGAAGGTGGGCATTTGGAATCCAGAGAGAGAGAGAGAGAGAGAGAGAGAGAGAGAGAGACCCGATCCTCAAGCTACAGCGACGGGATACCACTTAGTAGTTCATCGCACCCACCATGACACATGAGGTTGTTCTTCCTTTCACAAGGTGGCCGAACCAGTATAAATCTTGGCGCCTTGTGCTGTTCTTTCTAGTAGTTTAGGTCTCACTGCGAGTCGGCCAGGTACGAGACGGTGGAGGAGGGTTGGATCTTAGCGCCGCACCCCTGCAGTTCGAACCTCAAGGGTCTCGCTGAACCCGAAATCTCACATTTGGCGCGCCACAATGTCGGATTTCGGGTTCTCGCACTTATGGTTCGAACTCGTGGTGCGCATGAGATCCAACCTTCACCGCCTCTGCACTGGCCGAATCGCAGGGACCTAAGCTACTCGAAGAACAAAGACAAGAGACACGAGGTTTATACTAGTTCGAGCCACCGCTAGGTGTAATACCCTACTCTAGTTTGTGGTGTGGTGGATTGCCTCTTGGGCCGATGAGGAAGAGTACATGGAAGAACAGCCTCATGAGGGTCTCTGTTTCTGGTGGATGTGATGAACTGCTAGGTGGTGTCCCGCCGCCTAGCTTGAGGATGGGGTCTTCTCTCGATGCCGATCGCCTTGATCTCGCTCTATCCCGATCGTCCCTCTACTATGGTGGCTAGCTCTACTTATATAGACGAAGGCCCCGGCCTCTTCCCAAATATTGAGCGGAAGGGCGCCAATAATTGGCCATTTTGAAGGGGAACAGTAAGTACACTTATCCCGACTAAAGTTGGTCCCTCCTCGCCAAAAGGCTCGTGATGACGCTTGCTTGGGCTCCACGATGACTCCTTCCAGCCGTTAGCTCGCTCTTGGTCTTGTTGCACCGAACCGATGCCTTTGTTTGATGCTCTCGCTCAGCGCTTTGCTCCTTTGCACCAAATAGGAAAGGAGGACGCCACATGGGTCGGGCGCCTCGATCGGGCGCCTCTTGGTCGTCATGGCTTGGCGCCATGGGCACCTCGCGAGGTACCCCGCCTTGAACTCTCCGCCTCCTCATGAGCCAGCCCGACGAGGCCGTGCTCGAGGAAGCTCCTGGTCATCCGCCTCATGAGGCTTGGCCCTCGCGAGGGTCTTGAGCTTGTGTTGATGAAGATGGGCTGTCCTGGCCTCCTTGAGCCACACCGCAGTCACAGGCAGCAAGTCCTGGGACCCCTGCTCCTGCATGCCGACAAGAGCCCTCGGCCCACGGGCGCGCCAAGACTTGGGCCAATCAGATAGGGCGAAGGGCAAGCGCTGGCGCGACGCTGGCCCTAACAGCCTCGGCCTTGGGCGACGCGGTGGCGGTTGATTGGACGTGGGCGACACTGTTCCCCACGCCTCTTTATTTCGCGTGCCTTGCTAGGCGGACACGCCGCTGCACACATCCGCTCCTCTCCGCTGCTCAGGCGCCCAGCCCTTCCCCTCTCGAACTCTGGCTCCCATTTCCAATCCGATCTCAGATTCCCCCGTCCCCCTTTCAATCGCCATGGCTCCACGAAGAAGGGGAAAGGGAAGAAACTCCTGTGCCTCCGGCTCGCTGCCGCCACGGGCGCCTCCGCCACGACCCGCCGATCATACTCAATCTAGAGGGCTTGGGCAAGGTTAGTTCGCTCTAGCCACCTCCTTCAACGAATGCGGAGGACGACGGCTTGGCCTGCGCCCCACTTCTCCATCGACAGGATAGTCACCGAGGTCCGTATTTGGCCGACGCCTCGTATGGACTGGTTCCCTCCTTCTCGATTTCTTCAATGCCGGCTTTCCCACCATCAGATCCACATGATGCATCCGGGTCCCGAGTCCGTTACTCTCCTCTCGGTCTTCGCCTTTTGTTTGTGAGGCAATGATGGGCATCCTTCCTCGGTTGTTTAGCTACGCCACTTCTTCTTCTCTACTTTGTCGACCCCACTCAATGCTCAAGCGCGGCATGAGCTTTGTCGCCGCTCGAGACAGCCGCCTCGAGGATTCACTTCAGCTTGCCTCCGCCATGGCCGAAGTTCCGCGAGAGGTGGCTATATCGTGGATGGGGGTGCCCAGCCCCCGCTATCGGAGCCAACCTCGCCTGCTGTCCCCAATTCAGCCGGGCCAGAGACGCTTTCAAGCCCTCGCTCATCTTTGTCTGTGCCGTCATGCCTCGAGGTCGCTTGTCGTGACAGCGCCTCAAGGTGGTGAAGGAGTTCCTGATGCGCCGCATTGCTCCTCTCCAACGCCATTCCCACCGGATGTGGGCCTTCACGCTTAGCGATCGTGATGAGGCTCCGGTGAAGAAGACTGACGCTGAAGCACTAAGGAAAGTGCTCCTGGTCCCGACTAGCACTTAACCCCGGTGGCATCCGCATCAAGGGGCCTTTGCTGTACCTCTGCCGTAACAGGGGTGATTTGGTGAACCAGATGCCTATCTTCGACGAATGAATGGGGCCGCTACCGCTGGTCTCCAGGGGCCTCGCGAGAATCCAGTGGTGGTGATAGCCCTTCCAGTCGGCCAAGGCGGCTCCTCCTCAAGTGGCGGAGCAGGAAGGCACGAGCCGCCAGAGGCGGAAGGGACCCCCGCCGGGGTGACAGCGTCGGCCGATGCTCGTGAGGGGGCAGCTCCTGAGGCTCATGCCGCTGCGGCTGAGGGCGGCAGGCAGCCGCCCGCTGCGCCCGCGGATGGAGCCCCCGAGGCCCCCGCTGCTTCTCTTGGTGAGGCGACTAGCAGCGCGACGCCGTGCAGACGCCTCGACGCAAGCCGCCTTGATGCTTCTCCTCACTGCAGCCTGATCCCTCGCTCAAATCTTGGGTCGTTTCATCGCGGAACTTCGAGGCCCTCCGGAAGAGAAGGGAGGCCCTGGCGATGATTACCCTTGTCGCCGCCAGCTGCAGGGAAGTACTTCACGCCATCGAGTAAGCCTTCTCCTTCTCCAGCTCCTGATTCTTCTGATGCTCGTACTGATCCTTGCCCTGCAGGCCCCTTCCTGCCAAGCTCATGGAGACGGGTGAGGAGCCGTCCTCCAAGCAGTAGAGCCCTTGTGGTGAGGGCGACCAGGGAGGTGAGCCGTCCCGTGGCGCGTCGTGGCCCTACGCGCCTCGCGATCCTTCCTCGCGAGCCTTCCCGTGGTATAGCAAGCCTGCCGCGGGCTTCTCGCCTGGTCGTGGACGGCGATTGGCTGAGGCGCTTCCTGCGCCCCTCGTCTGGGGATGGGCTGGCTCCAGGCCGGGCTGGGCGCAGCGCCTGCCGCCGCGAGGGTGCCACCAGCCCACCGCCCGGAGGGGAGCGTTGACTGTGGTTTCCCGGGCGCGCTACACCGGGCGGTTGATGGTGGGAGGACGGCGCGAAGGCCAAGACGGGAGCGCCGCGCCTTCGCCAAGGATTTCTTCAAGGGCGGCCGACGCGGTGAGCCTTCTGGTGAAGAGCTTGTCGACGAAGACGCGCGCCTTGAGGCCGAGGGCCCGCGCCCGCCGCAGAGGCGCGAGCCGGAGGGCGCTGCCGCCCTTACGCGCCAGCCGCGATCTTAATGATGAAGAGGCCAAAGCGTTACCGGGCAGCCTCTCGGGAGGCCTGTTCGCTCGGCCGCCGAGGAGGCCCGGCAGCTAACAAAGGCGAGAGGCGGCGGAGGAGCGGGTGCGGGAACTCCCGTCCCGTGTCACTGCTGGAGGAGCAAGTGAGCTGCGCGAGGCAGCCCTCAAGGCCGATGAAGGTGGCTCCGGCGACCGGGCGGAGCTCCAAGCATGAGGAGGCACTGACGCTTGAAGTCGCCACGCCACAGCGAGTACGAGCGCTTGGAGACGAGGGAGCGCTGGCGACGCAGGCAGAGGTTGAGGTCGCAGACGAGAAGCCCGCGCCCTGGAGGAGGCTCTGGACGCCGAGTGGCAGCGGGCGCTGATCGAATCCTCGCGCGAGTTTGAGGAGCGGTTGGGGTTGATCAAGGCCGAGGCCGAGGGCAGGACTGCTGCCTTGAGGGCCAACCGGAGGAGGCGACGCGGCCGGGCCGATGCTCTTGGGTCAAGGCCGAGGTGGCGCAGAGGAGTCCACCACCTCTCGGGCCGAGGTGCTCCTTCTTCGCCAACGGGTGGAGGAGGCAGCCTCGAGGCTCATGCCGCCAAGGGCCGAGGGCGGCAGCAGCCGCCTCAGCGCCATGATGGAGCCCCCGAGGCCCCTGCTGCTTCTCTTGAACCCGAAATAAAAGGGTCTGGGGGCTCACCCCTACCTCGCGAGGTGCCCATGACGCAAGCCATGACGACCAAGGGCGCCAGTCGGCCGCCAGCCGCGCAGCGTCCTCCTTTCCTCTTTGGTGCAAAGGGAGCAAGCGCAGCGAGCATCAAGAAGGCACCTGTTAAGTGCAACAAGACCAAGACCAGCCCCAACGGCTGGAAGGGAGTCATCGTGGAGCCCAAGCAAAGGCTATCACCAAAGCCTTTGGCGAGAGGACCAACTTTAGTCAGGATAAGTGTACCCGCTGTTCCCCTTCAAAATGGCCAATTGTTAGCGCCCTTCCCGCTCAATATTTGGGAAGAGGCCCAGGGCCTTCGTCTATATAAGTAGAGCTAGCCACCATAGTAGAAGAGGGGGGAGATAAGGACGACCGGAAGGAGGGCATTTGGAATCCAGAGAGAGAGATAGAGACCCGATCCTCAAGCTAGAGCAACGGGACACCACCTAGCAGTTCATCACACCCACCAAGAACAGACCCTCGCGAGGCTGTTCTTCCCTGTACTTTTCCTCATCAGCCCTAGAGGCAATCCGCCACACCACAAACTAGAGTAGGGTATTACACCACAACGGTGGCCCGAACTAGTATAAATCTCGTGTCTCTTGTGCTGTTCTTTCTAGTAGTTTAGGTCCCTACGATTCGCGAAGCTACGAGACGGTGGAGGGTTGGATCTCCGCAAAGCACCCCAGTTCAACCTTAAGGGTCTGCCGGAACCCGAAATCCGACATTTGGCGCGCTGTAGGTGCGCTGAATCTGCCTTTCGTCGCCTCGTTCTTCCCGACCACCGCAACCATGTCGACGCTTATCGGGCCAGCGCGGCCGAGCGCAGAGCCGCCCTCGCCTCCCACGTCGCCCAGACGGCTCCCGTCGGTGGGCGTCCTCGTCATTCCCCGTCACCTGCCGTCAACGCCGCCACCGGCCCGGCGGGGAACGAGCAGCAAGCGTCGTCTTAGCACCCATCCATGAGGCGGGACGGCCGCACCGCCACGCCACGCTCACCCCGCTGGTTCTTTCGTCACGTCGCCCAAGGCGGCCATGGTGGCCCGAAGCTGAGCTCATCGCGCCAACGAGCTCCTGCCATCGCCCCCATCGACGACGCCTATGAAGAATGGCTCACCAAGTCGCCCAGCTTCGTCCGCTGCCGCAGAGGCGACCCTTTTACCGCCCGGTCTGCCTGGCCAGACCGCACCCGCTTCTGCTGGCGATGAAGCTCCTGGGCGGCTCACCGCCTCCTCCTCAAGACGCCACTGGCCCAAGGCGTGGCGGTCCCCGGTGGAACCTGTTTCCGCCAGCGCCGGCGCTGCAAGAGCAGAGCTGCCAAGAAGTTCCTCGCCCGCAAGAAGCTGCCCGAGCGCTCCGCCTCCAAAGACGTCAAGACCTTTACGCTGCCCCCAGCCGCGCGCAGGAGGCCCACAAGACGAAGCTCTGCCGTCTGAAGTCCCCATACACGGGCGGTCTCGCCGCCTTCACCTCCGAAGCTGCGCAGGCCGCGGGTTCGCCAAGTTCAAGCCGGACCTGCCTCCTCGCTACGACGGCACCGCCGACCCTACGGAGCTCCTCCAGCTCTACGAGATGGGCATCGAGGCTGCCAACGGGGATGAAAAGGTCATGGCGAATTGGTTTCCCATGGCGCTCAAGGACGGGGCCCGCACCTGGCTCCTGAATCTAGCCCTAGGCACGATCTCTTCCTCGGCCGAGATGCGTACTCGCTTCATCGCCAACTTCCAAGGTACTCGCGACCGGCCACCCGCCATGAGCGACATGCGTCGAATCAAGCAGCAGCTAGTGGAAACCCTGCAAAAGTACATCCAGCGCTTCAACAATGCGCGCTTCAACAACGCGCGCCTCAAGATCCCCAGGGTGACGGAGGAGGCCATCATCTCTGCCTTCTTCGACGGCGTGCGCGACGTCAAGATGAAGGAGGAGCTGGCGATGCATGAAGATCCGTGCACCTCCCTGGAGCTGTTCAACTTGGCGACCAAGTGCGCCAAGGCAGAGGAGGGGCGCCTCTCCCTCCTCGAGCTGCCTGCCGCGGATCCCAAAGAGAAGAAGTCCAAGGCTAAGGACGTGAAGCGCAAGGGGCTGCCGTGCTCGCGGCCGAACCAGACACCAAGCGAGGGAGAGATCAGTCCGAGTCCTCCAAGGACAGCCGGTACTGCGTGTACCACGACCTCCACACCCACAACACCAATGAATGTCAAGAGCTCCGGTCAGGCGCAAGGAAGGGTCGGCAGACGCCTGAAAGCGCAGCAACCGGGCTACGGCCGAGGAGGAGGAAGGAATGCAGACGCTGGGAAGACCATGCCCGCGCCAAGGGTGGTGACGACCAACCTCGCGAGGACCACCGGCAAGACACACCTCGCGAGGGGGGCCGGAGGGATCAGCCTCGTGAGGATCGCCTGCAAGGGAACGCAGGCCTCCCTCCACCGCCGCCGCCAAGGAGAATCAAGACCGCCATCAGACGAGGGGCTGGGGCTTTAGAAGCGCGGCGATCGCTCAGCATCTTGGGCGGAGCTCAAGCCCCAGCCTCTCACCGCATCTTCAAGCAGTTCGCCTGCTGAAGTGAATGCAGTCCTCCCAAGCTCGAGTCCACGCGCCTCTCAAGTGGTCAGCGTGCGCCATCACGCTCAAATTTCGGCCGGATCAACTCAAGTGCGCAGCCACAAGGAGTTCTCCTGATGCTTTGTTCCCCAATCATCAGCAATGTGCTAGTCACCAAGACCCTCATCGACGGCGGAGCAGGGCTCAACGTCCTATCCGTGGAGACATTCAACAATCTTGAAGTGCCTTATAGTCAGCTTCAGCCAACCAAGCCTTTCTCCGGGGTCACTGACGGCTCCACGGTCCCGATCGGGCAGGTCCGCCTTCGTGTCACCTTTGGGGCCCGCGACAACTACCACACCGAGCTCATCAACTTCGACGTCGCCCACATTCGCCAGCCGTACAACGCCATCCTCGGGTACCCAGCGCTGGCCAAATTCATGGCCATAACCCACCATGGCTACAACATCCTCAAGATGCCAGGAAGCGGCGGAGTCATCACGGTGACCTGTGACGAGAGAGACGCAGTGTGCTCCCTGGAGTGAGCTTTTCAGGCCGCATCGCTAGAAGACCCAGGCCACAGCAGCAGGAGGCCTCCCGAGGCCGCACCCAAGAAGAAGAGGACATCGATCGGCCCGGCTCTTCAAGAGACAGTTCTCAGGCCCGTGATCGGCCAGGGGAGCCTCCTTCCATCGCGCATAGGAAAGCGCCCGACGCCTCCTCAAGCAGGCTCGGGGCTCTCCCCGGAGGGCCGTCGACCTCGCCAATGTCTCGAGGGAGGCGCTTGGGCACCACGTGGAGGCGTGTTTCAGATCACGCTTCCCTGCAAGGTGAGCAAGATCGAAGGGCGTAACCCTCAAGAGTTCACAAGATGGCCATTCAGAGCTACAGGAGTTAAGGGTCATGAGGGGCAGCCGCCGCCATACCTGCTAGGCCCCCCATCCAGCGAGGATGGTGGGCTGCGCGTCTGCATCGACATACCAGGCTCAACCGAGCCGCATCTCAAGAGCGATCTGCCCTCGCGAGTGGGACGCTATGAGGGTCCGCCCCACAGCCACGCACGCATGCCTTATGGCCTGCCAAACGCGGGCTGCCGCATACCAGCTCCTCATGAGGACCATCCCGGAGGCTCAAGAGGTCGTGCACGCCGCAGCCCCGGGCGGAGATGGAGATGGCCCATGAGGAGCCGCCAGCCTCCCGAGCCTCCAGAGGCCCCCGGGCCTGGGCTCGTGAGGATCGGCCCTTAGCCCACCGAGTCTGCTACATCAACAACCCTTCATCCCCAACATCACCAGTGACATCTTTAAGTTTTATTTCCGGGGGCGCCTTTTAGGGCCGCATTATTCCTGTGCCCTCGTGGGTCCGTCCCTCACGGCATGTATCCCTTTTATTTCACGTCGTTAGCCTATCCTGTTGGGGCGCCTCGGCTACATCATCCCCAAGCCGCCGGGCCAGTCCCAGTGGCATGTATCCTTCCTACTTTTTCCTTAGGATTATGCTCTCGCTCCACCATGCTTGTTATTTGGTGCCTTTTCCTGGGTGGCGGAATCTTGCACGTTAAAGGGGGGTTGCCAGAGCATCGAGACTCAGGGCTCCTACCGGCTCTCCGGCCCTCACCCTCTGGTCTTGTCCATGGCATCGCGACCTGGCTTGCCAGCGACGGCTGAGACCAGCCCGAGAGCCAGGACCCGAGGACGTAGAGTTTCGGCTCACCTAACTTCCAGCTTGCGCATTAAAGGGGGTGCCCGAGCATCACGACTCGTGGCTCCTACCGGCTCTCCGCCCTCACCCTCTGGTCTTGTCCATGGCATCGCGACCTGGCTTGCCACGACGGCCGAGACCAGCCCAAGAGCCGGACCCGAGGACGAGTTGTTGCATCTCGACCAGCCTATGATTAAAGGGGGGTGCCTAAGCATCGCGACTCAGGCAACCACCGCCTCCGGCCCTCACCCTCTGGTCTTGTCCATGGCATCGCGACCTGGCTTACCAGCGACGGCTAAGACCAGCCCGAGAGCCAGGACTCAAGACGAGCACCGACATCCGCAAAATTTGCAGGAACACACTCAAGATAAGGCCCAGAGCCAGCGCAACCCTCCTTGAGGTAGGGCCTCGTGAGTCCTGCTACTGGCTCACGGGTGCCCAGACACACCTCGTCCAGCCCTACCGTGCCAGCCACGTGTCGAGTGGGGGTCAGAGCACGCCTGGCTCCTCCCGGAGGGGAGCCCCTCCCACGCTCCAGTTGGAAGCACCATGCTCCGCTACCTGACGACACCGCCGAGGAGCGGCTATGCCCAGACGCATGCGGAAGCGCTTATGCTCTGCTACCGGTGATAAACAACCGAGGGTGGTCTCCGGTCGCATCAACCTAAGGGAGCCCAGAGCTCATTAATCTGGGCCTCGTCGCACGCCTCCCTCGGGAGCGCCAGCCTTGAGGGGGCTGGGCACGGGGGTTGCGCCCGGGTCACGCCCAGACGCACGCCACCCAGCCAGGCCCCTCGGCCCTGGTTCGTCGCACGTCACTCCCCGAGCGGAGCCAAGGTATGCATGCCGTTTGAGCGTCAAGGGGGACTCCTGAGCATCACGACTCAGAGCCTAATCGTCACGTAGCCCTCACCCCTTAGTTCCGGAAGGCTAACGGGCGGTTGAGGTATCTGTGAGGCCGGGCTCTGCCGAGGCAATGAAACGGTGGATCCGCCTGCGTCTCACCTCCCTACTTGATGTTCTTGCACCAAGGGGACTCGAGCATCGCGACTCAGAGCCTAACTTGTCACGTAGCCCTCGCTCCTTGGTCCCGTCCTGGTTTCGATTAGGGGCTAACGGCAGTGAGAGGTATCTTGTGAGGCAGACTCTGCCGGCGTGAAACATAAGCAAGTAGGAAGCATAAATTTCAAGGAATTCAAAAGCAAATATTACAGTCCACACTGTTATCGCAATACCAAACGCAAGTTTAAATGCCTCCCCGAGGCATGATACATGTGCAGGAATTAAAAGCAAGACATGAGCCACAGCGGAGTCACTTGTCGGTGTTGGAGCAGCGCGGAATAGTCTTGCCTCGTGAAGCAGCAGGGCCGGCAGCTACCGCTTGGCTTGCGTCAAGGCCCGAACATACCCAATGAGCCTCCGCCGACCCTTCACAGCCTCGCGTGGCATGCTGCATGCTCGCCGCTTGCCGGCTCCAAAGCAGCTGTCCATGTCGACGCTGGGATCGCGAAGATAGATGTGGGTGAGGATCCGCGTCGGTCCGCAGACAAGAACACAGCGCCTCGGCCACCTCGGCCGTGGGGCGAGACCAAGGAGACATCTTAAAGAGCACGAATCAGGAAGGGAAGCAGCTTGGCGGGGCCGTCCTCTGCGCCGGCCAGTGGGCTCTCCAGGCCGCTATTATAAAGCTCCCTCAGCAAGGCGCGGGCCTTCACCTCCATATCCATGAAGGCAACGCGGTCTTCGGCAAGAACCCGCGCCTTGGCGTCCAGCTCGGCCTTCCTCGCCTCCAGTTCCTGCTCCAGTGCGCCTAGGCAATCACGACGCTTCTTCAGCTTGGCCTCCTGGTCCTTGACGCCTCATGAGCCTTCATGCTTTCTCCTGCTCTGGCGGAGGCGGGCCTCCTCGGCAAGCTGGTTCTGCAGGCCCTTCAGCTCGCCCTCCAGCGTCTCACAGCGACCTTGGGTGCTGGCTGCCTCCCCCAGGGCAGCATCGCGGGCTACCTTCACCTCGCGAACAGCCTGCTTCTCCTCGTCGCAAGCCGTCGAGGCCTGGACCAGCGCCGCTCGAACCGAAGCGTTGGCGCGAATCCAGCCAGAGTCCAGCTCCAAGCGCCCGGCCACCAAGCGAGGATCGGCGCCCAGAAGATCCTGCCGCAGCCGATCCAATTCAGCAGTGGCACGATCCAGGACACTGGGAGGAGTCGGAGAGACAGCGGTTGGTGGAGTAGGAGGAGATGGCGGCGGCGTAGCCACTGCGCCCCGAGGCGGAACCAGCGGCGCCACGACAACAGCGGAGGCAACGCCAAGCAAGGGCACCTCAGGAGTCGCCTGGGCCAAGGGGGCTGAGCTCACCCCAGTGGGCTCAGCCAGGCCTCGCGAGGGCGCCCGTGCATGAGAGGCCTGGGCGTCAGGATCATCTTCCTTTTCGGGCAGCGGCACCGTCACGGATGGAGCCTCAGAGCCCTTCAGCTTCTTCGCCATGGGCGCCGGCCTGGCCGAAGAACATGGACATCAGATCTCGTCGACAGAGCAATAATCAAGACGGGAAGCAGGCACTTACATGTCGTCGCTGGTGGACTCGAGCAGCCTCCGGCCATACTTGAAGCCCGAGAGCCGGCTACAGGGATCAGCCTCAAGGGGACCAAGAGCAGGAGGCGCGTCAGCGGATCGCCCCGGGACCGGGGAGGACCCGGAGGGGACCAGCCCAGTCTGGTCCTTCTTCGGGATCGGGGGCAGGCTTCCGCCTCCCTGCTCATCCTCATCCTCCTCGTCGTCACTCTCGGGGAGGCGGAGAGCGTGGGGCCTGCGCCCACGGGCAGGAGCCCTTGACTACGCCCCAGATCAACCCCTCTCCAGCTCTTTTTTCCTCCACCTCTTCGGCCGAGTCGGAAGAGGACACGCCCACCAGTCCTCCGGAGCCTCATGGGCACGAGCCCGTCCCGTTGAAGGCGGGCATGGACCCCACAACCTGCTCCCAATCCTCGCGAAGGAACAGAGGCGCTGGGCGCCCTCGGTCTCGCCACATCGCCCCCTAACCAAGGACTGGAGGACTGCCCAGATCCTCGCCCCAGGCCATGGGGCTCAGGTGAGGCCTCCACATCGAAGCAAATGCTGGCGTGAGCGGAGCAGTTGGTGCTCCAGAACTCCCTCAGCAGCGGCGACAAGACTTCGGCCTTCACAGCCGCCGATCGTCGATCAGATCTGCATCCATCTTCTCCAGCACCAGCTTCGCGCGGGGATCCCGAAGCTTCGCTCGGGACCAGTCGTCGGAGCTCTCGGCGGGCTCCGTGGGCAGGATCAGCCGAGGGTGGATTCGCCCAGCATCCACCAAGACCCACTTGCTCCTGAAGCCCTCAATCCGCTTCCCAGGGTTTGAAATGGCGATGGCTCCGCCGTATGCGACGAAGCTCGCACACGCGGAGGCGGAACCATGGGAGGCTCGGAGGAAGAAGTAGTGGCGTAGCAAGGCCATCGAGGGCTTCACCCCAACATGGGCCTCACAATAGTAGGCGAAGATTGCAAGAAGAAGGACGGAGTTGGGATGGAGGTGCAGAGCTTGGATGTTGTAGTGACGGAGGACGGAGAAGAAGAACTCAGAGAAGGGAGGCACCAGACCAGCAATGATGGCGCTCGCGAAGAACGGGTAGAAGGTACTCCCCCGACCCTCAGGGGCGGAGGAGCCGGCCTTGAACACCACCGTTCCATTGATGCCATGCGCCTCCGCCAACCGGCGCATCAGGGCGAGGCTCGCCCGTGACACATTTGGCGGGTCCAAGGCAGGAGAGTACCAAGCTCCGGCCGGGGTTTGGCGAGGAGCCATGACTGGCTAGGGCACGAAGGCGGAGTGGATCTGAAGGTCTTGGAAGCAGGGAGGAGAGGCGCAAGAAAGGGGATCTGAGCAGCAACTGGAGAAAGTAAAGGAGGCAAGAAAGATGCCGCTCTGTTATCAACCCGCGCGGTTGCAGAGGAGCCCATGTCCAATCAACCGCCACGCGGCGCCCAAGGCCGCAGGCTGTTAGGGCCCACGACGCTTCGCACTTGCCCTTTCGCCTCTCTGCTCGGCGAAGTTCGGGAGCGCTGTGGGCCCGGGGGCTAATGTCGGCGTTCTGGGAACGGGGGTCCCCAGACTTGCCTGCCTGCGGCCTGCGGCGTGGCTCAAAGGAGGCCCAGGACAGCCCATCTTCACCAACACAAGCTCCAGACCCTCGCGAGGGGCCAAGCCTCGTGGGGCGGACGACCAGGAGCTTCCTCAGGCACGGCCTCGTCAGCTGGCTCATGAGGAGGCGGAGAGTTCAAGGCAGGGTACCTCGCGAGGTGCCCATGACGCAAGCCATGAGGACCAAGAGGCGCCCGATGGCGCCCGGCCAGCCCGTCCTCCTTTCCTCTTTGGTGCAAAGGGAGCAAGCGCAGTAGAGCATCAAGCCAAGGCACCTGCTTCGATGCAACAAGACCAAGACCAGCCCCAACGGCTGGAAGGGAGTCATCGTGGAGCCCAAGCAGGCCGTCATGACCAGAGCCTTTGGCGAGCGAGGACCAACTTTAGTCAGGATAAGCGTACCCGCTGTTCCCCTTCAAAATGGCCAATTGTTGGCGCCCTTCCCGCTCATTATTTGGGAAGAGGCCCAGGGCCTTCGTCTATATAAGTAGAGCTAGCCACCATCGTAAAGGGTGGACATTTGGAATCCAGAGAGAGAGAGACTCGATCCTCAAGCTAGAGCGACGGGATACCACTTAGCAGTTCATCACACCCAGCAAGAACAGACCCTCGCGAGGCTGTTCTTCCCTGTACTGTTCCTCATTAGCCCAAGAGGCAATCCACCACACCACAAACTAGAGTAGGGTATTACACCACAACGGTGGCCCGAACTAGTATAAATCTCGTGTCTCTTGTGCTGTTCTTTCGAGTAGTTTAGGTCCCTGCGACTCGGCGAGGTACGAGACGGTGGAGGGTTGGATCTCCGCGCGCACCCCAGAGTTCGAACCTCAAGGGTCTGCCAGAACCCGAAATCTGACAGAGACTCCTCATCATGACCGTGATCTCCTCCGGGACTACGAAGAACATTCGGTCACCAAATCACATAACTCATATAACACTATATCGTCAATGAACGTTAAGCGTGCAGACCCTACGGGTTCGAGAACTATGTAGACATGACCGACACACCACTCCGGTCAATAACCAATAGCGGAACCTGGATGCCCATATTGGCTCCTACATATTCTATGAAGATCATTATCGGTCGAACTGTTATGACAACATACGTAATTCCCTTTGTCCATCGGTATGTCCCGAGATTCGATCGTCGGTATCTTGATACCTATTTCAATCTCGTTACCGTCAAGTCTCTTTACTCGTTCCGTAATACATCATCCTGTAACTAACTCATTAGTCACTTTGCTTGCAAGGCTTCTTATGATGTGTATTACCGAGAGGACCCAGAGATACCTCTCCGATACTCGGAGTGACAAATCCTAATCTTGATCTATGCAAACTCAGCAAACATCTTTGGAGAAATGTTGTGATGTTTGATAGCATAATCCCATAGTTGAAGGAATATGTATTTGACATGAACAAAGCAATAGCAATAAACTGAACGATCAATATGCTAAGCTAACGTATGGGTCTTGTCCATCACATCATTCTCCTAATGATGTGATCCCGTTATCAAATGACAACACATGTCCATGGTTAGGAAACCTTAATCATCTTCGATCAATGACCTAGTCTGGTAGAGGCTTACTACGGACACGGTATTTGTTTATGTTTTCACACATGTATTTAAGTTTCCGATCAATACAATTCTAACATGAATAATAAACGTTTATCATGAATAAGGAAATATAAAATAACAACTTTATTATTGCCTCTAGGGCATAATTCCTTCAGTGTCCCACTTGCACTAGAGTCAATAATATAGATTACATTGTAATGAATCTAACACCCATGGAGTCTTGGTGTTGATCATGTTTTGCTCGTGGAAGAGGCTTAGTCAATGGGTCTGCCACATCCAGATCCGTATGCACTTTGCAAATTTCTATGTCTCCATCCTTGACCTTTTTACGAATGGATTTGAAGTGTCTCTTGAGTGTTTGGTTCTCCTATGAAACCTGGATTCCTTCGCCAAGGCAATTGCTCTAGTGTTGTCACGAAAGATTTTCATTGGACCTGATGCACTAGGTATTACACCTAGATGGGATATGAACTCCTTCATCCAGACTCCTTCATGTGTTGCTTCCGACGCAGCTAAGTACTCCTCTTCACATGTAGATCCCGCCATGACGCTCTACTTGGAACTGCACCAACTGACAGCTCCACCATTCAATATAAATGTGTATCCGGTTTGTGACTTAGAGTCATCCAGATTAGTGTCGAAGTTAGCATCGACGTAACCATTTACAACGAGCTCTTTGTCACCTCCATAAACAATAAACATATACTTCGTCCTTTTTAGGTACTTCAGGTTGTTCTTGTTTGTTTTCAAGTGATCCACTCCTGGATTACTTTGGTACCTCCCTGTCAGACTTATGGCAAGGCATACATCAGGCCTGGTACATAGCACAACATACATGATAGAACCTATGGCTAAGGCATAGTGAATGACTTTCATTCCCTCTCTATCTTCAGAAGTGATCGGGCTTTGAGTCTGACTGAATTTCACACCTTGTAACACAAGTAAGAACCCTTTCTTTGACTGATCCATTTTGAACTTTTATCGAGGTTTGTGCTTTGTGAAAGTACTATTAACCATCTCGATCTATCTCTATAGATCTTGATGCCCAATATATAAGCAGCTTCACTGAGGTCTTTCATTGAAAATTATTATTCAAGTATACTTTTATGCTATCCAGAAATTCTATATCATTTCCAATCAAAAATATCTCATCCACATATAATATCAGAAATGGTACAGAGCTCCCACTCACTTTCTTGTATAGACAGGCTTCACCGCAAGTCTGTGTAAAACCATATGCTTTGATCACCTCATCAAAGCATATATTCCAGCTCCAAGGTGCTTGCACCAGTCCATAGATGGATCGCTGGAGCTTGCAAACTTTGATAGCACCTTTAGGATCGACAAAATCTTCTGGTTGCATCATATACAACTCTTCTTTAAGAAATTCATTAAGGAATGCAGTTTTGACGTCCATTTGCCAGATTTCATAATCATAAAATGTGGCAATTGCGAATATGATTCGGACAGACTTAAGCACCGCTACGGTTGACAAAGTCTCATCGTAGTCAACTCCTTGAACTTGTCGAAAATCTTTCACAATAAGTCGAGCTTTGTAGACAGTAACATTACCATCAATGTCAGTCTTCTTCTTGAAGATCCATTTATTTTCTATGGCTTGCCAATCATCGGGCAAGTCCATCAAAGTCCACACTTTGTTCTCATACATGGATCCTATCTCAGATTCATGGCCTCAAGCCATTTATCAGAATCTGGGCTCATCATAGCTTCTTCATAGTTCGTAGATTCGCCTTGGTCTAGTAACATGACCTCAAGAATACGATTACCGTACCACTCTTGTTCGGATCACGCTCTGGTTGACCAACGAGGTTCAGTGGTAACTTGATCTGAAGTTTCATGATCCTCATCATTAGCTTCCTCTCTAGTTGGTGTTGGCATCACGTGAACAGTTTTCTGTTATTACCTCATCAAGTTCTACTTTCCAATTCGAGAGAAGGTGCAATAACCTCATCATGTTCTACTTTCCTCCCACTCACTTCTTTCGAGAGAAACTCCTTCTCTATAAAGGTTATATTCTTGGCAACAAAGATCTTGCCTTCAAATCTATGGTAGAAGGTGTACCCAATTGTTTCTTTACGGTATCCTATGAAGACGCACTTCTCCGATTTGGGTTCAAGCTTATCAGGCTGAAGCCTTTTGAAATAAGTGTCGCAACCCCAAACTTTAAGAAATGACAGCTTAGGTTTCTTGCCAAACCACAATTCATACGGTGTCATCTCAACGGATTTAGATGGTGCCCTGCTTAACGTGAATGCGGCTGTCTCTAATGCATAACCCCAAAATCATAGTGGTAAATCGGTAAGAGACATCATAGATCGCACCATATCTAATAAAGTATGTTTACGACGTTCTGACACATCATTATGCTGTGGTGTTCTAGGTGGCGTGAGTTGTGAAACTATTCACATGGTTTTAAATGAAGTACAAACTCATAACTCAAATATTCGCCTCCGCGATCAAATCGTAGAAACTTTTTAAATGTTTCAGACTTGTGTTTCATCAAGTAGATATACCCACAGCTCCTCAAATCATCTTTGAAGGTCAGAAAATAACCGTACCCGCCGCGTGCTTCAACACTCATTGGACCGCATACATCGGTATGTATTATTTCCAATAAGTCATTGATGAGGACATCAATACCATTGTTACACCCACAACCCCTGATGCTATACATATGTAGCGATCCGACCTCAAACGGTCAAATCTCTGTGTATACGTGTCATCCCTAGATCGGTAATGCTGATACACACAGTACTCGAGGATTTATAACAGAGTTCAATCACACACTTATTACATCAAATGTCTCAAAATAGAACTTGATACAATAATATGGCTGAAGGCTATCTAAATAAGATAACTACGGAAGCTTCGAAGGTAAATGAGTCCATCAACTCCAACGGCATAGCTGAGTGCACGACAACGACCTAGCGCACCTTACTCTTCGTCTGAAAACTCTGCAACATAATATGTTGCAGCTTGTGTAGGTCAGCACATGGAATATGCTGGCAAAATAACGCTATAGAGCAATGAACATGTAACAGCTATAACTATATTCATATTTGGCTGGTGGAGGCTCTATGGTTAATTTTTGCAGAAAGCTAGTTTTTCCCTACAGCAAAGGAATAAATTTTATTTAACTACAAAGTTTGTTGAAAACATTGAGAAGGTTCCTCCAACTCAATCCCAAATTATTAGTTATCAACCCAACAAATTAATTAAGTAGAGTGACGAGATCAAATCAATAATTCGAATACCAGATACTCAAGATGTCCATAACCGGGGACACGGCTAACCATGATTACTTTATACACTCTGCAGAGGTTTGCGCACTTGTTCCCACAAGACTCGATCTCCTCCGTTGGATTTCTCGCACTACATGATGTTTGAGAAACGGATTATCGAGACATAGTCTTTCAGAAGCATTAACTCTTTACTCTGGGTAGACAGTACCACCTACATCCCCTACATCTGCTAGCCTACCACTGAAAGAGGTCCCACAACATACTCAACTATGCCAGAGCCCATAATGGCTTATGGCTGCACACAAAAGTTTCCAGTGTGAATAATCTTATGATCCCTTTGAGCCTGGGTGGCAAACCGTAGGATGGTCACACGGGTACTCCGGGATATCCCAGGACAATGCTGGATTGCTCCAGGTGCCTAGACAACCACTCGGTGCTCCAGGGTGCCTCAACCAATCCACCCAGATGTGTATTAAAGTAGCCACCTTAAGTTCAACCATTAATTGAAACTCTCACATCTGTCATGGATCAATTAAACCCAAACCACGTCTACGAGCATAACATAGCAGTATAAGCATAACGTAGAAGTAACTCCCAGGGTTTGAATTAAAGACATAGGTTCTACCTCATCAACTACTTCCCAAAACCCACAAGTATTCAAGTCCTAACCATGCAGTGTTTGAGGATTGAACACTAATGCATACAAACTGGGTAATAAAGGTTATGATCAAAGTGTTACTTGCCTTGCTGACGATCTGAAACCCTAGTCTATACTCCTAATGGACGAGTTGGTGAATCGTCTCCGTGGTTTATTTTCGCTGTTTTTTTGTCTCTCCTCCCACCACCCCCTCCCACACCGGTCCGCGGTTTATTTTCGTTGGATTGTTTTCGTCTCTCCTCCCACCACCCCCTCCCACCCTGGTCCATCGGTTTATTTTTCTCTCCACTCTTTATTACAACCAGAACTTTCCAAATGTATAACAAATCACGGATCTAACTTCCTTAAATTATGCAAATCAATCGATTCCTTTTATTGGTTAAATTTGTCTTAGGAAACAAATAACAGATTTTCAGGAAACAAATAATACATTTTAATCTAACTTCCTTAAATTATGCAAATCAATCGATTCCTTTTGTTCGTGCAGTTTGTCTTAGGAAACAAATAACAGATTTTCAGGAAACAAATAATACATTTTAATCTCACTTTCCTAACTTATCTAAATCAATCGATTTCTCTTATTAGTAAAATTTGTTTTTGGAAACATATAACAGACACATCACAACTTTCCTCCCAATAAATAGTTTCTTAACATTTGCAAACTTTCCTAATCAGACACGTCACAAACGGGCACGTACTGATATCACGTTACCAAACAATAAAACCCCATTTGCATAGAAATCAGTTCAAAAATCCTAACTTTCCTAATTTTTTACCTTTCCTTGATAACAACCAATATTTCCTATGTTTTCCACCTACTGAAGGAAATCACCCCTCCATCGATATTAGCATTTTTTTGAACTGAAATCTCCGGGTTATTTTTTTTTTGCGATTCTTTCCATTGTGACCTCTCCTTCCACTCCGGCTCCTTCTCGCATAAACACCTCCACCACAGCCATGTGACACCGCCCCAGACCTCCTGCCTCTCCACACCTTCTCCGCCACCTCCTTATCATACTCCATTAACAATCCCTCCACCACATTTGTCCACAACGATGTCGAGGGCATGGCGCAGCAGCATACCAGCGGTAGAGCAGCGCATAGCAAAAGGAAGCAACACGCAGCAGGCGAGGCGAGCGGCCAACGATGGAGGGCAGAGATGCAGCCGGCGTGGCTGAGGGGGCGGCCGGCAGAACATGGCCATGACTGGAGGCGACACGAGGCAGGGGCGCGACAGCGGGGCGAGCGAAGGGATAGGCGGCAGCAGACGGGGCGAGCGCAGCCAGCGAGAGTGTGGCGCACGGCCAAGGTGTGTGTCAAGCCGGGCACAATGGTGCGGTGGCTGCGGCGAGTGCGACGGCAGCGGCGGGCACGACCGACGCGGTGTAGCACTGGCGTGTGCATGGAGAGGCAGTGGCCCCGCGGGCGCGGAAGAAGAGCAGCAGGCTCGGGCATGGGTGTGCATAGGAGCGGGCATGTGCCACGGGGTCAATCCGAGGAGCTCGGTGGCTACCCCTGCAATGGCCATGGCGGACGGCGGTTCTCGGCCATGGCAAAATACCTAACGAGAGCAAACGAGAGGGGAAACAGAGGAAAGGCAAGAGGGGAAGACATGGGAGCTCGGGGCGGCGCGGATCGAACGGCAATGTCGCGGTGGCCCAAGGTTGAGGAAGACGGCAGCGACATCGATGCGAGGGTGCTGGACTTGATCTTGTTGGCGCAGATGAAGTAGCGAAGGCGTTCGGAGCTCCTAGACAAGCTCCTAGCCTGCAGGGAGGGCAGTGGCAATGTGGACGGGGTCGGTCATGGTGGTCGTGGCGTCTGACTTCGTCCAGATCGACAAGATCGAGCGAGCGAGGAGGAGAAGTGGATTTGGTAGGGGGCGTCGAGGAGGACTGATGCCATGGGGGCAGGGAAGGAAGGGCGTCACCCTTATCCATTCCCCTTCGATGCCAGCGAGGTGGTCGGGTAGGAGCCCGGCTCTGTAGCGACGCAGCTCGGGGAACAGGAGAAGACGACCGCGTGGGGACTGGACCGCTGAGCCGGTTCGTTGGCAAGGCCCAGGGGGCAGGGCGAATGTCGGCGTTTTAGGAATGGGTGTCCCCAGACTTGCCTGCCTGTGGCCTGCGGCGTGGCTTAGGGGAGGCCCAGGACAGCCCATCTTTATCAACACAAGCTCAAGACCCTCGCGAGGGGCCAAGCCTCGCGGGGCGGACGACCAGGAGTTTCCTCAGGCACGGCCTCGTCAGGCTGGCTCACGAGGAGGCGGAGAGTTCAAGGCAGGGTGCCTCGGGAGGTGCCCGTGACGCAAGCCATGACGACCAAGGGCGCCAGTCGGGCGCCAGACGCGCAGCATCCTCCTTTCCTCTTTAGTGCAAAGGGAGCAAGCGCAGCCAAGAGCATCAAGCAAAGGCATCCGTTTCGGTGCAACAAGACCAAGACCAGCCCCAACGGCTGGAATGCAGTCATCGTGGAGCCCAAGCAGACGTCATCACCAGAGCCTTTGGCAGGTGTGGACCAACTTTAGTCAGGATAAGTGTACCCGTTGTTCCCCTTCAAAATGGCCAATTGTTGGCGCCCTTCCCGCTCAATATTTGGGAGGAGGCCCAGGGCCTTCGTCTATATAAGTAGAGCTAGCCACCATAGGAGGGGGACGGAGGATCCGCCATTCGGAATCTAGAGAGAGAGAGAGAGACCCGATCCTCAAGCCAGAGCGACGGGACACCACTCAGCAGTTCAACACACCCACTAAGAACAGACCCTCGCGAGGCTGTTCTTCTCTGTACTGTTCCTCATCAGCCCAAGAGGAAATCCACACACCACACACTGGAGTAGGGTATTACACCACGATGGTGGCCTGAACCAGTATAAATCTTGCGTCTCTTGTGCTGTTCTTGTTAGTAGTTTAGGTCCCTGCGATTCGGCGAGGTACGAGACGGTGGAGGGTTGGATCTCCGCGCGCACCCCAGAGTTCGAACCTTAAGGGTCTGCCGGAACCCGAAATCCGACAGCGAATCCCCTTTTACATCGTCCTTTTGGTTTTTCAATGTATTCTAATCTGTTTCTCCTTTTTAACACTGTTTTCTATTTATTCTTATCAACTAAATGATCTCTGCTTCTAATGTCTCAGTTGGTAGTATCTATTTCGGGTTTATTTTCGTCCCACCTCCTGAGTGAGGGAGAGGGGGAGAGAGAGTGAGGAAGAGGGAGGGAGAGGATGTGTGTGTGAGAATTTGATGGTAAAAAAGGTCGTCAATGTCACTTAATATGTATGAGAATATTAAATGTAATATTAACATAATTGATATTGAACTTTTAAAGTTAATGTGACCCCGTTGCAACGCACGGGCGTTCTTCTAGTGACTCGTAGTAGCACGGTTCGCACTCCGGAAACTCTACCGTGAAAAAACAATAGCATACATAAGCACTCAAACATAAGATGCACGGGTAAAACTCAAAAGGAAATATCCAAACTGAAAGTTCAACTGAAGAGCTTCCATTTGCAAAAAGAATCAACCGAAACGGAGTTACGAAACTCAAACTATGATCAAAAGAAGTTCGAATTCAAAACTGCCTGAAACCAAATTTTAAATTGTCAAAACTATGTTCAAGATGATTAACTGGAAAGAGGGGAACAAGACAAAGATTTTGGCATTGGTTTCACTAGATTTGGACGAACGAGCAAAAAGTTGCGAGGGTTTAAAGATCAGGGACTAATCTGTGAGAAAAGTATTCGCAGATAGGTCCCTGGCTGAAAATAAAATAAAAAGAAAAACCTATCAAACGAATATTCGCTAACAGAACCAAATGAACGAACATTGTTCGCTACTGCGGATTAATGGACAAACGTCCGCAAATTAGATCCGAACGTAAAAACCGAGAAAAACCCTAACCCTAAAAATAAACCGATCTAAACCGAAGAATCGAAAGTAAACGAAAACGAACCGGCAAACCCGGGTGGTTTTTATACCGGTTCACGACGGCGGGTCAACAATGGCGGCGGAACTCCGAAGGCGGTCAGCAAAGCGCGGCGGCGGCGGGCGGCAGACGGCGGCGGGCGACGTGAAAGGGCGTATAACAAGGATGGGGTGAGGGAGGAGGCGGCGGGGTGGGGCGGTATATAAAGGGGCCGGGGGGCAGCGCTGCCTTGGGCAAGGGGGCTAATGTCTACTACGCAGCCTTCTTCTTGTAGACGTTGTTGGGCCTCCAAGTACAGAGGTTTGTAGGACTGTAGCAAATTTCCCTCAAGTGGATGAGCTAAGGTTTATCAATCCGTGGGAGGTGTAGGATGAAGACGGTCTCTCTCAAACAACCCTGCAACCAAATAACAAAGAGTCTCTTGTGTCCCCAACACACCCAATACAATGGTAAATTGTATAGGTGCACTAGTTCGGCGAAGAGATGGTGATACAAGTGGAATATGTATGGTAGATATAGGTTTTTGTAATCTGAAAATATAAAAACAACAAGGTAACTATTGATAAAAGTGAGCGTAAACGGTATTGCAATGCTAGGAAACAAGGCCTAGGCTTCATACTTTCACTAGTGCAAGTTCTGTCAACAATAATAGCATAATTGGATCATATAACTATCCCTCAACATGCAACAAAGAGTCACTCCAAAGTCACTAATAGGGGAGAACAAACGAAGAGATTCTGGCAGGGTACGAAACCACCTCAAAGTTATCCTTTCTGATTGATCTATTCAAGAGTCCATAGTAAAATAACATGAAGATATTCTTTCTGTTCGATCTATCATATAGTTCATACTAGGATAACACAACAGTACTTCGAAGATTGCCCCAAAGTTTCTACCGGAGAGTCAAGACGAAAACCTGTGCCAACCCCTATGTATAAGTTCATTGAACCCGCAAGTTGATCACCAAAACATACATCAAGTAGATCATGTGAATATCCCATTGTCACCACAGATAAGCACGGCAAGACATACATCAAGTATTCTCAAATCCTTAAAGACTCAATCCGATAAGATAACTTCAAAGGGAAACCTCAATCCATTACAAGAGAGTAGAGGGGGAGAAACATCATAAGATCCAACTATAATAGCAAAGCTCGCGATACATCAAGATCGTGCTAACTCAAGAACACGAGAGAGAGAGAACAAACACATAGCTACTGGTACATACCCTCAGCCCCGAGGGTGAACTACTCCTCCTCGTCATGGAGAGCGCCGGGATGATGAAGATGGCCACCGGTGAGGGATACCCCCCTCCGGCAGGGTGCTGGAACAGGGTCCCGATTGCTTTTTGGTGGCTACAGAGGCTTGCGGCGGCGGAACTCCCGATCTATTTTGCTCCTCAGTGTTTTTAGGGTATATGGACATATATAGGCGAAAGAAGTCGGTCAGTGGAGCCACGAGGGGCCCATGAGGGTGGGGCGGGCCCAGGGGCAGGCGCGCCTCCCTGCCTCGTGGCCACCTCGAAGCTTCCCTGACGTCTACTCCAAGTCTCCTGGATTGCTTCCGTTCCAAAAATAACTCTCCCGAAGGTTTCATTCCGTTTGGACTTCGTTTGATATTCCTTTTCTACGAAACACTAAAATAGGCAAGAAAACAACATTTTGGGCTGGGCCTCCGGTTAACAGGTTAGTCCTAAAAATAATATAGAAGTGTATAATAAATCCCATAAAACATCCTAGATGGATAATATAATAGCATGGAACAGTAAAAAAATTATAGATACGTTGGAGACATAACAAGCATCCCCAAACTTAATTCCTGCTCGTCCTCGCGTAGGTAAATGATAAAAACAGAATTTTTGATGTGGAATGCTACCTAGCATATTTCTCAATGTAATCTTCTTTATTGTGGCAAGAATATTCAGATCCATAAGATTCAAGACAAAAGTTTAATATTGACATAAAAATAATAATATTTCAAGCATACTAACCAAGCAATTATGTCTTCTCAAAATAACATAGCCAAAGAAAGCTCATCCCTACAAAATCATATAGTTTGGCCATGCTTCATTTTCAACACACAAGAATGCTCTCATCATGCACAACTCCGATGACAAGCCAAGAAATTGTTTCATACTTGTGACGCCCCAAGACCGGAGCTTCAGTTGCCTTCCAGGGTTTCCGAGTCTGTCGTGCGATTTGTTTTGTTTTTGCATTGCATCATCTCATCATGCCATCATATCATTAATTTTTAAAACACAACTAAATAAATTGTATGGATTTTTCTCGATCCATTTAAACCGAGGGATTCGCATGGTGACTTCTCTTTATAACATATCGTCCCAATATTATTAGGGAGCTATAATAATTATTCCATTTATTTGGAATTGATCTTAACACACTTGCAAAATAATTCCAATGCCCTTTCTACTTCAAGTTTGGTCTCCACACTTTGCCCTAAATTTCTTTTATCATATTCCGGAGCTCCACCAAGAATCCGAACATTTTGGACCTTCCCAAACCCTCACTTCCATTCCAATCATTCAATTTAAATTCAAATGAATTTGAATTCAATTCTTTCAATCATGCCTCTTTTATTTTCCTGGATCGAGCTCATTTTTGCGAGCTCGGGAAAATAATCCTGTGCCCAAACTCTTTCTCTAATCTTTTTCTTTTCTTCCCTTTCCTTTCTTTTCTCTGTTTTAAGAGTTTAAAGAGAGAGAGAGAGGAGCTAGGCCCAGCCGGCCCCTGGCCTTTCTCCTCCACCAGGCCGGACTAGCCTCCCGAGGCCCAAGGCCCAGACGCCCCTGCTCTCTAACCCTAGGCCTCTCGACCCGATCCCCTCGATCCCCTCCTGCTTCCCAGCGCCGCCACCCCCTCGTCTCCTTCCCGATCCCCTCGTCCTCCCCATCTCTCCCGAACCCCCCTGCCCGATCCCCTCACTCCCGCTCGCTTCTCTCCCGATCCCCCCTCATCTCTCCCCGTCGCCCAAGCGCCCGAAGAGAGGAGCTCCTCGAGCACCTGCACCCGATCCCCGCCGCTCCTCCGCGCGACCAGGCCGGACCCCCCGGTGGCCTCCTCGTCGCCTCCACCGCGCCTCAACCCTCCTCGCCGCCCTTGGTGCCGCGCCACCGCAACCTGCCCCGTCGCCCTCGTCAACGACCATCGCCGCTCCTGCCTTGGGGTCCCCCCACCAGCGCCCGTCGCCTCGATGCTCGTCGTCGTCCTCGCCTCGCCCGCCTCCGTTCGGCTCCCACGGCCGAAGCCACCGCGCGCCAGTGAGTCCCAGAGCTCGGCCAACTCCGGCCGCGCCAGCGCCACCGGTGCTCCCTCCGGCCCCAAGCATCATCAGCCCCTCCCATGGCCGCCGCCGTTAAATGCGCCTCCGGCCGGGTCCAGCGCCCTCGGCCTCCCCTCGAGCAACCGAGGCCTGCGAGCCTCCCGCATCCGCATTCGCCTGCTTCGTGCCACTCCTCCATGGCGCCATGGCCTCTGCCTCTTTTGGATGAACCGTGGCTGCCCGTGCCTGTTGTCGTTCTCTCCGCTGCACAGCACCTTTGACGTCAAGACCGTGGGCGCCAAGTTCGTCTTCCACTATCATCTCCGAGGATTTCTCCAAGACCCGAACCGGAAACGCCAAGTACCGACACCGTGGGTTCCTCAAGGCCGCCAAGTTCGACTACACGATGATGCGACAAGTACCCCGACGATACGCCAAGTACCCCTACGCCGTGTACGACTACCGTCGCGAGACCGCAAGTACCACGACAACCCCGAAGGGATTCGGACCCGTCAAGTACCTCTTCGAAACGAACGTGAAACACTACTTCCTCTACCGTCGCCGTGTACCACTACTTCCCTCGGCGATCATCGCGAGAACGACTACTTCCTCTACTTCCCTCGACGACCCGTGAACGTCTACTTCCCTCTGAAACGTTTTCCGCCCGAGCATGCGCTTGAAGGTATAACCACCGAGATGACCGACCGTGATCGAATCATCCTTGCGATGCCCCTCTTTTGCCATGCCACCGTTCGTGGGAACCCGGTACCGGATCACCCACCTTCTTGCATGACTTCGCTTCCGTCACGCTTTCCTTTGTACCGATATCTCAATCGAGTTATCGGAACCGATGTGTTGCCGTGGCACCATTTTCGGATTCGTTGCCGTGGCACCTTTCTTCCACCACGGTGACACAATGCTTCATAATGCTCTTGTCAAACATTTTCATAAAATTGCATAAAACTTGCACATGTCATCCGCATCATGATAACAACATTTAAATGTTTAAAAATTGTTGTTTGCATTAATTTGCTTAAATGCCATGCTAAAATGATTTATTTCATAACTTAATAACCGTAGCTCGGTTTTAAATGTTCTTTATATGTAAATGGGGTAGAAAAATGCCTAGTTTAACATGGTAGCTTTACTTTGCATGTTTAACAACTCTAAAATATGCTTTAGGTCAGATCAGTACCGAATCTAAAATATTGCTCATGGGGATTTTCCGGAATTGTTGTTTCTTATTTCCGGCCTCATTTAAATTTGCCTAAATAGTTAGTTTACTTATGCTTCACCTCTTGCCATGTTTAACAACATTTAATATTGTTTGGTAGCCTAACCGAGAGTGAACTAAATAATTGATCTGGTGTTTCGTCAATATGCAACTCGTTGCATATTGAGCTCCACTAACTTGTAGTGTTGTTTGTGCATATTGCCTTGCCATGAATCATTAAACCGGACATGCATCATACTTGTTTGTGCATCATGCCATGATTATACTTGTGTGTTTACCATGTTGTTTGCTTCTTTCCGGTTTGCTTCTTCGTTAGCTTCGGTTTCGTTCCGGAGTTGTGAGGATTCGTTCAACTACATCCGTTTGTCTTCTTCATGGACTCGTTCTTCTTCCTTGCGGGATTTCAGGCAAGATGACCATACCCTCGAAATCACTACTATCTTTGCTTGCTAGTTGCTCGCTCTTTTGCTATGCCTATGCTACGATGCCTAACACTTGCTTATCATGCCTCCCTTATTGCCATGTCAAGCCCCTAACCATCCTTTCCTAGCAAACCGTTGTTTGGCTATGTTACCGCTTTGCTCAGCCCTCTTATAAGCGTTGTTAGTTGCAGGTGAAGATGAAGTTTGTTCCTTGTTGGAACATGGAGATGTTGTTCCTTGTTGGAACATGTTTACTTGTTGGGATATCACAATATATCTTATATTATTAATGCATCTATACACTTGGTAAAGGGTGGAAGGCTCGGCCTTATGCACAGTGTTTTGTTCCACTCTTGCCGCCCTAGTTTCCGTCATACCGGTGTTATGTTCCCGGATTTTGCGTCCCTAACAGCGGTCGGGTGATTTATGGGACCCCTTGACAGTTCGCTTTGAATAAGACTTTTCCAAAGAAGGCCCAACTTTGGTTTTACCATTTGCCTCACCTATGCCCTTTTTCCCTTGGGTTTCCGGAGCCCGAGGGTCATCTTTATTTAAGCCCCCCGGGCCAGTTCTCCTTTGAGTGCTGGTCCAAACCGAGCGATGTCCGGCGCCCCCTGGGCAATCAGGGTTTATGCCAACCCGACGTCTTGCTCATCCGGTGTGCCACGAGACCGAGATATGTGCAGCTCCTATCAGGATTTGTCGGCACATCCGGGCGGCTTTGCTGGTCTTGTTTTATTCTTTGTCGAAATGTCTTGTAGCCGGATTCCGAGATTGTTAGGGTCTTTCCGGGTGAAGGAATATCATTCTTTGATCGCGCGAGCTTATCATGGGCTAAGTTGGGACACCAATGCAGGGTTTGAACTTTCGAATGCGGTGCCAGCGGTTATGTGGCAGATGGGTATTTGTTAATGTCCGGTTGTAGAAAACCCGAAGTTGATCTTAATTAAAATACACCAACCCGTGTGTAACCGTGATGGTCTCTTCTCGTGAGTCCCGGAAGTGAACACGTGTTGGAGTTATGCTTGGCGTGGGTTGTTCTAGGATCACTTCTTGATCATAGTTGTTCGACCGTGCTTTTGCCTTCTCTTCTCGCTCTCATTTGCGTATGTAGCCACCATATATGCTAGTCGCTTGCTGTAGCTCCACCTCACTACCCTGTCCTACCTTTAAGCTTAAATAGTCTTGATCTCGCGGGTGTGAGATTGCTGAGTCCCCGTGACTCACAGATACTTCCAAAACCAGTTTGCAGTGCCGATGAAACTGCAGGGCGTCGCACCTGAGCTCAAGGAGGAGCTCGATGAAGACTTTGTGCATTGTGTTGTTTCGTTTCAGCTGATCAGTAGTGGTGCCCAGTTGGGACGATCGGGGATCTGTGTAGCATTTGGGGTAGTCTTCTTTTATTTTGGTTCCGTAGTCTGATTGATGGATGTTTATTTATGTACTGTGTGAAGTGGCGACTGTAAGCCAACTATGTATCTCTTTCCCTTATTTATTACATGGGTTGTGTGAAGATTACCTCACTTGCGACATTGCTTTCAATGCGGTTATGCCTCTAAGTCGTGCCTCGACACGTGGGAGATATAGCCGCATCGGGGGCGTTACAATACTTTAGTAATCTCAAACTTTTTTCAACTTTCACGCAATACATGAGCGTGAGCCATGGACATAGCACTATGGGTGGAATAAAATATAATGATGGGGGTTATATGGAGAAGGCAAAAAAGGAGAAAGTCCCACATTGACGCGGCTAATCAACGGGCTATGGAGATGCCCATCAATTGATGTCAATGCGAGGAGTAGGGATTGCCATGCAACGGATGCACTAGAGTTATAAATGTATGAAAGCCCAACAAAAGAAACTAAGTGGGTGTGCATCCAACTTGCTTGCTCACGAAGACCTAGGGCATTTGAGGAAGCCCATCGTTGGAATATACAAGCCAAGTTCTATAATGAAAAATTCCCACTAGTATATGAAAGTGACAAAACAAGATACTCTCTATCATAAAGATCAAGGTGCTATTTTGAAGCACAAGTGTGGAAAAAGGATAGTAGCATTGTCCCCTTTTTTTGGCCTTTCTTTTTTTTGGCCTTTCTCTTTTTTTGGGGGGGCCTTTTTATATATATATTTGGCCTTTATCTTCTTTTTTTGGGAAAATGCTCTATGAATGAAGATCATCACACTTCTATTTATTTACAACTCAATGATTACAACTCGATACTAGAACAAAATATGACTCTATATGAATGCCTCCGGCGGTGTACCGGGATGGGCAATGAATGAGGAGTGACATGTATGAAATAATATGCATGGTGGTGATGACCCACAAGTATAGGGGATCTATCGTAGTCCTTTTGATAAGTATGTCACGCCCAATATGCGACCCTATCCAAAAGGAACTCGACGGTCCCACCAAGGATAGACCCGCATATTGAAACGCTTTTGGAAGGTGGATATCATTACATCAACATTACATAATAGATGGGGATACATACATAAGGCACAAATGCCACAAGAATACATCAACATCATATAGAAGATCAACATCCGACTACGGATGAAACATAAACAAAAACTCAAACGACATCCACCCTGCTAGCCCAGTCTGCCGACCTGGAACCTATCCCCTGATCGAAGAAGAAGCAGAAGAAGAACTCCAACACAAGCAAACATCGCTCTCGCATCAAGATCATCGCATAACCTGTACCTGCAACTGTCACGCCCAATATTCGCGGGGAGCGAGGCGGGCGGACGGCGGCAGGATGGGATGGGGGCAGATCTTGAGCTCGGCGGGCGAGGCGGCCTTGGCGCGCCGAGGCCTGTGACAGCTCCTGGTAGGGCGGGGGCGGCGGCGCTGACGGGCGGACACGTCCGGGCGGCGGGTGGACGTGTCCGTCGGCGGGAGGAGGAAGGAGCTAGGGTTTTGGACCCGAAATTTCGAAGGGGTGCACATATTTATAGGTAGAGGGAGCTAGGAGACTCCAAATGAGGTGCGGTTTTCGGCCACGCGATCGTGATCGAACGACCGAGAGCATGGAGGGGAGTTTGCTGGGTTTTGGGCCACTTTGGAAGGGGTGTTGGGCTGCAAACAAAAGAGGCTTTGCGGTTACCCGGTTAACCGATGGGGTATCAAACGACCTCCAAATGGCACGAAACTTGACAGGCGGTCTACGGTGCTATATCAAGGCCGCTTGACAAACCTCGGTCAATTCGAGACCGTTTAACACCCGCATACCGAAAAGAGGCAAAAGTGGGCGCCGGAGACATAGGAGTGCGGATTGCAAAGCGGACAACGGGGAAAATGCTCGGATTCATGAGAAGAACACGTATGCACAATGAGATGCACATGATGACATGATAAAAATGCAGATGATGACATGGCAAAGTGCAACACGCAAGCACATGACAAGGCAACGACGGCGAATAACTGACAGACACCTGGTGCATCGGATCCGGGGCTTTACAACACTCCTCCACTAACAAGAGATCTCGTCCCGAGATCTTAGGACCGAGACGGAAGGGAAAAAGGATGAGGTGAAAGAAGAACTCAAGAGAAGAAGCAAAGAATCGAGAGCGCTCGAGAAAAAGAGAGGAACGACGAGAATGACGAGAATCGAAAGCTGGCGGAATCGGATAGACTATGAAAGCACTCGTTCTAACCGGAGTGGTTAGAATGAGAAAAGAAACGGATAAGACTGAAAGGATTTAGGCAGCACACCGGTTGAACAAGGAAAGAATAGAACATGAGCTTCAAAAGATGGAATGACACTTGACGAGATAAACAATGCAATGCCTCCGGAAGAATTGAAAGAATTTGAATGAAAAGAACTCAGAAGGAAGGATTGGACGGAGTTGTTGAGAAAATCAACAACGAAAAGAATAAGCTTCTTTGTGGTCTTATCGGTAACATCTCAAGATCGTAAGGTGATAACCTGCCACAACCGGAAATGATTGGATAGCTGGGGAGAACGAAGAAATGCAAAACTCCACTTCAAAAGAAAATGAAGAATTAATTGCACTTCGAGACGCGAAAAGAAAAGATACTTGAACTCCACCAACAAAATCTTGATGAACTCTTGAAGGAAGAATCAATCTGGAACGATGACCTCCGATTAAAAGAAACTGGAAACAACTTCTGAAATACTCCGGATGGGTGAGAAAAAGAATTTCCGACAAACAGAATAATTCGAGAGGGTAACAAGAAGCTAGAACCACGAATCTCCGGGAGAACGGACAAGATTTAAGAGAAACTCTACTTCGATCTTCAAATGAAGACTTGAAACACCACCAAAATTACTGAGGTACTCCGGTAGAATGAAAAGCAGAGAGGTTGAGCCAACAATGAAAATGATTTGAAATCGATCTTGGAAAGGCATCAGACTATTGAAAGTCATTCTTACGTCAAACTCCGAAAAGAATTGAGAATAATTCCGGGGAAATAGAAGAGTCAGGTAAGATCCTGGGAAAAGACCTGTGGGTTAGGGCCCACTAAAAGAAAACACCGTTGGAAAGGGATGTTGAACAGATAGATGATGCACCGGAAGAACTGAAATATTTGACTGAGGTGACAACCTCGAATTAATAGAATGTGAACATGAATCTTCTGAGATGTCTTCAACACTCCGGGATAAAAGAATGGCGAGAGGAGGAACGAGCAAGGGGAAAACTTCGAAGGAAAAGAATATGATTAACTCAAAAAACTTGATTTGAGTGCACCGGAAAAAGAAAGGGATGAAGAATGACGAACAAGACAAGAATTCACCGGTTGAAATAATTGAGGGAAGACTGATGAAACTCCACACGAATGGAATTGATGGTCAAAACAGACTCAAACTCCGGGAAGAAGAGGGTGGGAGGGCGGGAAAACAAAGGAAACTTGGAAGGGGAAACCGACGAATATCTCGAAGATAAAAGACCGGTTGAAATCATTGAGGAAAGAAAGCAAAGACTCCGCACGAGTAGGATGGATACTCGATTACGGGCTCCGGTTCCGAGATGAAAAGGGATGGGAGGGTGGGAAAAGAAAACCTTTGAGGATTTAACTCAAAGATGAAGAGGCTTGAGTCAACTTGACGAGAAATGCACCGGATGAAAAGAGCTGAGGAGCAACGATCGAAAAAACCAACTGCGTGATCCTAAAGAAAAATTTGAAGGGGAAGAGAAGTAATTCAAAACACCTACGTCAAGGTTCCTGACCAGAGCGACGAAGGGCTGAGGACTAAACAGAATTCCTACTCTCCGATATAACTAGACTCCAAAAACAGTTTTCTTCTAGACTCAACAACGGCCAAACTACACGATCAATCAAGGGGGCTCCTAGGGTCGGTCGAGGCTCTGATACCAACTTGTCACGCCCAATATGCGACCCTATCCAAAAGGAACTCGACGGTCCCACCAAGGATAGACCCGCATATTGAAACGCTTTTGCAAGGTGGATATCATTACATCAACATTACATAATAGATGGGGATACATACATAAGGCACAAATGCCACAAGAATACATCAACTTCATATACAAGATCAACATCCGACTACGGATGAAACATAAACAGAAACTCAAACGACATCCACCCTGCTAGCCTAGGCTGCCAACCAGGAACCTATCCCTCAATCGAAGAAGAAGCAGAAGAAGAACTCCAACACATATTAACATCGCTCTCACGTCAAGATCATCGCATAACCTGTACCTGCAACTGTTGGTGTAGTAATCTGTGAGCCACGAGGACTCAGCAATCCCATTACCATGGGTATCAAGACTAGCAAAGCTTAATGGGAAAGGAAGGGATAAAGTGGTGAGGTTGCAGCAGCGGCTAAGCATGATATGGTGGCTAACATACGCAAATGAGAGCGAGAAGAGGAACAAAGGAACGGTCGTCAACTAGTAATGATCAAGAAGTGATCACGAACTCCTACTTACGTCCGGACATAACACAGAAACCGTGTTCTCCTCTCGATCAACCCCGAAAAGAGACACTCACGGTTACGCACACGGTTGGTGTATTTTAGAAGAGTTTACTTCAAGTTTACTACAACCGGATATTACAAATTCCCATCTGCCACATAACCGCGGGCACGGCTCTCGAAAGTTTATACCCTGCAGGGGTGTCCCAACTTAGCCCATGATAAGCTCTCACGATCAACGAAGGATATTCCTTCTCCCAGGAAGACCCGATCAGTGTCGGAATCCCGGTTTACAAGACATTTCAACAATGTTAAAACAAGACCAGCAAGACTGTCCGCAGTGCCGACAAATCCCGATAGGAGCTGCACATATCTCGTTCTCAGGGCACACCGGATGAGCAAGACGTCGGGTTGGCATAGACCCTGGTTGCCCAGGGGGCGCTGGACATCGCTCGGTTTGGACCAGCACTTAGAGAAGCACTTGCCCGCGGGGCTAAAATAAAGATGACCCTCGGGTTGGCCGACCCAAGGGAAAGGTATAGGTGGTGGTGAGACAAATGGTAAAACCAAGGTTGGGCCTTGTTGGAGGAGTTTTATTCAAAGCGAACTGTCAAGGGGGTCCCATAAATCACCCAACCGCGTAAGGAACGCAAAATCCGGGAACATAACACCGGTATGACGGAAACTAGGGCGGCAAGAGTGGAACAAAACACCAGGCATAAGGCTGAGCCTTCCACCCTTTACCAAGTATATAGATGCATTAATTAAATAAGAGATATTGTGATATCCCAACAAGTAAACATGTTCCAACAAGGAACAACATCTCCATGTTCCAACAAGGAACAAACTTCATCTTCACCTGCAACTAACAACGCTATAAGAGGGGCTGAGCAAAGCGGTAACATAGCCAAACAACGGTTTGCTAGGAAGGGTGCAAAAGGTTAGAGGCTGACATGGCAATTTGGGAGGCTTGATAAACAGTTGATAGGTAGCGCAAGATAGCGATAGAACGAAGCAACTAGCATGGCAATGATAGTAGTGAGATCCAGGGTAGCGGTCATCTTGCCTGAAATCCCGCAAGGAAGAAGAACGAGTCCATGAAGAAGACGAACAGATGAAGCCGAACCAAGCGTAGATGAACGAATCCTCACGATCGCAACGAAACAGGAACTAACAAGAAGAAGCACACAACATAGTAAACACACCACACATAGACAAGACATGATGCACAACCAAGCATGATGCATGACAATACTACATGAATCTACTCATGGCAAGAGATGATGCAAACAAGAACAACACATCAAGGCAAGTTTAAATGAGGCCGGAAACAACATATAACAATTCCGGTAAGTCCTCATATGCAAATTTCGAAATTGGTCCAGATCTGAATAAACCTTATGTTCAAGTTGTTAAACAGCAAGTTAAGATGCACCACGATGATCTACACGAAATTCTAGTCAAGTTGCATATAAAGTTCATTAGATTCGAGACTACGGCCTAGAAGATATGAGCAAAACAAGTTAAGCATGACATTGATGCAAAATGCACCCAAACATCAAGAAAAAACATCAAAACAAGAATGCAACATGATAATATGAAACTACATGCAATTCTAAGCAAGTTTCATATAGAGCACACTCAAAACGGAGCAAAGGTTCAACACATACACACAATACAAGTTATAGCAACAATCTGTCCAAAACAGCAACTAGGCATATTGCAAGCATCAAAACAACATGCTACAGCATCTCAACGTAATACCAAAAGGCATGGGCGTGATGTACAGGTAAATCATGACAAAACATGAACACTGAGCTATCTCCAGAACTCACTAGAACATGCTCAAAATGACATGGCAAGATTGCAAATAATAACAGTTTCAGCCTTTAGCAGAAATAACATCAGGTTGCAATGTTTAGAGCTATCAAACGACATGTTACAGAAAGCTATCAAGTCAAACTAGAGCTTGGCATGAATCTACTAAATGCATAGAACAAAAGTCCGTTAGTGACCATGAGCCAAAAAGGATCAGAAGATATGATGGCACCCATATAAACATGGCAAGTTATATTACAGATTTATACATGGCAGGAACAACAATAAGTAGGCATGTTGGTGAGCTTGAACCACTCACCACAGAGCAATACATGGCATGGCAAGGTAACCAAAAGCAAGAAGACATGGCATAGAAGCTATACATGGCAAGAACAACATCATAGCATGCACGGATCAACTACAACAACCTTGGCAAAATTGAATAACATGTAAACAATCTGCCAGGAAACATTTTATAGCAAAAGTAGAGCTCGATTGACTCAAGCTATGGCACTCCATAATTGCAAACAAGGGCATGGATGGATATAGCAAGACATGTATAACAAAACATCCTTACTGAAGTATCTCAAAATATGCATGGATCTCTCGGTAGCTTCACATAGCAACAAAATATAACAGAATCTGTCAGGCAAACAGCAACAGCAAGTACCCTACTTAACAAGCTTGATGCACTCACTACACAACTCACAAAAATACATGGCAAGCACCCCTGGAAAGATGGCATGGCATATTACAAAACACATGTAGGACTCAAGTTCATAGGATGCACACATCAATCATGGCAAAAATGACAAGTGCATGTTCTGATAAAAATCTGAAACTAACATAACATAGCACTCTTCTAACAGCATTTCGGGCGTCAAGATGAGCTCAAATGTAAATGATGCAATGGAATAAAATGATGTACTCGTCGAGTCGAACATTTTGACATATAATACGCACAAAACGGACCTACGGATGCAGAGTTATGGCATGATGAATATGGCAGGATAATTACAAAAACTGGGGACTTAGTGGGAAACGGGTCAACCTTCATGCACGGAAATCGATGCAGGGCAGATCTTCCGGAGGAACTCGCCGGAGGCGAGGATGAGGCCGGAGGAGGACGGGGAGAGGGCCGGGGAGGCGGATCCGGCCGCCTGGCCACCGGATCCGGCCGGAGCGGGACAGACGGCGGCGGCCGCGCCGAAGCTTCGAGCTTCAGGCTCGGCGCCCATGGCAGCAATGGCCAAGGCAAAGGCGGGTTCAAAGCGAGGCGGAGGTCGGGCAGCGAGGCGATGTCGGCGAGGTGGCGCGGGCGCGAGGCGGCGAAAGGGCGCCGGTGGGGGCGAGGCCAGGCCGCGGAGGCTCCGGCGGCGAGGCGGCGGAGGCCGGCAGCAGCCAGACCAAGCGGGATGGGCCCATGAGGCAGATCACGGGCTCAGCGGGCAGGCGCGGCGCCTTGGCGCCACCCGTGGCAGCTCCTGGTAGAGGCGGCGGCGGCTGGCGGACACGTCCGGGCGGCGGGTGGACGTGTCCGTCGGCGGGAGGAGGAAGGAGCTAGGGTTTTGGACCCGAAATTTCAAAGGGGTGCACATATTTATAGGTAGAGGGAGCTAGGAGACTCCAAATGAGGTGCGGTTTTCGGCCACGCGATCATGATCGAACGACCGAGAGCATGGAGGGGAGTTTGCTGGGTTTTGGGCCACTTTGGAAGGGGTGTTGGGCTGCAAACAAAAGAGGCTTTGCGGTTACCCGGTTAACCGATGGGGTATCAAACGACCTCCAAATGGCACAAAACTTGACAGGCGGTCTACCGGTGCTATATCAAGGCCGCTTGACAAACCTCAGTCCATTCCGAGACCGTTTAACACCCGCACACGAAAAGAGGCAAAAGGGGGCGCCGGGAGACTTAGGAGTGCCGGATTGCAAAACGGACAACGAGGAAAATGCTCGGATTCATGAGAAGAACACGTATGCACAATGAGATGCACATGATGACATGATAAAAATGCAGATGATGACATGGCAAAGTGCAACACGCAAGCACATGACAAGGCAACGACGGAGAATAACTGGCAGACACCTGGTGCATCGGATCCGGGGTGTTACAAAGTAAGAGTGTCGAACCCCACGAGGAGCAGAAGGAAATGATAAGCGGTTTTCAGTAAGGTTTTCTTTGGAAGCACTGAAATAGTAGATGATAGATAGTTTTGTGATAAGATAAATAGTAATGAGCAAAAAGTAAATAAAGTAAATAAAGTGCAGCAAGGTGGCCCAATCCTTTATGTAGCAAAGGATAAGCCTGGAAAAATTCTAATAATGAAGAAGGAGCTCCCGAGGACACATTGGGAATTATCGTCAAGCTAGTTTTCATCACGTTTGTAAGATTCACGTTCGGTACTTTGATAATTTGATATGTGGGTGGACCGACACTTGGGTACTGTCCTAACTTTGACAAGCATACCACTTATGATTAACCCCTATTGCAAGCATCCGCAACTACAAAAAAAGTATTAAGGTAATCCTAACCACAACAATAAACATATGGGTCCATATCAGCCCCTAACAAAGCAACGCATAAACTAGGTTTAAGCTTATGTCACTCTAGCAACCCATCATCTACTTATTACTTCCCTATGCCTTCCTCGAGGCCCAAATAATGGTGAAGTGTCATGTAGTCGACGTTCACATAACACCACTAGAGGAAAGACAACATACATCTCATCAAAATATCGAACGAATACCAAATTCACATGACTACTAATAGCAAGACTTCACCCATGTCCTCAGGAACAAACGTAACTACTCACAAAGCATATTCATGTTCATAATCAGAGGAGTAATAATATGCATAAAGGATCTGAACATATGATTTCCCCCCAAGTAAACCAACTAGCATCAACTACAAGGAGTAATCAACACTACTAGCAACCCACAAGTACCAATTTGTGGTTTTGATACAAGATTGGATACAAGAGATGAACTAGGGTTTTGAGAGGAGATGGTGCTGGTGAAGATGTTGATGGAGATTGACCCCCTCTCGATGAGAGGATCGTTGGTGATGACGTTGGTGATGATTTCCCCCTCCCGGAGGGAAGTGTCCCCGGTAGAACAACTCTGCGAGAGCCCTAGATTGATTCCGCCAATGTTCCGCCTCGTGGCGGCGGAGTTTCGTCCTGTAACCTTGCCCACGATTTTTTCCAGGGTAAAAGTGATGATATAGCAGAAGATGGACGCCGGAGGCCCATCAGGGGGCCCAGGAGATAGGGGCGCGCCCTATAGGGGGGGCACGCCCCTGTCTCCTGGACAGGGTGTGGGCCCCCTGTCCTATTTCTTTTGCTCATAAATTCTTATAAAATCCAAAAAGTTGTTTCGTGGAGTTTCAGGACTTTTGGAGTTGTGCAGAATAGGTTTCCAACGTTTTCTCCTTTTCGGCCGAATTCCAGTACCCGGCATTCCCCCTCTTCATGGTAAACCTTGTAATAAGTATTGATATATAATGTGTAATAACAGCCCATAATGCAATAAATATTGATATAAAAGCATGATGCAAAATGGATGTATCAACTCCCCCAAGCTTAGACCTTGCTTGTCCTCAAGCGGAAGCCGAAATCGAAAAATATGTCCACATGTTTAGAGATAGAGGTGTCGATAAAAATAAAATACGGACATGAGGGCATCATGATCATTCTAATAACAACAACATATATGGATTTTTTCATATGATTTCCTATGCTTAAGTAATAAGCAACTCACAATGTCAAGTATGATTCAGAAACTTCATTGGGAACTAACAAACTATAATCTCAGTCATTGAAGCAATTACAATTTATCGTAACATCGGAGAGATTCAATAATAGAGCTTTTCAGCAAGCTCACATACTCACCTATCTCGTAGTCCCTTATAATTATTAACACTCACGCAATACTTGTGGTTATAGAGTTTCAGCCGGAGACTGAGAAAGATAGGGGCTTATTGTGTTGCCTCCCAACGTATTCACCTTTAGGTGATGTCAACAATAATAGCCTATGCCAACTTACATCCAATTGGATATATGTATCATGATCTTTCAAACACGAGGAGCTTGCCAAAGGATAAAAATAAAAAGGGAAAGGTGAGCATCACCTTGACTCAAGCATAAAGTAAAACATAAAGTAAAAGATAGGCCCTTCGCAGAGGGAAGCACAGGTTGTCATGCACATTTAGGGTTGATGCATAAAGTCTTAGTGCAAAAGAACATCACTTTATATTGCCCCTTGTATGTGGACCTTCATTATGCAGTCCGTCGCTTTTATTACTTCCACAACAAGTTCGTACAAAGTTTATTTTCTCTGCACTAATAAGTCATACATATTTAGAGAGCAATTTTATTGCTTGCACCGATGACAACTTACTTGAAGGATCTTATTCAATCCATAGGTAGGTATGGTGGGCTCTCATGGCAAAACTGGGTTTGAGGATATTTGGAAGCACAAGTAGTATCTCTACTTGGTGCAAGGAATTTGGCTAGCATGAGGGGGAAGGGCAAGCTCAACATGTTTGGGAGGTCAATGACAATATACTTTAACTAATATGTCAGAAAACATAAACCATTACGTTGTCTTCCTTGTCCAACGTCAACTCTTTTAGCATGTGATACTTAATGAGTGCCTCACAATCATAAAAGATGTCCAAGATAATATATTTATATGTGAACCCCTCTTTCCTTATCTCATCCTATTAATTGAAACGATGACCAAGGCTACGTTCATCAACTCTCAACAATTTTTATGCCTCATACTTCCTATGTGTGAAGTTATCACTATCCATAAGATCAATATGAACTCTTTTGTTCTTTCTACTTTCTCAAGATCATAGCAACATGGAAAAGCCCTTGACTCAACACTAATCTTTATTATAGATGGCACACGGACTCGCTTACATAAAGAGATCACAAAGCAAAACTCAAAACTACTTGATATCAAAACTTCAATCTACTAGATCAAGATACTACTAAAAGGATCGAACTAAATAAAGCGGTAAAAAGGAGTGTGATGGTGATACGATGCAGGGCACCTCCCCAAGCTTGGCGGTTGCCAAGGGAGTGCCCATACCCATGTGATTATTTCTTCGGAGGTGATGGAGGTGGTGATGATGACGGTGGATAATCGCACATCGAGCGTAATAGCTCCTCCAACTTGCGGATAATGTCCTTGAGCCCAGCAATATGATCCTTCAACAAAATATTGTCCCATATGAGATACTTGTTCTGTATGCGGGCTAACTCAATCATCTTGAAAGCTTCAATCTCTGTCGGAGTAAAAAGGTTAGGTAAAGGTTGAGGCATGTCTTCTTCTTTCACCACCGGAGTCTGAACCTCCATGGCCTTCTTGATCGCTTCATCCTTGTTGATCTCTTCTGGTTCCTCTCTTTTCAACTTTATCTTCAATAGCCAAGCATCCTTGTCTTCATTGTTGGAGGAGGGAGAAGTCATGGTGCTCTAAATCTGCAACAGAAACAGCTCAAAACGAAAATAGAGGATATTTGTGTGATACGGTGGTCAAAACCTTCGGGAGTATATATAATGAATCTTTACCGACCAAAATACGTAACATACAAGAAAACGGAGTCCGAGAGGCACACGAGGTGCCCACGAGACAGGGGGCATGCCCTACAGGGGGGGCGCGCCCTCCTCTCTCGTGGGAACCTTGTGTCCCTTTCGGACTACTTCTTTCTTCATAAAATTCTTAAATAATCCAAAACTGATAAAAATTGCCATTAGAGTTGTTTTGGAGTCGGTTTACTTACCGTCACGTACCTATGCCTTTTCGGAGTCTGGAATGTTCTAGAAAGTGTCTCTTATGTATTCCTCAGGGGTTATGGTTTCAATAATATTAGTTTCAACATTGATAGGATTACCTGAAATATAATGTTTAATTCTTTGACCATTAACCACCCTCGGTTGTGCCTTGAAGTTGTTGATTTTATAGCACCAGAACGATGGACCTCCTCAATAACGTAGGGACCTTCCCATTTTGATAGAAGTTTTCCTACAAAAAATCTTAAACGAGAGTTGAACAATAACACATAATCTTCTACGTTAAACTCACGCTTTTGTATCCTCTTATCATGCCAGCGTTTGACTTTTTCTTTGAAAAGCTTGGCATTCTCATATGCTTGGGTTCTCCATTCTTCAAGTGAGATAATATCAAACAACCTCTTCTCACCGGCAAGTTTCAAGTCATAATTGAGCTCTTTAACAGCCCAATATGCTTTATGTTCAAGTTCAAGAGGTAAATGACATGCTTTTCCATAAACCATCTTATATGGAGACATACCCATAGGATTTTTGTATGCAGTTCTATAGGCCCATAATGCATCATCAATGTTTTTGAACCAATTCTTTCTAGATCTATTCACAGTCTTTTGCAAAATTAATTTGAGCTCTCTATTGCTCAACTCTACTTGACCACTAGACTGCGGGTGATAAGGAGATGCGATTCTATTATTGACATCATCTTAGCAAGCATCTTACGGAAAGCACCAAGAATAAAGTGTGAACCACCATCAGTCATAAGATATCTAGGGACTCCAAACCTCAGAAAAATAACTTCTTTAAGCATTTTCATAGAAGTGTTATGAACATCACTACTAGTTGGAGTAGCTTCTACCCACTTAGTAACGTAATCAACAGCAACTAAAATATGTGTATAACCATTGGAGGCAGGAAAAGGTCCGATATAATCAAAGCCCCAAAAATCAAACGGTTCAATAACAAGAGAATAATTCATAGGCATTTCTTGGCGTCTACTAATGTTACCTATTCTCTGACATTCATCACAAGGTAAGACAAACTTACGAGCATCTTTGAAGAGAGTAGGCCAATAAAAACCAGATTGTAGTACCTTGTGTGCGGTTCTATCTCTAGCATGGTGTCCTCCATAGGATTTAGAGTGACACTTATGTAGGATTTGTTCCTGTTCATCTTTGAGGCACACAACGTCTAATAATACCATCTACTCCTTCTTTATAAAGGTGTGGATCATCCCGAGTAATGTCTTAAATCATAAAAGAAATTTTTCTTTTCTTTGGTATGTGAAACTAGGCGATATATATTTAGCAACAATGTAATTAGCATAATCGCATATCAAGGAAGCGACGAGAAGCATTGACAACCGCTAATTCTCCATCGGAAAACTATCATTAATAGGCGTTGGGTCATCAAGAACATTATCTAACCTAGACAAGTTATGCGCAGCGGGGTTCTCACCCTTTCTATCAATAATATGCAAGTCAAATTCTTGAAGCAAGAGAACCCATCTAATGAGTCTAGGCTTAGCATCTTTCTTTTCCATAAGATATTTAATAGCAGCATGATCAATGTGAATAGTAACTTTGGAATCAACAATGTAAGGTCTAAACTTATCACATGCAAACACAAGCGCTAAGAAATCTTTTTCAGTAGTAGCATAATTTCTACAGGCGATGTCGAGAGTCTTACTAGCATACTGGATAACATTCAATTTCTTATCGACTCTTTGCCCTAAAACAACACCTACAAAGATAATCACTAGCATCGCACATAATTTCAAAAGGTAAATTCCAATCAGGTGGCTAAACAATAGGTGCGATGATCAAGGCTTTCTTAAGTGTTTCGAATGCTTCTACACAATCATCATCAAAGACAAAAGGAATATCTTTTTGCAATAAATTAGTCAGAGGCCTAGAGATTTTAGAAAAGTCCTTAATGAACCTCCTATAAAGTGTCTCTTATGTATTCCTCAGGGGTTACGGTTTCAATAATATTAGTTTCAACATTGATAGGATTACCTGAAATATAATGTTTAATTCTTTGACCGTTTACCACCCTCGGATTTGTGCCTTCGAAGTTGTTGATTTTTATAGCACCAGAACGATGGACCTCCTCAATAACGTAGGGACCTTCCCATTTTGATAGAAGTTTTCCTACAAAAAATCTTAAACGAGAGTTGAACAATAACACATAATCTTCTACGTTAAACTCACGCTTTTGTATCCTCTTATCATGCCAACGTTTGACTTTTTCTTTGAAAAGCTTGGCATTCTCATATGCTTGGGTTCTCCATTCTTCAAGTGAGATAATATCAAACAACCTCTTCTCACCGGCAAGTTTGAAGTCATAATTGAGCTCTTTAACAGCCCAATATGCTTTATGTTCAAGTTCAAGAGGTAAATGACATGCTTTTCCATAAACCATCTTATATGGAGACATACCCATAGGATTTTTGTATGCAGTTCTATAGGCCCATAATGCATCATCAAGTTTTTTGAACCAATTCTTTCTAGATCTATTCACAGTCTTTTGCAAAATTAATTTGAGCTCTCTATTGCTCAACTCTACTTGACCACTAGACTGCGGGTGATAAGGAGATGCGATTCTATTATTGACATCATCTTAGCAAGC
Organism: Aegilops bicornis; assembly: GCA_021605145.1. NCBI lineage: Eukaryota > Viridiplantae > Streptophyta > Magnoliopsida > Poales > Poaceae > Aegilops > Aegilops bicornis. The sequence continues at coordinate 331,618,769 of CM038672.1, read as the reverse complement.
ATCTTACGAAAAGCACCAAGAATAAAGTGTGAACCACCATCAGTCATAAGATATCTAGGGACTCCAAACCTCAGAAAAATAACTTCTTTAAGCATTTTCATAGAAGTGTTATGAACATCACTACTAGTTGGAGTAGCTTCTACCCACTTAGTAACGTAATCAACAGCAACTAAAATATGTGTATAACCATTGGAGGCAGGAAAAGGTCCGATATAATCAAAGCCCCAAAAATCAAACGGTTCAATAACAAGAGAATAATTCATAGGCATTTCTTGGCGTCTACTAATGTTACCTATTCTCTGACATTCATCACAAGGTAAGACAAACTTACGAGCATCTTTGAAGAGAGTAGGCCAATAAAAACCAGATTGTAGTACCTTGTGTGCAGTTCTATCTCTAGCATGGTGTCCTCCATAGGATTTAGAGTGACACTTGCGTAGGATTTGTTCCTGTTCATGCTCAGGCACACAACGTCTAATAATACCATCTACTCCTTCTTTATAAAGGTGTGGATCATCCCAGAAGTAATGTCTTAAATCATAAAAGAAATTTTTCTTTTGCTGGTATGTGAAACTAGGCGATATATATTTAGCAACAATGTAATTAGCATAATCAGCATATCAAGGAGCAGTACGAGAAGCATTGACAACCGCTAATTCTCCATCAGGAAAACTATCATTAATAGGCAGTGGGTCATCAAGAACATTATCTAACCTAGACAAGTTGTCTGCAACGGGGTTCTCAGCCCCCTTTCTATCAATAATATGCAAGTCAAATTCTTGAAGCAAGAGAACCCATCTAATGAGTCTAGGCTTAGCATCTTTCTTTTCCATAAGATATTTAATAGCAGCATGATCAATGTGAATAGTAACTTTGGAATCAACAATGTAAGGTCTAAACTTATCACATGCAAACACAACTGCTAAGAAATCTTTTTCAGTAGTAGCATAATTTCTCTGGGCAGTATCGAGAGTCTTACTAGCATACTGGATAACATTCAATTTCTTATCGACTCTTTGCCCTAAAACAACACCTACAGCATAATCACTAGCATCGCACATAATTTCAAAAGGTAAATTCCAATCAGGTGGCTAAACAATAGGTGCGATGATCAAGGCTTTCTTAAGTGTTTGAATGCTTCTACACAATCATCATCAAAGACAAAAGGAATATCTTTTGCAATAAATTAGTCAGAGGCCTAGAGATTTTAGAAAAGTCCTTAATGAACCTCCTATAAAAGCCCGGCATGACCAAGGAAACTTCTTATACATTTTATGTCCTTGGGACATGGCATCTTTCAATAGCATCAACTTTGGCCTTATCAACTTCAATACCTTTCTCGGAGATCTTGTGCCCCAAGACAATGCCTTCATTAACCATAAAGTGACACTTTTCCTAATTCAGATCGAGACTAGTGTCTTCGCATCTCTGCAAAAACTTCGATCAAGGTTGCTCAAACAATCATCAAAAGAGAATCCATAGACGGAGAAGTCATCCATGAATACCTCACAAATCTTTTCACAAAAATCAGAGAATATAGCCATCATGCATCTTTGAAAGGTAGCAGGTGCATTACATAAATGAAAAGGCATACGTCTATAAGAAAAAGTACCAAAAGGGCAAGTAAAAGTAGTTTTAAATTGACCCTTCGTTGATACAGGTATTTGAGAGAAGCCAGAACAACCATCTAGAAAGCAAGAATGAGTGTGTTTGGATAGCCTTTCTAGCATTTGATCACTAAAAGGTAAAGGGTAATGATCTTTCTTAGTAGCTTTATTTAACTTACGAAAATCAATTACCATCCTATAACCTGTAATATTTCTTTGCGGGATCAATTCATCTTTATCAGTAGGAACAACGGTAATACCTCCCTTTTTAGGGACACAATGGACAGGGCTTACCCATTCACTATCGGCAACGGGATAAATAATACATGCCTCAAGGAGTTTTAGAATCTCCTTTCTTACCACTTCCTTCATTTTGGGATTTAATCGTCTTTGAGGATCTCTAACTGGGTTGGCATCTTTCTCCACTGAAATTTTGTGTTGACATAATGTGGGACTAATGCCCTTAAGATCATCCAGGGTATATCCAATAGCAGCTCGGTGCTTCTTCAGAGTTTTCAATAATCTTTCTTCTTCTTTCTCTGACAGGTTAGCACTAATAATAACAGGATATATTTCTCTTTCATCAATATAAGCATACTTAAGATTATCAGGTAAAGGTTTGAGTTCAAACACGGGATCACCCTTGGGTGGAGGGGGATCCCCAAGAATTTCAACAGGAAGGTTATGTTTCAGCATAGGTTCTTGTTTAAGGAACACTTCATCTATTTCTTCCCTCTCCTTCAGAAACATATCATTTTCATGGTCTAACAAATAATGTTCTAACGGATCAGTTGGAGGAATAGCAATGGAAGCAAGACCAATAATCTCATCCCTACTAGGTAATTCCTTTCACGGTGTTGTCTATGAAATTTAGAAAAGTTGAACTCATGAGACATATCACCTAGACCAATAGTAACAACATCCTTTTCGCAATCTATCTTAGCATTAACCGTGTTCAAGAAGGGTCTACCAAATATAATGGGACAAAAGGTATCTTGTGGTGAGCCAAGAACAAGAAAATTAGCAGGATATTTAGTTTTCCCACACAAGACTTCAACATCTCTAACAATTCCCATTGGTGAAATAGTATCTCTATTGGCAAGTTTAATTGTGACATCAATATCTTCTAACTCAGTAGGTGCAATATCGTGCTTAATTTCTTTGTATAAGTCAATAGGTATTGCACTAGCACTAGCACCCATATCACATAAGCCATGATAACAATGATTTCCTGTTTTAACAGAAATAACAGGCATGCCTACCACAGGTCTATGTTTATCTTTAGCACAAGGTTTGGCAATTCTAGCAGTTTCATCACAGAAATAAATAACATGCCCATCAATATTATCAGACAAGAGATCTTTAACAATAGCAACATTATGTTCAACTTTGATTTGATTAGGAGGTGTATAAGTTCTAATATTGCTCTTACGAACAACAGTCGAAGCTTTAGCATGATCTTTTATCCTAACAGGAAAAGAAGGTTTTTCAACATAAGCAGTAGGAACAATAGGATCACTATATGTAATAGTTTTCTCTTCGACTGTAATAGGTGCAACTACTTTCACTTCAACAGGAGGATTATATTTAAACCACTTATCTTTAGGGAGATCAACGTGAGTAGCAAAAGTTTCACAAAAAGTAGCTACTATCTCAGAGTCAAGTCCATACTTAGCGCTAAATCCACGGAAAGCGTCGGTATCCATAAAAGATTTAACACAATCGAACTTAGGTGTCATACCTGACTCCTTACCATCGTCGGAACCCCAATCTTCAGAGTTGCGTTTACTTCTTTTCAAAAAGTCCCATTTGAAATCAATAGTCATCAGCATATAAGAACCAGCACAGGAAGTATCGAGCAAGTTGCGATTATCAAGAGAAAGCCGAGCATAAAAATTCTGAATAATCATTTCCCGAGAGAGCTCATGATTGGGGCATGAATATAACATTGACTAAAGTCTCCCCAAGCTTGAGCGATTCTTTCTCCTTTGCGAGGCCAGAAATTATATATGAAATGACGATCACGATGAACAAGATGCATAGGATAGAACTTCTGGTGAAATTCCAACTTCAATCGCTTATAATTCCAAGATCCCGTTGTCGGCGTTCTGGGAACGGGGGTCCCCAGACTTGCCTGCCTACGGCCTGCGGCGTGGCACGAAGGAGGCCCAGCACGGCCCATCTTCATCAGCGCAAGCTCAAGACCCTCGCGACGGGCGAAGCCTCGTGGGGCGGACGACAAGGAGCTTCCTCAGGCACGACCTCGTCAGGCTGGCTCATGAGGAGGTGGAGAGTTCAAGGCAGGGTACCTCGTGAGGTGCCCATGACGCAAGCCATGATGACCAAGGGCGCCCGATCGAGCGCCCGACCACAGCGATGTCCTCCTTTCCTCTTTGGTGCAAAGGAGCAAGCGCAGCGAGAGCATCAAGCAAAGGCATCCGTTTGATTGCAACAAGACCAAGACCAGCCCAACGGCTGGAAGGGAGTCATCGTGGAGCCCAAGCACGCGTCACCACCAGAGCCTTTGGCAGGCGAGGACCAACTTTAGTCAGGATAAGTGTACCCGCTGTTCCCCTTTAAAATGGCCAATTGTTGGCGCCCTTCCCGCTCAATATTTGGGAAGAGGCCCAGGGCCTTCGCCTATAAATAGGACTAGCCAACCACAGGGTAGAGGGGGGCTTGATCTGAATCCTCATCAAGAAACCAGTAGCTAGAGCAACTGAACACCACCTAGCAGTTCATCGCGCCCGCCAAGAACAGACCCTCACGAGGCTGTTCTTCCTTGCACTGTTCAGCCAAAGAGGCAATCCACCACACCACACACTGGAGTAGGGTATTACACCACAATGGTGGCCCGAACCAGTATAAATCTCGTGTCTCTTGTGCTGTTCCGTTTAGTAGTTTAGGTCCCAGCGATTCAGCGAGGTGCGAGACGGTGGAGGGTTGGATCTCCGTGCGCACCCCAGTGTTCTAACCTCAAGGGTCTGCCGGAACCCGAAATCCGACATTTGGCGCGCCCAGCTTAAAGTGCGCGGAATCCATCTTCGACACCTCGTGTTCCGTCGCATCGTCATCACCATGTCCGGCGACCAAGCGGGCAACCCAGATCCTTAGGCGGCATGGCCCGCCACAGAGCCGCTTCGCCTCGGGCGACCCGTGCCCGAGCAGCTCGCGGTCCGCGAAGGCGCTGCGGGCCGCGATGTAGACGAGCCCGGCAGCTCCCACGCCCGCGGCAGCGCGGTCGGCAGCAAGGGCCTCGAATCACGCCGCGACCACTTCACCGTACACCCGCCGCGAGCAGGCGAACTCGAGGGCCGCGCTCACAGTGGCCCGAGAGCTGCTGCAGTGCAGGCTGCTGGAGAGCGGCCACGACGTGCTGCTGGAGCGAGTGGTAGAGCTCCTAGGCTTCGCCGCCTCGGGGGCTCACCCCTGCTGCACCCAGCTTCCATCTCAAGCCCAGGGCGGCCCGCACGGGGGCTCCACGCGTGCCCGCGGCTCCAAAGATACTCCAACACCGGCGAAGCTATCAGCGCCGGGCCGGCGGCGGGGTTGCCCCCGCCCCCGGTCCGCGCAGAAGAAGGACTCGACGGTACCCACGGCCCAGGTGGACCGCCGCGCCACCACCCCATGGTGGGCGCATCAAGCAGAGCCGCATGGCACGCTGAGCACTACGGCGTGGCCTTCGGGATGACGGCGCCAGAAGAATACGTGCCCACATGATGGACCAAGGGCACCCGCATGAGGGAGAACAAGGCTCGCTCCTCAGCCCGAGCTGGGGGGATGAGGCGCCAGAAGCTGAGCTCTTCCAGGAGCCTCGGGATTGTCCCACTGGTCGCGCCGGGGGCGATGATTATCGGGTACCGCTACTTCCTCAGGAGCAAGCATACGCTAATCATGGATCGCAGGAGGTAGAGGTCGCCGCGGCAAGCAGCTACCCTGCTCCCGCAGTCTCCTACCCCTTGGGAGGAGGGCGCAGGGAGCTGCAGGAGAGGGGCTGAGATCCGACATCACCACCGCGGCGTTCGGAGCAAGGCGTTCTCAGGAGGTAGGCCCTCTGCTGGGGAGGTGCCTCAGGGCCTGCCCCTGGCGGAGGACCCGTGGTCGTTGGGGGAACCTCTGGCGACCGCTCTACCCTATCGGCGGCGTCCTGGTTTCCGGTCGTCGTTGATGGCACTAGAGTGTGGCGCAAGGCGGGGCCCTCGTCTGGCGATATGAAGCAAGGCCGGTACCTGTGAAGAAGGCCCAGTGCCTGTGAAGCTTCGCCGCCCGTGACACTCTCACGTAATAATGAGTGGGGCTGTACACGTCCGAGTCTCAGGGTGCCGGCCTCAGCCCTGGGCTCCCTCCCACGCCAGTGGCAGCACTTAGCTCCGCTGGTGAGAAGATGTCCAAGACTAGACTAGGTGCGGATGCGGCTTTTCTTCTGCTTTCTTCGCCTTTCCCTTTGGTTGTCGCTTTCCCCATTGGATTTAAGTTGGATTCGAATTTGAGATTTGCGTGTGTTCGGGGAAGGGGTGCTTAGTCTCGTTCGAGCAAATCTCTCGCGTTTCGGTTACCACTCCGCCTCAGCTGCCTCCCCTCGCGAGCCCCTCGCGAGCCGGGCCAGGCCTAGCTTGCGCGCGGCCCAGCCTGCCGCCGCCGCGTCCTCTCTAGAGGGTTTTCACTATGGATCCTACGGATTCGATCAGGAGACGCTCGGGTCACCGCAGCCTCCCACAGGCTATCTCAGGGCTCGTACGAAACAAAGGTAAACTGGCCAACCAGCACGTCGCTTAGCCAACCACTTGGCGCGGGCGTATGGGCGATGTAACACCTGCTAATACGATGAACACAAGTTTTACATGAGGGGCTCCCCCTCCCAAAATGCTCTCACAGCCATCAGGCCAAGCCTGAGTTCTATTCATGCAGGGTAATGGAACAGGGACAATACATAATCAGTTGGATAAATCCCCCAATGCGTCCTCAGGAGCACCTCCCGAGCCGTTGCTGGCGTCGCTGGCCTCGCCGTCACTGCCTGCGTGGCCATCTGCGGCGTCAGGACCGTTCACCACGCCGCCCTCATCGGCAGCCACGATCACGCCGTCGTTGTCCGAAGCAAATGCACTGACGAGAGCATCCACATTGTCTTCCACCGGTCGCGCCAGTGTCGCCCGGACGGCACAGGAATCGGGCGATGGCTGCGTCAAAGTCGGCGGGGGTCCATGTTAGGAGATGGTGAAGACATGAGAAAAGCGGCGCCCAAGCAGCGGCTCCTCTCCTCCACCAACCTATTGGCCCTGATCGACCGCGCCTCCAGCCGCGTCACCACATCGGTGAAGAACTGAAGGTTGCCGGCGTAGTTAACCGCGTGCCGCCTCGCAGATGTTACCCAAGGCTGTGTTGGCTCTTTCCCGGAGCATGGTGAGCATGGGGTCGTGCTCATGCTCCAGGATTCGCCGCTGACGTATCTTGTCCGCATTCTGGCGCGCGACGGCCTCGGCCTCCTCCACCCGTTGGCGAAGAAGGAGCACCTCGGCCTGAGAGGTGGTTGACTCCCCCTGCGCCACCTCGAGGGCGGCCCGAAGAGCATCGGCCCGCCGCGTCGCCTCCTCGGCTTGGCCCTCAAGGCAGCAGTCCTGCCTTCAGCCTCGGCCCTGATCAACCCCAGCATCTCCTCGAACTCGCGCTCGAGGTTCAAGCGCGCCGACGCCACTCGGCCTCTGACCTCCTCCAGGACGCGGGCTTCCCGTGCAGCGACCTCACTCCTCCGCCCGCGTCGCCAAGCGCTCGTACTCGCGCGCGCGTTCGGCAGCTTCAAGCGTCAACGCCTCCTCACGCTACTGGAGCTCCGCCGGGTCGCCGGAGGCCACCTTCATCGACGCGAGGGCTGCCTCGCGCAGCTCCACGTGCTCCTCCAGTGAGTAACATCGGGCCAGGAGTTCCCGTGCCCGCTCCTCCGCCGCCTCTCGTCGCCTGTTAGCTTCCCGGGCCTCCTCGACGGCCCGAGAGCAGGCCTCCCGATAGGCTGCCAGCGACGCCTTGGCCTCCTCATCGTCAAGATCGCGCTGATGGCGCGCAAGGGCGACAGCGCCCTCCAGGTCACGCCTCTTTGCGGCCAGGCGCAGGCCCTCGGCTTCAAGGGCGCGCGTCTTCGTCAGCGAGCTCTTCACCAAGAAGGCTCGCCGCGTCAGCCGCCCTTCGAAGAAATCCTTGGCGAAGGGCGCGGCGCTCCCGGGCGCGCTCATGCACGTCTTCCACACCATCAACCGCCCCAAGCGGGCGCCGGGAGGCACGAATTAGCACTCCCCCTCCGGGCAGGGGGCTGGCACCCTCGCGACGGCCGGGCACGCTGCGCCAGAAGCCCGACTTGGAGCCAGCCCACCCCCAGACGAAGAGCGCAGGAAGCGCCTCAGCCAATCGCCGTCCACGACCAGGCAAGAAGACCACGGCAGGCTAGCTATGCCACGAGAAGGCTCACGAAGAAGGGTCATGAGGCGCGTAGGGCCTCGACGCGCCTCGGGGCGGTTCGCCCCCCTGATCGCCCTCACCACAAGGGCTCCACTGCTCGGAGCACTCAAGGACGGGGGAGGGGGCGAAGCCGAGGGGGACGGCTCCTCACCCGTCTCCGTGAGCTCGGCAGGAAGGGGCCTGCAGGGCAAGGATCAGTACAAGCAGCAGAAGGATCAGGAGCTGGGGAAGGAGAAGGCTTACTCATCAGTGGCGAAGTACTTCCTACGCTTCAACAGGCGACAAGGGTAATCATCGCCCAGGGCCTCCCTTCTCTTCTGGAAGTCCTCGAAGTCCATGCGGAAGCGACCAAGATTTGAGCACAGGGGTCAGCCTGCGATGAGGGAGAAGCATCAAGGCGACCTACGTCAGGGGCGTCCGCCTGACGAGCGCTGCTGGTCACCTCACCAAGAGAAGCAGCAGGGGCCTCGGGGGCCTCATCCGCAGGCGCTGCGGGCAGCTGCCTGCCGCCCTCAACCACGGCGGCATGAGCTTCAGGAGCTGCTCCCTCATGAGCGTCGCCCGGCGCTGTCACCCCGGCGGGGGTCCCTTCGGCCTCTGGAGGCTCGTACCTCCCTGCCACACCACTTGAGGAGGAGTCGCCTTGGCCGACTGGAAGGGCAGTCACCATCACTGGATTCTCGCGAGGCCCCTGGAGGCCAGCGGGGCGCGCCCCCCTATCGTCAAAGACAGGCATCTGGTTCACAAAGTCGCCCCTCTTCTGGCAGAGGTACATCAAGGCCCCTCCATGCCGAATGCCGCCGGGGTTGGGGTCACCAGTCAGGACCAGGAGCACTGTCCTCAGCACTTCAGGCGTCAGGTCCTCTTTCTGGAGCCTCATACGATCATCAAGCCCGCTGAAAGCCCACATCCGGTGGGAGTGGCGTTGGAGAGGAGCGATACGGCGTAGCAGGAACTCCTTCACCACCTTGGGCACCGTCACGCCAAGCTTTCTCAGGAACCCAAAGCGGTGCCAGATGAAGGCAAACCGGGGGCCCGCGAGTGTCACTTGGCCCCAGCCTGAGTTGGGGACAGCAGGCGAAGATGGCTCCGTCAGCCGGGGGCTGGGCACCCCAACGTCCACGTACAGCCACCGCTCGTGAAACCCATGCGAGGGCGGGGGAAGGCTGAAGTCAATTCCGGAAGCCGCTGTCTCGGGCGCAGCGAAGAAGCTCACGCACCCCGAGCATTGAATGGGGTCGACGAGGCGCAGAGAGAAGAAGTGGCGCAGCAAGGCAACCGAAGGGATGATGTCCGTCATTGCCTCACAAACGAATGCAAATACCGCGAGAAGGGTGATGGATTCAGGACCCAGATGCATCATATGGATCTGGTAATGGGAAAGCACGGCATTGAAGAAAGCTGAGAAGGGGGGAACCAGTCCTGCCCAAAGGGCGTCGGCGAAGTACAGGACCTCGGTGGGAATCTTGTCAACGGAGAAGCGAGATGCAGGCCAGGCCGTCGTCCTCCCGCACTCATTGAAGATGGTGGCCAGGGCCGAGCGGACCTTGCCCAGGCCCTCTTGGTTGACTATGACCGGCCAATCGACGGCGGGGACCGCCGTCGACGACGAGCGAGGCGCGGCACGGGCTTCTTCCCTTTTCCCTTCCTCGCCGGGGCCATGATGGCAGGAAGGAGACGGGGAAGGTTCGAGATCAGAGTGGATGCAAGAGCCGGAGTTGGAGAGAAGGAAGGACAGGGAGCGCTCAAGCAGCAAAAGGGGGAACGGATGTGTACAGCAGCGTGTCCGCCTAGCAAGGCACGAAATAAGGAGGCGTGGGGGAACAGTGCCGCCCACGTCCAATCAACCGCCACGCGTCGCCCAAGGCCGTAGGCTGTTAGGGCCCGCGACGCTTCGCACTTGCCCTTTCGCCTCTCTGCTCGGCCAAGTTCGGGCGCGCCGTGGCCAGCCATACTCTTGTCGGCATTCTCGGGAACGGGGTCCCCGGACTTGCTCGCTTGCAGCTTCGCGGCGTGGCTCGAAGGAGGCCCAAGACGGCCCATCTTCATCAACACAAGCTCAAGACCCTCGCGAGGCCAAGCCTCATGAGGCGGACGACAAGGAGCTTCCTCAGGCACGGCCTCGTCAGGCTGGCTCATGAGGAGGCGGAGAGTTCAAGGCAGGGTACCTCGCGAGGTGCCCATGACGCAAGCCATGACGACCAAGGGTGCCAGTCGGGCGCCAGCCGCGCAGCGTCCTCCTTTCCCCTTTGGTGCAAAGGGAGCAAGCGCAGGCGAGAGCATCAAGCAAAGGCATCCGTTTCGGTGCAACAAGACCAAGACCAGCCCGACGGCTGGAAGGGAGTCATCGTGGAGCCCAAGCAGGCGTCATCACCAGAGCCTTTGGCAGGCGAGGACCAACTTTAGTCAGGATAAGTGTACCCGCTGTTCCCCTTCAAAATGGCCAATTGTTGGCGCCCTTCCCGCTCAATATTTGGGAAGAGGCCCAGGGCCATCGCCTATAAATAGGACTAGCCACCCACAGGGTAGAGGGGGGCTTGATCCGAATCTTCATCAAGAAACCAGTAGCTAGAGCGACTGAACACCACCTAGCAGTTCATCGCGCCCGCCAAGAACAGACCCTCACGAGGCTGTTCTTCCTTGTACTGTTCAGCCCAAGAGGCAATCCACCACACCACACACTGGAGTAGGGTATTACACCACAATGGTGGCCCGAACCAGTATAAATCTCGTGTCTCTTGTGCTGTTCCATTTAGTAGTTTAGGTCCCAGCGATTCGGCAAGGTGCGAGACGGTGGAGGGTTGGATCTCTGTGCGCACCCCAGTGTTCGAACCTCAAGGGTCTGCCAGAACCCGAAATCCGACACCCGTGTCATCACATAGCCTATACCATGTCAATGCATCTCCCTTCAAAGATAAAGGGAAGACCTTACTTTTGACAACATCATCGGGAATACCTGCAAGCTTAAATAATCCACAAACTTTATCCACAAAGATAAGGTGTAAGTCGGTATGCAATGTTCCGTCTCCTGCAAAAGTATTAGCTAGCAGTTTTTCTATCATACCCGAAGGAATCTCAAAGTGAATATTTTCATAAAGTTCAGTAGGTTGAGGATCATCTCTTTGCTCTTCTGGTTGGGGTGAAGATACCCCAAACAAGCCCCTCAAAGGATTAGTTTCCATAGTGACAAGTAATGTAAAATTTCAGCACACTATATAAATGTTTCCTTACCAAGTTCCACTCACCAAAACCGCTACACTCCCCGGCAACGGCGCTAGAAAAGAGTCTTGATGACCCACAAGTATAGGGGATCTATCGTAGTCCTTTCGACAAGTAAGAGTGTCGAACCCAACGAGGAGCAGAAGGAAATGATTAGCGGTTTTCAGTAAGGTTTTCTCTGCAAGCACTGAAATAGTAGATGATAGATAGTTTTGTGATAAGATAAATAGTAAGAGCAAAAAGTAAATAAAGTAAATAAAGTGTAGCAAGGTGGCCCAATCCTTTATGTAGCAAAGGATAAGCCTGGACAAATTCTAATAATGAAGAAGGACCTCCCGAGTTCACATTGGGAATTATCGTCAAGCTAGTTTTCATCACGTTCGTAAGATTCGCGTTCGGTACTTTGATAATTTGATATGTGGGTGGACCGACACTTGGATACTGTCCTAACTAACCCCTATTGCAAGCATCCGCAACTACAAAAAGGACTACTAAGGTAAACCTAACCACAGTATTAAACATATGGGTCCATATCAGCCCCTAACGAAGCAACGCATAAACTAGGGTTTAAGATTCTGTCACTCTAGCAACCCATCATCTAATTATTACTTCCCTATGCCTTCCTCTAGGCCCAAATAATGGTGAAGTGTCATGTAGTCGATATTCACATAACACCACTAGAGGAAAGACAACATACATCTCATCAAAATATCGAACGAATACCAAATTCACATGAGTACTAATAGCAAGACTTCACCCATGTCCTCAGGAACAAACGTAACTACTCACAAAGCATATTCATGTTCATTATCAGAGGAGGAATAATATGCATAAAGGATCTGAACATATGATTTTCCACCAAGTAAACCAACTAGCATCAACTACAAGGAGTAATCAACACTACTAGCAACCCACAGGTACCAATTTGTGGTTTTTATACAAGATTGGATACAAGAGATGAACTAGGGTTTTGAGAGGAGAGGGTGCTGGTGAAGATGTTGATGGAGATTGACCCTCTCTCGATGAGAGGATCGTTGGTGATGACGTTGGTGATGATTTCCCCCTCCCGGAGGAAAGTGTCCCCGGCAGAACAGCTCCGCCAGAGACCTAGATTGATTCTGCGAAGGTTCCGCCTCGTGGCGGCGGAGTTTCTCCCCGTAAGCTTGCCCACGATTTTTTCCAGGGTAAAAGTGATGATATAGCAGAAGATGGACGCCGGAGGTCCACCAGGGGGCCCAGGAGATAGGGGCCCTATAGGGGGGGGGGGGGGCGCCCCCTGTCTCCTGGACAGGGTGTGGGCCCCCTGGCCTATTTCTTTTGCTCATAAATTCTTTTAAAATCCAAAAAGGTTTTTCATGGAGTTTCAGGACTTTTGGAGTTGTGCAGAATAGGTTTCCAATGTTTGCTCCTTTTCCAGCCAGAATTCCAACTGCCGGCATTCCCCCTCTTCATGGTAAACCTTGTAAAATAAGAGAGAATATCCATAAGTATTGAGATATAGTGTGTAATAACAGCACATAATGCAATAAATATTGATATAAAAGCATGATGCGAAATGAACGTATCAGGTGGCTTTGCCACAAATACGATGTCAACTACATGATCATGCAAGGTAATATGACAATGATGAAGCGTGTCATAATAAATGGAACGGTGGAAAGTTGCATGGCAATATATCTCGGAATGGCTATGGAAATGCCATAATAGGTAGGTATGGTGGCTGTTTTGAGGAAGATATAAGGAGGTTTACGTGTGATAGAGCGTATCTTATCACGGGATTTGGATGCACCGGCGAAGTTTGCACCAACTCTGGAGGTGAGAAAGGGTAATGCACGGTACCGAAGAGGCTAGCATTGATGGAAGGTTGAGAGTGCATATAATCCATGGACTCAACATTAGTCATAAAGAACTCACATACTTATTGCAAAAATCTACAAGTCATCAAAAACCAAGCACTACGCGCATGCTCCTAGGGGGATAGATTGGTAGGAAAAGACCATCGCTTGTCCTCGACCGCCACTCATAAGGATGACAATCAAAAGAACACTTCATGTTTGAAATTTGTCACACAACATTTACCATACGTGCATGCTACGGGACTTCCAAACTTCAACACAAGTATTTCTCAAATTCACAACTACTCAACTAGCACAACTATAATATCACTATCTCCATATCTCAAAACAATCATCAAGTATCAAACTTCTCTTAGTATTCAATGCACTTATATGAAAGTTTTTTTTATATCCCTCTTGGATGCCTATCATATTATGACTAATTTCATAACAAAAGCAAATTACCATGCTGTTCTAAAGACTCAAAATAATATAAGTGAAGCATGAGAGTTCAACAATTTGTTCAAACTAAAACCACCATCGTACTCTAAAAGATATAAGTGAAGCACTAGAGCAAACGACAAACTACTTCGAAAGATATAAGTGAAGATCAATGAGTAGTTGAATAATTATGTAACTATGTGAAGACTCTCTAAAATTTAAGAATTTCAGATCTTGGTATTTTATTGAAACAGCAAGCAAAACAAAATAAAATAAAGTGACGCTTCAAGCAAAACACATATCATGTGGTGAATAAAAATATAACTCCAAGTAAAGTTACCGGTGAATGAAGACGAAAGAGGGGATGCCATCCGGGGCATCCCCAAGCTTAGGCTCTTGGTTATCCTTTAATATTACCTTTGGGTGCCTTGGGCATCCCCAAGCTTAGGCTCCTGCCAATCCTTATTCCATAGTCCATCAAATCTTTACCCAAAACTTGAAAACTTCACAACAGAAAACTCAACAGAAAACTCGTAAGCTCCGTTAGTATAAGAAATAAATCACCACTTAGGTACGGTTGAGAACTCATTCTAAATTCATATTTATGTAATATCTACTTTATTCCAACTTATCTATGGTTCATACCCTCCGATACTACTCATAGATTCATCAAAATAAGCAAACAACACATAGAAAACAGAATCTGTCAAAAACAGAATAGTCTGTATTAATCTATATCAAACGTATAATTATGGAACTCCCAAAATTCTGCCAAAATAGGACGACCTATATAATTTTATTATTGATCTACTGCAATTGGAATCAGTATTTTATCACTTTCTGATGATTTTTAACAATTTGTTTCGTGGGCATAAAGTTTCTGTCTTTTTCAGCAAGATCAAATAATTATCATCCAAGAAGATACTATAGGTCTTACTTGGCACAAACACTAATTAAAACATAAAACCACATCTAACCAGAGGCTAGATGATTTATTTATTACTAAACAGGAACAAAAAGAAAGGAGAAAAAATAAAATTTGGTTGCCTCCCAACAAGCGCTAACGTTTAATGCCCCTAGCTAGGCATGATGATTTCAATGATGCTCGCAAGATAAGAATTGAAACATAAAGAGAGCATCATGAAGAATATGACTAGCACATTTACGTCTAACCCACTTCCTATGCATAGGGATTTTATGAGAAAACAACTTAAGGGAAAAATAATCAACTAGCATTGGAAGGCAAAGCAAGCATAACTTCAAAACTTTAAGCACATAGAGAGGAAACTTGATATTATTGCAATTTCTACAAGCAAATATTCCTCCCTCATAATAGTTTTCAGTAGCATCATGAATGAATTCAACCATATAACCAGCACATAAAGCATTCTTTTCATGATCTACTAGCATAGTATTTTTATTACTCTCCACACAAGCAAATTTATTCTCATCAACAGTAGTGGGAGCAAACTCAACAAAATAACTATCATGTGAAGCATAATCCAATTGAAAATTAAAATCATGATGACAAGTTTCATGGTTATCTTTATTTTTTATAGCATACGTGTCATCACAATAATCATCATAAATAGGAGGCATGCTTTCATCATAATAAATTTGCTCATCAAAACTTGAGGTACTAAACATATCATCTTTATCAAACATAGCATCCCCAAGATTGTGACTTTGCATATCATTAGCATCATGGGTATTCAAAGAATTCATACTAACAACATTGCAATAATGCTCATCCTACAAAGATTTAGTGCCAAACATTCTAATGCGTTCTTCTTCTAGCACTTCCGCACAATTTTCCTTCCCATCATTCTCACGAAAGATATTAAAAAGATGAAGCGTATGAGGCAAACTCAATTCCGTTTTTTAGTTATATTTTATAAACTAAACTAGTGATAAAACAAGAAACTAAAAGATTTGATTGCAAGATCTAAAGATACACCTTCAAGAACTCACCTCCCCGGCAACGGCGCCAGAAAAGAGCTTGATGTCTACTACGCAACCTTCTACTTGTAGACGTTGTTGGGCCTCCAAGTGTAGAGGTTTGTAGGACACTAGCAAATTTCCCTCAAGTGGATGACCTAAGGTTTATCAATCCGTGGGAGGTGTAGGATGAAGACGGTCTCTCTCAAACAACCCTGCAACCAAATAACAAAGAGTCTCTTGTGTCCCCAACACACCCAGTACAATGGTAAATTGTATAGGTGCACTAGTTCGGCGAAGAGATGGTGATACAAGTGTAATATGGATGGTAGATATAGGTTTTTGTAATCTGAAAATATAAAAACAGCAAGGTAACTATTGATAAAAGTGAGCGTAAACGGTATTTTAATGCTAGGAAACATGGCCTAGGGTTCATACTTTCACTAGTGCAAGTTCTCTCAACAATAATAACATAATTGGATCATATAACTATCCCTCAACATGCAACAAAGAGTCACTCCAAAGTCACCAATAGCGAAGAACAAACAAAGAGATTATGGTAGGGTATGAAACCACTTCAAACTTATCCTTTCTGATCGATCTATTCAAAAGTTCGTAGTAAAATAACATGAAGCTATTCTTTCCGTTCGATCTATCATATAGTTTGTACTAGAATAACACCTTAAGACGTAAATCAACCAAAACCCTAATGTCACCTAGATACTCCAATGTCACCTCAAGTATCCGTGCACATGATTATATGATATGCATCACACAATCTCAGATTCATCTATTCAACCAACACAAAAGTACTTCAAAGAGTGCCCCAAAGTTTCTACCGGAGAGTCAAGACGAAAACATGTGCCAACCCCTATGCATAAGTTCATTGAACCCGCAAGTTGATCACCAAAACATACATCAAGTAGATCACGTGAATATCCCATTGTGACCATAGATAAGCACGGCAAGACATACATCAAGTGTTCTCAAATCCTTAAAGACTCAATCCGATAAGATAACTTCAAAGGGAAAACTCAATCCATTACAAGAGAGTAGAGGGGGAGAAACATCATAAGATCCAACTATAATAGCAAAGCTTGCGATACATCAAGATTGTGCCAACTCAAGAACACGAGAGAGAGAGAGAGAGAGAGAGAGAGAGAGAGAGATCAAACACATAGCTACTGGTACATACCCTCAGCCCCGAGGGTGAACTACTCCCTCCTCGTTATGGAGAGCACCGGGATGATGAAGACGGCCACCGGTGAGGGAGAGCCCCCCCCCCCTCCGGCAGGGTGCGAGAACAGGGCCCCGATTGGTTTTTGGTGGCTACAGAGGCTTGCGGAGGCGAAACTCCCGATCTATTCTTCTCCTTGATGTTTTTAGGGTATATGGACATATATAGGCGAAATAAGTCGGTCAGGGGAGCCACGAGGTGCCCACGAGGGTGGGGGGCTCGCCCAGGAGGGGCAGGCGCACCTCCCTGCCTCGTGGCCACCTCGAAGCTTCCCTGACGTCTACTCCGAGTCTCCTGGATTGCTTCCGTTTCAAAAATAACTCTCTCGAAGGTTTTATTCCATTTGGACTCTGTTTGATATTCCTTTTCTGCGAAACACTGAAATAGGCAAGAAAACAACATTTTGGGCTGGGCCTCCGGTTAATAGGTTAGTCCCAAAAATAATATAGAAGTGTATAATAAAGCCCATAAAACATTCTAGATGGATAATATAATAGCATGGAACAATAAAAAATTATAGATACGTTGCAGACGTAGCAGGGGCGGCCATGGGAGTCCGGCTCGGACTCCCCTCGGCGTCCGTGCGGCGGCGGGTCTCCTCCCGCTCGGGAGGAAGTCGGCGGGCGACGCTGGTCACCCGGCTCTGAGCCTTGACTGCCTGTCGGGCGAACGTTTTTTTTAAAATTAATTTCGCCCGGAAGAAAAAATCTTAAAAATATAAAAAAAAATCTAGAAATACCAGAAACAATTGTTGCCGCCTAAACCTAATATTTAGAACAAAGTGAACATTTTTCTGGCCTAAAAATGCAATTTTCAAAAATGCATATTTTTCTAATTCAAATAAAATATTAATTTGATTTTAAAATTTCTTCTCCAATATTTCCTCTGTTTTGAAGAAGTCATTTTATCTTCGCTCATTTATTCTTTATATTGGAAATAATTGGAGAGAAAAATATTAAAATAAAATTGATCCTCTTTTCAAATTTGAAAAACAAATTCAAATATGAAAATTAATGAAATCCCCAACTCTCTCCTTGGGTCCTTGAGTTGCTTAAGATTTCTAGGATCACAATCAAATGCAAATAAAAAAATATGATATGCATATGATGACCTATGTATAACATTGAAATTGAAAATTGGGATGTTACAAACCTAGCCTCCTTCAGATGAATCTGGCCCTCGAGATTCGGGTTGGCTAGAAAATAGGTGGTGGTCTTTCCGTAGGTCTTCTTCTGGCTCCCTGGTGGCTTCATCCTTGGTATGGTGGCTCCACTGAACTTTGCAAAAGTTTATAACCTTGCTGCGTGTAACTCGGCTGGCAAACTCGAGAATCTTGACTGGTTTATCCTCGTAAGTTAGGTCACTCTCGAACTGCATTGCTTCCAGGGGCACTGTATCTCTCAGAGTATCGGCCATCTTCGCATGGCACTTCTTTAGCTGGGAAACGTGAAACACATCATGAACTCCTGACAATCCTTCGGGTAACTCCAACTTGTAGGCAACTTCTCCCATACGCTCCAAAACTCGATATGGTCCTACAAATCTCGGGGCTAACTTTCCCTTAACTCCAAATCGTTTAACTCCTCGGAGTGGTGACACACGAAGATATGCTCTATCTACAATCTCATAGACTACCTCCTTGCGTTTTGTGTCAGCATAACTTTTCTGTCTGGACTGAGCTACCTTCAGTCTATCTTGAATCAACTTAACCTTCTCTTCAGACTCCTTAATTAAATCTGGTCCGAACAAATAGCGGTCTCCGACTTAATCCCACATTAATGGTGTCCTGCACCTCCTTCCATACAGAGCTTCGAAAGGTGCCATCTTCAAACTAGCCTGATAACTGTTGTTGTATGAGAACTCTGTGTAAGGCAAATTGTCATCCCAACTAGATCCATAATCTAGCGCACAAGCTCTCAACATGTCCTCCAGAATCTGATTGACTCTCTTGGTTTGTCCATGTGTCTGCGGGTGAAATGTTGTACTGAACTCTAGCCTGGTACCCAAAGTCAGGTGCAACTGATTCCAAAACTTTGAGGTAAACCGTGTCCCTCTATCCGATACGATGGTCCTCCGGACTCCATGCAGACATACGATCCTGGTCATATATATCTTGGCCAACTTCGCACTCGTATAAGTAGTTTTCACTGGGATAAAGTGAGCTACCTTGCTCAAGCGATCAACTACTACCCAGATAGAATCATATCCCGATCGTGTCCTGGGTAATCCAGTGATGAAATCCATGCCAAGCTTCTCCCACTTCCATTCGGGTATAGGCATAGATTGTAATAATCCTACTTGCTTTTGATGTTCTGCCTTCACTCTCTGACATACATCACATACTGCTACATATTCGGCAATATCCTTCTTCATACCTGGTCACCAGAAATGTTCCTTCAAATCCAAATACATCTTGGTGTTTCCGGGGTGTATCAAATATGGTGAGTCATGAGCTTCCTGAAGTATTAACTTCCTGATATCCGCATTATTGGGCACATAAACACGATCCTCAAACCATAAAGTTCCGTGCTCATCCTCACAAAAACCCTTGGATTTTCCTTCGCTCATATTCTCCTTTATCTCAGCAATTTCCTTGTCATCCTTCTGAGCTTCTTGAATCTTTCCCAATAATGTAGATTGAACCTCCATTGCTGCAACAAAACCTCTTGGAACTATCTCCAAATGAAGTTCCTTGAGATCGTCGGCTAACTCCTGCGGTAATCCTCCGCTTACGAGGGTATTGACATAGCTTTTGCGGCTCTCTATCTGCTGCTGCTTGCCTTCAAACATGAGGGCCCTGTCTACCAACTCCTGGTAGTTAGTGAATATTTCCACCATCAATTGCATACTGAGCTGATCATTCAGCCCTTCCATGAACTTCTCCTACTTTGCGGCATCTGT
This sequence comes from Aegilops bicornis, assembly GCA_021605145.1. Taxonomy (NCBI): domain Eukaryota; kingdom Viridiplantae; phylum Streptophyta; class Magnoliopsida; order Poales; family Poaceae; genus Aegilops; species Aegilops bicornis. The sequence continues at coordinate 331,599,144 of CM038672.1, read as the reverse complement.
GGCCACATCATCTGTGGCCACCATCTACTTACTAAACTCATCCACGTACTGTGCCATAGTACGATTTCCCTGGCGTAAGTTGTGAAACTCACTCTTCTTCATACTCATCGCTCCAGTTGAGACATGGGTTGTGCGGAAAGCTTGCTGAAACCGATCCCGTGCGACATTGGCTATGGGAAAAGTGGTTGTGTAATTCTCCCACCATGAGGCTGCGGGTCCACCCAATTGATGTGCGGCAAAGCACACCCTCTCAGCATCTGTGCAACCTGGGGTGGTCAGCTCCCTTCCAATCCTGCGGAGCCAGTCATCAGCAACAATCGGCTCGGTGCTACTGGAAAACACCGGCGGATTCAACCTTAGAAAACGGGCTAAGTTGTCAACTTGAGGTGGTGGGGTCGGATTGTTGTTGTTATTGTTGCCTTGGTTCTTGACTAGTAGCTGCATCAAGGCATTCTATTGTTGGATCAACTGTTGTGGCAAGACAAATCCGGGGTCACGTCTCAGAGGCATCTGATAGGTTTAGAGGGGAGAGATTAGAATAGAGTGAGGTCTAAGGAGACAATCACTACCCATATGCACATGAGACAAACACATTCATATCACATCACTCAGTTCAAACAAGGGCATACAATCGATCTAGCTACCATTACAAAATACTCGGACTATTACTATATACATGGGGAAAATTCTACTGATAATTTGGTGGTCGACTAGAAATTTTGATTGGAAGAAGACTCCATGATATCTGCACCAGCTTCGTCTTCATAATCATCATCACTGTCGGGGTCGGAGTCGGTGTCGTCAATGATGATGTAGTCTTTGGGATGGTTGTCCTCTCCTGGCGCGAGGTCTCCCATGAATATTCCTAGCTTCTTCTTCAGGTCTTCATTCTTCTCCAGTAGTACTCGATCTCCTCTTCATATCCATCGTGTGTAGACTTGAGTTCCTCTTCTAGCTCCATGTTCCGGGTCATCACCTTCTTCATGTCCATTATGCTGGCGCACATCTGGTTCTCCTAATGACGAATGTGTTAGTTTAACTCCTGGATGTAGGCTGCAATTGACTTGTCCCTCATGGTGCAAATCATCTCCCATTGCTCATCTCGGCATCCACATATCTGGTAGATGGTGTCCTTAAGATACTTGTGGTAAACTTCGCTGATACGTCCCATGGCGATGTGAGCTGCCATGCTCCTTCCTAGACTTTAGGTTGGTGCATCAAAGGAAAACTCTATGGGCTCCGTAACTGGTGTGAATGTCCTTCCTGGAACATGTACTCGAATTGTCCAGTGCTCTTCTTCCGGTAGAGTGGCGGTGTAGGTCCCTGTGAAGCTTGGTATTCTGATGCTCAGGTACTTAGTGGTTTCCTTCAGGTGTCGTCCAAAAGGGGTGTCTTCATCCGGTTGTCGGTGTACAAAAAGAGGGGCACGCTTTTGTACCCTTTACCTGTGCACAGGCAGTCGGAGCCGCGCCCACGGTCACACTAAGTAGAACAGGGGAGGTGAGCCAAGGTAAGACCGGAGCCCAAGATAATCAGAGCAACGCCAAGGCCAAGACCACAAGGAGCAGAGGGATTTAAGCAGGCTCCCTGGCAAGACCCTTGTCGGGGCAGCCTCGGAGCCCCGGCAAGATCCTTGCCAGGACAGCTCGCCCCACACCAATAGAGCAAGCCACCCTTGAGCCCACGGTCCCCAACGCCATCATCCACGTGGGGCCAGGGCTCGGGAAGGCACCTCTGTGGTGGCATGCAGATCTTTGTGAAGACATATTCAAGATCAGATGAGGATTAGAAGACGGTGATCCTCGGAAAGATCCTTGCCGAGGAAGGCCACCAGACCCCTGGCAAGGCCCTTGCCGGGGCCTTCAAGTGTCGGCGTTCTGGGAACGGGGGTACCCAGACTTTCCTGCCTGCGGCCTGCGGCGTGGCTCAAGGGGTGGCCCAGCACGGCCCATCTTCATCAGCACAAGCTCAAGACCCTCGCGAGGGGCCAAGCCTCATGAGGCGGACGACGAAGCTTCCTCAAGCACGACCTCGTCGGGTTGGCTCATGACGAGGCGGAGAGATCAAGGCGGGGTACCTCACGAGGTGCCCATGATGCAAGCCATGACGACCAAGAGGCGCAGTGAGCGCCAGCCCGCGTAGTGTCCTCATTTCCTCTTTGGTGCAAAGGAGGCAAGCGCATGCGAGAGTATCAAGCAAAGGCATCCGTTTCGGTGCAAAAAGACCAAGACCGTCGCAACGGCAGGAAGGAAGTCATCATGGAGCCCAAGCCGGCGTCACCACCAGAGCCTTTGACAGGCGAGGACCAACTTTAGTCAGGATAAGTGTACTAGATGTTCCCCTTCAAAATGGCCGATTGTTGGTGCCCTTCCCGCTCAATATTTGGGAAGAGGCCCAGGGCCTTCGCCTATAAATAGGACTAGCCACCCACAGGGTAGGAGGATCCGGAATCCGGAACAGAGCTAGAGATCAAGCAATCTAGAGAGAGAGAGCGATCAACTCCCCTAGCAGTTCATCGCACCGGCCAAGAACAGACCCTCGCGAGGCTGTTCTTCCTTGTATTGTTCTTCATCAGCCCCTGAGGCAATCCACCACACCACACACTGGAGGAGGGTGTTCCACCACAATGGTGGCCCGAACCAGTATAAACCTTGTGTCTCTTGTGTTGTCCCTTTGGTAGTTTAGATCCTAGCGAGGCGAAGAGGTGCAGGTAGGTAGGGGGTGAGATCTTTGTGCGCACCCCAGAGTTCGAACCTAGAGGGTCTGCCGGAACCCGAAATCCGACATTTGGCGCGCCAGGTAGGGGTGCGCCGGAATTCGTCTTCCGCCGCCCTGTTCTTCGCCGACCATCGCACCCATGTCATACGCTCGTCGGGCCCGCACCGAGCGCCGAGCCGCTCTTGCTACCCGCGTCGCCCAGACGGCCCCCGACGGCGGCCGCCGTGTTCCCGTCGCCGTCACAATGCCGCCACCGGCCTGGCGGGGAACGAGCAGCAAGCATCGTCCCAGCATCCGTCCGTGAGGCGAGACGGCTGTACCGCTACTCCTTCACTCGCCCCAGCTGGTTCTTCGTCTCGCGTGCTCCGCGCGCCCATGGAGGCTCAAGCTGCGCTCATCGCGGCAACGAGCTCCTGCGCTACCGCCCTGTCGACGATGTCTACGAAGAGTGGCTCGACCGCGTCGCCGAGCTCGTCCGCGCCGCAGGGGGCTCCCCCGCGCCGTCCTTCTCGCTGCACCGCGCCCCGCCCTGCGCGGGCGATGAAGCTCTAGGATCGCCTCAGCCGCCTCCCCCTCAAGAAGGCGCCTTGGCCCCAAGGCGCGTGGCCCCTGGGTGGAACCCACTTCGTTCGGCGCCAGCACAGCAAGAGCAGAGCTGTCAAGAGGTCCCTCGCCCCCAAGAAGCTGCCCGAGTGCTCCCTCCACCGACTCGTCACGACCGCGCTCCTGCTCCAGCACGCCAAGACCCCGCGCTGCTCCCAGTGGAAGCGCATGGGGACCCGCAAGACCAGGCTCTTCGTCGCCAAAGGCCCCCCGTGGCAACGGCGGGCTCCCGCGCCTTCACCACCGAGCTGCGCAGTGTCGCGTGGCCCGGCAAGTTCAAACCAGACCTGCCTCCTCGCTACGACGACACGGCCGACCCTGCAGAGTTCCTTCAGCTCTACGAGCTGGGCATCGAAGCCGCCAACAGGGACGAGAAGGTCATGGAGAACTGGTTTCCCATGGCACTCAAGGATGGGGCCCGCACCTGGCTCTTGAACCTGGCTCCTGGCACGATCTCCTCCTGGGACAAGATGCGCACCCGCTTCATCGCCAACTTCCAAGGTACTCGTGACCGGCCTCCTGCCGTGAGAGACATGCGCCGCATCAAGCAGCAGCCGGGGAGACCTGCGGAAGTACATCCGGCCTTCAACAACGCACGCCTCAAGATTCCCAAGGTGACCGAGGAGGCCGTCATCTCAGCCTTCTCCGACGGTGTGCGTGACGTCTAGATGAAGGAGGAGCTGGCGATGCATGAAGATCTGTGCACATCCTTGGAGCTGTTCAACTTGGCGACCAAGTGCGCCAGGGCTGAGGAAGGACGCCTTTCCCTCCTCGAGCTGCCAGCCGCAGACCCAGAAGAGAAGAAGTCCAAGGACAAGGACGTGAACCGCAAGGGGGCTGCCGTGCTCGCGGCAGAACCAGACACCAAGCGAGGCAGAGATCAGCCGGAGTCTTCCAAGGGCAGCCGATACTGTGTGCACCACGACCTCCAGACCCACAACACCAACGAATGTCAAGAGCTCCGAGCCGTGCGAGAAGGGAGAATCGGTCGACGCCCCGACCGCAATGATCGAGGCTACGGCCGAGGAGGAGGAAGAAACGCAGGACGCTGGGAAGACCGTGGCCCTCGCCAAGGGTGGCCTGAACGACCTCGCAAGGATCGCTGGCAGGATCAGCCTCGCGAGGGAGACTGGAGGGATCAGCCTCGCGAGGATCGCCCGCAAGGAAATGCAGGCCTCCCTCCTCTGCCGCCGCAGCCAAGAAGAAATGAGGACCATCATCAGGACGAGGGGGCTGGGGGCTTCAAGGAGCCGCGCGCGATCGCTTGCATCCTGGGCGAAGCTCAAGCCCCAGCCTCTCAACGCATCTTCAAGCAGTTCGTCCGCGAAGTGAATGCGGTCCTCCCCAAGCTCGAAGCCACGCGCCCTCTCAGGTGGTCAGCGTGCGCCATCACGTTCAGCTCAGCAGATCAGCTCAAGTGCACGGCCACGGCCGGAGTCCTCCCGATGCTTTGTTCCCCAATCATCAGCAACGTGCAAACCACCAGGACCCTCATCGATGGCGGAGCAGGGCTCAATGTCCTGTCCGTAGAGACATTCAACAATCTCCAAGTGCCTTACAATCAGCTTCAGCCAACCAAGCCTTTCTCTGGAGTCACCGATGGCTCCAAAGTTCCGATTGGGCAGGTCCACCTCCCCGTCATCTTCGGGGGGCGCGACAACTACTGAACCGAGCTCATCGACTTTGATGTCGCCCACATTCTCCTGCCATACAATGCCATCCTCGGGTACCCAGCTCTGGCCAAGTTCATGGATGTGACTCATCACGGCTACAACGTTCTCAAGATGCCAGGAAGCAGCGGAGTCATCACGGTGCCTTGTGAAGAAAGAGACACAGTGTTCTCCCTGGAGCGAGCTTTTCAAGCCGCGTCACTTGAAGACCCAGATCGCAGGAACGGGAGGCTCCCCGAGACTGCTCCCAGGAAGAAGAAGACATCGCCAGGCCCGACCCCTCGGGAGGCAGGCCCCTCAGGGTCTGCGCCTGTTCAGGCGGCACCTCCTTCTGTTGCATAGGAAGGCGTGCCCGGCGCCCTCCTCAAGCAAGGCTCGGGGGCTCTCTCCTGGAGGGCCACCGTCCTTGATAAGGTCACGAGGGAGGCGCTTGGGCACCACTTGGAGGCGTGTTTCAGAGCACGTTTCCCTCAGGAAGGCGCGAGGCAAGGAGGGCCAAACCCTCAGGAGTTCGTCAGCCAGATCATTCAGGAGCTGCAGGAGTCAAGAGTCATGAGTGGCAGCCGCTGCTTACCCGCCGTAGCTCCCCATCCAGGCGAGGATGGTGGGCTGCGCGTCTGCATCGACATACCAGGGCTCAACCGAGCCGCCTCTCAGGATCGCTTCTGGCCCTCACGCGTGGGGCGCTGCGAAGGTCCACCCCACAGCTACGTTCGCATGCCCTATAGCATGCCGAACACGGCCGCCACGCGCCAGCGCCTCATGGGGAGCATCCTGGAGGCTCAAGAGGCCAGGCGTTCCGCAGTCCTGGTGGAGATGGAGATGGTCCGCGAGGAGCCACCAACCCCTTCGGAGCCTCCCGAGGCTCCTGGGCCTGGGGGCTCGTGAAGGTCGGCTTCCACAGCCCACGACGTCCGCTACTTCAGCATCCCTTCGTCTTCTATGTTATCAGGTGACATCCTTCAAGTTTCATTTCGGTGGGGCGCCCCGAGCTGCATCATTCCCAGGCCGCGTGGGTCCGTCCCTGTGGCATGTATCCCTTTTACATCATGTTCCTAGCTTACCTTATCGAGGGCGCCCCTCGGGCCGCATCATCCGCAAGTCGCTCGCATCAGACCCAACGACGTCTGCCTTCCCTGCACCTATCTAAATGAACTTTCTCCTTCGTGATTAACGTGCTTGACCTAGTTACCCACTCAATTGACACCAACTGATGAAGCTACTCCCCAACGGCACGACGCTTGCGCAAGGGTCCGTCCCTGCAACGCCGACAAACCTGAATGGCTGAGCTCTGGCCGCGGCAGCCCCGCACGTCGCCACCTCGTTAGGCCTTCAGTGCCTCGTCACCCCTCCAAAGCAACCAACGGCTGACCGTCGCTTGTCATGGCGGACTTTTGTTCTTCTTGTGGTGAGCCTGTAGGATCTCTTCAAGGCGCAGCGCCAGGCGAGGCCCTCACGGCGTCTTCTTCACTCTCGTCCGCGTGAACCGCTTGCACGTTAAAGGGGGGGTACCTGAGCATCGCGACTCACGGGCTCCTACTGGCTCTCCAGCCCTCACCCTCTGGCCTTGTCCACGGCATCGCGACCTGGCATACCAGCGACGGCTGAGACCCGCTCGAGGGCTGGGAGCCGAGGACGTAGAGCTGAAAGGGGAGCAAAGGCGAGAGGGAAGAGGCACGCGGGGACCTCGCCAGGCAAACCCTCGCCTGCCGATGCGCAGACCTAACGTCGCACCAGGAAGCAATTCCTGACTCCCATGATAAGTCACCCTCCGGAAACACTAGCTATCGCAGCGCCGACCTCACACCTAATGCAATCCCGTGTTAGCAACGTCGTGCTCCTTTCTCACCGAACGATGGCTGCTTGAGTGCTAAAGGGGACCTCCTGAGCATCGCGATTCAAGGGCTCTTACTGTACCCCGGGCCGCTCACCTCCTGGCCTTGCCCACGGCATCGTGACACAGCATACCGCTGACGGCTGAAGCCTGCCTTGGGACCGGGACCTATCGGCGCAGAGCACCAAGCCCTCGTGAGGTTCGAAAGGAAGAACTAAGCTAAGACGGAATGAGCATCTCGCACTACTTCACAGCAAGGATCATATTAACAAACAGAACCACAGGCACCTTACAAGCCCCCATGGGGCGCGCTTTTCGATTCCTCGCAGGGAACAGAGGAAGCAGATCCTAAAAGAACACTAACTACACGCGCCTCCGCGAGAGACGCCATCATCAACAGTGGGCCGTCAGGCACCGGCGCCAACCTCATCCAGATCAGAGGCGGCGGCGGCCTGACGAGCCCGCCCTGCTCCGAGAGCGGCGCAAGCTCGGGGGCTCGTAGCTGTCGTCGCTCGTCTCCGGAGTCGCGAAGAGCTCGGCGGTGTCGCTGGATGTTCCGACGCCTCCTTTGGTTCACATGGCACATGAGCACTTCTACTAAGCTACTTGGAAGAAGGGAAACAGACCGGCATCCCGACCCCGGCAAACCCGAGTTGCCGGGGGCTGCAAGCACGGGGATCCAACCGCGGCAAGACAAGGTTGCCGGGGGCTGCAGATCCAGATAAGTCTTTCATCCTCTATCATGCATTTCGGAGCGGAACTGGGATATGTGAAACCTCGTTTTATTTCTAGGCCACCGTGCTCCCCTTTTTCTATACCCAAGGATTATCTCCTGGGCCCAGATTTGGTTGTAGCCGCGGTGGCAAGGAAGTAGAACAAGGAGCCTAAGCCCGCTTCATCCCTGCTTCTGCCAAGGACGTGAGAATGGTCGATCAAAGTAGGGGGACGGCAAGGCCTATTGCCGGGTGAAAACGTTTATCTTAAATTATAAAAAGGATTCGTTCCTTGTCGCGGGGTCTTCCCACGAATGAAAAACCAGGAAAACATCCCTTTTTCATTAAAAGCATCCCACAACAGGTACAGTCCGTACGGAATGAAAAACATGAACAAAGGGGATTACGAGCTCTAAATTTAACAAGGCCCGAAGGCTTACAAATTAAAAAAGAGACATGGTGCCTATGATCCCTTTCTTGTCCCTCTCCACAGGAGGCAGGTCAAGGAGGCGAGAGGACAAAAGGGGCGCCTAGGCAAGCTACGAGCAGAAGAAAGTACCAAGAGAACACCTCGGTGGCCGCCCACGGGTAGGCCGGTGATGACGGTGTCGGGAAAGGAGCTGGAAGACGAGGCGGCAGGACCGGTAGTACGCGACGAAGGGGTTGGTGCCCGCGTACTTCGAGTTGACGGCCTTGCTGGCCGCCATCTTCCTCTTCCACAGCCTCCCGACACCAGCCGCCCAAGGAGACGGCCCAGAGAATTTCAAGGAGCTGGTCACACCGCCGGCAAAACCCTGCCGGAGGAGCGGCCAGGTGCAGATGCTGCTGCTGCCGCACCCGCCCAGGCGCGGGGCGTCCGACGCCTAGTCGGACTCATCCCAGTTGTCCTCCTCATCACTTTCGCTAGAGGAAGAGCTTCCGTCGTCGGAATCTCCATCGGAGGAGCTCTCCACGCAGCACTTCAGGCGAGTCCCGAAGTCTTCGAAGACCTTGACGGAGAGCAGGCCGTCCTCCATCAATTTGAAGTAGAGGACAAGCCCCGCCGTCAGGCTGTGGAGGAGATGGGAAGTCGACGTCGACCCGCGTGCCCCCATTCCCACAACCCCTCATGTGCAATCTGAGGGATTGGGGCCGGTCACGCTCCATCTCTCGAGAAAACGGGCCGGGAAGATGGAGACGGCGGGGCTGGTCTCCGACATGGCCTTCCATCGAGAAAGGCACCATTGGCGGGGGCAAAGCCGGCGTGCCGCCCCGTCCTCCTCTTCCCTGAGCACTACGACTTCTGCCCCGGCCTCGCCCACGGCCTCGCCACCTCCCCCTTCCCCTCGCGGCCGGTTCCACCACCACGGGCTCAGGATCAGGAGGGACGCGCTGTCGAGCGGCGACCCTTGCCGCCACCGTCGAGGGACCCGAATTCCCTTTCTCCATGGGGAGTGAAAGGAAGAAGCAGAAGCAAGAGGAGACAGATGACAAAAGAATGCGGGACGCCATCCTCCCTTCCCCCTCTTTATAAAGGGGCGGGGTCGGGGCTCGGCCGCCCCGCTCTGCCAATCCAGCCACCGGAGGCGCATGGAATTAGGACCGACCCGCTGCCCCAACAAGCGATGGCCCGGTTTCCCGCCTCCACCGCTTGCCACCCCAGGCGCATGAAGGACGTGTGGCGGACGTGCAGAACTGAGGGGACGGGTGAAGCGACCTCTCCCCAACCCGTGATCGTGGGGAGTGGATGCCGTGAGACCACGACCCGGCCCCGTTCAGTAAATGAGCCGCGCCTCCACGCCTCCCTCTTTTTACGGGGAAGGCACGAGCCACCTCTTTATTGCGATATGACACATGCGTGTGGAAACCACCCCACGCATGCTGCCCACGTCACGCACACCCTTCCACGCCACGCCGCGCGTGCGGGTCGTCGGAAGCAAAGCGCGCGAAGAGTTTTACCGCGGTAAAAACCGCCCCGCCTGCCCGCGCACCGTTTTAGGCCTGGCCCAACAACACATCACGCTTATGGTGGCCCAGGCCCGGGGGCTCCTGTCGGTGTACAAAAAGAGGGGCACGCTTTTGTACCCCTTTACCTGTGCACGGGGAGTCGGAGTCGCGCCCATGGTCACACCAGGCAGAATAGGGGAGGTGGGCCAAGGTAAGACCAAAGCCCAAGATAATCAGAGCAACGCCAAGGCCAGGACCACAAGGAGCAGAGGGACGAAGCAAGCTCCCCCGGCAAGACCCTTGTCGGGGCAGCCTCAGCAGCCCCGGCAAGACCCTTGCCGGGGCAGCTCGCACCACACCAACAGAGCGAGCCACCCTTGAGCCCACGGTCCCCAACACCATCATCCACGTGGGGCCAGGGCTCGGGAAGGCACCTCTGTGGTGGCATGCAGATCTTTGTAAAGACATATTCAAGATTAGATAAGGATTAGAAGATGACGATCCTCGGCAAGATCCTTGCCGGGGAAGGCCACCAGGCCCCCGGCAAGGACCTTGCCAGGGACGACAGCGCTCCATGGCAAGACCCTTGCCGGGCCACACGGCAAGACCCTTGTTGGGCCACCCGTCAAGGCCCTCACCAAGGACGCTAGCAGGGCCACCGCCAGGCCCACGCCAACCAAGCTTCCACCGCCATTCACATGCAGCTGCCAGCCCAACCAGCTGGGCGGGCACCTGCATGGCAACATGCAGCCCCCAGGCCAACTCATCGAGCTCCTGCGTGGCAGCATGCAGATCTTCGTGAAGGCTCCACCATCGCGCCACCTCAGCTGCCTGCCTACCTACATGGCGCCGCGCGCATTGCTGGCCAAGGCGCGTGTCGAAGCAAGGAGGAGCGACGACGGACGGGACAGGCCTCGCCCCCTGTCAGGACCCCGATTCTAAGTCACATTAATCTAGCCTGTAACACCTCATATCACTTTTCGGCCTCACACATGGTATTCCCACGGGTCTTGCCTTACCATGGCCCGGGACCATTTGCGCCTTTTGGCTCACGTATATGATAGTGTCGCTAGCATCCATATGACAGAGAACCCGGGCCGACATGACTAGTCGTGAACCCAAAGTGGCACTAACTTACGGGGACATGCATACATGAATCAACATCGAGCATGTCGGCCGATGAGTGTGCGAATCCGAGGCTGTAGCACTGGGCTATGAGGACTCAGGGAACCCGGGCTATGCAGAGCTAGGAAGGACTCCGGATGTCACCGCGTGACATTTCCTCGAAGGGACAGACACAGGAAGGAAGTGAATCACATGCCGGCCAGTCAAGTGTTCCGGAGCAGTAGTGCTGGGCTAGGAGGACTCCGGTGAACCGGGCTGTAGTGGACTACTATGGCTCATGGAAGCACAAGACTACATTTACCCATAAGAGAGGCTACCAAGGATAAACAACTAGGTTGTCGGATCCCACACATACCAAGCATTTCAATCATAGACACAATATGCTCGATATGTGCAAATACAACATGGCATCACAACATAACTCTACGACTCAAGAATTTATTCATTAGGCTCCGAGGAGCGAGATATTACAAACATGGGTCACATGACCCGAAATTCAGAGCATACAAGTCAAAGCACATGCGGAAGCTTAACATGTCTGAGTACAGACATCTACAAATGAAAAAAGGCTGAGAAGCCTGACTATCTACCAGATCCTGCCGAGGGCACAAGATCGTAGCTGAGGTATCAAGCTAAACGTCGAAGCCCACACGGAACTACTAGCGAGACTGACGTCTCTCTGCAAAACATAAAATAGGCAAACGTGAGTACAAATGTACCCAGCAAGACTTACATCAGAGCTAGCTACATATGCATCGGTATCAACAAAGGGGTGGTGGAGTTTAACTGCAGCAAGCCAGCTTTGACTCGGTGGCTATCCTGTACTACGACTTCAAGTAACTCTTTTGAGGTGGCGCACATGAGTCCACATATTGACCATACCAATACACCACTATGGATCCGCTCCCGCTTATCTTGCGCATTTTAGAGTATCCACTTTCACTTGTCGATGAACAGTACAGGCAACCCAGAAGTCCTTTATCGCGGACACGGCTATTCGAATAGATAATGTTAACCCTGCAGGGGTGTACTTCTTCACACATGCTCTCACCACTTATCCCCGTTTACACGACATGTACTCGGCAACCTTCAACCAGAAGCCCAGCGAGGGTGTCAGCCACGACCTGACTAATCACACAAGTCTCTCGTCCAGGTTTATCGCCTATTCGGGATCCATCCGCAAGGAGATCCGGCTAGGGTGTCGCTCACGGCCCCAAACGATGTGTGCAGGGTTCCCAAGCCCACCATCCGGGTACCACTTGGTACACCGGGCCACTGTGCGTAGTCTGTCCCAAGCCCACCTCTACCGGGTGCCACTTGGTAGACTACTAACACTACCTACAAACACCAGAAACCAGTTGCAACTCCTGGACAGAGATCAGGTTGACTAATAAGTCGAGAGGGGCACTTAAGCATTCCAATGTGTGGTAGTAGCTATTCATGGATCACAAACACAGAACTCAGTTCCTGAGGACGGCTTCAATGAGACAACCCACCATGTACTCCTACATGGCCTCTCACCGCTACCTTTACCAAAACGTGTTCACACACTTAGCTCACACACAGTAGGACATGTTCACACACCTCCGATTCATCCCCGATGAATCAGACCTGACTCAACTCTAAGCAGTAGCAGGCATGACAAACAAGCATGAATGAGTAGGCACATCAGGGCTGAAACAACTCCTACTCATGGTAGTTGGTTTCATCTATTTACTGTGGCAATGACAAGTCATGCATAGGAAAGGGGTTCAACTACCACAGCATGTAACACATGTATTGTGGTTGTCGTAATGTAGTAAAAGAGAGCAGAAGCGAGAGAGTGGGATTGTATCGGAATGAACAAGGGGGTTTTGCTTGCCTGGCACTTCTGAATATAATATAGTTTTTCATCGGTGTCATCGAACTCATCGTCGGTACATCGTCTACTGAGAGGGGACAAACACCGACAACACAGAAGGAAACACCATCAATGCAATGCACAATATGATGCATGATCATGACATGGCAATATGCTGTGGTTTGAGCTGATGCAACTAGCAGCAGGTTAAATGAAGTTGGTTTGAACCCTAGGTCCAAATTCAAACTCCATATGTGAAGGTTTAAATGCCATTATAAGATTTTGCCTAAACAGCAGCCCTAATTTGTTCTATCATGCATGATAATGGTACATATGGATAGACTGGATTTTTCTGATAATTTTTCATATATAAATTATTTCATTTGGAGCTATGGTTGATTTTATATGATTTTTTAGAAGTTAGCATTATTTTCTGGAATTTCCTGAATAAGAATAAATCCAGAAAAAGGAGTTACTGCGTCAGCACTACGTCACTGTGACGTCAGCTGGTCAACAGGTCGCCCAGAGTCAAACCTGACGGCTGGGACCCACGGGTTAGTGTAATAGGTCTGGTTTGGGTGGATGACATGTGGGACCAGTCAACGGCCGCGTCAGCACGGTCAAAACTGATGCGTGGGGCCATCATGATTAAGTTAAATCTAAGCAGGAATAAACCGGGGTTAATTAGCGCATGAGGCCCGTATGTCAGTGAGCTAGGGAGGTTAGTTAGCCCCGTCATTAGAGCTAATGACGGTGCCACGTCAGTGGTCGCCGGGGTTAAGGGTCGGCGACCTTGCAGTGCGGCGGCAGCTCGCCGGGGTGGCGCTAGGGCAGCGGCTGGCCGCGCTGAAGGCACCACGAGGAAGCCCTCGCTTGCCCGCATCCAGGGGTGCACGCAGCTGGGCGCAGGGAGGCCGGGGTCGACGGCGGCGACCACTTGGGCGGCGGCCGGAGTTCGGGCGTGAGCGCAGGCGGTGCTGCGGTGCGAAAACGAGCACGAGGATGGAGGAGAAATGGAGAGGAGCTCACGGCAGGGCAGGTCAGCCGCCTCGGGGACGCTCTGGACGAGGTGAACCGACGGAGTCGATCTCCGGGCACCGGAGGTGAAGACGACGACGCTCCGGTCGACTGGGGCTTCTTCTGGTCGGGTGCGTCTGGTGTGTTGCTCCACGGGGTCGTGGCGGACCTCGGGGACATGGAGAGGGAGTGAGGGAGTGGTCGCGGCTGTGGTGGAGCTCGTCGGTTGTGGCGGCGTGGGTCGGTGAGGTGGGGAACAGCGAGGGGGAGAGAACCAGAGGAGGGGAGAGAGAGCAACGAGTGAGGTAGAGGACATAGGGGTCTCGGGGCGTCTCCGTGGCACGTCTGGGTGGGTCGAGGTTGCGCGGCTAAAGCAGGAGGTGGCAAGGCATCGTCGGCGCGCAAGACACACACCTGTCTGTCCTCCTGGTAGGGGGAAGAAGACCACTCAACCCCTGGTGGGCTGGGCCGGCCAGATGGCCTGCCAGGTGAGCGCCAGGTAAGTTTCTTCTCCCTCTCTTTTCTATTTTCTGTTTTTCTTTTCTTCCTGTAGGTTTGTAGATTTTCTGAACATACCTAGGCACTTCCATTAATCACCAAACTGGTCATGCCCATTGTATAGAATATATCCAACATGGAACATTTAAGTTTGGGATTATTTGGACATTTAAATATTTTATAGCATTTAAATGCCCAAATGCAAATTACATATGATTTAGTTCAATGACCTTATGATGATCTAGAAAATTGTGAACCCATTTTGTCAGAGGTTCTAACCCAAGACAAAAAGGGTGGACCATTTATAAGGGCATTTCAGGTTCATTGAAAATGATTTTGGTAAACCCTAGTTGGTTTAAGTGGTGCTGGGGGTTTCTGTCATCCCCATTTCAAGTTTCTGAAAAATTTAAACATGATGCACACATGAAGGGCTAGCCTAGTGCATACCAGAACTAGGGATGTGACAACTCACCCCTACTAAACAAGAATCTCGTCCCGAGATTCAAGCGTAGGGTAAGATGAAGGGGGGACACAAACTAATATAATCTTCACGATCCAGGTTGCACTTCATAACAGCCTTGATTCAATCAACATATTTGTCTCGTCGTCTTGCTATGAGAACTCCAGCCAACATGACAACGAGGGGAAAAGGAAACTCTGGAAGGATCGATCTTCACGAATATCGAACAACTCAGGATCAACTCACGGAATGAGACATGGAACATCTCTCGAGCTGAGACACGAAGCACACATCTAGAGGGATGGAGTGGAACAGATGACGAGGGTTCACTAGGTAGACAACAATTCCACACTTTGGAAGGTGGTGATCGGTTGTCAACGTAGCGAGGAGTTGAGTTGCCATGATACCATAGCGAGACATCTGAGAGGAGGGTGAATCGTAGAATTATCCCTTAAGTGGCAAAAAGAATTACTTTTGATACATGGATCATCGTAACTCTCTAAACCAGCCTAAGTCAGTTCACCAACAATCGTTTGGTGGAGTGCGAAGGAATGACGTACTCGGATCGGAAAGAAAACTATGGTTATAGAACAACTCAGCAAACGGGAGGCACATTCCAATAGATACCGAGGATATAACCTAGTGACTGAGTGTGCCCTCAAGAACTTGAGAATTTCCATACCCATCAAGGTTTTACCAACATCTCGGTTAAGGATCCTGGCAACACAACATACCACCATGATGATCAGTGATGGACGATGCAGATGCAAAGGAAGATAACACCTTCTCAGATTTCACCTTAGCAATATCAAGGCACAAAATCTGGATAATCGACCGAGAGACATTTAGCACTCCTCTTCTAATGTTCTCCTTGATGTACCAGCTTAACCCAATACCAGTCGGTAACTGGAACATCAAGTAAAGGTCTGACTTCGGGAGAACAAAGGATCCATAAGGAACAACTTCTAAAATAAGTCGCACGACATCCTTATGGAGAGGATGGTCAACTTGCTCAGTTAAGATGCTACAATAATAGATCTTCGGCTAGGTGTGTCGGCCAACATCAACCTTGTCGGGACCTACATCATAGATCTTGGAATAGTTCCAACCATCATATCTGCCTGAGATTCAGATCTGGTCGGTAACAGGACATTTCATACTTCATGTCTGGAAAAGAAATTTTGCAACACAAATCGATAAGATGATGTTGCGAGATTCTCAAGAAATGAACTACAATAGCAAGCTCCAAAACATGAGCTAGTTCTGCTACACACATGTGAACACGCTGTCCTAGACAAGCATGACCACATAGTATCTTACAATAAAACACTACCGAGTTCAGGTGGGAACCATCAACGAGGATATCGAAGTCCTTTTATAAGCCCGGGTTAGCTCTTAAGAAGGAGCTTCTTCTCCTTGAACAAATCAATCAGTGGCTTGGTGTGCTAGGGAACACATATGGATTGGAGGCGGCCAACCTATCAAACCATAGAGTACTTCGCACATAGGCATGACTAACTTGGGATGATTCCAGGGGAAACAAAACAAACCTTTCTCAAACTCACGGCGGCAACTTGCATCAAATGCACGTGAATCAGAGAAAGTCACTTCTTTCATCCAACATATGCTTCATGAGCAGGACATGAAGATAATGCTTTTTTGAAGTTTCCAACACTAGCTGGATGTTCAACATGAATCATGGAGATGATGAATGTCAATGGGCTCATCAACAATTTATCAAGATTTCCATATAGATGGAATTCCATAACTATGTGAACAACGTAATAGCTTTGGTCAGACCCAAAAAATATAATGGTGTATGCTCGACAACCGCGAGTAAGGCAACATTACGAACATTGTTGGTTCTGATTTGATTTGACGATACCCACACTCAAATCAAAGTATTGATAAGACAATAGCGCCGACAATTGATCACGTGGATCAATCGATGAAGATATTATCTTTCTTCAACACAGATACAAGATATCCCTTAGGGATGAGCGTGGTAGTACAAGATTTTATATTCCAACTCTCCAAGTTGTTGTTAAGCTTAACCAACTAGCTCAGGGGTATCCAACACAGATTCTTGGAGAAAAGGGTGGCTACAAGAAACCTACTTGATCACGAACTCAACATAGCGATCGGGTGACAGCCTGGTGATACCTCCAAGAAGATATTCAGAAAATCACGAACCACCGATATGTCCCTAAGCTCGAGAACAATCTTGCTTTTCAAGGCAAGAAGACATGATCATAAGAGCAAGGGATTGATACAATCCTAACTCATTGATCGAAGGGTGCACCAAGAAAATGGACTAGGTAGCACAATCAATCTTAGAATAGTGGTCCAACAACCAACACGCTAAGAATGATATTATTGTCCATTAACTACCAAGCAAAAGGGTTGCTAGGAGTATTGATTTCACACATCATAGTTCACTTGTCGGCATTCCGGTTACAACAAGACAGGACCGAGGAATGAATAATTATGGCGTGAGTATCACTATGTCAAGAATTCATAAGAGGTGGTGCAATTCACATGACATTCTTGACATAAAGATGGTAACACTCCAAGGTAGAGCAGAGCAGAAGCTGGATTGGCATTTTGATCTGTGGAATACAATTGCTTTGACCTAATCCTAGATATGGATGAGGTTCTGGAGTTTGTTTCTCCTATCATTCTGAAATAGAACGGCTTGACGTACCACAAGAATAGTACGCATCGAAGAACACGAATGCACGACATAAACTTGACTATCAACTGATAGAGAAGGATCATAATACAACTACAGAGGGTCAACTCAAAGGAACATGTATCTTTCTAGGTTGTGGATGCATAGGTTAGTATGTCGAACAAGTTCAACATATTTCTTCCGGATAATCCATGCTGAAGAGGAAGGACTGGCAGATTCACAACTATGAATGCAGGACTCGTCAAGAGCACTCTGGTTGCGATCTTTAGGTTCAAAGAGGAACTTCTGCCATAACTAGTTCATGGTATTTGGAAGAAGGAAATACCACGGACCTCGAGGACTATCGCAAAGTTACTAATATCCTAAAGGAACTAGCAAACACTATCAACATGAGGTAAGTAGTGTGAATCTCGGGTTCAGAAACCCAGAAATAGAATGCCTTCTAACTAGATGGCATCACGGGACGCTTTCGAGAATAATGGCCAGAATCATCACACTGGGAATACAACGCATGGCTAGATTACTAGGTGACTCCCTAAAACACCTAGGGTCATAATAATAACTCCAACATATATGTCGAGGCAATAGAATACCTCAACTCAGCAATTAGTGTGATTAATCTGGCCCAAGTGCACATCAAGAATGGAAGGAAAGGATTTGCAATGCATCAGACTATTTAGAAACCTGGGATGACTCGGACAGCATAACAGCTGTAAATGCTCAGAAAAAGATTTGAGACGTTCACAAGGATTTGCATAGACACTCAACAACATCAGATCAAGGTTCTGGTTCAACTGACAACATACTAAAAGTAGTAGAAACAGAACTGAGACCTGGAACCAATAATCCTAAGATTCTACGGATTAGTAACACGTGATCCTGATAGAAAGAAGAGAAAGCCTAGTTCCTTAACCCCGTAGGAAAGATAGGATGACTCAGATCAGAAGGGCATAAGGTAAAGGAGTAAAAGAGCCTTACGTTCCCTTCCCAAATCAACTCCCTTATATAACTAAAGCACTTCCAGACACAACTTCGACCAGTTTGGCTTGGTAATCCTACAGGCAGTCAGGCTCTGATACCAAAGCTGTCAGGACCCCGATTCTAAGTCACATCGATCTAGCCTGTAACACCTCATATCACTTTGCGGCCTCACGCACGGTATTCGCACGGGTGTCGCCTTACCATGTCCCGGGACCGTTTGCGCCTTTTGGTATATGATAGTGTCGCTAGCATCCATATGACAGAGAACCCGGGCCGACATAACTAGTCGTGAACCCAAAGTGGCACTAACTTATGGGGATAGGCATACATGAATCAACATCGAGCATGTCGGTCAGTAGCGTGCGAATCCAGGCTGTAGCACTGGGCTAACAGGACTCCGGGAACCCGGGCTGTAGCAGGCTAGGCAGGACTCCGGATGTCACCACGTGACATTTCCCCGAAGGGACAAACATAGGAACGGCGTGAATCACATGCCGGCCGATCAAGTGTTCCGGAGCAGTAGTCTTTGGGCTAGCAGGACTCCGGTGAACCGGATGTAGCGGACTACTATGGCTCATGGAAGCACAAGACTACATTTCCCCATAAGAGAGGCTACCAAGGATAAACAACTAGGTTGTCGAATCCCACACATACCAAGCATTTCAATCATACACACAATATGCTAGATATGTGCAAATACAACATGGCATCACAACATAACTCTATGACTCAAGAATTTATTCATTAGGCTCCGAGGAGCGAGATATTACAAACATGGGTCACATGACCCAACATTCAGAGCATACAAGTCAAAGCCCATGCGGAAGATTAACATGTCTGAGTACAGACATCTACAAATGAAAAAAGGCTAAGAAGCCTAACTATCTACCAGATCCTGCCGAGGGCACAAGATCGTAGCTGAGGTATCAAGCTAAACGTCGAAGTCCACACGGAACTACTAGCGAGACTGACGTCTCTCTGCAAAACATGAAATAGGCGAACGTGAGTACAAACGTACCTAGCAAGACTTACATCAGAACTAGCTACATATGCATCGGTATCAACAAAGGGGTGGTGGAGTTTAACTGCAGCAAGCCAGCTGTAACACCCCGGATGTAACTTTCCATATTTGTAACTCCAACTCTTGCCATTTTCGGCATTGTGATATGATATTCCCTCCGTGGTTGGGTTTTGTCTTTAGTTTTGCATTTTGTTCATGTCATGCACCTCATATCATGTCATCATGTGCATCTCATTTGCATACGTGTTCATCTCATGCATCCGAGCATTTTCCCCGTTGTCCGTTTTGCAATCCGGCACTCCTATGTCCCCCGACGTCCCCTTTTACATTTTTTCTGTGAGCGGGTTCTAAACTTTCTCGGAATGGACCGAGGCTTGCCAACTGGCCTTGGTACACCACCGGTAGACCACCTGTCAAGTTTCGAGTCATTTGGAGCTCGTTTGATACTCCAACGGTTAACCGGGTAACCGCGAAGGCCTCTTTTGGGTTGCAGTCCAACACCCCTTCAAAACAGCCCAATAACCCATCTAAGTCACTTCCATGTCCATCGCCGTTCAATCACGATCGTGTGGGCGAAAACTACACCTCATTTGGAGCTTCCTAGCTCCTTCTACCTATAAAAACACCCCCTCCCCCGAAATCTCGGGTCATTTCCACCCCTAACCCTAGCCCCGCTCCTCTCCGCGCCGCCGGACACGTCCGGACGGAGCCGGACACGTCCGCCGCCCGCGCTCGGCGAATCGGGGGCCGCCACGTGGGCGTGCCCCACTTCGCCGCGCCGCCCAGCCCGCTGGCCCAGCGGGGCCCTCCCCCACGCGCCCGGGCCGCACCGCCCGCCCGGCCGCCCGAAAGCACCGCCGCCCCGGCGTGGATCGCCGTCCCTTCGGCCTGCCCCGTCCTCCTTCGGCCCTCTCTCCCTCCGGCCGTCTTCCCCCTGCTCCGGCGACCTCGATCTGGATCTCAGATCCAAAATCTCCACGGTTGATTTTCTTCTTTCCCCGAAATCCACCGTCATTTTTCTGTCAGTAAATTGTTGCATTTTCATCGCATCATAACTCTGTACCCGTGGCTTTGTTTGGGGCGTATAGCATATCGAATTGTTCGTCTTGACGAGTACATCATTGCATCTCATTGCATAGTTTCCATTTGAGCTCATCTTGATGCCTGAAATGCTGGTAGAAGAGGGCTATGTGATGTTAGTTTCAGATTCTTATCAGAACATGCACTTCTGTCATTTTTGCCATGATTGATTTGTGCACCCTATGAACTTGAGTCCTACATGTGTTTTGTAATGTGCCATGCCATATTTACAGGGGTGTATGCCATGTATTTTTGTGATATCTGTGGTGACTAGCACAAGCATGCAAACTAGGCTTCATGATGTTGCTGATTTCAGCCCCTGTTTTGTTGATATTTTTATGCCATGTAAACTTGATGCTACCGGGAGATCCATGCATATTTTGAGATACTTAAGTAAGGATGTTTTGAACATATGGTTATTCTCTATCCATCCATGCCCTTGTTTGCAATTATGGAGTGCCATAGCTTGAGTCAATCGAGCTCTACTTTTGCTATAAAGTGTTTCCTGGCAGGTTGTTTACATGTTATTCAATTTTGCCAAGGTGTTGTAGTTGATCCGTGAATGCTATGATGTTGTTCTAGCCATGTATAGCTTCTATGCCATGTCTTCTGGATGGATGTATGCCTAGTTTATCATGAAATGCTCTGTAGTGAGTGCATCGAGATCGCGAAGATGCCTACATAATTCTGTCAATGTCATGACCTGTTTGCTAAATTTGTTAACGAAACTTGCTATATTGACATGTCTGCTATTATACCTTTTGATCCTTTTTGGCTCATGGTCAGTAAGGGAGTTTTGTTCTATGCTTTGAGTAGATTCATGCCATGCCTTGTTTTGCTATTATAAGTTTCTGTAGCATGTTGTTTACTTGCTCTGAACATTGCTTCCTGATGCTGATTCTGACATGTTCAGTATTTTCACCAAGTCTGTGAGGCTGATATATTTTGCACTTTTGCCATGCTTGTTTGGACCTGTTATGATGTGATTTAGCCGTAGCTCAGTGTTCATCTTTTGTCAAGCATCTTGAGTAGATCACTTCCATATGCTTTGTTGGTACGTTTGGGTGCAGTAGCTTAATTTCTTTTTGCTTGCTATGTGGCATCGTGCTGTTAATGGCAGATCTGTGCCATTCTTGTTTTGCTTGTCATTTGCAAACTGTGCATCCGATTACGGTGATCTTTATATCGATTTCAACCGAAATCATCTCACCTTTCCAGCGGCATACTTGGTTTGCCAAGTTGATGCCTGGTTCATCATTTTCCTTCCGGAGCACGCATATGCATTGCATCTCACATCTCGCATATCATGCCATGTTTTGCATCTTGTTGCTTGTGCATTGCACCGTGATTTATTGTGGTTCCATTGTTTGTGTTCTTGCTTTGGGTAGAGCCGGGAGGCAGTACGTGAACGAGGAACCTGTTGAGAACGCTTACGAGGATCAAGCTTTCGACAACTCTGAGAACTTTGCGCAAGATGACCATACCCTCGAAATCACTTCTATCTTTGCTTGCTAGATGCTCGCTCTTTTGCTATGCCTATGCTACGATGCCTATCACTTGCTTATCATGCCTCCCATATTGCCATGTCAAACCTCTAACCATCCTTTCCCAGCAAACCGTTGATTGGCTATGTTACCGCTTTTCTCAACCCCTCTTATAGCGTTGCTAGTTGCAGGTGAAGATGAAGTTTGTTCCTTGTTGGAACATGGTTATTTTGGGATATCACAATATCTCTTATTTTAATTAAAGCATCTATATACTTGGTAAAGGGTGGAAGGCTCGGCCTTATGCCTGGTGTTTTGTTCCACTCTTGCCACCGTAGTTTCCGTCATACCGGTGTTTACAGTTCCTTGATTTCGCGTTCCTTGCACGGTTGGGTGATTTATGGGACCCCCTTGACAGTTCGCTTTGAATAACACTCCTCCAGCAAGGCCCAACATTGGTTTTACCATTTGCCACCTAAGCCTTTTTCCCCCGGGTTTTCGCGAGCCCGAGGGTCATCTTTATTTTAGCCCCCCCCCCCCGGACCAGTGCTCCTTCGAGTGCTGGCCCGAACCGAGCAGCCTTCGGGGCCACCACGGGGAAACTCGAGGCCTTGTTTTACTCGTAGCTTGACTTATCCGGATGTGCCCTGAGAACGAGATATGTGCAGCTCCTATCGGGATTTGTCGGCACAATTGGGCGGCTTTGCTGGTCTTGTTTTACCATTGTCGAAATATCTTGTAGTCCGGGATTCCGAGATCGATCGGGTCTTCCGGTAGAAGGAATATCCTTCGTTGACCGTGAGAGCTTATAATGGGCTAAGTTGGGACACACCTGCAGGTATTATCTTTCGAAAGCCGTGCCCGCGGTTATGAGGCAGATGGGAATTTGTTAATGTCCGGTTGTAGAAAACCCGAAGTTGACCTTAATTAAAACACATCAACCGCGTGTGTAACCGTGATGGTCTCTTCTCGGCGGAGTCCGGAGAGTGTACACGGTGTTGGAGTTATGTTTGACGTAAGTAGTTTCAGGATCACTTCTTGATCGCTACTAGCTTCACGACTGCGTTTTTGCTTCTCTTCTCGCTCTCTTTTGCGAATGTGGCCACCATATATGCTAGTCGCTTGCTGCAGCTCCACCTCACAACTCTGTCCTTCCTATAAGCTTAAATAGTCTTGATCTCGCGGGTGTGAGATTGCTGAGTCCCCATGACTCACAGATTCTACCAAAACAGTTGCAGGTGCCGACGATGCCAGTGCAGGTGACGCAACCGAGCTCAAGTGGGAGTTCGACGAGGAACGTGGTCGTTACTATGTGTCTTTTCCCGATGATCAGTAGTGGAGCCCAGTTGGGACGATCGGGGATCTGTGTAGCATTTGGGGTAGTCTTCTTTTATTTTGGTTCCGTAGTCGGACCTTGAGTGTAATCTGGATGATGGATGTTTATTTATGCATTGTGTGAAGTGGCGACTGTAAGCCAACTATGTATCTATTTCCCTTATGTATTACATGGGTTGTGTGAAGATTACCTCACTTGCGACATTGCTTTCAATGCGGTTATGCCTCTAAGTTGTGCTTCGACACGTGGGAGATATAGCCGCATCGAGGGCGTTACAAGTTGGTAATCAGAGCCATCCCCGACTTAGGAGCCCCCTGCTTGTTTGTTCGCTGGCGTTGTTGAGTCTAGAACAAAAATGTTTTGAGTCTTAGGATTATATATATCGGGGAGTAGGATTATTTTTACTCCCGAGTCCCTTCGTCGCTCTGGTGAGGTCTCCTGACGTAGAAGTTTTGACTCTCCTCTCCTCAAATTTCACTAAAAAAAATTTTAGGATCACGCGGGTATCTTGGAATCGTTCCGATGGTTTTGTGACGAGAACATTGTTCTTGGTGCCTCCTGACATTTAGGGGCTGTGGCGGTGTCCGGGGGAGTTGAGCTCCGAGGTGTTGTCGTCACAATTTTATCGTTGCAGTTCTGGAATACCTGAGCTTTGTCGACATCGAAAATCTCTTTTGTACAGTTGTTGGTGAGATAACCCCGATAACCCAGTACTGGGGCGAGCTCGGGAGTATTGCCATGACTCGTATAACGGATGTTTTTTGAAGGTCGAGGTACACGATTTCCGGAGTTTTCTTGGTTATGTGTTGAAGGATGGATACAGCTGGATCTAGGTATTGTTAGTTTGGGTGATATATTTTGTGTCCCCTGTATCCCCAACACCAGATTGCATAACCGTAAAGTTTCGAGTTTATAGGTGGGATTCAAGTAGCTCTTAGCATTTCTTCCCGCAGATATTTGGTTTTGCGATTGGGTAATCCTTACCACTTATTTGTTCCAACGTACCTTGTTATTTTTTTCATCAACCCTTAATCAAGTGGCTTCTCACCTTAATGGACGTGTGATGTTAGCTTTTGGAATTCATTCGTTCATCCTTGTTCGAATGTTTATTGTGAAGACTATATGTTGCAATTTCTATCCGTTGATTCAACTTGTCTATCTGTCTATCAAAGTGCTAACGGATGTCACCCTCTTCAGGATGGCTCCGCCAACGCGTCTGAATCCGGAACGCAATGATGGGAGTCAGTCGAACCCTCCACCTCCACCTCCGCCTCCGGAGGCATGGCAAGCTATCATGGCAGCCACCAACGCAAATGCTCAGATGATTTTGCAACTCTTGCAAGAGCGTACCCAAGGGCAAGGCAACCAAGGAAATCAAGATCAAGGCAACAATCAGCCGCACTTTGCTACCCTCAATCAGTTCCTCGCTAATCAGCCGAAGTCTTTCAGCTTCTGTGTCGAGGCCACAGACGCCGACGATTGGCTTGTGGACATCTGCAAACATTTTGAATGTAGCAATGTCAGACCTGAGGACTTTGTCAAGTTTGCTTCGTTTCAACTCAAGGACCAAGCTGCCGAGTGGTATCAAGAATACAAAGATTCCAGAGGAGGTCGTGTAATTACAGGATGAATTCACGAGACTTCAAAGCTCACCACATTCCGCAAAGTGTTGTTGAGAGCAAGCGTGAGGAGTTCCGCAATCTCAAGCAAGGCGGCATGTCTGTGTATCAATACAATATCCAGTTCCAAAAACTCACTCGCTTCGCTAAGCAAGACGTCCCTGATGAAAAGAGTATGATCTATCAATTCAGAGGTGGTCTCGGAGAAGATCTGCAATTAGCTCTCGTGCTTTTTGAGCCAGAAAAGTATGATGAATTCTACAACATGGCACTGAAGCAAGAAGCTGCCCAGCTCAAATGTGAGGCTTCTAAGAAGAGAGTCAGGGACGCAGTTCAGTCTTCTTCTTCCTCACTAGTGGTAGCTAAGCAACAGAAGTTCTGGTTGCCTCCTCCTCCTCCGTTCCGTCAGCCTTACCAGCAGAAGAACTCAGGTGGTCGTGGATCTTCCCACCCACCCAACCCAGGCTATCAGAACAAGTCTAATTCTCAAGCTCCAAGGTCAAATGCTCCTTATCACCGTCCGCTCTCAGAGGTGACTTGCAACAAATGTCAGCAGAAAGGTCACTACGCGAACAAGTGCTTCAACCAAAGGCGCCTTCCGCCTCCTCCTCCTGTGAGATCTTCCAGCAATGCAGTGGTCAAGCATAACCCAAAGCATGCCAAGGTGAATATGATGAATGCAGCGCAAGCGGAGGAGTCTACTGACGTGATAATGGGTAATCTTCCAGTTAATGATATTCCTGCAAAAGTTTTATTTGATACTGGTGCATCGCATTGTTTCATGTCAAGACCGTTTTTTGCCAAGCATGAATTCACTTCTTCAGATTTGGGTAAACCCATGGATGTCGTTTCTCCGGGTAAACGGTTGAGCTCCAGTTTGGTGGTTCCAGATACCACAATCAAGATGGGTGACTATAGATTTCTGGCTAAACCAATTGTCCTTGGTGACTCGGATATTGATCTTATTCTCGGATGGATCGCTTTCTCAGCACAAAGCTCGGCTTGATTGTGCTGCTGTGGAAATTCAATTGACTCACTCTTCTGAGGATGTGATCATCTATGCCGCTCGTGATGAAACCATTCGGTTGTTTTGTCTCAATGAGAACGGCGAGTTGGATGCTATCTCTCAGATTCTAGTCGTTTGTGAGTACCAAGATGTCTTTCCAGAAGAGCTTCCAGGAATGCCTCCTCACCGCCGCTTGAGTTCGTTATCGATCTTGAGCACGGCATCGAACCCGCTTTGCAAGCGTCCATACAAGCTTGGACCTAATGAGCTGAAGGAATTGAAGAAGCAGCTCGATGAACAAGAGCGTCTGGGTTTGATCGGACTGAGTTCATCTCCTTGGGGTTGTGGTGTTCTTTTTGTCCAGAAGAAGGATGGCACGGACCCGACTTTGTGTCGATTACCGTCCATTGAATAAGAAGACTATCAAGAACAAGTATCCACTTCCCAACATCAATGAGCTTTTCGAGCAACTCAAAGGTGCTAAAGTGTTCTCCAAGATTGACCTTCGTATGGGTTATCATCAAATTCGCATTCGTGAACAAGATATTCCCAATTCATCATTCAGTACAAGCGTTGGTTCTTATGAATATACTGTCATGTATTTCGGCCTTGTCAATGCTCCTCCAACATTCTCTCGAATGATGAACTTCATCTTCAACCCCTATACCAATGAATTCGTCTTGGTCTATCTCGATGATATTTTGGTCTTCTCCAAGAATAAGAAGGATCAGGCCAAACATTTGTGCTCGACAAGCTCAGAGAGCATCAATTCTATGCGAAGTTTTCCAAATGTGAATTTTGGCTTGATGAAGTGCTTTACCTTGGTCATATCATCTCCGCCAAGGGCATCGCTGTTAATCCCGAGAAGGTGTCTGGAGTTGTGAATTGGGAACCTCCTCAGAATGTCAAGCAGCTTCGCAGTTTTCTTGGTCTTGCAAGCTATTGCCGAAGATACGTTGAGAACTTCTCTAAGATTGCAAAGCCTCTTTCCAACCTCCTCCGTAAGCATGTGAAGTATGTCCGTCTCCCGAGTGTGACGTTGCTTTCAATACTCTCAAAGAGAAACTCGTCACAGCTCTGTCTTAACTCCTCCCGATGAATCCAAGCCATTCAAGTTTTACGTGATGCTTCTCTTCAAGGTCTCGGTGCTGTGTTAATGCAAGAGAAGAAAGTTGTGGCATATACCTCTCGTCACCGAAGCCCAACGAAAAGAACCACCCCACTCACGATCTTGAGTTGGCGGCGATTGTCCATGCATTAATAACTTGGAGACATCTCTTGTTGGGAAGGAAAGTGGACATTTTAACCGATCACAAGAGTCTCAAGTATATCTTCACTCAACCCAACCTCAACCTCAGGCAAACTCGATGGGTCGAAATGATTCAAGGGTACAACCCGAGTATTGAATATACTCCGGGCAAGGCCAATGTGATTGCATATGCTTTGAGCAGGAAGGCTTACTATCGCAGTTTAATTCTCAAGCCCTTCCAACCGGATCTCTGTGAAGCTTTCCGCAAGCTGAATCTTCAAGTTGTTCCTCAAGGTTTTCTTGCCAAGCTCATAGTCTCTCCTACTTTGGAAGACCAAATTTGTGAGGCTCAACTCGTGGATACCATGGTGAAAAAGGTGAAACGTGGTATCGACATGGGCATTTCCAAATACAAGTGATTCCACATTGATGACAAAGATACTCTTTTCTTCGAGGACCGGATTGTGGTTCCAAAGGGTGATCTACGTAAAGTCATCATGAATGAGGCGCACAATTCCCTTCTATCCATTCATCCTGGAAGTACGAAGATGTACCATGACCTCAAGCAGTCATATTGGTGGACTCGAATGAAGCTAGAAATTGCTCAATTCGTGAATGAGTGTGATGTCTGCAGAAGAGTCAAAGCAGAACACCAACGACCAGCTGGTCTCCTCCAACCTCTTGCTATTCCAGAATGGAAGTTTGATCATATCGAGATGGACTTCGTGACTGGATTTCCTAAGTCCAAGCGTGGAAATGATGCTATCTTCGTTGTCATTGACAAGCTTACTAAAGTGGCTCATTTTCTTCCTATCAAAGAATCTATCACAGCAGCTCAGTTGGCAGAACTATACACCTCCAGAATTGTCTCCTTGCACCGCATTCCACAATTGATCTCTTCAGACCGTGGAAGCATCTTCACTTCTAAGTTCTGGGACTCCTTTCAGAAGGCCATGGGCACCAACGTTCGTTTCAAAGACAGCTTTCCACCCTCAAACAAGTGGCCAAGTCGAGCGAGTCAATCAAATCCTTGAAGATATGCTCGTGGCTTGTGTCATTTCCTTCGGTATGAAGTGGGAAGATTGTCTTCCATATGCCGAAGTTCTCCTACAACAAAAGCTTCCAAGCGAGTTTGGGCAAGGCCCCATTCGAAATTCTCTATGGCGTAAAGTGTCGTACTCCTCTCAATTGGTCCGAGACAGGTGAACGCCAACTTCTTGGCAATGACTTGATCACGAAGTCAAGAAATGTGCAAAGTCATTCGTGAGAATCTCAAAGCCGCGCAATCGCGCCAGAAGAGCTATTATGATGACAAGCACCGTGATGTGGCTTTTGAAATCGGAGACCATGTCTACCTCCGCGTCTCTCCAATGAAAGGCACTTGCTGCTTCGGTATCAAAGGGAAGCTTGCCCCTAGATACGTGGGTCCTTTCAAGATCATTGGCAAAAGAGGCGATCTCGCCTATCAACTTGAGCTTCCGTCCAAAATCGTGAACGTGCACGATGTGTTTCATGTGTCACAGCTTCGCAAGTGCTTCAAGACTCCTGAGCGCACCATCAACTTCGAAGAAATTGACCTCCAAGAAGATCTCTCTTATCATGAGCACCCCGTTGCTATTCTTGAAGAAACCGAGCGCAAGACTCGCAAAAAGTCAATCAAATTCTCGAAAGTGAAGTGGTCACACCATTCCGACCGAGAAGCCACCTAGGAGCGCCGAGGATCACCTCCGCTCGAATATCCGAGTTCTTTCAGTCCTAGATCTCGGGACGAGATCCTCTTGTAGTGGTGGAGTGTTGTAACACCCCGGATGTAACTTTCCATATTTGTAACTCCAACTCTTGCCATTTTCGGCATTGTGATATGATATTCCCTCCGTGGTTGGGTTTTGTCTTTCGTTTTGCATTTTGTTCATGTCATGCACCTCATATCATGTCATCATGTGCATCTCATTTTCATACGTGTTCGTCTCATGCATCCGAGCATTTTCCCCGTTGTCCGTTTTGCAATCCGGCACTCCTATGTCCCCCGGCGTCCCCTTATACATTTTTTCCGTGAGCGGGTACTAAACTTTCTCGGAATGGACCGAGGCTTGCCAAGTGGCCTTGGTACACCACCGGTAGACCACCTGTCAAGTTTCGAGTCATTTGGAGCTCGTTTGATACTCCAACGGTTAACCGGGTAACCGCGAAGGCCTCTTTTGGGTTGCAGTCCAATACCCTTTCAAAACAGGCCAATAACCCATCTAAGTCACTTCCATGTCCATCGTCGTTCGATCACGATCGTGTGGGCGAAAAATACACCTCATTTGGAGCTTCCTATCTCCTTCTACCTATAAAAACACCCCCTCCCCCGAAATCCCGGGTCATTTCCACCCCTAACCCTAGCCCCGCTCCTCTCCGCGCCGCCGAACACGTCCGGACGGAGCCGGACACGTCCGCCGCCGCGCCCCGGCGAATCGGGAGCCGCCACGTGGGCGTGCCCCACTTCGCCGCGCCGCCAGCCCGCCCAGGGGCCCTCCCTGCCCACGCCCGCCGCACGCCCGCCTCGGCCCGCGCCGCCCGGCCGCCCCGAGCACCGCCGCCCCGGCGAGGATCGCCGTCCCTCCGGCCGGCCCCGTCCTCCTTCGGCCCTCTCTCCCTCCGGCCGTCTTCCCCCTGCTCCGGCGACCTCGATCTGGATCTCAGATCCAAAATCGCCACGGTTGACTTTCTTCTTTCCCCGAAGTCATTTTTCTGTCAGTAAATTGTTGCATGTTCATCTCATCATAACTCTGTACCCGTGGCTCCGTTTGGGGCGTATAGCATATTGAATTGTTCGCCTCGACGAGTACATCATTTCATCTTATTATATCATTTTCATTTGAGCTTATCTTCATGCATGAAATGCTGGTAGAAGAGGGCTATGTGATGTTAGTTTCAGATTCTTATCAGAACATGCACTTTTGTCATTTTTGCCATGATTGATGTGTGCACCCTATGAACTTGAGTCCTACATGTCTTTTGTAATATGCCATGCCATCTTTACAGGGGTGTATGCCCTGTACTTTTGTGATATCTGTGGTGACTAGCACAAGCATGCAAACTAGGCTTCATGATGTTGCTGATTTCAGCCCCTGTTTTGCTGATATTTTTATGCCATATAAACTTGATGCTACCGAGAGATCCATGCATATTTTGAGATACTTAAGTAAGGATGTTTTGAACATATGGTTATTCTCTATCCATCCATGCCCTTGTTTGCAATTATGGAGTGTCATAGCTTGAATCAATCGAGCTCTACTTTTGCTATAAAATGTTTCCTGGCAGGTTGTTTACATGTTATTCAATTTTGCCAAGGTTGTTGTAGTTGATCCGTGAATGCTATGATGTTGTTATTGCCATGTATAGATTCTATGCCATGTCTTCTTGATGTATGTATGCTTAGTTTATCATGAAATGCTCTTTAGTGAGTGCATCGAGCTCGCGAAGATGCCTACATAATTCTGTCAAAGTCATGCCCTGTTTGCTAAATCTGTTAACGAAACTTGCTATATTGACATGGGTTCTATTATATCTTCTGATCATTTTTGGCTCATGGTCAGTAAGGGACTTTTGTTCTATGCTTTGATTTGATTAATTCCATGCCTTATTTTGCTATTATATGTTCTTGTAGCATGTCGTTTGCTTGCTCTGAACATTGCTTCCTGATGCTGATTCTGACATGTTCAGTATTTTCACCAAGTCTGTGAGGCTGATATATTTTGCACTTTTGCCATGCTTGTTTGGACCTGTTATGTTGTGATTTAGCCGTTCATCAGTGTTCATCTTTTGTCAAGCATCTTGAGTGGATCACTTCCTTATGCTTTGTTGGTACGTTTGGGTGAGGTAGCTTAATTCCTTTTTGCTTGCTATGTGGCATCGTGCTGTTAATGGCAGATTTGTGCCATTCTTGTTTTGCTTGTCATTTGCAAACCGTGCATCCGATTCCGGTTATCTTTATATCGATTTCAACCGAAATCATCTCACCTTTCCAGAGGTATACTTGGTTTGCCAAGTTGATGCCTGGTTCATCATTTTCCTTCCGGAGCACGCATATGCATTGCATCTCACATCTCGCATATCATGCCATGTTTTGCATCATGTTGCTTGTGCATTGCACCGTGATTTATTGTGGTTCCATTGTTTGTGTTATTGCTTTGGGTAGAGCCGGGAGACGAGTACGTGAACGAGGAACCTGTTGAGAACGCTTACGAGGATCAAGCTTTCGACAACTCGAGAACTTTGCGTGCAAGATGACCATACCCTCGAAATCACTTCTATCTTTGCTTGCTAGATGCTCGCTCTTTTGCTATGCCTATGCTACGATGCCTATCACTTGCTTATCATGCCTCCCATATTGCCATGTCCAACCGCTAACCATCCTTTCCCAGCAAACCGTTGATTGGCTATGTTACCGCTTTGCTCAGCCCCTCTTATAGCGTTGCTAGTTGCAGGTGAAGATGAAGTTTGTTCCTTGTTGGAACATGGTTATTTTGGGATATCACAATATCTCTTATTTTAATTAATTCATCTATATACTTGGTAAAGGGTGGAAGGCTCGGCCTTATGCCTGGTGTTTTGTTCCACTCTTGCCACCCTAGTTTCCGTCATACCGGTGTTATGTTCCTTGATTTCGCGTTCCTTAAACGGTTGGGTAATTTATGGGACCCCCTTGAGAGTTCGCTTTGAATAAGACTCCTCCAGCAAGGACCAACATTGGTTTTACCATTTGCCACCTAAGCCTTTTTCCCCCGGGTTTTCGCGAGCCCGAGGGTCATCTTTATTTTAGCCCCCCCCCCCGGACCAGTGCTCCTTCGAGTGCTGGCCCGAACCGAGCAGCCTGCGGGGCCACCACGGGGAAACTCGAGGCCTGGTTTTACTCGTAGCTTGACTTATCCGGATGTGCCCTGAGAACGAGATATGTGCAGCTCCTATCGGGATTTGTCGGCACAATCGGCGGCTTTGGTGGTCTTGTTTTACCATTGTCGAAATGTCTTGTAGTCCGGGATTACGAGACTGATCGGGTCTTCCCGGTAGAAGGAATATCCTTCGTCGACCGTGAGAGCTTATAATGGGCTAAGTTGGGACACCCCTGCAGGGTATTATCTTTCGAAAGCCGTGCCCGCAGTTATGAGGCAGATGGGAATTTGTTAATGTCCGGTTGTAGAAAACCCGAAGTTGACCTTAACTAAAACACATCAATCAAGGTGTAACTGTGATGGTCTCTTCTCATGGAGTCCGGGAAGTGAACACGGTGTTGGAGTTATGTTTGACGTAAGTAGTTTCAGATCACTTCTTGATCGCTACTAGCTTCACGACCGTGCCTTGCTTCTCTTCTCGCTCTCTTTTATGTAATGTGGCCACCATATATGCTAGTCTCTTGCTGCAGCTCCACCTCACAACTCTCGCCCTTCCTATAAGCTTAAATAGTCTTGATCTCATGGTGTGAGATTGCCGAGTCCCCGTGACTCATAGGTTCTACCAAAACAGTAGGTGCCGACGATGCCAAGGTCAGGTGACGCAACCGAGCTCAAGTGGGAGTTCGGCGAGGAAGGTGGTCGTTAATATGTGTCTTTTCCCGATGATCGTGAGTGGAGCCAGCTTGGGACGATCGGGGATCTGTGTAGCATTTGGGGTAGTCTTCTTTTATTTTGGTTCCGTAGTCAGACCTTGAGTGTAATCTGGATGATGGATGTCTATTTATGCATTGTGTGAAGTGGGGACTGTAAGCCAACTATGTATCTATTTCCCTTATGTATTACATGGGTTGTGTGAAGATTACCTCACTTCACTACAAGAAATCTGTTAATACATGACGGATCAAGTCCGTCACAAATCAATCAAAAACTGTCATGCGTGTCCGTCCACGACGAATTTAGAATCCGTCATGTATATCGCGTCATAATTTGGCATCGTACCTTCCATGACGGTTTTCGACCGTCATGGATCTGCATTAAGCCCGTCCAAGCCCAATCTACGCCCAATCCTTCATGACAAAACAAACCGTCATGGACCAACGCCACATAGGATTTTCTAGAATGATGTGGCTGCCTACGTGTACGCTACTTTTCGTCACAAAATCCGTCATGGATTTAGGATCAAATTAAATTTGGTATGGTCCATTTCTTTCATCCCCATTTTAAGATAACACACTTTTTAGCATAATGTGGTGCACAAATCATAATTCCAATTTTGGCCCAAGACATGTTATACGTCACACAAATCATTCAATATGCAGCCATCCATAGGTATATATGCAACATAGCAGTTTGTAAAATCGTCCATAATAATATAATATACAACATATATTGACGATGCATATGTCACAGCAAGGTTAGGAACAAGTACAAATGCAATTTACATCAACAACCCATATAAACTACTAAGGCTGTTATTCATGTTGTCGTTGACCCTCCCATCGAGGCTACATGCCATGGCAGATTGTGATGGATAGCACCAAGTAGACCGCTGCCCAATCATACCTATCATATTTACAACAACATTAGACATTTTGTAGACATGAATTAATAGTAGAAATATGAGAATTGGAAGAAACTAAAATAAATAAATTACATGCTTTCCAAAATCCTCAAATCTTAGCTTAGAAATGAGAATAAAAAGTATCTACTATAAAACAACTATAAACATAAGGGTGCTACAAATTGATCCAAATAGAAATGTGTCAAATGAAAGTCTAATCAAGTTGACCTATAATTGACAACGAAATAAAACATACATCGCATAACTCAAGTACTATAACAGCAGCAGTAGAGGCCATATGTAAATCCGCCAAAAACTGGCATCATTAATAAACAATACCCATGACGTGAAGCCACCGTCATTTAATTGGATGGCGTAAGCTTCTAATGTTAATGTCTCAACAAGTTTAAACATGAAATTAAATACTTATCAAGTCACTAACAATAGTAAATACTTTGATTCGAGTGCATAAGAACATAAATTTAACCACCAAGATCCATGTCGTACAAGCAAATTAGTTGAAAATCGCATCCTCATGAAATATGTGTAACTCTGAACTGGATCAACCAAATAGGTGCAGTTCAGTAGCAGTTCAGCTAGGGAATGGAAATAGCGGAGAAATCATAGGAATGGCGAGAGAACTAACCCCTGGTTGATCGTGGAGCTGCTCCATCACTACCACCGTTGCTGCCCTCTCAGGCTCTATTGTGTGCCATGCAACGGCACGGTTATTACAGCACTACCAGACCTGCATCCCAAAAACAAGATATCATAATCAGACAATTCAAGTGTTAAGTGATCGAAAATAGAGGAACAACATCACGAAAAAGATTTAGGATCACTTGCCAATAGCACTATTGAGGAGGGTGACATAGGCATGGAGCAAACGAGTTGAAGAAAAAATGTATTGTGTCACTTTGTTGGCAAGTGCTAGCTGAGTTTGTGCCTGACTGAGAGACAGTTTGTTAACACGTGGCCTTGGTACTAGTACTTCTAGGTGCACAACTAATAGTAGTACTACTACTCTAAATTGACTCATTAATACATATGCTTAGTACACAAATTAATAGCAGGTTTAAACCTCTGTATTCTAGTTGTAGGACTGCCATACTGTTGTAATTTTCTTCTTAGGTACAGATTAAAATTATTTCTGGAATACATATTCACCAGGCTGCAGGACACAGCAAGGATAGAAAAATAAATGTCTAGGGAGAAAACTCAGATGTAACATGTCGACATGTTAATAAAGTAACACAAATCATGTCTCCGAGACCTAGGGAAAATCTAAACCGAATTAGATCTTGATAGAAGGCCACATACCATAGTGCAGCGGGTTGTCTCTACTTAGTACCCTGCTGTTTGTCTCTATTTGTTACCACTGTCTCTACTTAATACCTCGTTGTTTGTCTCTATTTGGTACCCTGCAGGTACAAGATACAGAGAAAATTCAGTCTTAAATTTCAGAGAGGAAGCACGCACACACAAGACATGTATCATCGAACCAGAGCCCTCGATAGCAATTGCTACCACCTTATCAGCATGCACAAACACACACCATTAAGAGTTAGGGAAGGCAGTAGCCACACTAGGCAATTAACATTTAACCCTCACAGTGTTGGACCTTTTTTTTATCAATTATATGATAAATGAAATTGGGGAAGCTGCACGATCCTACTTTCCATTTTCCTTGTTAAAACTTTATTCTTAATATTGCATTCTTTTTCAGAAAATGAAATACGACCTCGCCAATACATAGTATAAATTAGTTGATGAGAAATTGAGAAGATATATACAGTACACAAGGATACAAAACCTGAACTTAATAATCCCAGCTCTAGTAGCTGGCTCAGGTATACTGTCCTTCCGCAAAAAAAACTTACAAATAAATAAATGAAATAGTTATCTATAGATAGTTTGCTTGAATGAATCAAGCCCAAAAAGACTAACACCGATCTCAAAGCAGAATCTACAGTGCAGCTAGCAAATATATGATTTGGAGTCGTAGACACGATGCTAGTTGGTTGTAAGAATAGGAAATAAGTACAGAGCATTTGTACAAGCAACAGGTCCACCCATGAGCATATGAAATGGAATGTCTTGAGCGTACACAACATTAGTACTAGATAGGTTTGCAATTATGGTGCAATGTCCCAACAGCTTATATCTATAAATATGTAACCCAACCAAACAAGATAAGAAAATCATACGCTTACACCGAATCGAAGTTATCATGTATCTCTAATTATTATATAGATACTACAAAGTACACAAAGGACACGGCAAATAGATGTTCACCTCCTTTATTTATAGAAGCTTGACACCAAAACTATTATCGCACACGGCAAATAGATGTTCTATGCTTCCAAGAACCGGGACCTGTTCAGATATATATAGATGAAGACGTTGAGTCAGTCAAAGCACATCATAACAAAAAAGATGGTAGGAGGAGAGGAAGATGGGGTTTGAGGTGCTCACCTGGGCAAGGGAGGGCCTGTAGTGGTCCAAATGCTGCAGAGGAGGTTGCCATAGGATGCACCGCGGCAGATGAGGTCGGGGTCGCAGCCGTGCAGCCCGACGCGCGTGAGCAAACCCAGATAGGGGTTGCCATCCAGGAGGCTGGGAGAGCATGAGGGCGTGCGGTCTAGAACACAGCGGAGTCGTCGAAGACGCGCCGGCGATGGAGGCAACACCATGGCCGAAACCCTAGCTGTGGACTCCTGGGTCGCGGGCGAAGGCCAAGACCAGGAGAGGTGGATCTAGCCGGCCTGGAGGGCTAGGGTCGGAGACCAACTTGTGTGTGTGTTGTGAGATGGTGAACATCGCCGGAATCGATGGCCGTTGACCGTGCCGTGAGGGGTCATAGGGGAGAGAGAGAGATTGTTTGGGACAGGGATGGATGGATGGGGGATGCGGCCGATCCGTAGCTGCCGGAGACGCTAGGTGAGAGGAGAGGCGGGGAGGGACGGCGGCGTGCTGTGGGAGGAGGGGGCGAGGAGGTGGTGGTGGTGGCGATGAGGAATCAGGAGGGGGCTGCGGAGGAGGGAGAGAGGATGAGGGTTAGGGTTAGCGTTTTATATGGGAAAGGGTTAGGCGGGCTTAGCGGGCTTTGGCGGGCCTGCGGGGCTGTACCATGACATCCATGACGGATTTTCAAAATGTCACCGGAAATCCATCATAGATTAACAGGTTTTATTGTAGTGCTTGCGACATTGCTTTCAATGCGGTTATGCCTCTAAGTCGTGCTTCGACACGTGGGAGATATAGCCGCATCGAGGGCGTTACACCAGCTTTGACTCGGTGGCTATCATGTACTATGACTGCAAGTATCTCTTTTGAGGTGGCGCACACGAGTCCACATATTCACCATACAAATACACCACTGTGGATCCGCTCCCGTCTCCCTACGAGAACGCCATCCATTGCACTCACGCTTATCTTGCGCATTTTAGAGTATCCACTTTCACTTGTCTATGAACAAAGACAGCAACCCAGAAGTCCTTTACCGTGGACACGGCTATTCGAATAGATAATGTTAACCCTGCAGGGGTGTACTTCTTCACACACGCTCTCACCACTTATCGCCGGTTACACGACATGTACTCAACAACCTTCAAGCGGAAGCCCGGCGAGGGTGTCGGCCATGACCTGACTAATCACACAAGTCTCTCGTCCAGGTTTATCGCCTATTCGGGTTCCATCTGCAAGGAGATCCGGCCGGGGTGTCGCTCACGGGCCCAAACGATGTGTGCAGGGTTCCCAAGCCCACCATCCGGGTGCCACTTGGTACACTGCCACATCAGGTTTAGTCTGTCCCAAGCCCACCTGTACCGGGTGCCACTTGGTAGACTACTAACACTACCTACAAACACTAGAAACTAGTTGCAACTCCTGGACAGAGATCAGGTTGATTAATAAGTCGAGAGGGTCACTTAAGCATTCCAACGTGTGGTAGTACCTATTCATGGATCACAAACATAGAACTCAGTTCCTGAGGACGGCTTCAATGAGACAACCCACCATGTACTCCTACATGGCCTCTCACCGCTACCTTTACCAAATCGTGTTCACACACTTAGCTCACACATAGTAGGACATGTTCACACACCTCCGATTCATCCCCGATGAATCGTGAGCTGACTCAACTCTAAGCAAAGAGTGCATGACAAACAAGCATGAATGAGTAGGCACATCAGGGCTCAAACAATTCCTACTCATGCTAGTGGGTTTCATCTATTTACTGTGGCAATGACAGGTCATGCAGAGGAAAGGGGTTCAACTACCGCAGCATGTAACACTTCTGAAGATAGCAGAATGGGATTGTATCGGAATGCAGTAAAAGAGAGCAGAAGCGAGAGAGTGGGATTGTATCGGAATGAACAAGGGGGATTTGCTTGCCTGGCACTTCTGAAGATAATATAGTTTTCATCGGTGTCATCGAACTCATTGTCGGTACATCGTCTACTGAGAAGGGACAAACACCGGCAACACCATCAATGCAATGCAGAATATGATGCATGATCATGACATGGCAATATGCTGTGGTTTGAGCTAATGCAACTAGCATCAGGTTAAATGAAGTTGGTTTGAACCCTAGGTTCAAATTCAAACTCCATATGTGAAGGTTTAAATGCCATTATAAGATTT
Organism: Aegilops bicornis; assembly: GCA_021605145.1. Classification (NCBI taxonomy): domain Eukaryota; kingdom Viridiplantae; phylum Streptophyta; class Magnoliopsida; order Poales; family Poaceae; genus Aegilops; species Aegilops bicornis. The sequence goes on along the minus strand of CM038672.1, from coordinate 331,561,130 downwards.
GGCCTAAACAGCAGCCCTAATTTCTTCTATCATGCATGAAAATGGTACAGATGGATAGATTGGATTTTTCTGATAATTTTTCATATATAAATTATTTCATTTGGAGCTACGGTTGATTTTATATGATTTTTTAGAAGTTAACACTATTTTCTGGAATTTCCTGAATAAGAATAAATCCAGAAAAAGGAGTTACTGCGTCAGCACTACATCACTGAGACGTCAGCTGGTCAACAGGGTCGCCCAGAGTCAAACCTAACGGCTGGGACCCACGGGTCAGTGTAATATGTCTGGTTTGGGTGGATGACATGTGGGACTAGTCAACGGCCGCCTCAGCACGGTTAAAACTGACGCGTGGGGCCATCGTGATTAAGTTAAATCTAAGCAGGAATAAACCGGGGTTAATTAGCGCGTGGGGACCGTATGTCAGTCAGCTAGGGAGGTTAGTTAGCCCCGTCATTAGAGCTAATGACTGTGCCATGTCAGTGGTCGCCGGGGTTAAGGGCCGGCGACCTTGCGATCTGGCGGGCGGCTCGCCGGTGGCGCTTAGGGCAGCGGCCGTCGCTACCGAAGGCACCACGAGGAAGCCCTCGCTTGACCGCATCCAAGGGTGCACGCAGCAGGGCGCAGGGAGACCAGGGTCGACGGCAGCGACCACTTGTGCGGCGGCCGGAGTTCGGGCGTGAGCGCGGCGTTGCTGCGGTGCGAAAACGAGCACGGGGATGGAGGAGAAACAGAGAGGAGCTCACGGGGATGCGGCAGGGCAGGTCAGCGGCCTCGGGGACGCTCTGGACGAGGCGAATCGACGAAGTCGATCTCCGGGAACCGGAGGTGAAGACGACGACGCTCCGGTCGACTGGGGCCTCTTCTGGTCGCGTGCGTCGGGTGTGTTGCTCCACGGGGTCGTGGCGGGGCTCGGGGACATGGAGAGGGAGCGAGGGAGTGGCTGCGGCCATGGTGGAGCTCGTCGGTGGCGGCGGCGCGGTTCGGTGAGGTGGGGAACAGCGAGGGGGAGAGAACCAGAGGAGGGGAGAGAGAGCAACGAGTGAGGGAGAGGAGAGAGGGGTCTCGGGGCGTCTCCGTGGCACGTCTGGAGGGGTCGGGGCTGCGCGGCTGAAGCAGGAGGTGGCAAGGCGTCGTCGGCGCGCAAGCCACGCACCTGTCTGTCCTCCTGGCAGGGGGAAGAAGACCACTCAGCCCCTGGTGGGCTGGGCCGGCTAGATGGCCTCAGGTGAGCGCCAGGTAAGTTTCTTCTCCATCTCTTTTCTATTTTCTGTTTTTCTTTTCTTCCTGTAGGTTTGTGGATTTTCTAAAAATACCTAGGCACTTCCAAAAGTCACCAAACTGCTCATGCCCACTGTATAGAATATATCCAACATGGAACATTTCAGTTTGGGATTATTTGGACATTTAAATATTTTATAGCATTTAAATGCCCAAATGCAAGTTACATATGATTTAGTTCAATGACCTTATGATGACCTAGAAAATTGTGAACCCATTTTGTCAGAGGTTCTAACCCAAGACAAAAAGGGTGGACTATTTAGAAGGGCATTTCAGGTTCATTGAAAATGATTTTGGTAAACCCTAGTTGGTTTAAGTGGTGCTGGGGGTTTCTGTCATCCCCATTTCAAGTTTCTGAAAAATTTAAACATGATGCACACATGAAGGGCTAGCCTAGTGCATACTAGAACTAGGGATGTGACACCCCCCGTCCCCGATAAAGCAGGGGGACACCTAAGCTACGCATTAAATGCGTCTTGTCCTATAATACGAGCGATGAGCTCGGGGCACTGTGCGCCTTTCCACCTCGTGTGTGCCACTTTGGCAGCCACTTTCGACTATAAAAGGAGGCCCATGGCATACTGGAGAAGGATTCGGCTCTTTCGAACCACGCACTCACCACTCCTAGTTCGAGAGCTCAAGAACTCTCTGAAATACACCCACCAAAGTAGGACTAGGGTTTTACGCATCCTCGCGGCCCGAACCTGGGTAAACGCTCCTCGTGCTGGCTACTGATCCTGCTCTTCTTGCAACCCTGCGCCCCGGCAACCGTAGTAGGGATTGTTGTGATCCCATAGGTGTCATTTCCCCCAACACCGATTGAGCAAACTTGTTCCTTGGGTCCACCATCTATAGAGTGGAAAGTGGATAAGAGTCAGAAATGAGTAGAGAGTCGTGTCCTACAGTCAACGTGTGCTCTGATACCATCTTGTAGCGATCCGACCTCAAATGGTCAAGTCTCTGTGTATAAGTGTCATCCCTAGATCGGTAATGCTGACACACACAATACTCGAGGATTTATAACAGAGTTCAATGGCACACTTATTACATCGAATGTATAAAAAGAGAACTTAATACAATAATATGGTTGAAGGCCATCTAAATAAGATAAATGCGGAAGCTTCAAAGGTAAATGAGTCCATCAACTCCAACGGCATAGCTGAGTGCACGACAACGACCTAGTGCAACTTACTCTTCGTCTGAAAACTCTGCAACATAATACGTTGCAGCCTGTGTAGGTCAGCACATGGAATATGCTCGCAAATTAACACTATAGAGCAATGAACATGTAACAGCTATAACTATATGCATATTTGGTTTTTCTTTGAGAAACTGGGATAGTGGGAGAGGCTCCCACTATCATATATATTAATAATTATAGCACATTTACAAGGAGTAGTTACATCATGTACATGTCTCCCCCCATCTCTCTTTGGAGTGAGGATAGAAAAGATCTAAAGAATACAATTAATCAGAGGGTAGGGAGTCTAGAAGCAAGAAGATGAACTCCTTCTTGTTGTCTTTGACCCTATATTGGAGAAGACTAAACTCTTCTCTGAATCTGGCTAGCCAGGAGTGGTAAGAGGGGCTAATATTTCTGAAAAGTTTGTTGTTCCTTTCCTTCCAAATGCTCCAGGATGCTTGAAGGATGACTTCCATGAACAAAGGCCGGCCCCAAATAATTTTAGCTTGCTCTAGCTGTGACAATCTAGTGGCCTAATCTCCGTGGTCTATCCCAAAGGTTGACCAGCAGTTTACGCTAAATGGGCATGTTAGGATCAAGTGATCAATGTCTTCTTCTTTTGGCCGCATAGTAAGCAGCCTGTGTTTGTACCAATTTTATAGTGTCTTCTCTTCAACATGTTTCTGGTGTTTAATCTGTCAGAAAAAATAATCCATACAAAGACCTTGAGTTTAGCAGAGACTTTTGATTTCAATAGCTATTGGTAAGTTTTATGGGACTTAATATCCTCAAGCGTAATTTGTAGTATTTGCTTGCAGAGAAATCCGTTCCTTTCCAAGGGTAAGACCATATATCTTTTGCATTTTGGTTGTTATCCAAAGTAATGTGGGCTACCAATCCTTGCATATCTTGAACTTCCTGCAATGCTTGTGAAGATAGTGGCAGAAAGAATGCTTGTTCCAAAGATGTTATGGTTAAGAAGTCTTGGACTGACTAATCTTCATTTCTGACATAAGAAAATGCTCTAGGATGTGTATCAGAGAGAATTTCATCCAACCACAGATCTTTCCACATGAGAACGTTGTTTCCACAGTTGACTGTAACTTTGGAGATTCCTCTAAAAATAGGAGTAAGCTTGAGAATGTCCCTCCACCGTAATGATCCACATGGATCTCGAGGCGTGTGGTATTTTGTTGGTATAGTATGTGGACCAGATCAATTCTACCCAAGGTAGGTCCAGACGGTTGTAAAACTTGTGTAAATATTTTAGAAGGAGAGCATCACTTTGCAGTTTAAGGTTAATGATTCCAAGCCCTCCACTCTGCTTTGGTCTGCAAACTCTGTCCTAGGCCGCCAAAGAGTTGCATTTTTCACCCTGTTCTGTCTTCTTTGTCCATAGACATTTCCTTCTTAGTTTGTCTAGTAGCTCAAGGATTTTTGGAGGAAATCTTAGCGTGCAGAGAGCAAAAATAACAAGTGAGGTGATGACCGTGTTTAGTAAGGAGAGTTTGGATCCATAGAACATCAGAGATAATGTAGAAGTGAGTCTTCTTTCCAAATTGCAGACAATAGGCATTAGGTCCTGGACCGAAGGTTTTGAAGTACCAAGTGGTAATCCAAGGTATGTGAATGTCATCTTTCCAATTGTACATCCAAATATTTCTGCAAGATCTTTACTTAGGGCATCACCACAGTTGATTGGAATCAAAGTTGATTTATGAAAGTTAATTTTGAGGCCAATGGAAGTTGCATAGTCAGTGAGAATGTTTTTCATTGTATGAGCTTGATTGTGGCAGGCCGGCATGATGATAATAGTGTCATCCGCGTATTGGATGACAGGGTAATCAATTTGGTTTTTCCTAGGGAAAGGTAAATGAAGCAGACCATGTCTGAAGGCATCATTAATGGCTGCTTGCAAGAGATGAGCCGCAAGCACAAAAATTAGGGGAGAAAGTGGATCACACTGTCGAACCCCACTTTTGCAGATAAATTGTCTGCCCGGAATTCCATTCAGTAGGACAGAGGATTTGCCAGAAGAGAACAATGACTTGATCCATAAAAGCCATTTGTCATTGAATCCCATGTGCTTCATTATCTCCAAAGATTGCATCATGCTCAATGGTGTCAAATGCTTTAGCAAAATCCAGTTTAAGAAGCACAATCTTCTTTTTGGAGTTTTGGCACTGGTGTATGTACTCAAATGCCCAAGCAAGACAATTCTGGATTGCTCTTCCTTTGATGAATCCATATTGACTCCTATGTATAATTTTCAGAATGAGCTTTTGCAGACGATTAGCAAGCAGCTTTGTGATCACTTTGAGGCAGCAGTTAAGTAAAGTGATAGGTCTAAAGTCATTAACTGTAGCTGGGGAGGCAATTTTAGGGATCAAGGTGATGTATCCTTCATTGATGCTTTCAAGGTTTAAGGTTCCAGCATGGAATTGATCACATAATTTGTAGAAGTCTTCCTTAATGATATGCCAACATGACTTAAGAAATATTCCTGTGAAGCCATCTGGGCCTGGAGCTCTGTCTGCTGGCATCTCTTTAATGACATTATCAATTTCCTCTCTGGAGAAAGGAACTGTTAATTGGTCTAGGTCATTCCTCTTTTTTATAATGTTTGCAAGGTTAAACTTCATTTGATATTCTCCTGTGGTTCCCAATCTCTGTTTGAAACTTTGGTAAATTAATGCTTCTTTCCCAATATGATCTTCAATTGTGGTCCATTGTCTAGTTGAAGAGAGGCAATATTGTTCCTTCTATACCACTCAGATGCCATGGCCTTGAAAATTTTTGGGTCCTCATCACCAAATTCTGCCCATCTGATAGTACATCTCTTTCTCCAATATTTCTTTTGATACTCCAATAATCTGAGTAAATGATTTTTGAGAATTCTTCTGAAGTTACTCTCTTGGATTGTGAGATTTCTTTTGTTTTCTAGATAGTCCAGGTCAGCCGGTGCAGAATTAGAGTTAGCAATATCCGAAGCTAGCTTTGAAATTTCTTTACTCCATTGTTTGAGCGCATATCTAAGTGTTTTCAGTTTCCTGGACATTATTGTGGCATAGTTATCTGAAGGTACATGGTTGTTCCAGGAGGCAGCTACTAATTCCATAAAACCAGGATGTTGGATCCAATAAGACTCAAACCTGAAAAGGTTGCTTCTAGGTATGTTTGTTTCAATGGATATGACACATGGTATGTGGTCTGAAACTGGTTTAGAGAGAGGTTTTACAATGGTGTTGGGGTATGTATTAGTCCAGCTAGTTGAGGTGAAGAACCAATCCAATTGTTCAAGTAATGGATCTTCCTGCATGTTACTCCAGGTAAAAGTCCTGCCTTTGAGAGGGAGTTCAATCAGACCCTGTGTTCGAATGAAATCGTTGAAAGTAATCATATCATTAATGTTTCCACCAGGTTTGTTTCGGTTAGCTGGGCTACGGATGTAGTTGAAATCCCCAACAAGGAGCCAGTCTTCATTCGGGGGAATAATTAACATTAAGTAGCCAGCTTGTATAGTCAGTCCTGGAGTCACCTTGACATGGGCCATATATATTTACCAAGGTCCACATTTGGGCAGATTGGGTGCATTGCAATTTAGTAACAAGGGCAAATTCCTCCTCAATTAACACCGTGCCAGTAAAGATAGCACTATTCCATAAGGTTAAAAAACCACCAGAGGCCCCTCTCGAAGGGATGAAAGCAAATTTGTCAAAGCGTTTAGGGCAACAAGATTTAATATAGGAGTTATCAAAAGCAGTTTTCTTGGTTTCTTGTAAACAAATAACCGAGCAACCACTAGTAGCAATAGCATTGGATAAAGCCAAAAGCTTGGGGTCTGAGTTCATGCCCCGGATGTTCCAACATAACACATTCCAGTTTGATAAAATAGACATAAACGATAGGAAATAAAGCTGTAACTAGGCTGGAGTGGAAGAAGAGCCATCCCCCGTATCTGCCATAAGCAGATCTTCAGTAACTTCTTCAGGTGGGACAGCACACTGCTGTACAGCGATGCTCTGAATTTGCTCAATTGTCATGGGAGGTGGGATTTCACCATCTTCAGGCAGATCGTCAGTGATCTCAGTGATGACTACAGCAGACACATCATTGGGAATGACTCTGGGTTTTACCTTGGAAGTCTTGGTCCTGCTTTCAGTAAGAGCAGGCACCTTGAAACCATCATGTTTATTGGAACGAGCACTTCTACGCACACTGGTCACGGAGAGAGGAACTTTATTCTTGCCACGTTTGTTGTGAGCACCCACCCTTGAAGATCCATCCTCAAATTCAGTGATCGCCACCTGTAGATATTCCTGGACTATAGGAGTTTCAGAGAATTCCACAGCCTGAGAGTCATCAATAATACCCACAGCCTGAGAGTCATCAATAATACCCACCTGCAGATTGTTAGCTGGAAGAATTCCATCCTGAACTTGTAGACCCTCATTGGCCAGCCACTCTTGGTAGTTATAAAGAACAGGTGGAGCAGGAGGAGGAGGTGCAGGCCATTCTCCCCATTGGGGGTGGATCTCAATATCCTCCAGAGCTGCAACATTTTCACCCACATCCTCTGCAACATTGTTTCCAAAGACCTGTTGAGCCATCCAGTTATTAAGTTGCATCTGATAGAGTTGCTCAGCATTGAGGCCTTCGCCATAGAGAGGGTGTGGGATACCATCTGCAGGAGGTGGGTCTTCACCAGCCGGAGGAACTTCAGGCAGATGGGCATTCCAATCTGAGTTGCACAACATTGTAACACAAACTGTCCAGCAATGGTGATTGCCTCCAAGTTGGCGGATAACCAAGCTCTTTGGCACCAACCTGAGATGAATGACTTTAACATGAAGGAGTACTAGCTTTCTGTCTCTTCTTGGGTTGTGCCAGTGCATCAGACTACCAAAACCATCAACAGATCTATGCAGATAAGGGTAGGTTTGGTAATCTTGTGGAAAGCCAATGTAAAGAAGCCACACATCTGGTCCATAAGTAGTGAGCCGCATATTAAGTGCCTCATCATGCAGAACAAAAGAAACTACAGTGTTCATATCCCCTTCTTCCTCAGCATCAAGCCCAAAAGTAGTACCCACAACATTATCACACATCAGAGGACTAGGGAAACCATATATAGCAATGCCTAGAGGATGATAATCAATTTCAGTCGGAGCAAAGTTGGATTCATGCAGTAGACCGGTGATTACTTGCCTCAGATCAGCCTTGTGGTGGAATGGAACGTGGCGGTTCACCTCGGCAATGGCGAGGAAGTCGTGGTTGAGAGGAGGCACCGGATGCACCGCCATGTCGCTACGAACAATCCGATCGGCCGGCCCGAGCTCGATGGTCATCCCCGTCGGGATGTAGGGGACGACGTTGACAGGAAAGTTCGCCATTGTTGCCGGCGGAGAAGCTCTCGGGGCAGGCAAAGCAGGGGAAGTGGAATGCGGAACGGTAGCAAGGATTGCCTTAGGCTTCCAAATTAGTCTTTGCGCCTCTCTCCCCCTACAACAAGATTCCTCCAGGTGTCCAAATGGGCCGCAGATGCTGCATCGGATGGTTGTAAATTCACTTGTTTTTTTATTGCGGTCAGGGAAGGTAATCAATGAACGTTGGCAAGTGGATATCTGCTTCTGATGTGACGTTGATTTGATAACATGGGGTGTGTCAGATTGTTTTGCAAGTGGTGCACGCTTAGGAATACCATCTTGGTCATTATTTTTGTCCAAAAATGCATCGTCTCGAGAGGGAATCGCCGTGGAGATTCCGATGGGTTGCCACCAAAGATAGGTACTATCAGCCTTACCACAGTTGTTAGGTAAGTGTCCTAAGAGGTGGCAATGGTGGCAAAATAATTTGGAAGGGCAAAAATCCGCGGAATGACCGAGAGAGGAGCAAATTATGCAAGAGAAACCTTGATGTAACTGAATTGAGCTGTTCATAGGAGGCCGCCGGGCCGGGTTAAGCTCCAAATGTCTTAGCTGGTTGGACTGAGTGTCGACGACCTGGAAGGAACAATTTGGCCCATGATGGCCCAGTTGGTTGCAACGTGAGCACATTTTGACTTTATTGAGAATAAAATCCACAGATGGAACCGAGTCCAAGGCCCAAACTTTAGCAATATGCGAATCGTCATGTCCCGCCTGTCGAAAAGCCATAATGTGTAGGAGAATAAATGTTGGAATGGACTCCCAATAAGCGGCCCGGTAATTAGTATCAATAAATGTCGATTGAGGCTCTTGATTGTGAGGATTAACGACTGATTTGAAGTTGCCAAAACGGATAGAATTATTATCTTTGTCATGCAAGGAAATATCCGATTGAAAACTACCAAAATTGACCTTTTCGGTATGAACCAGCGAATGATCCAATGGAGAGCTTGAAACATGGCCAACAACATTGCTTGACTGAGGAGGAAGAAAACCAAACTTTGCAAGCTCCTTGGCTGAATGATTGTGTTGATGATCCTCAGAAGACTGAAAACTAAACCTTGTGTTGATAGCCAAAGGAGAACGTGAAACCAACTCAGTAAGCTCCTGGTCAGAATGCCAACTTTGATTTGAGTGAGAATTAAACCAGGCATTGTGCCTATATAGATTGAAATGACAAACAAAATCTGGCCAGACCCGATCCTTAAGACCATACACAAAATGACCAACTTTATTTGATGCCACAGAAAAACGAAACTGCGAACCAGCAAGACGCTTGACATTGAAACCCGTAGAGGATCCACCAATGCAACATTGGAGGGCAAGACCCACTGATTCGATCGAGAGAGGGAAGGAGGCAGAGGAAAAAGCCACCACTAGGAAGAATTCTCTTGCACCTCCGATAGGGGAGAAGTGAACTGTAGAACCAAACCTTTTGCGCACCTGTGACTCCACTGCTTGGCCAGGGGAAAAATCCCAATGTAGAAGCCCCTCTATTGGTGGAGATTAGAAATCGCCATTGTTGGTGGGAGAGGAGAGTGGGAGATGTGGGAGAGGAGCCATCGGGACTTAATCTCCCCTTGAATAGTTCTCTTTGACCGGGATGTATATGCATATTTGGTTGGTGGAGGCTCTATGGTTAATTTTTGCAGAAAGCTAGTTTTTCCCCAGAACAAAGGAATAAATTTTATTTAACTACAAAGTTTGTTGAAAACATTGAGAAGGTTCTTCCAACTCAATCACAAATTATTAATCATCAACCCAACAAATTAATTAACTAGAGTGAGGAGATCAAATCAATAATTCAAATACCAGATACTCAAGATGTCCATAACCGGGGACACGACTAACCATGATTAGTTTATACACTCTGCAGAGGTTTGCGCACTTTTTCCCACAAGAATCGATCTCCTCCATTGGATTTCTCGCACTACATGATGTTTGAGAAATGGATGACTGAGACACAGTGTTTCAGAAGCATTACCTCTTTACTCTGGGTAGACAGTACCACCTACATCCCCTACATCTGCTAGCCTGCCACTGAAAGAGGTCACACAACATACTCAACTATTCCAGAGCCCATATTGTCTTGTCGCTGCACACGGAAGTTTCCATCATGAATAATCTTATGATCCCTTTGAACCTGGGTGGCAAACCGTAGGATGATCACACGGGTACTCCGGGATATCCCAGGACAACGTTGGATTGCTCCAAGTGCCAATACAACCACTGGGTGCTCCAGGGTGCCTCAACCAATCCACCCAGATGTGTATTAAAGTAGCCACCTTAAGTTTAACCATTAATTAAAACTCTCACAATTGTCATGGATCGCTTAAACCCAAACCATGTCTACGAGCATAGCATAGCAGTATAAGCATAACGTAGAAGTAACTCCCAGGGTTTGAATTAAACACAATAGGTTCTACCTCATCAACTACTTCCCAATACCCACAAATATTCAAGTCCTAACCATGCAGTGTTTGAGGATCGAAAACTAATGCATAAAAACTGGGTAATAAAGGGTATGATCAAACTTGCCTTGCTGACAATCTGAAAACCCTAGTGACTCGTAGTAGCACGCTTCGCACTTTGGAAACTCTATCGTGAACAAACAATAGCATACGTAAGCACTCAAACATAAGATGCACGGGTAAAACTCAAAAGAAAAGATCCAAACTAAAAGGTCAACTGAAAGCTTCCATTTGCAAAAAGAATCAACCGAAACGGAGTTACGAAACTCAAAATATGATCAAAAGAAGTTCGAATTCAAAACTGCTTGAAACCAAATTTTAAATTGTCAAAACCATGTTCAAGTTGATTAACTGGAAAGAGGGGAACAAGACGAAGATTTTGGCGTTGGTTTCACTGGATTTAGACGAACGAGCAAAAAGTTGCGACGGTTTAAAGATCAGGGACTAATCTATGAGAAAAGTATTCGCGGATATGTCCCCGGCCGAAAATAAAATAAAAAGAAGAAGAACCTATCGAACAAACGTTCGCTAACAGAACCAAACGAACGAACGTTGCTCTCTACTCCAGATTAACGGACGGACGTCCGCAAATTAGATCCGAACATAAAAACCGAGAAAAACCTAACCCTAAAAATAAACCGATCTAAACCAAATAACTGAAAATAACCGAAAACGAACCGGCGAACCGGGGCTGTTTTTATACCGGTTCACGACAACGACGAGGTCAATGGCGACGGCGGAACTCTGGCGAGGCGGCGAGGCAAAGCGGCGGCGGCGGCGAGGGTTTCAAGGCCAGCGGCAACAGGTAAGCGGGCGACGGCGGTCAAGAAGAATGAAATGGCAACAACATGGACGGGGTGAGGGAGGAGGCGGCGGGTGGGGGCTGTATATAAAGGGGCCGGGGGTTGGGGGGGGGAGGGGGCGGCGCTGCCTTGTGCGAGGGGGCGGCCCTGGGAGTCCGGCTCGGACTCCCCTCGGCGTCGGTGAAGCGGCGGGTCTCCTCCCGCTCGGGAGGAAGGCTGTGGCCCGGCTCGGCTGGGCCTTCGGCCCAATCGGGCGGCAAACTTTAAAAAAAATAATTTTGCTCGGAAGAAAAATCCTAAAATTATAAAAAAAAACCTAAAAATACCAAAAACAATTTTCACCGTCTAAACCTAATATTTAAAACAAAGTGAACATTTTTCTGGCCTAAAATGCCATTTTCAAAAATGCATATTTTTCTAATTCAAATAAAATAGAAAATAAAATATTAATTTGATTTTAAAATTTCTTCTCCAATATTCCCTCTCTTTTGAAGAAGTCATTTTATCTTCACTCATTTATTTTAATATTGGAAATAATTGGAGAGAAAAATATTAAAATCAAATTGATCCTCTTTTCAAATTTGAAAAAAAATCAAATATTGAAATGAATTAAATACCCAACTCTCTCCTTGGGTCCTTGAGTTGCTTAAGATTTCTAGGATCATAACCAAATGGAAATAAAAAAATATGATATGCATATGATGACCTATGTATAACATCCAAATTAAAAATTGGGATGTTACAACATACTGGACCAATTACTAGAGCTCGCGCATGCCAATTGAATTACCAGGTACTTTCATTTCTTGGTGACAATTCTAATGTTCATGAGAATATGGTGCTGCCTAAATTGGATACATTTGTGTTGATTACTAATGAAGGGCCTAGCATGGACGGGAGGGATGAACACTGGAGCAGGATCAAGCATGGAGATGAAGGCGCGCACGAAGGGATCCAGAATGGCATTTCTAGTGTATTTGAGCACTTTGAAGCCTCTGTGATGACCTACAAGGACATGGACGAAATATACAAGATGCCCCTTCATAACTTTCATCCATAGCTTATTTTAGGTGGTATGCTACCTTATTTTTGGGCCAACCCATGTAATTTTAAAATACTTAACTATAGGTTGTTTTTAGAGTCCGTATGTGTGTGGAAACAAAGTTAGGGTTGGTTTCAGACCTCTCCTACAAGGGGAACGAAATTTGTCATGCCCAATATGCGATCCTATCTGAGAGGAAATCGAAGGTCCCACCAAGGATAGAACTGCATATTGAAGAGGCTTTTGCAAGGTGGATATCATTACATCATACCATTACATAATAGATAGGGATACATACAAAGGCATACAAATGCCACTAGAATACATCAATACACCATACATGAGAACCACATCCGAATACGGACGAAACACAAATAGAAACTTAAACGACATCCACCCTGCTAGCCCAGGCTGCCGACCCGGAACCTATCGCCTGGTCGAAGAAGACGCAGCAGGACTCGAAAACTAGCAAGCATCGCTCTCATGTCGGATCATTGCATTACATGTACCTACAACTGTTGCTGTAGTAATCTGTGAGCCACGAGGACTCAGCAATCCCATTACCATGGGCATCAAGACTAGCAAAGCTTAATGGGTATGGAAAGGATAAGTGGTGAGGTTGTAGCAAGCGGCTAAGCATTGTACGGTGGCTAACTTTTGAGCACACGAGTAAGAAGAGAAACTACGCAAACGGTCGCAAACTAGTAATGATCAAGAAGTGATCCTGAACTACTTACATTCAAACATAACCCCACCATGTTCTCTTCTCGACTCACTCGACACACGCGGTTGGTGTATCTTAATTGAGTTTAGTTCAAGTCCACTACAACCGGATATTAAAAACACCCATCTGCCACATAACCGCGAGCATGGCTTTCGAAAGATCAAACCCTGCAGGGGTGTCCCTACTTAGCCCATGACAAGCTCTCGCGATCAATGGAGGAAAATCCTCCTCCCGGAACAACCCGATCAAGCTCGGAATCCCGGTTCACAAGACATTTTGACAATGGTAAAAAAGTCCAGCAAGACCTCACAGCCTGCCAACACCCTGATAGTAGTCGTGCGTATCTCATCTCAGGCTACGACCGGATGTGCAACGCGTACAGGTGCCAAAATAACTCAGGTTGCCCTAGAAAGCCATGCACAGTGCTCTAGTTTGGACCAGCACCAGCAGCACTGGACCCCGTATTATGTTGAATAATGAACCTCGGGTAGCGCTAACTCCCTATGCGTTAAGTTTACTATCATGTTTAGTTATTATGTTGGGCAAATGGTAAAACCAATGTTGGGTCTTGCTGGAGGAGTTCTATTCAAAGTGAACTGTCAAGGGGGGGCCATAAACCCCAACCGTGTTAGGAATGCAAAATCAAGGAACATAACACCGGTATGACGGAAACTAGGGCGGCAAGAGTGGTACAAAGCACTAGGGAAAAGGCCGAGTCTTCCACCCTTTACCAAGTATATCGATGCATTAATTAAATAAGAGATATTGTGATATCCCAAGACGTCCATGATATCCATGTCCCAACATGGAACAACCTACAAGTGCACCTACAACTAGCAACTCTATAAGAGGGGCTGAGCAAAGCGGTAACATAGCCAAACAACGGTTTGCTGGAATGGTGAAAAAGGTTAGAGACTATCATGGCAATTTGGGAGGCTTGATAAACAAGTGGTAGGTAGCGCGACATAGCGATAGCATCAAGACAACTAGCAAAGAAAATATAGTAGTGGTATCCATGGTAACGGTCATCTTGCCTAAAATCCCGGTAGGAACAAGACCGAATCCATGAAGAAGACGAACCCACGTAGTCGAACGAATCCTCACAATCGCAACGTTATCAGAACTATCGAGAAGAAGCAACACCGGAAAGAAGCAAACAACACGGTAAACACACAACACATAACATGGTGTGATGCTCATCCAAGTATGATGCATGACGAGTCTACATGATGCTACTCATGGCAAGAGAGGATGTTGTAAGTGCATCTAGTGCCCCTTAGTGATTTTGGTGTATTAGACTTATAGGTTAAGGGACTGATGCGTTTGTGAGTGTACACAGGTCTATAAGTCTTTGAGGAGTTTGATATTTACAGAGAAAGTCGACCCCTAAAAATGAAGTTCTTCGACTGAAGACTTTGGATTTCTGAAGACTTACTAAAGACTTTCTGAAGACTTTGAAAGTGAAGAAATTGGTGTGACCTTGAAGACTTGGTATTCATTAGAGGAACATGAAGTGCGAAGACTTTTGTTTTTGTAGTTTCATTTTGTCTTTCTTGAGTCATAGGAAAGACCGTACTGTTCAAGGGGGTCGAGGAAATACTAAGGAAAAATTTCCAAGAGATGCTCAACTCAAAATCCTGCACCTACCAATCCCTTCGAGTGAAGCCATTGGAAATCTAATACAGTTCAGTCAATTTCTTCAATAACAGAGATAAAGCTCTTCTGGTCTCTGAGGAATTTGTTCTGACTGAGGAGTTAGGTATTCGTTAGTGCGGATTGCCTACAAGTGAGGAACATGATAGCCCTGAGGAATTTGATAGTCAAATTTCCGACCGTTGTTGTGCTACATGCCAGCTGTCCCAAAATATCAACCCACCTAACGGTCATATCATTGAAGGGCATTTATGTCTTATCATGTCGGGCTGCTCCCTAGGCTATAAATAGCCGCCCCCTACAACCACTAGTTGGTTGGCTGCTCCGAGAGAAACTGACACTTGTCATTTGACAAAGATCCCATCCTCCGAGGACTTTGAGAGAAAATCATCAAGTGAGGAAAACCCAAACCCAAACACCTACAAACCCAAAGTGATTGAGCACCACTGAAGAGACTGATCCTGCGTGGATCCGACGCTTGTTACCTTTGAAGACTATGCATCTTCCAGACGGTTAGGCGTCATGGTCTAGAGCATCCAAGAGGAAATTGTGGATCACCGAGTGACCGAGTTTGTGAATGTTTGGTAGTCACCTGAAAACTTACCTCGAGTGATTGGGCGAGGTCTGTGTGGCCTTAGCTCAAGGAGAATACGGTGAGGGTTGTGTGTCCGGGACTGTGTGTCCTCAGGTTTAAATACCTAGCCGCTCCAACCAGACGTACAAGTGTCACAATAGTTGGAACTGGTCTACCAAATCATTGTCTTCACCAAGCCTACTGGTTCTATTTCCTCAACTCTTTAATTTCCTCATTACTGTGTTGTGTGCTTGTTCATATCTGTTTGAGGACTTTGACTGAAGACTTTCTCCATATCCTCAGTTCAATTTCTTCAATCTGTTTGTCTTCATCCTGTTTTATCCTGTGCTTACGCTTGCTGTATTCTGTGTCTGTTTTTATTTCATCATGATGTTCATGTTTATGTTATGTTATGTTTGCATCTCAGTACTTATTCCGCTGCAAGTAGTTCTTCACTTAGGAATTTCCTCACCCTGCAATTCCTTAGTGAAGAATTCATAAAAATCACCTATTCACCCCCCCTCTAGTCGACTTAATGCACTTTCAATTGGTATCAGAGCAAGGTACTCCCTTGTTTTGTGTGATTTTGGTTTAACCGCCTAGAGTTTTAGTTATGTTGACCGTAGGAATGAAGACCGTGTCATGCCCCATCTTTGACGGTCACGATTATCCCAAGTGGATGGCCATGATGAAGAAGCGCCTCATGGCGATGAAAATCAAGTTGTGGACCGTTAATGAGATTGGTCTTACCGATCTGTGCAAGATGGCGGAAGCTAATGACATTCGCAAGTACACTCTTCTCAACCTCACGGTGAAGGACGTCATTTGCTCCTGTCTGTCTCAAAATCACTTTGGGAATATCATGCATCTCAGCCATGTGAAGCTTATCTGGGATCGACTCTCTGAGGTCTATGAAGGTCATCGAACTCGTCGTGATCCTTGGTTTGAGGATTTCAATGGATCACTCAAAGATATGACATTCAAACCAGAATCATCATCCTCTACACCATGCCTTAGGGAAAATGGTTCTAAGGTAACTGAATGCTACCTATCTGAGTCCAGTGATGAAGAATCTGCTGATGAATTTGGACCCAGTTATGTCAAACTTTCTTCCCTTTCCACTAAACAACTAAGAGCTTTCGAAAACATTCAATACATGCTTGATAAGAGAGATGATATGTTGGCTGAAAGTCTTCTGATAAGTCATTTGACTCCAACTATAAACTGTTCAAAAATCAGAATGGTGAAGTATTATCTAGATATGTTGGCACTAACTTCAGGAACGATTCCCCTATGAAGAAAAATCTGGGTTCCCAAAAGGTGCCTTGAAAATCTTCAGGTGAATGTCATCATGACACCACCTTTGAAGAATAGGAACCCCAGATCAAATTCTTCATATGAACCAAATTCTTCATATGGATCCAAGTCCTCATACGTAGCAAATTCCTCATGTGGATCAAATTCCTCAAAAGGATCAAAGTCCTCATATGAACATCATCGTGCTAACACTTCTATTTCGCAGGCAAGTTTTAAGGGCTATGAATATGAGCATTATTCTTCTAACATTTATGTTCATAAGTCCTCGAAGCATTTCTCTGCTTATTCATATGCTTATCCTAACTCCTCTTACGTGAAACGAAGTGGTCTGAATTCAATGCCACCGTTCTCTTATGGAGCTCGCAGAATGATGAACTCTTTGACACCCCTTCAAATGTGGGTGGTGAAGAAAAAGAACTAATCTCATTTGCAGGGTCAGGTCTCCAGACGTGCTTAAATGTCTGAAGAATTTGCTGGAGACCTGAAATTGCTTGGAAGGACGCAATCTAATCATGAAGAATTGAATTTTCATTTCTCACGTCCTCATTTTGCTTTATTTGTTCCATTTCTTGATGAAATTGATCTGATGAATTTGATATCATATTCTTCACTTATGAAGTATATGAGTTCGTAAGCTGCACTAATTCATCTGCAGGATGATCAACCCAAGCCAATGAGTGGGTCCTCGATAGTGGATGTACAAATCACATGACTAGTGACAAAAATCTATTGATGGATGTTCCCTTATCTCCGTCGCATCTGAATCATATCATCTTCGCCGACAAAGGCAAAAGCAAGGTATTGGGTCTAGGTAAGGTTGCGATCTCAAAGGATCGACACATGGACAAAGTCATGCTTGTCGAGTCCTTAGGATAGAACCTCATGTCTGTGTCAATGCTTTGTGATCTTGATATGGTTGTTATGTTTGGGAAGTATCGTTGTGTTTTGATCATGGAAGCTGACAATTCCAAAGTCTTCGAAGGCTTTAGGAGAGGAGATCTGTATATTGTTGATTTCTCTACAGGACCATAACCAGCTATATGTCTACTTGCAAAAGCTTCAGAAGGCTGGCTATGGCATCGACGACTAAGTAATGCTGGGATGAGGAACTTGCACACGCTCGCGAAGAAGAAGCATGTCATTGGCATTGAGAATGTCAAATTCCTCAACGTTCACTTGTGCGGAGCCTGTGAAGCTGGAAAGATGACCAAGGCCAAACATCCAGCAAAGACTATCATGACTGCCACTCGACCATTTGAATTGCTTCACATGGATCTCTTTGGTCCTAATCACTATTCTGCATTTACAAATGAAGCATCTCTATATGGCTTTGTTATTGTTGATGATTACTCTCGATACACATGGGTGCATATTGTCACTTACAAACATGAGGTGCAGGAAGTCTTTAAACGATTTTCCTCGAGGGCTTCAACCAACTTCGGTGTGAAGATCAAGAACATCAGAAGTGACAATGTAACTGAGTTCAAGAATACTGGTCTTGATGACTATCTTGATGAACTTGGTAATACTCATGAGTTATCAGCTCCTTATACTCCTCAGCAGAATGGCGTCGTGGAGCGCAAGAATAGGACTCTTGTTGAGATGGCTCACACTATGCTTGATGAATACAAGACACCTTGTCATTTCTGGACTGAGGCAATTTATACTGCATGCCACATCATCAACAGGGTATATCTTCACAAATTCTTCAAGAAGACTGCATACGAACTCCTCATTGACAAGAAACCCAATGTGAGTTATTTCAAAGTCTTTGATGCTAAATGTTGGATTAGAGATCCTCATCACAATTCTAAATTTGCACCAAAAGCACATGAAGGTTTTATGCTTGGTTATGGAAAGGACTCGCACACCTACAGAGTCTTCAAGAACGTTCACCACAAAGTTGTTGAAACTGTAGATGTGCGGTTCGATGAAACTAATGGATCGCAAAGAGAGCACCTACCTCATGTGCTAGATGAAATGTCACTTGAGGAAACCATCAAGTTCAAGTCTACTGAGGATGTCATTCCGACCGAAGAATCTGCTGAAGAAGTCATTCCAGAACGTGAAGAACATCATGCTGATGCACTTGAGGAAAATGGTGCTGAAGAAAATGCTGATCCTATTCCTCGACGACAACCCGCTCATCCTCGCGTTGCAAATGAAGTGTAGATTGAGAAAATCATCAGCGACATCAACATTCCAGGTCCTCTCACACGCTCAAGAGCTTCACATTTTGCTAACTTTTGTGGGCACTTTGCTTTCGTCTCTATCACAGAGCCCACTAAGGTAAAATGAAGCATTTCTGGAGCCTGAGTGGATTCAAGCAATGCAAGAGTAATTACGTCAATTCGAGGTCAACAACATCTGGGAACTGGTCAAACGTCTAGATCCTCGCAAGCACAATATCATTGGAACAAAGTGGATCTACCGCAATAAGCAAGATGAAAATGGCCTTGTGGTGAATAATAAGGCATGGCTTGTAGCTCAATGCTACACATAGGTTTAAGGAATTGATTTCGATGAAACTTTTGCACATGTTGCTAGACTTGAGGCTATTCACATATTACTTGCTTATGCTAACCATCATGATATGCTCAACCCCAAGGTTTTGAAGATCAAAGCATCCCGACAAAGTCTTTGGACTCAATAAGGCCCTCTATGGCCTCAAGCAGGCCCCTCGGGCATGGTATGATACTTTGAAGGAATTCCTCATGAAGAAAGGCTTCAAACCCTGTTCACTTGACCCAACTCTTTTCACTAAATCTTATGGTGGTGAATTGTTTGTGTGCCAAATATATGTTGATGATACCATTTTTGGTTGTACTGGCCAGCGATACGCTGGCGAATTTGGTTATATGATGAAGGACGAATGTGAAATGTCCATGATGGGAGAATTGAAATTCTTCTTAGTTCTTCAAATTCGTCAACAGCACAATGGCATATTCATATCTCAGGAGAAATACCTCAAGGATGTATTGAGGAAATTCGGCATGCAAGATTGCAAAGGGGTCAAAATTCCTATGCCCACAAATGGCCATCTATGCACTGACACGTCTCCAACGTATCTATAATTTTTGATTGTTCCATGCTATATCATCTACTGTTTTGGGCAATATTGGGCTTTATTTTCCACTTTTATATTATTTTTGGGACTAACCTATTAACCGGAGGCCCAGCCCAGAATTGCAGTTTTTTTTGCCTATTTCAGTGTTTCGAAGAAAAGGAATATCAAACGGAGTCCAAAAGACCTGAAACTCCACGGAACCTATTTTTGGAACAGAAAAAGCCCATTGAGTACAGGAAGCTCACCGGGGGAGTCCCGGGCTGCCCAGGAGGGTGGGGGCGCGCCCACACCCCTGGGGCATGCCCCCCTACACCGTGGCCAGCCCGGAAGTCCACCGACGTCCTCCCTGCACCCATATAAACTCTCGTACCCTAAAACTTCCAGAACGGAGATTAGATCAGAAGTTCCGCCGCCGCAAGCCTCTGTAGCCACGAGAAATCAATCTAGGCCCTCTCCGGCACCTTGCCGGAGGGGGCCCTCGTCACCGGAGGCCATGGAGGAGTATCCCGGAGGGGTCTTCATCACCACGAAGGCCAAGGACCAGAAGGTGGAGGCCATGGAGGAGGAAGCACAAGGGGGAGAACCTCTCCTCCTCTCTTCCGGTGGCGCCGGAGTGCCATCAGGAGCGGAATCATGGCCATGGTTGATCATCTTCATCAACATCACCATCATCATCACCATCCTCATCTCTTTTACACGGTCCACTCTCCCGTACCCCGCTGTAATCCCTACTTGAACATGGTGCTTTATGCCACATATTATGATCCAATGATGTGTTGCCATCCTATGATGTTTTGATTAGATATCTTTTGTCTTTGGGTTGATTGATGATCTAGATTGGTATGAGTTGTATGTTTTACTTTGGTGCTGTCCTATGGTTCCCTCCGTGTCGCGCAAGCGTGAGGGATTCCCGCTGTAGGGTGTTGCAATATGTTCATGATTCGCTTATAGTGGGTTGGTGAGTGAACAGAAGCCCAAACCCGAGTAAGAGGGATTGTTGCGTATGGGAATAAAGAGGACTTGATGCTTTAATGCTATGGTTGGGTTTTACCTTAATGATCTTTAGTAGTTGCGGATGCTTGCTAGAGTTCCAATCATAAGTGCATATGATCCAAGTAGAGAAAGTATGTTAGCTTATGCCTCTCCATCATATAAAATTGCAATAGTGATTACCGGTCTTGTTAACAATTGCCTAGGACAATTCCGCACACCGATCCACCATTATTCCGCACTCGCTATTTATATTATTTAGTAATATATTCTAAATTTATGATAACAGCACCTACTTTTATATTTTAGCTCTCCGATATCATACAAAGTTATCCTCTTCATACCCACAACGTAGTTTTATTTCCCGTAGCTAGTTGGAAGTAAACGTTTGGTGCACGTAGAGTCGTATCAGTGGAAGATAGGGATTGAGAGAATATTGATCTTACCTTTAGCTGCTTGTGGGTTCGACACTCCATACTTATCACTTCCACCTTTGTAAAGTGCTACGATGATTCCTTGCACTTGGGGATTATCAAGCTCTTTTCCGCGCCGCTGTCGGGAGCAATAGAGTGGGGTTGATATTCTCGTGTGTGCTTGTTTGCTTCCTTCACTAAGTAGATTTTGTTTTTCCTTTTTGTTTCTGTTTAGTTGTGGTGAAACATACAAAAAAAAATTAAAAATGAAAATACAAAAAAATTATTACTTGCCTCTCATGCCTAATTCTTTTTTCAAAATGAGAAGTGATTGGAAGGTTTTGCATTGAAGAAGTGAGGGTCGACCTTGAGCACTTGTGCTCATGCTCACGGAAACAATGTAGAATTTTTCATGGAAGAGTCTCTGTAAATAATTATCCCCTTGTATATATTCATTGTATTATAAAAATAATGTGCCAAGCCTTGGTTTTAGGATGATTAGATTGCTTGTTTACTATGTGCAAAACAAAAACAGAAACTTGGGCTGTAGTGCGTGAATTTTCATTTTTTACTGGAAAGTCAAATGGGTCTGAAAATTTTCGCACATTACTTATGCACAAATTTTTCAAATTTTCAAATTTAGTTTATAATTTTAGGAGTTACAGAAGTTTGGCAAACTTCCAGATTACTACAGACTGTTCTGTTTTTAACAGATTCTGTTTTGCGTGTGTTGTTTGCTTATTTCGATGAATTTATGAGTAGTATCTGTCGGATTTCGGGTTCCGGCAGACCCTTCAGGTTCGAACACTGGGGTGCACGTGGAGATCCGACCCTCCACCGTCTCGTACCTCGCCGAAGCACTGGGACCTAAACTACTAAACAGAACATCACAAGAGACACAAGATTTATACTAGTTCGGGCCACCGTTGTGGTGTAATACCCTACTCTAGTTTGTGGTGTGGTTGATTGCCTCTTGGGCTGATGAGGAACAGTACAAGCAAGAACAGCCTCGTGAGGGTCTGTTCTTGGCGGGTGTGATGAACTGCTAGCTGGTGTTCAGTCGCTCTAGCTTGAGGATCGGGTCTCTGTCTTTCTCTGGATTCCGGATCCCTCTACCCTGTGGGTGGCTACTCCTATTTATAGGCGAAGGCCCTAGGCGTCTTCCCAAATATTGAGCGGGAAGGGCGCCAACAATTGGCCATTTTGAAGGGGAACAGCGGGTACACTTATCCTGACTAAAGTTGGTCCTCGCCGCCAAAGGTTCTCCGTGATGACGCTGCTTGGGCTCCACGATGACTCCTTCCACCGTTGGGGCTGGTCTTGGTCTTGTTGCACCGAAACGGATGCCTTTGCTTGATGCTCTCGCCTGCGCTTGCTCCCTTTGCACCAAAGAGGAAAGGAGGACACTGCCCGACTGGTTCCCTTGGTCGTCATGGCTTGCGTCATGGGCACCTCGCGAGGTACCCTGCCTTGAACTCTCCGCCTCCTCATGAGCCAGCCTGACAAGGCCGTGCCTGAGGAAGCTCCTTGTCGTCCGCCCCGCAAGGCTTGGCCCCTCGCGAGGGTCTTGAGCTTGCATTGATGTAGATGGGCTGTCTTGGGCCTCCTTTGAGCCACGCCACAGGTCGCAGGCAGGCAATTCTGGGGACCCCCGTTCCCAGAACGCCGACAGTTGCTGCTCAGATCCCCTTTCTTGCGCCTCTCCTCTCTGCTTCCAAGATCTTCAGATCCACTCCGCCTGCGTGCCCTAGCCAGTCATGGCGCCTCGCCAAGCCCCGGCCGGAGCTTGGTACTCTCCTGCCTTGGACCCGCCAAATGTGTCAGGGGCGAACCTCGCCCTGATGCGCCGGTTGGCGGAGGCGCAAGGCGTCAACGGAACGGAGGTGTTCAAGACTGCTCACGCCCGAGGGTCAGGAGTACCTTCTACCCGTTCTTCGTGAGCGCCATCATTGCTGGTCTGGTGCCTCCCTTTCCGAAGTTCTTCTTCTCCGTCCTCCGTCACTACAACATTCAAGCTCTGCACCTCCATCCCAACTCCATCCTTCTTCTGGCAATCTTCGCCTACTATTGTGAGGCCCATGTTGCGGTGAAGCCCTCGGTGGCCTTGCTGCGCCACTACTTCTCCCTCCGAACCTCTCGTGGTTCCGTCTCCGCGTGCGCGAGCTTTGTTGCATATGGCGGAGCCATCGCCATTTCGAACCATGGGAAGCGTATGCAGGGCTTCAGGAGCAAGTGGGTCTTGGTGGATGCTGGGCGCATCCACCCACGGCTGATCCTGCCCACGGAGCCCGCCGAGAGCTCCGACGACTGGTCCCGTGTGGAGCTTCTGGATCCCCGCGCGAAGCTGGTGCTGGAGAAGATGGACGCAGATCTGAAGCCGGCCAACGCGGTGGCGGCGAAGCCGACTGCAAGGCCGCTGCCGAGGGAGTTCCTGGAGCATCAACTTGGTCCGCTTGCCAAGATTTCGCCTGGCGTGGAGGCCTCACTCGAGCCCCGCTGCCTTGGCCAGCGAGGATCCGCGACGGTCCTCCAGTCCTTGGTTGGGGCGATGTGGCGAGATCGAGGGCGCCCAGCGCCTTGTTGCTTCGCGAGGATTGGGAGCAGGTAGTGGGGCCCATGCCAGTCTTCAATGGGGACGGGCCCGTGCCCGTGGAGGCACCGGAGGACCTGGTGGACGTGTCCTCTTCTGACTCCAGCGAAGAGGTGGAGGAAAGAGAGCTGGGAGAGGGCGTTGATTCAGGTGCGGAGTCAAGGGCTCTGGCGCTGCTCGGGAACGGGGTCCCTGCACTTGCCTTCCCGCGCCTCAGGCGTGGCTCAAAGGAGGCCCAGGACGACCCATCTTCATCAACGCAAGCTCAAGACCCTCGCGAGGGGCCAAGCCTCGCGGGGCGGACGACCAGGAGCTTCCTCAGGCATGGCCTCATCAGGCTGGCTCATGAGGAGGCGGAGAGTTCAAGGCAGGGTACCTCGCGAGGTGCCCATGACGCAAGCCATGACGACCGAGGGCGCCAGTCGGGCGCCAGCCCGCGCAGTGTCCTCCTTTCCTCTTTGGTGCAAAGGGAGCAAGCGCAGGCGAGAGCATCAAGCAAAGGCATCCGTTTCGGTGCAACAAGACCAAGAATAGTCCAACGGCTGGAAGGGAGTCATCGAGAGCCCAAGCAAAGGCGTCATCACCAGAGCCTTTGGCAAGCGAGGACCAACTTTAGTCAGGATAAGTGTACCCGCTGTTCCCCTTCAAAATGGCTAATTGTTGGCGCCTTCCCGCTCAATATTTGGGAAGAGGCCTGTGGCCTTTGCCTATAAACAGGAGTAGCCACCCACAGGTAGAGGGATCTGAACTGAGAAAGACAGAGACCCGATCCTCAAGCTAGAGCGACGGGACACCACCTAGTAGTTCATCACACCCACCAAGAACAGACCCTCGCGAGGTTGTTCTTCCTTGTACTGCTCCTCATCAGCCCCTGTGAGGCAATCCACCACGCCACAAACTAGAGTAGGGAATTACACCACAACGGTGGCCCGAAC
This sequence comes from Aegilops bicornis, assembly GCA_021605145.1. NCBI lineage: Eukaryota > Viridiplantae > Streptophyta > Magnoliopsida > Poales > Poaceae > Aegilops > Aegilops bicornis. The sequence goes on along the minus strand of CM038672.1, from coordinate 331,536,661 downwards.
TAGTATAAATCTTGTGTCTCTTGTGCTATTCTCAGATAGTAGTTTAGGGTCCCAGCGATTCGGGCGAGGTGCGAACGGTGGAAGGTTGGATCTCCGCACCCCAAAGTGTTCGAACCTCAAGGGTCTGCGGAACCCGAAATCCGCATTTGGCGCGCAAGGTAGGGGTGCGCTGAATCTGCCTTCCGTCAGCCTCGCTTCTTCCCCAACCACCGCAACCATGTTCGACGCTGCCGGGTTTCAAGGCTGAAGCGCCGAGCCGCCCTTGCCTCCCATGTCGCCCGGATGGCTTCCGACGACGGGCGCCCTCGCCGTTCCTCACCGCCCGCCGTCAACGTCGCCATCGGCCCGGCGGAGGACGGGCAGCAAGCATCGTCCCTGCGCTTCTCGGCGACCTCAGGGGAGGGGCCGCGCGGTTTCCTCGTCACCCGCCCCGTCGCGCCGGTCCCTCCGCTGTCATGCGTCTTCTTGGGCGGCTCGCAAGCACCGCCTTCCAGCTGCCATGTCAAGACATTCGTCCGCCGGGTCGGCGCCGCCTGCACGCAGCAGGGGGCTCCCTCAGGCTGGATGGAGTCGTCGGCCGGGCTGACCTTCGACTCTCAAGACCACCCCACCAACTCGGCCGGCTCGGGTGCGCTCCCCATGCTCTGCACACCCACCATCTGCCAGTTGCCGTCACCAGACCCTCATCGACGGGCGGCACCCGCCTCAACGCATTTCCTCACCGAGGCCTTCAACCTCCTTTGCATACCTGTGGAGCGGCTATAGCCCGGCCGGCGTTTTTGAGGCGTGGGAGGAGGGTCATCCAGCTCCTTGGGGCAATCCGCTTCGTGACCTTCGGCACCTACAACAACTTCCGCACGGAACTGGTCGATTTCGACATCGCCCCATCGGCCTCCCCTACAATGCCATCCTTGGCTATCCGGCATTGGCCAAATTCATGGACGCAACCCACCCGGGTACAACCTCATGAAGATGCTCGAGCAGCGGGCGTCCTCACCGTGCCGGGATACTGAAGGTGCGCTTACGAAGCGCCAGCTCACCCTCAAGACGGCGTCATAGCGCAACCCGCCGATGCGGAAGCCCCCAAGCTTCCAAGGGGCTGCGCCCGACCAAGAAGATGCAGTTGTTCACTCAAGACAAGGCGGAGACCAAGCAGATACCTGTCGATGAGGACGGGCCCACAAACGCCACCTTCACCATAGGCGCCAACCTCGAGCCCGAACAGGAGGAAGCCCTTGTCAAGTTCCTGCGTGCGAACAAGAAGGTGTTCACCTGGGAGCCCGATCAGCTGGCGGGGATTCCACGGGGCGTAATCGAGCAACACCTCAACGTGTGCCCCAACGTGCGTCTAGTGAAGCAGAAAGCCAGAAGGCAGTCCACTGAAAAGCAGGCCTTCATCGTCCAAGAAACCCGCAAGCTAGAAGCCGCGGGGGTTATTCGCGAGGTCCGATACCCAGATTGCCTGGCCAACCCCGTGGTGGTGCCAAAGAAGGGAGGAAAGGAGCGCATGTGTGTCGACTTCACCAATCTCAACAAAGCATGCCCACAGGATCCGTTTCCGCTCCCTCGCATCGACCAGATCGTCGATTCCACCGCCGAGTGTGTGGGGACCCCGACTCATAAGTCGTGATCACCGAATGCACGTGTACAGTGATCCCAGAGATCAATGCTCACTGAACACACAGAAGCTGAATAACAAGAGTCTTACATCCATACATACCGTATTACACAAGTAGGACCATTATGGTCAAGTCTTGAGTATAACATTTCAGCGGAAATCTTCGTCGATAACTTGGACCCATGCCATCTGCCTTAACCCTACAAGCATTCTCGACCGGGAAGCGCCCTAGCTCGCATGTTCACATCAAGTATTCTTCATCATATCCTGTTCTTTCATGCCTGGCCAATAAAATAACCAGTGGCAAGCCAATGAGTACTTTGAATGTACTCGCAAGCAACCCATGTTTTGGCTCGAGATACAACAATGCATGATATAGGTAAATATTTGCAGAAAGCTAGTTTTGAGTGCAATGACATGTTCAACAACTTGTAAGACATGCATCATGAGAATTCAAGTAACCACGAGGACAGGTTACAGATATCAACATAAATAGAGTGGGCACCAACCCAACTCAATCATGTCAAGTCCTTTGACTTGACCCAAGTAGTTTTCTCAACTCACACACACGGTTGTAAACTCTGGACGTAGTTTAAGCAGCACCGCCCAACTGTCCTTGACCGTGGACACGGCTATTCGAATAGTTTTACACTCTGCAGAGGTTGCACACTTTACCCACAAGATCCGGGAACTTCCGTGTCATCCACGACCAGCGGTACTTCAAGTACCATGTAAGCACCCGATCACTATCTTTCCTAGACGACACTAACAAGGAGTCCACTCGTTGTTCTCAGATCCTCACGATGTACATCATACGAGACTCACTCGAGATCGTGAACATCCGAGAGGGGACACAACGGTGTATCCGGTGCCCGTGAAACAGTCATGGCCGCCCTACCTCATGACCCCGTCCCCGAGAGAGAGAGCACCAACTCTCCCCTGCTACTAGTAATGCGGCTCCAAGCTAGTATCGGCCTAAGTAGTCAATAATGCCCTTTCCCATATAAGGGTAGAGTGGTTGCGCATGTAAGGTTGGGACAGTCGACAAATCTTATATCTAATCCGTTTTCGGAAACAACACACAGACTTGCCTCGGTACACCACTTCGTCATCAAGTGGCTACCCAACTCATCATCTCCCTCAGGCATAAGTGGTACCCGACGGGGTTTTCGAAAAGTCCTTTATAAAAATACTTTTGTCTCCATCTCTATGCATATTCCCGCCCCTTTTGCGTAGCACTACTTAGCATCCTATCTACTCCCACCGGCATAACCCTCATAAGAAGGTAGGGTCATGCACAATGCAAGTATCAATGAGGAAGAATGAAGGCAACCCACCAAAGTGGCTACCATCTCATCATGTTTCCGATGCAACAATAATAAAGTGCTATATGAGATGCATAAAAGGGTTTCATAGACATGGTCAAAGGGCTGCTTGCCTTGTCCTTCGTGAGTCTTCAAATCTTCTCGTCCTTCTCCAAGTAATTCCGCCTACTTGGCCAACTAACGCCGGAAAGAAACACAATAAGCAACACAACAAGGCAAAAGTAAAAGTGCTCTAAAAATATGGATTTGACTTTTCTAGGACTTCCTGGTTATATGAAAAATAACCAGGGTGGTTTCACTAGAATTGGATTAGTGAATATTTCTGCACATTTCAATATGATGGAATCAAGGGGTTTATGGATTTGCAAGAAGTGTACAGAAACATATTTTTGAAAAATGAGCAAAGGCACCCATTTAACAAAGGATGATTTTAGAAGCATCTAGGAATTGGTTTCACTAGATTTGGAGTTCAAATGATTTCTCTATGAATTTGCAAAGTTGGCTATATATGAAGAAATAGACCATTATTTGAGGTGATACAGAAAGTATTAGTAAAAATGTTCAAAAACTAAGTTTTGAACTTATAGACATCTAGGATTTTGAATCATGGAATTTGGATAAAAAATGGGCTCTCTGTGATTTTCTAAAGTTTATCAAAGAAATGGAAAAAATAGGATTTGCTAATTATTTGTGAAAGAAATATTTCTGTAAAAATGTGCAAGTAGCACCATGTGATAGGGAATGAATTTAGAAACTACTAGAAATTTGAATCATCAAATTTGGAGTTAATTTGAATTGTTTAGAGATTTTTGAAGTTCACTGGATAAAGAAAATGAGAAAAGGGTTTCATACCTAATCTCACGCTACCGAGCGTAATTTAGCCGGGCAGCGACTGGCTCGCCCAGCCTCGCGGACCCCCGATGGGAGGCCACGCCGAACGCGTATTCACGGGTAACGCTTTCCCCGAAGGGAAGCGTAGAACGGCTGGCCCGTCTCCACTTAAATGACGTGGCCGGCCGGCGGGGTCACCGACCAAGGGGCCCACCGCAGGTCTTTCCTCCTCCCGCCGCGACAGAGAGGATCGAGCCTGCTCACAGCTGCCGGGCGCCTTCCCCATGACACAGGCCACCTCTGGCCAAGCCGCGGCCACCGGAGGGGTCGCCAAGGAGCGGCGCATCAGGGGCTCCCCGGGGATGGCAGGGAGGGTGGCCGAGGCGGGCAGCACTGCCAAGGCGGGCGAACACCCAAAGCGATGATGGGCAGGGGCACAGTGCCCCGGCGGTCAGGGAGATGGGGGGAAAGGGTCGCCGGACCCTGGATGCTTTCCTGGTGAGGAGAGGAGGAGGGGGGAAGCCCGCCCTTGGCCGAATCGGAGTGGAGGCCGGGCGGCACTCACTGCCATGGAAGGTGCTGGAGGGCACGAGGGGGAGAAGGAGGATGTCTGAGGGGTGCACAGGAGAGAGGAGGTTCGAAACCAAGCGAGAGAGAGGGTTGGGGTGGCTTAAAATGGGCGAGGCCGCGGTGCACCGTGGGCAGCGTCCATGGACGTGCTCGGGTGAACTGAAGAGGCCGACAAAGCATTTCAAGACCTCAAGAGGTACCTGACCAGCCCTCCAGTGATGGTGGCCCCGCGCCCTCAGGAGCCCTTGGTACTCTACCTCGCCTCCACTCCCTACTCCTCTAGCGCTTGCCTCGTGGCGATTAGGGAGGAGCGTCTGCCAAGACCACGGCGGCCACCCGAGCTAAGGCAAGACCGAATCGAAGGAACTAGCGTAAGCCAAGACCGCAATGGAAGAAGATCAGCCGTCACAGTAGAGCGCACCAAGGGCGGGGGAGGCCTCCCATCCAAGCACCCAGCTTCCGGAGGCGCCGTCGCCTCGGGAGGCACCACAGCTTCCGGAAGACGTCACCAGCACCGACGCCCCTAGCCTCGTCGAGCACCCGGTGTACTTCGTCAGCACCGTGTTATGGGATGCGAGGGCACGGTACCCCATGCCGCAGAAGCTCCTCCTCGCGCTGTTGGTGGCTTCGCGCAAGCTGCGGCACTACTTCCAGGGTCATCCAATCAAGGTTGTCTCGGCATACCCCCTGGAGAGGGTGCTCAGGAGCCCCAACTCGGCCAGAAGGGTCGCCGAGTGGAACATTGAGCTGCAAGCATTCCAGCTCGAGTTCAGCACAACCAGAGTCATCAAGGGGTCCGCGCTGGCAGATTTCGTGGCCGAATGGACAGAAGCACCGGGCCTCAGGGCCGGCGAGGATCGGTCCCTCTCCCAAGGAAGCGAAGCGCTAGAAGGTTGGGTCATGTACTTCGATGGAGCATTCTCCATACAGGGTGCTGGGCCTGGGGCAGTGCTCATATCTCCCGCTCAGGACAAGCTCTACTATGCCGTGCAACTCTGTTTCCAGCATGGCGAGAAGGTCTCCAACAATATAGCAGAATACGAGGGGCTGATAGCGGGTCTGAAGGCTGCCACTGCCCTGGGGGTGAAGCGCCTTACCATCAAGGGCGATTCGCAGCTCCTCGTCAATTTCTCCAACAAGGTGTACGAGCCAAGAGATGAACACATGGAGGCCTACCTTGCGGAGGTCCGCAGGATGGAGAAACAGTTCTGGGGGTTGGAGCTGCAGCACGTGCCCCGCGGCACCAATCAAGAGGCCGACGACATCGCCAAACGAGCCTCCAGGAGGTTACCCCAGGAGCCGGGTGTCTTTGAGGAATGGCTCTTCAAGCCCTCAGCCCTGCCGCCGTTATCAAGCACATCACAGCCTCGGGAGGAGCTCCCTCAGCCACCTGGCTCGGGAGCCCCAGCCTGTGGCCCGGCCTCAGGAGCACGCCTGCTCCTAACAATGGAACGTTAAGAGGAGTGCTGGATCACGAAGCTCAAGAGTTACTTAACGCGTGGGACTTTGCCGGAGAAGGAGGAGGAGGCAGAGCGTGTGGCGCGGCAAGCCACGGCATACAGCATCATGGATGGAGAGCTCTACCGGAAACGACCGAACGACGTATCCCTGCCCTGCATCACCAGGGAACAGGGGAAGGAATTGCTGGCAGATATACATGGTGGAGATTGTGGGCACCATTCGTCTTCACGGACCCTCACCGGCAAGGCGTTCCGCAGCGGTTTCTATTGGCCCACTGTGCTCAATGACGCTGTTGAACTCGTGAAGTCTTGCGAGGCTTGCCAATTCCATGCCAAGCAGATCCACCAGCCAGCAGGAGGTCTGCAAACCATCCACCTCACTTGGCCATTCGCGGTCCGGGGCTGGACATTCGGGCCCTTTTCCTCGGGCGCCAGGGGCTATCGCTACCTCTACGCCGTCGTGGACAAATTCACCAAGTGGGCGAAGTCGAGGCCGTCTGGCGCCATCCCCGCTGGTTCTCGGGTCAAGTTCATCAAGGGCATCGTGAGCGGTTCGAGTGCCGAACCGCATCATCACCGACAACGGTTCGCAGTTCACCAAGAATCCTTTTTAAAACATACTGCGCTAACCTTGGGACGCAGATATGCTACGCCGGTGGCGCACTTCAAGCAGCAATGGACAGGCCGAGCGGTTAATACAGAGGTCCCGAGAGGCCTCAAGACCAGGACATTCAAGAAGAAATTGAAGCTCGCGGCAGCAGGCTGGTACGACAAGCTTCCATCCGTGTTGTGGTCCATCCGCACAACTGCGACCAAGCTAACTGGAGAGATCCCCTTCTTCCTGGTGAGCCGAAGCGGTCCTCCCTCACGAGGTCAAGTGTCGATCCGCGTGGGTCCTGGCGTTCGATGAAACGCAGCAGGACGCCATGCGGGGGACGGCTCTTGTGCTGGGGGAGGAGCGCCGTCGGGAAGCTGCACTGCGAGCGGCAAGGTACCAGCAGCACTCCGCGATACCACCGCCGCAACATCCGCCTCTGAGAACTCTCGAGGTAGGGGACCTCGTGCTCGACGGGTCCTCTGTGGAGGGACTGCATAAGCTCTCTCCCATGTGGGAGGGCCCATTCAAGGTTGTTCATCTTTCCAGGCCTGGCTCCGTCCGCTTGGAGACTCAAGAGGGAGTACCTATACAGAACGCGTGGAACATCCAGCACTTCCGGAGGTTTTACCCCTAAAAGGCCCAGAGCCTGTGAAGAAGGCAAATGCCTGTGAAGTTCATCTTTTTGGAAAAGGCCCAGAGCCTGTGAAGAAGGCGAATGCCTGTGAAGCTCACCTTTTGGGAAAAGGCCCAGAGCCTGTGAAGAAGGCAAATGCCTGTGAAGTTCATCTTTTTGGAAAAGGCCCAGAGCCTGTGAAGAAGGCGAATGCCTGTGAAGCTCACCTTTTGGGAAAAGGCCCAGAGCCTGTGAAGAAGGCGAATGCCTGTGAAGCTCACGTTTTGGGAAAAGTCCCTGAGCCTGTGAAGAAGGCGAACGCATGTGAAGCTGTCGCGTTCTGGAAAGGCCCGGAGCCTATGAACAGGGCAAACGCCTGTGAAGCTTGCTTCCCAGAAGAAAGGCCCGGAGCCTGTGAAGAAGGCGAACACCTGTGAAGCTCGCCGCCCGTGACACTCTCACGTAATAATGAGTTGGGGCTGTACACGCCCGGAGTCTCGTGGAGTGCCGGTCTCAGCCCCGGGCTCCCTCCCACGCCCAAAGGGCAGCACTTAGCTCCGCGCTGGTGAGAAGACGTCAAAGACTAGACTAGGTGCCGGACACGGCTTTTTCATTTGCTTTCTGAAGTTGACTAGTTATTCCCATTTGGAGTTTTTATCGAAACTATCGCCCTTTTTTGGTCCGTGGTTCTTCGATCTTTTTCGCTCTCCTGCCTCGATTTCTCTTGCGCGAGGACTCGTGAGGCGGAAGCATCGGGAGCCCCCGCGAGCGTTCCTGCCCCTATCGCTCAAGTTTTCACGGCCCTGGTCCACAGCTGGAGCACCTCTCCTGACCATGCCTCACGGGCAGCACAACGCGAACACGGGGCCTGGGTCGGTCGCCCCCACGGCCACGGCTTTGGTTCACTTGAGAATGGGCGCACGGCAGAAGGGAACAGTATCAGGATAACAAAAGCAGTACAATAATTAACGGCGTTGACCTAAACGCTACCATCGGGCCACACATTGTTCCCTTTTACGCAGGAGAAAAGAAAGGAAAAGGACGTAAGCGGTGAAGCACGCCTGCGTCGGCTCTCTTGGAAGGCACGAGCCGCCTCCAGAGCTCAGGCGGACTCCCTCTCGCGCTTCACCGGGGCGTGGCGGCAAGCGGACCCGCTGCCAACCCCCAAGCAGGCGCGGCGGCGTGGGGGCTGGCTGCGGCCGCTGCTGGAAGAATCACCGCCCGAAAAAGAGCTGGTGAAGCGTGAGGAGTCGCGGGCATCGCCAGCCGCCCGGGCGCTGCCCTCTCCACCCATGCCGGGGCTGAGTCCTCGTCATGATCGCCGCCTTCGTGGCAGCACCCCATGCGGCGACCGTTTTCCCGAACACCCTCACGTAGAGGGTGGCGCCGCCATCGCATTTTGAAGTGCAGGGAGCACCGCGGCGGAGACCACGCCAGCGAACGTCCCCGCCACCGCTGGTCGTGAACAGGTTCCTCGCAGAGACCTCCAGAAGCCCACGGCCCGGCTGCAGCAGCCATCTGGCCTGGAGCCAGAGGCCACTCAGGCGCCATCCGGGAGCTCACCCAGAGGAAGCACGGAGCTGAAGCCGGACGCCGGACGGCCTTCGCCTCACCATGAACTCCGGCAGCGCTTCAAGAAGATGGAGGCGCTGGCCTCGGGGCCCGCGGCCGGGCACGCCCGACCATGGCCAGCCGCCTGCCTCCACGCTGAGAGCCTCCCCACGACTGCTGGGGGACCGCCGTGGAGGCCACGGGATGCTTGAGGGCGACCTCGACCACGCTTAGGCGGAGGAGAGGAAGACTCGACCTGACGGCCCTTCCCCTTCTCTGCGGCCGAGAACTTCCTTGGTGGAGCCATGGAGAAGAAGGAGATACAAGAAAGGATAGACTAGAAGGGCGCGCGCCGTTCTGTACTTGTAGCCTGCGAAGGCCAACCGTCGGCCTCCACGATCACCGGTAATCATGACCAACTCTGCATGCAAGGACTTGTCGAATCCGGGTGGTTATCGAAGCATCGTGGGGAACCAGTGCGCACACGTCCAATCAACCGCCACGCTGCCGCCCAAGGTCAAGAAGCTGTTAGGGCTCATGACGCTCAAGACTTGCCCTTTCGCCTCTCTGCTCGGCCAAGTTCGGGCGCGCCATGGGCCCGGGGGCTGCTGTCGGCGTTCTGGGAACGGGGGTCCCCAGACTTGCCTGCCTGCGGCCTGCAGCGTGGCTCAAAGGAGGCCCAGGACAGCCCATCTTCATCAACACAAGCTCAAGACCCTCGCGAGGGGCCAAGCCTCGCGGGGCGGACGACCAGGAGCTTCCTCAGGCACGGCCTTGTCAGGCTGGCTCATGAGGAGGCGGAGAGTTCAAGGCAGGGTACCTCGCGAGGTGGCCATGACACAAGCCATGACGACCGAGGGAGCCAGTCGGGCGCCAGCCCGCGCATCGTCCTCCTTTCCTCTTTGGTGCAAAGGGAGCAAGCGCAGGCGAGATATCAAGCAAAGGCATCCGTTTCGGTGCAACAAGACCAAGACCAGTCCAACGGCTGGAAGGGAGTCATCGTGGAGCCCAAGCAAAGGCCATCACCAGAGCCTTTGGCAGGCGAGGACCAACTTTAGTCAGGATAAGTGTACCTGCAGTTCCCCTTCAAAATGGCCAATTGTTGGCGCCCTTCCCGCTCAATATTTGGGAAGAGGCCCAGGGCCTTCGCCTATAAATAGTAGTAGCCACCCACAGGGTAGAGGGATCTGGAATCCGGAGAAAGACAGAGACCCGATCCTCAAGCTAGAGCGATGGGACACCACCTAGTAGTTCATCGCACCCACCAAGAACAGACCGTCGCGAGGCTTTTCTTCCTTGTACCGTTCCTTATCAGCCCCAGAGGCAATCCACCACGCCACAAGCTAGAGTAGGGTATTGCACCACAACGATGGCCCGAACTAGTATAAATCTTGTGTCTCTTGTGCTATTCTGTTTAGTAGTTTAGGTCCCAGCGACTCGGCGAGGTGCGAGACGGTGGAAGGTTGGATCTCCGCGCGCACCCCAGTGTTCGAACCTCAAGGGTCTGCCAGAACCCGAAATCCGACAGGCTCCTCCCCTGCGGCGCAGGCCCCGCATTCTCCGCCTCCCCCAGAGTGACGACAACGAGGATGAGGATGAGCAGGGAGGCAGAAGCCTGCCCCCGATCCCGAAGAAAGACCGGACTGGGCTGGTCCCTCATGGTCTGCCCCTGCCCCGGGCGATCCGCAGACGCGCCTCGCCTCCCGGGTCCCCTTGAAGCTGATCCCTGCAGCCAGCTCTCGGGCTTCAAGTATGGCCGGAGGCTGCTCGAGTCCACCAGCGACGACCTGTAAGTGCCTGCTTCCCGTCTTGATTATTGCTTCGTCGACGAGATCTGATGTCCATGTCCTTCGGCTGGCGCCCATGGGCGAAGAAGTCAAGGGGTTCCTGAGGCCCCATCCGCGGCGGTGCCTCTGCCCGCGAAGGAAGGAAATCATGACGCATAGGCCTCTCCTGCCCGGGCGTCCTTGCGAGGTCGGGCTGAGCCCGCTGGGGCGAGCTCGGCCCCCTTGACCCAGGCGTCTCCCAAGGTGTTCTTGCCTGATGCAGCCGCCATAGCTGTTGGGGGTGCAGCAGGTCCCACCTCACGATACTGTGGTTACGCCGCCGCCATCTCCTCCTACTCCACCAACTGTCATCTCTCCGACTCCTCCCACTGTCCTGAATCGTGCTGCCGCTGAATTGGACCGACTGCGGCAGGATCTTCTGAGCGCCGACCCTCGCTTGGTGGCCGGGCGCTTGGAGCTGGCCTCTGGCTGGATTCGTTCCGACGCTTCGATTCGAGCGGCGCTAGTCCATGCCTCGACGGCTTGCGATGAGGAGAAACAGGTTGTCCGTGAGGAGAAGATTGCCCGCGATGCTGCCCTGGGGGAGGCAGCCAGCATCCAAGGTCGCTGTGAGACGCTGGAGGGCGAGCTGAAGGGCCTGCAGAACCAGCTCGCCGAGGAGGCCCGCCTCCGCCAGGAGCAGGAGGAAAGCATGAAGGCTCGCGAGGCGGCCGCCAAGGACCGGGAGGCCAAGCTGAAGAAGCGCCGTGACCGCCTAGGCGCGCTGGAGCAGGAACTGAAGGCGAGGAAAGTCAAGCTGGATGACAAGGCGCGGGTTCTTGCCGAAGATCGCGTGGCCTTCATGGATATGGAGGTGAAGGCTCGCGCCTTGCTGAGGGAGCTTTATGATAGCGGCCTGGAGAGCCCACTGGCCGGTGTAGAGGACGGCCCCGCCAAGCTGCTTCCCTTCCTAGTTCGCGCTCTTGAAGATGTCTCCCTTGGTCTTGGCCCCACGGCTGAGGCCGAGGCGCGTGTCTTGTATTCTGCGGCGCTGACGCGGATCCTCACCCACATCTATCTTCGCGATCCCAGCATCGACATGGACAGCCTGCTGGAGCCAGCAAGCGGCGAGCATGCAGCTGCCGCTGCCGAGGCTGTGAAGGGTCGCGCGGAGGCTCTGTTGGGGAAGTTCTGGGCCTTCAGCACCAAGCCGAAGCGAGGCGCTGCCGGCCCTGCTGCTTCACGAGGCGAGCCCACTCCGCGCTGCTCCACCGCCGACAAGTGACTCCGTTGTGGCTCCTGTCTTGCTTTTAATTCCTGCACATGTATCATGCCTCAGGGAGGCGTTTAAACTTGCATTTTGTATTGCGATAACATTGTGGACTGTAATGTTTGCTTTTGAATTCCTTGAATTTTTTGCTTCCTACTTGCTTATGTTCTACGCCGGCAGAGCCCGGCCCCGCGCATACCTCAGCCGTCGTTAGCCCCGACCGGAAACCAGGACGGGACCAAGGAGTGAGGGGCTACGTGCCAAGTTAGGATCCAGAGTCACGATGCTCAGGAGTCACCCTTGGCGCACGAACAGCAAGTAGGGAGGTGAGACGCGGGCGGATCCACCGTTCTATGTCTGCAGAGCCCGGCCCCGCGCATACCTCAACCGCCGTTAGCCTTTCGGAACTAAGGGGTGAGGGGCTATGTGACCAGTTAGGCTCCTGAGTCGCGATGCTCAGGAGTCCCCCTTTACGCTCAAACGACATTCGTACCTTGGCTCCGCTCGGGGAGTGACATGCGACGAACCAGGCCCGAGGGGCCTGGCTAGGTGACGTGCGTCTGGCGTGACCCAGGCGCAGCCCCTGCAGCCCAGCCCTCAAGCGGCGCCCCGAGGGAGGCGCTATGACGAGGCCGGACATCGAGCTCTGGGCTCCCCGAGGTTGATGCGACCCGGAGGCCACCCTCGGCCAGTATATCACCAGCAGAGCATAGCGCTTCCGCATGCGTGACGGGCATAGCCGCTCCTCGGCAAAGTGTCGCCACCAACAAGGAGCATGGTGCTTCCACTGGAACGTGGGAGGGGGCTCCCCTCCGGGAGGAGCCCCCGGGGCGTATACAGCCCCACCCTGACACGTGGCTGGCACGGTAGGGCTGGACAAGGTGTATCTGGGCACCCGTGAGCCAGCGCGGGACTCATGGGGCCCTACCTCAAGGCGGGTTGCGCCTGGCTCTGGGCCTTATCTTCGAGTGTGTTCCTGCAAATTTGGCCAGATGCCGGTGCTCTACGTCTTCGGGTCCCGGCTCTCGGGCTGGTCTCAGCCGTCGCTGGCAAGCCAGGTCGCGATGCCATGGACAAGACCAAAGGGTGAGGGCCGGAGAGCCGGTAGGAGCCCTGAGTCGCGATGCTCAGGCACCCCCCCTTTAACGCTGCAAGCCGGGTTAGATGACGCAACTCACGTCTTCGGGTCCCGACTCTCGGGCTGGTCTCAGCCGTCGCTGGCAAGCCAGGTCGCGATGCCATGGACAAGACCAGAGGGTGAGGGCCGGAGAGCCGGTAGGAGCCCGGAGTCGCGATGCTCATGCACCCTCCTTTAACGCTGCAAGCCGGGTCAGCGCAACAACTCTACGCCCTCGGGTCCCGGCTCTCGGGCTGGTCTCAGCCCATCGCCGGGCAAGCCAGGTCGCGATGCCATGGACAAGACCAGAGGGTGAGGGCCGGAGAGCCGGTAGGAGCCCCGAGTCGCGATGCTCGTGCACCCCCTTTAACGTGCAAGATTCCGCCACCCGGAAAAGGCACCAAATAACAAGCATGGTGGAACGAGAGCATAATCCTAAGGAAAACGCAAGAAGGATACAGGTCACTGGGACAGCCCAAGCGGCTTGGGGATGATGCAGCCGAGGGCGCCCCAACAGGATAAGCTAATGACATGAAATAAAGGGATACATGCCTGGGGACGGACCCACGCGGCACGGGAATAATGCGGCCCTCAAGGCGCCCCACCTGAAACGAAACTTAAAGATGTCACCCGGTGATGTTGGGGACGAGGGGTGTTGGTGTAGCAGACTCGGTGGGCTGCGGGAGCCGATCCTCACGTGCCCCTGTGCCCAGGGCCTCGGGAGGCTCCGGAGGCGCTGGCGGCTCCTCGGGGGCCATCTCCATCTCCGCCAGGGCTCCGGCGTGCCTGACCTCTTGAGCCTCCAGGATGGTCCTCATGAGACGCTGGTGTGCAGCAGCCGCGTTTGGCATGCCATGAGGCATGCGTACGTAGCTGTGGGGCGGACCCTCGCAATGTCCCACTCGCGAGGGCCAGAGGCACTCTTGAGATGTGGCTCGATTGAGCCCTGGTATCTCGATGCAGACGCGCAGCCCACCATCCTGGCCTGGATGGGGGGCCACAGCGGGTAGGCGGCGGCTGCCCCTCATGACCCTTGACTCCTGTAGCTCCTCACAGGCCTTGCTGACGAACTCCTGAGGGTTCGGCCCTCCTTGCCTTGCTCCTGCTTGCGGGAAATGTGCTTCGAAGCACGCCTCCACGTGGTGCCCAAGCGCCTCCCTCGAGACCTTGGCGAGGTCGGCGACCCTCCAGGGGAGAGCCCCCGAGCCCTGCCTGAGGAGGGCGCCAGGCGCGCTTTCCTATGCGATGGAAGGAGGCTCTCCCTGGCCCGGTGCGGGCCCTGAGGGGCCTGTCTCTTGAAGAGCCGGGCCGGTCGATGTCTTCTTCCTCTTGGGTGCGGCCTCGGGAGGCCTCCCCCGCTGTGGTCTGGTCTTCCAAATGCGGCTCGAAAGGCTCGCTCCTGTGGAGCACATCGCTGCTCTCTCTTCACAGGCACCGTGATGACCCCGCCGCTCGGCATCTTGAGGACGTTGTAGCCATGGTGGGTTACGGCCATGAATTTGGCCAACGCTGGGTACCCGAGGAAGGCGTTGTCTGGCAAAGTAATGTGGGCGACGTCGAAGTCGATGAGCTCGGTGTGGTAGTTGTCGCGAGCCCCGAAGGTGACAGGAAGGCGGACCTGCCCGATCGGGACCGTGGAGCCGTCGGTGACTCCGCAGAAAGGCTTGGTTGGCTGAAGCTGACAGTAAGGCACTTGAAAATTGTTGAATGTCTCTACGGACAGGACGTTGAGCCCTGCTCCGCCGTCGATGAGAGTCTTGGTGACCAGCACATTGCTGATGATTGGGGAACAGAGCATCGGGAGAACTCCGGCTGTGGCTGCACACTTGAGCTGGTCCGCTGAGCTGAACGTGATGGTGCACGCCGACCACCTGAGAGGGCGCGTGGCTTCGAGCTTGGGGAGGACTGCATTCACTTCACAGGTGAACTTCTTGAAGATGCGCTGAGAGGCTGGGGCTTGAGCTCCGCCCAGGATGCAGGCGATCGCACACGCTTCCTGGAAGCCCCCAGCCCCCTCGTCCTGATGACGGTCTTCATTTCTCCTAGGCGGCTGCGGCAGCGGAGGGAGTCCGGTGATCCCCTGCGTGCGATCCTCGCGAGGCTGATCCCTCCAGCCTCCCTCGCGAGGTGGGTCTTGCCAGCGGTCCTCGCGAGGTTAGTCACGCCACCCTTGGCGCGGGCCGCGGTCTTCCCAGCGTCCTGCATTCCTTCCTCCTCCTCGGCCATAGCCCCGGTCGCTGCGCTCGGGCGTCTCGACCCTTCCTCAGACGTCTGACCGGAGCTCTTTGCATTCATTGGTGGTGTGGGTGTGGAGGTCGTGGTACACGCAGTATCGGCTGCCCTTGGAATACTCGGGCTGATCTCTGCCTCGCTTGGTGTCTGGTTCGGCCGCGAGTACGGAAGCCCCCTTGCGCTTCACGTCCTTGGCCTTGGACTTCTTCTCTTCGGGATCCACGACAGGCAGCTCGAGGAGGGAGAGGCGCCCGTCCTCAGCCCTAGCGCACTTGGTCGCCAAGTTGAACAGCTCCAGGGAGGTGCACAGATCTTCACGCATCACCAGCTCCTCCTTCATCTTGACGTCACAAGACGCCACGGAGAAGGCAGAGATGATGGCCTCCTCCGCTACCCCGGGGTCTTGAGGCGCTGTTGAAGCGCTGGATGCACTTTTGCAGGGTTTCCGGCCTTTGCTTGATTCGGCGCATGTCGCTCAAGGCGGGTGGCCGTCGCGAGTACCTGGAAGTTGGCGATGAAGCTGGTACGCATCTCGGCCCAGAAGAGATCGTGCCTGGGGCCAGATTCAGGAACCAAAAGGGCCCCTGGCCCTGAGTGCCATGGGAAACCAATTCGCCATGACCTTTTCATCCCCTGCTGGCAGCCTCGATGCCCAGCTCAGAGCCGGAGGAACTCCGTAGGGTCGATTGTGCCGTCAGAGCGAGGAGGCAGGTCTGGCTTGAACTTGGCGGGCGGCGACAGCTGCAGCCTTCGGAGGTGAAGGCGCGGCAGCCCGCCGTGGCTGCTGGGGCCTCGGACGGCAGAGAGTGTGGTCTTGTGGGCCTCCCTGCGCCGCCGCTGGGGGCAGCGCAGGGTCTTGACATGCTGGAGCGAGTAGCGCTCGGGCAGCTTCTTGTGGGCGAGGAACTTCTTGACAGCTCTGCTCCTGCCGAGCCAGCGCCTGGCGGAACAGGTTCCGCCCAGGGGCCGCGCGCCTTGGGGCCAGGGCGCCTTCTTGAGGAGGAGGCGGCTGAGGCGCCCCGGGAGCTTCATCGCCCGAGCGGGGCGGGGTGCGGTGCAGCAAGACGTACGGGGCGGGGGTGCCTCCTGCAGCGCGGACGAGCTCGGCGACTCGGTCGAGCCATTCTTCGTAGACGTCGTCGACGGGGCGGTAGCGCAGGAGCTTGTTTGCCGCGATGAGTGCAGCTCGGGCCTCCATGGCCGCGCGGGGTGCGCGTGACGAAGAACCAGCGGGGGTGAGCGAAGGCGTGGCGGTGCGGCCGTCCCGCCTCATGGACGGGTGCTGGGACAATGCTTGCTGCTCGTTCCCCGCCGGGCCGGTGGCGGCGTTGATGGCAGGTGATGGGGAACGACGAGGGCGCCCGCCGACGGGAGCTGTCTGGGCGACATGGGAGGCGAGGGCGGCTCGGCGCGGGCCAGCGGCCCGACGAGCGCCGCATATGGTTATGGTGGTCGGGAAGAACGAGGCGACGAAGGCAGATTCCGCGCACTTTACCGGGCGCGCCAAATGTCGGATTTCGGGTTCCGGCAGACCCTTGAGGTTCGAACACTGGGTGCGCGGAGATCCGACCTCCACCGCCTCGCACCTCGCCGAATCGCTGGGACCTAAACTACTAAACGGAACAGCACAAGAGACACAAGATTTATACTAGTTCGGGCCACCGTTGTGGTGTAATACCCTACTCTAGTTTGTGGTGTGGTGGATTGCCTATTGGGCTAATGAGGAACAGTACAAGCAAGAACAGCCTCGCGAGGGTCTGTTCTTGGCGGGTGTGATGAACTGCTAGGTGGTGTTCAGTCGCTCTAGCATGAGGATCGGGACTCTATCTTTCTCTGGATTCCGGATCCCTCTACCCTGTGGGTGGCTACTCCTATTTATAGGCGAAGGCCCTGGGCCTCTTCCCAAATATTGAGCGGGAAGGGCGCCAACAATTGGCCATTTTGAAGGGGAACAGCGGGTACACTTATCCTGACTAAAGTTGGTCCTCGCCGCCAAAGGTTCTCGATGATGACGCTCGCTTGGGCTCCACGATGACTCCTTCTAGCCGCTTGGGGCTGGTCTTGGTCTTGTTGCAATCAAACGGATGCCTTTTCTTGATGCTCTTGCTCGCGCTTGCTCCCTTTGCACCAAAGAGGAAAGGAGGACATCATGGCTGGTTGGCGCCTCGATCTGGCGCCTCTTGGTCGTCATGGCTTATGCCATGGGCACCTCGCGAGGTACCCTACCTTGAACTCTCCGCCTCCTCATGAGCCAGCCTGACGAGGCCGTGCCTGAGGAAGCTCCTTGTCGTCCGCCCCGCGAGGCTTGGCCCCTCTCGAGGGTCTTGAGCTTGCGTTGATGAAGATGGGCTGTCTTGGGCCTCCTTTGAGCCACGCCGCAGGCCGCATGCAGGCAAGTCTGGGGACCCCCGTTCCCAGAACGCCGACAGTATCGGAGGGTATGAACCATAGAGAAGTTGGAATACAGTAGATTTAACATCAATACAAATAAAGAATGAGTTCATTGCAGTACCTTAAGGTAGTGATTTGCTTTATTACACTAACGGATCTCACAAGTTTTTGTTAAAGTTTTGTGTGGATGAAGTGTCCGAAGGTCGAGGAGCTATCAATATGAGAAGAATAAAGAGAGGCAAGAGTTCAAGATTGGGGATGCCCAAGGCACCCCAAGGAAATATTTCACAGTATACTCAAGCATCTAAGCTTGGGGATGCCCCGGTTGGCATTCCATCTTTCTTCTCCAACAAATATCGGTATACCTCGGTTTTTGTTTTGTTCACATGATTTGTGTCCTTTGTGTTTTTCCTTTTCTTCAAGAACCATGCTAGCATGAGATAGCCCTTCATTGATTTATATAATAATTCATGTGCTTCACTTAAATCTTTTAAGTATGATCTTATAGAATTACTCTTTGTGTTTCACTTAAATCTTTTGACTATGGTTTTATAGAATGCTTCATGTGCTTCACTTATACATTTTGAGCTTGGATATTGGTCAGTTGTAGAATGCTCCATGAACTTCACTTATTCCTTTTGGAGTATGAATAATACTATCAGTTAAAGTGGGTTTGGAAGAGTGTCAACTTTAGGAATTAGTGATCCCACTATTTTGGAGGATGTTGAATCTTAGTGT
Organism: Aegilops bicornis; assembly: GCA_021605145.1. Taxonomy (NCBI): domain Eukaryota; kingdom Viridiplantae; phylum Streptophyta; class Magnoliopsida; order Poales; family Poaceae; genus Aegilops; species Aegilops bicornis. The sequence continues at coordinate 331,518,581 of CM038672.1, read as the reverse complement.
GATATTTATGAAAGTGGATTCGGAAGAGTGTCAACTTTAGCTAGTAATGATTCCACTATTTCGGAAGAGGTTCCAATTGAGTATGAGAACAAAGTTGCTATCCATGATACTACTAAAAAAAATTATGAGGGAGGAATACATGCTTGTAGGAGTTGCAATAATATTAAATTTCCTCTCTATGTGCTTAAAGTTTTGTAGTTATACTTATTTTGCCTTCCTATGCTAGTTGATTCTTGTTCCCATAAGTTGTGTGCTCACAAAATCTCTAGGCATAGGAAGTGTGTTGGATTTAAATATGCTAGTCATATTCTTCAAGATGCTCTCTTTGTGTTTCAATTCCTATCTTTAAAGTGAGCATCATTGAAATCATCATGCCTAGCTAAAAGGCATTAAAGAAAAGCGCTTGTTGGGAGACAAACCAATATTTACCCTTACTGTTGTTGTGTGTTTACATGATTAAGCTACCGTATTAATCATGTTTTATGTATTTTGTTTCAATAAAGTGCCAAGTAAGACCTTTGGGAAGACTCGGGTGAAAGCTAATGTGATCTTGCTGTAAAAAACAGAAACTTTGCGCTCACGAGAATATATGTCATTTTTTACAGAAGAGTGCTTTTAAGTTGATTCTTTTTTCAGAAGATTAATAGAAAAATTACTCACGTCCACCAATTTATTTAATAATTTTTGGAGTAGCAAAAATATGGTTATTGTTCAGATCATTACAGACTGTTCTGTTTCTGACATATTCTGTTTTCATTGCATAGTCTGCTTGTTTTCTAGTTTCTATGGCTTGTATTTCTCAATATAATTTGTAGAAATAATATGGTACAGTAGGAATTGTGTTAAAACAATTATGAACCTTGTCTTTGTCAGTACCAAAGTGCATGGTTTGCTCTTTATCATACTAACCTATCTCACGAAGTTTGGCTAAGTTTTGTGTGATTGAAGTTTTCATGTTTTGGGTGAGATATCGATATGAGGAGAATAAGGAGTGGAAAGACCCTAAGCTTGGGGATTCCCGAGGCAACCCAAGGTAATATTCAAGGAAGACTCAAGCGCCTAAGCTTGGGGATGCCCCGGAAGGCATCCCCTCTTTCGTCTTCAAAACTATCGGTATACTTTACTCGGAGCTATATTTTTATTCATCACATGATATGTGTTTTACTTGGAGCGTCATTTTCCTTTGTTAGTATTAGCTAGATGCTATTTATAATAGTGTTTTGCATCTTTACTTTCAATAAAAATGTCAAGGATAGCCTTTACCATGCTTATTTTGCTATTATACTTGTTGCTGTTTGAAAACAGAAAGTTTACCGCTGTTGCAAAAATTCCCTAGAAAAGTAAGAGAATGATATAATGATGAATTTTTTTGCATAATGAGATCTGATAAATTTATTACTGTGGTAATTTTAGTTCATAATTTTTGGAGTTAGGGAAGTATTGATACTCTTGCATTCTTCACAGACTATACTGTTCTGGCAGATTGCTGTTATGTTTGCATTGTTTGCATATGTTTTCTTGTTTAATGATTCTATTTGAGGATACGAGTATTAAATATGCAGAGGCATTTAGTATGCAATGTTGAATAATAATTTTAGTGATTTGTTACAGTCGGAAATGATAAGGTTTTGAATTGGTTTATACTAACCTATCTCACGAGTTCTTGTTGAGTTTGTTGTGAATGAAGCTTTTGATAAAAAGAGAAACCATGATATGAGAGGAATTAAGGAGACACAAAAATTCAAGCTTGGGGATGCCCAAGGCACCCCAAGATAATATTTCAAGAAGTCTCAAGCATCTAATCTTGGGGATGCCCCATTAGGCATCCCGCCTTTCTTCTTCAACAACTATTGGTTAGTATCGGTTGAGCCTAAGTTTTTGCTTCTTCACATGAGTTGTGCTATCCTTGCAATGTCATTTTATTTTGTTTTACTTTCTGTTTGAATAAAATCATTGGATCTGAAATTTTGAATAGAAAAAAAGAGACCCTCCCATGGCTAGTTAATTATTCGACTACTCAGTGTCCTTCACTCATATCTTTTGGAGTAGTTTATCATTTACTCATGTGATTCATGTATATCCTATGAGTAGATGGGGGAATGAATTGAATGTCATAAATCTGAATTTTCATATGCTTGATATGCTTATAACATGGTTAGTGATGACTTCACACATAGAAAGTATGAGGCATAAAAGTTGTTGACAATTGGCAAACGTAGTTTTGGTCATCGTTGCAATTAATAGGAAGTAATAAGGAAAGAGAGGTTCACATACATATATATTATCTTGGACATATTTTATGATTGTGAAGCACTCATTAAGTATGACATGCTAAAAGAGTTGACGTCCAACATCTCAGTTAAAGTATATTTTCATTGACCTTCCAAACATGTTGAGCTTGCCTTTCTCCCTCATGCTAGCCAAATCCCTTGCACCAAGTAGAGATACTACTTGTGCTTCCAACATTCAGAAACCCAGTTTTGCCATGAGAGTCCACCATACCTACCTATGGATTGAGTAAGATCCTTCAAGTAAGTTGTCATCGGTGCAAGCAATAAAAATTGCTCTCTAAATATGCATGACTTATTACTGCAGAGAAAATAAGCTTGGTACGAACTTGTTGTGGAAGTAATAAAAGCGACGGACTGCATAATAAAGTTCCACATACAAGGGGAAATATAAAGTGACGTTATTTTGTATTAAGATTTTGTGCATCAACACTAAACGCCCATGACAACCTCTGCTTCCCTCTGCGAAGGGCCTATCTTTTACTTTATGTTTTTACTTTATGCTTGAGTCAAGGTGATCCTCACCATTCCCCTTTTCATTTTATCCTTTGCCAAGCTCCTTGTGTTTGAAAGATCATGATATATATATCCAATTGGATGTAAGTTAGCATGGGCTATTATTGTTGACATCACCTAAAGGTGAATACATTTGGAGGCAACACAATAAGCCCCTATCTTTCTCAGTGTCCGGCTGAAACTCCATAACCACAAGTATTGTGTGAGTGTTAGCAATTGTAGAAGACTATATGATAGTTGAGTATGTGGACTTGCTGAAAAGCTCTATTCTTGACTCTTTCTGATGTTATGATAAATTGCAATTGCTTCAATGACTGAGATTATAGTTTGTTAGTTCTCAATGAAGTTTCTGAACCATGCTTGACATTGTGAATAGATTGTTACTTGATCATGAAAAGTTTTATGATATAAGATGCTATTATGACACATATTGATGCTAGAAAAAGTGATTGGAATTATCATTGATCAAACTTAAGAAACTTACTAGCATTCCGCATCAAAAGTTATCTTTTTATCATTTACCTACTCGAGGACGAGCAGGAATTAAGCTTGGGGATGCCTGATACGTCTCCAACGTATCTATAATTTTTGATTGCTCCATGCTATATTATCTACTATTTCGGGTAATATTGGGCTTTATTTTCCACTTTTATATTATTTTTGGGACTAACCTATTAACCGGAGGCCCAAAATTTTTGCTGTTTTTTTGCCTATTTCAGTGTTTCAAAGAAAAGGAATATCAAACGGAGTCCAAAAGACCTGAAACTCCACGGAACCTATTTTTGGACCAGAAGAAGCCCATTGAGTACAGGAAGCTCACCAGGGGAGTCCCGGGCTGCCCATGAGGGTGGGGGCATGCCCACCCCCCTGAGGCGCACCCCCCTACCTCGTGGCCAGCCCGGAAGTCCACCGATGTCCTCCCTGCACCCATATATACTCACGTACCCTAAAACTTCCATAACGGAGATTAGATCAGAATTTCCGCCGCCGCAAGCCTCTGTAGCCACGAGAAATCAATCTAGGACCTCTCTGGCACCTTGCTGGAGGGAGCCATCATCACCGGAGGCCATGGAGGAGTATCCCGCAGGGGTCTTGATCACCATGAAGGCCAAGGACCAGAGGGTGGAGGCCATTAAGAGGAAGCACAAGGGGGAGAACCTCTCCTCCTCTCTTCCGGTGGCGCCGGAGTGCCATCGGGAGGGGAATCATCGCCACGGTGATCGTCTTCATCAACATCACCATCATCATGACCATCCCCATATCTTTTACGCGGTCCACTCTCCCGTACCCCGCTGTAATCCCTACTTGAACATGATGCTTTATGCCACATATTATGATCCAATGATGTGTTGCCATCCTATAATGTTTTGAGTAGATATCTTTTGTCTTTGGGTTGATTGATGATCTATATTGGTATGAGTTGTATGTTTTACTTTGGTGCTGTCCTATGGTGCCCTCCATGTCGCGCAAGCGTGAGGGATTCCCGCTGTGGGGTGTTGCAATACGTTCATGATTTGCCTATAGTGGGTTGGTGAGTGACTGAAACACAAACCCGAGTAAGAGGGATTGTTGTGTATGGGAATAAAGAGGACTTGATGCTTTAATGCTATGGTTGGGTTTTACCTTCATGATCTTTATTAGTTGCGGATGCTTGCTAGAGTTCCAATCATAAGTGTATATGATCCAAGTAGAGAAAGTATGTTAGCTTATGCCTCTCCCTCATATAAAATGCAATAGTGATTACCGGTCTTGTTAACAATTGCCTAGGACAGTTCCGCACGCCGATCCACCATTACTCCACACTCGCTATTTATATTATTTAGTAATATATTCTAACTTTATGATAACAGCACCTACTTTTATATTTTAGCTCTCCGATATCATTCGAAGTTATCCTCTTCATACCCACAACGTAGTTTTATTTCCCGTTGCTAGTGTGAAGTAAATGTTCGGTGCACGTAGAGTCATATCAATGGCAGATAGGGCTTGAGAGAACATTGAGCTTACCTTTAGCTCCTTGTGGGTTCGACACTCCATACTTATCACTTCCACCTTGGGAAAGTGCTACGATGATTCCTTGCACTTGGGGATTATCATGAACTGATGAAAATGGTATTGAACTCGATCAAAAGGTATACTGCTCCATGATTGGTTATTTATTGTATTTATGTGCATTTGGGCCAGACATTATGCTTAGTGTTTGCATGTGTGCCCGATTTCAAGCAACACCGAAGGAATCACACAATAAGGCTGTGAAGCATATTCTTCGATATCTAGCTCACACAACAACACATGGATTATGTTGGCGTTCTGGGAACGGGGGTACCCAGACTTGCCTACCTGCGGCCCGCGGCGTGGCACAGGGGGTGGCCCAGTACGACCCATCTTCATCAGCACAAGCTCAAGACCCTTGCGAGGGTCCAAGCCTCGCGGGGCGGACGACAGGAAGCTTCCTCACGCACGGCCTCGTCAGGCTGGCTCACGAGGAGGCAGAGAGATCAAGGCGGGGTACCTCATGAGGTGCCCATGACACAAGCCATCACGACCAAGGGTGCCAGGCGGGCGCCAGCCCGCGCAGTGTCCTCATTTCCTCTTTGGTGCAAAGGAGGCAAGCGCGGGCGAGAGCATCAAGCAAAGGCAACCATTTCGGTGCAACAAGACCAAGACCAACGCAACGACAGGAATGAGGTCATCGTGGAGCCCAAGCCGGCGTCACCATCATAGTCTTTGGCAGGCGAGGTCCGACTTTAGTCAGGATAAGTGTATTAGATGTTCCCCTTCAAAATGGCCAATTGTTGGCGCCCTTCCCGCTCAATATTTGGGAAGAGGCCTAGGGCCTTTGCCTATAAATAGGACTAGCCACCCACAGGGTAGAGGCATCTTGAATAGAGCTAGAGATCAAGCAATCTAGAGAGAGAGAGAGAGAGAGAGAGAGAGAGAGAGAGAGACCGAACTCCCCCTAGCAGTTCGTCGCACCGGCCAAGAATAGACCCTCGCGAGGCTGTTCTTCCTTGTACTGTTCATCATCCACCCCTGAGGCAATCCACCACACCACACACTGCAGTATGGTATTACACCACCATGGTGGCCCGAACCAGTATAAACCTTGTGTACCTTGTGTTGCTCTTTGTGTAGTTTAGATCCTTGCGAGGCGACGAGGTGTAATGAGGTAGGAGGTGAGATCTCCAGGCACCCCTGTAGTTCGAACCTAGAGGGTCTGCCGGAACCCGAAATCCGACATTTGGCGCGCCAGGTAGGGGTGCGCCGGAGCTTTCCCCTCCGCCGACCCGCTCTCCGCCAACATCGCGATTCGCCCTATGATGAGCAGCGCGCCGCCCGCTCCGGTCGCCAGCACCGGCGCAGGGGCCAGGGGGCTCCGAGCCTTGGCCCCAGCCCTGCGACAGGTGCAGTGGCCGAACAGGTTCAAGCCGGAGACGCCACCGCGCTACAACGGCACGACTGATCTGTTGGCCTTCCTGCTGGCGTACGAGGGGGCCGTCCTCGAAGCGGGGGGCGACGACAGGGTCATGGCCAACTGGCTTCCCATGGCCCTCACCGGCGCCCCGCGCATGTGGCTGCTCCACCTACCGGCGGCTTCCGTGAGCTCTTGGGAGGAGCTGCGGGACCTCTTCCTCGCCCAGCACGGTGCGCCGGCGTCCCCGGTCGTCGCAGCTCTCCTGGGCGGCTCGCAGGCGCCACCTTTAGGCCGCCACATCAAGCCGTTCGTCCGCCAGATCGGCGCTACCTCCGTGCAGCGCGGGGCTCCTCCAGGTCAGTCGTTACCCAAGGCTGATCTGTCCTTCAGCTCGGAGGATCACCCCTCCAACTCAGCCTGCTCGGCCGCGCTCCCAATGCTGTGCACCCCCACCATCTGCCAGGTGGCTGAGGGAGTCCTGGATTAGGGGGTGTCCGGATAGCCGAACTATCACCATTGACCGGACTCCTGGACTATGAAGATACAAGATTGAAGACTTCGTCCCTTGTCCGGATGGGACTTTCCTTGGCGTGGAAGGCAAGCTTGGCGATACGGATATGTAGATCTCTTACCATTGTAACCGACTTTGTGTAACCCTAACCCTATCCGGTGTCTATATAAACCGGAGGGTTCTAGTCTGTAGGACGAACAACAATCATAGCATAGGCTAGCTTCTAGGGTTTAGCCTCTTTGATCTCATGGTAGATCGACTCTTGTACTACCCATATCATCAATATTAATCAAGCAGGAGTAGGGTTTTACCTCCATCGAGAGGGCCCGAACCTGGGTAAAAACATCGTGTCCCTTGTCTCCTGTTACCATCCGCCTAGACGCACATCTCGGGACCCCCTACCCGAGATCCGCCGGTTTTGACACTGACATTGGTGCTTTCATTGAGAGTTCCTCTGTGTCGTCATCTTTAGGCCCGATGGCTCCTTCGATCATCAACAACGACGCGGTCCAGGGTGAGACTTTTCTCCCCGGACAGATCTTCGTATTCGGCGGCTTTGCACTATGGGCCAATTCACTTAGCCATATGGAGCAGATCGAAAGCTACACCCCTGGCCATCAGGTCAGATTTGGGAGTTTGAACTACACGGCCGACATCCGCGGAGACTTGATCTTCGACGGATTCGAGCCACAGCCAAGCGCGCCGCACTGTCTCGATGGGCACGATCTAGCTCTGCCGCCAACAAAGGCTCGAGGTCAAGAAGTGTCCGCTCCGACCCTTAGCTCGGAGCTGACTCCGCCGATCAAGGACGAGTGGTTGGACACCGCCTCGGGGGCTACGATCTCTACGGCGATTAAGCCGAACTCCATCCTTGTCCTTTGCGAAGACCGTGACTCCAAGGTGGCGGACTCCTCTCCAGACTCTGAACCCTCCGCGCCCCTCCAATCGAATCCAATTGGGCGCCGGATATGGAGTTCACTACCGCGGACATCTTTCAGCACACGCCCTTTGGCGACATCCTGAATTCACTAAAGTCTCTCTCTTTATCTGGAGAGCCCTGGCCGGACTACAGTCAGGAAGGTTGGGATGCGGACGACGAAGAAATTCAACGCCCACCCACCACCCACTTTGTATCCACTGTCGATGATTTAACCGACATGCTCGACTTCGACTCCGAAGACATCGACGGTATGGACGACAATGCTGGAGACGACCAAGACCCAGCGCCTACTGTGGCACCTTTGGAAGGCCACCTCGTCATACGACATATACATGGTGGACATCCCAAAAGATGGGAACGGCGATGGAACAGCGGAGGATGACCCCTCCAAGAAACAGCCCAAGCGCCGGTGTCAGCGTCGCCGCTCTAAATCCCGCCACAGCAAAAATGGTGATTCCGGCACGGGAGATAATAACACCCCGGACAGTGCCGAAGACAACCCCCTCCGGCAGGATTTAGCACAGGAGGAGAGAGAAGCCAGCCCTCATGGTAGAGCGGCAGACAGGGAGGTGGAGGACGATAATTATATGCCTCCCTCCGAAGATGAGGCAAGCCTCGACGACGATGAATTTGTCGTGCCTGAGGATCCCACCGAACAGGAGCATTTCAAACGCAGGCTTCTGGCCACGACAAGCAGCCTCAAGAAAAAGCAGCAGCAGCTTAGAGCTGACCAAGACTTGCTAGCTAACAGGTGGACTGAAGTCCTTGCAGCCGAAGAGTATGAACTCGAACGCCCCTCCAAGAGATACCCAAAACGCAGGCTGCTACCCCAATTAGAGGAAGCAACACCCAAACCTACATCACCAAGCATGATACGGCCGACCGCCACCCCGTGGTCGCGATGACAGAGGCCTCTAGACCCTCCATTCAAGCCGCACTCCGGCGTCACTCGAAAAGTACCAATGCACGGGGAAACGCGCCAGACCTGCAAGACATATTGGAGGACAAGGCAAGGCAAACAAGATCGATCTACGGATCGCGTGGGCGCCTCACGACACGTGATGACAACCGTCACGCCGGATACAGCAATTCCGGCCGGGCCGAACACAGTAGACAAAGCTCATTTGAGCTGCGTCATGATATATCTCAATACAGAGGCGCCGCACACCCACTATGCTTCACAGACGAAGTAATGGATCATCAAATCCCCGAGGGTTTCAAACCCGTAAACATCGAGTCATACGATGGCACAACAGATCATGCGGTTTGGATCAAGGACTACCTCCTCCATATCCACATGGCCCACGGTGATGATCTACACGCCATCAAATACCTCCCACTCAAGCTTAAAGGACCAGCTCGGCATTGCCTTAACAGCTTGCCAGCAGAATCAATTGGATGTTGGGAGGACCTGGAAGACGCATTCCATGATAACTTCCAGGGCACATATGTGCGACCACCAGACGCCGGTGATCTCAGCCACATAATACAGAAGCCAAAAGAATCGGCCAGATAATTCTGGACACGGTTCCTGACCAAGAAAAATCAAATCATTGACTGTCCGGAAGCAGAAGCCCTTGCAGCCTTCAAACATAACATCCGCGACGAGTGGCTTGCCCGGCACCTAGGACAGGAAAAGCCGAAATCCATGGCAGCCCTCACAACGCTCATGACCCGCTTTTGTGCGGGAGAGGACAGCTGGCTAGCTCGTAGCAACAACTTGACCAAAAACCCTGGTAGTTCGGATACCAAGGACAACAATGGCAGGTCGCGTTGCAACAAGAACAAGCGCCGCATTAACAGCGATAATGCTGAAGATACGACAGTCAATGCCGGATTCAGAGGTGCCGGATTCAGAGGCTCTAAACCTGGTCAGCGGAAGAAGCCGTTCAAAAGAAATACTCAGGGCCCGTCCAATCAGGACCGAATACTCGATCGCTCGTGCCAAATACATGGCACCCCCAAAAAACCAGCCAACCACACCAACAGGGATTGTTGGGTCTTCAAACAGGCAGGCAAGTTAAATGCCGAACTCAATGACAAGGGGCTGCATAGCGATGACGAGGAGGAGCCCCGGCCGCCGAACAATAGAGGACAGAAGGGTTTCCCCCCACAAGTGCGGACGGTGAACATGATATACGCAACCCACATACCCAAAAGGGAGCGGAAGCGTGCACTAAGGGACGTATTTGCGATGGACCCAGTCGTCCCAAAGTTCAACCCATGGTCCTCCTGCCCGATCACCTTTGATCGAAGGGACCACCCCACTAGCATCCGCCACGGAGGATTCGCCGCATTGGTTCTTGACCCAATCATTGACGGATGTCATCTCACTAGAGTCCTGATGGACGGCGGTAGCAGCCTGAACCTGCTCTATCAGGATACAGTGTGCAAAATGGGCATAGACCCCTCAAGGATTAAACCCACAAAGACGACCTTTAAAGGCGTTGTCGGTGTCAAAACCGGCGGATCTCGGGTAGGGGGTCCCGAACTGTGCGCCTAGGCGGATGGTAACAGGAGACAAGGGACACGATGTTTTTACCCAGGTTCGGGCCCTCTCGATGGAGGTAATACCCTACTCCTGCTTGATTAATATTGATGATATGGATAGTACAAGAATAGATCTACCACGAGATCAGAGAGGCTAAACCCTAGAAGTTAGCCTATGGTATGATTGTTGTTCGTCCTATGGACTAAAACCCTCCGGTTTATATAGACATCGGATAGGTTAGGGTTACACAGAGTCGGTTACAATGGTAGGAGATCTACATATCCGTATCACCAAGCTTGCCTTCCACGCCAAGGAAAGTCCCATCCGGACACGGGACGAAGTCTTCAATCTTGTATCTTCATAGTCTTGGAGTCCGGCCGTGATGATAGTTCGGCTATCCGGACACCCCCTAGTCCAGGACTCCCTCAGGCGTCATACCAGGTGTAGAGGCCAATTGTACAGGCTCAGTTACACTCAAAGTGGTCTTCGGATCCCGGGATAACTTCCGAAGCGAGGAGTTAATCTTCGACATACTCCCGTTCCGCAGCGGCTATCACGCACTTCTTGGACGAACCGCATTTGCAAAGTTCAATGCGGTGCCGCACTACGCATACCTCAAGCTCAGGATGCCAGGCCCTCGAGGAGCAATCACATTCTGAGTGCATCTTCCGCTGTTTTGAGTGCATCTTCCGCTGTTCTGAGCTTCCGCTTCTGCTTTTTCAGGCTACGCGCAGTGGCGACGAGCCTTTTGTGGAGGTTATTTTGCTCCAACAATTTGTCCGGCGTGAGATCGTCCGGGCTGTTGTCTTCGCCGGGGACGGGTTGTTTATCCAAGTTGTCTTGTTTGGACGATTGCTCGATAGCATGTTGGTCGTCCACCGGTTCGCCCTGCTCTATGGCTGGGTCTTTGTTGAGGCGGGACTTGGTTCGGCGTTTACGTTGCCGTTGTGACTGCTTTTCGAGGGATTTATCCTTCGTAGCGTCCCGTTGTTCCTCGTCTTCATTTCCTTTAGGTGTATCCACCATGTATACATCATGGGATGAGGTGGTTGTCCAACATCCTATAGGCGCTGGTTCATGGTTGTCTCCTACATCGTCGTCCATACCGTCGATGTCTTCAGAGTCGAAATCGAGCACGTCGTGTAAGCTTTCGACAGTGGCTACGAAGTGGGTGGTGGGTGGGCGTTGAATTTCTTTGTCATCCGCATCCCAACCTTCCTGACCGTAGTCCGGCCATGGATCTTTGGATAAAGAGAGAGACTTTAGTGAATTCAGGATGTCACCAAAGGGTGAGTGCTGAAAGATGTCCACGGCAGTGAACTCCATGACCGGCGCCCGATCGGATTTGATTGGCAGGGGCGCGGAGGGTTTGTAGTCCGGAGAGGAGTCCGACACCTGGGAGTCACGGTCTTCGCAAAGGAAGGGATTGTGTTCGGCTTAATCGTCGTAGAGATTTCAGCCTCCGAGGTGGTGTCCAACCAACCATCCTCGATCGGCGAGATCGGCTCCGAATCAATGTTCAAGCGGACACTAGTGCGGCCTCCGGAGACACTCGGCCGGCAGAAGTTAGATCATGCCCATCGAGACAGTCGCGTAGCGCTTGGCTGTGGCTCGAATCCGTCGAAGATCAAGTCTTCGCGGATGTCGGCCGATAATTCAAGCTTTCCAAATCTGACCTGATGGCAAGGCGTGGCTTTCAATCTGCTCCGGATGGCCAAGTGAATTGGCCCGCAGCAAAGCCGCCGAATCACGAAGATCTGTCCAGGAGAAAAGTCTCACCACCGACCGCGTCGTTGTTGATGATCAAGGAGCCATCGGGCCTATAGGTGACGGACGGAGGAACTCTCAATGAAAGCACCAATGTCGGTGTCAAACCGGCGGATCTCGGGTAGGGGGTCCCGAACTGCGTCTAGGCGGATGGTAACAGGAGACAAGGGACACGATGTTTTTACCTGTGTTCGGGCCCTCTCGATGGAGGTAATACCCTACTCCTACTTGATTAATATTAATGATATGGGTAGTACAAAAGTAGATCTACCACGAGATCAGAGAGGCTAAACCCTAGAAGCTAGCCTATGGTATGATTGTTGTTCGTCCTACGGAATAAAACCCTCCGGTTTATATAGACACCGGATAGTTTAGGGTTACACAGAGTTGGTTACAATGGTAGGAGATCTACATATCCATATCGCCAAGCTTGCCTTCCACGCCAAGGAAAGTCCCATCCGGACACGGGACGAAGTCTTCAATCTTGTATCTTCATAGTCTTGGAGTCCGCCGTGATGATAGTTCGCTATCCGGACACCCCTAGTCCAGGACTCCCTCGGTAGCCCTGAACCAGGCTTCAATGACGACGAGTCTGGCGCGCATATTGTCTTCGGCATTGCAAGGCGGGTTCCTCCTCCGAATACTTCATAGAAGGTTTTGAACACAAGGATAATGTCTGGCTCTGCAAAACAAGTTCCACATACCACCGTAGAGAAAATAATTTTTGCACAGATCTGCTGACGTATTCTGCGGCGTGACATCACACCCCGGCCAAGCCTTTATATGAATCGTTTTTTACTGTTCCACCTCAGCGCGTTTAGCGAGGCGGTTTCCTTGGCACGTCTTATCAAAGCATAGATCATGCCCCCCCCCCTTATTTCGGGATTCCCATCAATATGGACGTGGGTAACCCAAATGTGCCCGTTGGAACGCCTCCTCTATCGAAGGCGAGTCCTAATCGACCACGGGGAGGGCTCTTGGTATTCAACCTCTTTATAATGAGACGAAGGCCCTCTTCTTTTTTACACCCTCCATCGAGTTCACCTCGCGCTTCGAGTTCTAACACCCAAAGCTTCAGATTTAGGCGCTTCGGACCTTCGACGATGTCCGGCTCTAATCAGCACGGCCGATGGATGTCTTCTTCCGTCACAGAAGAAGATGTGCTAAAGCTGCGAGACGCTAGGTTTTTGACCGGCGAGATTTCGCATAGGCTGCCTGCTCCAGGGCAGGTCATTCCCACTCTCGAGCCCGGCGAGAGAGTGGTGTTCGCATCACACTTCCTTCGGGGTTTAGGCTTCCCGACGGATCCCTTTGTGCGGGGGCTCATGTTTTATTATGGGCTGGATTTCCATGACATTAAACTGGAGTCCATCCTCCATATCTCGTCATTCATTGTCGTATGTGAGGCCTTCCTCCATATTACCCCTCACTTTGGATTGTGGCTCAAGACCTTCAAGGTGGAGCCAAAGATGATCGAGGGGCAGCAAGCAGAGTGCATAGGGGCGGTCATAAGGAAATGTGTTGATGCTCCGTGGCCCGAGGGCTCTTTTCAAGAGGAGCTTGGTTTGTGGCAACGGGAGTGATTTTATATCACTGCTCCTCGGGGCACCAAATGGGTGGCGCTTCCCACCTTCCGCTCAGGTCCACCACCGCGGCTGGCGTCATGGGTCAACAAGGGGCTCGACTGGGGGCCGTCCAAGGACGTACCTTTGTTGCAGGGCCGTATTCGAGACCTCCAAGAAAGATAGATCAATCTGGTTGCAGTGGCGCAGGTTATGTTGATTCGGCGCCTTCTGCCCTGCAAACGTCGCCCCCTCCGCCTGTGGGAATTTAATCCGGAGGAACCACGAGCTCTCCAAAATTTTATGGGTATGACGCCCGTGGAGATGTATAAACTGTTCTTCGGATCACAAGAGAAGTGTCCGGACCTGACTGAGGACGCAGGACTAAGCTGCAATCGCCCAGATACTCAAGTAAGTAGTCCTGTAACCGGACAAGATGTTCATTCATTTATCATATACATGCCCTTTAAAGGAGCCGTTTCTTGAACAGGAGTGGATAGCCAAGGCAAAGTTAATAAGGTGTCCGGCTCCCCTCCCAGAGAACACGCCGGATCCCATGCTGGCCAAGATGTTGAAGGCCGCGCCTTTTAAAGAAGGCAAGGCGAGCGGGGAAGCAACTGCCTCCATGAAGGAGGCCTTTGAGGAGGGAGGGATCAAAAGTCCTACCCTCCAAGGAGAGAAGAGGACCGCTTCGGAAGATCTGGAGGTCAAGGCCTCGAAGAGGGGAAAGAAATCTTCGTCAAAGAGTCCGGCGCTGAGAAGTACCCCAGCCACACTGTTTCCCCAAGGGGATCAGCCCTCCAGCGAGCCGTAAGTAAAAAAGAAGGGGTTTTGTAAGTAAGGAACATCCCTGTATTTATTTCTGAAGATAACCGAAATTGTACCTTGTAGTTCGGATCTCAGCCCTTCTCAGCAGAGCTCGTCTTCGGGGGATCTTCTTCCGGAGATGATGGAGAGCGAAACGCCTCCAACTGTCGCACCCTCATGCGAGGCGGACGACCCTGAGGTGTCGTCGCGAGGGTTCTCAAGTCCGGCGGGCCGGAAGGTCCAACGCCAAGTGGTGTGCGGTCGGAGGAGCTGAAGGATCTGCTCGGGCGAGCGGCTATCTCAGAGGATCACCGTGTGCTAATGGGTATGGTGATTGAAAGAATTGCATCCACGGAGAGCGGATTGCATGAAGCCGCCGAAGCTTACTGACGGGGTTCGAGGTACGCAAAAATGATGTACCTTCTGACAGTTATGCATATAGAATGCGCACTGTATAGATAGTAGCCCCTGAGACTCGGTATGTTGTCAAAATTGACAGCGCGCCGAGGATTAAAATCTCAGTTATAACATATCGCTGCTCCTAAATAGGTGGTGGGGCGTCCGGTGGCCAGCCGGACTAATGAATATGCCGAACTAAAGCGGCAACTTGACGAGGCGGATGCGGACATCGCGCTGGTCAATAAAAGTTTTGACGAGTCACAAGGTACTTCTACGCGGACACCTAGTAAGGGAGCTTGACGCCCATGCCTTACTACTTGTATGCTTAATGCAGATGGTGCGGCCGCTGGTGTGTGGAGGAGCTATGCGCGGAACTCGACCGAGCGAAAGAGCAATCCAGATATAGTAATGCGGCCCCTTTAAGTGCGGCCGTAGAGCTAGAAGTTTAACGGGCTGCTCATCGCCGAAGCAAAGAGGAAATGGCCGATATGGCCGTAAAGTAGAAGAATACTACCGACGCTGCGAGGTTCTTGAAAAAGAACGTCTGCCGGAGCAAGAGGGTTCAAAAGGCCGCCGCTGAATCCAAGGATGCCCGTTCGGCTTTGAGAGCTGCCAAGGAGGAGCTGAGTCAGGCCGGGGCTATTGCGGCTGGAAAACCGTTTCTGCTGCGGAGGAAATATACGGATCCGATGTATGCTCAGTTGGACAAGTTGTGGAGTTCGGAGGATGCTTATCTGGACTTAGCGGCGAGCGCTGCGGACGCGATTGAGCACTTCCGAGGCCAGAAGGGGCACAGAAGGGAAGAGCTATATTGGTCGCAATTCCATAGTCCGGAGCGTCCTCTTCCGTTGACCGATCAGTTGGCCGAATGGGCCGACCTGAATCGATTATCCGGACTTGCCATGAAGCATGTCATGACTCATTTGTGGCCGGGCGGACCCCAGCCGAAGAGTTATTTTGATTTAATGCAGCAGTTCCTTGGTGCGGTACCGCGTATCGACGCAATGAAGCGGTCGGCGTGTATTGAGGGAGTGCGGATGGCTCTGGCCCATGTCAAGACATACTGGGCGGAGATGAAGGCCACCGATGTTGCATCCCAAGATTCGGACAGAAGCCGAGTACCTGCCGAGCACTATTTTGAGGAAGTCCTGCAGGCGCTCGTTTAATAGAGATGCAAAGGTTTCAAGGATATTATGTTTAAATGACATGTATGATTTGTGAAAACAATGTTTCAATATAATATAAGAGCTTTTTATACTTGTGCGTTCAAGTAGTAAACTACTCCCTCAGGCGGCCGTTTATGTATATGTATATATAACCTGAAAGATGGCAGTCCTTGGCTTCAGCCCCCACGCACATAGTGGGGGGGTGTTTGCAAAGAAGGCGCTTTTTCACACTTAATGCAACGTCTTGGTCCTGTTAAGGAGGTGGTAGCGTAGCAAACTAGGCAACCGGACTATAATGCTTTATCACTTCCACTTAGCCATAGGAGTTCGAGGGTGGGGCTACAATATAGCCCCTGGGGGCACCACACTCTCCCGAATTCGGGGTGCGTATGTGCCAGACCGAAAAACGGTCCTTCGTTAATGTGGAGGAATTTGGTTGACCAGTCTCTCGATATATCATGACAGTCAGTTTTCGGCTTTCTCTACTGAGGTGCTCACCCGGCCGAACCGGGGCAGAATCACAGTAGTTCTCCTGGTGCCGCGTTAGCCGATAGAACGGAACGTAAGGCAGAAAAACACAGGAGCCGGGCAAACCCAACATTTGACCAAAGACATGATTCGGAGCTGATGCATATAAGGCCTAACTCGAGACGTCGAATACTCCCTAAGGTATTCGGTCTTTATAAAAACAGGCAGAATAATGCCCTAAGCCCCCGTGTCCAGTGCACGCCAAGAAAATTCTGGTGCGGCCAATGCCAAAACGCCAGCCTCCTCCTTGGTTATAGTAAGAAGCCGGGGGATGTATATCAACAAGAGACAGCAAAAAAGGTTTACGCAGGGTCTTAATCTGAAAAGAATCCTTGCAACGGGTCCCTACTACACGTCTGCGCCTGTGTCTCCGCAGCCGTATCCTCGGACGGGTGTAGCACGTTGTTCATCTCAGTAAAAGAGAGGAACTTAGTTTAAAAGAAAAGGATCATGCAAAAGATGTACTTTATATTAAATAAACAGAGTACGATTCGAAGAAGTGAATAAAATTGAGCTTTATTGTCTCTTGTTGTACATGCATGCAGCCCCTTGTATGGGGGTATGCCGCTAGTAGGCGCCGGACTCGTCTAGCCGTGTCCGGGGTTTGAATGACCTATTCAGGTTCTTTGACTAGCGAAGCCGTATAGGTGTGGGGCTGTCAAGGCAGTCTCACGTTCTTCCGTGCACGAGTAACACTTAATACTCCCTTTTAATGAGATGATGCCGCGTGGACCGGGCATTTTAAGTGTTAGAGATGCATAATGCAGTATTGCGTTAAAGCGGGCGAAAGCTTCGCGTCCCAATAGTGCTTGATGGCTACTTTTAAATGGGGCGACATGGAAGACTAACTTTTTGCGACGGAAGTTGTCGGATGAACCGAACACAACTTCTAGCAGTAGGGAGCCCGTACAATGGGCATATGGGCCTGGCATTACCCCTTTAAAGGAGGTGTTGCTATGGCGAATTTTGGTTGGGTCTATCCCCATCCTGCGGATTGTGTCCAGATATATCAGGTTTATGTCACTGCCGCTATCCATGAGGAGTTGTGTAAATTGGAATCCATCGACTATAGGATCCAATATCAAGGCAGTCCATCCTGCGTTCCGGATACTTTCGGAGTAGTCCTGATGGTCGAAGGTGATTGGTTTTGACAACCAGTGTTGGTACTCCGCTAGGGTAGTATGTGCGGCGCGCGTCTTAATGGGTGCCGCTCTGTTTTTTCCTTTTATCTCGTGAAGTGAGTTACTGTTTTAACCTCTTGCAGGAAATTCTTTTGTTTTCCGGTGGTCTGCTTGTGGGGTTCGTCATCATCCTCGCTTGGTGTGTCGGGCCCCTTGTGTTCGGCGTTGAGTCTGCTGGACTGTTTGAAGACCCAGCAATCTCTGTGGGTATGGTTTGCAGGCCTCCCGGGAATCTTGTGGATTTGACATATCTTGTCCAAGATTTTGTTTAAGTTGGATAGCTCATCGCTATTGTCCTTAAGGGGCAGTTTTTTATTGTTCTGCCGTGAGCTTTTGAATCCGGCATTGACTGCCGCGCTCTTTGGACCGTTCCCATTAATCCGGCGCTGGTCCTTGTTGCGCCATGGTTTCCCATTTCCATCCCTGACTTCGGATGTACTTGGGTCGCTGGTGCTGCATCTTGCTAGCCACCTATCCTCTCCACGCATAGCGGGTCATGAGGCTTGTTAATGCAGCCATGGTTCTCGGCTTCTCTTGGCGAGGTGTCAGCGAGCCATTAAATCTCGGACGTTGTGTTTGAAAGCTGCTAAGGCTTCGTCCGGACAATGACTATTTGGTTCTTTTTGGTGAGGAACCTGTTCCAGAATTTGCGGGCCGACTCTCCGGGTTGTTGAGTTATATGACATAAATCGTCTGCATCCGGAAGACGGACATAAGCCCCTTGAAAATTTGCCCGAAAAGCATCCTTGAGCTCTTCCCAACTTCCAATGGTATTTTCGGGGAGGCCTTTGAGCCAATGCCGGGCTGGCCCTTTGAGCTTGAGGGGTAAGTATTTTATGGCGTGGAGATCATCTCCTCTAGCCATGTGTATGTGGAGGATATAGTCCTCAATCCAGACTCCAGGGTCTGTTGTTCCGTCGTATGCCTCTATGTTTACGGGTTTGAATCCCGCTGGGAATTCGTGATCCAGCACCTCATCGGTGAAACACAGGGGGTGTGTGGCGCCCCTATATTTGGGTGTGCCGTGATGTTCGGATATTTGGCGTGCATTGCTTTGAAGAGCTTGCTTTCTCGGCCCATAGATGGACCTTACTGGGCCATCCTTTTGATGTGAATCCTTATGCGGATCGGCGTGCGGATTGTGTCTTGGCGCCATTTGCCGCTCTCTTTTTGCCGTGGGGTCGCCCATCCGACCGAGTGGCCTTCTTATTTTTGATTGTGGGGGCTCTATGGCCTCCTCATCAAATTCGGGCAGTAGTTTTCTCCTTGGGTAGCTCTTTGTTCGGCGACTGTCGCTGTATTTGTCTACGGTGTTGAATACTCTGCTCCATCTCATTCTGAGTGCATCTTCCGCTGTTCTGAGCTTCCGCTTCTGCTTTTTCAGGCTACGCGCAGTGGCGACGAGCCTTTTGTGGAGGTTATTTTGCTCCAACAATTTGTCCGGCGTGAGATCGTCCGGGCTGTTGTCTTCGTCGGGGACGGGTTGTTTATCCAAGTTGTCTTGTTTGGACGATTGCTCGATAGCATGTTGGTCGTCCACCGGTTCGCCCTGCTCTATGGCTGGAGTCTTTGTTGAGGCGGGACTTGGTTGGCGTTTACGTTGCCGTTGTGACTGCTTTTCGAGGATTTATCGCTTCGTAGCGTCCCGTTGTTCCTCGTCTTCATTTCCTTTAGGTGTATCCACCATGTATACATCATGGGATGAGGTGGTTGTCCAACATCCTATAGGCGCTGGTTCATGGTTGTCTCCTACATCGTCGTCCATACCGTCGATGTCTTCAGAGTCGAAATCGAGCACGCCGTGTAAGCTTCGGCGATTGGCTCTGAAGTGGGTGGTGGGTGGGCGTTGAATTTCTTTGTCATCCGCATCCCAACCTTCCTGACCGTAGTCCGGCCATGGATCTTTGGATAAAGAGAGAGGCTTTAGTGAATTCAGGATGTCACCAAAGGGTGAGTGCTGAAAGATGTCCACGGCAGTGAACTCCATGACCGGCGCCGATCGGATTTGATTGGCGAGGCGCGGAGGGTTTGTAGTCCGGAGAGGAGTCCGACACACAGGAGTCACGGTCTTCGCAAAGGAAGGGATTGTGTTCGGCTTAATCGTCGTAGAGATTTCAGCCTCCGAGGTGGTGTCCAACCAACCATCCTCGATCGGCGAGATCGGCTCCGAATCAATGTTCGAAGCGGACACTAGTGCGGCCTCCGTGACCTTTGTCGGGCGGCAGAGTTAGATCATGCCCATCGAGACGAGGCGGTCGTGGCGCTTGGTAGCTCGAATCCGTCGAAGATCAAGTCTTCGCGGATGTCGGTCGATAATTCAAGCTTCCAAATCTGACACGATGGCAAGGCGTGGCTTTCAATCTGCTCCGGATGGCCAAGTGAATTGCCCGCGATTGCAAAAGCCGCCGAATCTGAAGATCTGTCCAGGAGAAAGGTCTCACCCTGGACCGCGTCGTTGTTGATGATCGAAGGAGCCATCGGGGCTACAGGTGACGACACGGAGGAACTCTCAATGAAAGCACCAATGTCGGTGTCAAAACCGGCGGATCTCGGGTAGGGGGTCCCGAACTGCGTGTCTAGGCGGATGGTAACAGGAGACAAGGGACACGATGTTTTTACCCAGGTTCGGGCCCTCTCGATGGAGGTAAAACCCTACTCCTACTTGATTAATATTAATGATATGGGTAGTACAAAAGTAGATCTACCACGATATCAGAGAGGCTAAACCCTAGAAGCTAGCCTATGGTATGATTGTTGTTCGTCCTACGGAATAAAACCCTCCGGTTCATATAGACACCGGATAGTTTAGGGTTACACAGAGTCGGTTACAATGGTAGGAGATCTACATATCCATATCGCCAAGCTTGCCTTCCACGCCAAGGAAAGTCCCATCCGGACACGGGACGAAGTCTTCAATCTTGTATCTTCATAGTATTTGAGTCCGCCGTGATGATAGTTCGCTATCCGGACACCCCTAGTCCGGGACTCCCTCGAGGCGTCATACCAGGTGTAGAGGCCAATTATGCAGGCTGTGCTCGATTACACTCAAAGTGGTCTTCGGATCCCGGATAACTTCCGGCGAGGAGTTAATCTTCGACATAGTCCCGTTCCGCAGCGGCTATCACGCACTTCTTGGACGAACCGCATTTGCAAAGTTCAATGCGGTGCCGCACTACGCATACCTCAAGCTCAGGATGCCAGGCCCTCGAGGAGCAATCACG
Source organism: Aegilops bicornis (assembly GCA_021605145.1). Lineage (NCBI taxonomy): Eukaryota > Viridiplantae > Streptophyta > Magnoliopsida > Poales > Poaceae > Aegilops > Aegilops bicornis. Next base: position 331,497,789 of record CM038672.1, on the reverse strand, counting down.
GTCAATGGAAACACCGAACGCTATCTCCGAACGGAGGAGCACACGGCGGCCCTCGCGGCGGAGGTGCAAAGCATCCTCTCACACCAATTCTCTAGTCCGGCTATTAAACGTCTGGACACCGTCAAGCGCGCCCGGAGTAACCTACAACAAGATTGCCTGCCACGATTCGAGCAAGCGTAGCAATCCGGCCCCCACCCCAGCCCTCGCGAAATTGCGAAGCCCGATTATGCTGCGTGCATAACTACGCTCTGGAGATACCATGGGCATAAGGGGAGGGGCATGACCACGGCACGCCCAGAATGCGGTTCAACCGCACCAGGGGCTCTCGATTGTGTCATTCTTTTTCTTTCTTCTTTTCTCTTACTTTCAGGACTTTGTTTTCCAGAAGCCCTGTCCGGCACTAGAATTGCCGAACTCACGATGCAACAACCAGGGAAGCAGAAAGCTACATCGAGTGTCCAGGTGGTCTCTACTACGAGCATTAACCTGTTTTACATTCCATCCCGTAGCTTACCCATGGAGGGGGACATGTTAAATAGTCCCATCCCTTGCTTATCGCACTATTTGTATCGTTTTGCTTTCATTGCAGTACCTTTTTGAATAAACAATACATAGCTTTTTCCTATTATTGCACCCTTTTTTTCTATATATATGTTCATTAATGACATGTTGCACCCGTACACTCTGGTACGGCCAATACACCAGGGGCTTAAGTACCCCAAAAATATGGTGTGATAAGTCCGAACACTTTCACAAGTGCGGCACCCCGAACTTATAGCATTATATGCATCGGCTCTGAATCATGGCTTGGGTCAATAGTTGGGTTTGCCCGGCTCCCATGTTTTGGTACCTTACGTTCCGTTATATCGGCTAAGGTAGGGCTGGGAGAACCACTGCGATTGTGCCCCGGTTGAGCTGGGTTGAGCACCTCAGTGGAGAAAGCTAAAACTGATCGTCATGATAGGGCGAGAGCCGGTCGCAGTTCGAGAGGTTTTTTCGGGTCCCTAAAGACTTATGCCGCTTAGAGCGAGGAGTCGGCATTGTCCGGCCAAAGGCATGGATAGCACCCCGAACTCGGTCTTCCGAATACTAGGGGCTTCGCCGAAATTTAAAATTATAGAATTCTATGGCTAAGTGAGAGTGTTTAAGCACTATAAGTCCGGTTGCCTTGTTCGTTGCGTTGAGCGCCTCCCCCGAAGGACCCAAGAATGGGAACAAGAGCGCTCAAGTTTATCCCGAACACCCCAAAGACTCGTGGCATGGGGGTCAAGCCAACGACTTGCCATCTGTCAAATTTGATAAATGGCCCGCATGTAAGGTAATGTTTTAAATTCACAAGCGTTGCTTAGCGCATATGAACAAGTTTTCAGCGTCATGGATAACAAATGCGAGTCTATTCAAAATTACATCTTTGGAGCATTCACCCGCTATAAGGCGAGCACCCTTCATGACGCCCTCATAGTACATTTCGGGCTTGCGATGCTCCTTGCCCTTCGGTGGCCCGTCCGTCACAAGCTTCTCAAGATCCAGGCTTGCCCCAAAGTGCACTTTAGCATCGGGCAAGGCCCGACGGGCACCTTCAATGCAGACGGAGTGCTTGATGACTTCAATCCATGGACAAAGGCGTCCACCACCGCACCAGCCCGAAGTAGCTCCGGGCATGGCTTCCAATGGCCACACCAATTATGAGGCCCTTCATGGCCTGTTCGGCGACCTTGTGGATCTCGACCAGCTGCTTCAGCTGGTCGCTCAGTAAGCACGGATGTCCGCCTCAAAGATATTGAGACCAGAACACCTTTTCCGTCGAGCTCCCCTCCTTGGTGCGGTAGAACGCAGCAGCATCAGACACACTACGGGGAAGATCTGCGAATGCTCCTGGAGAGCTCCGGATTCGGGTAAGTAATAGGTAATTCACTTTCACATGCTTGCTTTGCATAAAGAATGCCTTACCCGCCGCTATCTTCTTTAATGAGTCAATTTCTTGGAGGGATTTTTGGGCTTCAGCCTTAGCGGCTTTGGCACTCTCAAGAGCCAAGGCGAGCTCGTGCTCTCGAGTATTCGAGTCACGCTCGAAACTCTCATGTTTTTCCACGAGAGCCTGGAGCTCTTGCCGCACCTCCGCCACCCGCGCCTCCTGCATCTCTCGCTCGGCGCGCTCCGCGGCCACTTTGCTTTCGGCCGCGGACACCGCTTCCTTCAGGGTCGCCACCTCGTTCGTGGCTAATACAATACCCACGTTAGTCCTGTCATTTTTGCAACCAAATCCTTTCTATAAGGTATTACTTTAATAAGGTATTATTTACCTTCCTTGTCCTCGAGCTGCTTCTTGGCAAGGCCGAGCTCGTTCTCGGACCGCTCGAGGCTCGCTTCAATGCATTGACCTCCGCAGTCGGTCTTGGCAGAGGTCAAGAAGCCAAGCCTGCATTCCCATATTCACATACTTATGTTAGACTCCTGCATATATCTTTTTAGATCCTCAGTCCGGCTTTTCTTTCCGAACAGCGAACTAAGCATCAGGGGCTACTGTCTATGCGGTAATATTTTTTACATATTCTAAACTTACCTCAAAGCCTGTTAGAAGGTTGGTACAGGCTTCAGTCAGCCCGCTCTTGGCGGACTGAACTCCACACTCATAACAGTGCGGTGCTCCTCGTCGATGGAGGCGCCGTTAAGCGCCTCCAGCAAGCTATCCGGTGCCTCCGGATGGATGGAGGTCACCGGCGTCGCAGTCTCGACCTTCTTACGAAGGGGCCGCTTGCCGGACTTCGGAACCACTGAAGGTTCCGGTACAGAGTCCGGCAAAGGGCCGGACTTAGAGCCCTCTGGGGTCTCGCCCCCTTTGCGCCCAGAGTCCGGGAGGTCGCCTTGCGGCGCCTCCAGGACCACCTCCTCCTGGCTGGGCCCCTTTTGGGACTCCACCGGGGTGTCGTCGGCGACACGAGGAGAGGAGGCGGTCGGAAGTGAAGTGCTATTCACATCTGACGAATCCAGGGAGCCGCTCGATGAAGCAGCGAGCTCGTCCTTGGGCGGGCTACATGGCCATATTCGGAGTTAGAAGACACTATGCGACAAATAAAAAGTCATGAACTATTCCGGAGTCCGGACACTTACGATCTCGCCAGGGGATTGGTCCTTGCTGGCCACTCCTCCTCGTCATTGTCGGCGTTGGTGGAGAAATCCGGAGGAAGGGTCCTTCCTTTCTTGGACCCTCCGGCCTCCCTAGTCGGGGCGGCCTTCCTTTTCTTCTCTCCCCCGCTGGGGGAGTGGCTTCTTTTTCCTCCTCCTCTTCCTCAGAGTCCTCGGAGGATGAGTCCGACAACACCTGGTGTCGGGCGCTCCTTCGAGTCCCGTGGCCTCCTTCTTTTCCTTCTTCTCGGTCACCATGTGAGGTGCCGGAGCCAAAGAGCCCCTCAATCAAGCGTCCACTGGTTTTTCGGCAAGGGGCCGGATAATCTGTCCGGGCGTCTTCAACCAGTCCTGTCAAAGGTTAGGGAGTTTTAGATCCCGCATAGAGTCAAACTATGAAAAAAGAGTCCCATAAAGGGTAAAATAATTTACCTCGCTGGCTTGACGTCTGAGCTGAATCCGCGATCTTCGGTAGCGGATGTGGGAGCCTCGGCGCCCTTGAACAGCACCTTCCAGGCATCTTCGTACGTAGTGTCGAAGAGCCTTTTCAGAGTTTGGTGTTGTGCCAGATCGAACTCCCACAATTTGAAGGCCCATTGCTGGGATGGGAGAATCCGGCGGATGAGCATCACCTGGATTACATTGACAAGCTTGAGATTCTTGTCCACCAGGTTTCGGACGCAGGTTTGGAGTCCGGACAGCTCTTCCGAATCACCCCACGTAAGGCCCGTCTCTTTCCATGACGTGAGCCGTGTGGGGGGGGGGGGGCAGATCGGAATTCGGGGGCCGCCGCCCATTGAGGGTCCCGCGGCTCGGTGATGTAGAACCACCCCGATTGCCACCCCTTTATGGTCTCCACAAAGGAGCCCTCGAGCCATAGGACTTTGGCCATCTTGCCAACCATGGCACCTCCGCACTTCGCTTGGCGGCCGCCCACTACCTTCGGCTTGACATTGAAGGTCTTCAGCCATAAGCTGAAGTGGGGCTGGATGCAGAGGAAGGCCTCGCATACGACGATAAACGCTGAGATGTTGAGGATGAAGTTCGGGGCCAGATCATGGAAATCCAGGCCGTAGTAGAACATGAGCCCCCGGACAAATGGGTGAAGTGGAAAACCTAGTCCGCAGAGGAAGTGGGTGAGGAACACCACACTCTCACGGGGCCTGGGAGTGGGAATGAGCTGCCCCTTGTTGGGTAGCCGGTGCGCGATGTCGCTGGACAAGTATCCGGCCTTCCGCAGCTATTTGATGTGCCCCTCCGTGACGGAGGAGGCCATCCACTTGCCTCCCGCTCCGAACATAGTTGGAGAAGGTTGAGGTGGGATGTGCGTACTTGGGCGTTGGAGCTCGAGTGCGCGGAAATGGACGAGCAAAGGAGGAAAAAGGCGTAGGTGAAAAGGTGGATCCTTATCCCCTTATATGGACGGATGAAGCTATGCATCCCCCGCCAGCCTGGTAAAACTCGCTTATCTCCCAAGCGCCGTAATCAATGGCGCGGTTGGGTTACCCATGTCCGTATTGATGAGAATCCCGGAATAAGGGGCACGATCTCTGCTTTGATAAGACGTGCCAAGGAAACCGCCTCACTAAACGCGCTGACGTGGAACGGTAAAAACGATTCGTATAAAGGCCTGGCCGTGGTGTGATGTCACGCCGCGGAATACGTCAGCAGATCTGTGCAAAAGTTATTCTCTCTACGGTGGTATGTGGAACTTGTTTTGCAGAGCCATGCAGTATCCTTGTGTTCAAAATCTTCTATGAAGTATTCGGAGGAGGAACCCTCCTTGCAATGTCGAAGACAATATGCGCGCCAGACTAAATAAATCATTGAAGCCTGGTTCAGGGGCTACTGAGGGAGTCCTGGATTAGGTGGTGTCCGGATAGCCGAACTATCACCATTGGCCGGACTCCTGGACTATGAAGATAACAAGATTGAAGACTTCGTCCCGTGTCCGGATGGGACTTTCCTTGGCCTGGAAGGCAAGCTTGGCGATACTGATATGTAGATCTCGTCCCATTGTAACCGACTCTGTGTAACCCTAGCCCTCTCCGGTGTCTATATAAACCGGAGGGTTTTAGGTCGTAGGACGAACTAGAATCATATCATAGGCTAGCTTCTAGGGTTTAGCCTCTCTGATCTCGTGGTATATCTACTCTTGTACTACCCATACCATCAATATTAATGAAGCAGGAGTAGGGTTTTACCTCCATCGAGAGGGCCCGAACCTGGGTAAAAACATCGTGTCCCTTGTCTCCTGTTACCATCCGCCTAGACGCACAGTTCGGGACCCCCTACCCGAGATCCGCCGGTTTTGACAGCAACAGTGGCCGTCACCAGGACTCTCATCGACGGCGGCGCAGGCCTCAGCGTGCTCTCGGTTGAAGCCTTCAGGCTCCTCCACATACCGCCAGAGTGGCTTCAACCCAGCAGGCCCTTCTTGGGCGTCGGAGGCGGTTCCGCCGGCTCCCTGGGGCAGATCCGTCTCCCGGTGACCTTCGGCACCTACGACAACTTCCGCACAGAGCTAATCGACTTCGACATCGCCCCCATCAGCCTCCCATACAACGCCATCCTCGGCTACCCAGCACTAGCCCGATTCATGGCCGCGACTCACCTAGCGTACAACCTCATGAAGATGCCCGGGAGCAGCGGCGTCCTCACCGTATCCAGAGACACTGGGGATGCGCTGCAGGTGCTCAAGCTCGTCTTCAAGACTGCGGCGGTGGCACAGCCCGCCGACTCAGACGCCCCTGAGCCCAAGGGGGCTGCGTCGGCCAAGAAGAAGCAGCTGTTCACCCAAGACAGGGCGGAAACAAAGCAGATACTGGTCGATGAGGACGGATCAACTAACGCCACCTTCACCAGAGGCGCCAACCTCGAGCCCGAGCAGGAGGAGGCCCTGGTCAAGTTCCTACGCGCGAACAAGAAGGTGTTCGCATGGGAACCTGATCAGCTGGCAGGGGTCCCAAGAGGCGTAATCGAGCACCACCTCAACATGTGCCCCAACATGCACCCCGTGAAGCAGAAAGCGAGATGACAATCCACTGAGAAGCAGGCTTTCATAGTCCAAGAGACCCACAAGCTAGAGGCAGCAGGGGTCATTCGCGAGGTCCGATACCCAGATTGGTTGGCTAACCCGGTTGTCATGCCAAAGGAAGGGGGAAGGAATGCATGTGCGTCGACTTCACCAACCTAAACAAAGACTGCCCGCAGGATCCATTCCCGCTCCCTCGCATTGATCAGATCGTCGACTCCACCGCCGAGTGTGACCTGTTATGTTTCCTGGATGCCTTCTCCGGCTATCACCAGATCAAGATGGCGGTAGAAGACGTGGAAAAAACGGCTTTCCTGACCCCGTGGAGTGTACTTGCTACACATGCATGCCGTTTGGGCTGCATAGCAGGAGCGACCTTTCAGCGGTGATGCACACCACCTTGGGTCTGCAGCTCGGGAGGAATGTTGAGGCTTACGCCGATGACATTGTGGTGAAGTCTCGAGAGGCCGTAACCAAGATACAAGACCTGAGGAAACCTTCATGAGCCTCAACGCAGTGAACCTGCGGCTCAACCCGGAGAAGTGTGTGTTTGGGGTCCCCTCGGGCAAGCTCTTGGGCTTCCTCATGTCCCACCGGGGCATCGGGGCTAACCCAAAAAAGGTCAAAGCAGTCGAGGACATGAGCCCGCCGAAGACCCTCAGAGAGATGCAGAAGCTCACTGGGTGCGTGACCACACTAGGACGCTTCATCTCCAAGTTGGGGGAACGAGCGCTTCCCTTCTTCAAGCTGATGAAGAAAAAGGGCCCCTTTGAATGGACTGAAGAGGCCGACAAGGCGTTCCAAGATCTCAAAAGGTACTTAAACAGCCCTCCAGTAATGGTGGCTCCGCGCCCTCAAGAGCTCCTGGTGCTCTACCTTGCAGCCACTCCCTACTCTGCCAGCGCAGCCCTGGTGGCGGTTAGGGAGCAGCTGCCCGGGTCAAGGCGAAGCAGGATCAAGGGGGCCTCACAGAGACCACTACCATAGCTGAGAAGGATCGGGCACCGCAGGGAAGCGCACTCGGAACAGAAGAGACCCCTCCCCCTGGCGACCAGCCGCTGGGGGCTCCACTGTCTCAGGAGGCGTCACGGCCTCCGGAGGACGCCAGCAGCACCAGCACACCCAACCTCGTCGAACACCCTGTGTACTTCGTCAGCACAGTGTTGCGGGACGCGAGGGCGTGGTACCACATGCCCCAGAAACTCCTCCTCGCGTTATTGGTGGCCTCGCGCAAGCTGCGGCACTATTTTCAGGACCATCCCATAAAGGTTGTCTCAGCGTACCCCTTGGACAGGGTGCTTAGGAGCCCCAACTCGGCTCGAAGAGTCGCTGAGTGGAACATCGAGCAGCAAGCGTTTCAACTAGAATTCAGCACCACCAGAGTCATCAAGGGGGCAGCGCTAGAGGACTTCGTGGCGGAATGGGCGGAGGCGCCGGGCCTCAAGGCTGATGATGATCGATCCCTTTCCCCGGGAAGCGAGGCACCGGATGGTTTGGTCATGTACTTCGACAGGGCATTCTCCAGACACGACGCAGGGGCTGGTGCAGTGCTTATATCTCCCACTCAAGACAAGCTCTACTACGCCGTGCAGCTCTGATTCCAGCACGGAGAAAAGGTCTCCAACAACATAGCAGAATATGAAGGCCTGATAGCAGGCCTGAAAGCCGTGGTCGCCCTGGGAGTGAAGCGCCTTACCATCAAGGGTGATTCACAACTCCTCGTCAACTTCTCCAACAAAGTATACGAGCCGAGGGATGAGCACATGGAAGCCTACCTTGCGGAGGTCTGTAGGATGGAGAAGCAGTTCTGGGGACTGGAGTTGCAGCATGTGCCTTGCGGCACCAGTCAAGAGGCTGATGACATCGCCAAACGGGCATCCAGGCGGCTACCCCAGGAACCTGGCGTCTTCGAGGAGCGTGTCAGATTTTGGGTTCCGGCAGACCCTCTAGGTTCAAACTCTGGGGTGCGCACGGAGATCTCGCCCCCTACCTACCTGCACCTCGTCGCCTCGCTAGGATCTAAACTACCAAAGGAACAACACAAGAGACACAAGGTTTATACTGGTTCGAGATTCAAGATGCCGGATCATCCCTAACATGCCTCTACCCTGTGGGTGGCTAGTCCTATTTATAGGCAGAGGCCCTGGGCCTCTTCCCAAATATCGAGCGGGAAGGGCGCCAACAATTGGCCATTTTGAAGGGGAACATCTAGTACACTTATCCTGACTAAAGTTGGTCCTCGCCTATCAAAGGCTCTGGTGGTGACGCCGGCTTGGGCTCCACGATGACTTCCTTCCTGCCGTTGCGACGGTCTTGGACTTGTTGCACTGAAACAGATGCCTTTGCTTGATACTCTCGCCTGCGCTTGCCTCCTTTGCACCAAAGAGGAAACAAGGACACTACGCGGGCTGGCGCCCGCCTAGCGCCCTTGGTCGTCATGGCTTGCGTCATGGGCACCTCGTGATCTAACCCGCCTTGATCTCTCAGCCTCCTCGCGAGCAAGCCTGACGAGGCCGTGCTCGAGGAAGCTTCCTTTCGCTCGCCCTCATGAGGCTTGGCCCCTCGCGAGGGTCTTCAGCCAGGCCGATGAAGATGGGCCATGCTGGGCCACCCCTTGAGCCACGCCCAGGGCAGCAGGCGAGCAAGTCAGGTACCCCCGTTCCCCGAACGCCGATAGTAGCCCCCGGGCCCAAGGCGCGCCTGGACTTGGCTGAGCAGAGAAGCGAAGGGGCAAGTGCGAAGCGCTGCGGGCCCTAACAGCCTGCAGCCTTGGGCGCCGCGTGGCGGTTGATTGGATGTGGGCGGCTCTGCTCCCCCACGACACCTCGGCAACCGCATGAATTGACAAGTCCCTGCATGCAAAGCGGGTCATGATTACCGGCGATCGTGGAGGCCGGCGGTTGGCCTTCCCCGGATATAAGTACGGAACGGCGCGTGCCCTTCCAGTCCATCTCTTCTTGCTTCTCCATCTTCTCTGTCCTTGCTCCACTTCGCGGCAATGGCTCCGATCCGCCAGTTCTCCGCGGAAGGGAAGGGAAAGGCTCCCCGAGAGGGTTCCGACCCGCTTCCGTCGAAGAAACGGTTAGCCCTATGCCGTCGAGATGAGGGCGCCCGACAGGAGGTGTCGAGGCCTTGGTGCCAGCGGCCGCCGCCAGGGTTCCCGCTGCCCTTGTACGCCCACCTTGAGGTCCCTGAAGGAGTTGACGTCGAGCGCCATGGACGACACCGCCGTCGGTGTCGGCGGGTCACGGCGGTGCGCATTGTCCCTCCTGGAGTCCATGCCGAGGGTTCCTCCCGAGAGTTTGTGCTTCACGCCGCCATGCCTCCTCAGTCTTGGAGCCACCTTCCTTCCTCCTTCGCCTTCGTGATGCTGCAGGGGGGATATTTGGAGCTCTGGTTGCAAAGACGCACGCCAGGCACCTTGCGATCGAAGCGGAGGTCGCGGGCCACGCCCGGGCAAGGTCTTCATGACATGAGGTGGGCGAGTTCGCTCGGGTCTGCAGGACGAGGGGTGCCCTCGTGTCACACCCTGATTTTCATGCCACTACACTTAAGCTAACAATCATGATAAAATGTGGTTTGACAAAAACTTTTGAGTGTTTTGAACCTTGCCTTGATTGGTTTTTGTCTGTTGTTTGCAAGTGCTCTAAAAATAAAAAAAATCCTCCAACTCTTATACTCCTTTTCCTTGATACAAAAACCTTTCCCAATGATCATGCCATGTGTATAGTACATAAAAATAATTTCTTACAAAAATAATTTGTCCAAATAGTATTTTCAAAAAATTGTTTTCCAAAAACCCCTGAATTGAGATTTGCACTGCAAGTACTTAATTAAGGGCAGTAAAAACCTTTACAAAAATACATTTGACTCCTATTAGATATAGGATACCCAGAAACCACAAAAATATAATTTTAAAACTTATTTTCTTATTTTATTTAAAGGCTTTTTCTCAAGGCCAGAAATGGTCTTTAATAGGTTAAAATTATTTTAATGCTTTAAAAACATTTGAAAAAATCAGGAAACTCAGTGGGCGTATATTTCCCATATATAAGAGTTTCAACACATGGTCATGTTCAAAACATTGGTCAAATCCCTCAAAAACCCTTTCTGGATATTTCAAGCTTTTGAAATATTTACAAAGGAAATATTCTCCAAAAATTCCAAGAAAATTCTAGCATGTCACATATGACATGTTTGATGATCTTGACAAGTATCATTTCAAGGAGAATAGTATAACCCCATGAAATCCCCTCAAAACCATTTCTGTCCATTTTGAAGTTTGAGCAACTTTACATTGCCAAACATGTCCAAATGTTCTCAAACCTTGTGAACATGCTCAAATGGTCTAATAATTTATCTAGACCAAATGGCACAAGTTGGAGAAAATGTTATATTGATCAAAGTGCCCCCAAAACCCTTCCTGTCCAGAACCAAATTTGAACAACTCTACATTGCCAAGTGTGTCCTTTTGATCTGAATTTTTGTGGACATGTTCAAATCCCCAAATGATGACACTACACCAAGTGGTGCATCAAGGACAAGTGATTTGCTCAAATAGATCTACACAAGTCCATTTCTGTTGATTTCTAGGGTTTACAAAAGTTACATTGTGACCTTTTCCCAAATAAGCTCCAAATTGGTGGAAGGCCCTAATTATATGTGTCATTTCACCCTGTGGAGTCTCATGGCAAATGGAGGTCATTTTCTTGCCCAAACCAACAAAAACACCTTCTGCCATTTTTTCCAAAATCATCATTTTGACCTCTTCCACTAATCTCCATGAGCCCAAGTTTTTACCACAACTGCCCCAGGTCACCTCCTACCTCCAATAGCTCCCCCTCTTCCAAACTTCCATAATTGATGGCGTAAAAACCACATTTTCCCCCTCTGGACAGCCACTGTTCACCTCTCTCTCCACCTCCCCTCTCATCTATTGGCTCTATAGGGCATCCAAGGCCACTCCTACCTTGTTTACTCTCCCCAAAAACCCCCAGATACTATAAGACATGCCCATGGCACTATTAAAATGCCATGGCATGCCATGCACGCACTCTGGAACGCGCTACAGTGCGCTCTGGCACTGTAGCCGCCCACGACCAAGCGCTTCCGGCCACCTTGAGACTCCCCCTCGCGCCAGTCGAGGTGCATCGACGTCCGCAACACGCCACGCCCCTGTCCCCCTCCTCCTTCTCCCTCCTGTTGCCTCCTTTCGCACGCGCGCCGGCCGCCCGAGGGCTCCAATGACTGAGCTCACACGCACGGTGCTCTGGCCCTCCCCTGCTCCTTCCCTCCAACTCATGGGCGTGGACCTCCTCCACGAACGCCCCAGACACGCCCATACAGGCCCCCGGGGCTTGCAGCGACGGCAACATCCTCGCCGGCGCATGAGCTCACGCTACACCATCGCCCCGCCATAAAAGGCCACCCCCAAGCCCTCTCTTCCCTCGGTTCGCTCTGCCTTCCCCCTATGCATCACCCCGACCGGCTCACTCCTCTCCCCGCGCCCTCCTTGCACCTCCATGGCCGGAGCCGAGCCGCCGGACTTCGGTTAAATTCGTGCCAACCCGAGCCCATCCTCTCCACCTCATGGCCTCAGAACATCTCCACCACCATCATGCATATCTCCCCCGCTTCATTTCGTCCTCTCCGCGGCTGCAGCGCCATGCCCCAACCTCACCGTCGCCTCCGTCCGCCGCGGGCGATGCACCGCTCGCATCCCTCTACCCCAGCCGTCGTGGCGCACCTCGGCGGGTGCGTCATGCTCTCCTGAATCCGTCGACATGCTAGGCGTCGCCGGAGGTGGCCGGTACCGCCAGAGAGAGCGCTGGCGCCGCTCGGCCTCGCATCCCCTGCCTCTGCTCTGTCCGAGTGGGAGGTAGGAGATGGCCTGAGCATCGGGCCCCGCTCGTCAGCGAGTCAGCGCCCGGGCACGCTGGGTTTAAGTGGAAATGGCTTCGTTGAATCCGCCTTCGACGTCACCGCTATCTCCTTGCGTCTTGCCGTCTTTCTTGGGCGCCCACTACTATCTCTTGCCCGGTAGCAAGAAGATAAGGGTAAAACCCTTTTTTTCTTTTCTTTTCTGTAAACTTATAAAATCCACAAACAATTCAAATGGACTCCAAATTTGATGATTCAAATTTCTAGTGACTCTATAAATCATGATCTACCTGTTGGTGCAACATGCACATTTTTCCAGAGACTTTTTCTTCACAAACATTTATCAAATCTTGTTTTTCCTATTTACGTGATGAACTTTAGAAAATCACAGAGAGCTCAAAATTGATCCAAATGCCATGATTCAAATTCCTAGATGCTTCTAAGTTCATAACTTAGTTTATGAACATTTTTCTTAATACTTTCTGTACCCCACAAAATAATGAGCCATTTCTTCATGTTTGTCAACTTTGCAAATCCATAGAATATTCATTGGAACTCCAAATCCAGTGAAACCAACTCCTAGATGCTTCTAAAATCATGGTTTGCTAAATGGGTGCCTCTGCTCATTTTTCAAAAATATATTTTTGTACACTTCTTGCAAATCCACAAATCCCTTGATTCCAGCATATTGAAATATTCAGAGATATCCATTGATCAAATCCCTTTGAAACCACTTTGGTCATACCTCATATGACCAAAGGTATCCTAGAAAAGTCCAACTTGCAATTTTAGAGAACTTTTATTTTTGCCTTGTTGTGTTGCTTATTGTGATTGTTTTCGACGTTAGTTGACGAAGTAGACGGAATACTTGGAGAAGGACCCGAAGACTTGAAGACTCTGATGAACCAGGCAAGCAGCCCTTTGACCATGTCTATGAAACCCTTTTTATGCATGTCATAGAGCACCATATTGTTGTTGTAACGGAATCATGATGAGGTGGTAACCACTTTGATGGTTTGGCACCGTTACTTCCTCGTTGATACTTGCATTGTGCGTGACCCTACCTTCTTATGAGGGTTATGCCGGTGGGAGTAGATAGGATGCTAAAGTAGTGCTACGCAAAGGGACGGGTATATGCATGGTGCAGGAGACAAAGTATTTTCAAAGGACTTTCGAAAACCCCGGCGGGTGCCACTTATGCACGAGGGAGATGATGAGATGGGTAACCACTTGATGACGAAGTGGTGTACTGAGGCAAATGTGTGTGGTTTTCGAGAACGGATTAGATTGAAGATTTGTCGACTGTCCCAACCTTACATGCGCAACCACTCTACCCTTGTATGCGAAAGGGCATTATTGATTACCTAGGCAGATACTAGCTTGGAGCCCGCATTACTAGTGACGGGGGAGAGTTGGTGCTCTCTCTCGGGACGGGGTCGTGCCAGGTAGGGCGGCCATGACTGTTTTCACAGGGCACTGTATACACCGTTGTGTCCCCTCTCGGATGTTACAATCTCGAGTGAGTCTCGTATGATGTAATCGTGAGGATACGGAACAACGAGTGGACTCCTTGTTAGTGTCGTCTAGGGAAAGATAGTGATCGGGTGCTTACCCCGGGTACTTGAGGTACCGTGGGTCGTGGATGACACGGAAGTTCCCCAGATCTTGTGGGTAAAGTGTGCAACCTCTGCAGAGTGTAAAACTATTCGAATAGCCGTGTCCACGGTCAAGGACAGTTGGGCGGTGCTGCTTAAACTACGTCCAGAGTTTTACAACCGTGTTTGTGAGTTTATAAAACTACTTGGGTCAAGTCAAAGGACTTGATATGATTGAGTTGGGTTGGTGCCCGTTGTATTTATGTTGATATCTATAACCTGTCCTCATGTTTACTTGAATCCTCCTGATGCATGTCTTACAAATTGTTGAACATGTCATTGCACTCAAAACTAGCTTTCTGCAAAAATTTACCTATATCATGCATTGTTGTATCTTGAACCAAAACATGGGTTGCTTGCGAGTACATTCAAAGTACTCATTGGCTTGCCACTGGTTATTTTATTGGCCAAGCATGAAAGAACAGGATATAATGAAGAGTACATTGGTGACGAACATGCGAGCTAGGACGCTTCCCAGTCAGAATGCCTGTAGGGTTAAGGCTAATGGCTTGGGTCCAAGTTGTTATTGAAGATTTCCTCTGCGATGTTACACTCAAGACTTGACCATAATGGTCCTACTTGTGCAAAACAGTATGTATGGATGTAAGACTCTTGTTATTCAGCTTCTGTGTGTTCAGTGAGCATTGATCTCTGGGATCACTGTACACGTGCATTCGGTGATCTCGACTTATGAGTCGGGGTGCCCACACCTCGCGATCCACCTGGAGTACGACGGCGCTTCCATGATGCTCTTCAAGGTCTTCGATGCGGAAGGACGTTGGCTGGAGTGCTGCCCTGAGAGAGGTGGTCGGGGCCCCGCCGCAGCGAGGGCCGGGCTCGCCGACCGCTCCCTCAGGAGCTCCTCAGGCGGCGTAGGCGGCGGAGGATCCAGCGACTCCGCGGAGCTCTTCACGACTCCGGAGACGAACAACGACAGCTACGAGCCCCCGAACTTGCGCCGCTCTCGGAGCAGGGCGGGCTCGGCAGGCCGCCGCCGCCTCTGATCTGGATGAGGTTGGCACCGGTACCTGACGGCCTACTGTTGATGATGGCGTCTCTCGCGGAGGCGCGTGTAGTGAGCGTTCTTTTAGGATCTGCTTCCTCTGTTCCTTGCGAGGAATCGAAAAGCGCGCCCCGTGGGGGCTTGTAAGGTGCCTGTGGTTCTGTTTGTTAATATGATCCTTGATGTGAAGTAGTGCGAGATGCTCATTCCGTCTTAGCTTAGTTCTTCCTTTAGAACCTCATGAGGGCTTGGTGCTCTGCGCCGACAGGTCCCGGTCCCAAGGCAAGCTTTAGCCGTCGCTGGTATGTCAGATCGCGATGCCGTGGTCAAGGCCAGGAGGTGAGCGGCCCGGGGTCCAGTAAGAGCCCCTGAGTCGCGATGCTCAGGAGGTCCACTTTAGCGCCCAAGCAGCCATCGTTCGGTGAGAAAGGAGCGGGACGTCGCTAACACGGGATTGCATTAGGTGCGAGGTCGGTGCTGCGATAGCCAGTGTTTCCGGAGGGTGACTTATCGTGGGAGTCAGGAATCGCTTCCTGGTGCGACGTTAGGTCCGCGCATTGGCAGGCGACGGGTTGCCTGGTGAGGTCCCCGCGTGCCTCTTCCCTCTAGCCTTTGATCCCCTTTCTGCTCTACGTCCTCGGGTCCCGGCCCTCGAGCGGGTCTCAACCGCCGCTGGTATGCTAGGTCGCGATGCCGTGGACAAGGCCAGAGGGTGAGGGCTGGAGAGCCAGTAGGAGCCCGTGAGTCGCGATGCTCAGGTACCCCCCCCCCCTTTAATGTGCAAGCGTTTCGCGCGGGCGAGAGTGAAGAAGACGCCGTGAGGGCCTCGCCTGGTGCTGCGCCTTGAAGAGATCCTGCAGGCTCACCACAAGAAGAACAAAAGTCCGCCATGACAAGCGACGGTCAGCCATTGGTTGCTTTGGAGGGGTGACAAGGCACTGAAGGCCTGACGATGTGGCGCCGTGCGGGGCTGCCGCGGCCAGAGCTCAGCCATTCAGGTTTGTCAGCGTTGCAGGGACGGACCCATGCGCAAGCGTTGTGCCGTTGGGGAGCAGCTTCATCAGTTGGTGTCAATTGAGCGGGTAACTAGGTCAAGCACGTTAATCATGAAGGAGCAAGTTCAATTAGATAGGAGCAGGTAAGGCAGACATCTCTGGGTCAGTCCCGAGCGACTTGGGGATGATGCAGCCCGAGGGGCGCCCCCAATAAGGTAAGTTAAAAACATGAGGTAAAAGGGATACACACCGCAGGGACGGACCCACGCGGCCTGGGAATGATGCAGCCCTGGGGGCGCTCCTAGCTGGAAAATGAAACTTGA
The DNA here is from genome assembly GCA_021605145.1 of Aegilops bicornis. Lineage (NCBI taxonomy): Eukaryota > Viridiplantae > Streptophyta > Magnoliopsida > Poales > Poaceae > Aegilops > Aegilops bicornis. The sequence goes on along the minus strand of CM038672.1, from coordinate 331,481,773 downwards.
AGGATGTCACCTGATAACGTTTAAGACGAAGGGATCTTGAAGTAGCGAACGTCGTGGGCTGCGGAAGCCGACCTTCACGAGCCCCGGGCCCGAGAGCCTCGGGAGGCTCCGGGCGCTGGTGGCTCCTAGCGGACCATCTCCATCTCTGCCGGGGATCATGCGGAACGCCTGGCCTCTTGAGCCTCAGGATGCTCCCCATGAGGCGGCCCTGGCGCGTGGCGGCCGCGTTGGCACGCCGTGGGGCATGCGAACATAGCTGGGGTGGACCTTCACGGTGCCCCATGCGTGAGGGGCCAAGCGCCTCGATAGGCGGCTCGGTTGAGCCCTGGTATGTCGATTCAGACGCGCAGCCCACCATCCTCGCCTGGATGAGGAGCTACGGCGGGTAAGCGGCGGCTGCCACTCATGACTCTTGACTCCTGCAGATCCTGAATGATCTGGCTGACGAACTCCTGAGGGTTTGGCCCTCCTTGCCTCGCTCCTTCCTGAGGGAAACATGCTCTGAAACACGCCTCCAAGTGGTGCCCAAGCGCCTCCCTCGTGACCTTAGCAAGGTCGGTGGCCCTCCAGGAGAGAGCCCCCGAGCCTTGATTGAGGAGGGCGCCAGGCGCGCCTTCGTATGCCATAGAAGGAGGTGCCCCCTTAACAGGCGCGGACCCTGAGGGGCCTGCCTCCTGAGGGATCGGGCCTGTCGATGTCTTCTTCTTCTTGGGAGCGGTCTCGGGGAGCCTCCCGCTCCTGCGATCTGGGTCTTCAAGTGATGCGGCTTGAAAAGCTCACTCCAGGGAGCACACTGCGTCTCTTTCTTCACAAGGCACCGTGATGACTCCGACGGTTCCTGGCATCTTGAGGACATTGTAGCTGTGATAAGTCACAGCCATGAACTTGGCCAGAGCTGGGTACCCGAGGATGGCATTGTATGGCAGGCGAATGTGGGCGACATCGAAGTCGATGAGCTCGGTGCGGTAGTTGTCGCGCGCCCCGAAGGTGACAGGGAGGCGGACCTGCCCAATCGGAACTGTGGAGCCATCGGTGACTCCAGAGAAAGGCTTGGTTGGCTGAAGCTGATTGTAAGGCACTTGGAGATTGTTGAATGTCTCTACGGACAGGACATTGAGCCCTGCTCCACCATCAATGAGGGTCCCGGTGACTTGCACGTTGCTGATGACTGGGGAACAAAGCATCGGGAGGACTCCGGCCATGGCCGCGCACTTGAGCTGATCTGCTGAGCTGAACGTGATGGCGCACGCTAACCACCTGAGAGGGCGCGTGGCTTCGAGCTTGGGGAGGACTGCATTCGCCAAGGGCTGACTGGCTTGAAGATGCATTGAGAGGCTGGGGCTTGAGCTCCGCCCAGGATGCAAGCGATCGCGCGCGGCTCCTTGAAGCCCCCAGCCCCCTCGTCCTGATGATGGTCCTCATTTCTTCTTGGCTGTGGCAGCAGAGGAGGGAGGCCTGCGTTTCCTTGCGTGCGATCCTCGCGAGGCTGATCCCTCTAGTCTCCCTGGTGAGGCTGATCCTGCCAGCGATCCTCGCGAGGTCGGTCACGCCAACCTTGGCGAGGGCCACGGTCTTCCTAGCGTCCTGCGTGTCTTCCTCCTCCTCGGCCGTAGCCTCGATCGTTGCGGTCGGGGCGTCGACCGATTCTCCCTTCTCGCATGGCTCGGAGCTCTTGACATTCGTTGGTGTTGTGGGTGTTGAGGTCGTGGTACACACAGTACCGGATGCCTTTGGAAGACTCAGGCTGATCTCTGCCTCGCTTGGTGTCTGGTTCTGCCGCGAGCATGGCAGCCCCCTTGCGCTTCACGTCCTTGGCCTTGGACTTCTTCTCCTCTGGGTCTGCGGCTGGCAGCTCGAGGAGGGAAAGGCGTCCTTCCTCAGCCCTGGCCCACTTGGTCTCCAAGTTGAACAGCTCCAAGGATGTGCACCGATCTTCATGCATCGCCAGCTCCTCCTTGATCTTGACGTCACGCACACCGTCGGAGAAGGCTGAGATGATGGCCTCCTCGGTCACCTTGGGAATCTTGAGGCGTGCGTTGTTGAAGCGCTGGATGTACTTCTGCAGGGTCTCCCCTGGCTGCTGCTTGATGCGGCGCATGTCGCTCACGGCAGGAGGCCGGTCACGAGTACCTTGGAAGTTGGCGATGAAGCGGGTGCGCATCTCGTCCCAGGAGGAGATCGTGCGAGAGCGAGTTCGGGGAGCAGTGAGGGCTCCGTCCATGAGTGCCATGGGAAACCAGTTCGCCATGACCTTCTCATCCCCATTGGCGGCTTCGATGCCCAGCTCGTAGAGTTGAAGGAACAACGCAGGGTCGGCCGTGCCGTCGTAGCGAGGAGGCAGGTCTGGCTTGAACTTGCCAGGCCACACGACGCTGCGCAGCTCGGTGGTCAAGGCGCGGCAGCTTGCTGTGGCCACGGGAGGCCTTTGGTGACGAAGAGCCTGGTCTTGCGGGTCCCCATGCGCTGCCGCTGGGAGCAGCGTGGGGTCTTGGCATGCTGGAGCAGGAGCGCGGTCGTGACGAGCCGGTGCAGGGAGCACTCGGGCAGCTTCTCGGGGGCGAGGGACCTCTTGACAACTCTGCTCTTGCTGCGCTGGCGCCGGACGAAGTGGGTTCGGCCCAGGGGCCACGCGCCTTGGGGCCAAGGCGCCTTCTTGAGGGCGAGGCGGCTGAGGCGCCCCTGGAGCTTCATCGCCCGCGCAGGGCATGGCGCGGTGCAGCGAGAAGGATGGCGCGGGGGAGCCCCCGACAGCACGGACGAGTTCGGCGACGCGGTCGAGCCACTCTTCGTAGACGTCATCGATAGGGCGGTAGCGTAGGAGCTCGTTTGCCGCGATGAGCTGGACAGGGCGGTAGCGCAGGAGCCTCCATGGGAGCGCGGAGCGCGTGAGACGAAGAACCAGCTGGGGCGAGTGAAGGAGTAGCGGTACGGCCGTCTCGCCTAACGGACGGATGCTGGGACGATGCTTGCTGCTCGCTCCCGGCGGGTCCTGTGGCGGCATTTGACGGCGGCGAAACGGCAGCGGCGGCGGCCGACGTCTGGCGGCAGCGGGTAGCGAGAGCGGCTCGGCGCTCGGCGCGGGCCCGACGAGCGTCTGACATGGATGCGATGGGCGGCGAAGAACAGGGCGGCGGAAGACGAATTCCGGCGCACCCCTACCTGGCGCGCCAAATGTCGGATTTCGGGTTCCGGCAGACCCTCTAGGTTCGAACTCTGGGGTGCGCATGGAGATCTCGCCCCCTACCTACCTGCACCGCATCGGCTCGCTAGGATCTAAACTACCAAAGGAACAACACAAGAGACACAAGGTTTATACTGGTTCGGGCCACTATTGTGGTGTAACACCCTACTCTAGTGTGTGGTGTGGTGGATTGCCTCAGGGGCTGATGAAGAACAATACAAGGAAGAACAGCCTCGCGAGGGTCTGTTCTTGGCCGGTGCGATGAACTGCTTGGGGGAGTTCAGTCGCTCTCTCTCTCTCTAGATTCAAGATGTCGGATCATCCCTAAGATGCCTCTACCCTGTGGGTGGCTAGTCCTATTTATAGGCAGAGGCCATGGGCCTCTTCCCAAATATCGAGCGGGAAGGGCGCCAACAATTGGCCATTTTGAAGGGGAACATCTAGTACACTTATCCTGACTAAAGTTGGTCCTCGCTTTGTCACAAAGGCTCTGGTGGTGATGCCGACTTGGGCTCCACGATGACTTCCTTCCTGCCGTTGCGACGGCCTTGGTCTTGTTGCACCGAAACGGATGCCTTTGCTTGATACTCTCGCCTGCGCTTGCCTCCTTTGCACCAAAGAGGAAACGATGACACTGCGCGGGCTGGCGCCCGCATGGCGCCCTTGGTCGTCATGGCTTGCGTCATGGGCCCCTCGTGAGGTACCCCGCCTTGATCTCTCCGCCTCCTCGCGAGCCAGCCTGACGAGGCCGTGCCTGAGGAAGCTTAATGTTGTCTACCCCACGAGGCTTGGACCCTCGCGAGGGTCTTGAGCTTGTGCTGATGAAGATGGGCCGTGCTGGGCCACCCCTTGAGCCACGCCGCAGGCCGCAGGTAGGCAAGTCTAGGTACCCCCATTCCTAGAACGCCGACAGAGCGGCTCTTCAAGCCCTCGGCAACGCCATCACTGTCAAGCATGGTGCAGCCTCGGGAAGATCTCCCCCAGCCACCTGGCTCGGGAGCCCCGGTTTGCGGCCCGGCCTCAGGAGCGCGCCTGGTCCTGACGCTGGAGCCTCAGGAGGGATGCCTGATGCAGGGGACCTTGCCGGAAAAGGAGGAGGAAGCGGAGCGTGTGGCGCGGCAAGCCACGGTGTACTGCATCAGGGAAGGAGAGCTCTACCGGAAGCGACCGAATGATGTGTCCCTACGTTGCATTTCCAGGGAGCAAGGGAAGGAGCTGCTGGCAGACAACACGATGGAGACTGTGGGCATCATTCGTCATCACGGACCCTCGTTGGCAAGGCGTTCCGCAGCGGGTTCTATTGGCCCACTGCGCTCAATGATGCCGTGGAACTGGTGAAGGCTTGCGAGGCCTGCCAATTCCATGCCAAGAAGATCCATCAGCCGGCGGGAGGTCTGCAAACTATACCCCTCTCGTGGCCATTCGCGATGCGGGGCTGGATATCTCGCCCGTTCCCTCGGGCGCCGGGAGGCTATCGCTACCTCTACGTCGCCGTGGACAAATTCACCAAGTGGGCTGAAGTGGAATCCGTATGCACCATCCCCGCAGGTTCTGTGGTCAAGTTCATCAAGGGCATCGTGAGCCGGTTCGGGGTGCCGAACCGCATCATCACCGACAATGGTTCGCAGTTCAGCAGTAACCTCTTCAAAACATACTGTGCTAACCTTGGGACGCAGGTATGCTACGCTTCGGTAGCACACCCACGGAGCAACGGTCAGGACGAGCGGGCCAACTCAGAGGTCCTGAGGGGCCTCAAAACCAGGACGTTCAAGAAGAAGCTGGAGGCCTGCGGTAGAGGCTGGTACGATGAGCTTAAGTCCGTGTTCTGGTCCATCCGCACGACCGCAACCAAGCCGACTGGCGAGACCCCGTTCTTCCTGGTCTATGGAATTGAGGCGGTCCTCCCTCACGAGGTCAGACGTCGTTCCGCACGGGTCCTGGCATTCGACGAGGCGCAGCAGGATTCCATGCGGGGGACGGACCTCGTGCTGGGGGAGGAGCATCGTCGAGAAGCCGCGCTACGAGCGGCGAGGTACCAACAAGCACTGCGGCGATACCACTTCTGCAACGGGTTCAGACGGGTTCTCTCCAGGGAGGGACTGCATAAGCTCTCTCCCATGTGGGAGGGCCCGTTCAAGGTTGTTCATGTTTCCAGGCCCGGCTCCGCGCGCTTGGAGACTCAGGAGGGGTGCCAGTCCAAAACGCGTGGAACATCCAGCACCTCCGGAGGTTTTACCCCTAAAAAGGCCTGGCGCCTATGAAGAAGGCGAATGCCAGTGAAGCTGTTGCGTTTTGGAAAAGGCCCGCTGCCTGTGAAGAAGGCAAACGCCTGTGAAGCTTATCTTTCTGAGAAAGGCCCGGAGCCTGTGAAGAAGGCCAACGCCTGTGAAGTTCGTCTCCCCAAGAAAGGCCCGGAGCCTGTGAAGAAGGCCAATGCTTGCGGCTTCGCCCGCCCGTGACACTCTCACGTAATAATGAGTTGGGGCTGTACATGCCCGGAGTCTCAGGAGCGCCGCCTCGGCCCCGGGCTCCCTCCCATGCCCAGTGGCAGCACTTAGCTCCGCACTGGTGAGAAGACGTCAAAGACTAGATTAGGTGCCGGACGCGGCTTTTTTTTCATTTGCTTTCTGCAGTTGGCTTGTTCATTCCCATTTGAAGTTTTTATTGAAGTGGTTGCCGTCTTTGGCTTGTGATTCTTTGCCTTCTTCGCTCTCCTGCCTCGATTTCTCTTATGCTTGAGTCTCATGAGAGCAACGCGGCACCCTCGAAAGTGTTTTTTCGCCGTATTGTTTGAGGCTTCCCTAACTGGTCCGCTTCTGGGAGCACCCCTCCAGTCCGTGCCCCACGGGCACCGCGACGCCTCACAGGACCTGGGTCGGTCGCCTCCACGACTGAGGCCGGAAGCTACCTCTCATGGCTAATCTTTGCAGGGCATGAAGCGTTCGACGAGGCCTCGGCCTCGAGAGGCGAAGACCGCGACAGGTCGTCCCCAAGCTAAGTAATTTCTACGCGCAGGCATGTGGCACAGAAGCCTAATATAGGAATAGCGGAAACAGTATGATAATTAACAGCAATAGTCCAAGCATGCCCCCGCGGGGCCCTACACTGCTGTCTCTTTGTGCAGGAAAAGGAAAAGAACAAAACAGGCACAACTCGCCTGACACCAACTAGCGGCGAAGTCTCGAACTGCCTCAGGAGCTCAGGCGGACTCCCTCTCGCGCTTCACCGAGGCGCGACGGCGGGCAGACCCTCTACCTCCCTCCAGGCGGGTGCGGCGGCGCGGAGGCTGGTCGCGGCCACCGCTGGAGGAGCCCCTGTCCGAAGAAGAGTCGCCGAAGCTCGACGAACCCCGAGCGCCGCCGACCACGCGTGCACTGTCATCTTCATCCCGGTCGTCGCCGGGGCCAGGCCCACAGCCGCGGTCGTCGTCCTCGGGGCAGCACCCAGAGCGGCGACCATCTTCCCCGAACACCCTCACGTAGAGGGTGGCATCACCATCGAACTTGAAGTGCGGGGTGCATCGCCGGCTCAGACCACAAGTGCGGGCAAACGTTTGGCATCCGCGGGTCAGGGCCACACTCCCGGCTGTGGAGACCTCCAGCGAAGCCCAGGAGGCCTGACTGCAGCAACCGTCCGCCTGGAGCCAGAGGCCGCCCGGGGCGCCGGCCGGAAGTTCACCTAAAAGGAAGCTGGGAAGCTGGAGCCAGGTGCTGGTCGGCTCCACCGACCACACGACAAACTCCGGCAGCATCTCTGCCGAGTGGAAGCGTGGCCTAGGGGGTCGCGCAGCCGTAGCGCGCCCCCCATCAATGGCCTGACGCCCGTCGCTGCGTGGGAGATCGCCTCCATGGCCGCGGGAGGCAGCTACGGGAGCCACAAGTTGCTTCCGAGGACGGCCTCGACCGCGCTTGGCCGGGGGAGAGTCAGGCTCCACCTGGCGGGGCTTTCCTTTCTCCGCGGCCGAGAACCTCTTCGGCGGAGCCAAGGACAGGGATGGAGAAGCAAGAAGAGATGGACTAGAAGGGCACGCGCCGTCCCGTACTTATAGCCGGGGAAGGCCAACCGTCGACCTCCACGATCACAGGTAATCATGACCCGCTTTGCATGCAGGGACATGTCAATTTGTGCAGTTGCCAATGTGTCGTGGGGAAGTGGAGACGCCCACGTCCAATCAACCGCCACGCGGCGCCCAAGGCCGCAGGCTGTTAGGTCCCGCGGCGCTTCGCACTTGCCCCTTCGCTTCTCTGCTAAGCCAAGTCCAGGCGCCTTGGGCCCGGGGGCTACTGTCGGCGTTCTAGGAACAGGGGTACCCAGACTTGCCTGCACAGCAGCCTGCCAGCGTGGCTCGGGGTGGCCCAAGACGGCCCATCTTCATCAGCACAAGCTCAAGACCCTCGCGAGGGGCCAAGCCTCACGGGGCGGACGACATGAAGCTTCCTCAGGCACGGCCTCGTCAGGCTGGCTCACGAGGAGGCGGAGAGATCAAGGCGGGGTACCTCACGAGGTGCCCATGATGCAAGCCATTACGACCAAGGGTGCCAGGCGGGCGCCAACCCGCGCAGTGTCCTCATTTCCTCCTTGGTGCAAAGGAGGCAAGCGCAGGCGAGAGCATCAAGCAACTGCAACCATTTCGGTGCAACAAGACCAAGACCAACGCAACGACAGGAAGGAGGTCATCGTGGAGCCCAAGCCGGCGTCACCGTCAGAGTCTTTGGCAGGCAGGACCGACTTTAGTCAGGATAAGTGTACTAGATGTTCCCCTTCAAAATGGCCAATTGTTGGCGCCCTTCTTGCTCAATATTTGGGAAGAGGCCCAGGGCCTTTGCCTATAAATAGGACTAGCCACCCACGGGGTAGAGGCATCTTGAATAGAGTTAGAGATCAAGCAATCTATATAGAGAGAGAGAGAGCGACCGAACTCCCCCTAGCAGTCCGTCGCACCGGCCAAGAACAGACCCTCGCGAGGCTATTCTTCCTTGTACTGTTCATCATCCGCCCCTGAGGCAATCCACCACACCACACACTGGAGTAGGGTATTACACCACCATGGTGGCCCGAACCAGTATAAAACTTGTGTCCCTTGTGTTGCTCTTTGTGTAGTCTAGATCCTTGCGAGGCGACGAGGTGTAGGTAGGTAGGAGGTGAGATCTCCGCGTGCACCGCAGAGTTCGAACCTAGAGGGTCTGTCGGAACCCGAAATCCGACAGATTATGGTATCCCAAGGGCTCGACTTTTGATCTCATTGGATATTCAGACTCTGACTATGCTGGTGATGGTGTGGACCGCAAGTCAACATCAGTCACATGCCATTTCCTCGGATGATCCTTGGTCTGTTGGTCCTTGAAGAAATAGAATTGTGTATCACTGTCTACTGCTGAAGCTGAGTACATTGCTGCTGGTTCTTACTGTGCTCAATTACTGTGGATGAAGCAAACCCTCAAGGACTACGGCGTCAATATGAAGAATGTGCCTCTCTACTATGACAATGAGAGTGCCATCAAGATTGCTCATAACCCAGTTCAGCACTCGAAGACAAAGCACATTCAGATTCGTCATCATTTTCTTCGTGATCATGTGTTGAAGGGCGACATTTCTATTGAGCATGTGAAGACTGAAGAACAACTAGCCGATATCTTCACAAAGCACTTGGATGAGAAGAGATTTAGCAAGTTGCGGTGTGAGCTAAATATCCTAGAATCTTCGAATGTCCTTTGATTAGGACACACATCCTAACACTTATGCAGAATTGATGACTTAGATGTGCAACACACGAAGAAAAGTTTTTCTTCAATCAATGAAGACTAACACTCTAAGTGTGAAGAAATTAACGAAGAATTTGATTCTCAGAACCCTATGACAATTGTACGTGGTGTCTGAAATCATCATTCTTATACGGTGGGTCATGCCACCACCAAAAGTTGAAAAATCTTCAATTTGAGTTTTCCTCATTTTTTAATTTCCTCAGTTGTTCATTTTCTTCAACTTTGCAATGTCTTCACTCTTTCCGCTGTTGTTCTTCATTGGCTATATATATATGAGTTTATGTCCTCTACAGCATTCACTTATTGCTATTTCTTCAAGTTGCTTTTTATGCTAAGTGAATGTGATCGGACCCTACCCCCTCTATGTTAAACTCAACCCAGTATATTCACAACTTCTTCATGTGCGTTCTATTTGAAACTCGTTCAAAATCTTCACTGTGTCCTTGTGAGCTGAAGAATTTGCGAACGAAATTTTAAAACTTATCTTATATGAATTTTCAGCGTTTGCCGCTCAAACGGTTCCAAATTCCAGATACATTATCCTATTCACCCACGTTCTCGCATGATCACCACCTCTCAGTATGTGGGTGACACATGTGATGCGAATGCGAAGGGTCAGTGGCACATTCGTCCAATTTCCTGGGGCGAGCAGTTTTTCACTTCGGCTATAAATACCCCTCCCCTTCCTCACTTAATTTTTACTCCGCTCGACCTCACTCCCTCGCTCGAGCTTCCCAAAACCTAGCGCCGCCGCTACTTCCATCGTCGCCGGTGAGGAAGAGCTTCACTGCCTCGACCTCGTCACCGTCATACTCGCGCCGGCTGCGGATTTCTTCACTCCACCACCGCCGTAGCTGTCTTCCTCCGCCAACTTAGGGCGTGGAAGATCTGAACCGACGATCTTCAAATCTACACTTCCCAGTTCGTTGTGTTCTTTGTCAACGGTAATTAAAAGTTACTTTTACTGCCCTTGTTGATTCTGATGTTTTCTACATAATCTTCAAAAGGTGTTTATTCTTCAAATCTTCACACACTAAACACCTCACATATCATGTGTTCTTGATCTGTTTCCCAAAACATAATTTTTCTTCAAGATTCCTCAATTGTGTTGATTTTTAATCTGTAGAACTCTGGAACCTAAGACACTGAACGCTTAGTGAAATTCCTCAAGACTCATCTGATCAAATTCCTCAAACTTGTTCTTTTTGCAAAAACTTCTGAGAACGCATATGACCTCTCCAAATTCCTCGGAACTATATTCTGTTCACAGGTACACATGTCCGCTGCTGAATCTCTAGGTTCTGATCAACTTAACTCATTTGCAGCATTCCTCGAAGACAAGTTGCACACCTCTTCAGAGAATTCTATTGTCCAAAATCCTCAGCTGAAGAAAATGGCTGACGGAAAGAAACCTCAGAAGGGAGGAAAGAAACCAGAGGTCAATACTGCATTTGAAATCCCGGATGATATCTATGCAGGGTACTGCACACTCCCTGAGGAAAATAAGAATGAGCGCAAGCTGCGCATACAGAAGATATAGATGAGATGGGCACGGGAATGGAGAGAATATCGTTATGGTACACCTAAGTACATGAAGAAATCCATTGTACACCCTCCATGCCCAAGACCTCAATTGGCACCTGTCCAAGTTGCTGATCCCTCTAGCATCATAAGAGGTGAAGAATTTGCAAAGGAGTGGGCTAAGCCTCAAGCTAAACTGGCCAAAGTGGCAAAAGAAGAAGTGAAGAAATTCAATGAAGATTCTGCTGTTGCTGCTGTTGAGGCCTCTGCTAGCAAGCCAAAGAAGGCTATGCCTAAGAAGCCTGGACACAAGCCCATGGCTTCTGCATCAAAGTCCTCACAACCAAGCTCATCTGCAATGCCCTCACGGCCAAGCTCCTCAGCAATGCCCTCACGACCAAGTTCTTCAAAGCCCTCACGGCCAATTCCTCATGCTGCTCCAGCTCCTCCAAACTCCTCAGCTCCTCCGTCAAAATCCTCAGCACATGTGCATCTCGCCTCATGCCAAAGGACAACAGACATCTCTATTGCCTCAGGAGCCTCTGCTAGTTCTTCAGCTCCTCCAAATTCCTCAATAGGCCCCACACTGCTGAAGACAAAGGCCACTGCTGGACGAGGTTCTCGACCAAGTCATCACAAGAAGCAGGTCGCCTTCCAAGTACCATCTGATAACGACAAAGCTGAGGATGAAGAACTCGGTGAAATCATCAGAGATAGGCAGCACAGCGCCGCTAGAGCCAAAGGCAGCAATGTGCCATTGATACTGGATCCAAAGTTGATCCTAGACTTCATCGACTTATGGTACAAGGACCCCAACACACCTCTGCCTGAGATGAACCTCACTCCTGGTCAAAGTCATGTATTGACTACCTTCATTGAGGGAGAGAAATGGAAATATGAACAGGGGAGGAGGGTGAAGAAAGCGCAATACAAGAAAGAGCACTTTGTGAAGCAAAAAATCTTGAAGCGTTCACCTGAAGAACTTATAGCTCTGCAATCAGAGATCAAGCAACTGAGTGATGAATTTGATCGCTACTATGCTGATTGGCTTGGAGACAAGGTCAGATTTGTGAAGATCACTGAGAAGTTCACTACCAATGTTGCAGCCCCAACGCAACAGGAAATTCCTCGGGCTGAGGCATCTGCTTTGCCAGGGCAACCACTAGTGTTGCGCCTGAAGAAACTATCAGGATAACTGAAGCTTCAACGGCTTTGCCTGAAGAAACTGAAAATGCCAGGGCAACTGCATCAGTTGTGCCTGAAGTTATTGAACCAACTTCCTCTGCTCCTCCGTCACCTACACCAAGTCCGATTCTTCCTTCTACATCAAAAGAAAAGAAGACCAATGCTGCGGAGCGTGCAGCTGTGAAGGAAAGGAAAGCATCAACTTCATCAGATTCTTCAGCTCCGAAGAAGATGAAGAAATTGACCAACTCCTTGGAGAATCCGGTTGATGTTGTTCCAGTCTCAAGCATGCCATCAAAGGAACTCATTACTTTTGATGAAGAATATGTGATCCAATGCGGACCAAATGAAGAGATTCCTTCTGCTGCTTCTTTAGAGTAGTTGGATGAAGAAATGGAAGCGGATGCAATCCCTTCAACCCCAGTTGTCTCATCGCCCATGCCTCGGTTCACTGCTAAAGAGGCCGGCGTTGAAGAAAAGAGTGATGGAGATGAAGATGAGGATGTGGACATTGCGTGCACAACGCCTGTGATGAACGATGACTTTTGGGAAAGTCAGCACCCCAATTCTCCTCTGTTCACACCTCTGCAACAAATTCCTCTGTCCCCAGTGAATACTGAAGTTCAAATGGGATCTGAAGAACCACACCCCACTCCGTCTATTCATGATGAGATTCCAGCCACTAGTGTTGATGTTAATATTGATGAAGAATTGAAGACCCAGGCTGCCACTCAAGAAGAACCTGAAATTCCTCAGCCTGTGGATCCTGAGATTGAGATCCGTGAGGTTGTGATGCAATTAACTGATACACCTCTGCCCAAGCTAAAGGATCCCTTCTCAAAGAAGCAAAAATTCAAGGCTGATGACTTCTTCAGCGATCATGTATTCTTCACTGAGTATAACCCATATGACTCTCCTCGTCTTACAAGGAAGCGTTTCTGGACTACCAGCCAAGCCAACTTATATTCTTCACTGCTTTTCAACAAAGACAAAGTCTTCGACCATGAGCATATTCCTCACGTGGACATGAAATCACTGCCTTGCTTCGCCCCAGTCCTCAGTGTGCTTCATGATGTAGGACTACTCAACTTTTGCACTAACATTGTTGATTGGAATGAAGAGCTAATTCTTCAGTTCTATGCAACGGTGCACATCACAGGAGATGCTAATGATGTGAACTCTTGGGTATTGGACTAGATGATAGAGAATACACACTACAAAGCACCAGCCTCTGAATTGCTTCATGCCCTGCCTGTAAGTCCTCCCCTTGAAGGTGCTCGTTGCCTATACCATGAACCTGAACTTACCACTCATTACATGCAAGTATTAATGAAGTCCCTGAAGCCCGGTCAAGCCCCAAGGACCAAATTCCTCGTGAAGGAATTGCTGTACGTGCCTAGAACTGTCTATCACATTTTGACGAAGACTTTGAGTCTAATAAAAGGCCACGACTTGAATGACGAAGAAGTCGTTGGCATCATGAAGAATCTGCTTTTCAATATCATGCATGGCATTCTTGTCAACTACCATGATTTCTTCATGAGGACTCTGGAAAATGTTGCACTCTCTTCGTTTGAGTTGAAGCCTCACGCTCCTTGGATTATGAGATTCCTCAAAACAAGGTCTTCACTCAACTACAAGGCTGACACTCTCAACCATGGCAGCTACTTGCCCCCAATTGAAGTCCTCAAACGGACATTTTCCTCATCTGATGAAAAGGGCAAGGCCATATCTGTTATTGATGAAGGCATTCGTCCATTGGATGGTCAGTTCCGCAAAGCTACATCTTACTCCACCAATGATGACTCTGCCACTCATGACTCTGCCGCAAATGCTTCAAAGCAAAATCCTCAAGTCACAGCTCCAAGGGTGATGACTGATCGTGAGCTTCTCTTCAGTCTTCACCAGAAGGTCGATCGCAACCACAAATGGGTTAAGCATCAGTTTGGTTCCATTCTTCACAACATGACTGCTACACACAATGCAGTGGAGAAAAACCATTACTACCTCCATGAAGTCTTCGGTCGCACCTAGGCTGTTCTGTCACATCTGTATGGTGAAGAAGATCTGAAGCAAATGGGTCTCAAGCAGGACTTTCACTGGTCTCAACCACTAGTGAAGAAATTCAAGAAGGTCAAAGTTCCCTCCTTGGTGGCCAGCTCATATTCTTCATCACGCGACATGGATGAGCATGAAGACTTGGACGACACTGCGGCTGGCCCTCCTACATCAAATGACCCCAACAACGCTAGCGCTCCTTGAGGGAGTCCGGGACTAAGGGGTCCTCGGGCGTCCAGCCTGTTAGCCATGGGCCGGACTGATGGGCTGTGAAGATACGAAGACCGAAGACTCTCACCCGTGTCCGGATAGGACTCTCCTTGGCGTGGAAGGCAAGCTTGGTGATCAAATACGAAGATTTCTTTTCTCTGTAACCGACCTTATGTAACCCTAGATCCCTCCGGTGTATATATAAACCTGAGGGCTTAGTCCGGATGAGGATACTCATAACCATAGTCATACAGGCTAGACTTCTAGGGTTTAGCCATTACGATCTTATGGTAGATCAACTCTTGTAATAATCATATTCATGAAGATCAATCAAGCAGGAAGAAGGGTATTACCTCCATAGAGAGGGCCCGAACCTGGGTAAACATTGCGTCCCCGTCTCCTGTTACCATCGATCCTAGACGCACAGTTCGGGACCCCCTACATGAGATTCGCCGGTTTTGACACCGACATTGGTGCTTTCATTGAGAGTTCCACTGTGTCATTGCCAACTGGGTTGATGGCTCGCCTTGTAATCAAGGAAAATATCACCTCCGGAGGAGCCCTAGCCCCAGGCCAAACCCTCCGGCTGGGCGGCTTCGTCATGACCGCCCGTCCGGCCCTTAAGCCGACGATGACCTCTCAAGTCAACGAAAATCGCCTCTGCGTTGATCCTGAACACTCCAAATGGATGGATCCGACGGAGGTATCGTCCTTAAACGAACTCCTAGATCGCATCGCCGCCTTAGGAGTCGCTACAGACTATGATCGGATTGGGCTTAAACCCGACCAGAGAGAGATTAAAACTCCGCCGATCACCCACCAGATAGTGGTAGTCGAGGAGCAAGACAACTCATCCTCTATGTTGAGGACGAACTATGTTCAGATCTCCGATCTCAAAGAGACGGACACCCACCGGCAGAAAGACACGTCTTATTCTCTGAACATAGAATCGAATGGCAAGCCTAAAAAATCAATTGATATCTGGGAGCCCGAACTGTTATGTCCGGAAGATCTTCAGACTCTGGATCCAATGTTGGGCCAGGGTTCGGATTTAAATCCACCCACCCACCCGAACATAAGCGCTCTCATGAGCATACCACAGCAGTATCAGGAAACGGTCCATCACTTCTGGGCCAGATTCCTCGTCAAAAACAAGATTAAAGATTGCCGCGACGAGGATGTGATCTAAGCGTTCCACAACAACTTCACGGACGAAGGAATTCTTAATGCCATCAATTTTTGTCGCACATTACACTTCGCTGACTTGGCAACTATTGTACAAAAGTATAGCGCAATGGAAAGCGCCTGGAAGACTCAGGCGACCTGCTGGGAATCATCGGTCCCTGCTCAACCCCTTGTTTAGGCGAAAAAGGCACACCCTCATGGCACGACAGGTCCAATAATAAAGAAATACAAGCCCATTATGGGGCGCGGAACCGTTCTGGAAGGATGGCTCGACGGGCCATGCAAAATACACACAACACCGGATAACACGCCAACCCACAGCCTTAGAGCATGTTGGGTACTCCGGCAAGTGGCCAAGAGCGGCGAGGATATCCTCACCAAGAATACCCCCGAACAACACCCCCCAGAAGACCACAACCTCAAAGTGTTGATGGTCTTCGAGACATTTGCTTCAAACAATAAGCGCAAAAGGGCACTCCACGAACTAACCGAAGTCTGCCAAATTGCAGCAATAAACCCTTGGAACGACACGGCTATAACTTTTAACGCCAGTGACGAACCAAAATACAGGGCAGTCCGAGCACCAGCCACCTTGGTCCTCAGTCCAATCATGGACGGCTTTCGGTTCACCAAATTCCTCATGGATGGCGGCAGCGGACTAAACCTCATCTATGAGGATACACTCCACAAAATGGAAATAGACAGGAGCCGCATCGAGCAAAGCAGCACGACCTTCCGATGAATCATTCCCAGTCGGGAGGCGCGGTGTGTGGGAAAAATCACACTTGACGTGGTATTCAGCATGCCGGAGAATTGTCGGTCCGAAGAGATAACCTTCCAACTTGCCCCTTTGAACAGCGGATATCACGCTCTCTTGGGGCGAGATGCATTTACACGCTTCCAAGCTATACCCCATTACGGGTACATGAAGCTTAAGATGCCCGGGCCCAAAGGCATAATTACTCTCGCCAGTGATCCGGACATAGCACTCCGCGCCGAAAACAAAACCGCATCCCTAGCCCTTGAGGCATTATCTGAGGCCCTCGCGGCCTAAGAATTAACCGCACTGTGCTCCACGATGGACAGGGACGATGTGATCCTAGACAAACGGCCCAAATCCACCTCCTTCAAACCGGCAGAAGAAATAGTCAAATTCCAAGTCCACCTAACGGACCCCAAGAAGACAACATCCATTGGTGCACAACTAGACCCAGCGGTTGAAGCCGCGCTACGAGAGTTCCTGCATGAGAACTGGGATATATTCGCCTGGCATCCTTCTGATATGCCAGGAATCCCACGCAAATTGGCGGAACACAGCCTCAGTATATTGAAGGGATATAAACCGGTCAAGCAAACATTAGGCGCTTTCCGAACCTAAGCGTCAAGCTATGGGGGAGGAGCTAGCCAAGCTAATGGAGGCCGGATTCATTAAAGAAATAAAACACCCGGACTGGCTAGCAAACCTGGTGATGGTGCCAGCCCTAAGGATCCCTTCCCCCTCCCCCGCATCGACCAGATCATTGATGCTACCGCAGGACACGACTCACCATGCTTCCTCGACGCACATTCTGGATACCATCAAATCAAAATGAAGGATTCCGATCAAGCCGCAACGGCATTCATTACCCCATATGGGCCTTTCTGCTTCAACACTATGCCTTTCGGGCTCAAAAACGCTGGCGCCACGTACCAACACATGATTCAAACATGCTTGGAGAAACAGATCTGGTCGAGTCACTAATAGACGATCTACGTCTCACATTCGACAACCTCCATGCATATGACATCAAGCTCAATCCGGAAAAATGTGTTTTCGGCATCCCCGCCGGAAAATTGCTAGGCTTCATTGTTTCCAATAGAGGAATTGAGGCAAATCCAGCCAAAATCCGAGCTTTGTAACAATTGGCTATGCCAACTAACCTTAAACAGGTCCAAAAGCTTGCGGGATGTGTGGTAGCTTTAAGTCGCTTTATCTCTAGATTGGGAGAAAAATCCTTGCCATTCTACCGCCTTCTCCGACACACCGACCACTTCGAGTGGACGGACGTGGCAATGGCTGGACTGGAGGAAATAAAGGCCCTTTTGGCAAGCAACCCAATCCTGTCCGCGCCGAACATCAGCGAACCCATGTTATTGTACATATTTGCAACACACCAGGTGGTGAGTGCCGCGCTCGTCATCGAGCAAGAACAGGACGGACACAAATTCCCGCTTCAGAAGCTAGTATATTACCTGTCCACTGTCCTCACACCATGCAAATCTTGGTACCCTCATTACCAAAAGATAGCATACGTGGTCTTCATGGCGTCCCGGAAGCTACGACGCTACTTTCAGGAGTGTTCGATCGCGGTGGCTTCCGAAGTACCACTCAACGACATAATAAACAACCATGATGCTACGGGCCGCATTGCCAAATGGGCCATTGAGCTACTTCCATTTGACATAACGTACAAACCACGTCGAGCCATTAAATCCCAAGTGCTGGCTGACTTCGTCGCCGAATGGACAGCGGCCGAACTCCATAAAGAGTACGACACGTATTCCAACTGGGTCATGTATTTTGAAGGTTCCAAAATGCTGGCAGGGTTAGGGGCGGGTGTCGTGTTAACGTCTCCCACCCGAGACGTAGTTCAGTACATACTCCAAATATAATATACAGACTCCAACACGCAGCCGAATATGAGGCCTTGTTACGTGGACTTCGGATGGCCGTCTCCATGGGCATACAACGCCTGGAAGTGCGCGGGGACTCAAACCTTGCAATATCTCAAATAAATGGGGACTTTGACGCCAAAGAGCCAAAGATGGCAGCTTATCGTAATGCCGTTCTTAAAATGTCAGCTCGATTCGAGGGGCTCGAGTTCCATCATGTGGCTCGAGAAAGCAATCAAACGGCGGACGTCCTTGCTCGCATCGGCACCAAGATTGACCCCGTCCCACCTAATATCTTTCTGGAAAGGCTTTTTAAACCTTCCGTGGTGTGGCAAGGGGAGAGCGGCAACACCAGTCCGGATCCGACCACATCCCCAGATCCCGAACACACCGACATCATCGGGGCTTCAGCCACCGAAATAACACCATCGGCCCATCTCATCATGGCAGTCATTGCCTCATGGACCGAACCCTTCTTGGCCTACCTTAATAGGCGAGAACTCCCCGAGGACCAGAATGAGGCCCGCCGCATTGTTCGGCGTTCGAAAGCCTACAAAGTTCACGACGGAGAACTCTACAAGAAAAGCGCTACCATAGTACTTCAAAGATGTATCTTTGAGTAAGAAGGGCGGCAACTCTTGGCTGAAATTCATGCTGGTCTTGGCGGTCACCATGCTGGCTCGGGCCCTCGTAAGCAAGGCCTTCTGTACAGGTTTCTATTGTCCAACGGCCCGAGCAGACGCACGGGACCTTGTCCAACGTTGCGTCGGATGTCAGCTTTTCACCAACCAAAGCCATATGCCACCCACCGCCCTACAAAAGATCCCCATCACTTGGCCCATCGCGGTCTGGGGGATCGACATGGTCGGACCCCTTAAAGGGGGAATCCATAAGAAAAGGTATCTGCTGGTTATGGTGGATAAATTCACTAAGTGGATAGAGGCCAAACCAGTTAAAACGGCCGAGGCCAGGCCAGTGATAGAATTCATATCCGGCGTTGTGCACCGTTATGGGGTTCCACACAACATCATCACCGACAACGGCTCCAACTTCACAGCCGACGAGGTGAAAAATTGGTGTGCTAATCTGGGCATTAAGCTCGATTACACCTCTGTCTATCACCCGCAAACAAACGGTCAAGTCAAAAGGGCCAACGGTCTTATTATGAGCGGCATTAAACCCAGACTAGTGCGGTCTCTGAAAGAATCAGACAAGCACTGGGTTAAGGAGCTGGACTCTGTACTCTGGGGGCTGCGGACCATGCCCAACCGTACTACTGGATATACATCTTTTTTCATGGTGTACAACGCATAGGTTGTGCTACCCTGCGACATTATTCATGACTCACCTTGAGTGCGCATGTAAGAAAAGAGAGAGGCCGAGCTTGAACGGCAGGATAGCCTAGACACCCTGGAGGAGGAGCGCGACATTGCAAAAGCCTGTTCCGCGTTTTACCAAAGCAGAGAGGTGCGGGCCAATATTTATAATGTTGGTGAACTGGTTCTACGCCTACCGGAGAAGAAAAAGGACAAACTCAAGCCCAAGTGGGAGGGTCCCTTCATCATTGACGAAGTTCTCACCGGAAGAGCGTACCGCCTGCATGATGCGTCAGACAATCGCCTAGAACTGAACCAATTGTAACACCCCAAAAATTTTAGCCTTGTTTTATTAATTAAAATTTTGCCAGGAACTTAAACTTTTGTTTTCTGGATTTTCTTTTGATTTCAGAACCATTCTTCCCTTTATTTTTATGGAGTTTTTACCCCTAGTGAAAAACTTCCCAATTTTTATTGGACTCTTTTACCCTCTCAAATAAAACAATTCTTCTATCAGTAGGATTATTTATATAATTATTTTCCCCTAAGCTTTATTTCTCTAATTTGGTTTTTCATAAGTTTAGGGTCCCATTTGCACTGCAACCCTTTTATAAAGTCATTCAAAAATTCCACCAAAATTTGGAGATGTCATGTGATGTCACCAAACCACTTTTATGCAAAAAGATATTTCATTCTTTGGATATTTTGAGATCTACATCACATTTTCAAAACTGGTTCAGTGGGCAATTTTACACGACAACCTATTTAAATATTTCTTTAAAACTTCTACCAAAATTTTGGGATGTCAGTAGGAGCATATTATTCCATTTTATGCAAAAACTCAGCTATGTTCTTTGAAAAATTTGAGTGAATAAACCTCTTTTCCATTCTGGTCCAACTTGATGATTTTTACAGCAACTATATTTTAAGCTGCTCCTTTATCCATGATTCCTTTTCCTACTTGTAGTCCTCCCTGCTAAACCCTTAAGTCCAAGAGGTTGTACTCTTTGGAGCAATCCTAGTGCCTGCAATCATGCCCTGTCCTTTCTGTCCAAAACTGAAGATTTGCAAAACTTGCACTAGCAAGTTTCTTCTTTTGCCCAAATGACCTTAACACTCTCTTTTGCATCTAAAGATACCCCACTCTGGAAGATTTGACCACTCCAAGAAATGCCTAGGTGCATGTGGCATTCTGTCAAACACTTTGTGGGCATGACCAGTTCTGACATGAGTTTTAGTTTGCACTATGAACTTGCTTCCCTTGCCTAACCACCTTGTCCAATAAACTCCCGATTACTCCTAACCTAGGTCATTAAACCCCAACCTCACCCGAGACCTCTAGCACGCATACGGCATTTTGTCGAGCACGTCCGTGTGTGCTGCGCGAGCAGTAGCACGCGTTTTGCGTGCAGCGCCCGAGCCGCCGCTTTGCGTCCCTAGTTTTGCCCACTCTGCAGAGCCGCGCCACTCACTCGACTGCTCACCGCATCACGCCAAGCAGCCCTGGTGCCCTACAGCACCGCCGTCAGAGCCCTTGGCGGCACGCCGGTGTCCGCAGCCAGCCCCTGCACAGGTCGGCGCCACCCGAGCCTCTCCCGCTTGCCACCTGACCCTGGGGCAGCTCGGACTCATCCACAAGCGCGTCCTCTAGCGCTCGTCGCCGCCACGTACTCCTGCAGCAACAGGGAGGCGGTTCGCCGGCGATCCTATCCGCGGCCGCCGCGAACCGACAAGGCCACACTATATAAGAGGCCCCCGAGCACGTCTCGTTCCCCAGGCAGCCTCAAAACACTCCCCTAGTTCCCTCGTGGCAGCCAATCGACCCGGGGAGGTCTTCTTCCCCATCTCCGGCAACCGCAGCCGGCGCCACTGTCCCAGCCATTCCGGCGCCACCAGGGCCTCCCCCTCTCCACTCTCTTCACCAGGAGCTCCCTCTTCCCCTCGTGAGTCCATCCCACTGCTCAATTTTGATCGGGACTCGCCGCAGGAGAAAACCCACTCTGCCCGAGGGCCACCGTCCGCTGCGGAGCTCGCCGCCGGCAGCTCCGTCCACCTAGAGACCAAAGCGACTACCGGAGTGACCGCCTCGACCCCCTGAGCCCGCAGATGGCCTCGGTTTCCCGAACGGTGCCGCCGTTAAGCCGTGGCATCGCCCGAGTCCCTCGCTCGGGACAGTGGAAGAGGAGGGAGGAAAGACCAGTCAAACCTGACCAGTGGGCCAGGCAGGCCCATTGTCAGTGACTCACGCGCCGTCCACGCTGGAGTAAGTGGAAGCATAAATCCAAAATACGCCTTCGACGTATACCTGATCGAAACTTTTTTCTTTTTCAGTTTATTTTTTTAAAACATATTTTGACCACAACTTTGACTGTCCATAACTTTTTAAATATAACTCCAAATGAATTGATTCTTTTTCCTACCTCTCTCACATATTGTCTAGTTTATTTTAATATTTATTTCAAAAAAAATTCAGAAAACTTTTTGGTACTGTTTTTGAAACTATATATTGATTCAAAATATTTTTAAATAGGATTTTTGGAGAGAGGAGAAAGCTTTCAAAAGATTTGTTGTGCACCCTACCTTTCCACACCTTGAAGGCAAGCATTTTGAACCGTGGCATAATTTTTTTTGCATGTGTTGTTTGACATGATTATGACACCACCTCAGTACTTAGAGCTCGTTATTTCATGTGGTGATATGATCATTTGCATGAATGCTTATTGGAAATTTCCTTGCTGTTGGAAAAGGACATGCTTGTGATAATGATCATCCTCGTATGCCTTTCGTGCCTACCGGAAGGAAAACGGGAAAGTCTCTATCCTGGGTAGACCCGAGCTTGTTCCTAGTCCCTCGTCGAGACGAGTGTGTCCAGCATGGCATGAGGGGTATGATGAGTGGTGATTCTGTCTGTTGGATGAAATAAATTCGTTATGCTAATCATGCAGGGAATACTTAAACCTCCTGAGTCGACCATATATCGAGTCTTGTTCCAGTAACCCCCATACTTGTTTCGTACTACCACTTGTCTCTACAACAAGTAGGGTACGGTTCAGTAAGTCGTCAACCCATTTCTAGCACACACCGTACAGAGAGGCCATGGTGGAAGATACCGGTTGTAGCCGGTAGGCAAGCCACCTGGTCCGGGGGCATGGGTGTTTCTGGTTGAGACCGAGAGGGGAGGCCACCCCTTAGAGCGCGCAATATAAATTTGATCCCATGCTACGCGAGGTTGTAGCCTCCCCACTTAGAGTTTTGCTTGACAGGCGTCGTGGGTGATTCCAGACACCGGTAAGTTAAGCTGGTGTGTGCAAGTTAGGTGTGTTTTCAACTAAAAGGCCGTAGACGGAATTAGTCCCGATGGACTAAAGGAATCCGTTACTCGTGGGTAAAGAGTACACCCTCTGTAGAGATTAAACCTATTCGGATAGCCGTGTCCATGGTTAAGGATTTCAGTCTGGGATGGGTCAAGTGTTGGTCTTAGTGTCGGTCTTCGGAGGAGAAGCTGTTAAAACCAAACTTGGAGTCCGACATGTGACCTGTGAGGACCATGATTATTATTTTGTTATGGACTAACCCATTATATTATTTCAATTATCGAGTATCCCTGGGATGGTTCTACCTCCTGGATATTCATTGTGATTATTTATAAGCCCTTTATGTGGTGTCATTTGAGACGCCTGGAATGTGGCATGCTTGTTATTTAATTTATTTATAAGCCCTTTATGTGGTGTCATTTGAGACGCCTTGACTATGGCATGCTTGTTATTTAATTTACTTATAAGCCCTTTATGTGGTGTCGCCGAGACGCCTCGACTGTAACATGCTTGCTATTCATTTACTTTATAAGCCCTTTATGAGGTGTCCTTTGACGCCTTTGGCGTGGCATGCTTGATATTTATTTTACTTTATAAGCCCTTTATGTGGTGTCGCTCGGGCCTTGATGAGGCATGCTTGTTATTTACCATCAATTCGAGACGCCGCTTTACATCCGAATGGTGCATTTTATTCCTACTCTGTCATTACATATTCACTGTTAAATATTAATAACCTGCTTGCATGCATCAAGGATTTTAGTTTATGACTGACGTTGTGATCAGAGAATATTTTCAAAGCATGATTATCGGTTGTTATATTATACCTGTGTTCATAATGTTTGAGAGTACATTCAAAGTACTCATTGGCTTGTCCCTGGCTATTGTCTTGGCCAGATTTCTTGCATGGAGAGGAGCGTTGCGATGTCAACCCTGGAACCTACGCAAGGGTGATAGCAGCCTCGCGAAGATAGGAGTTAACCTGGTCAGCTGTTCCTGTGGGAAATGGAGTCCCATCGACACTGATGATCCACAAACTGCTTCCGCCATCAACCACTAGAAACCATTTGTTGTACTCACATACCAGAATGGTCTTGTACCACATTTTTTTGTATTTTTGCTTGGAATTTCTGTATCAAGTTGGTGCCTCATTAGCTAACAGTAATCCTGGGGCTGGTGAGCACAACGGCCATTTTCTGGAAATTAATACCCGGAAAATCGGTCGTCACAAACTTGGTATCAGAGCCAGGCTGACCATTGGCTAATCCTATCTTAGCCGGGTCAATAAACCCAGGTAAACCAACCCATCAGACCTTAACCTAAACCCAGCCAAGCTTCTCGTGCAAGACAGACACACAGTGACCCCGACACTTTTGGCAGTCGGTGCCCAACCTATCGACCTAGCCTGTCGATCACGCGCCGATGACCGGCGCCTATAATGTCTCATTACATAGCGTGCGAAGGAAGACTTCGTCCCTTTTTCTATAAAAAGGGCATGCTCGCTTAACCCAAAGACAAAGACAGCCTCTACCCCAAACCAAGCCATAATGCATGGCCCTGTAGTGCACAATGAGACCACATCAACCAACCTTGGAGGTTTTGTGACCATACTCGCAAACCTCACCCGTCGTGCCTATGCGTTAGAAGAGCCCCCAGAATATGTTGTGTACCAAGGGTCCATGAGCGGCGAGAGCCGTCAATTTTGGGCCACTATGCACATCTACGGTAGGGGTCTGTCGCCAGAACGCCCCTACAGGTTCACCGGAAGGACAACTTCCTTCGAGCCACAAGCCATCCAGCTAGCTGCTCGAGAGACTATAGTTCAACTCCGGCAGTTGTCGCCCAGAGTTAACTGTCGCTCGTTCTACTACTACCCCAGGCGTGAAGGGTATGGTAGACCGCCCCAAGTTGCCAACGAAGATCACGAGACGGATCCCGCATTGTTGCACCTAGTGCGCTATGTAGGTGCACTAGAGGAACTGTTCGATCAAATCACCATTGATTTGATCGCAGCTCGTGGAGAGCTGGTTCGTCGAGCCCCGGCGAGAGGAGAAGACGAGCCCAACGCTGACAGCCCAGTCGTGCTGTTCGGAAACCAATCGAGACCTTGAGGTCAGCCCCAGCCATCAACCAAGGCGCTTTGATGACCCCAGAAGTACTTCGTCATCTTTTGGGAGCACACTCCAATGGGATAGTGGCCAACAATCCCCGCGATGGTCATCATCGCTACCCCGACCCTGCAGTCCCTCAACCACCTCCAGCTAATCGCGAGGGTGAGACCCGTGGAGAAGCCTCGTCATCCACAAGGCAAGCCCGCTTGGATATAAACGAGGTAGACTAGTCACCAAGTAGTGCCGAATCTTAGTGTATCCTCGCATTGTAATCGTGTGACCTTGTAAATTAACGCAGCCTGTTGTTGTGCCTCTGTTTTAATTGTCACCTTGCATAATTATGTCAGCATGCAGTTGCATATTTTTCCGGGCACAGGTACCAAACCACCCCGACAACCCCCACAGTGATACATCACTTTAGTGAGATATGTATCTGTGGCTTTGACCCCAACCCTTGGAGCTGAGCTGGCAAATTAATTACCTTTCACCACGGTAAATGACCCAGCTCCAGTGCTATAAGAAGGCCACCTCGTGACCTTGCCAAGCAACCCTCACCTTGTGCGCCATCCTCACAACCGTTTCTTGCCATGCCGAGCCCTAGTATTTATCTGAGAACCCTAGATGCAACCCCGGGTAGTTTTGTCAAAATATTGTGGGACTTTACCTGCAGCACCATGGGTTCTACCCAGCCACCTCAATACGAGCTGTTCAAATCAAGAATCACCCCATCCACCTCGAAATATTGGGCAGTAGTGCACATCCCTCCCGTAAACCCAAACCAAGACCCAACGGAAGTTTCCTTCGTGGGGAAATCTATGCCAGCTCCACTAATGGCCATAGAAGCGGCTGCACACGAAGCACTTGCTCGCCTTCGATTCGCGGTACCCTATGCCAGTGAAAGAGGATATTATTACTTTCCAAGCCGCGGCAAAGACCTGTGAGAAGTAACATCTTTCCCGTGGATCTAATTGAGAGAGACCCAAAGATCGCCAACCGGGTCCAAAGACGTCGTCAGCCAAGAACGTCAATTGACCCAGCAAGTAATGGGTTATCTCCAGAGTCTCGCAGATTTAAATCCTCAGATCGCCATCGGTAGACCACTGAGGCCCGACCAGGAGAGACACATTCATCGGCTGGTCAATCCGCTTTCCCTGATAGAAGAGGAGTGCATCCCAGTACCAGAGACTTTTTCTCGGGACCCCGTCTAGCTACCGTTTGCATTATAGACATCGCTGCTATGTTTATTATTGCAACATTTATTTATGCATTGTAACTTATGCGTGGTACCCCGAGTTTGTGCGACGAGTAAATTACTTAGTTTCTATTAATTCGAGTAGTTCTGTTGCGGTTTAACTCTAATATATTACTATTGTTCTCTCGCGAAAAGTCCTGGAGTGAGATTTCTTTTCCCTCAGTTGCTGCATCGTATATCTTCTCATGACATGGATTATTTTTATTCGCACAGCACCACGGCAGCAGACTCACAACCGCTCGAACACATACCCTCCTTGCAAAAAAACACGTAACTGTGAAGTATTTGTTTTTCGAAACAGCTCTTAACAAATCTCGAGGACGAGATTTTTTCTTAAAGGGGGTAGTGTTGTAACACCCCAAAAAATTTAGCCTTGTTTTATTAATTAAAATTTTGCCAGGAACTTAAACTTTTGTTTTCTGGATTTTCTTTTGATTTCAGAACCATTCTTCCCTTTATTTTTATGGAGTTTTTACCCCTAGTGCAAAACTTCCCAATTTTTATTGGACTCTTTTACCCTCTCAAATAAAACAATTCTTTTATCAGTAGGATTATTTATATAATTATTTCCCCTGAGCTTTATTTCTCTAATTTGGTTTTTCATAAGTTTAGGGTCCCATTTGCACTGCAACCCTTTTATAAAGTCATTCAAAAATTCCACCAAAATTCGGAGATGTCATGTGGTGTCACCAAACCACTTTTATGCAAAAAGATATTTCATTCTTTGGATATTTTGAGCTCTACATCATATTTTCAAAACTGGTTCGGTGGGCAATTTGACACGACAACCTATTTAAATATTTCTTTAAAACTTCTACCAAAATTTTGGGATGTCAGTAGGAGCATATTATTCCATTTTATGCAAAAACCCAGCTATGTTCTTTGAAAATTTTGAGTGAATCAACCTCTTTTCCATTCTGGTCCAACTTGATGATTTGTACAGCAATTATATTTTAAGTTGCTCCTTTATCCATGATTCCTTTTCCTACGTGTAGTCCTCCCTGCTAAACCCTTAAGTCAAAGAGGTTGGACTCTTTGGAGCAATCCTAGTGCCTGCTACCATGCCCTGTCCTTTATGTCCAAAACTGAAGATTTGCAAAATTTGCACTAGCAAGTTTCTTCTTTTGCCCAAATGACCTTACCACTCTCTTTAGCATCTAAAGAGACCCCACTCTGGAAGATTTGACCACTCCAAGAAATGCCTTGGTGCATCTGGCATTCTGTCAAACACTTTGTGGGCATGACCAGTTCTGACATGAGTTTTAGTTTGCACTATGAACTTGCTTCCCTTGCCTAACCACATTGTCCAATAAACTCCCAGTTACTCCTAACCTAGGTCTGTTAAACCCCAACCTCACCCGAGACCTCTAGCACGCCCTGGAATTTTGTCGAGCACGTCCCGTGCATGCTCCGGGCGCGAGCAGAGCACGCGTTTTGCATGTGCCGCGCCCGAGCCGCCGCGTCGCGTCCCTGGTTTTTCCCACTCTGCAGAGCCGCGCCACTCACTCGACTGCTCACCGCATCACGCCAAGCAGCCCTGGTGCCCTACAGCACCGCCGTTAGAGCCCTTGGTGGCACGCCGACGTCCACAGCCAGCCCCTGCACAGGTCGGCGCCGCCCGAGCCTCTCCCGCTCGCCACCTGCCCCTGGGGCAGCTCAGACTCATCCACAAGCGCGTCCTCTAGCGCTCGTCGCCGCCACGTACTCCTGCAGCAACAGGGAGGCGGTTCGCCGGTGATCCTATCCGCGGCCGCCGTGAACCGACAAGGATACGCTATATAAGAGGCCTCCGAGCACGTCTCGTTCCCCAGGCAGCCTCAAAACACTCCCCTAGTTCCCCCGTGGCAGCCATCGACCCGGGGAGGTCTTCTTCCCCATCTCCGGCAGCCGCTGCCGCCGCCACTGTCCCGGCCATTCCGGCACCACCAGGGCCTCCCCTTCTCCACTCTCTACACCAGGAGCTCCCTCTCCCCCTCGTGAGTCCATCCCACTGCTCAATTTTGATCGGGACTCACCGCAGGAGAAAACCCACTCTGCCCGACGGCCACCGTCCGCTGCGGAGCTCGCCGCCGGCAGCTCCGTCCACCCCAGAGACCAAAGCGACTACCGAAGTGACCGCCTCGACCCCCTGAGCCCGCGAATGGCCTCCGTTTCCCGAACGGTGCCGCCGGTCGCCGGCGAGCATCGCCGGAGTCCCGCCTCCGCTCGGACAGTGGAAGAGGAGGGAGGAAAGACCAGTCAAACCTGACCCGTGGGCCAGGCGGGCCCACTGTGAGTGACTCACACGCCGTCCACGCTGGAGTAAGTGGAAGCGTAAATCCAAAATACGCCTTCGACGTATACCTGATCGAAACGTTTTTCTTTTTCTGTTTATTTTTTTAAACACATTTTGACCACAACTTTGACTGTCCATAACTTTTTAAATATAACTCCAAATGAATTTATTCTTTTTCCTACCTCTCTCAAATATTGTCTCGTTTATTTTAAGATTTATTTCAAAAAAAATTAGACAACTTTTTGGTACTGTTTTTGAAACTATATATTGATTCAAAATATATTTAAATAGGATTTTTGGAGAGAGGAGAAAGCTTTCAAAAGTTTTGGAGTGCACCCTGCCTTTCCACACCTTGAAGGCAAGCATTTTGAACCCTGGCATACATTTTTTTGCATGTTGTTTGAGATGATTATGACACCACCTCAGTACTTAGAGCTCGTTATTTTATGTGGTGATATGATCATTTGCATGAATGCTTATTGGAAATTTCCTTGCTGTTGGAAATGGACATGCTTGTGATAATGATCATTCTTGTATGCCTTTCGTGCCTACCGGAAGGAAAACGGGAAAGTCACTGTCTTGGGTAGACCTGAGCTTGTCCCTAGTCCCTCGTCGAGACGAGTGTGTCCGGCAGGGCATGAGGGGTATGATGAGTGGTGATTACATGCATTGGATGAAATATATTAGTTATGCTAATCATGCAGGGAATACTTAAACCTCCCGAGTCGACCATAGATCGAGTCTTGTTCCGATTACCCCATACTTGTTTCGTACTACCACTTGTCTCTACAACAAGTAGGGTACGGTTCAGTAAGTCGTCAACCCCTTTCTAGCACACACCATACAGAGAGGCCATGGTGGAAGATACCGGTTGTAGCCGGTAAGCAAGCCACCTGGTCTGGGGGCTTGGGTGTTTCCGGTTGAGACCGAGAGGGGAGGCCACCCCTTAGAGCGCTCGATATAAATTTGATCCCATGCTACGCGAGGTTGTAGCCTCCCCACTTAGAGTTTTGCTTGACAGGCGTCGTGGGTAATTCTAGACACCGGTAAGTTAAGCTGGTGTGTGCAAGTTAGGTGTGTTT
The DNA here is from genome assembly GCA_021605145.1 of Aegilops bicornis. Taxonomy (NCBI): domain Eukaryota; kingdom Viridiplantae; phylum Streptophyta; class Magnoliopsida; order Poales; family Poaceae; genus Aegilops; species Aegilops bicornis. Next base: position 331,452,672 of record CM038672.1, on the reverse strand, counting down.
TCAACTAAAAGGCCGTAGACGGAATTAGTCCCGATGGACTAAAGGAATCCGTTACTCGTGGGTAAAGAGTACACCTTCTGCAGAGATTAAACCTATTCGGATAGCCGTGTCCATGGTTAAGGATTTCATGCAGGATGGGTCAAGTGTTGGTCTTAGTGTCGGTCTTCGGAGGAGAAGCTGTTAAAACCAAACTTGGAGTCCGAGATGTGACTTGTGAGGACCATGATTATTATTTTGTTATGGACTAACCCGTTATATTATTTCAATTATCGAGTACATATTAATAACCTGCTTGCATGCATCAAGGATTTTAGTTTATGGCTGACGTTGTGATCATAGAATATTTTCAAAGCATGATTATCGGTTGTTATGTTATACCTGTGTTCACAATGTTTGCGAGTACATTCAAAGTACTCACTGGCTTGTCCCTGGCTATTGTCTTGGCCAGATTTCTTGCATGGAGAGGAGCGTTGCGATGTCAGCCCCGGAACCTACGCAAGGGTGATAGCAGCCTCGCGAAGATAGGAGTTAACCTGGTCAGCTGTTCCTGTGGGAAATGGAGTCCCATCGACGCTGATGATCCACAAACCGCTTCCGCCATCAACCACTAGAAACCATTTGTTGTACTCACAGACCAGAATGGTCTTGTACCACATTTTTTTGTATTTTTGCATGGAATTTATGTATCAAGTTGGTGCCTCATCAGCTAACAGTAATCCTGGGGCTAGTGAGCACAACGGCCATTTTCTGGAAATTAATACCCGGAAAATCGGTCGTCACACCCATGGAACGCGGCCAGACTCCGAAGATTCTACGCCTAAGCGCCGAACTCTTTGTTCGTCTCCTTCTCCCCATTGTTTCCATTATTTTTCCTCTCTTTTCGCTTTTTCCCTTTTTTAGCCTTCAAGCTTTTTCGTGCGGCTCGACCGTACACCCGTGACATATACATACTCAAATATGTACGTCCACCATACCAGGGGGCTTCTTTCACAGAAGCTTATTAATGTTATTTTTCGAGCATCAAGCTCATCACATATGCGCATTTTCCCCATATGTACCTTTTCTTCACCATTATATGCATCAATATGACTTAAGTTTTGGCCAAGCTGGGTTGCCTGGCTCCTGTGCTTATGCCCTACGTTCCCGGTAGTTCGGCTAGGGCATAAAGGGAGCACCTCTGCGTTTGTTACTGCCAGGTCATCTGGATGTGTACCTCAGACTGGGTGAAGCCAAAAGCTAGCATTCTTAAGGGAATATTCGGTCGGTGGACTAAAGACGTTTTTACATTCATCACATTGTGAACCCCCAGATATTACTTATACTACGATTGTTTTAATCACAGTTCGGACATGCACGTTAACGCATGTACACCCAGGGAAAGGAACCCTTAACGGAAGTATTCTCTCTGGAAGATGTTTCTTACAATTTTAATGTAATATAACACAACTAGCCGGATACTTGTCTGTTCAAGCAACTATGACCCCTACTCCTGGTTTCCACGCATACCCCGGTCTATTCGGCCGCTCTGGTATTCGGAAACACTCCGCACCCTCGGTTCCAGAGGTCGAAGCAAAAAGGTCTGCCAAAGCATTTTACAATTAAGCTAGAGTTACATAGGTCAAGGAAAGTACATAGTCATTTAAGACTCAAAAACTTCCTTTTCTATGCCGTCCAGGAGGCTGTCTAATTTGCAATCCTGTTGGGAATACTTGGCGGCTACTTCTACTTGGTTATACACCAAACTCACGGGAATTTCATTCCCATTTGACCCTATAGGCCCGACCTGGGCCATATGATTCGGATCAAGCCTGGTATAACATGTTTTCACCATGGCCCAGGCTTCTCTTGCACCTTCCCGGTAGGCTGATATTTTCCATAACCGGAAACGCCACCGTGCTCCCTTGAATAGCTGTATAAGCTCTCCCATACTTCCTGGAGGGGAGGCAGACGGGCATAAGGCCTTGGCAACACTTCGCACCACCTGCCGTGCTTGCTCGTGCATTTGTGACAGCTCTTGTCGTAGATCGCCCGAAGATCCGGACATCTCCTCCTCGGGACGGCCAGTCAGCATACCTACAGACATAGTTTTGTCAGTTCCTTTCCTCGCTGAATTACTTGGTGGTAAGTTTGAACACATACTAAATATGTAGCCTCGCAGCCTCTTATTTTCCTTCATGGAGTTGGCTAGCAGGGCCCGCACATCCTTCAGCTCTTCGCCGAGATGGGTCTTGGAATCCTGGAGTTGATTTTTCTCATCAATGACCTGTTTCAGCACACGTTCGCCCGCAGCATGTAGCCTTTTGGCTTCTTGTTCATTCGCTTGCATGACTTCCAGTGCCTCCTTGAATTCCCCTGAAAATTATGTCATGGTATATGCAATACTGTTAGCATTACTGACATATAATCATATTTTCTCGATGGAGGGGAATATTACCAGGTGATGCCTTCTTGGATTTCTCCAGTTTGGCGGTAACAACAGTTAGCTGTGTCCGACACCTTTCTAGCTCTTGAGCTAGTAGGTCATTCTTCTCCGTAAGAACCTGGTTATACAACGATCCTCAAATCAGTTGTACCAACTACTTTAAGTCTCGGGGGCTACTAGCATATGGTTATCATATTCCGGACACAGTAAATTTACATGCACATCTTTCAAATGTTGCTCTCTGGCTCTGCCAAGCCCATTTCGAGCAGCTCATATGTATGCATCAACCGAGCTGAAGGCATTGAACGCCTCTTCCGAGAAGCGGGGGTCACGTAAAACATTCCTCCGGTGCCGATGATTCATGGCACTCTCCACTTCTGTCGTGGTTTTGTCACGGTAGATGTCCTAGAGAAAGGACTTAGTCGTGGAGCCATCGCTACAGGTTAGCTTAAAGAGGATAAAGCGGACAAGGGACGCATAAGAGTTTTATACTAGTTCGGCCCCTTACGATGAAGGTAAAAGCCTACGTCTAGTTGTGATGGAATTGCTAGGGTTTCGATGACCAGGGAGCGAATACGCTTTGCCTGAGTCTCGAGTTGTTGTCTGTTGTCCTTGAACCGCCACCGGGTCGTGCCCTTATATACATGGGTTGATGCCCGTCAGTTTACAGAATCCCGAGGCCGGCTCATAAGTGTGTCCGGCCTGGTCTCTGCTCTTTCTATCTTACAACACAAGTTTACATATCAACACGGGTTTATGTGTATAGGCCTTAAACCGGCTCTAGGCCCTGGGCCTTCATAAAGCGTCACTGTATGTCTTCATTGTCTTCAGATACAATGAATTACTATGGGGTTAACCCGGCTTCTCGTGGCCGGTTTACGCCCAGTGGTAATATGCCCAACATTAGGCCCCAGATTGATTAGAACTGGTTCATGTCAATCCTCAACAGTTAAGAAAATTTCTTCTTCAACATCTTCACGTAATCTTGTAAACCGCCATGACGTCATCTTCCAAAACCATGGTAAACCACCGTGACGTCATCTGTTATTTAAAACTGTGTATAACCCACCTTCATTAATGGGCCTCCGATGATCGAGGCAACAGAGCTGTCACACACCCCATTTTTTGGGCTCCTCGATTCTCGCGCCTGCCCTTTATCCATTCATCTTAAAAATAGGGCCGAGGGGTCACTTTTAGTTTTTCCCCTCGTGCATCTTCGCGTCGTCGTCTTCCTCGCGCCGACCGACCCTCAAGCTCTGTCGCCGCCGTCATCCTTCGCCTCTGCTTCGACAAAGGCCGATGCATCAACCTGATCATATTAGAGAAAAGCGGTGATCCTCCGCTGCTTCCTCCTGCACCAGTAAGTCCCTCTTCTTCTCGCCCTAGTTCCGCCATTAGGGTTAGGTGTTCTTCATAGCTTGAAGGTGTTCTTCCTTTAGTAGCACCAATGGCCGGTTAGATCTGACTATTTTCAGCGTCTTTTGTAGTTTAGATTCCTTTCTTCTTGTTAAGGCACCTGCTTGATATCCAACTCATCTGAACTTACTAAACTTTTTGAGTGCTTGATATTACACTAGAATATATTTTGATTATCCAACACACGGCAGATCTAAAATTCCCATGCCAAACTATGAAACTTGTTTTTCCTTCACTTATACATATTTATACCTTTAATACCAGATTAGGCGATTTAACTTCACAGAAGAAATGATGACCCGATAGATACCATTAGTCCCCTGTTGAACCACCAATGCATTCACCATTGTACTGTTTCCATTGTCAGATTAAGGTTTATGAATAACCAACTCCGGTTTAACAATATGCTTATATCCTTATACCACTGTACGGCTGTCCACTGTAAATCTTAAATCGACAATAATCATGTTTCAGATTCCCATTACCATGGCCAAGCAAGTCTATGAGTGCAATTGGGCTCCTTCTCGAGTAACCGAAGAGCAGTTAAACAATCTTGTTAAAACGGGCGCTTTAGCCAAGAAAGATTTCATCCACTGGAGGGTCCCTAGCCCGGAAAATCCTCCTACACCCAAGGACGGAGAGGTAGTCGTGTTTGCTGACCATCTGTGTCGAGGTTTTAGCCCTCCCGGTTTGAAATTTTTCCGAGATGTACTAGCCATTTTTCAGCTGCGCCCTCAAGACATCGGTCCCAATTCTGTGACCAACATCTACCACTTCCAAGTCTTCTGTGAGGCTTATCTGTAAGAGGAACCTACAGTCGAACTGTTTAGAGATTTCTTTCACTTAAACCGTCATCCAGAGTGGCGGTTAAGAAAAGGAAAGAAGCCACTTTCCCTCATCCCAAGCTCCAGAGTCACCCCAAAGAGTGGAACAGGACCTGGTTTTACTGCAAGGATACATCTCCACCTGATGAAAACCCCCTGCCGGGTTACCGCCCTGAACGTCTTAGCAACACACATCCTTTTCCTCAAAGGTTGACTACAAAAGAAAGGGCCAACTATGCTCTTCAGTTATCAAAGCTTTAGAGCCTTCATAGCGAATGGTTTGACAGGAGTTGATCTTGCTCGTTGTTGGATAAGCTGGAGTATTCTGCCTTTAAGCCGGCGCTCCGGTTTGATGTGTGAATATACGCGGAGTTTGAAGGATGCTCAACGGCACATTGACATTCAGTTTACAGATGCAGAAGTCACTGAGGCTGTAAAGAAAATGCTGAACGAACCAGAGGTTGTTTGTGCCCAAACCGGCCTACTCTCTTTCTGCACCTTCCACAAACCGCCAGCTGTAAGAATCATATAATCTTTTTATCTGAAGTTGCTTCTGTCCAAATATTCTCTGAAACTATGATTATTTTCTGACAGGGTGATGATCCATTCTTGAACAAGAAACCACCACAAGACAAACCGGCGAAACCGCAAGACAAACCGGTCAAGCCGCAAGATAAACCGGTCAAGCCGGTTCGTCCAAAGACCAAGGTTGTTAAAAAACCTGCCAAGAAAAGGACCACTGCATCCTCCGAGCATCCAGCTGATGACGATGTGGGTAATCCGGAATCAGAGGTAGAACTTGACTCTCTTGGTTCATTTTTCATACACCTCATTGACAATGATATTTATCGGAGACGATCTTTGAAGGCGATCCAGCGATGATGTAGAGGTAATCATTCTTTCCTCCGATTCAGATCCTCTGCCAACATAAAAAATCCGTCGAGCAAACCGGAAAGTAAAATTTTCTCACCCCCTTGCTTACTTGGACCCAAACTTTCTTTTGAAGACACAACAGCACGAGGCTCGCCGCACAACCCGGCACAGCGGCCAGGTAGTTACCTCCGCCGGTTTATCGAACAGCCCAGTTCAGAAACGCCGATCAGAGGTCCCTTATCCCCTTGACACTTCATGCCCCAAAGTAGGTTGTTTCCGCCAGCCTCTTAACCCGTCTGATTCAAATTATCAGGGCACTTCTCACTCATCTTCTGGCGAGTCGTCGGCCACAAAACTTCCACCCCTCAAAACAGTTCTTCGGTGAGTCATACACTTATTTTTATCCTTGATATGTTATTTTAATATATATATATATATATATATATATATATATATATATATATACTGTACAGATCCTCATGTTTATTTTTCTCAACGCCAAGCCCAGATCTAGCAAGAAGGCTCGGTTGAATAAACCAGCTGATGAGGATGTGGCTGTTGAACCGGAGAAAACTCCAGATCCTGAAGAGACCAACATTGATGCCATACTGAATGACCCACCGCCTCAAGATCATGACTTTGTTGCTGAGTAGGTAGAAGTTGACACCACGAGCCATGTTGACCAGCCAACCAGCCCTATCCGAACTGACAACAAACCGGCAAGTCCGGTTAAAAATACTGACAAACCGCCAATCCCAGTAGCGGCTACTGATGACAAAGATCATGACATTATGATTACTGGCACTGGCCATACCGCTCCTGGTAATCCTGTCGCTTTGTCAAAGCATACTGCCAAAGATGAGCTCTCTGCAATTGGCAAAGGCAAATGGAACACCGATTTGTCAAATTATGCCCATCTGAATGCTCAAGACCTTCACTCTGGCTTCCTAAACCGTCTGTACAGCAGCCGTGACTATGAAGCCGGTTTGGTAAATTTGATGAAGGAGCGATATGAGGTAACTTCATAAGTGTTTCTCCCTTATATTTAATTACACCTTATCAACTCTAGTAGCCCCCAAGTGATGGTTTAAAATACCAATTTAAACCGGGACATAGTAACAATTCCATGTTTGCAACAATGCATCTTAACTTCACTGATGTAGCCCCCAAGGGCCAGTTTAACTTTATAGAGATGAACCGGGACTTTGTAGAAGATTTCCCATATCAACATTTTACGAGCAAATACACATTAGCCCCCAAGTACCAAGCTTAATACTTGTATTGTGCTTGGGACTTGTAAAATTTTCTGATAAAGAGCAAATATGCATTAGCCCCCAAGTACTAAGGGCATAACTTGTTATGTGCTTGGTACTTCAAATATGTACTATCAACTGCTAAGTCTCAGTTGGATTGAGAGGAGAACACGGTTTCTGGGTTATGTCTGACGTAAGTAGGAGTTCAGGATCACCTCTTGATCATTACTACTTGACGACCACTTGCTAAGCTCCTCTTCTCGCTCTTGTTTCGTAAGTTAGCCACCATACATGCTTAGTCGCTGCTGCAACCTCACCACTTTACACTACTAGAAAAACCACTACTAATGGCGCACCTAATTTGGCTATTAATGGCGCATCTGTGGTGCGCCATTAATAGCACGCCATTAGTAATTTTACTAATGGCGCACCGGTGGTGCGCCATTAGTATCTGTATACTAATGGCGCACCAGGTGGTGCGCCATTAGTATATCTTGAAAAGTGCGCCATTAGTATGCCTCCTGTGGGCATGTATACCCAGTGCTTTGGCATACTAATGGCGCACCACCTCTGGATGCGCCATTAGTAATCACAGATACTAATGGCGCACTACCAAGTGATGCGCCATTAGTAACCATGGCATACTAATGGCGCCTTGACAAGTGATGCGCCATTAGTATGCTTTGTCATACTAATGGCGCCTTATCATGTGATCGCCATTAGTATGAATATTAGGTTTTTTTTATTTTTTATTTTCTATTTTTTGCACAGGTTACAAAATGTATAATTTGACAAAATATATACAGCACACATCAACAACAGATTCATCGAATACAAAAGAAGATTAGTCTTTGAATAAAATTCATCAAAATAGACTCCGAATACAATTCATCATAATATACTACGAATTGAAAAGACAGAACAAAGATAGAAAATTATATTACAAGTCACGAGACCGCAGTAGCGAGTTTGTCTTCACATTACAAGTCGATATCGATCATCTAAACTACCATCACATAGAAGAGAGCTGCGGTCATCACGATGAGCATCATCACGATGAAACTTCGTCTTCATCCGGTTCCTCCAGCGCTCCCTCCCTCTCCCGCTAGATAGCGGGCGTATCTAGATTCGGCCTCGGCCCTAGTGGTGTACCCTTTATGCTATTACCGCTGAATCGGTGAACCTGTCTCCGACACTCCTCCCAGTCATCGTAGACTCCAGGAACCTTAATCCATGCCTCAGCTTATCAACAGTCATTACTTGTCAAATACAGAAGAAGGAACAATTTACTTGTGAAATAGTTACAAATGATGACAGAATAAAACAACACCCTACACTAGCCTAAAAACAAGTGAAGTTTCACCCATATAAGAACAAGTGAATTCTAGTCCCATTGACACTCCTGGTTTTCTACAAACACCAAGTACTAGGGCACACAAAAGTTCTGAAATTTGTGTGCCTAACTGAATTAACTGAATTTTCAAGAACCAATAAACTGAATTTTCAAAACTGCAAGAAGCCAATTAAAAAAAATCCTTGCACTCTGTCAAATTAACTATTGTTTTTCACTTTGTGCCAGCACCATTAGATTAGTTGGTAAAGTACATCTTTCATCCTAGTACATTCCCTGCACAATGCGAGCATTTGCGAGCAGTGACGATGGGTGGCTTTTAGGCCCGACTAATTAACTACATTGCTCATCGGAGACCCTGCTGTTTCTTTGGGAGGTGGCAAGTACTCTTGTACTAGTGTGGTACTGGTTTATTATTTGGAACCTTCTGTTTATGAAGCTATCTCTGGTAAAGATTTGCAACTAGTAGTACATTTTTGGTGGGTGCAAAAGTCCAACACTAGAACTGAGCTGATTGATCTATAAATGTGTAGGAGGAGCTAGATCATTTCCTTTACCAAATAAGCAATTGATCTAGCATCCACCTTTACCAAATGCAAGCAACTGAGATAATTTAATCAGAGCAATGGCAGTGGATTTGTGCACAAGCTAGCTAAGACAGTAGCTTCCTTGCAACCCACAAAAGACAAAGGAAAAGAGGGTGAAAAGGGGGAGATGGTTAGCTTTGATGAGCAGGCAGCATCTTCCTAACCCCCTTCTTCTTGTCTCCTCTCACTATCTCTCACACATGTACACATGGCAAACCACAAAGGGTGTGTCAAGAAATTACTAAACTAATAATCCAACCACTAAAGCACTAGATCACTATGTGTATATAATCTTTTTATAACTTTGTATATATGTATGGCTCCAATGGGTGCCACTGCCATGCATCCCTCTCCATCATTTAATCATGATTAGCCCATCATTTTGACCAAAGGTTAGTTAATTAATTAACTAGTGTATGCCACAGCAGAGCACAGATCGCCATCTAGCTAGTAGCTTTCTAAGGCCCCCTCCTCCTGCTGACTAATGGTTCTGGTTAGTAGTTGTACTCCACTATCACACATGATTTGCACAGAAAAATCTTCACCACATGCATATATAATGTTGATCTCCTATATATGTTTTGCAAAAATTCTATATAATCCCACAAAAATATCGAAGACTAATGGCGAAGCTTCATAAAATTTGACTTAGGTCAAACTAATATGCAGAGTAAATAAAACAGAAAAAGTAGTTAAGTTTATTTTGACAATCACCCAATAAACCACGAGAAGAACTGGATCTACCCAACTTATATCCATCCAGAGGCCCAAAGAGAACTGACCCTTAATATATACTCCCTCCTTTAGTGATCTAAACATTCTCATATTTCTTGACGTGATCTAGCCCAAAGAGAACCGACCCTTAATTATATACTCCCTTTAGTGATCTAAATACTCTTATATTTCTTTACGCGATCTAAACATTCTAATATTTCTTTATGCAGGGAGTACATGAACTAAAGCACTGTCATGTGTCATCCCGTGGAAGAAACAGAGAATTGCAGAGCAAACTAATAATTCGTTTATTATTCATAAAGAACTGTACTGAATTACGTACACGAGCGAAAGCACTGTCATGTGTCGAAGATTAACCATGGTTAACATCCATGGAGCTGGTTGATGGCCAATTAACACGATGATTAGTACTAATGGCGAAGACTAACCATGGTTAACATCCATGGAGCTGGTTGATGGCTAATGAGTAATGAGAGGGTTAGCTAGGCAGGCAGGCGGCGGAACCTTGAGACGGGCTCGGCGTTGATGGCGCGGCACTCGTAGCAGCCGGAGAGGCCGCGGAGGGAGGGAGGTGCCCCGGCAGTGGTGTGGATGGGGCGGGTCGAGGTGGGGCAGCGGCGCTGGGCGGGTCGAGGCGGCGCTGGGCGGCGGGCAGCGAGGCGGAGTCGGGCGGCGTCTGGGCGGGCGGGTCGCCGAGGCGGGCGCTGGGCGGGCGGGTCGCCGAGGCGCGCTGGGCGGTGTCCGGGCGGCGGGTCGCGCCGAGGCGGGCGGGGCAGCGCCGAGGTGGCGGGGACGGTGGCGCCGAGGGGAGGCGGGGCGAGGGAGAGGGAAGGCGAGGAGAGGGCGAGGAGGGAGAGGGCGAGGGCGAGGGCGAGGGCGAGGGCGAGGCAGCGGCGCGGCGGGCGGTGGATCGAGAGGGAGAGAATCGGGCGAGGGGGAGAGGGAAGGGGGGATCGGGCGAAGGGGGGATCGGGCGAAGGGGGATCGGGCCACAATAGTAATGGCGCACCTCACCGTGGTGCGCCCTGATCATGTCCACACTAATGGCGCACCTCACCGTGGTGCGCCATTAGTATATTATATATTTCAAATAGACAACAGGTAATGTTCTACCAGAACTTATCCACGTCAAGCCCACTCTACTAGGTCGACCGGGTCAGCCAGTTCTCACACGGGAGGTCCTGGGTTCGACTCCCAGGCTCCACAAATTTTTTTTAGCATTTAAAAAGTTGTTTGATACTTATTTATGTTTAAATATGTTCAAACTTGTTTAAATAATAACAGTAATATTTTTTTATAAGACAGTAGCATTTAAAAAGCTGTTTCATACTAATTTTTTATAAGGCGGTGCGCTGGGTGCGGGCGGTCGGCGGCGGTTGAGTAGGGGAATCGAGGGTGCGGGGGTTGGCCGGCGGCAGTGGACTGGGGGTGCTCGGCGTGAGGGACCGGATCTGGCGAGGTGGGATAGCGATCGAGATGGAGGGGGATCGAGGTGGGCTCCACAAATTTTTTTTAGCATTTAAAAAGTTGTTTGATACTTTATTGTGTTTAAATATGTTCAAACTTGTTTAAATAATAACAGTAATATTTTTTTATAAGACAGTAGCATTTAAAAAGCTGTTTCATACTAAAAAAATTTATAAGACGGTCTTGTGAGGTGCGGGGGGTCGTGGCGGTTGAGTGGGGGCCGCGCGGGGGCGGGGGGGGGGCGGCGGCGGCCGGGGGCCGGGGGGGGGGCTCGGCGGCGAGGGGGACCGGATCTGGCGAGGTGGGATAGCGATCGAGATGGAGGGGGATCGAGATCGAGTGTCCATGAAATTTAAAAATATTCATGATATAGTTCAAAAAGTACCCATGAAATACAATCGAGAAATGAAGGCTACGATTTAAATACAATCGATCTTAGCAAGCTATCTGTTCACAATCTTCTTGCCCTTCTTTTTTCGCAAATGGAGTTCTTCCGTGGAGCAGACGTCCTTTAGGTAGGGTGGTCCTGCTTCTTCTTGTGGTGTATGCTGCTACTTCATCATCGTCGTCATGTTCGATCCTCGGGTCGCCGTACTTGTCGAATTCTTGCTCATTGGCTACTCCATCCATTCCGATGATCTTCCTTTTGCCTCTCCTCACGACAACACGACTGGGCTTTGGCGGGTCGGTAATGAAGAAGCATTGGTCCACTTGGGAAGCCAGTACCCATGGCTCATTTTTCGCAGTGACGTTTGCGCCCGCGGTCTTGGATTTGGCTTCGGGTATAACCATGGGACACGGAACATCGGGACCTTCTCTCCAACGTAGCTCAGCTCCCAGATCTCCTCGATCCTTCCGTAGTATCTGTCCTTGTCGTTACCGGTGTAGGATTCCATCGTTACCCCGGAGTTCTGATAACCATCGCTCTTCATGTCCTTGGCCTCGGTGTAGAATGTGTAGCCGTTGATATCATACACCTCATAGGTCATCAGGTTGTGCTCGGCGCCCTGTGACAAGGAGAATATGAGTTGTTCTTCCGCGGAAGAATCCTCATGTAAAGGGTACGATGCGAAGCTTCGCTTGAACCAACGCGTGAAACATGAGTTGTGCTCTTTGAGTGTATCTCCGTCCGTCCTCTGTTGGCCTCGGTCATTGTCGTCTTTTTAATAAAGGTTTTGTGCTCTACCACCCAAGGATCGACCACGTCTATGTGTTGTAGCGCGACTAGGTTTGCTCTTTCAAAGTCGGCGAGTCGACCCTCTAAGTCGACATGCATTTCGCGGCGACCCTCACGGTGACCCCATCCAACGAGCCTGCCGAGGTGCCTGTTGACGGGCAGACCAACGGGGTTCTCGATGCCTAGATAATTCGTGCAGTAGGAGATGCACTCTTCGGTCAGAAAGCCCCTGGCTATGCTTCCTTCTGGACGTGACATGTTGCGAACGTATCCTTTGATGACACCATTCATCCTTTCGAGCGGCATCATGCTGCGAGGAACGTCGGCCCGAGTTGGATGATATCCTCCACTATATGGACCAGCAGATGCACCATAACGTCAAGAATGCGGGCGGGAAGTACATCTCAAGCTCGCATAGTATCACCACGATCTCTTCCTCGTAGCCTTCGAGTTGCCTCACGCCAATCGACTTCCGAGAGATGACGTCGAAGAAGTTGCATAGGCCAAATAGCGTTTCACGCAGACGTGCGCGTCCATGATCCCAATGGATTGCAACCGGAAGTATTCTGCGTCATCAGACGCGTGGCGGTCGTGAGACTTCATCCCGCTGAACTTCGCTTCATGGGTCTAGGTATCTGCTTATCTTCCCAGCGTAACCGTAAGGAAGTTTTACTCCTAGGAGGCGGTGAAAAACTGCTCGATCTCCTCCTCGACTTAGAGTGAAGCACGTGGGAGGGTAGTCATTTCCGGTCTTCTTGGCCTTTTTGCCTTTTGCGGCGACTTTACGTGGTCCTGCTTCGCCTCTCATCATCATCATCATCATCATCATCATCATCATCATCATCATATATAGCGTGAAGCTCCTGCACGATGCCCATTGATTTCAAGTCTGCCCTTGCTTTCGGCCCATCTTTGGTCCTCTCGGCATGTTGAGCAGGGTACCAAGCAGACTCTCGCTACGTTCTTCGTGATATGCATGACATCAAGGCTGTGAGGCACACGGTGGATCTTCCGATGCGGCAAGTCCCGGAAAACAGACCTCGTTTTCCATACCTTCAGCGGCTGACTCTGGCGCCTTCGCTTCTTTCGGCTCTGGCGCCTTTTGCTTCTTTGCGGCGGTGGGCAGTCTTTCCAATTTTCCAACAGCTTGTCTATTTCCTCACCGCTCCTCGTGACAGGCGTTTTGGGTTCGGTTTCACCATCGAACAGATCCTTGCGTTTCCTCCACGGGTCATCGTCAGCGAAGCCACCTTCGATGTCCCATGAACACGGTTTTCAAGACCCGGGATCTCTATCTAGCTGGCGTCGTTGTGTCATCCATGCACCTTACGCATCCGTAAAATCCGTGGACTACCTGCCCGCGACATATCCGTAATCGAGATAGTCGTGCACCGTCGTGAGCGGTCACGGCTCTCATAGGGAAATATTCTTTCTGCGGCGTCCCACGTATTGGCTGGCGTTTTCCACATCGTGTCAAGCTCCTCTTTCAGCAGCCCCGGTACAGATTGATGTCGTTCCACTGGTTGTTTCGGCCCTTCAATTAGCATACTCATGTGAATGTACTTCCTCTTCATGCACAACCAGGGGAAGGTTGTACATCCACACAAACACAGGCCAGGTGCTATGTGTGCTTCTCTCGCTGCCAAAGCGGATTGACTCCATCGGTGCTCGCGCCCAGCATGATGTTCCTTGGATCGTTCCCAAATTCCGAGTCTTGAAGTTCAACGCTTGCCACCGGCTCGCATCCTTAGGGTGACTCAAAGCATCTTGTCTTTTTATCTATCTCCGGATCATTTGCGTCATCTTCCGCTTCTTCTCCTCCCTATCCGCGTGCCAACGCAGGAGCTTTGCTACCTTAGGGTCCGCGAAATAGCGCTGCAGACGAGGAGTGATCGGAAAGTACCACACCACTTTTCGAGGAGCTTTCTTCCTCTTCTTGTATCGAGTGACTCCGCACACCGTACATATGGTAGACTCCGCGTGCTCGTCCCGATAAATGATGCAATTGTTCATGCACACATGGTATTTCACGTCGCGTAAATCGAGAGGATACACGATTTTCTTCGCCTCCTCAAACTGGTCGGGCACTTGTTCCCCTTGGGAAGACGCGTTCGTGCGTAATGACATGTTCTCGTCGAACCATGCGTCGGTCATTTTGTGTTTTACCTTCATCTCGAGCCATGAGCGTTACTTTCAGGAGGGTATCCTCGGGCCTGCATCCTTCATACAATGGAGTAACCGCGTCTAACTCAAGTTGATCCATCTTGGCTTTCTCTCGGGCGGCAGCTCTTGCGTTATCCGTCTGCTTGAGAAGCATCTCTTGAATATGAGGGTCCTGCACCCAGCCCGTCGATGGTCCAGCGTCGTCTGCTCCGCCGGCATCATCATCTTCATGATCATGCCCGTCGCCTGCTCCGGCATCTTCCTCATCATCATGTCCTGCATCTTCTACATGATGATCGTATACAAGATCACGATCGTGATCATCTCCTGAGGATTCTTCGTCTTCTCGCCCGCTTGAGCCGCGGTGGTTGTCTTGCTGCCCTTCCTCATTTCTTGCCCGGCCGCATGGGCGACTTCGTAGTCATCTTCATCACCTTGCCACCGATAGCCATCCATGAAACCACGCAACAGCGGTGGTCCCGCACCTGCCGGAATCCGGGTCCGCAATAAGGCTCTTCACTTGCATCTTCGACACGGACATCTTATCTCCGTCTCGTTCTTTTGAAGCATCTCGGCCTTCGCGGACCTCAAAAACCTATTCCACGATGCCTTCGGTCATCGTGCGGACCATGGTCGCTGGGTAGAGCAAAAGCGATATTTTAGAACCAAATAAAAATTTGGCATGACTTTCCCTAAAAATAGGACCAAAAGAATGCTTAATGCCAAAATTCTCGCTTGAAACGGAAATGAATCAACATTCAGGCAAAATATTGGCAACTATCGCATTTCAAATACCGGTACACCTCCAAACACAAACACATATGCAACACCACAAACATATGCAACACCAGAACATACATAGATCTAGCTAGGCCGTAAAAAAGTGCATGTGCACATTGTTGTAGGGAGAACAACCTAAATATAGCTTCCCCCTTACTTACCTATTAAAACAAGGTAATTTAACCACTTAATTTGAATGAATCTATGGTGGAAATGAGGTGAAAAGAGGAGGCACCGAGACAAGGAGGAGGTGGAGAGAATGAAGTGGGGAGAAAGTGAGTGTGTGGGTAGGAGAGGCTGCCCCAAATATCTTGTTGCTGCCCACTTACTAATGGCGCACCTCTTGCAGTGCGCCATTAGTAGTTACAACTACTAATGGCGCACCTAAGCAGGATGCGCCATTAGTATGTTTGGATAGGCGCACTAGTTCAAAAAAGAATTTCTATACTAATGGCGCACCTTGCTGCAGTGCGCCATTAGTAGTTACAACTACTAATGGCGCACTTTGGTGATGCGCCATTAGTAAGTTTGAATAGGCGCCGCTAGTTCAAAAAAAATTATATACTAATGGCGCACCAACTGCACAGTGCGCCATTAGTAGTTACAACTACTAATGGCGCACCACATCAGGATCGCCATTAGTATGTTTGAATAGGCGCTAGATCAAAAAAATTCTATACTAATGGCGCACCCACGGCTGGTGCGCCATTAGTAGTTACAACTACTAATGGCGCACTTGGGCAGGATGCGCCATTAGTATGTTTGAACAAGCGCTAGTTAAAAAAAATTTGATACTAATGGCGCACCCTTTGCCAGTGCGCCATTAGTAGTATAAACTCTAATGGCGCATCAGATTGTGGTGCGCCATTAGCATATACTAATGGCGCACCAGCTCTCTGGTGCGCCATTAGTGTCAATCCCATCTATAGCCCTTTTTCTAGTAGTGTTACCCCTTTCTTACCCATAAAGCTTTGCTAGTCTTGATACCCATGGTAATGGGATTGCCGAGTCCTCGTGGCTCACAGATTACTACAACACCAGTTGCAGGTACAGGTATTGCGATGATCATGATGTGAGAGCGATGTTTATCTGTGTTGGATTTCTTCTTCTACTTCTTCTTCGATTGAGGGATAGGTTCATGGTCGGCAGCCTGGATTAGCAGGGTGGATATTGTTTGAGTTTACATTTACATTTCATCCGTAGTCGGATGTTGATCTTATGTATGATGTATTGTTGTATTCATGTGCCATTGTATATCTTGGCTGTATTCCCACTATTATGTAATGTTGATGTGATGATATCCACCTTGCAAAAGCGTCTTCAAGATGCGCTTCTATCCTTGGTGGGACCTTCGAGTTCCTTTAGGATAGGGCCGCATCTTGGGCGTGACAAGTTGGTATCAGAGCCTCAACCGACCATAGAAGCCCCCTTGTTTGTTGGCCGTTGTTGAGTCTAGAAAAATAATGTTTTGAGTCTTAGGATTATATATATATCGGTGAGTAGGATTCTTTTTACTCCTCAGTCCCTTCGTCGCTCTGGTGAGGCCCCCTGACGTAGATGTTTTGTCTTTCCTCTCCTCAAATTTCATGAAATGTTTTTAGGATCACGTGGATATCTTGGGATCGTTTCGATATTCTTGTGACGAGAACATTGTTCTTGGTGCCTCCTGACATTTAGGGGTTGTGGGAGTGTCCCGGGGAGTTGAGCTCCGAGGTGTTGTCATCACAATTTTATCGTTGCAGTTCTAGAATACCTGATTTTTGCCGACATCGAAAATCTCTTTTGTGCACTTGTTGGTGAGATAACCTCGACGCCACCCAGTACTGGGGAGTTCGGGAGTATTGCCATAGCTCATATAATGGATGCTTTTTGAAGGTTGAGGTACACGATTTCCGGAGTTTTCTTGGTTATGTGTTGAAGGATGGATACAACTGGATCTAGGTATTGTTAGTTTGGGTGATATATTTTGTGTCCCCTGTATCCCCAACACAAGATTGCATAACCAGAAAGATTCGGGAGTTTGTAGGTGGGTATTCAAATAGCTCCTAGAATATCTTTCCGACAGATGCATGATATGAGATTGGGTAAATCTCTATCATATGTATTTGTTCCGGCTTATTCTGCAAGCCCAATCCTTTGTTTTGTTTCATTTGTGGTATTCGAGTTGCTTCGATGTCAAGTGTTGATCCATACCTTCCCTAAACGGTGTTCTCATATTGCTATGTGAATACTAATCCTTCTTGATCATCGAGGTCGTCATGTTAATTCTTTTTCAACCGGCGTGCTTCTGTTTAAGTGGATCCGATCATTTGAACATCCGCAAGATAAATTCTAAGTTTTTCTCAACGATATCCTTTCATCTGTCCCCAAGTTGCCTTTGTTTTCCTACCCTCCCACCCTTTTTCATCAAGGACTCAGTTTTCTTAATCATGTATCCTTTTATTTGTGGGAAGTCTCTTCATTCTTTTCTTTCAATGTTCTTATCCGGTGATTTCCCATGAAGATGCTCAACAGTTTCAAGTTCATCATCCTTCATTGTTGTTTCTTCTCCGGTGGATCCAATTCAAGCTTTCGATATTCATCATATTCCTTTCCTAGTTTCTAATGATTTCTCATGCCGATGCACCTCTTAATCATCCACTTCTCGCTATTCATTTGTCCTGGAGTGTTGAAGATATTTCAGAAGGCTCGTCTTTTCTTCCAAGATCTGTTCAAGCTATTTGGAGATTATTATCTCATTCAAGGCATTTAATTCAACCGGTGCAACCTCTCTTTAAAATCCTTCAAAGATGTTTCTTTCGAGTGGGCCCTAACCCACAGGTCTTTTTCTAGGATCTTACCGGACTCTTCTAATTTTCCCGGAACTATTCTCAAATTCATTTCAAAGTTTGACGTAAGAATGAATTTTCATCAGTCACATGCCTTCTCCTAGGCCGCTTTCGAATTATTTTCTTCTCTGGCTCAACCTTTCCTCTTTTAATCCTTCCGGAGTTTCTCGACAATTTGGTGGTGTTTCTCCTCGACTTTCTCAGCATGTGAAGACCGAAGAAGAGTTCCTCTTAAATCCTTACCCGTTCTTCCAAAGATGCGTAGTTCAAGTTTGATGCCATCCTCTCATAATTGTTTTCGATTGTGGGAATTCTTTTCACCCATCCAGAGCATTTCATGAGTTGTTTCCATTTCTTTCCTCTGAAGGCCATCATGTCATAATTCTTCATTCTCAGTGTGTAGCTACCGTTCTCCAAATCTTACTGGTGAATCGTTCAAATATCCTCTAATCAGTTCATGATCTCTTCACTCTATTGTATCTAAATCCCCTCAAGTATCTTCATTCGTTTTTCAATTCTTCCTAGTGAATTATGCCTCTGCTACTTTAATTTTCAAATTTTATGGTGGTTCGTTCAAGATTTCACTTCCTTTGTTATCATATTAATTCATTCGTTGTTTCCAAATTCCACCGGTGGTTCCATCAATACCTTCTCAAGTTTGCGCCATCTCTATCCGTAATCCCTCAAGAAGAATAAGTAGTATGTCAAGTGATCTAGTTTCTTCTTTCCAGAGTTGTTCATCATGTCACATTCTCGGTTCGAGTTGGTTCATATTTTTTTCGGAGTTCCCAGTTTTCTGCATTATCTCATCGCGAAGATCCTTCTAAATCATCGCAAGGCTTCACCCTGTGTTTTCAACTTCTCTTTCTTTTTATCATCCTTTTATTACCGGAGTTCTTCATGGAGGCTCTACATGGTGGTTCGTCAAGGATTCTTTTCATTCTTCATTGTTTCTTCAAGATTTCTCTCGAAGTTATGATCCGCCAAGCTATACTCCAAAATAAACATGGTGTTCAACACATGTTTTGTTTTGAGGAGTTCAAGTATTCTTCTTCTTGCATTTTGAAGTGCAATTCGTTCTACCTTATCATTTGAGGTGGTGTTATGTCATTCTTGACAATTTGAGTTCATGTTTCATGATTCACATGTTGTCAAGAATGAGATATTTTAAATCGACGAATCTCTTCGTTGGAGTCATCTTGTGTCATGTTTCACCTAAAGCCTTCCCTAAGGAATGTTGCTATTGTGGTGCTTATCAATGATCCAAGTTATCTCTCTATCCTCTCATGTAAAGAAGTTTTTCATCTCTTCTTTGATCTCAAACAAGCAATTGTTTTTCGTTAGTGGCAGAATTTCACCTCAAGTGTTGAGATGTTTCCATAAACCCACTACAAGCTTATTCTTTTCGTTGTTGGTTTTCCAACAACTCCGTTATAACCTTCTTGGAAGGGTGCATTCCAAGCTCATTTGTGGCAGAAATTGGCATTTTCTTCTCCATTCTATTATTCCAATGATCTATCTTCTATTATTTCTTCCGGAGGCATTGTGATGTTGCTCTCTTCACCCATCACCTCGTTTTGTCAAGATCATGTTATTTTCTTACTTATCAATTTAACCGGAGTGTTGTGTCATCTCTTCAAGTTCTTTGCATCTTATCAAGTCTTGCATCTCTTTTCAACCGGAGTGCTGTCCGAATTTGATCTTGCCTTGTTCCTTGTTTATCTTGTTCAACCAGAGTGATTCCAATTCCTTCTTGTCCATTGTACTCGTCATTCATAGCTTTGCAACCTCAAAGGTTCACATGGTGTTCCTTGTTTCTATTTTCTACCGCAGTGCTCTCAATTGTTTTCAACTCTGTTACGTTCTTTCTTTCAACTTTTCAACCTCTCAAGGTTCTTTGGTTTCACTCATTGGTCGAAGAAGCAGCTTAGTTTTACCTCCTCTCTTCCTCTTCTGTTTTCTCTCCGGCGCCATCCTAGATCTCGGGACGAGATCCTCTCGTAGTGGTGGAGTGTTGTAACGCCCCGGATATGACTTTCCATATTCGTAACTCCAACTCTTGCCTTTTCCGGAGATGCGATATGTTATTTCCTTCGTGGTTGGGTTTTGTCTTTTGTTCTGCATTTTGTTCATGTCATGCGTTTCATCTCATAGCATCATGCGCATTGCATCTGCATGTTTTCTTAAAACTCGTATCCGTTCGCAGTTGCCCTTTCTCTCTTTGCCTCCATTGTTATTCTGTCAGGACCTTGTCCTCGTTGACCTCTCTCACACCCCTCGTGTGCATGTCTGAAACTTCCCCGAACCCGAACCGCACGGTCACGACCGATGGGTCCGGATCATCACCAAAAATCCCAAAGATATCTTCGGTTTCTTATATGGGCTTCCTAACCTACTTTTTCTCAACCGCCCGATTTCGATCGGACTGACCGGATTAACCCCAAACTAATACCCACTTGCTATATAAACATCCTAACCTAAACCTAGCTGTCCAATCCCTCAAATCCTCCCCGCCGCCGCCGACCACTGTCTTCTCCATCCTCGGGATCTTGCCCGATCCATTCGAGCCACCTGACCAACATCCTTCCTGTTTGGGATTTCCTCCTGAGGGAGTCCTGGATTAGGGGGTGTCCGGATGGCCGGACTATGACCTTTTGCTGGACTCCTAGACTATGAAGATACAAGATTGAAGACTTCGTCCTGTGTCCGGATGGGATTTTCCTTGGCATGGAAGGCAAGCTTGGTGATATGGATATGTAGTGTAACCCTAAGCCTCTCCGGTGTCTATATAAACCGGAGGGTTTTAGTCTGTAGGACGAACAACAATCATACCATAGGCTAGCTTCTAGGGTTTAGCCTCTCTCGTGGTAGATCTACTCTTGTACTACCCATATCATCAATATTAATCAAGCAGGAGTAGGGTTTTACCTCCATCGAGAGGGCCCGACCCTGGTTAATAAATTCGTGTCCCTTGTCTCCTGTTACCATCCGCCTAGACGCACAGTTCGGGACCCCCTACACGAGATCCGCCGGTGTTGACACCGACATTGGTGCTTTCATTGAGAGTTCGTCTGTGTTGTCACCTTTAGGCCTGATGGCTCCTTCAATCATCAACAACGACGCGGTCCAGGGTGAGACTTTTCTCCCTGAACAGATCTTCGTATTCGGCAGCTTTGCATTGCGGGCCAATTCGCTTGGCCATTTGGAGCAGATTGAAAGCTACGCCCCTGGCCATCAGGTCAGATTTGGAAGTTTGAACTACACGGCCGACGTCCGCGGAGACTTGATCTTCGACGGGTTCGAGCCACAGCCAAGCGCCGCCTTTATTACAATGGGCACGATCTAGCTCTGCCGCCGAACGGTGTCCTGGAGGCCGCACCAGTGTCTGCTCCGACCCTTAGCTCGGAGCCGACTGCGCCTATCGAGGACGGGTGGCTGGAGACCGCCTCGGGGGCTGCAATCTCTACGGCGATCGAGCCGAACACCATACCCGTCCTTTGCGAAGCTCGTGACTCCAAGGTGCCGGACTCCTCTCCGGACTCCGAAACTTCCGCGCCCCTGCCAATCGAATCTGATTGGGCGCCGATCATGGGGTTCACCGCCGCAGACATCTTTCAGCACTCGCCCTTTGGCGACATTCTGAATTCACTAAAGTCTCTCTCTTTATCAGGAGAGCCCTGGCCGGACTATGGTCGGCAAGGTTGGGATGCGGACGACGAAGAAATTCAAAGCCCACCCACCACCCACTTCGTAGCCACTGTCGATGATTTAACCGACATGCTCGACTTCGACTCCGAAGACATCGACGGTATGGACGACGATGCAGGATACTGGAAGGCCACCTCGTCATATGACATATACATGGTGGACACCCCAAAAGAAGGGAACGGTGACGGAACAACAGAGGATGACCCCTCCAAGAAACAGCCTAAGCGCCGACGTCAGCGGCGCCGCTCTAAATCCTGCCACAGCAAAAAAGGCAATTCCGGCACCGGAGACAATAACACCCCGGACAGTGTCGAAGACAACCCCATCCAGCAGGATTCAACACAGGAGGATGGAGAAGCCAGCCCTCATGAGAGAGCGGCAAACAGAGAGGTAGAGGACGATAATTACATGCCTCCCTCCGAAGACGAGGCAAGCCTCGACGACGACGAATTTGTCGTGCCTGAGGATCCCGTCGAACAAGAGTGTTTCAAACGCAGGCTCATGGCCACAGCGAGCAGCCTCAAGAAATAACAGCAACAGCTTAGAGCTGATCAAGACTTGCTAGCCGACAGATGGACTGATATCCTTGCAGCCGAAGAGTACGAACTCGAACGCCCCTCCAAGAGCTACCCAAAACGCAGGCTGCTACCTCGATTAGAGGAGGAAGCACCTAGACCTACATCACCAGCGCATGATCCGGCCGACCGGCCACCTGCTTGCCGCGACAGAGAGGCCACTCGGCCCTCCACTCAAGCCGCACCCCGGCGCCGCTCAAAGAATACCAAGGCATGGGAAAATGCGCCAGACCTGCGAGATATATTGGAGGACAGGGCAAGGCAAACAAGATCGATCTATGGATCGCGTGGGCGCCCCACGACACGTGACTATAACCATCATGCCGGATATTGTAAATCCGGCCGGGCCGAACACAGTAGACAAAGCTCATTTGAGATATGTCGTGATATAGCCCAATACAGAGGCGCCGCACACCCACTATGCTTCACAGATGAAGTAATTGATCATCAAATCCCAGAGGGTTTCAAACCCGTAAACATCGAATCATACGATGGCACAACAGACCATGCGGTATGGATCAAGGACTATCTCCTTCATATCCACATGGCCCGCGGTGATGATCTACACGCCGTCAAATACCTCCCACTCAAGCATAAAGGACCAGCTCGGCATTGGCTTAACAGCTTGCCAGCAGAATCTATTGGTTGTTGGGAGGACCTGGAAGCCGCATTCCTGGACAACTTCCAGGGCACCTATGTGCGACCACCAGACGCCGATGACCTAAGCCACATAATCCAGCAGCCAGAGGAATCGGCCAGGCAATTCTGGACACGGTTCCTAACGAAGAAAAATCAAATAGTCGACTGTCCGGACGCAGAGGCCCTTGCAGCCTTCAAGCATAACATCCGTGACGAGTGGCTTGCCCGGCACCTAGGACAGGAAAAGCCGAAATCCATGGCAGCCCTCATGACACTCATGACCCTCTTTTGCGCGGGAGAAGACAGCTGGCTAGCTCGTAGTAATAACATGACCAAGATCCCTAGTAATTCGGATACCAAGGACAGCATGGGAAGGTCGCATCGCAACAAGCAAAAGCGTCGCATTAACGGCGACAATGCTGAGGATACGGCAGTTAATGCCGGATTCAGAGGCTCTAAACCTGGTCAGCGGAAAAAGCCATTCAAAAGAAATACTCCGGGCCCGTCCAATTTTGTCCGAATACTCGATCGCTCGTGCCAGATACACGGCACCCCCGAAAAACCAGCCAACCACACCGTCATGGATTGTTGCGTGTTCAAGCAGGCAGGCAAGTTAAACACCGAAAACAATGACAAGGGGCTGCATAGCGATGACGAGGAGGAGCCCCGGCCGCCGAACAATTGGGGACAGAAGGGTTGACCCCCACAAGTGCGGACGGTGAACATGATATACGCAACCCACATACCCAAAAGGGAGCGGAAGCATGCACTCAGGGACGTATATGCGTTGGAGCCAGTCGCCCCAAAGTTCAACCCATGGTCCTGCTGCCCGGTCACTTTTGATCGAAGGGACCACCCCACTAGCATCCGCCATGGCGGATTCGCCGCATTGGTTTTAGACCCAATCGTTGAGGGATTTCACCTCACTAGAGTCCTTATGGACGGCGGCAGCAGCCTGAACCTGATTTATCAGGATACAGTGCAAAAAATGGGCATAGATCCCTCAAGGATTAAACCCACAAAGACGACCTTTAAAGGCGTCATACCAGGTGTAGAGGCCAACTGCACAGGCTCAGTTACACTTGAGGTGGTCTTTGGATCCCCGGATAATTTCGGAAGCGAGGAGTTAATCTTCGACATAGTCCCGTTCCGTAGTGGCTATCACGCACTGCTCGGACGAACCGCATTTGCAAAGTTGAATGCGGTGCCACACTACGCATACCTCAAGCTCAAGATGCCAGGCCCTCGAGGAGTCATTACGGTCAATGGAAACACCGAACGCTCTCTCCGGACGGAGGAGCATACAGCAGCCCTCGCGGCGGAAGTACAAAGTAGCCTGTCAAGGCAATTCTCCAGTCCGGCCATTAAACGTCCGGACACCGTCAAGCATGCCCGGAGTAACCTACAACAAGACCGCCTGGCATGTTCCGAGCATGGGTAGCAATGCGGCCCTAACCCCAGCCCTCGCAAAATTTTGAAACCAGTACTGCGCGTACATAACTACACTCTGGAAATACCATTAGAATAGGGGGAAGGGGCATGACCACGGCACGCCCAAAATATGGCTCAACCACACAAGGGGCTCCTGATTTTGTCATTCCTTTTTTTTCTTACTTTTAGGACTCCACTTTCCTTAAGGCCTGTCCGGCAGCATAATCGCCGAACACACGATGCAACAGCCAGGGAGGCAGAAAGCTACGTCAAGTGTCCAGGTGGTCTCTATAACAAGCAGTATACTTGTTTCACATATAATCCCATAGCTCGCCCCTGGAGAGGACATGTTAAATAGTCCCATCTCTTGCTTATCGCACTATTTGTATCGTTCTGCTTTTACCGTAGACTGTTCAAATAAACAATGCATAGCTTTTTGTCTATTATCGCATTACCTTATATATATATAAATATGTTCAGTTATGACATTATGCAACCATACACTTTGGTACGGCCAATACACCAGGGGCTTACGCACCCCGGAATAATGGTGTGAGAAGTCCGAACACTCTCATGAGTGCGGCACCCCGGACTTATAGCATTACATGCATCGGCT
Organism: Aegilops bicornis; assembly: GCA_021605145.1. Lineage (NCBI taxonomy): Eukaryota > Viridiplantae > Streptophyta > Magnoliopsida > Poales > Poaceae > Aegilops > Aegilops bicornis. The sequence continues at coordinate 331,427,827 of CM038672.1, read as the reverse complement.
CCGAATCATGTCTTGGCTCAATAGTTGGATTTGCCCGGCTCCCATGTTTTGGTACCTTACGTTCCGTTATATCAGCTAAGGTAGCACTGGGAGAACCACTGCGATTGTTCCCCGGTTGAGCCGGGCTGAGCACCTTAGTGGAGAAAGCTAAAACTGACCGTCATGATAGGGCGAGAGCTGGTCGCTGTTCGAGAAGTTTTCGAGTCCCTAAAGACTTATGCCGCTTAGAGCGAGGAGCCGGCTTTGTCCGGCCTAGGCGTGGATAGCGCCCCGAACTCGGTCTTCCGAATACTAGGGGCTTCGCCGAAATTTAAATATATAGAATTTTATGGCTAAGTGAGAGTGTTCAAGCATTATGGTCCGTTTGCCTTGTTCGTTGTGTTGAGTGCCTCCCTCGAAGGACCCAATAATGGGAAAAAGAGCGCTCAAGTTTATCCCGAACACCCCAGCACTCGTGGCATGGGGGTAGAAGCCGACGACTCGCCATCTCTCAATTTTGATAAACGGCTGCACAGAAGGTAATATTTTAAATTCAAAAGCGTTGCTTAGCACATATGAAACAAGTTTTCAGCGTACAGGATTACAAATGCGAGTTTACTAAAAAATTACATCTTTGGAGCACTCATCCGCTATACGACGGGCACCCTTCAGGACGCCCTCATAATACATCTCGGGCTTGCGATGCTCCTTGCCCGGCGGTGGTCCGTCCGTCACAAGATTCTCGGCGTCCATCTTTCCCCAGTGCACTTTAGCACGGGCAAGGGCCCTACGGGAACCTTCGATGCATACGGAGCGCTTGATGACTTCAAGCCTTGGACAGGCATCCACCAGCCGCCTTACCAGCCCGAAGTAGCATCCAGGCATGGCTTCCCAGGCCACAGCGGACTCATGAGACCCTTCATGGCCTGTTCGGCCACCTTATGGAGCTCGACCAGCTGCTTCAGCTGGTCGCTCAAAACACTGGGTGTCCGGCCTCGATATCTTGAGACCAGAACACCTTCTCCGTCGAGCTTCCCTCCTCGGCTCGGTAGAATGCGGCTGCGTCGGACACACTCCGGGGAAGATCTGTGAATGCTCCTGGAGAGCTCCGTACTCGGGTAAGTAACAAGTAATTCACTTTCACGTGCTTGCTTTGAATAAAGAATGCCTTACCCACCGCTATCTTCTTCATCGCCTCAATTTCTTGGAGGGCTTTTTGGGCTTCGGCCTTGGCAGATCTGGCGCTCTCAAGCGCCGAGGCAAGCTCGGACTCTCGAGTCTTCGAGTCACGCTCCAAACTCTCGTGTTTTTCCACGAGAGCCTGGAGCTCTTGCTGCACCGCCGCCACCCGCGCCTCCTGCTTCTCTCGCTCGGTGCGCTCCACGGCCGCATTGTTTTCGGCCTTGGACAACGCTTCCTTCAGGGTCGCCACCTCGTTCGTGGCCCCTGCATACCCACGTTGATCCTGTCATTTTTTTTGCAACCACATTTTTTTAATATATACTTACATAAGGTATTACTTACCTTCCTTGTCCTCGAGCTGCTTCTTGGCAAAGGCTGAGCTCTTCCCCGGACCGCTCGAGGCTCTGCTTCAATACATTGAGCTCCGCAACAAGGTCTTGGCAGAGGTCGGCCAACAGCCTGCATTCCCATATTGACACACTTATGTTAGACTCCTGCGTATATCTTTTTATCCTCTGTTGGCTTTTCTTTCCAAACACCAAACCGAGCATCGAGGGCTCTTTTGTCTGCGGTAATATTTTTACATATCTTAACTTCGTACCTCAAAGCCTGTTAGGAGGCTGGCACGAACTTCAGTCAGCCCGCTCTTGGTCGATCGAACCTTACGGATCACTTGCACTCATAATAGTGCGGTGCTCCTCGTCGATGGAGGCGCCGTCAAGCACCTCCGGCAGATTATCCGGTGCCTCGGTTGGGCCGGAGGTCACCGGCGTCGTAAACTTTCCCTTCTTAGTAGGGGCGCTTTGCGGATGCCGGAACCGTTGAAGGTTCCGGTGCGGTGTCCGGCCTAGGGCCGGACTTATAGCTCTTAGGGGTTTTATCCCCATTTCGCCTGGAGTCCGGGAAGTCGCCTTGCGGCGCCTCCAGGACCACCTCCTCCTAGCTTGGCCCCTTTTGGGACGGCACCTCAGCGTCATCCGCGGCGCGAGGAGAGGAGGCGGTCGGAAGTGAAGTGCGATTCACATCCGACGAACCCAGGGAACCGCTCGACGAAGCGTCGAGATCGGCCTTGGGCGGACTGCATGATTATATCCGACGTCAGAAGGTACTCTGCAACAAAGGAACGCCATGAGTTATTCTGGTATCCGGAGACTTACGATTTCGCCAGGGGCTTGGCCCTGGGTGGCCACTCTTCTTCGCCGTCGTCGGCGTTGGTGGAGTAGTCCGGAGGGACGGTCCTTCCCTTCTTGCACCCTCCGGCCTCCCCAGTTGGGGCTGCCTTCCTTTTCTTCTCTCCCCCCGCTGGGGGAGAGGCCTCCCTTTCCTCCTCCTCGTCTTCACGGGAGGAGTCCGCCTCGGAGTCATCGGACGATGAGTCCGACACCACCTGGCGGCGGGAACTCCTTCGAGTTCCGTGGCCTTCTTCTTGGCCTTCTTCTCCGGCACCACGTAAGGTGCCGGAACCAGCAGCCCCGTCAAGCGGGCATCCGCTGGATCTTCTGGCAAGGGAGCGGGACAGTCAATCTGCCCGGATGTCCTCTTCCAATCCTGTCAAAGGTAAGGGAGTTTAGATCCCGCATAGAGTCAAACTATGAAAACAAGTGTCCCGTAAAGGGCAAAATAACTTACCGCGTTGGCTTGATGCTGTGCGCTGAATCCGCGATCCTCGGTAGCGGATGCGGGAGCCTCGGCGCCCTTGAACAGCACCTTCCAGGCATCTTAAATGCGTAGTGTCGAAGATCCTGCTCGAGGTTTGGTGCTGTGCGGATCAAACTCCCACAAGCTGAAAGCTTCGTTGTTGGCAGGAGGATCCGGCGGATGAGCATGACTTGGACTACATTGACGAGTTTGAGCTTCTTGCTCACCAGGTTTTGGACGCAGGTTTCGAGTCCGGGCAGCTCCTCCGAATTACCCCACGAGAAGCCCGTCTCTTTCCAGGAGGTGAGCCGTGTAGGGAAGCCAGATCGGAATTCGGGGGCCACGCGGCTCGGTGATGTAGAACCACCCCGATTGCCACCCCTTTATGGTCTCCACGAAGGAGCCATCGAGCCATGTAACGTTGGGCATCTTGCCCACCATGGCGCCTCCGCACTCCGCCGCCCACTACGTTCGGCTTGAAACTAAAGGTCTTCAACCATAAACCGAAGTGGGGCTGGATGGAGAGGAAGGCCTCGCACACGACGATAAACGTCGAGATATTGAGGATGAAGTTTGGGGCCAGATCGTGGAAATCCAGGCCGTAGTAGAACATGAGTCCCCGGACAAATGGGTGAAGTGGGAAACCTAGTCCATGGAGGAAGTGGGTGAGAAACACCACCCTCTCATGGGGCCTGGGGGTGGGGATCACCTGCCCCTTGTCAGGAAGCCAGTGCGTGATGTTATTAGACAAGTATCCGGCCTTCCTCAGCTTCTTGATGTGTCCCTCCATGACGGAGGAAACCATCCACTTGCCTCCCGCTCCGGACATGGCTGGAGAAGGTTGAGGTGGGATGTGCGGACTTGGGCGCTGGAGCTCGAGTGCGCGAAAATGGATAAGCAAAGGAGGAAGAAGGCGTAGATGGAGAAGGTGGATCCGTATCCCCTTATATGGGCGGACGAAACTATGCGCCCCCACCAGCCTGGTAAAACTCGCTTATCTCCCAAGCGTCGTAAATTAATGGCACGGTTGGGTTACCCACGTCCGTATTGATGAGAATCCCGGAATAAGGGGACACGATCTCTGCTTTAACAAGACGTGCCAAGGAAACCGCCTCGCTAAGTCTTATTTGAGGTGGGACAGTAAAAACGATTCGAATAAAGGCTTGGCCGTGGTGTGATGGCATGCTGAGAAATACGTCAGCAGATTAGATTTGTGTAAATATTGTTCTCTCTACGGTGGAATGTGGAAATTATTTTGCATAGCCGGACACTATCCTTGTGTTCAAAATCTTCTATGAAGTATTCGGAGGAGGAACCCACCTTGCAATGCCGAAGACAATATCTGCGCCCGGACTCGTCGTCATTGAAGCCTAGTTCGGGGGTTCTTGAGGAGTCCTGGATTAGGGGTATCCGGATGGCGGACTATGACCTTTGGCGGACTCTGGACTATGAAGATACAAGATTGAAGACTTCGTCCCGTGTACGGATGGTACTTTCCTTGGCTTGGAAGGCAAGCTTGGCGATACGGATATGTAGATCTCCTTCCATTGTAACCGACTCTGTGTAACCCTAACCCTCTCCGGTGTCTATATAAACCAGAGCGTTTTAGTCCATAGGACGAACGACAATCATACCGTAGGTGTTGGGGAACGTAGTAATTTCAAAAAATTTCCTACGCACATGCAAGATCATGGTTATGCATAGCAAGGAGAGGGGAGAGTGTGTCCACGTACCCTCGTAGACCGAAAGCGGAAGCGTTATGACAACGCGGTTGATGTAGTCGTACGTCTTCACGATCCGACCGATCCAAGTACCGAACGTACGGCACCTCCGTGTTCTGCACACGTTCAGCTCGATGACGATCCCCGGACTCCGATGCAGCAGGGTGTCGGGGATGAGTTTCGTCAGCACGACGGCGTGGTGACGATGATGATGCTCTACCGGCGCAGGGCTTTGCCTAAACTCCGCGACGATATGACCGAGGTGGAATATGGTGGAGGGCCACCGCACACGGCCAAGGAACGATCCGTAGATCAACTTGTGTGTTCTATGGTGCCCCCTGCCCCCGTATATAAAGGAGCAAGGGGGGGTGCGGCCGGCCCTAGTAGGAGGCGCACCGGAGGAGTCCTACTCCCACCGGGAGTAGGACTCCCCCCTTTTCCTAGTTGGATTAGGACTTGGGGGAGGGAAAGAGGAAAGGGGGTCGCCCCCCCCCCTTCCTTGTCCTATTCGGACTAAGGGGGGAGGGGGCGCGTGGCCTGCCCTGGCCGGCCCTCCTCTTCTCCCTCATGGCCCACTAAGGCCCATTAACCCCCGGGAGGGTTCCGTAACCCCGGTGTTCCAAAGAAGATCCCGATTTCACCGGAACTATTCAAGTCCAAACATAGGCTTCCAATATATCAATCTTTATGTCTCGACCATTTCGAGACTCCTCGTCATGTCCGTGATCACATCCGGGACTCCGAACAAACTTCGGTACATCAAAACTTATAAACTCATAAAACTGTCATTGTAACGTTAAGCGTGCGGACCCTACGGGTTCGAGAACTATGTAGACATGACCCAGAACTATTCTAATAGTGGAACCTAGATGTTCATATTGGTTCCTACATTTTCTACGAAGGTCTTTATTGGTTAAACCGCATAACACCATACGTTGTTCCCTTTGTCATCGGTATGTTACTCGCCCGAGATTCGATCGTCGGTATCCATACCTAGTTCAATCTCGTTACCGGCAAGTCTCTTTACTCGTTCCGTAATACTTCATCCCGTAACTAACTCATTAGTTACAATGCTTGCAAGGCTTAAGTGATGTTTATTACCAAGAGGGCCCAGAGATACCTCTCCGACAATCGGAGTGACAAAACCTAATCTCGAATTACGCCAACCCAACATGTACCTTCGGAGACACCAGAGAGCACCTTTATAATCACCCGGTGTCGGTGTACTAGAGTAGGGGTACCCTAGTATCCCGTGCATTGCAGCAGACGACAGTTGCAGCACCAGCTGCAAGGTTTGCCTCGTCACCGCCAAGATCCTCCGTGGCTCCTTTGGAGCCATTCAAGAACAAAGTATTAGATTAAGAAGACAAGGCCCCGGCAAGAGGAGCCTGTCGGGAAGGCCCTCCAGGCATACGGAAGGCAAGGCCCCGGCAAGAGGAGCTTGCCGGGAAGGCTCGGAGCGCGACAAGCCTCCGGACGCGACAAGGTTTCGGCCGCGGCAAGGCGCTTGCCGCGGCATGCAACCTCTCTCCCTCTCCGCTCCAGCTCATCCCGCAATGTGTCGCCATGGGAACATTCCATGCACGCGTGTCAAGAGGCTGTGCAGCCAGCGGAGAGCAGCGATAAGCAGCGCTGACAAGCTTGCCATCGTGGCGAGCGGAGGCGCACCTGACGGTCTCTGTTGCACTGTTTGGGCGACACTGACGGGCATTTATTGCCTTTGTCCCTTGCCGTCAGAGTTAGGTATTTTTGCATTGTACACTGTTCAAGTAGGTGTACCAACTCTTGTTTTTACATTTGTACCCCCGCCTATGTTGCCACCTGTCGGAGACCCCTTGAGCATATAAAAGGAGGCCCATGCGCAACGTAGAAAGGGTTCGGGGGGGGGGGGGGGGTCGGTTCATTCGAATCACTCGAGACCAGATACACCCACGCTAGGTTTTGTAGCTCTCATCGCTCCCTAGCAAGAACACAATACATGAAACAAGCAGCAGTAGGAGTTTTATCTCTCCGGAGAGCTCCGAAGCTGGGTAAACTGCTCGTGTGCCTCGCCTCGATCCGCTCTTCGTGCGATCTCCGCCCCCTCCGAACCACAAGGGGCCCGGTCCGCCGGCCCCATAGGTGTCCGTGGAGTGCGATCAGCCTCCCGACATCTTTGGCGCGCCCGGGTAAAGGCGTCGAGGCCGTGTGAATCTGATCCGGCGTTCACACGAGCAGCGTCATCAACATCTTCCTCAACATGCCACCGAAGAAGAAGGCTTCGCGGCAGCAGAGAGCCGTCGCGTCGTACCCACCCTCGCCGCAGCAAACGGGTGGTGGGGCAGACGCAGCGGAGGAAACGGCGCCGAAGGTGCTCGCGACGTTGTCAAGTCCAAGGACAAGGCCCGCAAACCTCGGCGTCGCGCATCCCCAGCGCCCATCTCAGAGGACGCGGGACCAACAACGTCATGGCGTTCACAATGTCATACGTTCGTTGGATCGAGACCCTCGAGACCAGCATGCGCGCCAACATCTTGGCACGAGTGAGATCTGATAGCCGGACGGTGCTGCTCCTTCTAACGTAGTTAGAAGTCCTAGCGTATCCGGCTCCTCGCACCGTTTCGCCAATGCCACCCACTACTCCAGCGAAGCTCTGGCGAGCTCGGCTGCTCCTCGACTACCCTCCAACGGCCGAGAAGGTCGACGGTGGAGGCCACTATCCGAGCCTCATCGGCTTTGCCAGCAGCGGCAGCTCGCGGCAACCAACGCCATCGTTGCGCGGCGAGACGACAAGGCACGCGAGCCGGTGGCGGCATTTAAACTGTCGGAGGTGCAACCATCGTGCACTCTCCGCCACGAAACCAAGATCGCCGACTCACCGGATCAACCTCTACAGCGACTCCACCGCGTCGTCGGATCCGCGAGTTCGCCAGCGATCAGCGCCAAGATTCTTCACGGCGACAACAAGAGGACGCCAGAACTTCGCATCGGCGCCCGAAGAGAAGCGCGACGTCGATCCGACAAGCGCTGGGCCTTCTGTTGACATGCGCGCCGGAGGAGCCAGGCGACTTGCCGTCTGCGGTAGGTTGCCCTGCGTTCACTCGTGAGCTGCGGCAAGTCCAAAGCGGCTCCAGCCGGAAAAACTTCAAACCGAGCGTCTTGCCGAGAAGTATGATGGCAGGGCGCATCCGTCGGAGTTCCTCAAAGATCTACACCATCGCGGTGCAGGCTGCAGGGGGACGGGACGACAAGATCCTCGCCAACTACTTCCCGCTCGTGCTCAAGCCCAACGTTAGATCTTGGCTCATGCACTTGCCGGACAGCTTAATATCCTCTTGGGCAGATATGTGCCATCAGTTTGTTGGCGCCTTCACAGGTGGCCACAAGCCTCATGGCCAAGAGAGTGACCTTCATCTGCTCGCCCAGAAGGAAGGAGAGTCCCTGCGCAAGTTCATTCAGAGATTTAGCCGTGTGCACTACAACATCCCAGACGTCCACCCTGCCGCGGTGATCAGCGCATTTCATCAGAATGTGCGGAACCGCAGGATGAGGGAGGAGATGGCGATGTGCAAAGTCAAGGACGTCAGTGAGCTGTACGCCTTGGCCGACAAGTGTGCGCACGCTGAAGAAGGGAGGAGACTCCCAGGAGAGAATGCAGAAGCAGGATCTGACAGTGAGGACACCGCCCCGGCAAAGAAGGGCCGGCGGCGAGGTAACAGGAAGAAGAAAGGCAGAGAAGTGCTAGCTGTTGAGCAGACCGACAACGGAGGTGGCGACAAGAACGCCAAGGCTGGTGGATCCGGCAAGGAGGTTGCCGCTGACGCCAACCACACTGTCGATTGGCGACGCCGACAAAGCGAGACAGCTCCGACAGCGATCTTGCAAGATCCACCGCACCAAGGGCCACGACCTCCAGAGCTGCAAGAAGGTCGAGCAGCTTGTCGAACAGCAGAGAGCTGAGTACGAGCGGCGTGACAAGGAGAAGGCCCGGGAAGGTCTTTGGGGAGCAAGCAAAAGCGTCCGGCCGGGGAGGACGCCGCGGCAAGGCCAAGCAGCGGCAAGGAGATCGACCTCCCCGCGACCGCGACAAAGATGAAGATGACGACGACGACGAACATATGGAAGATGACGACGCTGATGAGCAGGAGTTTCAGAAAGCCACATAGGTCCTCTGCATTGACGAGGTGCTTCCCTGCATACCTCCCACCGCCAACTCAAGCAATGGATCCGGGAGGTCAATGCAGCGGAACCATCCGTAGAGTCACGCAAGCCTCTCAAGTGGTCCAGCACGCCTATCATTTTTGATATTGAGGACCACCACGATCGCATAATCTGCGGTCGGGTGCTTGCCGATGTTGGTCTCACCAACCATCCGCAACCTCAAGGTCACAAAATGCTAGTTGACAGTGGGGCCGCTTGAATCTGATCTCCTCAGCGGTGCTCCGAAACTTCAAATCCACGACGGCGAGCTCGAAGAGACCGGTACCTTCCAAGGAATCAATCCGGAAGGAGCAAGCCGAAGGGGAAGATTACGTTGCGGTAACATTTGGCAGCGAAGCTGAACTTTAGGGGGAGAGGGTCACATTCGATGTTGCCGATTTCCCATTGCCTTACAATGGGATACTTGGCAAATCCGGCACTTCGCCAAGTTCATGGCAGCCTCTCACTACGCCTACAACTTACTCAAGATGCGAGCCCGATAAGCGTCATCTCTGTCCATGGCGACAAGAAGGATGCCCTTATACGTGCCGACAAGATCTACCGGGATGCAGCAGCGCTGACAGTTGCCGGAGACACTTGCCGCTGAAGCTCCGGGGAAGAAGACAAAGTCCAAGTCCGGCAAGGGCTCGATGCTCACTCCGGCAAGCGCACCTCTTGGTGCTGCGCTACCGTCGAGGGCCGCACCATCGAGCTCCACCGGCAAGTGCAAGAAGATGGTGGCTCCGCCAAAGACCAAGAGGGTGCCCGCTAAGGAGGATTCAGACCGGTGGTACCTTCACCATCGGTGCCTCTCTCGACCCTAAATAGGAAGGCGCTCGTTGCTTTCTGCGGGCGAATGTCGGCGTGTTTGCATGGCAACCCGCTGACCGTTTTCCTCATGCTTGGCGGCCCGTCAAGCAAAAAAGTCGAGAAAGCAAGCGGTGGGCGCCAAGAATTCATAGCGAAGAGATCAAGAAGCTGGAAGCAGCAGGCCTTGTCGGAGGAGTGCTCCATCCCTCGTGGTTGGCCAATCACGTAGTCGTGCATAAAGCAAATGGAAAATGGAGACTTTGTATTGACTTCACGGATGTTAATAAAGCTTGTCCCAAAGATCCATTTCCCTTGCGGCGCATTGACCAGATTGTTGACTCCACGGCTGGATGTGATTTGCTTTCGTTTCTTGATGCATACTCGAGATACCATCAGATCTTCATGGCTGAAGAAGATGAGGAGAAGACCGCGTTCATCACACCATGTGGCACATCTTTGTTTTCATACGGATGCCTTCGGTTTGAAGAATGCTTTGGTTCAACATTTGAAAGGGTAGTCCATGGCGCTTTTGAGCCGCAAATGCACGTAAATGTAGAAGCCTACATGGATGACATAGTGGTCAAAAGCAAGGACAAAGCAACTCTGGTTCAAGATTTGGGACGAGACCTTTGCAAACCTGCGCAAGATCAACCTTAAGCTCAACCCCGAAGTGCGTGTTTGGAGTCCCTTCCGCAAGCTTCTCGGGTTCTTCGTGTCTCAACGAGGGATTGAAGCTAATCCCGACAAGATCAAGGCCATTGAGCAGATTGAAGCACCAAAGCGCGTCAAGGATGTCACGAAGACTTGCGGTTGCGTGGCTGCTCTCGGCGAGTTTATTTCTAGAGTCTGGCGATCGCCACCGCCATTTTTCAAGATTTTGAAAAAGGCAGGTCCAATGAAATGGACTTTCGAAGCGGAGGCTGCGCTGCGGAGACTTAAAGAGATACCTGTCCTCCACTCCAACACTTGTCGCACCTAAGCCACAAGAGAAGTTGCTGCTATATATAGCGGCAACCAATCAAGTGGTTAGTGCTGCATTAATAGCGGAGAGGGAGGCGGATGACGAGCCGACAACCACGGCAAGCACATCCAGCGACAAGCGAGGGCTTCACGACAAGCTCTGGTCCCGACAAGGATGAATCCAGCGAGACACATGAGCAGTCACGAGAAAAGGATGGTGCGGCGCCCGGTCTACTTTGTCGGTTCCCTCCTGCGGGGGGCTAGGTCGAGGTACTACGGTGTGCAGAAATTGCTTTTCGGCCTCCTCATGGCCTCGAGAAAGCTGCGCCATTACTTCCAAGCACATGAGATCACAGCTTGTCACTCGCTTTCGGCTGAAGAGGATGCTGCAGAATCCGAAGCAACAGGCGGGATTGTCGAGTGGGCCTTTGGAGCTGTCAAGCTTTGGTCTCAAGTTTGAAAGCACATCAACTATCCAGCGTAGCGTTGGCAGAATTCATAGCGAATGGGCGCCAACACGGATGAAGAGATTCGAGACGAGCATTCCCGTCAAAGAAGCAAGCAAAGAGTGGCTGATGTACTTTGATGGTGCCTTCTCGGCTGCGGCGCCCGGTGTCGGCGTCGCTTATCGCACCACCGGAGAGCACCTCAAATCGTAGTCCGGATGCACTTTCCCAAGGAGCAAGCGACAAACAATACTGCAGAGTATGAAGGTTTGCTTGCCGGTCTCGAGGATCGCATGATGAACCTTGGGATCAAAAAGCTTATTGTCGTGGGTGACTCACGACTTGTCGTCCGCCAAGTGAACAAAGATTACCAGAGTCCGTTGATGGAAGCCTACGTCGATGAAGTGAGGAAGCTAGAAGAGCACTTTGACGGCCTGCAAATGGAACATGTTCCAAGAGCTCGAGAATGATATTGCCGACTGTTCGCCAAGTGCTGCACTTAAGTTGCACTGTGGAACCGAGGATTTTCGTGCTCAAGCTGACTCGATAACCGTAACACCATCAATGGGCAAGGCAAGAAGAGGAAGTTGACCTCTGGTGACTACTTTCCGCGTGAGCTTCGAAGCCGTCGTTGCAAAAGGTCCCCAAGCTCAACACCAACAGTCTTTGAGGAGTAGTCTGCTCAAGCGGGCCCGAGGTTTGTTTCGTTGAAGCGAGACGCTCCCGACAAGTCTTGCTCGGCAAGCTTTTTGGGAACATCAAGCTTCGGCAGGGGCCGCAGTTCTTGCCGTGGAAGCCGATGTTCCCAGCGGCAGCGAATGTGCCTTTAGTCCTTGTTGTCGAGCCGCAAGCTCCATGGGCGCAGCAGATTGTCCATTTCCTCCAGACGGGAGAACTTCCCGAAGAGCAAGAAGAAGCTGAAAGAGTAGCCCGGCGATCGGGTATGTACCGATTTGTCGTGACATCTTTGTCTGAAGAAGACTCAACAGTGTGAAATTGAAGTGTATTCCGGGGAAGATGGACGAAATTTGTTGGCGAAGATACATGGAGACATATGTGGTCACCACATTGGCGCAAAACACTTGCTTAAGCAAAGCTTTCCGGCAAGGTTTCTTCTGGCCGACAGCCCTCCGTGCTGCAACTGCACAAGTAACCAAGTGTGAAGCGTGCGATTCCATTCCAAGCAGATACACCAGCCAGCTCAAGCTCTCTAGACGATCCCTTTATCACAGCCATTTTGATGCAGGGGCTCGACATCCTTGGCCCCTTCCCCAGCTGTCGGGGCTTTGAGTACTTATGCGTCGCCATCGACAAGTTCACAAAGGGGCGGAAGTGGAAGCGATGAGGAAGGTGGCAGCACGATTAGCGATCAAGTTCTTGGATCGATTGTTTGCCGTTTGAATCCCTAACAGGATCATCACCGACAACGGCACACAATTTACTGATCGCACCTTCATGCGATGCGTCCAAGATCTTGGCGCCCAGTGCCGCTTCCGTTGCTCACCCGAGAAGCAGCGGTCAAGCGAGAGGGCAAATGCCGAAGTGCTTCGCGCGGGCTCAAGACCAGAACTTTCGACGGGCTGCACAAGTCGCGGAAGAAACTAGATCGAGGAGCTGCGGTGGTTCTTTGCTCGATCGGAACGACGCCAAATCGAGCCACCGGCGGACACCCTTTGCTCTAGTCTATGGAGCAGGCGGTTCTCCCCACGGAACTTCGTATCTGGATCGCCTCGAGTGCTCGCTTATGATGAGCTTGAGCAAGAGCAGCTGCGACAAGATGACGCTGCTCCTTGAGGAGGATCGTCTTGAGCCGCTCTGCGAGCTGCTCGCTTACCAGCAAGCTTTGCGTCGCTACCATAGCCGCAGAGTTAGTGCCGAAGTCTCGAGGAAGGCGACCTTGTTCTTCGGGCGCCGCTCAGTCCGCCAAGAATTGCATAAGTTGGACGCCAGTGGGAAGGCCCTTATCGGGTGAAACGAGTCACTAGGCACGGCGCTGTCGCCTTGAGACCGAAGATGGCATTCCGGTGAGCAACTCCTGGAACATTGAGCATCTTCGTAAGTTTTACCCATAGGGCGCGGTTGTCGGAACCCGTTCAAGCAACCACCTTTGTACAAGTCTTGCCGCTGTTGCATGTAATCCTTTGTACAAAGCCGGGCGCAGACCCTGTGCATCAGTAAAGCTCATGTGTTGTGCACAACTTGTCAAATTCATGCTTTCATCATTTTATTGCATGTTTTGGCTAACACTTTGTGCAGCAACTACACCCGGTAAGCAGAATCGAGCCGCTGGGCTCCATAACGTTATTTCCTCTTCTTTTTATTTTCTCAAAGAAAGGAAGGCTCCCTCGCGCACAAGTTAACCAGGGGGGAGGAGGAGATAATACTATGGACCAGGCACCGCTCGAGGAAGTTTTCACTTCATCGGGAAGCAAGAGAGAAAAGCTAAGTTGCCAAAGTTTGAGCAATCAATTTTTAAATTTTTAAGTTATCTTCCTCGAACGATAGCACTTTGTATGGAAAACCTGTGTGCAGTTGCGCCCTTACTTTGTTTCGAGTCCGCTCAACAACTTAAGAGAGCTGCGGCTAGTCGTGACAAGGTTGCTTGTCGGAGGCGGCACTGCCGGCAGGCTGCTAATGTTCCGACTTTTCGGCGCTCATGACAAAAGTGCCCGCACCGACAAGTCCCCCAAATGCGTAAGGCAGAAACATACAAAGGAAGGAATCAAGTAGAGGAAATAACGTTGCATTGATCGCCTAAGATAGATTATATTACAAAATAACTTGCCGCTGATCTAACAAAGTGTTCTAAAACATGATCAGCAGCGACAAGGGCAAGATAAAGTTGGCGGCCTAATCTACGCGGTCGCCATCAATTCGCTTGATCTTGTTCACCTTGTCCACAATGGGTGCGACAAGGGCTTTGAGCTCCTCCACGTTGGCGTCTGGCGGCAAGGATCTGAGGACGCCGTTAAGGTTGAGGCCCGGATTGCGGAAGGCCACCTTTATCAACACCTTCTCGAGGGCTCCTGCACAGATCTGGCGCGATTCCTCGGCCAGCTGCTTGGGACCTCTTCTCGAGTCGCTGGAGACCCGTCACCACGCCTTTGAAGAATAAGCTGAGTTTGGCGCTGGGTTGGAGATGCTCGTCGAGAGGTATGCAAGGTCCGCCATCCCAGCTCCATCAGCTCGTTGTGGATGTCGGCAGCGGTGTCCACAAGACTTTCGATCCAGTGCTCCACGCTCTCCCTCAAGGTGCTCTCGATGGAGGCAGCGATTCGCCCGGCAGCTCCTCCTTGGCCTTGATCGCCTCCAACAAGCCCACCTCCCGTTCTCTGGCGCCCGGCCAACGTCCCGTGTCGAGTGGTCAGCTTCAGCTCAAGATCCGCCTTGGAATCCTTGGCGCCGAGCTCCTTGCCTCTATCGGCCGAGATGACTCTGCGGCTCGCCCAGTGTAGGCGTCCTTCTCGCGCTCACGCTGAGCACGGCAAGCTCTTCGCCGCTCTTCTTGAGGCTGGCCTCCAATCGTGCCACCTTCGCCTTTCAGCTCTTCCTTGGCGGCCTCGGCGGTTGCGGCAGCATCCTTCGCTTCTGAAGCGCCCCGCCAAGTGACTCCTCGCAGCAGCAAGGTCTTCTTCGTGGCTGTCCAGGTTGACCTTCCGCTGCGCCAACTCGCTTTCCTGCGCGGAGAGCTTCTCGGCAGCCAGCCGCTGCTCCTCATCAGGTGCGGCCTTCTCAAGAATGAAGGCCGTGCGCTCCTCTGCAAGTTGCCCCCGCGCTTCTGCTACGTCGCGGAGGGTTTCTTGGTTGGCGCTCCGGAGCTCTTCGGCGCGCTGCTCCATATCCGCTCCTGCCCTCGCGACAAGCGCTTCCCGGATCTCCAACTTGGCCTGCCGGGCGCGATAGAGCGACAGCAGCTTCTTCAAGGCGGCTCCTCCTCGAGACTTCGCCGCTGTCGCTGCTTGGCGCGTCCACCAGCCTCAGCCAATGAGGCGAGTAGCTCGCCGTCGAAGGTCTCTCCTCGACCGGCGCCACAGGCTTCGGTTCCTGGGAGCTTGATGAAAACGCCTTCGTCGGCCTTCGTGGTAGTCTTGCCGGGTAGAGGCTCCTCGAACTGGCACGCTACAGCGGCCAGGGGAGTCATTTGTCGGTGTAGCGCTTGGCACTCCTGTGGCCTCAGGGCTGTCAGTGCGATCTCCCGACCCCTCGCCGGCCTCTGCGTCGGCAGCCTTGGTGGCCTCCTCACCAACAGGCTCGTCGGCGACGGCCTCTTCTTCCACGACAACGACCTCTTCTTCCTCGACGGCGGCCTCGTCGGTGTTGCCGCGCGTTTCCTCCTCGTCGGCGGCCTCGACCTCCATCGGCTCTGCGTTAGACGAAGAAAGAGCGATCCATAAATGTTCAAAAGAGAAACAAAAGAAAGCAAACCCAAGGGAAATTTTCGTGTAAGGCGATTACTGCAATGGGATCCGCAGCCATGGCCTCGACCACCGGAGGGTCGCCGGGCGCTGTCCCTTGCCGGGTAGCCTCCCTTGCCGGAGTGGCCTCCCTTGTCGGAGGGCGCTCCCTTGCCGGAGATTCCTCCCTTGGCGGCGAGTGGCAGCAGCAGGATCTCGGGGCGACTTGAGCCCTCCCGATGAGGCTGCTCTGCTCCTACACAAGCAAACAATCAGATATCAACGAAGAAAGGGCACCCTGCACACCTAATAGTAAGGAGAAAACTGCACACTTACTGCAGGGGGCTGTCTTTGGGGGCTGCTCTGAGGAAGGGTTGCGGGTCCGGCAAAGGCGATCTCAGACGCGTCCCACAGCCAGCCGCAGGCCGAATCGTCCTCAACAACAACCGTCGGGATCTTAGCCCTCTTCGACGCTCTCAGGGCCAGCGTCCTAAAAAGGAAAGAGTCCAGAACAAAGCAAATCAGATTCAAGATGAAGCAATAAAGTTGAAGAAATACAAGCACAAATCTCAAGAGCTTACTCTTCGCCTTCCTCCTCGGAGCTGAGCACGGAGAAGTCGAACTCTGGCTCGCCTCCGGTGCGACGAGGCGGGGGAGTGGGCTCTCTTGGCCGCTTGGCGGAGGCGTCGGCGGTGGCCTGAGAAGATCCCGCCCCAGTTGTCGCAGCAGTGTGGGGCGCTCATGGCAACCTCGCTTGCCGCGGTGGAGCACGCCACGCCAGCTAACTGCTGTGGGCGATCTGCCGCCGCCCGGCTCGTCTCCGGCCTTGCGGAGACGCCTCTTCAGCCAGGCAGGGGGCTCCAGCGGCAAGTCGCTTGGCGGTGGGAAGAAGCGCCCTCGGCGGGTCCACTCGACCGGCCTCGGGCTCGACAAGCTCGTCCTCGCCGACGACCTCCCCTCGCCGGCAAGGCTTGCCCGCGCGTCCGCCTCCTCCACGGTGAACCCGAAGGCTCCGGCAGCGGCTGCTGCCGCCTCCTCCTCCACCTGGTGGCAATCCGCGCCATCTCCTCGTCGGTGGTGTCGCGGGTGAGCCTTTTCTGCTCGTCGGAGCGGATCGGCACTTCTTCCAAATCGTCGAAGAATTGCTGCACGACCTCGTCGGGGGGCTCCTGCCAGGTTGGGACGATCCCGTGGGAGTCGCAAGCATCATGGCGCGGATGCGGTCGAGCGCCGAGTTGTTGCACAAAGGGACGACCCCCCGCGGCAACCTAAACCACTCAGGATGGTCGGGGTCGTTCTTGAACAGCTCGAGCAGCATCGTGTCCAGCTCCAAGACGGTGAAGTTCCAATTCAGGCCCGGGCGCAGCCTCATGATGTCTGCCGCATTTTGGAACTCCCAGGCAGGCCTCCTCCTTTCCTGCAAGCGAGCGATGCGGCGACGAAGGAAATCTGCGCCAACTGCGCCTACGGTTAACCCAGCAAGCCTGAGGCGCAGAATCCGGGTCACAGCTATCTTCAGCTTCGCATCCACCGGCGCCAAGTTACTCCAATCTCTGCCGCACACTATTGGGGTTTGGCGCCGCAGCGGTGAAAGGGCTGCGAGTTCTCCTCTCGACCCGGCACCAGTTGGCTCTCCACTCCTCCCACTTGTTGCGGAACTCTCCTTCTAGGTAGGCCTCTTTCTTGCCGATCCTAGAGACCAGGCTATCCCTCCGCAAGTGGCTCTCCTCTCTCGACGCAGGGCACGAAGAAGTGGCGGAAGAGTGCCACATTCGGGTGGACTCCGACAAAGTTTTCGCACAAATGCGCCGAAAACTGCCATGGTCAAGACGGTGTTGGGGGTGAAATCAAGGAGGCGGAGGCTAAACGTGTTCATGATGTCGCATAAAGAACTCAGAAAAGGCGGGCAAAGCCCGCAATAGAAGAAAAGGGCGAAAAGGGGTACCTGTTGGGGCCAAATCAGCGGCGTGGCGGGAGTACCCTCGTCTTGCGGATGCGCCTGCGTCTCCATCGACGTAAGAGGTAGAAGACGTCCGCAGCTCCCTTGCGCCCGAGCTGCGGGGAAGATGGCCCGCTCCTTGCGCGCGCCTTGTGAGCCGCTGCGCCTCGGCCGACTTGACGCCCTTCTCCTTGTCGGCTTTCGGAGCCATGGAGAGGGCGGCGGAGGAGGCCGACGGCGGTGAGCGGGCTTGTGGCGAAAGGGGGCGGGGCGCTGCTCTCTTCGCACCGGAGAAGAAGAGGGGAGCGGCGGTGGTTTTCTTGACAAGACATCGATGGCAGAGTGGACGGCCTGCCCCTGTTTCCTCCGCTTATAAAGAGGGGGAGGGGGCGGACGTTCCACTTATACTAATAAAGAAACCCCCACGACCGCGCCCATGATCTCTCACACGACGCCACGTCCGGTGCGTGCCATTAGTGGGGATCGTGGTGGGTCCGGGGCGAGTTGCGACGTGGTCGAGGCCGCGTGTGTCCGTGCACAGTTTTGGGCTTGGCCCGACAAGCACTCGGCACCGTGTACGGCCCAGGCCCGGGGGCTCCTGTCGGTGTACTAGAGTAGGGGTACCCTAGTATCCCGTGCTACGTGCCTGCAGACGATTGCAGCACCAGCGGCAAGGTTTGCCTCGTCACCGCCAAGATCCTCCGTGGCTCCTTTGGAGCCATTCAAGAACAAAGTATTAGATTAAGAAGACAAGGCCCCGGCAAGAGGAGCTTGTCGGGAAGGCCACTCCAGGCATACGGAAGGCAAGGCCCCGGCAAGAGGAGCTTGCCGGGAAGGCTCGGAGCGCGACAAGCCTCCGGACGCGACAAGGATTCGGCCGCGGCAAGGCGCTTGCCGCGGCATGCAACCTCTCTCCCTCTCCGCTCCAGCTCATCCCGCAACGTGTCGCCATGGGAACATTCCATGCACGCGTGTCAAGAGGTCTTTGCCGGCGGAGAGCAGCGATAAGCGGTCTTGACAAGCTTGCCATCGTGGCGGGAGGCGCACCGGCGGTCTCTAATTGCTTTGGGCGACACCGACGGGCATTTATTGCCTTTGTCCCTTGCCGCCGAGTTAGGCATTTTTGCACTGCATAATCGCTCAAGTAGGTGTACCAACTCCTGTTTTTACATTTGTACCCCGCCTATGTTGCCACACCTTGAGACCCATTGAGCATATAAAAGGAGGCCCATGCACAACGTAGAAAGGGTTCGGGGTTCGGTTCATTCGACTCACTCGAGACCAGATACACCCACGCTTAGGTTTTGTAGCTCTCATCGCCTCCCTAGCAAGAACACAATACATGAAACAAGCAGCAGTAGGAGTTTTATCTCTCCGAGAGCTCGGCTGGGTAAACTGCTCGTGTGCCTCGCCTCGATCCGCTCTTCGTGCGATCTCCGCCCCCTCCGAACCACAAGGGGCCCGGTCCGCCGGCCCCATAGGTGTCCGTGGGTACGATCAGCCTCCCCGACACCCAGTTACATTGTGACATTTGGTAGCACACAAAGTGTTCCTCCGGTAAATGGGAGTTGCATAATCTCATAGTCATAGGAACATGTATAAGTCATGAAGCAAGCAATAGCAACATACTAAACGATCAAGTGCTAAGCTAATGGAATGGGTCAAGTCAATCAGATCATTCACCTAATGATGTGATCCCGTTAATCAAATAACAACTCTTTGTCCATGGTTAGGAAACATAACCATATTTGATTAACGAGCTAGTAAAGTAGAGGCATACTAGTGACACTCTGTTTGTCTATGTATTCACACATGTATCATGTTTCCGGTTAATACAATTCTAGCATGAATAATAAACATTTATCATGAAATAAGGAAATAAATAATAACTTTATTATTGCCTCTAGGGCATATTTCCTTCAGTCTCCCACTTGCACTAGAGTCAATAATCTAGTTCACATCGCCATGTGATTCAACAGCAATAGTTCACATCACCATGTGATTAACACCCAAAGGGTTTACTAGAGTCAGTAATCTAGTTCACATCGCTATGTGATTAACACCCAAAGAGTACTAAGGTGTGATCATGTTTTGCTTGTGAGATAATTTTAGTCAACGGGTTACATCACATTCAGATCCGTAAGTATTTTGCGAATTTCTATGTCAACAATGCTCTGCAAGGAGCTATTCTAGCTAATTGCTCCCACTTTTCAATATGTATCTGGATCGAGACTTAGAGTCATCCAGATCGGTGTCAAAACTTGCATCGACGTAACTCTTTACGACGAACCTTTTTTCACCTCCATAATCGAGAAACATATCCTTATTCCACTAAGGATAATATTGACCGCTGTCCAGTGATCTTACTCCTAGATCACTATTGTACTCCCTTGTCAAACTCAGTATAGGGTATACAATAGATCTCGTACACAGCATGGCATACTTTATAGAACCTATGGCTGAGGCATAGGGAATGACTTTTCATTCTCTTTCTATTTTCTGCCATGGTCGGGTCTTGAGTCTTAATCAACTTCACACCTTTGCATCACATGCAAGAACTCCTTCTTTGACTGTTCTATTTTGAACTATTTCAAAAATTTATCAAGGTATGTACTCATTGAAAAAATCTTATCAAGCGTCTTGATCTATCTATATAGATCTTGATGCTCAATGTGTAAGCAGCTTCACCGAGGTCTTTCATTGAAAAACTTTTATTCAAGTATCCCTTTATGCTATCCAGAAATTATATATCATTTCTGATCAACAATATGTCATCTACATATAGTATCAGTAATGTTACAGAGCTCCCACTCACTTTCTTGTAAATACAGGCTTCACCGCAAGTCTGTATAATACTATATGCTTTGATCAACTTATCAAAGCGTATATTCCAACTCTGAGATGCTTGCACCAGTCCATAGATGGATCACTGGAGCTTGCACATTTTGTTAGTACCTTTAGGATTGACAAAACCTTCTCGTTGCATCATATACAACTCTTCGTTAAGAAAACCATTAAGGAATGCAGTTTTGACATCCATTTGCAAGATTTCATAAAATGTGGCAATTGCTAACATGATTCGGACAGACTTTAAGCATCGATACGAGTGAGAAAATCTCATTGTAGTCAACATCTTGAACTTTGTCAAAAACCTTTTTCGACAAGTCTAGTTTTGTAGATAGTAACACTACTATCAGTGTTCGTCTTCCTCTTGAAGATCCATTTAATCTCAATGGCCTGCCGATCATCGGGCAAGTCAACCAAAGTCCATACTTTGTTCTTATACATGGATCCTATCTCAGATTTCATGGCCTCAACCCATTTTGCGGAATCTGGGCTCATCATGGCTTCCTCATAGTTCGTAGGTTCATCATGGTCTAGTAACATGACTTCCAGAACATGATTACCGTACCACTCAGTGCGGATCTTACTCTGGAAGACCCTACGAGGTTTGGTAGCAACTTGATCTGAAGTTTTTATGATCATCATCATTAACTTCCTCACTAATTGGTGTAGGAATCATCGAACTGATTTCTGTGATAAACTACTTTCCAATAAGGGAGAAGGTACAATTACCTCATCAAGTTCTACTTTCCTCCCACTCACTTCTTTCGAGAGAAACTCCTTCTCTAGAAAGGATCCATTCTTGGCAACGAATGTCTTGCCTCTCGGATCTGTGATAGAAGGTGTACCCAACATTTTGGGTATCCTATGAAGATGCACTTTTCCGATTTGGGTTCAAGCTTATCATGTTGAAACTTTTTCACATAAGCATCGCAACCCAAACTTTAAGAAACGATGACTTTGGTTTCTTGCTAAACCATAGTTCATACGGTGTCGCCTCAACGGATTTATATGGTGCCCTTTTTAACGTGAATGCAGCTGTCTCTAATGCATAACCCCAAAACGATAGTGGTAAATCGGTAAGAGACATCATTGATCGCACCATATCAAATAAAGTGCGGTTATGACGTTCAGACACACCATTACGTTATGGTGTTCCATGTGGCGTGAGCTATGAAACTATTCCACATTGTTTTATATGAAGGCCAAACTCGTAACTCAAATATTCTCCTCCACGATCAGATCGTAGAAACTTTATTTTCTTGTTACGATGATTATCCACTTCACTCTGAAATTCTTTGAACTTTTCAAATGTTTCAGACTTGTGCTTCATTAAGTAGATATACTCATATCTGCTCAAATCATCTTGTGAAGGTCGAGAAAATAACGATACCTACCACGAGCATCAACACTCATTGGACCACATACATCGGTATGTATTATTTCCAAAGCAAGTCAAGATCTCGCTCCATTGTTCCGAACAACGGAGTTTCACTCATCTTGCCCAAAAGGCACGGTTCGCAAGCATCAAATGATTCATAATCAAGTGATTCCAAAACCCATCAAGCATGGAGTTTCTTCATGCGCTTTACACCGATATGACCCAAACGGCAAAGGCCGCAAATAAGTTGCACTATCATTATTAACTTTGCATCTTTTGGCATCAATATTATGAATATGTGTATCACTACGATCGAAATCCAACAAACTATTTTCATTGGGTGTATGACCATTGAAGGTTTTATTCATTTATACAGAACAACAATTATTCTCTGATTTTAAATGAATAACTGTATTGCAATAAACATGATCAAATCATATTCATGCTCAACGCATAAGCGCCAAATAACATTTATTTAGGTTTAACACTAATCTCGAAAGTATAGGGAGTGTGCGATGATGATCATATTAATCTTGGAACTACTTCCAACACTCATCGTCACTTCCCCTTCAACTAGTCTCTGTTTATTCTGTAACTCCTGTTTCAACTTACTAATCTTAGCAACCGAACAAGTATCAAATACTCAGGGGCTACTATAAACACTAGTAAGGCACACATCAAACACATGTATATCAAATATACCCTTGTTCACTTTGCCATCCTTCTTACTCACCAAATATTCAGGGCTTTTCCGCTTCTAGTGACCATTTCCTTTGAAGTGTAAGCACTCAGTTTCAGGCTTTGGTCCAGCTTTGGTCTTCTTCACGGGAGTGACAACTTGCTTGTCATTCTGCTTGAAGTTTCCTTTCTTTCCCTTTGCCCGTTTCTTGAAACTAGTGGTCTTGTCAATCATCAACACTTGATGCTCTTTCTTGATTTCTACCTTCGTTGATTTTAACATCACGAAGAGCTCGAGAATCTTTTTCGTCATCCCTTGCATACTATAGTTCATCAAGAAGTTCTACTAACTTAGTGATGGTGACTAAGAATTCTGTCAATCACTATCTTATCTGGAAGATTAACTCCCACTTGATTCAAGCGATTGAAGTACTCAGACAATCTGAGCACATGCTCACTAGTTGAGCGATTCTCCTCCATCTTTTAGCTATAGAACTTGTTGGAGACTTCATATCTCTCAACTCGGGTATTTGCTTGAAATACTAACTTCAATTCCTGGAACATCTTATATGGTCCATGACGTTCAAAACATCTTTGAAGTCCCGATTCTAAGCCGTTAAGCATGGTGCACTAAACTATCAAGTAGTCATCATATTGAGCTAGCCAAACGTTCATAACGGCTGCATCTGCTCCTGCAATAGGTCTGTCACCTAGCGGTGCATTAAGGACATAATTCTTACAGGCAGCAATGAGGATAAACCTCGGATCACGGATCCAATCCGCATCATTGCTACTAA
Source organism: Aegilops bicornis (assembly GCA_021605145.1). Taxonomy (NCBI): domain Eukaryota; kingdom Viridiplantae; phylum Streptophyta; class Magnoliopsida; order Poales; family Poaceae; genus Aegilops; species Aegilops bicornis. The sequence continues at coordinate 331,404,879 of CM038672.1, read as the reverse complement.
CATCTTTCAACACAATTTTCTCTAGGAACATATCAAAATAAACATTTGAAAGCAACAACGCGAGCTATTGATCTGCAACATAATTTGCAAAAATACTACCAGGACTAAGTTCATGATAAGTTTAAGTTCAATTAATCATATTACTTAAGAACTCCCACTTAGACAGACATCTCTCTAGTCATCTAAGTGATCACGTGATCCAAATCAACTAAACCATAACCGATCATCACGTGAGATGGAGTAGTTTTCAATGGTGAACCTCACTATGTTGATCATATCTACTATATGATTCACGCTCGACCTTTCGGTCTCCGTGTTCCGAGGCCATATCTGCATATGCTAGGCTCGTCAAGTTTAACCTGAGTATTCCGCGTGTGCAAAACTGGCTTGCACCCGTTGTAGATGGACGTAGAGCTTATCACACCCGATCATCACGTGGTGTCTAGGCACGACGAACTTTGGCAACGATGCATACTCAGGGAGAACACTTCTTGATAATTTTTAGTGAGAGATCATCTTAAAATGCTACCGTCAATCAAAGCAAGATAAGACGCATAAAGGATAAACATCACATGCAATCAATATTAGTGATATGATATGGCCATCATCATCTTGTGCTTGTGATCTCCATCTCTGAAGCACCATCGTGATCACCATCGTCACCGGCGCGACACCTTGATCTCCATCGTAGCATCGTTGTCGTCTCGCCAACTATTGCTTCTATGACTATCGCTACCGCTTAGTGATAAAGTAAAGCAATTACATGGCGTTTGCATTTCATACAATAAAGCGACAACCATATGGCTCCTGCCTGTTGCCGATAACTTCGGTTACAAAACATGATCATCTCATACAATAAAATATAGCATCACGTCTTGACCATATCACATCACAACATGCCCTGCAAATACAAGTTAGACATCCTCTACTTTGTTGCTGCAAGTTTTACGTGGCTGCTACGGGCTGAGCAAGAACCGTTCTTACCTACGCATCAAAACCACAACGATAGTGTGTCAAGTTGGTGCTGTTTTAACCTTCGCAAGGACCGGGCGTAGCCACACTCGGTTCAACTAAAGTGAGAGAGATGACACCCGCAAGTCACCTTTAAGCACGAGTGCTCGCATACGGTGAAACCAGTCTCGCGTAAGCGTCTGGCGTAATGTCGGTCCGGGCCGCTTCATCTCACAATACCGCCCGAACAAAAGTATGACATGCCGGTAAGCAGTATGACTTGTATCGCCCACAACTTACTTGTGTTCTACTCGTGCATATGACATCTACGCATAAAACCAGGCTCGGATGCCACTGTTGGGGAACGTAGTAATTTCAAAAATTTCCCACGCACACGCAAGATCATGGTGATGCATAGCAACGAGAGGAGAGTGTGTCCACGCACTCGTGAGACCAAAAGCGGAAGCGTTATGACAACGTGGTTGATGTAGTCGTACGTCTTCACGATCCGACCGATCCAAGTACCGAACGTATGGCACCTCCGTGTTACGCACATCGTTCAGCTCGATGACGATCCCGGACTCCGATCCAGCAGGTGTCGGGATGAGTTCCGTCGACGACGGGCGTGGTGACGATGATGATGCTCTACCGGCGCAGGGCTTCGCCTAAACTCCGCGACGATATGACCGAGGTTGAATATGGTGGAGGGGGGCACCGCACACGGCTAAGGAACGATCCGTAGATCAACTTGTGCGTTCTAGGGTGCCCCCCTGCCCCCGTATATAAAGGAGCAAGGGGTGCGGCCGCCCTAGGAGGATGCCAGCGTCGAGGAGTCCTACTCCCACCGAGTAGGACTCCCCCTTCCTAGTTGGATTAGGACTTGGGGAGGGAAAGAGGAAAGGCGCCGCCCCCTTCCTTGTCCTATTCGGACTAAGGGGGGAGGCGCGCCTGCCCTGGCCGGCCCTCCTCTTCTCCCTCATGGCCCACTAAGGCCCATTAACCCCCGGGAGGGTTCCAGTAACCCTCCGGTGTTCCGGTAAAATCCCGATTTCACCCGGAACTATTCCGAAGTCCAAACATAGGCTTCCAATATATCCATCTTTATGTCTCGACCATTTCGAGACTCCTCGTCATGTCCGTCATCACATCCGGGACTCTGAACAAACTTCGGTACATCAAAACTTATAAACTCATAAAACTGTCATCGTAACGTTAAGCGTGCGGACCCTACGGGTTCGAGAACTATGTAGACATGACCCAGAACTATTCTCGGTCAATAACCAATAGTGGAACCTGGATGTTCATATTGGTTCCTACATTTTCTACGCAGATCTTTATCGGTCAAACCGCATAACAACATACGTTGTTCCCTTTGTCATCAGTATGTTACTTGCCCGAGATTCGATCGTCGGTATCCAATACCTAGTTCAATCTCGTTACGGCAAGTCTCTTTACTCGTTCCGTAATACTTCATCCCATAACTAACTCATTAGTTACAATGCTTGCAAGGCTTAAGTGATGTGTATTACCGAGAGGGCCCAGAGATACCTCTCCGACAATCGGAGTGACAAAACCTAATCTCGAATTACGCCAACCCAACATGTACTTTCGGAGACACACCAGAGCACCTTTGTAATAACCCCCGTTCGTTGTGACATTTGGTAGCACACAAAGTGTTCCTCCGGTAAACGGGAGTTGCATAATCTCATAGTCATAGGAACATGTATAAGTCATGAAGAAAGCAATAGCAACATACTAAACGATCAAGTGCTAAGCTAACGGAATGGGTCAAATCAATCAGATCATTCACCTAATGATGTGATCCCGTTAATCAAATAACAACTCTTTGTCCATGGTTAGGAAACATAACCATCTTTGATTAACGAGCTAGTAAAGTAGAGGCATACTAGTGACACTCTGTTTGTCTATGTATTCACACATGTATCACGTTTCCGGTTAATACAATTCTAGCATGAATAATAAACATTTATCATGAAATAAGGAAATAAATAATAAATTTATTATTGCCTCTAGGGCATATTTCCTTCAGTAGGCTAGCTTCTAGGGTTTAGCCTCTCTGATCTCGTGGTAGATCTACTATTGTACAACCCATATCATGAATATTAATCAAGCAGGAGTAGGGTTTTACCTCCATCGAGAGGGCCCGAACGTGGGTAAAAACATCGTGTCCCTTGTCTCCTGTTACCATCCGCCTAGACGCACAGTTCGGGACCCCCTACCCGAGATCCGCCGGTCTTGACACCGACACCTCCTGATTCAACCAGAGCCAACCAGTGCCAGCCACTTCTCACCATCGATCTACCCAACCAACCAGAGCAGCCAGCCCTGCTCGTCGTGCCCGAGGCCTCCCGAGCCGCTCCTCGCCGGCAACCAGCAGGATCGTCGTGTCCCTCTCCTCTGTTTTCCTTTCCATCCTCATTTTCCCCTGTCTCTCTCTCGCTCACGCCATCTCTCTCCCTGTCTTTTCCCTACAGGAGCTTCCCGCGCCATGGCTATAGCCCGAGTCCTCCTGCCTTGCTCGATCTGGGACCAGGAGGGTCCCGAGCATCTCCACTGTCGTCGTTTCAGTTGAGCGCCGCCCTGGTTCCCTTTCTCTCCTTCCTCCGGTCCCCTCATCTCATCTCTCTCTCTGATTTGTGTCGCGACGCCGCCGTTTTTGCAGAGCCACTACCGCCACGGAGCTCCAACTCCGGCCACCTCGTCTCCACGGTGATCTGGCGCCTCTATTCCATCCGACCGCCGGCGTCCCATCCTCGCCTCTGCTTCGAACATACACGCACGCCTGCCTCCCTCGTCTCGCAAGCCTCGTCGCGAGTCAACCGCGTCCGTCGCCATGGGCTTCCTCATGGAGCACCACCACCATATCTCCTCGGATCCGTCGGGTCCCGACCATCCCCGTCGTTGCCGGACTTCTCAGCTCGCCGGAGCCCCAAGTCCCCTCGCCAAGTCCCGCTGCCACGTCTTCTGCATCGCCATTGGTGTGCTGTTGTTTCTGTTCTTCAGAAACGAGCAGAGTAGCTCGCCCGATCCCTCACTCGCCCGTTGACCGATCCGGCTAGGTCACATCCACCCCAGGCCCAGCGCCCCCTTCCGGCCTCACCTCCTCCACCGACTGGGCCTGTTGGCCCATGGTGAGCCTCCAGCGCCCCTGCTCTTGTTAGCCAAGCCAGATTCGGCCCGTGACTTGTTTTTTTCCTGTGCTGTGATTTTGTCATTAAATCCTGGACATGCTTATTAAAGAAATGCCCCTGTTTTAAACTGCTAATAACTATTTAACCATGCATCCAAATAAGACATGTCATATATGTAACATGCTTAGAATGTCATCTAGTTTCATAATATGCAACTTTATCCATGTTGAAAATGTTTAACTTGCTGTTTGCATTAATTTGCTTAAATGCCATGCTAAAATGATTTATTTCATAACTAAATAACCGTAGCTCCAATTTTAATAAACTTTATATGTAAATGGGGTGGAAAATGCATAGGATAACATGGTGCACTTTCTTTTGCTGTTTAAAAACTCTAAAATGTGGTTTAGGCAGAACAGTACCAAATTTGAAATATGCACATGGGGATTTTCCAGAATTGTTGTTTGTTGTTTCCAGCCTCATTTAAACTTGCCTATATAGGTAGTTTAATTATGCTTCACCTCTTGCCATGTTCAACAACATTTAATATTGTTTGGTAGCTTAAACGAGATTAAACTAAATATGTCAATGTGGTTTTTTGTCAATATGCAACTCGTGGCATATTGAGCTCCACTTAACTTGTAGTATTGTTTGTTGCGCTTTACCATGCAATGCCTCTTTAAACTGGACATGCATCATACTTGATTGTGCATCATGCCATGATTATGCTGGTGTGTTTACCATGTTGTTTGCTTCTTTCCGGTTTGCTTCTCTCGTTAGCTTCGGTTTGGTTCCGGAGTTGTGAGGATTAGTTCGACTACGTCCGGTTGTCTTCTTCATGGACCCGTTCTTCTTCCTAGCGGGATTTCAGGCAAGATGACCGTCACCCTGTATCTCATTACTATCATTGCTATGCTAGTTGCTTCGTTCTATCGCTATGCTGCGTTACCTACCACTTGCTGCTCAAGCCTCCCAAATTGCATGATAGCCCCTAACCGTTGTCACCCTTCCTGGCAAACCGTTGTCTGGCAATGTTACCGCTTTTGCTCAGCCCCTCTTATAGCGTTGCTAGTTGCAGGTGAAGATGAAGATTGCTCCATGTTGGATTATGTTTATGTTGGGATATCACAATATCTCTTATATTATTAATGCATCTATATACTTGGTAAAGGGTGGAAGGCTCAGCCTTATGCCTTGTGTTTTGTTCCACTCTTGCTGCCCTAGTTTCCGTCATATCGGTATTGTGTTCCCGGATTTTGCGTCCCTAACGCGATTGGGTGATTTATGGGACCCCCTTGATAGTTCGCTTTGAATAAAACTCCTCCAAAGAAGGCCCAACCTTGGTTTTACCATTTGCCTCACCACTACCTATACCTTTCCCTTGGGTCGGCCAACCCGAGGGTCATCTTTATTTTAGCCCCCCCGGGCCAGTGCTTCTCTAAGTGCTAGTCCAAACCGAGCGATGTCCGGCGCCCCCTGGGCAATCAGGGTCTATGCCAACCCGACGTCTTGCTCATCCGGTGTGCCCTGAGAACGAGATATGTGCAGCTCCTATCGGGATTTGTCGGCACATCGGGCGGCTTTGCTGGTCTTGTTTTACCATTGTCGAAATGTCTTGTAACCGGGATTCCGAGACTGATCAGGTCTTCCCGGGAGAAGGAATATCCTTCGTTGATCGCGAGAGCTTATCATGGGCTAAGTTGGGACACCCCTGCAGGGTTTGAACTTTCGAAAGCCGTGCCCGCGGTTATGTGGCGTATGGGAATTTGTTAATATCCGGTTGTAGTAAACTTGAAGTAAACTCTTCTAAAATACACCAACCATGTGCGTAACTGCGTGAGTGTCTCTTTTCGGGTTGATCGAGAGGAGAACACGGTTTCGGGTTATGTCGGCGTAAGTAGGAGCTCAGGATCACCTCTTGATCATTACTAGTTGACGACCGCTTGCTAAGCTCCTCTTCTCGCTCTTGTTTCGTAAGTTAGCGACCATACATGCTTAGTCACTGCTGCAACCTCACCACTTTACCCCTTTCTTACCCATAAAGCTTTGCTAGTCTTGATACCCATGGTAATGGGATTGCTGAGTCCTCGTCGCTCACAGATTACTACAACACCAGTTGCAGGTACAGGTATTGCGATGATCATGACGTGAGAGCGATGTTTATCTGTGTTGGAGTTCTTCTTCTACTTCTTCTTCGATTGAGGGATAGGTTCCTGGTCGGCAGCCTGGGTTAGCAGGGTGGATATTGTTTGAGTTTCTGTTTCTGTTTCATCCGTAGTCGGATGTTGATCTTATGTATGATCTATTGTTGTATTCATGTGCCATTGTATCCCCACTATTATGTAATGTTGATGTGATGATATCCACCTTGCAAAAGCGTCTTCAAGATGCGCTTCTATCCTTGGTGGGACCATCGAGTTCCTTTAGGATAGGGCCGCATCTTGGGCGTGACAGTCCGTGTCTTCGTTTGCCTTCCTCTTTAAAGCTTGCCCGGTTTAGGAGCCGCTCTCTTCAGCATCGCTCATGGGGTAACGCGGCACGACAAATTCCTCCCCTTTGGAGCACGAGACAGTGCGGTGGGTGAGGCGGAACGAGGAAACTCCTTCGGCGAAAATGTCTCCTGATTACTTACATGGGAGGCGGGAAGAAGACCAGGGTAGTCGGCGATGATGGCCACTTCCGTGCCGTCGTAGCTCGCCTGGTAAAATGTCCCGTCCACGAACTCCTCCTCCTCCCCTTTTAAGAGTTCGGCCAATATTTTGGCCAGAGCGGCGGGGGTGTCCTGACCCTTCCTACCACAGCGGGAGGCGTCATCTTCCCCGTTGTAGTGCCACATGGGAAGCCCTGAATATTGGAGTGGCTGAACCCCCCGCACTAGTCGCCATTACCTCGGCTATTGATAATCCGGACTGGGTGAGTGTCTTTGTCTTGCCCATGAGTTGACGAACTTCCGCGCTATCGTCTTCCTCCAGATTCCGGGGGCGCCAGCTGCGGCATTTCTTCAAAGGAACTCTTGAAAACTCGGGGAGACCCCTCCGAACTGGGTCTGGAAGCACGACATACTCAATACAGAACCATTCGGATGTCCACTCTTCGGATGCCTTCTTTGGTGTGCCGGATAGGTATCCGGTCTCGGCGATGCGCCATATTTTGGCTCTGCCCACTTCGAATATTGATCCCCCGTGGTTGCGCGGGACGAGACAGAATAACTTTCTCCACAATTCAAAATGGGCCTCACAACCCAGGAATAGCTCGCAAAGGGAAACATAGCCCGTGATATGTAGGATGGAGGCCAGAGTAAAGTTGTGCAGTTGGAGGCCATAATATTCCAGAAGCCCGCGGAGGAGTGGATGGATCGGAAATCCGACACCTCTTAACAGATAAGTGACAAATTACACTCGTTCCCCCCGGATGGGTTGGGGAAATCTTCATCCTGAGACGCGCCATTGAAGACAGTCAGTCCTACTCTTACAAGGGCTAGATCTCCGGGGGGAAGGAATCCCTGTGTTTGCAGCTTCTCCAGCTTACCATGGGATACGGAGCACCTCTCCCACTCGCCTTTTTCTGGGCTGCAGGGATGGGAGGAAGAGCTGGGTGCACTTGCCATGTTGGGATGGCCTTTTCTAGCCGTCTCTGGTGATTTTTTCCGCGTGGTGCCAAATGGATCTGGGATCCAATCTCTTTAAATAGACGCTCTTTTTCGTGACTAGGGTGTTATATGCAAAAATACTATGACCTCTCGCATTTGCTCGACACGTGCAAGCTGAAGCTGATTTACGCATAGAAGACGAGTGGTACGACATTAAATGGAAGGCCGGATACATCACTTTGAAGTCATCGGAGGAGGAACCCGCCTTGCAATGCCAAAGACAATCTATGTGCGGGACACCTCGTCATTGAAGCCTGGATTGGGGGCTAGTGAGGGAGTCCTGGACTAAGGGGTCCTCGGGTGTCCGACCTGTTAGCCATGGGCCGGACTGATGGGCTATGAAGATACGAAGACCGAAGACTCTCACCCGTGTCCGGATGGGACTCTCCTTGGCATGGAAGGCAAGCTTGGCGATCAAATATGAAGACTTCCTTTCACTGTAACCGACCTTATGTAACCCTAGATCCCTCCGGTGTCTATATAAACCAGAGGGCATAGTCCGGATGAGGATACTCATAACCATAGTCATACAGGCTAGATATCTAGGGCTTAGCCATTACGATCTCGTGGTAGATCAACTCTTGTAATACTCATATTCATCAAGATCAATCAAGCAGGAAGTAGGGTATTACCTCCATAGAGAGGGCCCGAACCTGGGTAAACATTGTGTCCCCCGTCTCCTGTTACCATCGATCCTAGATGCACAGTTCGGGACCCCCTACCCAAGATCCGCCGGTTTTGACACCGACACTTCTTCCTCAACATGATATTTTTCAGGGGCGTTAGTCCTCATTTTTCGATCCTTTTGGTCATTCGATGACAATGGGGGAGAAATTTGAGTTAGTCTTCAAGCGGGTCTACCTATATGGGCGTTTTTTTTGCTAACTTACAACTCTCATTCTTTTGAAGACTTTGCTGAATCGAGTTGTAAACTTAAACCAAATGGTGGTCTGATACTTTTGATGTGTTCTTCTGCATGCTTATTCCTCATATATGTTAATGCACGCATGGTGAATTACATCAGTCACCATATTTCATCATGCATTTCAAATTCTACATGTTATATGTCAAATGCATGTATGAATTACAAGATATAGGGGGAGATCTCCATGGTACTACTTTTCAAGTGTGCATTGCTTCAAAAGCAAATTCCTCACTATGCACATCTTTAGGGGGAGTTCTTCCATATCTTGCAATCAAATTCCTCAATATCAGTATTTACACTTCATATGTTTATCCCCGTTGAAAATTTAACCTATATTGTCATCAATCACCAAAAAGGGGGAGATTGTAAGTGCATCTAGTGCCCCTTAGTGATTTTGGTGTATTGAAGACTTATAAGTTAAGGGACTGATGCGTTTGTGAGTGTACACAGGTCTATAAGTCTATGAGGAGTTTGATATTTACAGAGAAAGTCCACCCCTAAAAATGAAGTTCTTGGACTGAAGACTTTGGATTTCTGAAGACTTTCTGAAGACTTTGAAAGTGAAGAAATTGGTGTGACCTTGAAGACTTGGTATTCATTCGAGGAACATGAAGCGTGAAGACTTTTTCTTTTGTAGTTTCATTTTCACTTTCTTGAGTCGTAGGAAACACCATACGGTTAAAGGGGGTCGACGAAATACCAAGGAAAAATTTCCAAGTGATGCTCAACTCAAAATCCTACACCTACCAATCCCTTCGAGTGAAGCCATTGGAAATCTAATACAGTTCAGTCAATTTCTTTAGTAACAGAGATGAAGCTCTTCTGGTCTCTGAGGAATTTGTTCTGACTGAGGAGTTAGGAATTCGCCAGTGCGGATTGCCTACAAGTGAGGAACATGATAGCCCTGAGGAATTTGATAGTCAAATTTCCGACCATTGCTATGCTAGGTGCCAGCTGTCCCAAAATATCTACCCACCTAAGGGTCATATCGTTGAAGGGTAGTTATGTATTATCATGTCGGGCTGCTCCCTAGGCTATAAATAGCCGCCCCCTACAACCACTAGCTGGTTGGCTGCTCTGAGAGAAACTGACACTTGTCATTTGAGAGCATCCCATCCTCCGAGGACTTTGAGCGAAAATCATCAAGTGAGGAAAACCCAAACACAAACACCTACAAACCCAAAGTGATTGAGCATCTCTGAAGAGATTGATCCTGTGTGGATCCGACGCTTGTTACCTTTGAAGACTGTGCATCTTCCAGACAGTTAGGCGTCATGGTCTAGAGCATCCAAGAGGTAATTGTGGATCGCCGAGTGACCGAGTTTGTGAAGGTTTGGAACTCACCTGAAGACTTACCACGAGTGATTGGGCGAGGTCTGTGTGACCTTAGCTCAAGGAGAATACGGTGAGGACTGTGTGTCCGGGACTGTGTGTCCTCAGGTTTAAATACCTAGCTGCTCCAACCAGACGTACAACCGCTACAAAGCAGTTGGAACTGGTCTACCAAATCATTGTCTTCACCAAGCCTACTGGTTCTATTTCCTCAACTCTTTCATTTCCTCATTAATGTGTTGTATGCTTGTTCATATCTGTTTGAAGACTTCGACTGAAGACTTTCTCCAATTCCTCAGTTAAATTTCTTCAGTCTGTTTGTCTTCATCATGTTTTATCCTGTTCTTATGCTTCCTGTACTCTGTGTCTGTTTTCCTTTCATCATGATGTTCAGGTTTATGTTATGTTATGTTTGCATCTGAGTACTTATTCCGCTGCAAGTAGTTCTTCGCTTAGGAATTTCCTCACCCTGAAATTCCTTTGTGAAGAATTCATAAAATTGCCTATTCACCCCCCCTCTAGTCGACTTAACGCACTTTCAGATGCATACAAGTACCCCACATCAAAACAAGTTTAAACGAGGCTGAAAACAACTTATAACAATTATGGAAACTCCCCATATGCAAATTTCGAAATTGGTCCAGATCTGAATAACACATTATGTTGAAGTTGTTAAATAGAAAGTTAAAACGCACCATGATTATCTACACGTGTTTCTAGTCAAGTTACATATAAAGATCATTTAATTCAGAGCTACGACCTAGAAGATATGAGCAAAACAAGTTAAACATGACATTGATCCAAAATGCATTCAAACATCAAGAACACATACTAAATATAAGGGTGCAACATGACATGATGAAACTACATGTAAAACCAAGCAAGTTTCATATAGATGATGCTCAAAACAGAGTAACGGTTCAACACATACACACACATGAAACAAGTTTAAAGCACAAGCTGCCCAAAACAGTGACTAGGAATATAGCAAGCGTCAAAACAGCATGCTACAAGTACAAGATTGGCACAAACATAATATGCACTTGAAGAACAGGTAACATGCTTCAAATAACATTAAGGTTCAGGTTCATACGTGTCAACATTAATCGAACATGAAACATGCAAGAAGCAAATTTATAACACAAATTAGGACTTTGTGAAAAACAGGGCATACATGTGAGCAGGAATAACATGTTGGAGGCATGGAACAATGATGCTACAGTGCAAGAACATAGCAAGAAAAAGCATGGCATTAAATTACAGGTTAACCATGGAAAAACATGATTACTGAGCATCTCCATATAACCCCTAGATCAATGGCATTCATCAAGACAAGATTACAAGTTATAACAGATTCTCGGACTTAGTGAAAAATAGAGTATGGCAGAAAACAGATTCATGATGCATACTTTGAGACAACAGAAGTATATTCTACATGAACTATTCGTGGCATCAAAGAGCATGGAAACCATGTACTCAACACCGTTAACAAAACACCATTAATTAACATGATCATTGGAGCAACATATTCGATGATAGCTTCAAGTGAACATGACAAGATGATATAATAGACTTACTGAAACCTGGGCATGCTGGCAGTTATGTTTTCACGAAACTTGAGGGCACCAAAAGAACAAGCTAAATCAGGTTATCATTTCAAAAAAGGGAATGGAAGGATAGAGCATAACATTTTCTTCAAAACATGATTACTAATTATCTCCAGATTATGCATAGATTTGACGGTAGCATCAAGTAAACATGGCATCACAAAATAACAGTTACATACTTAGCAGAACAGTAATAGCAAGTACCCTAGTTTTCAAGCTCATGCTAGTCTCCACAGGGCATATCATGGAAAATGAGTTACATCAATGCGAAGATGACAAGATTGTGCATTTAAAAATGTAGGCATGATTCTCAAAAGAAAATCACACAAAAAGGTATGAAAAAGACAACATGGCAAGTTATAATAGTTTTTAGCACTTAACAGCAGCATGCACCATTGCAACGAATATTAGGACAAGTAGATTAAATCTATGATGAATGAAACAGCCATCACCATGAAGGGAACGAAGAGATGAACACATGCATATATGACATGTCACGATAGGATCAATATGCACAAAGTGATGAGTCTCACAAGATGCATGAATGAAGTAAGAAAACATGGACTTCGCCAAAATTCTCAGCTAGAGTAGTGAGCGCAAAATAGATGATTTCGCTTTAGCGAAGGGTAGACGAGGTTTGCTCACCTAGCCCAACGAGCAAGGCTGTGCGGTGGGCCGGGGGGTGCTAGGGCACTTGGACCGGCGCGGCTGGGCTGGCGACCAACGCGGGGCCCACGTGGTCTGGCGTGGAGGTCGTCGTCCTCTTCGCTCCCGTGCTCATACCAGGAGCCTGCGGCGACGCGAAACTCCGATGGGAGCAGGGGACAGCGAGGGATGGTCGGAGCGGACGGGAATGGGTGCGGGGCGGCCGATTCGCCGGATCTGGGCTGTGGACGACGAGCTCCGGCGACGATGTCGCGGTTTCGAGGCCAGCGAGGCGGCGCACCTGCGAGAGACGAGGAACTCGGGTGAGCTCGGGCAAAGGGAAGGAAGGAGTGGCACGATGGGGTGACCTGATGGAGCTGCTCGCTGGCGACGGCACTCCGGCGAGATGGGTACGAGGCGGCGAGGACGGCGGCCGGTGGCTCGGGCAGGAGGAGGCGCTCGGGATCGTATCCGATCTGATCTAGCGGGGCTGGAGGCTCGTGCACCTACAAGGGTGCGGTCGGGCCGGCCTCTGGCCCCAGCGGGCCTGGCGGCGCGGGGAGTGAGAGGAGGGCGACGTGGCGCGCGCTGAGAGGCTGAGAGCGTCGGCTGCGGCGGAGCAGGCGATTCGGGCGGCAAGAAGTGGCAGAGCCAAGGTGGCCGGGCGCGGAATGTGAGGAGGGGGCGGCGGCTGCAGGTTAGGGGGAGAGCTAGGTTGCCCGAAGTGGCAGGAAAGGCGCCTATAAATACAAAGGGGCTAGGGTTTGAGGGTTTGGGGGTGTTTTGGAGCACTCCGATCTCAATCGGACGACAACGGTCGAGAGGGGGGGGGGCTAGGTGGGTTAGTGGGCTGGTTCAGTGGGCTGTGTTTAGATGGGCTAGGTTGAGAAGAGAGAGAAGGATGGCAGCCGGCAACGGTTTCCGGATACCGAAAACGTCCGACGAATAAACCGGCTATACTACCGCTATGGTTATCCGTTGGGGCATCAAACGGACTCCAAATGAGATGAAATTTGGCAGGTGGTCTACCTACAACATAAGAAGACCACACGCCAACTTTCAACCCATTTTGAGAACGTTTTGATCATACTTATAAAATAATATTTCGGAGGTGCCGCGGGTGCGTGCGAGTGTGGTTGGACTCAGAACGGACAACAGAGAGAACTGGGAGACCCGGACGAATGCAAGTTTTGAAAAACATGCAGATGAAATGCATATGATGACAAGGCAAAGTGCAGCACACAAGAAAATGACATGGCAACGACCACAAATAACTGGAAGACATCTGGCGCATCGGTCTCGGGGCATTACAACTCTCCTCAACTAACAGAAGATCTCGTCCCGAGACCGTAGGAACGAGATGGAAGAGAGGGAGATAAGGTGAAATAAGAACGCGAGAGAGAAGATGGACAAGGTCGAGAGCACTCGGGTAGAAAAGTGGAACGACCATTATGACGAGAATCAAAAGCTCAAGCAACAAGATAGACTCTGAAAACACTCCGATTAGAACAAGATAGAAAAGGAATAAGAAGGAAAGAATTCGGATAGCGTCCGAGTAGAAAAGGAAAGTAGAGATTGGCAAGAAAAAGGACTTCAAAGGAGGACTTGACACTCCGGTAAAATGGATAAGCAAGGCAAGAACAAGGTCTTGGTGAAATGAGATGATGGGCGAAAAGAGCAACATCCCAATGCCTTCGGAACCAAAGAATACACGCTACATCATTGAAAGGAAAAGAAAAGACAACTTCCAGCATAATTGAATTAAGGAGCGTGCTATCAAGAAACGATTGAACAGAGTTGTCGGAAATTCAACAACTAAAAGACTAAGGTTTTTGTGGGCTTATGGAAAAGCATCTCAAAACTTGAGGTGAAGTTATGCCACAACCAAATGCTTGAATAGCTAAGAAGAACGAAGAAATGCAAAACTCCACCTCAAAAGAATACGGAGAATTAATTGCACTTCGAGACGCAAGAAGAAAAGATACTTGAGGTCCTCCAAAAGAATCTTGATGGACACTTGAAGAATGAATTAAATCCTTAACGAACAACCGTGAAGAACTCTAGTACCCAAAAGGATTAAAGGAAACGAAGGTTGAAAAGAACAAGATGAAGCCTTGCGATGGTTCAGATTGAGCTTCGCGACAAGACACGCGAGAAAACTTGAAACTCCGGAAAAGAAAAGATGAACAACTTAGAACCGAGAGATTATTCATCATGAACAATCTCCGCAGGAAGGAATTACTTGACCACAATGAAATTAGAATAAGAATTACGTTATGCTTATCCTCATCAGTTTTAATTGATGACAAACGGATTTGGCATGCAACTTATTCCTCTTGAAAAAGGATTAAGAAGAGATATAGCGCAAACTTGAGGAAGGTCTTCAACAAATCACCAGTTGGATTTGGAAAGCATGAATTACTTGATACGATAGCAAAGGAGGAGGAATCTTGAACGAAACAACGTGAGAATTGAAACTGATAATAAAAATATAATGAATCGCCGGAAAGAGATATAACACGAACAAAGATACTTGAGGGAATATCGAAGCCCCGGAAGAATTTGAGAACGCGAAAAGAATGTCGTGAATGAAGAATTCTTCTAAAGTGACGGCCTCCGGAGAATCGAAAAGGAAAGAACTCATGAAATGCTACGGATCAGTATGAAATAATTCTAATAATCAAAAACAATTATGAGGATGGCATGAAGCTAGAACCATGAATCTTCACATGAACGGACAAGATTTGAGAAAAATACTTCTTTGGTCTTCAAAGTTGGGAATGACGATGAGAAATACCACCAAAATTGTTGAGATACTCCAGAAGAATGAAAAGAGGAAAGGTTGAGAGGAATTTGAAAGCGATCTTGGAGAAGGCATATGACTGATGGAAATTCATTCCTATGTCAAACTTGAAAAGAATTTGAGAATATCACCTGAATAATTAGAAGAGCCGGGTAAGATCCGGGGATAAACCTGTGGGTTAAGGCGCACTCAAAGAAACGCCGTTGGAATAATTGGAGGAAGAGAGAAGCCGCACCGGAACGATTGAAAGACTTGAGTGAGATGACACCCTCGAACTAATTTGAACGCAAACACGAATCTTGTGAGAAGTCTTCAGCACTCCAGAATTATTAAATGGCAAGAGGCGAACGAGCAAGGGGAATCACTTGAGTTAAGGAAAATAATATGATCAACTTGACAGACCTGAATTTAATCTACCAAAAAAGAAAACAGGACGAACAATGATGAACTAGACGAGAATTCGCAGGTCGAAACTTAAAATAAAGAATGAAGAGACTTCACCCGAATAAAATGGATGCTCATGTAGAGGCTTCAGACTCCGGGAAGAAAAATGGTGGAAGGGTGGGAAAAAGAAAGCCAACTTCGGATGGGGAAACAACGTCGTTGAGAACGAACTGAGGATTGATATTAAAGAGGATCGAACTCCGTTGGGGAAATTGATAATCGATGTTGCAAAAGTTGAAGAGGTTGGAATAACTCGAAGAGAAGTGCACCGGTAGAACAAAGGATGGACAACGAACGAAAACACCTGCGTGATCCTAAAGAAAAATCTGAATGGGAAGAGTAGAAGAATCAAAACACCTACGTCAAGTTTCCTCACCAGAGCGACAAAGGGGCTGAGGAGTAAAAGAATTCCTACTCTTCTATATAACTAGACTCCAAAAATGGTTTTTTTCTAGACTCGACAACGGCCATGCTACAAACAATCAAGGGGGCTCCTATGGTCGGTCGAGGCTCTGCTACCAACTTGTCACACCCAATATGCGATCCTATCCGAGAGGAACTCGAAGGTCCTTCAAAGGATAGAGCCGCATATTGAAGACGCTTTTGCAAGGTGGATATCATTACATCGCACCATTACATAATAGATAGGGATACATACAATGGCATACAAATGCCACTAGAATACATCAATACACCATACATGAGAACAACATCCGACGATGGACGAAATACAAACAGAAACTCAAACAACATCCACCCTGATAGCCCAGGCTGACGACCAGGAATCTATCCCATGATCGAAGAAGAAGCAGGAGGACTCGAAAATAAGCAAGCATCGCTCTCATGTCAGATCATCGCATTACCTGTACCTGCAGTTGTTGTAGTATTAATCTATGAGCCACGAGGACTCAGCAATCCCATTACCATGGGTACCAAGACTAGCAAAGCTTAATTGGTATGGAAAGGATAAGTGGTGAGGTTGCAGCAAGCGGCTAAGCATTATATGGTGGCTAACTTACGAGTACAAGATTAAGACGAGAAACTACGCAAACGGTCGCAAACTAGTAATGATCAAGAAGTGATCCTGAACTAGTTACGTTCAAACATAACCCCACCGTGTTCTCTTCTCGACTCACTCGAAAATAGATAGTCACGGTTACACATTTGGTTGGTGTATCTTAATTGAGTTTAGTTCAAGTCCACTACAACCGGATATTAAAAACTCCCATATGCCACATAACCGCAGGCATGACTTTTGATAGATCAAACCCTGCAGGGGTGTACCAACTTAGCCCATGACAAGCTCTCACGATCAAGGGAGGAAAATCCTCCTCCCGGAACAACCCGATCAAGCTCGAAATCCCGGTTCACAAGACATTTCGACAATGCAAAAACAAGTCCAACAAGACCTCCCGGGGTGCCGACACCCTGATAGTACCCGCGCGTATCTCGTCTCAAGCCACGACCGGATAAGCGACACGTACAGGTGCCAAAATAACCCAGGTTGCCCTGGGGCGGCCTCGCACAGTGGTCTAGTTTGGACCAGCACCAGCAGCACTGGCCCCCCCTGTATCATGTTTAGTTGTTATGTTGGGAAAATGGTAAAACCAATGTAGGGTCTTGCTGGAGGAGTTTTATTCAAAGTGAACTGTTAAGGGGGGCCATAAACCCCAAATGTGTTAGGAACGCAAAATCAAGGAACATAACACCCGTATGACAGAAACTAGGGGGGCAAGAGTGGAACAAAACACCAGGCAAAAGGCCGAGCCTTCCACCCTTTACCAAGTATATATATAGATACATGTCCCAACATGAAACAACCTGCAACTAGCAATGCTATAAGAGGGGCTGAGCAAAGCGGTAACATAGCCAAACAATGGTTTGCTAGGATGGTGAAAAACGTTAGAGACTATCATGGCAATTTGGGAGGCTTGATAAACAAGTGGTAGGTAGCGCCACATAGCGATAGCATCGAGACAACTAGGAAAGCAAAGGTAGTAGTGGTATCCTGGGTAACAGTCACCTTGCCTGAAATCCCTCTAGGAAGAAGACCGAGTCCATGAAGAAGACGAACGCACGTAGTCGAACGAATCCTCACAATCGCAACGTTATCAGAACTATCAAGAAGAAGCAACACCGGAAAGAAGCAAACAACACGGTAATAACACAAGACATAACATGGTATGATGCTCATCCAAGTATGATGCATGAAGAGTCTACATGATGCTACACATGGAAAGAGAGGATGCATACAAGAACCCCACATCAAAGCAAGTTTAAATGAGGCCGGAAACAACTTATAACAATTCCGGAAACTCCCCATATGCAAAGTTTGAAATTGGTCCAGATCTGAATAACAGATTATGTTGAAGTTGTTAAACAGCAAGTTAAAGTGCACCTTTATGATCTACACGTGTTTCAATTCAAGTTACATATAAAGTTCATTTAATTCGGAGTTACGGCCTAGAAGCTATGAGCAAAATAAGTTAAATATGGCATTGATGCAAAATGCATTCAAACATCAAGAACACATACTCAAATTAAGGATGCAACATGAAATGATGAAACTACATGTAAAACCAAGCAAGTTTCATACAGATCATGCTCAAAACGGAGCAACGGTTCAACACATACACATGAAACAAGTTTAAAGCACAAGCTGCCCAAAACAACGACTAGGCATATAGCAAGCGTCAAAACAACATGCTACAAGTACAAGATTGGCACAAACATAATATGCACTTGAAGAATAGGTAACGTGCTTCAAATAACATTAAGGTTCAGGTTCATGCGCATCAACATTAATCCAACATGAACAATGCAAGAAGCAACTTTATAACACAACTTAGGACTTGGTGAAAAACAGGGCATACATGTGAGAAGGAATCACATGTTGGAGGCATGGGTGGGTAGATCATAACAGACTTGCTGAAACCTGGGCATGCTGACAGTTATGTTTTTATGCAACTTGGTGGCACCAAAAAAATAAGCTACGACAAGTTGTAATTGCAAACAAGGGCATGGGTGGGTAGATCATAACAAGTTCTTCAAAACATGATTACTGAACATCTCCAGATTATGCATAGATTTGATGGTAGCATCAAGTAAACATGGCATCACGAAATAACAGTTACAGACTTAGCAGAATAGTAACAGCAAGTACCCAACTTTGCAAGCTCATGCTAGTCACCACAGAGCATATCATGAAAAAACGAGTTACACCAACACGGATATGACATTATTGTGCTTCTGAAAATGTGGGCATGATGCTCAAACAAAAATCACACAAAAAGAGATGAAAAAGACAACATGACAAGTTATAACAGTTTTTAGCACTTAATAGCAACATGCACCTTTGCAACGAAGATTAGGACATGTAGATGAACTCTATCATGAATGCAACAGCCATCACCGTGAAGAGCACAAAGAGATGAACAAATCTATATATGACACGTCACCATAGGAGCAATATGCACAAAGTTATAAGACTCACAAGAAGCATGAATGAAGTGGACACTGCCAAAATTCTCAGCTAGAGCAGTGACTGCAAAATAGAGGATTTCGCTCGGGCGAAGTGTAGACGGGGTTCGCTCACCTTGGCCCAACAGGCCAGGCTGTGCAGTGGGCCAGACTGGTGCTAGGGCACTGATACGTCTCCATCGTATCTACAATTTTTGATTGTTCCATGCCAATATTATTCAACTTTCATATACTTTTTGGAAACTTTTTATATTATTTTTGGGACTAACATATTGATCTAGTGCCCAGTGCCAGTCCCTGTCTGTTGCATGTTTTTGGTTTCGCAGAATATCCATATCAAACGGAGTCCAAACGGGATAAAAACGAACGGAGCTTATTTTTGGAAAATATGGAAAATTTGGAAGGAAAATCAACGCATAAACCGGTTCGAGGTGGTCACGAGGCAGGGGTGCGCCTCACCTCGTGAGCCCACCGTAAGGCGGTTGATGCTCTTCTTTTGCCGCATGAAAGCTAATATTCGGAAAAAAATCACGGTGAAGGTTTCAGGCCAATCGGAGTTACGGATCTCCATATATACACGAAACGGTGAAACAGAGCCAGAACAGAACGTAGAGACAGAGAGATAGATCCAATCTCGGAGGGGCTCTCGCCCCTCCCAAGCCATGGGAGCCAAGGACCAGAGGGTAAACCCTTCTCCCATCTAGGTAGAAGGTCAAGGAAGAAGAAGAATAAGAAGAAGGGGGGCCCTCTCCCCCTTGCTTCCGATGGCGCCGGAGCGCTGCCGGGGGCCATCATCATCACCGCAATCTTCGCCAACACCACCGTAATCTTCACCAACATCTCCATCACCTTCCCCATCTATCTACAGCAGTACACTCTCCCGCAACCCGATGTACCCCCTACTTGAACATGGTGCTTTATGCTTCATATTATTTTCCAATGATGTGTTGCCATCCTATGATGTCTGAGTAGATTTTCGTTGTCCTATCGGTGATTGATGAATTGCTATGATTGGTTTGAGTTGCATGTTTTATTATTGGTGCTGTCCTATTGTGCCCTCCGTGTCGCGCAAGCGTGAGGGATTCTCGCCGTAGGGTTTGCAATATGTTTATGATTTGCTTATGGTGGGTGGCGTGAGTGATGTGGCTACGCAACCGAGAAAGTAGGTTGTTTGCGTATGGGATAAAGGGGACTTGATACATTAATGCTATGGTTGGGTTTTACCTTAATGCATCTTTAGTAGTTGCGGATGCTTGCTAGAGTTCCAATCATAAGTGCATACGATCCAAGTAGAGAAAGTATGTTAGCTTATGCCTCTCCCTCAAATAGAATTGCAATAGTGATTACCGGTCTAGTAATATAGTCAGTTGCTTAGGGACAATTCCACAACTCCTACCACCACTTTTCCACACTTGCCATATTTACTTTATTTGTGTTTTCATCTAAGCAACCCCTAGCTTTATTTACGTGCTCTTTACTTTCTTGCAAGCTTACCCAAAACACCTACAAAGTACTTCTAGTTTCATACTTGTTTATGGTAAAGCGAACGTCAAGTGTATGTAAAGTTGTATCGGTGGTCGATAGAACTTGAAGGAATATTTGTTCTACCTTTAGCTCCTCGTTGGGTTCGACACTCTTACTTATCGAAAGAGGCTACAATTGATCCCCTATACTTGTGGGTTATCAAGACCTTTTTCTGGCGCCGTTGCCTGGGAGCAATAGCGTGGGGTGAATATTCTCGTGTGTGCTTGTTTGCTTTATCACTAAGTAATTTTTATTTGCTGTTCTTAGTTGTTCTCTATCTTTAGTTATGGATATGGAACACGAAATACCAAAAAAATTAGGTGTACTTGCTACTCATGGAGATGAGGAACCTCCTAAAACCCTTGATGCTGGTTATGTGAAAAATATTATGTACTACTTTAATAATCCTGAGAAAACCCCATTCAATTATGTAATGGGAGTAACGTTGGATCAACGTGAATACTTTAGGGATTATCGCTTAACACAAAAGGGAAACTATTATGGGAAAAAATTCATATATTGAAGTGGTATGCTTGGCAACTATGCGTGAGTAATGATTTTACTTGTTGCTCTAGGATGGAGGCTCCACACCTTCCCTTTTCATGCGAATTTAATGATAATGAAACCTTAGCCTCTTATGCTAATGGTATATATGATTACTATGATGTGGAACAAATAGAAGAATTTATTGCTTTTATGGGTGCTTATGAAATTGAAGCTATGTGTAAAGAGTTTGAGGATTTTGATGATGTTGTTTATAGATCTGAAAATTTAGCTATCCTCTAATATTTCTATGAGAATTATAAATACAATTCTTAAATTAATGCACTTATTAAGAAAGTCTCCGCTGTCCAAGAAGAGACTAATATTTTGCAGGAATCTGTGGAAGAAGAAGTTAATGAAACTATGAGCTCATTGGATGAAAAAGATGAGGAGGAGAGCGAAGAACAAAAGGAGGAAGAGCGGATTGATCACCCGTGCCCACCTTGTAATGAGAGTAAATCTTCAACTCATACATTGTTTAATTCCCCTTCGTGCTTACTGAAGGATGATTGTTATGATGACTGTTATGATCCCTATGATTCTTTTGAAATAACCCTTTTTGATGATGCTTGCTATGCTTGTGGCCAAGATGCCAATATGAATTATGCTTATGAAGATGAACTTGCTATAGTTCCTTATGTTATGAATGAAATTGTTGCTATTGCACCCATGCATGATAGTCCTATTATCTTTTTGAATTCTCCCGACTACACTATATCGGAGAAGCTTGCACTTATTAAGGATTATATTGATAGGTTGCCTTTTACTACTACACATGATGATTTTGATGAATATAATATGCATGTGCTTGCTGCTCCTACTTGCAATTATTATGAGAGAGGAACTATATCTCCACCTCTCTATGTTTCCAACACGATAAAATTGCAAGAAACCGTTTACACTATGCATTGGCCTTTACTATGTGTGCATGAATTGTTCTTTTATGACATGCCGATGCATAGGAAGAGAGTTAGACTTCATCATTACATGATATATGTTACTTTGTGCTCACTACTAAATTACAAATCATTGCTAATTAAAATTGGCTTTGATATACCTTGGGATCCGGGTGGATTCACTACTTGAGCACTATATGCCTAGCTTAATGGCTTTAAAGAAAGTGCTGCCAAGGAGACAACCCGGAAGTTTTAGAGAGTCATTTATTTCTGTTGAGTGCTTTAATATAGTTTAAAAACAACAAAAATAAATAGGGGAACCCAAAACTTATTCAAAAAGGAAAGTGAAAGTGAGAAAGACAAGCATTGTTGAAGTGGGAGAGCTCCTTGAACTTTGTTCATGCTCATGGCAACTTTTGAATCTTGATTACAGAAAATTTTCAAAAAAAATAATTATCCCCTTGTACAATTCCATTGTATTATAAAAATAATGTCCCAAGGTTTGCCTTTAGGATGTTTACAATGCTTGTTGGTTTGTGCGGTGCAGGACAGAAACTTTTGCTGTAGTGCGCGAATTTTAATTTTTTAATGGAACGTCAAATGGTTCTGATTCTTTTTCCACTGCTTGCTGAATTTTTTTATTTTTCCTAATGTTGGCAGAATTTTTCAAGTATCAGAAGTATGCTGAATGTTCAGATTATTACAGACTGTTCTGTTTTAGACAGATTCTGTTTTTGATGCATAGTTTGCTTGTTTTGATGAAACTATCAATTTATATCAGTGGATTAAGCCATGAAAAAGTTATATTACAGTAGACACAATGCAAAAAAAAAATATGAATTGGTTTGCAACAGGACTTAGAGTAGTGATTTGCTTTATTATACTAACGGTTCTTACCGAGTTTTCTGTTGGAGTTTTCTGTGGATGAAGTGTTCGATGACCGAGAAGGTCTCGATGTGAGAAGAAGGAAGAGAGGCAAGAGCTCAAGCTTGGGGATGCCCGAGGCACCCCAAGTAAATATTCAAGGAGACTCAAGCGTCTAAGCTTGGGGATGCTGGGAAGGCATCCCCTCTTTCTTCGACAAGTATCGGTATGTTTTCGGATTCGTTTCATTCATGTGATATATGCAAATCTTGGAGCGTCTTTTACATTTAGTTTTCCTTTTTATTTTATGCACCATGCTGGTACGAGATGGTCCTTGGTTTATTTATAGAATTATCTTTGCACTTCACTTATATCTTTTGAGTATGGCTTTATAGAATGTTTCATGTGCTTCACTTATATCATTTGAAGTTTGGATTGCCTATTTCTCTTTACATAGACAACTGCCATTTGTAGAATGCTCTTTTGCTTCACTTATATTTGTTAGAGCACGGGCATATCTTTTGTATAAAGAATTAAACTCTCTTGCTTCACTTATATCTATTTAGAGAGATGACAGGAACTAGTCTTTCACATGGTTAGTCATAAAACCCAACATAAAACTTGTAGATCGTTGAATATGATATGTTTGATTCCTTGCAATAGTTCTGCAATATAAAGGTGGTGATATTAGAGTCATGCTAGTTGAGTAATTGTGAAATTGAGAAATACTTGTGTTGAGGTTTGTAAGTCCCGTAGCATGCACGTATGGTGAACCGTTATGTAAGGAAGTCGGAGCATGAGGTGTTTATTGATTGCCTTCCTTATGAGTGGCGATCGGGGACGAGCGATGGTCTTTTCCTACCAATCTATCCCCCTAGGAGCATGCGCGTAGTACTTTGTTTCGATGACTAATAGATTTTTGCAATAAGTATGTGAGTTCTTTATGACTAATGTTGAGTCCATGGATTATACGCACTCTAACCCTTCCATCATTGCTAGCCTCTTTGGTACCGTGCATTGCCCTTTCTCACCTCGTGAGTTGGTGCAAACTTCGCCGGTGCATCCAAACCCCGTGATACGATACACTCTATCACACATAAGCCTCATTATATCTTCCTCAAAACAGCCACCATACCTACCTATCATGGCATTTCCATATCCATTCCGAGATATATTGCCATGCAGCTTTCATCATCATCATCATATTCATGACTTGAGCATTCATTGTCATATTGCTTTGCATGATCGTAAGATAGCTAGCATGATGTTTTCATGGCTTGTCCGTTTTTTGATGTCATTTCTACGCTAGATCATTGCACATCCCGGTACACCGCCGGCAGCATTCATACAGAGTCATATCTTTGTTGTAGTATCGAGTTGTAATATCGAGTTGTATGTAAATAAAAGTGTGATGATCATCATTATTAGAGCATTGCCCCATCCAAAAAAAGAGAGGCCAAAGAAGCCTAAATAAAAAAATGGGGCCAAAGAAGCCCGCAAAAAAAGAAAACAAAAAGGGGCAATGTTACTATCTCTTTTTCCACACTTGTGCTTCAAAGTAGCACCATGTTCTTCATGTAGTGAGTCTCATATCTTGTGCTTCAAAGTAGCACCATGTTCTTCATATAGATTGTCTCCTATGTTGTCACTTTCATGTACTAGTGGGAATTTTCATTATAGAGTTTGGCTTGTATATTCCAACGATGGGCTTCCTCAAATGCCCTAGGTCTTCATGAGCAAGCAAGTTGGATGCACACCCACTTAGTTTCAGTTTGGGCTTTCATACACTTATAGCTCTTAGTGCATCCGTTGCATGGCAATCCCTACTCCTCACATTGATATCTATTAATGGGCATCTCCATAGCCCGTTGATACGCCTAGTTGATGTGAGACTTTTCTCCTTTTTTTGTCTTCCCCACATAACCCCCATCATCATATTCTATTCCACCTATAGTGCTATGTCCATGGCTCACGCTCATGTATTGCGTGAAAGTTGAAAAGGTTTGAGAACGTCAAAAGTGTGAAACAATTGCATGGCTTGTCATCGGGGTTGTGCATGATGTGAATATTTTGTGTGGTGAAGATGGAGCATAGCCAGACTATATGATTTTGTAGGGATGAGCTTTCTTTGGCTATGTTATTTCAATAAGACATAATTGCTTGGTGGGTATGCTTGAAGTATTATTTTTATGTCAAACGATAGACTATTGCTTTGAATCACTCGTGTCTTAATATTCATGCCATGATTAGACATATGATCAAGATTATGCTAGGTAGCATTCCACATCAAAAATTATCTTTTTATCATTTACCTACTCGAGGACGAGCAGGAATTAAGCTTGGGGATGCTGATACGTCTCCGTAGTATCTATAATTTTTGATTGTTCCATGCCAATATTATTCAACTTTCATATACTTTTGGCAACTTTTATATTATTTTTGGGACTAACATATTGATCCGATTGCCCAAAGTGCCCGTCCCTGTCTGTTGCATGTTTTTGGTTTCGCAGAATATCCATATCAAACGGAGTCCAAACGGGATAAAAACGGACGGAGCTTATTTTTGGAAAATATGGAAAATTTGGAAGGAAAATCAACGCGAACCAGTGCCCGAGGTGGTCACGAGGCAGGGGGCGCGCCCCCTACCCTCATGAGCCCAACGTAAGGCGGTTTATGCTCTTCTTTTGCCGCAAGAAAGCTAATATTCGAAAAAAAAACACGGCGAAGGTTTCAGGACAATCGAAGTTACGGATCTCCATATATACACGAAACGGTGAAACAGAGCCAGAACAGAACGTAGAGACAGAGAAATAGATCCAATGTCGGAGGGGCTCTCGCCCCTCCCAAGCCATGGGAGCCAAGTACCAGAGGGGAAACCCTTCTCCCATCATCACCACAATCTTCACCAACACCACCGTCATCTTCACCAACATCTCCATCACCTTCCCCCCCTATATCTACAGCGGTCCACTGTCCCGCAACCCGCTGTACCCTCTACTTGAACATGGTGCTTTATGCTTCATATTATTTTCCAATGATGTGTTGCCATCCTATGATGTCTGAGTAGATTTTCGTTGTCCTATCGGTGATTGATGAATTGCTATGATTGGTTTGAGTTGCTTGTTTTATTATTGGTGTTGTCCTATTGTGCCCTCCGTGTCGCGCAAGCGTGAGGGATTCTCGTTGTAGGGTTTGCAATATGTTTATGATTTGCTTATGGTGGGTGGCGTGAGTGACAGAAGCACATACCCGAGTAAGTAGGTTGTTTGCGTATGGGATAAAGGGGACTTGATACATTAATGCTATGGTTGGGTTTTACCTTAATGAATCTTTAGTAGTTGCGGATGCTTGCTAGAGTTCCAATCATAAGTGCATATGATCCAAGTAGAGAAAGTATGTTAGCTTATGCCTCTCCCTCAAATAGAATTGCAATAGTGATTAGCGGTCTAGTAATATAGTCAGTTGCTTAGGGACAATTCCACAACTCCTACCACCACTTTTCCACACTCGCCATATTTACTTTAGTTGTGTTTTTATCTAAACAGCCCCTAGCTTTTATTTACGTGCTCTTTAATTTCTTGCGAGCTTACCCAAAACACCTACAAAGTACTTCTAGTTTCATACTTGTTTCCAGTAAAGAAAATGTCAAGTGTACGTAGAGTTGTATCGGTGGTCGATAGAACTTGAGGGAATATTTGTTCTACCTTTAGCTCCTCATTGGGTTCGACACTCTTACTTATCGAAAGAGGCTACATTTGATCCCCTATACTTGTGGGTTATCAGGCACCTGGGCCGGCGCTGCTGGGCTGGCGACCCACGCGGGGCCCACGTGGTCGGGCGTGGAGGTCGTCGGCCTCCTCATTCCTGTGCTCGTAGCAGGAGCCAGCGGGAGTGTGGGACTCCGACGGGAGTAGGCGACGACGAGGGAAGGTCAGGGCGGACGGGAATGGGTGCAGGGGCGGCAGATCCACCGGATCTGGTCGGTGGACGATGAACTCCGATGATGGCGGCGCGGATCCGAGGCCAGCAGGGCGGCGCACCTGCGGGGGAGGAGGAACCCGGGCGAGCTCGGGCAGGGGGAAGGAAGGAGAGGCATGATAGGGTGACCTCATGGAGCTGCTCGCCGGCGACGACACTTCGGCGAGATGGGGACGAGGCGGCGAGGATGGCAGTCGGCGGCTTGGGCAGGAGGAGGCGCTCGGGATTAGACCTGATCCAATCGAGCGGGGGTGGGGCTGGAGGCTCGAGGCGTCTTGAAGTGCGGTCGAGCCCGGGCAGACTGGCCTCGAGCCCCGAGGGGCCTGGCGGCGCGGGGAGAGAGAGAGGGGTGCGACGTGGCGCGCGCTGAGAAGCCGAGAGCGTCGGCTGTGGCAGCGCAGGCTATTCGGGCGGCGACAAGTGGTAGAGCCAGGGTGGCCAGGCGTGGAACGCGAGGAGGGGCCGGCGGCTGCAGGTTAGGGGGAGAGCTAGGTTGCCCAAAATGGCAGGGAAGGCTCCTATAAATAGAAAGGGGCTAGGGTTTGAGGGTTTGGGGATGTTTTGGAGCACTCCGATCTCTATCGGACGACACCGGTCGAGAGGGGGGGCTAGGTGGGGTACTGGGCTGGTTCAGTGGCTGTGTTTAGATGGGCTAGGCTGAGAAGAGAGGGAAGGATGGAAGCCCGGCAACGGTTTCGGGATATCGAAAACGTCTTACGAATACACCAGCTATACTACCGCTATGGTTATCCATTGGGGCATCAAACGAACTCCATGTGCGATGAAATTTGGCAGGCGGACTACCTACAACATAACAAGACAGCACGCCAACTTTCAACCCATTCCGAGAACGTTTTTATCCCACTTATAAAATAATATTTCGGAGGTGCCGCGGGCGCGTGCGAATGTGGTTGGACTCGGAACGGACAACTGAGAGAACTGGGAGACCCGGACGAATGCATGTTTGGAAAAACATGTAGATGAAATGCATATGATGACAAGGAAAAGTGCAACAAGCAAGCGAATGACATGGCAACAACGGCGAATAACTGGAAGACATCTGGCGCATCGGTCTCGGGGCGTTACAAAATTCCCCCTGCTCCTCCATATATACTACCCTTAGGGCGTCGTTTAGACTTTGGGTTTTCTTTAGATTAAAAGCTCGACATAGCTGCAACTTCGCGTACTTCGTTTGTGTTCAACGACCAAACTAAGACGTCACAGAACTCCACCTTGATAAATAAAACTTTCATCTTATATTCGCAATATCTAGATTGCAATCTCAGTTTCTTGCTTATTCTTCATTTGCTTGTAGGAAATAGACCTTCGTGGTCAGGTTGATCGTGCTCCGGCGTGGTCAATAACCTCTGGGAGTTGGTTTAGCGATTGGTAAGGCGCCACGTCCTCGCACGTTCGTAGTTGGATCATCAAAGTCTACTCCACCGAAATGATAATCACCTTCTCATCAAAAGACGGGACACCTTTACCTCTATCTAGTGGTATCAGATTTCCACGTTACTAGGTGAGATTTTACAGTTTATCATAGTTTAGATCGAGTTTGTTCTTCATACCTATAGTCCATGAAAAAGCCAAAAAAGGTTAGTTCATGATATCCGAACCAGTCTGAGCCTTTGCATAATCTTTTATGTATTTGCTTTGTTGAATTTGCGGTTGCATCGTTGTGTCAAGTTGCTGGTCTTAGCGTCTAGTCTATTAGAGTTTCGAGTTCTGTTCACATGTTGTCAAGCCACCGCCGCACTATCATTATCACCGCTGCTATATACCATCATCGCCGTCACCGCTACCATATACCACCATCGTCATCACCGCTGCCATATACCACCATCGTCATGACCACTTCCATATACCACCATCGTCATGAACGCTTCCATATACCACATATCCACCGCAATCATGATAATCTGACTCCACCTCCATCACATATTCTCCACCAGTCCGTGTTCCACCGCCCTACATATATCTGCCACCAGTCCGAGTTTCAACCAGATTCATCTCCACCACTAGTCCTAGTCCGAGTCCAGTATTTGTTTGTTTGTTTTCGATTTCTAGATCACACCATACTCCAATTCATGACCAAATCGGATTCACCAATTTATGTGCCACCCGTAGAAGAAAAATAGTTCCAGTTTCAAAAAATATATATTCTGGCTAGGCAGTTTTTAGACCATTTGTAGACTTTTTCGAAAAAAAATGTTCTAGAGCAAAAAAGAGAGGAAAAAGTGCAAAAAAAGTGAAAAAAATAAAAAGGAAATCAGAGTGTGCTCCTCCCTTGTTTATGTGCAGCGCCCTGATTTTGTTAGTGTTCTAGGCTCGCGTCTCTAGCATGGTATAGCCTAAGACCAGCACAGTACCGTTTTTTAGCGTTTATTCAACTTTGTATCTCTGAATTGATTATTGCTAACATTTTTGCTACCATATCATAAGCCTTCCCAGCTCCACATACCTCTACATCGTGCGTTTGACACCACCTGGCAATCGCTCTGTCCAAGCTTTGAGAGTTTTGACTACAACGGTTGCCGATCACCACCTGCTGTTGGGTAAGAACTGGTAAGAATTTGAGATTTGCTTGACGGATTTGTGACACCACCACCACCACTTTCTAGTAGTCTGTAATGTCATATTATTGTGTGTTTCTATTGCTGCTAACCATGGGAGAACATGACGATGGAGGAGCTTCATGATAAATTTCTGCAAATGTTGGGTCAACAGGTGGAAGACGTGATGGCCAGCTTTAGAAAGGCATTGGAGAGGACTGATGACATTGAGAAGACAATTGACACCAAGTTGGATGCGAAGTTCAATGAAGTACTTGTGCGTCTACCACAACCACCACCCGCATCTGCTGCACCATTGCAACAACAACAACCACCTCCATGTCGTGATACAGTCCTCCACCGAGCGCAACATGTTCATTTTGAGCCAGGACAAACTTCTGGTGCCGCTCCTACTGCTGTTGATGCCTCTGTAGCTCCTGCTGCTACTGTAGAGCAGGAGGACTATTACGGGGATGAGGTTGGTCAAAATCAAAACTATGTGCAACCACCAGCACCACCACCACTAGGTCATCCTCATGCATATCATTGCAATGGTAGGGCTGCACCACCACCTGAGATACGAGATCATGACCATCTTCCTAAACTAAAATTGAATATTCCACCATTTGATGGTAGATATGTTCCTGATATATATCTTACTTGGGAGTTAGAAACTGAACAACGTTTTATATGTTTACAATATCCCGAGGAGAGATATGTTCCTGTTGCTGTTTGTGCTTTCACTAGTTTTGCATGTGTTTGGTGGTCTGAGCATTGTAGATTATATCCTATTCCAGCTACTTGGGATGCTGTGAAAACTTCTATGCGTACTCATTTGGTTCCACCATATTATCAATGTGAATTACTTCAAAAATTGCAGCGTTTAAGACAAGGAAATAAATTCTGTAGAAGAATATTATCAGGAATTACAAACTGGCATGATTAGATATGGTATTGTTGAGGATAATGAAGCTATGCTTGCACAATCTATGGATGGATTAAATAAAGAGATTCAGACCATTCTAGAGTATAATAATATCACTCGTTTATTCCATCTTGCTTGCAAAGCTGAACGTGAGGTGCAAGATCGACATGCATTGGCGCGAACTAATTTCTCTGCAGGTCGATCTTCATCATGGACACCACGTACATCCTCTACTCCCACACGTCCTACTGCAGCACCACTGACTTCAGCCGTGAATTCCAACCGAGATACAAGAAAACAAGCATCACCACCACCATCTGCCGGGGGTACACCTTCTAGGCCTGCCCAGAGCTCTTCTTCATCCATGGCATCAACAGGGCACACACATGATATTATTTGTCGTCGTTGTAAGGGAAGAGGTCATTATGCGAGAGAACGCCAATCTCCGTGTGTTATGATTGCTACTGAGGATGGTGGGTATGAGTCCGCTAGTGACTATGATGAGGAGACTTTGGTTCTTATTAGAAGTGAAGAACACGGTGGAGATGATTCTGATCATGAGATGCAATATATAGCTTTCGAAGATGCTGACATGTATGAAAGTTTAGTTTCTCAACGTGTTTTGAGTGTGCAGGTCACACAAGATGAGCAAACTCAGAGGCATAATTTGTTCCAACAAACGGAGTTGTGAAGGAACGTTCTGTTCGCAACATGATAGATGGAGGGAGCTGCAACAACTTGGCTAGCATGGAGATGGTGGAGAAGCTATCTCTCACCACAAGAACACATCCACATCCTTACTACATCCAATGGTTCAACAACAGCGGCAAGGTTAAGGTAACCCGTACTATTCATGTGCATTTTAGTATCTCTACATATGCTGGTTATGTTGATTGTGATGTGGTACCCATGCAAGCATGTTCCTTATTACTTGGTAGACCATGGCAATTCGATAAAAAAATCTATACACCATGGTAGAAACAATTAGTATACTCTTGTTCATAAGGATAAACATATTACTTTGCTTCCTATGACTCCTGATTCCATTTTGAAAGATGATATAATAGAGCTAATAAAGCAAAACAGGAGAAAAATAAGAGTGAAAATCATATTGTGGCAAAAGAATTTGAGCAACAAATGAAGCCTAATAATAAACCATCTAGTGTTTCTTCTAAAATAAATTGAGAAGTGCATGTTTACTTGCCACCAAATCTGATATTGCTGATCTAGATTTCAGCAAATCTGTTTGCTATGATTTTGTGTGCAAAGAGGCATTATTTACATTCGAGGACGTGCCTTGCTATTTCCTCCTACTATCACTAACATTTTGCAGGAGTTCACTGACGTCTTTCCACAAGACGTGCCACCGGGATTACCACCTATTCGAGGGATTGAGCATCAGATTGACTTAATTCCCGGTGCTTCACTGCCAAACCGTGTGCCATACCGTACCAATCCAGAGGAGACGATGGAGATTATGCACCAATTGCAGGAGCTGCTCGACAAAGGTTATATACGCGAATCTCTTAGTCCTTGTGCTGTTCCTGTTATACTAGTGCCAAAAAAGGACGGTACATCGCGTATGTGTGTTGACTGTAGAGGCACTAATAATAGTACTGTTCATTATCGTCATTCTATTCCAAGGCAAGATGATATGCTTGATGAATTGAGTGGCTCTACAATATTCTCCAAAGTTAATTTGCATAGTGGATACCATCAAATTCGTATGAAATTGGGAGATGAATTGGAAAACAACATTTAAAACTAAGTTTGGTTTATATGAGGGTTAGTCATGCCTTTTGGGTTAACTAATGCACCTAGTACTTTCAAGACATTAATGAACGAGTTTTACATCCTTCCATTGGACGATTTGTGGTAGTCTATTTTGATGATATACTGATTTACAGAAAATCTTTGGAAGAACATTTTGAACATTTACATGCTATTTTTATTGCTCTACTTGATGCACGTTTATTTGGTAACCTTGGGAAGTGCACCTTTTGCACCGACCGAGTATCTTTTCTTGACTATGTTGTTACTCCACAGGGAATTGAAGTTGATAAAGCCAAGATTGAAGCTATTGAGAGTTGGCCGCAGCCCAAAACGGTCACACAAGTGAGGAGTTTCCTTGGCCCCACTAGTTTCTATAGGCCTTTTGTGAGAGATTTGATCACCATTACTGCACCTCTACTCCAACTTCCTGATTTTATTAAGACTTTTGAGCTTGAATGTGATGCTAGTGGAATTGGATTAGGAGGTGTGTTATTACAAGATGGTAAACCTGTTGCATACTTTTCTGAAAAATTGTGTGGGCCTAGCCTACATTACTCTACTTATGATAAGGAATTATATGCTCTTGTTCGGACTTTGGAAACATGGCAACATTATTTATTGCCCAAAGAATTTCTTATTCACTTTGATCATGAAACTTTCAAACTTATCAAAAGTCCGGTGATACATCTCCAATGTATCTACTTTTTCTCACGCTTTTCCTCTTGTTTTTGGACTCTAATTTGCATGATTTGAATGAAACTAACCCCGGACTGACACTGTTTTTAGCAGAACTACCATGGTGTTGTTTTTGTGCAGAAATAAAAGTTCTCGAAATGGAACGAAACTTTGCAAGGATTTTTTATATCAATAATAAGAATAACTGGAGCCAAGAACTGCCGGAGAGGGGCACCTGGGTGGGCGCGACCCACCAGGGAGCGCCCCCCTCTCCTAGCGCGCCCAGGTAGGTTGTACCCACCTGGTGGCCTCGCTGACGACCCCCCTAATACTATAAAATCACATATTTCCAGAGAAAAATCAGGGAGAAAGAATTATCGCGATCCATGAGACGGAGCCGCCACAAAGCCCTATTCTTCCTCGGGAGGACAGATCTGGAGTCCGTTTGGGGCTCCGGAGAGGGGGATCTTCGTTCTTCATGATCACCAACCAATCTCTATCGCCAATTACATGATGCTCCCCACCGGGAGTGAGTAATTCCTTTGTAGGCTCGCTATTTGGTGAGGAGTTGGATTAGATTCATCATGTAATCGACTTAGTTTTGTTAGGGCCTGATCCCTAGTATCCAATATGTTCTTCGATTGATGTTGTTATGACTTTGCTATGCTTAATGCTTGTCACTTTGGGCCCGGGTGTCATGAACTCAGATCTCAACCGTTTATGAATTCATCATTATGTCCATGTTTTAGATCTGATCTTGCAAGTTATAGTCACCTACTACGGTTATGATCCGACAACCCCGGAGTGACAACAACCGGGCCCACTCTCTGTGATCACCGTAGTTTGAGGTGTTCGTGGATTCACTATGTGTTAATGCTTTGTTCCGGTTCTCTATTAAAAGGAGGCCTTAATATCCCTTAGTTTCCAATATGGACCCCGTTGCCACAGGAGGGTAGGACAAAAGATGTCATGCAAGTTCTTCTAATAAAGCACGTATGACTATTTACGGAATACATGCCTACATTATATCGATGAACTGGAGCTAGTGTCGTATCGCCCTAGGTTATAACTGTCACATGATGAATATCATCCAAAAAGTCACCGATCCAATGCCTACAAATTTATTTATATTGATCTTGCTGCGTTACTATTGCTATCATCAATGTTACACTTGCTACAAAATTACTGCTATCACTGTTACTATTACCGTTGTTGTTGTCACTACTATCAAGACTATCATATTACTATGCTACTGATTACTTGCTGCAAATAATTAATCTCCAGGTGTGGTTGAATTGACAACTCAGTTGCTAATACCTTCAAATATTCTTTGGCTCCCCTTGTGTCGAATCTATAAATTTGGGTTAAATACTTTACCCTCGAAAACTATTGTGATCCCCTATACTTGTAGGTTATCAAGACCTTTTTCTGGCACCGTTGCCGGGGAGCATAGCTATATTTGTTGACTCACTTGGGATTATTATCATATTATCACTATGAAGAATCTAAAGGATCCTAAGACTAAGATTTATCCCTCAAAGACGAGGGGAGGTAAGAAACTGCCATCCGTTCTGCTTTAGATTCACCTTCTGTTATGAGTAAACTTGCAACACCACCACATGCTATTAATTCTGATATGTCGCAAGTTATTGATGATGCTACTTCTGCTATGGATAATGCTTATGATGATGCTAGTACCTTTCTTGATAATGATGATGTGCCATTTGGTGATTTTCTTGATAAACAAATTACTAGAGTAATACAACATGATGTTGTTGAATCTGATGATGAGCTTGAAACTGAAACTCCTGAAACACCTGCTAGAACTAGCCTTCCTAGATATGAATTACCTAAGGTACCGGAAGGTTATGTTATGAGTGAAGAAACAACTAGAGATATTCTTCCTTGCAATGATAGAGATGATCTAGAGAAATTATTACAGAAGTTTGCTACCTCACCTATCTTTATTCATGATAAGGATTATGAATTCTCTGTCGACCCAAAGTTAATTACTTTGGTTGAATCTGATCCTTTCCATGGTTATGAAACTGAAATTGTTGTGGCACATCTTACTAAGTTGAATGATATAGCCACCCTTTTTACTCGTGATGAGAAAACTCGCTATTACTTTATTCTCAAATTATTTCCTTTCTCATTAAAGGGTGATGCTAAAGCTTGGTACAATACTCTTGCTCCTGGTTGTGTGAGTAGTCCCCAGGATATGATTTATTACTTCTCTGAAAAATATTTTCCTGCTCATAAGAAACAAGCTGCCTTATAGGAAATATTTAACTTTGTGCACACTAAAGAACAGAGTCTCACACAAGCTTGGGGGCAGGCTTTGCCAGTTACTTAATGCTTTGCTTGATCATCCTCTTAAGAAAAAATGAAATACTTGATATCTTTTGATAACCCACAAGTATAGGGGATTGCAACAATTTTCGAGGGTAGAGTATTCAACCCAAATTTATTGATTCGACACAAGCGGAGCCAAAGAATATTCTCAAGTATTAGCAGTTGAGTTGTCAATTCAACCACACCTGGAAAACTTAATATCTGCAGCAAAGTATTTAGTAGCAAAGTAGTATGGAAGTAACAGTAATGGTAGCAGTTTTATATTAATTGTAACAGTGGCAACGGTAAAGTAACTAAGCAAAGATCAATATGTGAAAAGCTCGTAGGCATTGGATTAGTGATGGATAATTATGTCGGATGCGATTCCTCATGCAAAAGTTATAACATAGGGTGACACAGAACTAGCTCCAGTTCATCAATGTAATGTAGGCATGTATTCCGAATATAGTCCTACGTGCTTATGGAAAAGAACTTGCATGACATCTTTTGTCCTACCCTCCCGTGGCAGCGGGGTCCTATTGGAAACTAAGGGACATTAAGGCCTCCTTTTAATAGAGTACCGAACCAATGCATTAGCCCTTAGTGAATACATGAACTCCTCAAACTACGGTCATCACCGGGAGTGGTCCCGATTATTGTCACTTCGGGGTTACCGGATCATAACACATAGTTGGTGACTATTGAATTGTAAGCTAGGATCAAGAACTCACATATATTCATGAAAACATAGTAGGTTCAGATATTAAATCATGGCACTCAGGCCCTAGTGACAAGCATTAAGCATAGCAAAGTCATAGCAACATCAATCTTAGAACATAATGGATACTAGGGATCAAACCCTAACAAAACTAGCTCGATTACATGGTAAATCTCATCCAAGCCATCACCGTCCAGCAAGCATACGATGGAATTACTCACGCACGGCGGTGAGCATCATGAAATTGGTGATGGAGAATGGTTGATGATGACGACGGCGACGGGTTCCCCTCTCTGGAGCCCTGAACGGACTCCAGATCAGCCCTCCCGAGAGAGATTAGGGTTTGGCGGCGACTCCATATCGTAAAACGCGATGAATCCTTCTCTCTTATTTTTTCTCCCCCGAACGTGAATATATAGAGTTGGAGTTGAGGTCGGTGGAGCCTCAAAGGGCCCACGAGGCAGGGGGCGCACCCTCCACCCTCGTGGACAAGGTGTGGGCCCCCTGGTGTTGATTCTTTCGCCAGTATTTTTATATATTCCAAAAATATTCTCCGTGAAGTTTCAGGTCATTCCGAGAACTCTTATTTCTGCACAAAAATAACACCATGGCAATTCTGCTGAAAACAACGTCAGCCGGGTTAGTTCCATTCAAATCATGCAAGTTAGAGTCCAAAACAAGGGCAAAAGTATTTGGAGAAGTAAATACGATGGAGGTGTATCATCTTCTATAATGGACTAACCGATGCCTCTAGGGACTTCCTGGATAGTTGTGCTGGTTGTGTTTTCAGGGAACAAACTGTTGGACAAGCTGAAGAATTATTGAATAATATATTGAAAAGTTATGATGATTGGACTCTTCCGGAACCACCGGCTAAACCCACTCCGAAGAAGAGGGGTATATTATATCTCAATCCTGAAGATATGCAAGAGGCAAA
Organism: Aegilops bicornis; assembly: GCA_021605145.1. NCBI lineage: Eukaryota > Viridiplantae > Streptophyta > Magnoliopsida > Poales > Poaceae > Aegilops > Aegilops bicornis. The sequence continues at coordinate 331,368,169 of CM038672.1, read as the reverse complement.
GAAATCCATGAAGGAAAAAGGTATTAAAGCTGAGGATGTTAAAAATTTACCTCCTATTGAATAAATACATGGGCTTAATACACCACCACTGCCTAAAGTGGTAGAGGTAAATTCTCTTATGAATTTCAATGAAAATGATAATCCTCACAATATGCATCCTAGTCAATGCCTTTATGATTTCGAAAACTATATTAGAAAACAAGATAACTTTTTTTGACACCTGAAAACAAGATAACTTCAATGCAAATGTTATGAAACAATTGAAATACAATTTTGATATGATTGCTCGCTTGAGTGATTTGTTATTTAGAATATCAAATGATGTTAGAGGTGTTGGAAAACATGCTTCTATGGTACAAACACAATTGGAACAAGTTGCTAAATCTCAAAGAGAATTACTTGATGAAATGAATTATAATGTGCATGACTTTGCTCTTAGAGTTGCAACTAGAGGAGGTAAAATGACTCTGGAACCACTTTATCCCGAGGGACACCCAAAAAGAATTGAACACGATTCACAAAGAGCTAACACTAGTGCACCTAGTCCTTCCAAAAAGAAGAAGAAAAAGAAAAAATGATAGGACTTTGCATACTTCTAGTGAACCTGAAATAGAAAAACCTCCTGATAATGAAAAGGAAACTTCTATCTCTGATGATGAAACTCCATCTGGTAATGAACACTCACCTAGTGATAATGAAAAAGATAATGATGAGGTTCATGAAGACACTCAACCTAGTAATGATAAAGAAACAGATAATGATGTTGAGATAGAACCACCTGTTGATCTTGATAACCCACAACTAAAAATAAAATATATGACAAAAGAGACTTTGTGGCTAGGAAACACGGTAAATAAAGAGAACCGTGGGTTCGAAAACCTATGCCTTATCCACCCAAGTCAACTAAAAAGAAATATGGTGAAGAATTTGAATGCTTTGCTAAAATGCTGAGGCTAGTCTTTTATGCATCATTGATCGGTATATTGAAAATGCATCATTATGCAAAGTATATGAAAGACATCATCACAAAAAGAAAAAAATACCGGAAGTTGAAATCTCCACTATGCTTGCTAATTATACTTTCAAAGATGGAGTACCTAAAAAACTTGGAGATCCGGGAATGCCAACTATACCTTGCTGTATCAAAAAGAATTATGTGAAAACTGCTTTGTGTGATTTAGGAGCTGTTTTTAGTGCTATGCCTTTCTCTTTATAAAAAAGACTTGACTTGAATAAACTCACACCTACTAAAATATCTTTGCAAATGGCTGACAAATCAACTGCCATACCCATCGGTATTTGTGAGGATGTGCCCATTGTAGTTGCTAATGTAACTAATTTGACTGACTTCGTTATACTTGAGATGCCCGAGGACGACAACATGTCGATTAGCGTTGGTAGACCCATCTTGAATACTGCAGGGGCTGTTATTGATTGCAATAAAAGAAAGGTCACTTTTGGTATCAATGGTAATGAGCATACGGTGCACTTTCCGAAGAAACAATTTCAAGTGAATGGTATTAATGTTATTGAAAAATCTCCGACAATCACTATTGGAAGTTTTCAAATACCTCTACCTACTGTTAAAAAGAAATAAGAAATGCTTATTGTTGGGGAAATGCATATCCCCATTGAGGTAACTTAGTGATTTACGAAAGTTCTTCGATTTCATGCTAATCGAAAGTGGTTGTTAATAAGACTTGATCAACCTTATTAATGCGTCATTTTTGAACGGTATGAAGATGATGAATTTAGTAAGCACTACCTTCTGTCCCTACCTTTTGTCTTCTATTTTTATTTGTTAAATAAAATAAAATGCCATGTTTTGTTTGTTTTCTGAATGTTCTGTGCAATAAAAAAAGATCCAAAAATAAAAGTTCTCAGAATGCCCTTAAAATTTTATATGATTTTATTCCGAATATTTAAGATTTTTTTGTGCAAATAATACTAGAGGGAGGTGCACCAGGTGGGCACAACCCACCTGGGTGCGTCGGGACCCCCAGGCGCGCCCTGGTGGGTTGTGGTCCCCACGTGGCCCCCCTCACTTATCTCTTTAGCCCACATCATCACTCACCTCCAGAAAAATCCCCATTGCTCTCTTCCCGTGTTCTTGAGCCCAAACCCGCGGATTTCGACCTCTTTGCTCGAAACTCCGTTTCTGAAACTGTTTTGAGGGATTGTTGCTTGGTATGTGACTCCACCATTTGTCCAATTAGTTTTTGTTTTAGTGGTTCATACTTTGCATAATTAGCTACTCTTGGTGCTGCTGTAGATGTTCTTGCATGTTGAATTCATAGTGTTCTAAGTAGTTTGAATGCTTGCTATGGCCTCTATGTGTCCCTATGAGTAGTTGCTATCAATCTTATTAAGTTTTGTTGACAAATTTTTGTCACCCCAAAACTTTTTATATTCATAAATTGTACGCGGACATGATGAACCTATTTGAAAGGGGTTCTTCGAGGAGACGATCCTCGGGGGGCATCTTCTAGTGACAGTTCTGCTCGTCGGTCTTATGTTGAACCGAATGAAAGTTCCACGCGAGATGCCACCACCAAAACATGCTTATGGCCTTGCGATGAATATATTGTGCGTGTGGGCATCAAGGAGGAATTTGAGCAATATGTGCACAATGCTGGTCTCAGTCCCTACCTTTCATATAAGTGTGAACAACACCAACTTCTCACTAAATCATTTGTCAAAGGATTTAAGTATTTTCAACTGGAGTCTAGGCTGTCTATTATGCTTTATGATGAACCATTTACTATCCCACTGGAGAATTTTGCTTACCATTGCACACTTCCATTTTCGGGTTCACTTGATGAGCCACAAAAGGCTGAGTTTGAGTCTTTCTTGACTAGCCTTTGTTATGGTGAAGGTAGGGGAGTGAGACAAGGAAGAATAAAGAGTGTTCACTTTCCCGCAATTCAGTACTTTGCATTATTAAACGGGAAATGCATAGTAACCAAGCAAGACTGTAGCATACTTTGTGCGCCAGACCTGAGCCTCATTTAGACCGTTCTCACTGGTGAAAGGAATTATAACCTTGGAGCGATTGTCGCACATAGACTTCAGCATAACGCCAAAAGTGGCTGGTTCTATGGTGGAATTTATGCCACACATCTAGCAAGAGGGCTGGGTGTTTCACCTTTTCCCTTTGATCCTATCCTACCCACTCGATATTTAGATTTTGATGCCTTAAAAGAGCATACGATTCTCAGCGAAGGGCTGTTAACTTCACTTATAGTTTGTTGTTTAACCAATCACATGTTGTGCACATATTTGCCTGCGCCTGCTCTCTTTGATTATCATGGCAAGGGAAGATATTTTGTTCTTGAGAGTGAGGCCCGAGCTCACAACGCAGCAGTAGTGGCAGCACGGCAGGCCGAGGCATCCGCATCGAGAGCCTCCGTGAGCTACCATGCCGACTACTACCCTCCAGGCTACTGATCAACTACCAAGTTAGGCCAAAAGCCTAAGCTTGGGGGAGTACGTGTTTCTCACCGACATTATATTCATGTCTACATATCATTCCATTTGTCGGTGCTCAGATTTTTTCATTGTATCATCCATGCTTAGAATTATTTTCCTGCTTTCTTCTTGTGTGTTTGAAAAACTTTAGAAAAACCAAAAAATTTAGTTGTAGTAATTTACTTTCTATGCATGCTTAGTAGTAGTATTAAAAAGAAAACCCAAAAAAAATTTCCTTCTTGTTCTTTTGCTTGTTGGGAGCTTTTCCGTGTAAATAGTTTTTCTCATTTTTGCTTTTTATTTTGCTTGTTGAAGAAAACCAAAAACTCCAAAAATATTTCAGTGTGTTTCTCTGAATTTCGTTTCTTTTTATTCGAGTCTAACCAAGGAGAAGACTACGATGAAAATGCTGAGTGGCTCTCATATGAATAACCTTGAACTAATAAGAGCCCATTTTACCTTGTCTTCTCCCGTTGAATAAAATGTTTGCAGATTTCAGCTTAGTCCATGGCACTCTTGCACTATTATTATTTTCATATCATTCGGTCGTGCAAGTGAAAGGCAACAATGACGATATTCGATGAACTGGCCGTGGCAAAGAGAAACTGGTATGAACTTGACTTGTTCTGTTTGTGTAAATATGTTTAACCTAGTATCCAGGCTTGAGCCCGTTATGATTAAACATGTTTGCAATGACAATTAGAGATTATAGTTTCTCATGCCATTCATAAGTAGCTGGGAGTTGATAATGATTTATCTTAGATATCAACATAGCGTTAAGATGATTGTGATATAGTATGATGATATGGAATCCTCCTCTAAATGTTTGAGTGGCCTGACTTGGTACATGTTCATGCATGTAGTTGAATCAAAACCAACATAGCCTCTATAATATTTATGTTCATGGTGTCCATATCCTACTCATGCTAGTGTCCAATGTTACTTATGCATAATGCATGGTTATGATCGTTGTTGCTCTCTAGCTGGTCGCTTCTTAATCTTAATTGCTAGCCTTCGCCTATACTAAGTGAGAATTCTGCTTGTACATCAAAAACCTTGAACCCAAAGTTATTCCAGATGAGTCCAACATACCTACCTATATACGCTATTACCCTGCCGTCCTAAGTAACTTTGCATGCGCCATCTCTAAAAACTTCTAAAAAATTATCCCTTTTGTGTGCCTGGATCGTTCATGGAACGACAACAGGTGGTCGACATCTTCCGTGCTAAGCGGGTTATTCTCAGGTCGAGTGTTTATTCACTCGCCATCGCACGAGAAACTGGGCGGTAATAGGGATGCCCAGTCCCAAACTGCAAACATGAAAAAGAGTTCATCTCTGAAATAATCAAAAAAAACTCCCAACAGAGTCAAAACATTTACTTTTATCGCTTGGGAACCGCCACTAGCGTGCTTAGCATGGAAGATGTTGATAACTGATGGTCATGAAGTGAATAAGAAGGGTGCATGTCAAAAAAAATCATTTATCTCTGTTTTAAAAATGGATCTCTGGCACCTCTACAAATCACTTCTTCCCTCTGAGAAGGGACTTTCTATTTACTTTTATGTTGTGTCATCACCTTCCAAAAACAAGCGCCAGAAACTGAGTAGAGCACACCTGTCATGATTTATGCATTGTGTGTAGCTAATGTTGGGTGCATCATGACTAGATCTTTTCTACCATGAATTAAAATGTTTAGTTGCTGCTTGAACTTGGGAGGCGCTCTGCATTTATGTTTTGCGGTCTCAGAAAGGGCTAGCGAGATACCACTATTGTCATATTATATCATGGTTGTTTTGACAACGTGTTGCTGTTTGAGATATCCTATTATTGCTCGCTAGCTGATTATGTCATTGATATGAGTCATTATAATCTTTAAGAGTTATTGTCGACATGGTTAGTTATAATTTTGGTTGAAAACCTTGGTGCTGTTTAAGCTTATTTATGCAAACAAGAGCAAAAGAGTTCGTAAAAGTTTTTCTTTCTCACTTTCAGTTTATCAACTGAATTGCTTGAGGAGAAGCAAAGGTTTAAGCTTGGGGGAGTTGATACGTCTCCAACTTATCTACTTTTTCTCATGCTTCTCCTCTTGTTTTGGACTCTAATTTGCATGATTTGAATGAAACTAACCCCGGACAGACATTGTTTTCAGCAGAACTACCATGGTGTTGTTTTTGTGCAGAAATAAAAGTTCTCGGAATGGAACGGAACTTTGCGAGGATTTTTTATATCAATAATAAGAATTTCTGGAGCCAAGACCTGCCGGAGAGGGGCACCTGGGTGGGAACAACCCACCAGGGCGTGCCCCCCTCTCCTGGCGCACCCAGGTGTGTTGTACCCACCCGGTGGCCCCGCTGACGACCCCCTAATACTATAAAATCACATATTTCCAGAAAAAAAATCAGGGAGAAAGAATTATCGTGATCCACGAGACGGAGGCGCCGCCAAGCCTTGTTCTTCCTCGGGAGGGCAGATCTGGAGTCCGTTTGGGGCTCCGGAGAGGGGGATCTTCGTTCTTCGTCATCACCAACCCATCTCCATCGCCAGTTGCATGATGCTCCCCACCGGGTGTGAGTAATTCCTTCATAGGCTCGCTGGTCGGTGAGGAGTTGGATGAGATTCATCATGTAATCGAGTTAGTTTTGTTAGGGCCTCATCCCTAGTATCCACTATGTTCATAGATTGATGTTGCTATGACCTTGCTATGCTTAATGCTTGTCACTTTGGGCCCGGGTGTCGTGAACTCGGATCTGAACCCTTTATGAATTCATCATTATATCCATGTTTTAGATCTGATCTGGCATGTTATAATCACCTACTACGGTTATGATCCGACAACCCCGGAGTGTCAACAACCGGGCCCACTCTCGGTGATGACCGTAGTTTGAGGAGTTCATGCATTCACTATGTGTTAATCCTTTGTTCTGTTCTCTATTAAAAGGAGGCCTTAATATCCCTTAGTTTCCAATATGGACCCCGCCACACGGAGGGTAGGACAAAAGATGTCATGCAAGTTCTTTTAATAAAGCACGTATGACTATTTACGGAATATATGCCTACATTATATCGATGAACTGGAGCTAGTGCCGTATCGCCCTAGGTTATAACTGTCACATGATGAATATCATCCAACCAGTCACCGGTCCAATGCCTACGAATTTATTAATATTGATCTTGCTGTGTTACTACTGCTATCATCACTATTACACTTGCTACAAAATTACTGCTATCATTGTTACTGTTACCGTTGCTGCTGTCACTACTATCAAAAACTATCATATTACTATGCTACTGATTACTTGCCGCAGATAATTAATCTCTAGGTGTGGTTGAATTGACTACTCAGCTGCTAATACCTTCAAATATTCTTTGGCTCCCCTTGTGTCGAATCTATAAATTTGGGTTAAATACTTTACCCTCGAAAATTGTTGCGATCCCCTATACTTGTGGGTTATCATCAAGCAATAATGAACCGTAGACATAGTAAATGGGTTGAAATCATTGAGACTTTCCCTCATGTCATTAAACACAAGAAGGGTATGGAAATGTTATTGCTGATGCATTTCTCGTCGTTATACTATGCTTTCACAACTTGACTTTAAAATATTTGGTTTGGAGACCATCAAAGATCAATATGTGCATGATGATGAATTTAAAGATGTATTGCAGAATTGTAAAGAAGGTAGAACATGGACAAAATTCGTCTTTGATGATGGATTTGTGTTTCGTGCTAACAAGCTATGCATTCCAGCTAGCTCCGTTCATCTTTTGTTGTTGCAGGGGGCGCATGGAGGAGGATTAATGGGACAATTTGGCATGAAGAAGACGGAGGATGTACTTGCTACACAATTCTTTTGGCCAAAGTTGAGACGAGATGTTGAGCGCTTTGTTGCTCGCTGCACTACATGTCAAAAGCTAAGTCACGACTCAGTCCTCATGGTTTATATATGCATTTGCCCGTAACTAGTGTTCCATGGGAGGATATATATATATATGGACTTTGTTTTGGGTTTACCACGAACAAAGAAGGGGAGGGATAGCATATTTGTTGTCGTGAATAGATTCTTGAAAATGGCACACTTTATACCATGTCATAAAAGCGATGACGCTACTAATGTTGCTTATTTGTTCATTCGTGAAATTATTCGCTTGCATGATGTGCCAAATACAATTGTTTCAGATCGTGATACTAAGTTTCTTAGCCACTTTTGGAGATCTTTATGGGCTTAGTTGGGGACTAAACTGCTTTTTAGTACTACATGTCATCCCCAAATTGATGGAGAAACTGAAGTAGTCAATAGAACTTTGTCTACTATGCTTAGGGCTGGTTTGACGAATAACAAGAAAATGTGGGAAGAATGCTTGCCTCATATGCAATTTGCTTATAATCGTTCGCTGCATTCTACTAATAAGATGTGCCCGTTTGAGATTGTGTATGGTTTTCTACCTCGTGCACCTATTGATTTGTTGCCTCTTCCATCTTCGGAGAAGGTTAATTTTGATGCTAAACAACGTGCTGAATTGATCTTAAAAACGCATGCGTTAACTAAGAGAACATTGAGCGAATGAATGCTAAATATAAAATTGTTGGAGATAAGGGTAGAAAATATGTTGTGTTTGCACCTGGAGATCTTGTTTGGCTACATTTGCGTAAGGATAGATTTCCTGATTTGTGCAAAACAAAGCTAATGCCATGTGCTGATGGTCCTTTTAAGGTGTTAAAGAAAATAAATGATAATGTATATAAACTTGAGCTGCCTGCAGATTTTGGGGTTAGTCCCACTTTTAATATTGCAGATTTGAAGCCTTATTTGGGTGAGGAAGATGAGATTCTGTCGAGGATGACTTCATTTCAAGAAGGGGAGGATGATGAGGAAATCAATATCATTGTTACAACCATAGCCCCTGCTGCTATACATACTGGACCAATCACCAGAGCTCGCGCACGCCAATTGAATTACCAGGTACTTTCGTTTGTTGTTGACAATTCTAATGTTCATGAGAATATGATTCTACCTAAATTGGATACATTTGTGTTGATTACTAATGAAGGGTCTAGCATGGATAAGAGGGATGAACACTGGAGCAGGATCAAGCATGGAGATCAAGGCACGCGCGAAGGGATCCAGAATGGCATTTCTAGTGCACATTTGAGCACTTTGAAGCCTCCACAATGAACTACAAGGACATGGACGAAATATACAAGATGCCCCGTCATAACTTTCGCCCATAGCTTATTTTAGGTGCTGCGCCACCTTATTTTTTGGCCAGGCCCATGTAATTTTGAAATACTTAAGTATAGGTCGTTTTTAGATTCTGTATGTGTGGGGAAACAAAGTTAGGGTTGGTTTCGGACCCCTCCTACAAGGGGCCATGAAATTCCCCCTACTCCGCCATATATACTGCCCTTCGGGCGTCGTTCAGACTTTGGGTTTTGTTTAGATTAAAATTTAGCCATAACTACAATTTCGCGTACTTCGTTTGTGTTCAACGACTAGACCAAGACATGACAGAACCCCACCTTGATCAATAAAGCTTTGATCTTATATTCGCAATATCCAGATTCCAATCTCAGTTTCTTCCTTGTTCTTTGTTTGCTTGCAGGAAAACAAACCCTCGTGGTCAGGTTGATCATGCTCCGGCGTGGTCAAAAACCTCTCGGAGTTGGTTTAGCCATTTCTAGGGCACGAAGTCCTCGCACGTTCGTAGTCGGATCGTCAAAGTCTACTCCACTGAAATGATAATCACCTTCTCATCGAAAGACGTGACACCTTTGCCTCCATCAGTCATTAGCTCGCTCCATTGTTCTGGCGAATAGAGTTTTAGTCATCTTGTCCATGAGGCATGGTTCGCAAGTATCAAATGATTCATATTCAAGTGATTCCAAAAGTCCATCCTTATGGAGTTTTTTCATGCTCTTTACACCAATATGACCTAAACGACAGTGCCACAAATATGTTGCACTATCATTATCAACTTTGCATCTTTTGGCATCAATATTATGAATATGTGTATCACTACAATCGAGATTCAACAAGAATAAACCACCCCTCAAGGGTCCATGACCATAAAATATATTATTCATATAAATAGAACAACCATTATTCTCTGACTCAAATGAATAACTGTTTGACAATAAACAAGATCCAGATATAATGTTCATGCTCAACGTGGGCACCAAATAACAATTATTGAGGTCTAAAACTAATCCCGAAGGAAGATGTAGAAGTAGCATGCCGACGGCGATCACATCGACCTTGGAACCATTTCCGACGTGCATCGTCACCTCGTCCTTAGCCAATCTTCATTTATTCTGCAACTCTTGTTTCGAGTTACAAATATGAGCAACTGAACCAGTATCAAATACCCATGCGATGCTATGAGCATTAGTAAGGTACACATCAATAACATGTATATCAAATATACCTTTGTTCACTTTTCCATCCTTCTTATTCGCCAAGTATTTGGGGCAGTTCCGCTTCAAGTGACCACTTCCTTTGTAGTAGAAGCACTTAGTCTCATGCTTGGGTCCAGCTTTGGCCTTCTTCCCGGGAGTGGCAACTTGCTTGCCATTCTTCTTGAAGTTACCCTTCTTTCAATTACCCTTTTTCTTGAAACTAGTGGTCTTGTTAACCATCAACACTTGATGCTCCTTCTTGATTTCTACCTTTGCGGCCTTAAGAATTACGAAGATCTCGGGAATTGTTTTGTTCATCCCCTTCATATTATAGTTCATCACGAAGCCTTTGTAGCTTGGTGGCGTTGATTGAAGAACTCTCACAATAACACAATCAATTGAAGATCAACTCCCATCTGAGTCCAGTGATTGTAATACCCAGCCATTTTGAGTATGTGTTCACTGACAGAACTATTCTCCTCCATCTTCCAGCTATAGAACTTGTTAGAGACTTCATATCACTGACAAAACGTATTTGAAGTTCCGGTTCTAAGCCGTAAAGCATGGCACACTAAACTATTGAGTAGCCATCAGATCGAGCTTGCCAGACGTTCATAACATCAGCTTCAGCTCCTGCAGCAGGCCTCTTACCTAGCTATGCATCAAGGACATAATTCTTCTGTGCAACAATGACGATAATCCTCAAGTTACGGACCCAGTCCGTGTAGTTGCTACCATCATCTTTCAACTTAGCTTTCTCTAGGAACACATCAAAATTTAGGGGAATGGTAGCTCGGGCCATTGATCTACAACATATATGTGCAAAACTAAGTTCATGATAAATTAAGTTCAATTAATCAAATAAATAATGAGCTCCCACTTAAATAGACATCCCTCAAGTCATCTAAGTGATATGTGACCCAAATCAACTAACCCATGTCCGATCATCACGTGAGATGGGGTAGTCATCAATGGTGAACATCTCTATGTCGATCATATCTACTATACAACTCATGTTCGACCTTTTGGTCTCGAGTGTTCCGAGACCATGTCTGTACAAGCTAGGCTCGTCAAGTTTAACCCAAGTATTCTGCATGTGCAAAACTGTCTTACACCTGTTGAGGGAGTCCTGGATTAGGGGGTGTCCGGATAGCCGAACAATCACCATTGGCCGGACTCCTGGACTATGAAGATACAAGATTGAAGACTTCGTCCCGTGTCCGGATGGGACTTTCCTTGGCATGGAAGGCAAGCTTGGCGATACGGATATGTAGATATCCTACCATTGTAACCGACTGTGTAACCCTAACCCTATCCGGTGTCTATATAAACCGGAGGGTTTTAGTCCGTAGGACGAGCAACAATCATACCATAGGCTAGCTTCTAGGGTTTAGCCTCTCTGATCTCGTGGTAGATCTACTCTTGTACTACCCATATCATCAATATTAATCAAGCAGGAGTAGAGTTTCACCTCCATCGAGAGGGCCCGAACCTGGGTAAAAACATCGTGTCCCTTGTCTCCTGTTACCATCCGCCTAGACGCACAGTTCGGGACCCCCTACCCGAGATCCGCCGGTTTTGACACCGACATTGGTGGTTTCGTTGAGAGTTCCTCTGTGCCGTCGCCGTCAGGAAGGATGCCTCATCCCGTCTTTAAAGACGACACCATTGCTAAAGGAGCTTTGGCCACCGGCCAAACTCTCCGGCTAGGCGGTTTTCTTATGACCGCCTGTTTGGGACATCTCGGGTCATCGAAAGCAATCTTCACGTTAACTCGGAACTCACCGAGCAGTTAGATCCGATGGAGCTCTCTTCCTTGAACGAGCTCTTGGATCGCATCGCCACCCTGGGAGTCGCTACAGACTAGGATCAGATTGGGCCTAAAACCGATCTGAGAGAGATCAACTCTCCCCAGGTTACCCACCATGTTGCTGTGGTAGAGGAACAATACGGCGACTCTTCTCCTACCTTAAGGACCAGCTATGTCCGGATTCCTGACCCCTCCATGTCGGATTCCCGCGGAGGGGAGGACACCCCTCAAGCCCTGAACTTAAAGTCAGGCAGCGGGCTAGATTCATTGGACAACCTCCAAGAACCCAAGCTTCCAAGTTCGGAAAATTCTTGGCCCCTGAATCTTAGATCAGACGGGGTTCGGAATTTAATTCCACCCGCCCACCCAAACATAAGCGATCTATCCCAAATCCGGCAAGAGCCCGGTGAAACATTACATCATTACTGGGCCAGATTCCTCCTGGTTGTGGACAGGATAAAGGATTGCCGCGAGGAGGATGCAATTTCATTCTTCTGCAATAATTGCACGGACAAGGGAATCCTAAACGCCATAAGTCGTCGTGAAATTACACGCTTCGCTGACTTGGCGTCCATAGTACAAAAGTACTATGCGATGGAGAGCGCCTGGAAAACCGAAATCAAATTTCGGGATAATTCGGCCCAGAATACGGCCCTAGTCCGAAATAAAAGGGTGCATTATCACCAGGCACCTGGGTTACATACCAAAAAGCAAAACCCCCCCAAAGGGCATGGAACCGTACTGGAGGGATGGCTCAATGGACCCTGCAAAATTCATAGCACAGAGGGCGCCACTCCAACTCATAGCCTTAGAGCTTTTAGCTCCAGAGCACCAGCCCGGCAATACCAGTACGGTATTAACAGTCTTCGAGACTTTCGCATCAAATAATATGCGGAAACGAACACTCCGCAGCCTTGCCGAAGTCTACCAGATAGCAACAATAAATCCATGGAGTGACACGGCTATTACCTTTAACGCCAGTGATTGTAACCTAAATTCCGAACAGCCCGAGCACCAGCCGCATTGGTCCTCAGTCCAATAGTGGACGGCTTTCGCCTTACCAAGGTACTCATGGACGGCGGCAGCGGATTAAACCTCATCTACGAGGAAACCCTTCGAAAAATGGAAATAGACTGGAGCCGCATTGAGCGAAGCAGCACAACCTTTAGAGGAATAATCCCCAGTCAGGAAGCATGCTATACATGAAAGATCACATTAGATGTGTGTTCGGTACGCCAGACAATTATAGGTCCGAGGAGGTCACATTCCAAGTGGCCCCGTTCAGCAGCGGATACCACGCTCTATTAGGGCGAGAGGCATTCACAATTTTTCAAGCTATACCCCATTACGGGTACATGAAGCTAAAAATGCCCGGACCCAATGGAATTATCACTCTCGCTAGTGACCCGGACATAGTGCTCCGCGCCGAAAATAAAACAGCCGCACTTGCCCTTGAGGCACTATCCGAAGCCCTAGCGGCAGAGGAACTCACTGCGCTCCACGGTGAACAGGGACGATGTGATACTCGATAAGAGATCCAAGTCCACCTCTTTTAAACCGGCAGATGTAATAGTCAAATTCCAAGTCCATCTAACGGACCCTACAAAAACGGCCTCCATCAGGGCACAATTGGACCCTGATGTGGACGCCAGACTCTGAGAATTCCTCTGAAAATTGGGACATTTTTGCACAGCACCCACCAGACATGCCAGGAATCCCACGCCGGTTGGCAGATCACAGCCTAAATATCCTAAAAGGATTCAAGCCAGTCAAACAAGCTCTTCGGCGTTTCTCCGAACCCAAGAGACAGGCCATGGGAGAGGAGCTAGCTAAACTATTGGTGGCCGGATTCATCGTAGATATTAAACATCCGGACCGCTAGCAAACCTGGTAATGGTACCAAAGAAGGACAAATCCTGGCGCCTATGTGTTGATTTTAAGGACCTTAACAAGGCTTGCCCAAAGGATCCCTTCCCCTTCCCCCGCATCGATCAAATTATCAACGCTACCGCAGGACACGATTCATTGTGTTTCCTAGATGCATACTCCGGCTACCACCAAATTAAGATGGCAGAGCCAGACCAAGCCGCAACGGCATTCATCACTCCATACGGCCCATTCTGCTTCAACACAATGCCCTTTGGACTCAAAAACACCGGTGCAACATATCAGCGCATGATACAGACATGTCTGGCAAACCAGATCAACAAAACAGTGGAGGCATACGTAGACGATGTGGTCGTCAAATCCAAGCATGTCGAAACCCTAGTAGACGACTTGAGGCTCACATTCGATAATCTCCGAGCATATGACATCAAGCTCAACCCGGAAAAATGCGTTTTCGGCGTACCAACCGAAAAGCTCTTGGGCTTCATTGTATCCGGTAGAGGAATTGAAGCAAACCCAGCCAAGATCTGAGCTCTGTCACAATTGGATATCCCCAAAGACCTCAAACAAATACAAAAATTGACTGGATGTGTGGCGGCTCTAAGCCGCTTTATCTCCCGCTTAGGAGAAAAGGCATCACCCCTTTATCGCCTCCTCCGGCGCACCGAACACTTCGAGTGGACGGATGCTGCCACGGCCGGACTCGAAGAAATCAAGGCCATATTGGCAACAAATTCGGTCCTGGCCGCACCCAACATAGGCGAACCAATGCTATTATACATCGCAGCAACCCATCAAGTTGTAAGCGTGGTGCTCGTTGTCGAACGAGAAACGGACGGACACAAGTTCCCTCTCCAAAAACCAGTTTACTACGTGTCCACTGTCCTAACTCCATGCAAGTCACGGTACCCGCATTATCAAAAGATAGCATACGCAGTGTTCATGGCATCCCGGAAGCTGCGACACTACTTCCAAGAGTGTTCGATAACAGTAGCCTCCGAAGTACCTCTTAATGACATTATAAACAACCGCGACGCATTGAGCTCCTCCCGTTTGACATAACCTACAAGCCACGGCGAGCCATTAAGTCGCAAGTTTTGGCTGACTTCATCCCGAATGGACTGAAGCCGAATTCCCTAAAGAGTACGGCGCATATTCCATCTGGATCATGCACTTCGATGGCTCCAAAATGTTGGCCGGCCTGGGGGCTGGCGTCATTCTGACGTCGCCAACCGGAGATACAGTCCAATACGTACTTCAAATAATGTACACGGACTCCAACAACGCAGCCGAATACGAGGCCCTTCTACACGGTCTCCGGATGGTAGTCTCCATGGGCATTCAACGCCTAGAGGTGTGCGGGGATTCGAACCTCGCGATATCCCAAATAAATGGGGACTTTGATGCCAGGGATCCGAAAATGGCAGCTTACCGCAATGCCGTCCTAAAAATGTCAGCTCGGTTTGAGGGGCTCGAATTTCACCATATAGCCCAGGATAACAACCAGGCAGCAGACGTGTTGGCACGCATTGGCGCAAAGCGCGATGCCGTCCGCCCCCCCCAACATCTTCCTAGAGAGGCTTTTCAAGCCATCCGTACTATGGGAAGGAGAGTCCGGAAATAACAACCCGGACCCAACTACACTGCCCCACACCGGACATTCAGACATAGTTGGCGGTCCTGCCAACGAAATAACATCGTCAGCCCACGCAATAATGGCAGTCATTGCCCGTGGGATGTAACCATTCCTAGCTTACCTAACTAGGCAGGAGCTTCCCGAGGACCAAAACGAGGCCCGCTGCATAGTGCGGCGGTCTAAAGCCTATAAGGTCCATGAGGGAGAGCTTTATAAGGTGTATCTCCGAAGAGGAAGGGCGGAATCTCCTGGCTGAAATTCATGCCGGACTCGGTGGGCACCATGCCGCAGCCCGGGCCCTTGTAGGCAAGGCCTTCTGTACAGGATTTTATTGGCCGACGGCCCGGGCAGATGCTCAGGACTTAGTCCAATGATGTGTCGGTTGCCAGCTCTTTGCTAATTAAAGCCACATGCCACCCACCGCCCTCAAAACTATACCCATCACCTGGCCCTTCTCGGTCTGGGGGCCTGACATGGTTGGACTCCTTAAAGGAGGAACCCACAAGCAAAAATACGTATTGGTCATGGTGGATAAATGCACCAAATGGATAGAGGCCAAGCACAGCAGACGGCTGAATCCGGACCGGTGATAGACTTCATATCAGGGGTAGTACACCGTTATGGCGTCCCCCATAGCATCATCACTGATAATGGCACGAACTTCACGGCCGACGAGGTTAAACTCTGGTGCAAAAACATGGGCATCAAGCTCGACTATGCTTCAGTCTATCATCCCCAAACTAACGGTCAAGTCGAGCGAGCAAACGGTCTAATCATGAGCGGCATTAAACCCAGACTAGTGCGGTCCCTCAAGGAATCTAACACGCACTGGGTAGAGGAGCTCGACTACGTACAGACTGGGGCTGCGGACCATGCCGAATCGCACTACCGGATTCACACCATTTTTATGGTATACGGCGCAGAGGCAGTTTTGCCCTGCGACATAATTCATGACTCACCTCGCGTGCGGATGTACGAAGAAAGAGAAGCCGAGCTAGATCGGCAGGATAGCTTGGACACCTTGGAGGAGGAGCGTGACGTGGCAAAAGCTCGTTCCACATTCTATCAACAGCAAGCTCAAAGATATCAAAGCAGGGAAGTACGTGCCAAAGCTTACAACGTGGGCGAACTAGTTCTACGCCTGCCGGACAAGAAAAAGGACAAACTCAAGCCCAAATGGGAGGGTCCCTTCATCATCGACCAAGTCCTGACCGGCGGAGTGTATCGTCTGCGAAACGCATCGGATAACCGACTCGAGCCGAACCCATGGAACGCAGCCCGTCTCCGAAGATTCTACGCCTAGCGCCGGATTCTGAGTTCGTCTCCTTCCTCCGTCTATATTTTATACTTTAAAGCTGTCTTTTATTTCTCTCCTTCTCCCTCCTCTTTTCCGAAGTCGTTAAAGGCTCGTTTGCGCATTGTTCGCACACACTTGACGCGCTATCCGCGCTCATTATACTCGGGGCTTCTTTAATGTAAGCTTATTTATACGGGCTTTATGCCCAACACATGTGTCATACTTCCGCATGTACATTTTATTCACCATTATATGCATCGATATGACTTAAGTTTTGGCCAAGCTGGGTTGCCTGGCTCCTGTGCTTACCCCTACATTCCCGATTGTTCGGCTAGGTGGTAAAGGGAGCACCTCTTCGATTGTTACCACCGGGTCAGCCGGACGTGTACCTGAGACTGGGTGAAGCCGAAAGCTAGCGTTCTTAAGGGAATATTCGGTCGGTGAACTAAAAGACGATTTTTTATTTTTCATTTATCTGGCCCCATATGCTTTTCTGCTTTTTTCGCAATCGGACATGCACTTTAGGGCATGCCTCCCAGGGAAAGGAACCCCTAACGGAACTATTCTCCCTGGAAGATGTTTCTTACTAACCATGTAATATAACATAACTAGTTGGGCACTTGTCTGACAAAGCACTCATGGCCCCTACGCCTGGTCTCCACGCATGCCCCGGTTTTTACATAACCGCGAGCGTATTCGGACACACTCTGGACTATTGGGTCCCGAGGTTGAAGCGAAAAGGTCCGCTACGACAAACGATCTACAATCCGGCTAGAAGGCATTTTACATGTCATTTTAAATTACATAGTCAAATTGACTGATTGTATTCCTCTTCAATGCCGTCTAATATGTTGTCTAATTTACAGTCCTGCTGGGAATACTTTGCGGCCAACTCTACTTGGCCGTACACTAAGCTCACAGGGATCTCCTTCCCGTCGGGCCCCACAGGTCCGACCTCGGCCATGTGGTTTGGGTCCGCCTTCGTGTACCGCATCTTCACCATGGCCCAGGCCTCCCTGGCGCCTTGATGACAGGCAGATATCTTCCATAGTCGGAAGTGGCGCCGTGCTCCCTGAAGCTTCTCTGCAAGCTCTCCAAGGCCTTCGGGCAGGGGGATATATGGCCACAAGGCCTAGGCGACGCCTTTCATCACCTGCCGAACTCGTTCGTGCAGTTGCAATAGCTCGGGAAGAAGGTTACCCGTAGAACCGGTCATTTCCTCTTCAGGACAACCCGTGAGCATACCTACAGACATAACTCTGTTAATTGACTTCCTCGCCGAACTCTTTTTCAAAGTTCGCTCAAGCACTTACTATAAATGCCGCGACGAAGTCACCGATTCTCCTTCACGGAGTCAGACAGCTGGGCACGAACATCCTTTAGTTCCTCACCCAGCTGGGTGTTGGCATCTTGGAGATTATTTTTCTCTTGCCTCACCCTTGTAAGCACATTCTCGCCGGCCTTCAACCGGCGCAAGAGCTGTTGCTTGTCCGGATCTAGTCCGGCGCCATCTGCAATATTATTGTCAGATTTACACACACGTTGTACTTCACAAACTATTTATCTTTTGAATCATATATTCCCAGAGGGGGTCTGTATGGCTTCCCCTGTAGCTGCTTGTGCGGCCTCAAGTTGGGCCTTGCATTCTTCAAGCTCCTGGGACGGTAGGGTATTCTTTTTTGTAAGATCCTGCATAACAAATGATCCTTAAATCAATTATTCTAACTATTTTAAGTCTCGGGGGCTACTGGCATATATAACTATCAAATTACCTCATCCGTATGTCCTTTACATACTGCTCCGTGGCTCTGGCTAGACCATCTTGAGCGGCACGGAGGTGCGCATCTCCTGAATTGAAGGCATTCAATGCCTCTTGGGAGAAACATGCGTCACGAAGAACTGCCCGGCGGCGCCTGTGATTCATGGCGCTCTCCACCTCGGAGTTGGTGGCGGACAATCTGTCGGCATCCTCTGTCGGAGGAGCCTCCGACGCACGCCTCGTGCTCGCCTCCGCTTCTGGACCAGGCTTTGGAGCCTGGCTGGCGGAGGCTCGGTTGGCAACCTCTCCGGACACAGTCCGGCGAGCGCTCTTTTTCCTGAAAAGAGCACCAGCGTTATTACGCCCTCCAGGAATCAATCCTGGGAATATGGTGACTTGCCATACCATTGCGGCGGCGTTTCGATCCGGACCGCACTTCATTTTAGCCTGCGGGGCCGTACTGCCCCTTGTTGGCTAGCCGCCGCGGGCTCGGCCTCCTTCCTCAAAGGCACCCCCTGTGAAACACCATTGGTATACGGTGATCAAAAATAAGCGCGGATGGATCATTATCAGAGTATTGGGACCTCGGTCTCAGTTACCTGTGAGGCTAGAAGTATTCCGGGGTAATCGGCCGTAATGGCAACCAAAGCATTATCGATGCTCAGTTGGTGATATACCCCATCAATCAGCTCCACCAATATGTCCGGATCCTCTTGGGAGGCCGGATCGAGGAGCCTTTCCAGATCCTCGGGTTATAGAGGCGGGCTGTTTATGTCTTGTATGGCCTGGTGCAGTTCCTGCGTCAAAATCACAAAATGAGATACCTAACCATGGGAATACGGATCGGATGTGCAAAAAAGAAATGTCCGCTTACCCAGCTTCGAGGATTGTTCATAGAAAATCCGTTCAATGGACTGACGCGGAGAAAATCTTCCTCTTCTCCCTTGTATATCGCGGACAAGATCTTCACCAGATCGGCGACCGATCCCGCCCCTTACGGCCATGACGGGTGGCATCGTCCTCCCGTTGAAATCCCACATGGGTGGCCCCTATACTAGAGCGGCTGCACTTCAAGCATAATACATGTGGCCATGTCACCGATCATGGCTAGTCCAGCATGAGCCAACAATCTTATTCGCTCATCGTAAAGGACGCCCCCTGTCGTCTTCCCTCCGGGGCTCATGGCGCCAACTCAGGGTTTCTTCAAAGGAGCATTGCTGAACTCCGGGAGACCGATCCGAACAGGATCCGGCAGCGGGACGTCTTCTATATAAAACCATTCCGAAGGCCAGTCTTCGGACGCCTTCTTCGGGGTTCCGGATAGATATCCGGTCCCGGCGATACGCCATAGCTCGGCTCCGCCCACTTGATATATTGACCCCTCATGAGAACGGGGCACAAGGCAGAATAATCTCTTCCACAGCGCAAAATGAGCCTCGACGGCCAGGAACAGTTCGCAAAGGGCCACGAAGCCTGCGATGTGCAAAATAGAGGCAAGCGTAAGGTGGTGCAACTGGAGGCCGTAGAACTCCAAGAGCCCCCGGAGAAACGGATGAACTGGAAATCCAAGTCCTCTTACTAGATAAGAGACAAAGCATTCCCGCTCTCCTTTAGAGGGATCGGGGACACTCTCCGCTTGCTTTCCGCCCTTGTAGGTGGCAAGTCCGGCTCGAACCGGAACCATGAAGGCCGGGGGAAGAAATCCCTTGGTTTGGAGTGTCACTAGCTTGCTATGCGGGACTGAGAACCTCTCCCAATTTCCAGGCTGAGGGCTGGGAGCGCGAGAGGAGGAGCCGCGTCGACTGTCCATGATGGAATGGATTTTTGTCAAAGGCACTCCGATGAAAGCTCGCGGAGGGGGGAGGGTGTGACTCAGATCTAGATCCCCGTCCCTTTTATAGGCGGCTCATTTGCGCAGCTAGGGGGATAAGTGTAAAAATACCCTGGCTTTTCATATTCATTCAAACACATGGAAGATGGCCATTATTGGGCGTAGAAGCCAAGGAGTGCAGCATTTATCAGAAGCCGGACACTATTAGACAATTATATGGAATTTGGGGAAGAACCCGCCTCGCAATGCCGAAGACAAACTACGCGCCGGACTCATCGTCAATGAAGCCTGGTTCGGGGGCTACTGAGGGAGTCCTTGATTAGGGGGTGTCCGGATAGCCGAACTATCACCATTGGCCGGACTCCTGGACTATGAATATACAAGATTGAATACTTCATCCCCTGTCCGGATGGGACTTTCCTTGGCGTGGAAGGCAAGCTTGGCGATACGGATATGTAGATCTTCTACCATTGTAACCGACTCTGTGTAACCCTAACCTATCCGGTGTCTATATAAGCCGGAGGGTTTTAGTCCGTAGGACGAACAACAATCATACCATAGGCTAGCTTCTAGGGTTTAGCCTCTATGATCTCGTGGTAGATCTACACTTGAACTACCCATATCATCAATATTAATCAAGCAGGAGTAGGGTTTTACCTCCATCGAGAGGGCCCGAACCTGGGTAAAAACATCATGTCCCTTGTCTCCTGTTACCATCCGCCTAGACGCACAGTTCGGGGCCCCCTACCCGAGATCCGCCGGTTTTGACACCGACACCCCTTGTATGTGAACATAAAGTCTATGACACCCGATCATCACGTCGTGCTTCAAAACGACGAACTTTGGCAATGGTGCATACTCGGGGAGAACACTTTTATCTTGAAATTTAGTGAAGGGGTTATCTTATAATGCTACAGTCGTTCTAAGCAAAATAAGATGCATAAAGGATAAACATCACATGCAATCAAAATATGTGACATGATATGGTCGTCCTCATCTTGTGCTTTTGATCTCCATCCCCAAAGCATCGTCGTCATCTCCATTGCACCGGCTTGACACCTTGATCTCCATCATAGCGTCGTTGCATCAAGGTCATCACACAAAATACTTCTTCTACAACTATTGCTAACGCATAGTGATAAAGTAAAGTAATTACATGGCGTTTGCACTTCGTACAATAAAGAGACAACCCTAAGGATCCTGCCGGTTGACGATATTACAAAATATGATCATCTCATACATCAATATATATCACATCATAGCTTGACCAAATCACATCACAACATGCCCTGCAAAAACAAGTTAGACATCCTCTACTTTGTTGTTGCAAGTTTTACGTGGCTGGTATGGGCTTCTAGCAAGAACCGTTCTTACCTACGCAAAAACCACAATGGTGGTTCATCAAGTTTGTTGTTTTAACCTTCTTCAAGGACCGAACGAAGTCAAATTTGATTCAACAAAAGCAGGAGAAAATACACCCACCAGCCACCTTTATGCAAAACTGGTTGCATGTCTGTCGATGGAACCGGTTTGTCGGAGGAAACGACAACTATGGAATCACTGGGATCCCTTTTGCTATGGTTGGTGGGCGCGAGGTTGTGCAAAGAGCAGGTCTAGAAGCGAGCACGAGGATCGTTTACCCAGGTTTGGGCCGTGAGGTTGCGTAATACTCTAGTCCTGCTTTGGTGTATATTTGAGTGTTCTTGAGTTCTTGAACTAGCTACGATGTGTGTGTCGTCCAAACGATCCGAATCCCCCTTTAGTATGCCTCGGGCCTCCCTTTATAGTCAAAAGGGGCTGCCACAGTGGCACACAGGAGGTGGAAAGGTATACAGTGTACACGCTTATCGCCTGCCAGTACAGGACAAAGTGCATCAAATGCGCTGCTTAGGTGTCCACTTGCTTTATCAGGGGCAGTAACGAGGCCCGTCCCGTCCGTCGCTGCTCCGCCTTGCTCCGACGCACGTCCAGGCCAACGAGGCATGCAGCGCCATGTAGGCTGGCAGGCTACTGAGTTGCCATGGTGGTAGGGTCTTCACGAAGATCTGTATGCCACCACGCAGGTGTTTGGCTAGTTGGATTAGTACCCATGTACGGCCACGTGGGTACTTGCTTCAATTGGTTGGTTGGCCGCTGAGCTGGGGCGGTGATGGCGTGGCAAGGTCTTGCCGCGGTCTCGCGTATATTCTTGGCAAGGGTCTTGCCGGGGCCTTGTGAGCACCCTCGGCAAGAGTTTTGCCGGGGCCTTGCAAGTGTCTTCGGCAAGGAGCCTTGCCGGGGCCTCGTGGGCATCCATGGCAAGGAGCCTTGCGATTGTCTTGTCTTCTAGTCCCCATCTAGGATTTGTAGCCTCTCTGTCTTCACAAAGATCTGCATGCAACCATGCAGGCACTTCTCGAGCCTTGGTTCCAATGCTGTCGATGATGTCGGAACTCTCAGGCTCAAGGGTGGCTCCGATGTTGGTGTTGGGCGAGCTGCCCTAGCAAGGCTCTTGCCGGGGCTATGTAGGCCGCCCCGGCAAGGGTCTTGCCAGGAGGAAGCCTGTCTGATCACTCCGTCTTCTGTGCCCTTGGTTGGAGTGCTGCTCTGGTAGCCTTGCACTTCTGCTTCCCTCCTCTGCCCTGCTAAGTGTGGTCGCGGGTGCGGCTCTGACTGCCCGTGCACAGGTAAAGGGGCACAAAAGAGAGCCCCTACTTTTGTGCACCGACAGGAGCCCCCGGGCCTGGGCCACAGATAAGCGTGACGCGTTGTTGGACTAGGCCCAAAATGGTGCGCGGGTGGAGTTTTACTGCGGTAACCTCTCCGTTGGTTGCGCTTCCCCATGCCCCGCATTAAATGCGCGACGTGGGGGTCATTCGTGGGGCGGTTGCTGCCCTCATGCGTCACGTCATGGTTAATGGTAAAGAGGCGGTCCGCGCCTTCCCCATAAAAAGGGGAAACCGCGGGCATGCTGCTCATTTACCCTCCGCGTCTCTCCAATTTCAGAACCGCCGTCCCCCCTTCTTCCTCAAGCTAAAAATCCGAAACTCCTGCCTCCATCCGCCGTAGTCGCGCCCCCATTGCCCTCAATCTCCCATTGCTCTAGATTCCTCACCTCTTTCCCGGCCGCCATGGCACCCAAAACCAGTAAGGGCAAGCGAGTGGCCAAGGACATCGGGGAGAAGGAGGTGCCGGAGTGCGAGTTGGTGGCTCTTCGGACGTAGCTTGCCCTCTTCCCCTTGACGGTCGATGCGGTCCACCTCAGTGACTACTTCAGGCCCCTGTAGGGGGCGAAGACGACGGAGCATCCAGCCACACACATCATCTTAGAGGATTTTGCTGAGGCCGGCTCGAATCGGTATCCTTTCTTTGTTGACTACTTCTCCTGCGGGCTCTGCCCCCTTTCTCCGATTTTTTCAGTGATGTCATGCACACCTACGGCTTCCATCTTCTTGATTTCACGCCGAATGCCGTGGCGTGCAAGGCCTTCTTTTCCCACTTCTGTGAGGGCTTCGCCGGAATGCTTCCCAGCACGGTGCTCTGCCGCCACTACTTCTATCCCCGTATCCAGGTGGGGGGTGCCATCTCCGGCTGCATCACGTGGATCCCACGGACCCAGGAAAAGGGCACGTATCCGTAGGGCGCCCAGAAGGAGAGGTGGGAGGAGTGGCGGGGCTGGTGGCTATGGATCGAGGAGGAGGATCCGTAGGAGTTCTGCCGAGTTCGTCAGAGCCCGTTAGTCCGTCGCAAGGACTAGAGCGACCCCACACCGACGACAAGAAGCTCACGATCGCCACTACCAGAATCCATTACCTCACCATGGTCGAGCTCACCCTTGAGATGATTGGGGCCGATTTCATCCGCCGCCTTATCGCCCCACTGCATAACAAGGGGAGGCCGGCCTGGCTCTTCAGGAACACGGCCGATATCATGAGGCTTTGCCCAGGCTTCAAGCACAACTTGACGGTGATGGGGTACACCCATTTTTGCCATAGGCTTTTTTAGCTCAATGTGGGTGACGACGGCAGGGCTGAAAGAGCCGGCTAGGCTGCGAAGGCTGGCAAGGCCGTCAAGGGGCCTCTGTTCGGGTTGCCGGCGGGAGTGGTCCCGCTGAGCAATAACTCTCGCCAAACCGACATCATCGCCATAATGCCGGACTTCAACATGCACGGCATTGACCCAAATTGGGCCGAGCCGGAGGTGGAGCAGTTGCAGGAGTTCTTCGACAACCGGATGGGCGGAGTCTGCTGGGGAGGCCAGCAGCACCGGCACCGGGGCCCCTCTCATCGAAGGTGTGGTCGAGGAGACGACCGAGGAAGAGGCAGAGGCTGACGACCCTCTGGCCACGGGAAAAAGCATGTCCTGCGGCGGGCCAACTCTAGCGAGCCGGTCCGGCCCAGTAGGACCGAGCAGCGGCAAGAGGTCCAGGGGGAGTCCGTGCGCCTGACGAGGGCCGCGGCAGCGAAGAAGGTGGTGAAGGCCGCGGTGGCGAAGAAGAAAGCGACCGCCTCTTCTTCGTCCAAGCGTTGCCGGACTCCATCCCCTTCCCCTCCTCCCGCAGATGTGGACATGGAGGTCATCTTCGATCTTGGGTCTCTCAGCCCAAGGAAGAATAGGAAGGCAGCGGAAGTGGAGGTGGAGGATGAGTAAGCATCTTTCCCTTCATCATCACCGTCCTTTCAGACCGTGCCAGTTTTCTTGACATGTTTTCATCCTTGCAGGGATGTGGAGACGCTGGCCCAGAGGGCGGCGAAGAAGGCCAAGGCCTCGACGGGCGACAAGCCCCTTGCAGGTACTTCGTGTACGCCATTATTGGTGGAGACCAACTATGGGGACCCCGACTCATAAGTCGTGATCACCGAATGCACGTGTACAGTGATCCCAGTGATCAATGCTCACTGAACACACAGAAGCTGAATAACCAGAGGCTCACATCCATACATACCGTATTACACAAGTAGGGCCATTATGGTCAAGTCTTGAGTATAACATTGCAGCGGAAATCTTCGTCGATAACTTGGACCCATGCCATCTGCCTTAACCCTACGGGCATTACATTTGGGAAGCGTCCTAGCTCGCATGTTCGTCACCGAAGTATTCTTCATCATATCCTGTTCTTTCATGCCTGGCCAATAAAATAACCAGTGGCAAGCCAATGAGTACTTTGAATGTACTCACAAGCAACCCATGATTTGGCTCAATGCAACAATGCAATAGCACAACGAGTAAGCAACCTAGCATCAAGCTGGTTAAGATGTCCTATCAACTTGTGAGATATGCATCAATGAAACATGGATAACCTCGAGAACGGGTTACGGATATCAACATAAATAGAGTTGAATCGATGTGATGTCAATCAATATGTCAAGTCTCCACCTTGACACAACTAGTTCCTTTCCGCACACACATGCATCATGATTTGTAAAATTTCTGGACATAGTTTAAGTAGCACCTCCCAACTGTCCATGACCGTGGACACGGCTATTCGAATAGTTTGACACTCTGCAGAGGTTGCGCACTTTACCCACAAGATCCGGGAAGCTTTCGTGTCATCCACGATCCCGCAGTACCTCAAGTACTCGGGGGAAGCACCCGATCACTATATTTCCCTAGACGACACTAACAAGGAGTCCACTCGTTGATACATGGCCCTCGTGTATAAGCAAAAGATCGTGGGACTCTGCCCTTCACATTACTTTGCATACACGAAGGGACCAACGGTGTGTCTGGTGCCCTGTGAAAACAGTCATGGCCGCCTATCCAAGCACGACCCCGTCCCAAGAGTGACCTCAAGTCACCCCCGTCACTAGTAATGTGGGCACCATGCTAGTATCAGCCTAAGTAATGAATAATGCCCCGTCCCATAAGGGGTAGAGTGGTTGCACATGTTTGGTTGGGACGGTAATCACACATAAATCTAATCCATCACTTTACACACACACCAAAAGCTCTCTTTGGTACACCACTTCTTCCTCAAGTGATGACCTTAGTTCAACATCTCCCAAGGGCATTAGGGGCACCCGATGGGGTTTTCAAAAGAATGTAACCATGAAGAGTTCATGGTACACATGCATCATTATGCATCAACTAGTTTCTTGAAAATGCAATCATGAACAAGGTAAAGTCATGAGTAGGGGTATGCATCATGTGGTGGTTCACAACAAGTTTTACCACCGTCACGTTTCATCATCATGCAATCGGGTAAAGGGTAATGGTGAACAAGAGGGGTGTCATGGTCAAAGGGCTGCTTGCCTGGTTCATCAGAGTCTTGAAATCTTCTGGTCCTTCTCCAAGTACTCCGTCTACTTTGTCAACTAACGTCGGAAACAAACAAAATAAGCAACACAACAAGGCAAGAATGAATGTGCTCTAAAAATATGAAGTTGACTTTTATTGGATACCTCTGGTCATATGAGGAATGACCAAAGTGATTTCATTGGAAGTGGATCAATGGATATTTCTAAACATTTCGATATGATGGAATCAAGGGGTTTTATGGATTTGCAAGAAGTGTACAGAAATATATTTTTGAAAAATGAGCAAAGGCACCCATTTAACAAAGGATGATTTTAGAAGCATCTAGGAGTTGGTTTCACTGGATTTGGAGTTCAAATGAATATTCTATGGATTTGCAAAGTTGACAAACATGAAGAAATGGCTCATTATTTTGTGGGGTACAGAAAGTATTAAGAAAAATGTTCATAAACTAGTTATGAACTTAGAAGCATCTAGCAATTTGAATCATGGCATTTGGATCAATTTTGAGCTCTCTGTGATTTTCTAAGTTAACCACAGAAATAGGAAAAACAAGATTTGATAAATGTTTGTGAAGAAAAAGTCTCTGGAAAAATGTGCATGTTGCACCAACAGGTAGATCATGATTTATAGAGTCACTAGAAATTTGAATCATCAAATTTGGATATCATTTGAATTGTTTATGGATTTTTGAAGTTGACTGGAAAAAGAATAAGGAAAAGGCTATACCACTTATTCTGCGCGCTGGGCGAGGGATAGCTGACGGGCCGGCCCAGTGGCTCAGCTGCGCGCGGTAAGGGCCACTTCGAAGGCGTACTCGGGGGAAATACGCCTTCGCTGAGCGAAGGCGTCAGCGGCCAGAGCCCGTGTCCACTTAACTCATGGGCCCGCCCCACTGTGCCGCTGACGCGCGGGGCCCACATGTTGGGTTCGTCCCCCACCTCTCGCTCGAACAGACGCGAGGCAGGGAGGCAGGGCCGAATGCTTGCGGGCGTGGGCTCCGGCAGCACAGGCCACCTCCGGTGAGCCGTGGGGAGCGATGGAGTGATCGGAAAGAGGGTTGGATGGGTCAAGGGGCTTCTAGGAGGAAGAGGGGGCGAAGAGGATCCAGATGGAGGCCTGCGGCGGCTTTATATGGCAAAGGCCTCGGCTCACCGTGGTCTCATGCACCGGCGAGCTCGTGCTCGTCGCTACGGGCCTCGGAATGGTGATGCGCCGTGTCTAAGGCATTCGCGGGGTGGACTATGCCCAGGGGGAGAAGAGAGGGAGCGGGGATTGCAGCAAAGCGGGTCCCCGCCGCGGCCAGCGACTGGCGCGCTCGGGTAGAGAGCGGCTACAGTGCTAGGGCGCACTGTAGCACACTCCACAGCACGCATATGGCTGGCATTGGCATCTTTTTGGCGCCCAGGGCGTGGCCACTAGTGTCTAGTGGGTCAGGGTAGGAGTAAACAAAGGGGTGGTGGCCTTGGCTGCCCTGGTGAGCCAGTAGGAGAGGAGAGAGGTAGAAGAAGAGAAAGAAAGAGGATATCTAGAGAGAGAAAGTGAGGGTTTCACCCCCAAATAATTGAGCTGTTGAAGGGGGGAATTACTGGAGGTAAAAGGTGACTAGGTTAAGATCTGGTAAAATGTTGAGCTCATGGAGAATAGTGGAAGGGGTCAAAATAGTGGTTTTTGTAAAATGTCAGAAGGTGTTTGATGTAGGTTTGGGCAAGAAATTTAATTTCATTTGACATGAAACTTAACAGGATGAAATGGCACATAGAAGTAGGGTGTTCCACCAAGTTTGAGCTCATTTGGGAAAAGTAGGCAATGTAACTTTGGTAAACCCTAGAAATCAGCAGAAATGGCTTTGCCAAGATTTAGTCATGCAAATCTATTCTCCTTGATGCACCACTCGGTGTATTGTCATCATTTGAGGTTATGAGCATGTCCACAAAAGTTGAGATCAAAAGGAGAAAGTTGCCAATGTAGAGTTGTTCAAATTTGGTTACGGACAGAAGGGTTTTGGGGCACTTTGATCAAGTTAACTTGTTCTCCAACTTGTGCCACTTGGTCTAGATGCATTATTAGACCATTTGAGCATGTTCACAAGGTTTGAGAACATTTGGACATGTTTGGCAGTGCAAAGTTGTTCAAACTTGAAAAAGGACAGAAGTGGTTTTGGGAGGGTTTCACGGGGTTATACTGTTCTCCGTGACATGAGACTTGGCAAGACCATCAAACATGTCGTATGTGACATGCTAGAATTTTCTTGGAATTTTTGAAGAATTTTCCCTTGTAAATATTATAAACCTTGAAATATCCAGAAAGGGTTTTTGAAGGATTTGATCAATATTTTGAACATGACCATGTGCTGAAACTCTTATATATGGGCAATATATGTCCACTGAGTTTCCCTAGGTTTTTGTCAAATATTTTTAAAGCATTAAAATAATTTTAACCTATTAAAGACCATTTCTGGCCTAAAGAAAAAGCCTTTAGATAAAATAGTAAAGTACCTTTTAAAATTATATTTTTGTGGTTTCTGGGTATCCTATATCTAATAGGAGTCAAATATATTTTTGGAAAGATTTTTACTGCCCTTAATTAAGTACTTGCAGTGCAAACCTCAATTCAGGGTTTTGAAAAACTAATTTTTGAAAATACTATTTGGCCAAATTATTTTTGCAAGAAATTATTTTTATGTCCTATACACATGGCATGATCATTGGTTCAAGAGTTTGGAGCAAGGAGATGAAGTATAGGAGTTGGAGGATTTATTTGATTTTTAGAGTAGTTTCAAACAACAGTCAAACATTCAATCAAAGCAAAGACAAAAACACTCAAAAGTTTTTGTCCATCCACATTTTAGCATGATTTAATGACTTTAAGAGTTGTGCCATGAAAATCAGGGTGTGACAGACCTACCCCCCTTACAAGAATCTCGACCCCGAGATTCCCAGACTAGGCGCGGGAAGGAATCTTGAAGTACCCGGTGTTGTAGCTTCATTGAATTCAGTTAAACTTGGATTTGGGGTAGTATTCACGTCCTCATACTGCTTCTACTTCCATTTGGTGCTCCATTGAATCTTGAAGTACCCGGTGTTGTAGCTTCATGTATGACGCTCTCGGTTGATCTAGGTTGCTAAGGGGTCTCTCGCGTTAGATCAGGTTGGATCGGGCTGGAGGTCGATGGCTCGGTGATCGATGTCCTTGTTAGTGATCGAGCTAGTTAGGAAGTCGAAAACACTTCCAGAGTTGTGTCATGTGGAAACATTACACACAGTGGGTAGCTCAGGTGGTAACTCCATCTGGTAATTGTCTTCTCTTCATCTTGTGGCGATCTCTCGAGGGGTTGTTAAATCTTGGAGTGATCTCGAAGAGGGCCGATGAATCTTGGTGGGTATCCTTGTCATGGAAATGCTTGGTTCCTTAGAGAGGAGTGGCTTGCAGATACACATGGTCTTTGACGGAAGTATACTTCTTGAAGATGGTGGTTGGTGTAGTTCTTCCTCTTAGACATGACGGTCTTGAGATGTTCCTTGACCAGCTCAACGATTCTTCTTACATCTTCGGTAGACGAGTATGTCATCAAAGAAAGATGACAACTAACTTGTCCAAGCACTCCATGAAGTCTATGGGGTGCGTAAAGTGGGCTGAGGCATTGGTGATGGTCACGGTTGAGTATTGGCCAAGGTCTTATCGATCTAGAGTCAAAGCCCAAGGTCAGGATCCGGCCATGTTGTGGCTTGGTAGGGCGTAAGGGTTTCAAGGATTCTAGTGTGCGAGTGAATGTTCATCATCCCATCCTTGAGCACAGTTTCTGAGATGCCAATAGTTCTACCTAGTCTTCACATCATATTACCAAAAGCATCATCTCGTATAGGTCAACTCCAATCATCACTCATGTTATTCATATCCTCATGACTCTCGAGAGGGGGTCTAACAAAATCATATATGTCTACAATCCCCGAACTCAAATGTATGGCTACCCCTAAAAATCCATGGGTAGAACATATAAGCTGCTAAGCTTGAACGTGACAATCCAAGTGCTCAGCCTATTCTTCTGGGGTCTAAGATAAAGCACCTCTATCCTAAGGAAACACGTCGTAAGCCACTCCAAGATCTTGTTTCCTTCCTATGAATCAACCAACAGCCCATTAACTTCCATCAATCACTACATAATCCATTTAATTATACAAATCCAATGTTTATGATGTTCCACATGATCTCCTAAAGTCCACATAATCCCCAAATACTTGAAAGGGCTGTCTCTACTATAGTAAGTCCACCAATTCCATTATCATGGTCAAGTAAACTCCAAGGTCAAGCTTATATCAACTCCGACAATTAATCCAATCTCCTAGTTTATTGTCCTCCAAGAAACATGGTATCATGATCGAGATCATCAGTCTAAATCCAATTTACTCCGATCCATGTAGACTTACTCACCACCTATACTCAACTAGGATCACCTATTTAAATCCAAATCTCATGCCCAATGAGAATTCCTACATGCTTCCCCAAAGACATTATCATAATGTCAACTATCTCCTATCAATATCCCCTGGCTAATTCAAATCCTCATACTTCCAAGAATTCAGCTTGCGATCTTAATTGTCCCACTAAATCCAATTTATCCAGGGGTAATGAAAGCTATGCTACTCTATAATCATGATCCCACCAAGTTCATCTACCAACATGAAAGCCCTATAATCCTCCTCAAGAGTCTCAAATAATTCCTCGAGGTCACCGATATAAACTCATCAAGTCATTTGTCCTCTGTTCCTATATCCTCAAATTGGTCTTCCCTATGGCATCATCGATTACGGTGCTATATTAGGATGATAAGGTGCTCATTCCCTACGTCCACTAGTTCCATAGTGAACCCAATGTTGAGCGAGGTTACGGAGGCTTAACTGGTTCTCTTTGCAAGTCTAAGAGTTAAGCACATTGTTAAGGGTTCGAGATGGGTTATCTCATGAAGTCTCGGAGGGTCTAGGGATGGGGTTCCAGTCATGAGGGATAAGCATAACTCTACGGGGCTGTACTTGGTCGAAGAGGCGCAGCAAAAGTCTTCAGTGCTAGTTGGTCGCCGGAGTAGAACCCTTGGTGCATCTTGTCTTGCTTGTCTTCAGTTGAGGAGAGAGATGAGAGGGAAAAGTAGCATAGAGGAGGGGAATGCCTAAAAGGGGGTTCTATAGTTCAAGTGCAAACATACAAGTGCTGAAAGGGCCAAACACAGACAATAAAATAAGGCAGGTGATATAGCCGCGTACTAGTTGCCTCGGGAAAAAGGGCGACTAATATCAAAACACAAACAAATAAAAACAAGCAACACACAATCATGGTTCTATTCGAACCATCATACGGACTCGACTGCGCATAGGGGGTACACGACTCATCCTACCCTAGGGGTTCTCGGACTCAGTAGTCATGCCTTGTGCCTCATGCAGTCTTCCAGGTTTTCCTCAGGTGCTGCTACGTCTCTTGTAGTTGTTTGGCGAAACGATCCCGGTTGAGCTTGAAGAGTCTTCAACAACTTCTCGCCTGTTGAAGTGATGGGGTGAAGGTGGCTCCTCATAGCTGGCATTGACTCGGCCTTCTGTTGTCTTCTTAATCATGACGATCCCTTTTGCATTTTAAGGCGTCAAGGGTTTCGGGTAAGCAATCCTTTATGCAAGGACATTAACAAGGCATAGTAGAGGTCCAACCTATCGATTACGTTGATGACAACATCGACACCAAGAGTGGGGGATGAAGAGAACCATTTTCCTGCTCACTATAGTGAGGTGGACCAAATGGAGAGGGTCTCATCCACCGGTGGTTGCCGATATAGCAAACGGTAGTGACAGGTTACTCTATTAGCGATGTATATCATTATCTTGCATATCCTATGCCCCGATCATCGTGAGGCTAGGGTTGCGTCATCTTGGGGCGATGTCAAGGGTGTCACCATCTCCTGGTCTTCATATCCTCATTCTTCGAGGATGTATCTTACATTGGCATCGCCTTGTTGTGGTGTCGCCAATCTTGTGTTCGGGAGATGTGGGTGAAAGTCTGGCAATGCATCTTCCTTCTGGATTATCCTCGAGGTTTACAAGGAATCCAGTGGTTAGGGGCATAAGGGTTCTAGCGACCGAAGGTTTTGAAGGCGAAGAGATCAATAAGGAAAGTATACCTTAGTTTTCAAAAATCTGAGAAGGGAAGAGAAGTATAGATGGTTTCGAAAACTAGTAATAGTTTTGGAAATAGCTTTGCCCTAACTAACGACCATGCTAACTAAGGCTTCCTACAGTCAGGATGGCTCTGATACCAGCTCTGTGGGGACCCCGACTCATAAGTCATGATCACCGAATGCACGTGTACAGTGATCCCAGTGATCAATGCTCACTGAACACACAGAAGCTGAATAACCAGATGCTTACATCCATACATACCGTATTACACAAGTAGGGCCATTATGGTCAAGTCTTGAGTTTAACATTGCAGCGGAAATCTTCGTCGATAACTTGGACCCATGCCATCTGCCTTAACCCTACAGGCATTCTGACTGGGAAGCGTCCTAGCTCGCATGTTCATAAACTAAGTTATGAACTTAGAAGCATCTAGGAATTTGAATCATGGCATTTGGATCAATTTTGAGCTCTCTGTGATTTTCTAAAGTTCATCACAGAAATAGGAAAAACAAGATTTGATAAATGTTTGTGAAGAAAAGTCTCTGAAAAAATGTGCATGTTGCACCAACAGGTAGATCATGATTTATAGAGTCACTAGAAATTTGAATCATCAAATTTGGATATCATTTGAATTGTTTATGGATTTTTGAAGTTGAGTGGAAAAAGAATAAGGAAAAGGCTATACCACTTATTCTGCGCGCTGGGCGAGGGATAGCTGACGGCCGGCCCGATGGCTCACCAAGGCTGTAAGGGCCACTTGAGGCGTACTGAAATACGCCTTGAGCGAAGGCGTCGTGAGAGCCGTGTCCACTTAACTCATGGGCCCGCCATCAGGTGCGGCCGACGCTGGGCCCACATGTTGGGTTCGTCCCCCACCTCTCGCTCGAACAGACGCGAGGCAGGGAGGCAGGGCCGAATGCTTGTGGGCGTGGGCTCCGGCAGCACAGGCCACCTCC
Source organism: Aegilops bicornis (assembly GCA_021605145.1). Taxonomy (NCBI): domain Eukaryota; kingdom Viridiplantae; phylum Streptophyta; class Magnoliopsida; order Poales; family Poaceae; genus Aegilops; species Aegilops bicornis. The sequence goes on along the minus strand of CM038672.1, from coordinate 331,334,737 downwards.
GGCGATGCCCGGCACACCGGCGGCTTCAGGAGAGCGTGACGCACCCGCCAAGGTGCGCCACGACTGATAGGGCGGTCGTATGCGGCCGGTGCATCACCCGCGGCGGATGGAGGCGGCGGCAAGATTGGGGCATGGCGCCGCAGCCGCGGAGAGGAAGAAATGAAGCGGGGGGGATATGAATGATGGCGGAGGCGATGTTATGAGACGACGAGGTGGAGAGGAGGGGCGCGGGTTGGCACGAATTTAAGCGAAGTACGGCGGCTCGGCTTCGGCCGTGGGGAGCGACGGAGGGATCGGAAAGAGGGTTGGATGGGTCAAGGGGCTTCTAGGAGGAAGAGGGGGCGAAGAGGATCCAGATGGAGGCCTGGGGCGGCTTTATATGGCAAAGGCCTCGGCTCACCGTGGTCTCATGTGCCGGCGAGCTCGTGCTCGTCGCTACGGGCCTCGGAATGGTGATGCGTCGTGTCTAAGGCGTTCGAGGGGTGGACTATGCCCAGGGGGAGAAGAGAGGGAGCGCGGAACGCGGCAAAGCGGGTCCCCTTGCTGACCAGCGGCGGCCTTTCAAGCGCCTTCTGTCCGCCTGTGAGGAGAGCCGGAGAGGGAGAGAGAGGAGGGGGACGACAGTGTGCCGTGTACTGGACGTCAAGGCGACCTCGGGGGACACAAGGGGGAGGCCCTAGGTGGTCTGGTGGCTCGGGCAGAGAGCGGCTACAGTGCTAGGGCGCACTATAGCACGCTCCAGAGCACGCATATGGCTGGCATTGGCATCTTTTTGGCGCCCAGGGCGTGGCCACTAGTGTCTAGGGGGTCAGGGTAGGAGTAAACAAAGGGGTGGTGGCCTTGGATGCCCTGGTGAGCCAGTAGGAGAGGAGATAGGTAGAAGAAGAGAAAGAAAGAGGCTGTCCAGAGAGAGAAAGTGAGGGTTTCACCCCCAAATAATTGAGCCGTTGAAGGGGGGAATTACTGGAGGTAAAAGGTGACTAGGTTAAGCTCTGGTAAAAAGTTGAGCTCATGGAGAATAGTGGAAGGGGTCAAAAGAGTGGTTTTTGTAAAATGTCACAAGGTGTTTGATGTAGGTTTGGGCAAGAAATTTAATTTCATTTGACATGAAACTTAACAGGATGAAATGGCACATAGAAGTAGGGTGTTCCACCAAGTTTGAGCTCATTTGGGAAAAGTAGGCAATGTAACTTTGGTAAACCCTAGAAATCAGCAGAAATGGCTTTGCCAAGATTTAGTGATGCAAATATATTATCCTTGATACACCACTTGGTGTAGTGTCATCATTTGAGGTTATGAGCATGTCCACAAAAGTTGAGATCAAAAGGAGAAAGTTGCCAATGTAGAGTTGTTCAAATTTGGTTCTGGACACTAAGGGTTTTGGGGCACTTTGATCAAGTTAACTTGTTCTCCAACTTGTGCCACTTGGTCTAGATGAATTATTAGACTATTTGAGCATGTTCACAAGGTTTGAGAACATTTGGACATGTTTGGCAGTGCAAAGTTGTTCAAACTTGAAAAAGGATAGAAGTGGTTTTGGGAGGGTTTCACGGGGTTATACTGTTCTCAATGACATGAGACTTGGTAAGACCATCAAATATGTCATATGTGACATGCTAGAATTTTTTTGGAATTTTTGGAGAATATTTCCCTTGTAAATATTATAAAACCTTGAAATATCCAGAAAGGGTTTTTGAGGGATTTGACCAATATTTTGAACATGACCATGTGTGGAAACTCTTATATATCGGCAATATATGTCCACTGAGTTTCCCTAGGTTTTTGTCAAATATTTTTAAAGCATTAAAATAATTTTAACCTATTAAAGACCATTTCTGGAATAAAGAAAAAGCCTTTAGATAAAATAGTAAAGTAACTTTTAAAATTATATTTTTGTGGTTTCTGGGTATCCTATATCTAATAGGAGTCAAATATATTTTTGGAAAGATTTTTACTGCCCTTAATTAAGTACTTGCAAAGGCAAACCTCAATTCAGGGGTTTTTGAAAAACTAATTTTTGAAAATACTATTTGGCCAAATTATTTTTGCAAGAAATTATTTTTATGTCCTATACACATGGCATGATCATTGGTTCAAGAGTTTGGAGCAAGGAGATGAAGTATAGGACTTGGAGGATTTATTTGATTTTTAGAGCACTTTCAAACAGCAGTCAAACATTCAATCAAAGCAAAGACAAAAACACTCAAAAGTTTTTGTCCATCCACATTTTAGCATGATTTAATGACTTTAAGAGTTGTGCCATGAAAATCAGGGTGTGACAGCAGCCCGGAAAGCAGCCCCCAGCGTAAGCTCACCACTCACTCCTCCACTGATGAACATTGGGGTGTGAATCCTCGATGCTGACCTCGCTGGGTTTCTAGGAGAAGAACGGCGGTAGGAGGAGCCGTTGGGAGCCACCACCAACACGCCGCCCCTCTCGACTACGCCGCCCCAAGGGGCGTCCCCGGCAAGGGTATCCACTACCGAGCCCACTCATATGGAGGAGGAGGCGAACTTGGGTGCCGGGGGTTCTGCCCCGGCAACAAATGCTGGAGGGGAGGGCGCTACTTCTTCCCAGCTTGAAGCGGGTAAGTTGTTTGCTTCCCGTCCTCACTCTTTCTTTTTCTTATTAAACCTTGACCTTGGCCCCCTCTCATCCTCTCTTCTTGGTATCCAGATCCTTCCTCGGTGGACCGGGAGGATATCGACACCGTTATCGAGGAGGTCGCCAGGGACGCCGAGGCCGAGGCCAACAAGATCGCCGCCGAGGAGGCCGCCAAGACCACCACTAAAGAGGCCGCCAAGGAGCCTGCTGCCTCCGGCTCGGGCAAGTACTTGAAGGTGGGCGACGACCTGTTTGTCCACCTCCCAGGAACGGCAAGCACTAGGACGCCAACCGAAGGGGAGGCGTTCGACGACGAGGCACTCGCCTCCGCCGGGCTCCAGGTCCTTGACAAACTGAACGCCGGCGGCGGCGGTTCCCAAGAGGAGCAGCTGCTTCGGGCCATGAGCACCAACTTCCAGAAGCTCCAGGCGCTTCATCGTGCCCGCCTGGACAAGGCAAAATCCAATATGGCGGCGGTGGACAAGGCGGAGGCGGATCTCGAGGGACACGTTGTTGAGACGCAGGCCTGGTTCTGCCAAGCCCACGAGGAACTGAAGGTCGCCCAGGATCTGCTGGCTTAGCACAAACAGGAGCTCATCCTGAAGTAGGCCGACGTCGAGAATTCCCAAGAGGCAGCGAGGGAACAGGCCGCCAAGGACGAGGCCGCCCGACATCAGCACCAGGCGAAGCGAGACTACCTGGAGGAGGACCTTGCCGCTCGTGAGGAGGCACTCGCCGCCACGCTCCGGGGCAATTATGAAGAGGTCGAGAAGCTCGTCGTGCTGCGAACCCAGGACCTGGAGCAGAGGCATAGGGAGGCGCTCAATGCCCAAGCCCTGGTCCATGCCGGCAGAGTGAAGGAGCTAGAGGTGGAGCGGGATGGCCTGAAGAAACAGGTCTTGGACCTGGCGAAGAAGAAAGACATGCTCAACGGCGCCTTGGTGGAGGCGCAGGCCGCAGTCCTTGGCAAAGACGAGTTGCTCTCCATGGCCAATGACTCCATCAAAGACCTAAAGCTGAAGCTGGAGGGTCTTGAGGGGACGCTTTGGGAGGTCAGGGTTCAGGAAGAGACCCTGACCAAGGTCCTGGAGGACGAGAAGCAGCTGCGGAGGAACGACGCCACCAACCACGAGGATTACGTGAAGGGTGAAAACCTCTGGATCATCCGCCTAATCGGCGTCACGGAGAGGCTCACCACGCAGCTGGCCGCCGTGGGCATGTCGAGATTCAGGTATTCCCCTGAGGCGGGTACGAGCCCCAATGCCAAGCTGACCCTATTCTTCGAGGGTGTTCTTGAGGCCCTGGAGCAGCTCCGTTCCAACAGAGCGCTCTCTCTGGCCAACGAGGCCCGGAGGCTTTGCCGGGCTGCCCTGACCAAGGTCCTCACCAAGGTGGCATACTGGAACCCCAACATCGACTTTGACGCTGTGCTGGAGAGCTTGCCGGTCGGTGTGGACCTCGCGGCGCTCGAAGAGCACATCAAGCCCATTATCGGCCGCGTCGACGAAGTTCGGAGGATAGAGGGCCAACGCTGGGACTAGGCACCCCATTTCTCATCGCCGCTGCAGGTTCATGACCAAGAATTTTTTTATCTTCAGTTAGAACCGCATCAAAAATTGGTGTAATATAACTCTGCAGTACTTTGAAACGATGCATGTTATTTTCTTGTTCGATCTTTCTTTGTATGTACACCCTACGATCAACTGGATAGGCTTGCCAGCGCGTAAACCCAGGCTGCGAGGACGGATCCTCAACAACCGGCCGGGTGTGCTTGCGGCCAAGAAAACCACCTTGCCATTCTCAGCATGGCCGCTTGAACTGTTGAGCGGGCTCGAAACAGAACAAGGGCGTTGCCAATAGCAGGAAGGCCACCCTGCCGTTCTCGACGCGGCCGCTCGAACTATTGAGCGTACTCGAAACAGAACAAGGGTGTTGCCAATAGCGGAAGGCCGCCATTGCGTGCAAGTTTCTCATACCAAGAGCAGGATCTCCGAGGAAAACAACCTTATACATAAAGGAATCACTCAAAGTTTTGCATGACTTAGCTTTTCTGCCGCCGCGTGAGCGTTTACTGCATCCGCAAATGATGCCGTTCGTTCGGTCGTCTTCTTCCTTGGAGTAACGACCACGATCAAGCCGCTGCGTAACCTAGACCGGATTTCCACAATGGCGCCCCCTACCTGGCGCGCCAGAGATGTCGGGGGAAACGACACCTATGGGATCACTGGGATCCCTTTTGCTATGGTTGGTGGGCGCGAGGTTGTGCAAAGAGCGGTTCTAGAAGCTAGCACGAGGATCATTTACCTAGGTTCGGGCTGCGAGGATGCGTAATACCCTACTCCTGCTTTGGTGTATATTTGAGGGTTCTTGAGTTCTTTAGTACGCCTCGGGCCTCCTTTTATAGTCAAAAGGGGCTGCCACAGTGGCACACAGTAGGTGGAAAGGTATACAGTGTACAAGCTTATCAGCTGTCATTACAAGACAAAGCGCATTAAATGCGCTACTTAGGTGTCCACTTGCTTTATCGGGGGCTGTAACGAGGCCTATCTCATCCGTCGCCGCTCCGCCTTGCTCCGACATGCGTCCAGGCCAACGAGGCATGCAGCGCCACGTAGGCTGGCAGGCTGCTGAGTTGGAGTGGTGGTAGGGTCTTCACAAAGATCTGTATTGTCACATCCCTAGCTTCTGGTACTGCCTGGTGTTTTGCATCTTGTTGCATCATGTTTAAATTCTATTTAAGTTGAAATGGGGATTGACCAAACCCTAGCATCAGAAAGAATTCAACTAGGTTCAAATAAAAATATCTTCAATGAACCCAAAATGCCTTCCCAAAAATGTTCATCATCTTTGGTTTGGTCTTGAACCTCTGCCAAAAATATTGCACATTTTTCTAGGTCAATTGGGGTCACTTGAATTAAATCTTATCAGAAGTTGACTTTGGGCATTTAAATACTATAAATATTTTAAATGTCCAATTAATCACAAACTGAAATATTTACTGTTGGAAATATTCCAAACAGTGACCTCAGTTAGTGGCATGATTTTTGAAAGTGCCTAGCCATTTTTACTAAGTCATGAAACAAATGTCAGAATTAGAAAAGAGAAACAAAAGGAAAAGAGCAGAGACTCACCAGGAACTTACCTGGCGCTCACCTGGCAGCCCATCTGGCCCGCCCAGCCCACCAGGGGCAGGGAGGTCTTCTTCCTCCCGCCAGTCGGATGCACAGCGCGTGCCCGACGCGCGCACGGCCACCGCACGACCACCTCCTGCTTGCCGACCACCCCCTGGACGCGTGGACGATTTCCGCGTGCCGTCCCGATCCCGCTGACCGCTTCTCTCGCACTCCCCCACAGCTCTCTCTCCTCTACTCCCTCTCTCTCGCCCGGACCGAACGCGTCCGTCGCTGCCGTTCGCCATAGCCGCAGCCACCGCCTCCCCCTCGCCTCTCCGACATGCCTAGGAGCTCCGCCACATCGTCCTCGACCTCTCCGCCAAGTCAAGCAACCGGGACGCACCGCAGCACCGCCCTGTTGCCGTCTTCAACCTCGGACCGCCGGAGATCCCTCTCGCCGCCCCGCTCGCTCCGGTGTTTCCCTGAGCACGCCGAGGCAACCTCTGCAACCCATGTGAGCTCACGGACCGATTCACCCTCCTCCCCTGCTCGTGCTCATGCTCTAGCTCCATTCCCACCTCTGCCGAAACTTGCCACCGCCGTCGTTACGGTGGGCCAACACCGTGTATGAGCACCTGGTCGAGTTCCTGCTGCCCCGTAGCCTCTGCCCGTGCTCTTCGTTTGCTCTAAATCGAGGTGCAGCCCCGCGCCCGTGCTAGCCCGAATTCCGGCCGCCGCCACGAGCTCAACTCCGGCGAGCTCGCTCCACCCCAGCTCCTACCTCTTGGCCTAACAGACGCGCGCGAGCCCCAGCTACGCATAGGATCAAACTGCGTTTGATTTGGTCGACCGTGGGCGATTTCCGAAGCCCTCCGCCGTCTCTGTCGTTGCCGGCGACGAGCCGTGGACCAGGTCCGGCGGGTTTGACCCCGTTTGACCGGGGTTTGACTTTCCCCTGACCCACTGACGTGTGGGCCAGGCCCCTTCTTAATTAAGCTATAGATTAATTAGCGTTAATGAACTTAGTTAGTTAGGTTAGCCACTGACATGTGGGCCCAGGCCTTAGCTAAACTAGATTAGGTTCAGTTTAATTTTAATTAACCCCGTTGGTTAACTGTGTCACTGACGTGTGGACCCCACACGTCAGGTTTGACCTGGATCGGGTCAGTTGACCTGCTGACGTCACAATGACGTAGTGCTGACGCCATAACATTTTCTGGACTTAATTTAAATCAGAAAATCCAGAAAAAGGCCTAAACTTCTAAAAATCATATAAAATCAACCGTAACTCCAAATGAAATAATTTATATATGAAAAATGACCAGAAAAATCCAATCTATCCATCTGTACCATTTTCATGCATGTTAGAACAACTTATAGCTGCTGTTTAGGACAAATGAATGAATGGTATTTAAATAACTACATGTGGAGTTTGAATTTGAACCTAGGGTTCAAACCAACTCCATCTAACTTGCTGCTAAGTGCATTAGCTCAAATCATATCATATCGCCATGTCACATTCATGCATCATATTGTCGCATTGCATTGATTGTGTTCTTCCTTGTTTGCCGGTGTTTGTCCCCTCTCGATAGACGTGGTTCCGGCGATGTGATCGATGACACCGATGAAGAACTATATTATCTTCAGAAGTGCCAGGCAAGCAAAACCCCCTTGTGCATTCCGATATAATCCCACTCTCTCGCTGCTGCTCTCTTTTTACTGCATTAGGACAACAACGATTCATCTCATTACTTGCCGCATGGCTGAACCCCTTTATCCTCTGCATGACCTGTCATTCCACAGTAATTAGATGAAACCCACTAGCATGAGTATGAGTTGTTTGAGCCCTGTTGTGCCTACTCATTGATGCTTGTTTGTCATGCCTGCTACTGCTTAGAGTTGAGTCAGGTCTGATTCATCGGGAATGAATTGGAGGTGTGTGAACATGTTCTACCGTGTGTGAGCTAAGTGTGTGAACATGATTTGGTAAAGGTAGTGGTGAGAGGCCATGTAGGAGTACATGGTGGGTTGTCTCATTGCAGCTATCCTCAGGAACTGAGTTCTGTGTTTGTGATCCATGAACAGTTACTACCACACATTGGGTTCCGGTAACTCGGCCCCTCTCGGCTTATTAATCAACTCGATCTCTGTCCAGGAGTTGCAACTAGTTTCGTGTTTGTAGGTAGTGTTAGTAGTCTACCAAGTGGCACCTGCAGGTGGGCTTGGGACAGACTAAACAAAGTGGCACGGTGTACCAAGTGGCACCGGTTGGTGGGCTTGGGAACCCTGCTCACATCGTTTGGGGCCGTGGCGACACCCGGCGGATCTCCTTGCGGATGGAACCCGAATAGGCGATAAACCCGGACGAGAGACTTGTGTGGTTAGTCAGGTCGTGGCCGACTCCTCGCCCGGCTTCCGCTTGAAGGTTGCCGAGGTACATGGCGTGTCTGAGGCGATAAGTGGCGAGAGCGTGTCCGAATAAGTACTGCGCTGCAGGGTTATCATTATCTATTCGAATAGATGGATTCCTCGGATATGGAAAATTGGACCCCTTGCATAGTTCATAGACAAGTGAAAGTGGATACTCTAAAACTCGCAAGATAAGCGTGAGTGCTATGGATGGCATTCTCGTAGGTAGACGGGAGCGGATCCATAGTGGTGTATTGATATGGTGAATATGTGGACTCGTGTATGCCACCTCAAAAGAGTTACTTGCAGTCGTAGTACAGGATAGCCACTGAGTCAAAGCTGGCTTGCTGCAGTTAAACTCCACCACCCCTTTGTTGATAATGATGCATATGTAGTTAGTTCTGATGTAAGTCTTGCTGAGTACGTTTGTACTCACGTTTGCTTATTTTATGTTTTGTAGAGAGACGTCAGTCTCGCTAGTAGTTCCGCTTGGACTTCGACGTTTAGCTTGTTACCTCAGCTATGATCTTGTGCCCTCGGCATGATCTGGTAGATAGTCACACTTCTAAGTCTTTTTCATTTGTAGATGTCTGTACTCAGACATATTAATCTTCCGCTTGTGCTTTGTCTTGTATGCTCTGAGTGTTGGGTCATGAGACCCATGTTTGTAATATCTCGCTCCTTGGAGCCTATTGAATAAATATTTGAGTTGTAGAGTTATGTTGTGATGCCATGTTGTATTTACACATATTGAGCATATTGTGTGTATGTTTGAAATGCTTGGTATGTGTGGGATCCGACAATCTAGTTGTTTATCCTTGGCAGCCTCTCATATGGGGAAATGTAGTCTAGTGCTTCCTAGCGATAGTAGTCCGCTACTGACCCGGTTCACCGAGTCCACCGCTAGCCCAAAGACTATTGCTCTGGACACTTGACTGGCGGCATGTGTTTCACTTCGTTCCTATGTCTGTCCCTTCGGGAAATGTCACGCGGTGACATCCGGAGTCCTGCCTAGCTTTCTACAGCCCGGGTTCCGGAGTCCTGTTAGCCCAGTGCTACAGCCCGGATTCACACGCTGCTGACCAACATGCTCGATGTGATTCATGTATGCCTGTCCCCATGGGTTAGCGCCGCTTTGGGTTCACGACTAGCCATGTCGGCCCGGGTTCTCCGTCATATGGATGCTAGCGACACTATCATATATGTGAGCCAAAACGCGCAAACGGTCCAGGGCCATGGTAAGGCGACACCCGTGGGAATACCGTGCGTGAGTCCGCAAAGTGATATGAGGTGTTACTGGCTAGATCGATGTGACTTGGAATCGGGGTCCTGACATGTAAGCCACCACGCAGGTGTTTGGCTAGTTGGATTAGTACCCACATACTACCACGTGGGTACTTGCTTCAGTTGGTAGGTTGGCCGCTGAGCTGGGGCGGTGATGGGGCGCCAAGGTCTTGCCGCGGTCTCGCGTATATTCCCAGCAAGGGTCTTGCCGGGGCCTGGTGAGCGCCCTCGGCAAGAGTCTTGCCGGGGCCTTGCGAGTGTCTTCGGCAAGGAGCCTTGTTGGGGCCTCGTGGGCATCCTCGGCAAGGTGCCTTGCGATTGTCTTGTCTTCTAGTCCTCACCTAGGATTTCTAGGCTCTCTGTTTTCACAAAGATCTGCATGCCACCATGCAGGCACTTCTCTAGCCTTGGTTCCAATGTTCTCGATGGTGTCGGAACTCTCAGGCTCAAGGGTGGCTGCGATGTTGGTGTTGGGCGAGCTGCCCTGGCATGGCTCTTGCCGGGGCTGTGTAGGCCGACGCGGCAAGGGTCTTGCTGGGAGGAAGCCTGTCTAATCGCTCCGTCTTCTGCACCCTTGGTTGCAGCGCTGCTCTGGTAGCCTTGCACTTTTGCTTCCCTCCTCTGCCCTGCTAAGTGTGGTCGCGGGTGCGGCTCTGACTGCCCGTGCACAGGTAAAGGGGCACAAAAGAGAGCCCCTATGTTTGTGCACCGACACGGTTTCATGTGCGTGGACATGTAAGGCTGGTGCGGGCCATTTCATCCCACAATACCGCGGGATCAAAATAAGACGTTGGTGGTAAGCACTATGACTATCACCACCCACAACTCTCTGAGTTCTACTCGTGCATATCCTCTATGCATAGACTTGCCTCTGATAACACTATTGGGTAACGTTGCATGGAAAACAAAACATTTATACGTACATGCAAGATCTATCAAGGAGATGCATAGCAACGAGAGGGGAGAGTGTGTCTACGTACCCTCGTAGACCGTAAGCGGAAGCATTTGACAACGCGGTTGATGTAGTCGAACTTCTTCGCATTCCAACCGATCGAGCACCAAACGTACGACACCTCCATGTTCAACACACGTTCGGCTCGATGATGTCCTTCATCTTATTGATCCAGCAAGACAGCGAGGTAGTGGATGAGTTCCGGCAGCACGACGGCGTGGTGACGGTGATGTTGAAGTGATCTCCGCAGGGCTTCGCCTAAGCACTACGAAAATATGTCTAGGGTGTAAACGGTGGGGGGGGGGGGGCATCACACGACAAACAAATGATCTGGTGTGTGCTAGGTGCCCCCCTCCCACATATATATAGGTGGCAGGGGGAGGGAAGGCAGCCTGGCACACCACATAGGTGGCGGGGTGGCCCTAGGTGTCGTTGCCTGGTCACGCCCGCTACAAATGTATGAAGAACGGGGAAGGAAAGAGGGGGAGAGGGAAGGAAGGTGGGGTCCTACTCCACACTTTCCTTTCTGTCACCTATTTCCTTCTCTTCCTCATAGGGCTGGCCACTATAGGTTGAAGAAGCACTACGGCCGTTGGATGGACATTGTACGGTCATTGGAGCTAGAATCGTTCATATTGACTAAGTTGACAAAGCACTCCGTCCCCGTAAACTTAGTAGGACCACAAGTCAGTCACCCACCAAGGTGGGTCCCAACTAGCAGGGGGAGTATTCATTTTTTTTGTGCGGAATAAGGAGGAACTTCCGGTGGGTCCGAGCTGACAGCGGGGGGAACGTTTTTTTTGCGAAATACGGTGACCCATCCGGTGGGTCCCAGCAGTCAGGGGGAAACATTTTTTTGCAAAATACGGTGCCCCGTCCGGTGGGTCCCTGCTGTTAGGTGGAGGAATCATTATTTTTCGCGTAATAAGGAGGCACTTCCTTGCTGCGCTGTGGACCCATTTGTCAGCCTCTCCACGTACAGTACACTTCCGATGGAAGTCGTTCCTTGATCACGTTGACCATGCCGCGTCCCATTGCATGCATGCGTCCATGGGCGTGGTGCGTCCCCACTGTTAGCCTCTCACGTACAGTCATCTTCCGATGACTCTCGGTTGTTGACCACGTTGACCACACCGTGCCGAGCACACCAAAGGCCGGTGGACGAGGGCGAGGCCCCAGACTGGAACGAACCGGAGATGGGGAAGACGGGGCAGTGGAGTCGTAGATGGAGAGGAGTGAGAAACTTGACTGGTTCAGGTGCGCGGTAGCACAACCGCGGTGCCGCCCAGGGGAGACAGGAGCAAGAACAGAGGTTGTAGAAGGAGCATGGTTGTTGGATTAACATCCAACGGTCTAGCTACAAGAATCATTTGTTGATTAAGTTGACAAAGCCCTGCGTACACGTCCACTTAGTAGGCCCACAAGTCAGCCACCAAATCTGACGGGTCTTAGCTGTCAACGGGAGGAATAACTTTTTTCGCCTAACAAGGAGGCACTTCCTTCTGTGTGAAGATACAACCGGTGGGTCCCAGCTGACAGGTGGAGAAAACATTTTTTTCAGCTTAATAAGGAGGAACTTTCCTTGCGTGCGAGCATGGACCTCGTGGGTCCCAGCCGTCAGGCTCTCCACATACAGTCCTCTTCTGATGACTCTCGTTTGTTGACCACGCCGCACCGAGCGCAGCGAGGCGGTGGACAACGGCGAGGCCCCGGACGGGAACGACTCGGATATGGGAAGACGAGACAGTGGAGTCGCAGATTGAGTGGAGGAGAAGGGTTATAACTGGTTCTGGTGCGGCATGGGGCTGCAGTCGGTGGAGAATAATATGAGGTGTGGAGGGATAGCCTGGCCGGCGGTGGGGTAGCGCTTCGCAGCGATGCGTGCTAGGCAGAGCCGTTAGCCACCGGAGGCCGGACCAGCCGGTCCCGGCGATGCTGTAGGAAGAAGACGAGAGATTGAAGGTGCATGCCGACCAAATTTACAATGCTCTGCGTAGGCTTCGACCTATTGGCCCACATGTCAGCTTGCAAAAATGTGGCATATATTTAACCTAAGTTTTCTAGAATGTACAGTCCATTTGCTGGACTGAGTGAACAAATAATTTCGCGTCTATGCGGCCCATTTATATTATCTAAGAATTCCCAGCCCATTTGTACTTCCTTCAAATACACGAATTAGCTGGGCTCGTTATATATATAATGTTATGTTAGAAGGAGCAATTATTATAAAAAATAAACCGGAGAGGCACATTTTTATATACATAATTAACAAATTAGCGAGTTATTGCTCAAAATAAAAATGAGCGCGTTATGTAACACCCCGGATGTAACTTTCCATCTTTGTAACTCCAACTCTTGCCATTTTCGGCTACGTGCTATGGTATTCCCTCCGTGGTTGGGTTTTTGTCTTTCGTTTTGCATTTTGTTTATGTCATGCATCTCATATCATGTCATCATGTGCATCTCATTTGCATACATGTTCGTCTCATGAATCCGAGCTTTTTCCCCGTTGTCCGTTTTGCAATCCGACACTCCCACGTGCACCGGCGCACCCCTCTTGTCTCTTTTCGTGAGCGGGTGTTGAACGTTCTCGGAGTGGACCGAGGCTTGCCAAGTGGCCTTGGTACACCACCGGTAGACCACCTGTCAAGTTTCGTGCCATTTGGAGGTCGTTTGATACTCCAACGGTTAATCGGGTAATCGCAAAGGCCTCTTTTGGGTTGCAGCCTAAAACATTTCCAAAACAGCCCAATAACCCATCTAAGTCACTTCCATGCTCTCCATCGTCGGATCACGATCGTGTGGACGAAAACTACACCTCATTTGGAGCTTCCTAGCTCCTCCTACCTATAAAAACACCCCTCCTCCCGAAATTTCGGGTCATTCCACCCCTAACCCTAGCTCCCCGCTCCTCCCTCCCGCGCCCGGACACGTCACGGGCGCGGACGCCGTCTGGCCGCCGTGCCCAGCCTATCGCCCGGCTGCCACGTGTCGCCGCCGCCTCCTCCACCGCGTCGGCCCGCTCGACCCTTGTGAGCCCTCCCGGCCCCAGTCGCCACACCGCTCCGCCCGGCGCCTCCATGACCCGCCGCCCGGTTCGCCTACTCCGCCGCCCCGAGCCGTGCCCGGCCGCCTCACGCTCCGGCCCGCTCCGGCCACCGACCCGGCCGCGCCGGTTGCCGCCCAGCGCCGCCCGGCCCCGCCACCGCCTTCGCCGGCGCCGGATCCGGCGAGATCCGGTCGGCCTTCTCTCCCTCCGGCCGTCTTCCTCCCCTCCGGCGACCTCTCGATCTGGATCTCAGATCCAAAATCGCTACGGTTGACCCCGAAATCCTCTAAGTCTTTTTCCTGCAGATATTTTTCATGCCATATTAATCGCATCATAACTTTGCATGCGTGGCTTCGTTTTGGGCGTGTAGCATACGGAATTGTTCGCCTCGACGAGTACATCATTTCAACTCATTTCATTTGAGCCCATCTTGATGCCCGAAATGCTGTTGGAAGAGGGCTATGTGATGTTAGTTTCAGATTCTTATCAGAACATGCACTTTTGTAATTTTTTCCATGATTGATGTGTGCACCCTATGAACTTGAGTCCTACATGTGTTTTGTAATATGCCATGCCATATTTACAGGGGTGTACCCCATGTATTTTTGTGATCTCTGTGGTGACTAGCACAGGCGTGCAAACTAGGCTTCATGATGTTGCTGATTTCAGTCCCTGTTCTGCTGTTATTTTTATGCCATGTAAACTTGATGCTACAGAGAGATCCATGCCTATTTTGAGATACTTCATTAAGGATGTTTTGAACATATGGTTATGCTCTATCCATACATGCCCTTGTTTGTAATTATGGAGTAGTCTGGCATGTCGTTTTCAGGCTCTACGTTTGCTATAAAATGTTTCCTGGCAGATTGTTTACATGTTATTCAATTTTGCCAAGGTTGTTGTAGTTGATTCTTGCATGCTATAAACTTGTTTTTGCCATGTTTAGTTTCATAAACATGTATTCTTGCCTTAAGGACTTTTGTTTACATGCGTTTAGTTTCATAAACATGTATTCTTGCCTTAAGGACTTTCTCATGGTCAGTAAAGGACTTCTGTTTACATGCGTTTAGTAGTATCATGCCATGCCTTAAGTTTATATGATATGTTCCTGTAGCATGATGTTTGCTTGCTCTAAACGTTGCTTCCTGATGCTGTTTCTGCCATGTTCAGTTTTTCACCAAGTCTGTGAAGCTGATATATTTTGCACTTTTGCCATGCTTGTTTGAACCTGTTATGATATGATTTAGCTGTAGCTCAGTGTTCATATTTTGTCAAGCATCTTTAGTAGATCACTGTCATGTGCTTTGTTGATATGTTCGGGTGCAGTAGCTTAGTTTCTTGTTACTTGCTAAGTGGCATCCTGCTGTTAATCACAGATTTGTGCCATACTTGTTTTGCTTGTCATTTGCAAACCATGCATCCGATTCCGGTGATCTTTATATCGATTTCAACCGAAATCATCTCACCTTTCCAGCGGCATACTTGGTTTGCCAAGTTGATGCCTTGTTCATCACTTTTCCTTCCGAACACGCATCGCATTGCATATCACGTCTCGCATATCATGCCATGTTTTGCATCATGTTGTTTGTGCATTGCACCGTGATTTATTGTGTTTCCATTGCTTGTGTTCTTGCTTTGGGTAGAGCCGAGGCGAGTACGTGAGCGAGGAACCTGTTGAGAATGCTTATGAGGATCAAGCTTTTCGACAACTCTGAGAACTTCTTGAGCAAGATGACCATACCCTCGAAATCACTTCTATCTTTGCTTGCTAGATGCTCGCTCTTTTGCTATGCCTATGCTACGTTACGTACCACTTGCTATATCATGCCACCCATATTGCCATGTCAAACCTCTAACCATCCTTTCCTAGCAAACCGTTGATTGGCTATGTTACCGCTTTCTTTGAGCCCCTCTTATAGCGTTGCTAGTTGCAGGTGAAGATGAAGTTGGTTCCATGTTGGGACATGGTTATTTTGGGATATCACAATATCTCTTATTTAATTAATGCATCTATATACTTGGTAAAGGGTGGAAGGCTCGGCCTTATGCCTGGTGTTTTGTTCCACTCTTGCCGCCCCTAGTTTCCGTCATACCGGTGTTATGTTCCTTGATTTCGCGTTCCTTACACGGTTGGGTGATTTATGTGACCCCCTTGACAGTTCTCTTTGAATAAAACTCCTCCATCAAGGCCCAACCTTGGTTTTACCATTTGACTACCTACCACCTATTACTTTTCCCTTGGGTTTTCGCGAGCCCGAGGGTCATCTTTATTTTAGCCCCCCGGGCGGTGCTCCTTCGAGTGTTGGTCCGAACCAGGCAGACTGCGGGGCCACCATGGGGCAACTCAAAGGCTGGTTTTACTCGTAGGCTAACCTATCCGTTGTGCCCTGAGAACGAGATATGTGCAGCTCCTATCGGGATTTGTCGGCACAGACGGGCGGCCTTGCTTTTCTTGTTTTACCATTGTCGAAATGTCTTGTAAGCCGGGATTCCGAGACTGATCGGGTCTTCCCGGTAGAAGGAATATCCTTCGTTGACCGTGAGAGCTTATAATGGGCTAAGTTGGGACACCCACAGCAAGGGTATTATCTTTCAAAGCCATGCCCGCGGTTATGAGGCGGATGGGAATTTGTTAATGTCCGGTTGTAGAAAACCCGAAGTTGACCTTAATTAAAATACATCAACTTGGCGTGTGTAACCGTGATGGTCTCTTCTCGTGGTCAGGAAGTGAACACGGTGTTGGATTTATGTTTGACGTAAGTAGTTTCAGGATCACTTCTTGATCGCTGCTAGCTTCACGACCGTGCCTTGCTTCTCTTCTCGCTCTCTTTTGCGAATGTAGCCACCATATATGCTAGTCGCTTGCTGCAGCTCCACCTCACAACTCTGTCCTACCTATAAGCTTAAAAAGTCTTGCTGAGTCCCCGTGACTCACAGATTCTACAAAAACAGTTGCAGGTGTCAACGATGCCAGTGCAGATGACGCAACCGAGCTCAAGTGGGAGTTCGACGAGGAACATGGTCGTTACTATGTGTCTTTTCCTGATGATCAGTAGTGGAGCCCAGTTGGGACGATCGGGGATCTGTAGCATTTGGGGTAGTCTTCTTTTATTTTGGTTCCGTAGTCGGACCTTGAGTGTAATCTGGATGATGGATGTTTATTTATGTATTGTGTGAAGTGGCGACAATAAGCCAACTATGTATCTCTTTCCCTTATGTATTACATGGGTTGTGTGAAGATTACCTCACTTGCGACATTGCTTTCAATGCGGTTATGCCTCTAAGTCGTGCTTCGACACGTGGGAGATATAGCCGCATCGAGGGCGTTACAAGTATGATATATCAATTCAGAGGTGGTCTCAGAGAAGATCTGCAATTAGCTCTCGTGCTTTTTGAGCCGAAAAAGTATGATGAATTCTACAACATGGCACTGAAACAAGAAGTTGCCCAGCTCAAATGTGAGGCTTCTAAGAAGAGAGTCAGGGAGGCAGTTCAGTCTTCTTCTACCTCACTAGTGGCAGCTAAGAAACAGAAGTTCTGGTTGCCTCCTCCTCCTCCGTTAAAATCGGCCTTATCAGCGAGAAGAACTCAGGTGGTCGTGGATCTTCCCACCCACCCAACCACAGCTATCGAGAACAAGTCAAATTCTCAAGCTCCAAGGTCAAATGCTCCTTATCACCGTCCGCTCTCGTGAGGTGACTTGCAACAAGTGCCAGCAAAAAAGGTCACTCTGGCGAACAAGTGCTTGAACCAAAGGCGCCTTCCGCCTCGTCGTCCTGTGAGATCTTCAAGCAATGCAGTGGTCAAGCATAATCCAAAGCATGCAAAGGTGAACATGATGAATGCAGCTCAGGCAGAGGATTCTTCAGATGTGATAATGGGTAATCTCACAGTTAATGATATTCCTGCAAAAGTCTTATTTAATACTGGTGCATCGCATTGTTTCATGTCAAGACTGTTTTTTGCCAAGCATGATTTCACTTCGGAATATTTGGATAGACCTCTAGCAATTGTTTCCCTGGGCAAGCACATGAGTTCTAGTTTGATGGTTCCGAATGTCGGTATCAAGATGGGCGACTATAGATTTCTGGCTAAACCAATTGTTCTTGGTGACTCTGATATCGATCTTATTCTTGGGATGGACTGGCTTTCTCAGCACAAAGCTCAACTTGATTGTGCTGCCGGAAATTCAATTGACACACTCTTACGAGGATGTGATCATCTATGCCGCTCGTCATGAAACCATTCGGTTGTTTTCTCTCAATGAGAAGGGCGAGTTGGATGCTATCTCTCGATTCGATCGTTTGTGAGTATCAAGATGTCTTTCCAGAAGAGCTCCCGGGTATGCCTCCTCACCGGCCAATCGAATTCGTTATCGATCTTGAGCCTGGCACTGAACCCGTTTGCAAGCGTCCATACAAGCTTGGACCTAAAGAGCTAAAGGAATTGAAGAAACAACTCGATGAACAAGAGCGTCTGGGTTTGATCAGACCGAGTTTATCTCCATGGGGTTGTGGAGTTCTTTTTGTCCAATAGAAGGATGGCATGGACCGACTTTGCGTCGATTACCGTCCATTGAATAAGAAGACAATCAAGAACAAGTATCCACTTCCCAACATCAATGAGCTTTTCGAGCAACTGAAAGGTGCTAAAGTATTCTCCAAGCTTGACCTTCGTATGGGTTATCATCAAATTCGCATTCGAGAACAAGATATTCCCAAGACAGCATTCAGAACAAGCTTTGGTTCTTATGAATATACTGTCATTTCTTTCGGCCTTGTCAATGCTCCTCCAACATTCTCTCGAATGATGAACTTCATCTTCAACCCCTACACAAATGAATTCGTTCTGGTGTATCTTGATGATATTTTGGTCTTCTCCAAGAATAAGTCGGATCATTCCAAACATTTGCAATTGGTGCTCGACAAGCTCAGAGAGCATCAATTCTATGCGAAATTTTCCAAATGTGAGTTTTGGCTTGATGAAGTTCTTTACCTTGGTCACATCATCTCCGCCAAGGGCATCGCTGTTAATCCCGAGAAGGTGTATGCGCAATTGTGAATTGGGAACCTCCTCGGAATGTCAAGCGACTTCGCGATTTTCTTGGTCTTGCAAGCTATTGCCGAAGATTCGTTGAGAATTTTTCTAAGATTGCAAAGCCTCTTTCCAACCTCCTCCGGAAGCATGTGAAGTATGTCTGGACGCCTGAGTGTGACGTTGCTTTCAACACCCTCAAAGAGAAGCTAGTCACAGCTCATGTCTTAACTCCTCCTGATGAATCCAAGTCATTCGAAGTTTTCTGTGATGCTTCTCTTCGAGGTCTCGGTGCTGTGTTAATGCAAGAGAAGAAAGTTGTGGCCTATACCTCTCGTCGATTTGAAGCCCAACGAGAACTACCCCACTCACGATCTTGAGTTGGCGGCAGTTGTCCATGCATTAATAACTTGGAGACATCTCTTGTTGGGAAGGAAAGTGGACATATTCACCGATCACAAGAGTCTCAAGTATATCTTCACTCAACCATACCTCAACCTCAGTCAAACTCGATGGGTCGAGATGATTCAAGATTATAATCCGAGTATTGAATATTCTCCAGTCTAGGCCATTGTCATTGCAGATGCTTTGAGCAGGAAGTCTTATTGCAACAGTTTAATTCTCAAGCCCTTCCAACCGACCTTTGTGAAGCTTTCCATAATCTGAATCTTCAAGTTGTTCCTCAAGGTTTTCTTGCCAACCTCATAGTCTCTCCTACTTTGGAAGACCAAATTGTGAGGCACAACTCCTGGATACCATGGTGAAAAGTTGAAGCGTGGTACCGACAAGGGCATTTCCAAATACAAGTGCTATCGAGTTCATGATGAGATACTCTTTTCTTCGAGGACGGATTGTGGTTCCTAAGGGTGATCTACGTAAAGTCATTATGAACGAGGCGCACAATTCTCTTCTATCCATTCATCCTGGAAGTACAAAGATGTACCATGACCTCAAGCAGTCGTATTGGTGGACTCGAATGAAGCGAGAAATTGCTCAATTCGCGAATGAGTGTGATGTCTGCAGAAGAGTGAAAGTAGAACACCAACGACCAGCTGGTCTCCTCCAACCTCTTGCTATTCCGGAATGGAAGTTTGATCATATTGAAATGGACTTCGTGACTGGATTTCCAAAGTCCAAGCGCGGAAATTATGCTATCTTCATTGTCATTGACAAGCTTACTAAAGTGGCTCATTTTCTTCCTATCAAAGAATCTATCACTGCAGCTCAGTTGGCAGAGCTTTACACCTCCAGGATTGTCTCCTTGCACGGCATTCCACAATTGATTTCTTTAGATCGTGGGAGCATTTTCAACTCTAAGTTCTGGGACTCCTTTCAAAAGGCCATGGGCACCAACATTCGTTTCAGCACAACTTTCCACCCTCAAACAAGTGGCCAAGTCGAGCTAGTCAATCAAATCCTTGAAGATATGCTCAGGGCTTGTGTCATCTCTTTCGGTATGAAGTGGGAAGATTGTCTTCCTTATGTCGAGTTCTCCTACAACAACAGCTTCCAAGCGAGTTCGGGCAAGGCCCCATACAAAATTCTCTATGGCAGAAAGTTTCGTACTCCTCTCAATTGGTCCGAGACAGGTGAACGCCAACTTCTTGGCAACGACTTGATCACGAAGCGAAGAAATGTGCAAAGTCATTCGTGAGAATCTCAAAGCCGCGCAATCGCGCCATGAAGAGCTATTATGATGACAAGCACCGTGATGTGGCTTTTGAAATCGGAGACCATGTCTACCTTGGCGTCTCTCCAATGAAAGGCACTCGTCGCCCGGTATCAAAGGGAAGCTTGCCCCTAGATACGTGGGTCCTTTCAAGATCATTGGCAAAAGAGGCGATCTCGCCTATCAACTTGAGCTTCCGTCCAACTTCGCGAGCGTGCCGATGTGTTTCACGTGTCATAACTTCGCAAGTGCTTCAAGACTCTGAGCGCACTATCAACTTCAAGAAATTGACCTCCAAGAAGATCTCTCTTATCATGAGCACCCGTTGCTATTCTTGAAGAAACCGAGCGCAAGACTCGCAACAAGTCAATCAAATTCCTGAAAGTGAAGTCGTCACACCATTCCACCGAGAAGCCACCGAGCGCCGAGGATCACCTCCGTTCGAATATCCGGAGTTCTTTCTGTCCTAGATCTCGGACGAGATCCTCTTGTAGTGGTGGAGTGTTGTAACACCCGGATGTAACTTTCCATCTTTGTAACTCCAACTCTTGCCATTTTCGGCTATGTGCTATGGTATTCCCTCCGTGGTTGGGTTTTTGTCTTTTGTTTTGCATTTTGTTTATGTCATGCATCTCATATCATGTCATCATGTGCATCTCATTTGCATACATGTTCGTCTCATGAATCCGAACTTTTTCCCCGTTGTCCTTTTTGCAATCCGACACTCCCACGTGCACCGGCGCACCCCTCTTGTCTCTTTTCGTGAGCGGGTGTTGAACATTCTCGGAATGGACCGAGGCTTGCCAAGTGGCCTTGGTACACCACCGGTAGACCACCTGTCAAGTTTCGTGCCATTTGGAGGTCGTTTGATACTCCAACGGTTAACCGGGTAACCGCAAAGGCCTCTTTTGGGTTGCAGCCTAAAACATTTCCAAAACAGCCCAATAACCCATCTAAGTCACTTCCATGCTCTCCGTCGTCGGATCATGATCGTGTGGGCGAAAACTACACCTCATTTGGAGCTTCCTAGCTCCTCCTACCTATAAAAACACCCCTCCTCCCGAAATTTCGGGTCATTCCACCCCTAACCCTAGCTCCCCGCTCCTCTCTCCGCGCCGGACACGTCCGGACGGCGCCGGACGCGTCCCCTGCCGCGCCCGCAGCCTATCGCCGGCTGCCACGTGTCGCCGCCGCCTCCTCCATCGCGCCGCCCGCTCGACCCCTTGTGAGCCCTCCCGGCCTGGTCGCCACCGCCCTCTCCGCCCGGCGCCCATGACCCGCCGCCAGTTCGCCTACTCCGCCCGAGCCGTCGCCCGGCCGCCTCGCTCGACCACCCAAGCCGCCTTGCCGCCCAGCGCCACCGGCCCGCCACCGCCTTGCCGGCGCCGGAACCGGCGAGATCCGGTCGGCCCTCTCTCCCTCCGGCCGTCTTCCTCCCCTCCGGCGAGGAACTCCGGCGACCTCTCGATCTGGATCTCAGATCCAAAATCGCTACGGTTGACCCCGAAATCCTCTAAGTCTTTTTCCTGCAGATATTTTTCATGCCATATTAATCATATCATAACTTTAGATTCGTGGCTCCGTTTAGGGCATGGAGCATACCGTATTGTTCGCCTCGACGAGTACATCGTTTCATCTCATTGCGTCATTTTCATTTGAGCACATCTTGATGCCAGAAATTCTGTTGGAATAGGGCTATGTGATGTTAGTTACAGATTCTTATCAGAACATGCACTTTTTCCATTTTTGCCATGATTGATGTGTGCACCCTATGAACTTGAGTCCTACATGTGTTTTGTAATATGCCATGCCATCTTCATAGGGGTGTATGCCATGTATTTTTGTGATCTCTGTGGTGACTAACACAAGCATGCAAACTAGGCTTCATGATGTTGCTGATTTCAGTCCCTGTTTTGCTGTTATTTTTATACCATGTAAACTTGATACTACAGAGAGATCCATGCCTATTTTGAGATACTTCAGTAAGGATGTTTTGAACATATGGTTATGATGTATCCATCCATGCTCTTGTTTGCAATTATGGAGTAGTCCAGCATGTCGTTTGCATGCTCTACTTTTGCTACAAAATGTTTCCTGGCAGATTGTTTACATGTTATTCAATTTTGCCAAAGTTGTTGTAGTTGATCCTTGCATGCTATAAACTTGTTCTTGCCATGTTTAGTTTCATAAACATGTATTCTTGCTTGTGATATGCTTGTCTTGTCATGAAATGACTTGTGATGAGTGAATCGAGCTCGCAAAGTTGCCTTCATGATGCTGTTAATGCCATGCTCTGTTTCCTGAATCTGTTAACGAAACTTGCTATGTTTACATGGGTGCAATCCTGTCTTCTGATCCTTTTTGGCTCATGGTCAGTAAAGAACTTTTGTTCTATGCATTTAGTAGTATCATGAAATGCCTTAATTTTCTATGATATGTTCCTGTAGCATGATGTTTTCTTGCTCTAAACATTGCTTTCTAATGCTGTTTCTGCCATGTTCAGTTTTTCACTGTCTGTGAAGCTGATATATTTTGCACTTTTGCCATGCTTGTTTGAATCTGTTATGATATGATTTATCTGTAGCTCAGTGTTTATCTTTTGTCAAGCATCTTGAGTAGATCACTGTCATGTTCTTTGTTGATATGTTTGGGTGCAGTAGCTTAATTGTTTATTGCTTGCTAAGTGGCATCCTGCTGTTAATCACAGATTTGTGCCATACTTGTTTTGCTTGTCATTTGCAAACCATGCATCCGATTCCGGTGATCTTTATATCGATTTCAACTGAAATCATCTCATCTTTCCAGCGGCATACTTGGTTTGCTAAGTTGATGCCTTGTTCATCACTTTTCCTTCCGGAGCACGCATACGCATTGCATATCACGTCTCGCATATCATGCCATGTTTTGCATCATGTTGTTTGTGCATTGCACCGTGATTTATTGTGTTTCCATTTCTTGTGTTCTTGCTTTGGTTAGACCCGAGAAACGAGTACGTGAACGAGGAACCTGTTGAGAACGCTTACGAGGATCAAGCTTTCGACAACTCTGAGAACTTTGCAGGCAAGATGACCATACCCTCGAAATCACTTCTATCTTTGCTTGCTAGATGCTCGCTCTTTTGCTATGCCTATGCTACGTTACGTACCACTTGCTATATCATGCCACCCATATTGCCATGTCAAACCTCTAACCATCCTTTCCTAGCAAACCGTTGATTGACTATGTTACCGCTTTGCTCAGCCCCTCTTATAGCGTTGCTAGTTGCAGGTGAAGATGAAGTTGGTTCCATGTTGGAACATGGTTATTTTGGGATATCACAATATCTCTTATTTAATTAATGCATCTATATACTTGGTAAAGGGTGGACGGCTCGGCCTTATGCCTGGTGTTTTGTTCCACTCTTGCCGCCCCTAGTTTCCGTCATACCGGTGTTATGTTCCTTGATTTCGCGTTCCTTACACGGTTGGGTGATTTATGTGACCCCCTTGACAGTTCTCTTTGAATAAAACTCCTCCGGCAAGGCCCAACCTTGGTTTTACCATTTGACTACCTACCACATATTACTTTTCCCTTGGGTTTTCGCGAGCCCGAGGGTCATCTTTATTTTAGCCCCCCCCCCCCGGGCCAGTGCTCCTTCGAGTGTTGGTCCGAACCGGGCAGACTGCGGGGCCACCATGGGGCAACTCAAGGGCTGGTTTTACTCGTAGGTTGACCTATCCGTTGTGCCCTGAGAACGAGATATGTGCAGCTCCTATCAGGATTTGTCGGCACAGACGGGCGGCTTTGCTGGTCTTGTTTTACCATTGTCGAAATGTCTTGTAAGCCGGGATTCCGAGACTGATCGGGTCTTCCCGGTAGAAGGAATATCCTTCGTTGACCGTGAGAGCTTATAATGGGCTAAGTTGGGACACCCCTGCAGGTATTATCTTTCAAAGCCGTGCCATGTTATGAGGCAGATGGGAATTTGTTAATTTCCGGTTGTAGAAAACCCGAAGTTGACCTTAATTAAAATACATCAACGCGTGTGTAACCGTGATGGTCTCTTCTCGGTAGTCCGGAAGTGAACACGGTGTTGGAGTTATGTTTGGCGTAAGTAGTTTCGGGATCACTTCTTGATCACTACTAGCTTCACGACCATGCCTTGCTTCTCTTCTTGCTCTCTTTTGCGAATGTAGCCACCATATATGCTAGTAAACTGTCGCAGCTCCACCTCACAACTCTGTCCTACCTATAAGCTTAAATAGTCTTGATCTCATGGTGTGAGATTGCTTTGAGTCCCCGTGACTCACAGATTCTACCAAAAGCAGTTGCAGGTGTCAACGATGCCGGTCTGAGATGGCGCAACCGAGCTCAAGTGGGAGTTCGACGAGGAGCGTGGTCGTTACTATGTGTCTTTCACGATGATCGATGGTGGAGCCAGTTGGGACGATCGAGGATCTGTGTAGCATTTGGGGTAGTCTTCTTTTATTTTGGTTACGTAGTCGGACCTTGAGTGTAATCTGGATGATGGATGTTTATTTATGTATTGTGTGAAGTGGCATTTGTAAGCCAACTATGTATCTCTTTCCCTTATGTATTACATGGGTTGTGTGAAGATTACCTCACTTGCGACATTGCTTTCAATGCGGTTATGCCTCTAAGTCGTGCTTCGACACGTGGGAGATATAGCCGCATCGAGGGTGTTACATGTTATTATCACATTGGTCCTTAAAATCCTCGCAAGCGTTTGTACGCAATCACCAGGATTTTCCTTGCGTGTGAGTCAAAAACAACCAGGATTTTTCTTGCCAACTTCTGTTAAACCTTTACTTTTATAAGTTAATAACACGTGGGATGTTTTTATAATGTATATATAAGTCTCTATAAAATATACGGTAATGGTAATAATATAAATATATATAATGTGGTTAAAAAAATACATTGGGCCGACAATCTTTAAGAAAAAGCCCATAGGCCGGTATGGACCTCAAAAAATAAGTTGAAACCACTGTCACCGTATGTCGTGGGCTACGCATGTTAAATACAAAAGCTAGGCCTCGCTGATACTTGTTCGTCCTATGGAAAAAAAGATACCAGATCCCTGAGCGAACTGGATTATAGAGCGGGCGGGCACGATCAAGAAGCTTACATCAGAGAATTTTTTTCTTCAGTGGATGGCTCTCGATGGCGTTTTTTTACTTGCCTCTGCACCATACAACTTATATTTTTAGCCTCCCAGTTTGTGGTGGACCAGCAGCCCATTTGCTGGGCGGGCCAACCTACAGAAACTAGCACTTGATTTTTCATCAAACCCCCAAAACAACGCAGTACTATGTTTGTTTTGAGGCCGAAAACATTACAGCAGGGGTTGCGCGTGGGAGGGGGCAAGATAGAGCAAAAAGATTAAAAAGAGTTGATGCGCTGTTGCTACCCTAACAAAGCAGGTGCAATTCTTCTCGGGAAGAAGGTGTGCTGTTGAGACCCACACGTCACATACCCCACAGTAGGCATACTAGCAAGTTCACACACAAGCACAACAGAAAAGGTAAACATTCGTATCAAACTTAGGTTCACAGGACGCGTTCATATTCATAGCCAACATTCACTATCAACAACTCAAAAGATTCATATATACACAAGTTCAGCATGCCTATGGATCCAAATGATTGATAGATCACACAACAATATTCATAGATAATTCACAAAAAGATTCAGATATACACATGTTCAGTATGTTTATGCATCCAAATGATTGAGATCACAGCCAATATGATCCATGGACGAACTTTAATTACCTAGGGTACTGACTGGTAAATGGTGTTCAGTCGGAGGTACTTCTTGCTAAAATTAATGCGTGTACGAGTAACCTTTCGAGTACATAAGAGGCAGCACAGGCAATCTGAACATTGCTTGTGGTTTATCCTCAAATAGTGGCCTCATGCCGAGGGTGGCTTGAGCAACTTGGCCACTAGTTTCATCCAACTAGTTTATTGGCTCATCTTGGTCCTATAGCTCGCCAAATTTCTACATTGCAGACTGGTAAATGGTGTTCAGTCGGAGGTACTTCTTGCTAAAATTAATGCTTGTACGAGTAAACTTTCGAGTACATAAGAGGCAGCACAGACAATCTGTACTTTGCTTGTAGGTTTATCCTCAAATAGTGGCCTCGTGCCGAGGGAGGTTTGAGCAACTTGGCCACTACTTTTATCCGACTAGTTTACTGGCCCATCTTGGTCCTGTAGCTCACCAAAATTCTACATTGCAGACGAGAAAGGAGGTAGTTGAGAAAATGAACCACCCAAATTTTTTGTGCAGTTCAACTAAAATGGAGCATCCCTGGCGTGCAAACTGATTAAGTGCCAGATGAATATACACGTCAACCAACTTGTCTGGAATCTTTAGACTCCATGCCATACAGTTCGCTACCATATCTGTCGATAACCAAAAGGCACAAGTTGGGACCAAAGACTAGACTGTGTTTTTCTGGGCTATCCGCCAAGCAATATTTTTAGCGTTCACTCTCCTAATACTTGGAGTTTGATAACTGGTAGACGCTGGTTGATACTCGAATGAATATAGGCACTTCTTGTCAACATCGATGCTTGTCTGAGTGAACTTTGGAGTACATAGCAGCAGCATAAGTATCTGTCCATCTGATCTTTTTATGCAGTTCTACTGAAATCACCCAATGCAATGATTTGCCTGCGAGTTTAGGCTCCAAGTTACTCCTTTATAAAATCGGCAAACAGTAGCACAATACCAAATTACCAATACATGACAAGCACAATAATAAGGATAAAGACCAGTACCAACCTGTGTGAGGTAGCATATCAATTACTTTTTCCTTTGACTGGAAGCCGAGATAAGCGAAGCGACTGACAGCAAAGGAAGAAAGCAGGCCCAGATTAGTGACTGATAGGAAAGGATGGAAGCTGTCGAGGCAATGAAGCACCCAAAGTTTTTGTGCAATTCCACCAAAATCGAGCATCCCTGTTGGCACATATATTGAGAGAGTGAGATTACTGTAATAGTGGGACTAGTTGATGAAACATACACTAACAAATAGAAGAACCCTCATTATCTTAATGGGTAAAGTTAGCAACATAGTAGTCTTGCTTAAAGAGAGGTATTGGTTTATTTAATAAGTGCCAATTAGCTCAACACTCCAAACATTGCCATGTATCATAGGTTGCAAAACTTTAACGTGCAAAGATAAAGGATTTTCTCATGACAGAAGCATGATACAAATAGAGATGACAACAAACTAATATGGATGAAGGCCTTAGGCCCATACCAACCTGAGGAAAAAAGCTTATTCATGTAGTCCCATAAGAGATGATAAAGCACTCACTGGAATCACTCGATAGTATATATTTTTGTGAACTTCAAATGTATGGTTGAAATCACTCTTGTTTACAAGTGCTGAGATTATATCGAAAGGTTATCAAGAACTTCCAGCATAATTAAAGCAGAGGCTGGGATACAGTTCATTGTATTTTCTTGTGTAGTTCCACTAAAATGTATGATTGGCACAACATGATCCCTGTTTGCACAAGTAGGAAAAAGGTGAAACCTTCATTAGCTTAGTAAGAAAGGATAGAAAGACATTAGAATATTACTCTAATAGTAGCATCAAATTCATGATGGAAAATACGCAAAACATTGCCTCATTGAACTAATGGCAATAAATTGACATGCAAAACAATAGCACTATTATGTCATGACACTAATAATATTCCCTCCGTGCTCCACCACATGATTCACCTCCATAGACAAACATACACATGTACATGATTCAGCATAGGGTGCTACTAAATATTTGTTTAACTCCGACAGGAAAATTAGGCAGCAATAAATTAGTAGTACTTAAGTACTCCTAATTTATTAAACGAGACATCAGAAGTGGAAGGGCTCCCTGGAGGATCGTCTGACATGTAAGGTAGTCGTTGCCGGAGCCCTTGAATGGCGTCGACTGAGGCCTCTGGCTTCAGCAAGATCGCCTTGGCACTGTTTACTCTTCTTCTTCTTCTTCCTTTTCATGCTCTATTTCTCATTCTCCTCACTAGTTGTGAAACCAAGTACATGATTGGCGTTCTATTTCAGAATTGGTTTTTTCAGTGAGGGAGTACAAGTGTACTAGTAAAAATAGCATTATTTTCTCATGGCATTCGCCAAATAGAGATGAACACATGCATTAAATAACATTCTTACCTAAAGGAAGGTTATGGTGCCAATATGGATGATGAGGATTGGAACACAGATCTCCCTTTGTGCAGTTCCACCGGAATGAACCAACTGTTCCATTCTGACATTCCAGCTTAAACAAAGACAAAAGTCACTTCTTTTAAGAATAGTTTTGTGCGATTGCACCAAAAGGTCACAACAGCAACCAGGTGAAATGGATATCCCTTTTTACACAAAAAGCTACAGAGGAAACAGTCAGAGTCTCAAACAATTACAGGCAAAAACATTTGGCTAAACTTGTCATGGCTTATAGAAGTGGCATGGCTTCATTTTGAACAACTAAATATTTGGTATAAGGGCATGGGACAGTGGGTGAACCAGCAGTCCAGCACCATGTACCTAAACAGGGGCATAAAGTGGTGATTCATAGTTTGTTGCCCCGAGAAACAAACATCCAAGAAACATATCTGGGTTGGTCCCATTTTTGTTCACTCTAGACACCTACTCCTATGTGTGGATAGCAAATCTAGTCCTGGTCATACCACTGTGTTCAGCGTTACCCCTATATTTCCCTTTTCGACCAAGAGACCAGTTGGATGACCAGTCTATACTACTTTCACCCCCTTTCCTTCCTGTTTGTACCAAGTCCGATGTACTACATAATAAATTCCCTCACCCCCACTTTATTTCTTGTTTGAACCAAGTACAAGATTCGACTCCACGAAGTAGCTTTAACTCTAACAATAGAAGAAAAAAATAGGTGACGTTGGACCATCCGATCGAGAGGGGTTGAGAGGTAGAAAATGATGCACATGCAGTGACGTAGCGACCTGGGGAAGTAGAGCTAACGCGGTTTCGAAGGAAGATATACCTGAAGGTCGTCGGGGTGTGGATAGGTGGGCGGTGGGAGGCCAGATCCGCCCATAGTAGGGAAACGATGAAGGGATCGGAGGACCTCCCGCACCGGCGCTTGGCCAGAGATAACCGTGCGGCCGGCAGTGGGTCTCCTCCCTCGCTGTCGACGACGGCCTAAACAGTGCCCCTCCTCCCCTTCATCGGTGGAGAGGGATATGTCCGGATCTGTAACCAGCGGTGAGGATAGAAAGACAGTGTTGTTTGAAGGGAGAAAGACAGTGTTACCACCCCTATCTTGTTTAGATCTGGAGAGGATGACAGTGTGTGAATAGAGCAACCCTAGCAAGCAAGCGCGGAGGCTCCGGCCTATATATACGTAGTGGGGTAGTTTTCCTTTTTCACTCCATCAAAACAATCATTTAAAATTGTACGACATGCCAGGTCGCCGTTTTTTTAGTTGTTGATTGTTTTTTGAGATAGCTACCCGCTTGTTCCAAGTGGTGTCACGGTGTGCCAGGTCGCACTTTGTATTGTTCAAGTCTGGTACAAGTCCCTCCATTAAATGAACAACCACCCCCTCGTAAAAATTGTGAACAAGCCCACGACTAAAATTATCGGAAATGTGGGTTGCCCCAACATGCATTATTATTTATATTTTATACTCCCTCCATTCCTAAATATAAGTCTTTTTTATTAGCCACACCTAAGACAATAATTTTTTTATTTGCAGTGAACCCCACATGTCATAGACACAAAAAGTGTGGCAAGATTCCCTTAGGCAAGCCAAAGTGTGTTTAACAATTTGAGCAACTCAAGTTAGGCAAGTGTGGCAAGTGTGGGAACAATAATGTGGCAACATAAGACAAACAAAGTCATAATCCAAACAGCCCCGTAATTTTTTGTGACATGCATGAAAATTTGGTTACTTAAATTTATAGTCAAAATTTGGCAAGGTGCATCAAATAAACACATGCAAGTATCAAAAGGGAAGTCATGGCATGCATTCATGCGTTGTACTCCCTCCGTTTCCAAATATAAGTCTTTTTAGAGATTGCAACAAGTGACTACATACGAAGCAAAATATGTCTACATACATCCGTATGTAGTAGTCCATTTGAAATGTGTAAAAAGACTTATATCGAGTGAAGTGCTTTGATGTGTCGCGTCAACTCGTACAGGACCGAGAAGTTTGATTACTAAAACACCCTCTCCCTCATGATCGAGCTCCGGTGCCTTAACTGCACCTGCCTTTGGCTGCATGACAGGTGGGCCAACCACCTGTTGGGCCCACCTGTCATAGACGCAAAGGCGGGAGCAGTAAGTCAATGAAGTTGCGTCCCTCCCTCACGCATGAGTGTGGTGGCTGGCAGGACTAGTAGGAGCTTTCGCTACATGCTTCTTGACGGCGGTGAACTTGCGGATGGAGTTGACCATCATATCGTCCATGCGAGAGGCGAAGCCGACGTCGGCGAGGGCTATGACACCGGCGGTCGCCGGCACCGTCTGGAAACGCTGCACTGTTTGGGGCCGCAGGCCGGCGCCTTGGATGATTTGATAGCCGACTGCCGCTCGCGACCATCGCCTCCATAGGTGCTTCTGGCTTCTGGTCACTTGGTCTTGGATTGGAGTGAGCAGTGTTGCGCAGAGACTAAGGAGTAGATGGATTGGAGTGGTGGGGCACCTTTATATGAGAATCCAAACTCCATTGCATTCACATCATGCTGGCTCTATTCTGCTTCTCCAATTAATTCCCTCTACATGTAGAGTAATTTGAGGATGCATCTGTCAGGACCCTGATTCCAAGTCACATCGATCTAGCCGGTAACACCTCATATCACTTTGCGGCCTCACGCACGGTATTCCCACGGGTGTCGCCTTACCATGGCCCGGGACCGTTTGTGCCTTTTTGCTCACGTATATGATAGTGTCGCTAGCATCCATATGACAGAGAACCCAGGCCGACATGACTAGTCGTGGACCCAAAGTGGCACTAACTTACGGGTACATGCATACATGAATCAACATCGATCATGTCGGTCAGCAGCGTGCGAATCCGGGATGTAGCACTAGGCTAACAGGACTCCGGTGAACCGGGCTGCAACAGGCTAGGCAGGACTCCGGATGTCACCGCGTGACATTTTTCCAAAGGGACAGACACAGGAATGAAGTGAATCACATGCCGGCGAGCCAAGTGTTCCGAGCGATAGTCTTTGGGCTAGCGGGACTCCAGTGAACTGGTCAGAAGCGGACTACTATGGCTCATGGAAGCACAAGACTACATTTCCCCATAAGAGAGGCTACCAAGGATAAACAACTAGGTTGTCGGATCCCACACATACCAAGCATTTCAATCATACACACAATATGTTCGATATGTGTAAATACAACATGGCATCACAACAAAACTCTACGACTCAAAGTATTTATTCATTAGGCTCCGAGGAGCGAGATATTACAAACATGGGTCTCATGACCCAACATATAGAGCATACAAGCAACAAGCACATGCGGAAGCTTAACTTGTCTGAGTACAGACAACTACAGATGAAGAAGGCTGAGAAGCCTGACTATCTACAAGACCCTCCCAAGGGTGCAAGATCGTAGCTGAGGTAACAAGCTAAACGTCGAAGTCCATGCGTACCTACTAGTGAGACTGAAGTCTCTCTGCAAAAACATAAATTAAGCAAAATTGAGTACAAATGTACCTAGCGAGACTTACATCAGAACTAGCTACATATGCATCAGTATCAATAAAGGAGTGGTGGAGTTTAACTACAGCAAGCCAGCTTTGACATGGTGGCTATCCTGAACTACGACTACAAGTAACTCTTTTGAGGTGGCGCACACGAGTCCACATATTCACCATATCAATACACCACTATGGATCCACTCCCGTCTTCCTACGAGAACGCCATCCATAGCACTCACGCTTATCTTGCGCATTTTAGAGTATCCACTTTCACTTGTCTATGAACTGTACAGGCAACACATAAGTCCTTTAACGCGGACACGGATATTCGAATAGATGATGTTAACCCTGCCGGGGTGTACTTCTTCACACACGCTCTCGCCACTTACCACCATGTACACGTCATGTATATCGGCAAGCTTCAAGCGGAAGCTTTGGCGAGGAGTCGGCCACACGACCGACTAACCACACAAGTCTCTAGTCCAGGTTTATCGCCTATTCGGGTTCCATCCATAAGGAGATCCGGCCGGGGTGTCGCAGATGGCCCAAAACGATGTGTGCAGGGTTCCCAAGCCCACCTCGACGGATGGATCTACGCTTGGTACACCATGCCATGGTGCCTAGTCTGTCCCAAGCCCACCTGTACCGGGTGCCACTTGGTAGACTACTAACACAACCTACAAACACCAGAAACTAGTTGCAACTCCTGGACAGAGATCAGGTTGATTAATAAGTCGAGAGGGGCACTTAAGCATTCCAATGCGTGGTAGTAGTTGTTCATGGATCACAAACACAGAACTCAGTTCCTGAGGACGGCTTCAATGAGACAACCCACCATGTACTCCTACATGGCCTCTCACCGATAACTTTACCAAATCGTGTTCACACACTTAGCTCACAACAGTAGGACATGTTCACACACCTCTAATTCATCCCCGATGAATCAGACCTGACTCAACTCTAAGCAGTAGCAGGCATGACAAACAAGCATGAATGAGTAGGCACAACGTGGCTCAAACAACTCCTACTCATGCTAGTGGGTTTCATCTATTTACTGTGGCAATGACAGGTCATGTAGAGGAAAGGAGTTCAACTACCGCAGCATGTAACAGTTGAATCGTTGTTGTCCTAATGCAGTAAAAGAGAGCACGAGAAAGAGAATGGGATTGTATCGGAATGAACAAGGGGGTTTTGCTTGCCTGGCACTTCTGAAGATAGTATAGCTCTTCATCGGTGTCATCGAACTCATCGTCGAAACCACGTCTACTGAGAGGGGACAAATACCGGCAAACAACGAAGAACACAATCAATGCAATGCAACAATATGATGCATGAATGTGACATGGCAATATGCTGTGAGTTGAGCTAATGCAGCGAGCAATGATTTAAATGGAGTTGGTTTGAACGCAAGATTCAAACTCAAACTCCACATAAGGCTTTTCAAATGCCATTAATTCAAATTGTCATATACAGTATCTTTAGGTTTCTCAAACATGCATGAAAATGCCATACACTGATTCTTTTGATTTTTTTTGATAATTTTTCATATATAATTTGTTTCATTTGGAGTTACGGTTGATCTTATATGATTTTTAGAAGTTTTGGATATTTTCTGAATTAAATAAATCATTTCTGATTTATTTTAAATCCCAACAAATATTTACTGCGTCAGCACTGCGTCAAGCTGACCTCAGCAGGTCAATAGACCTGGTCCAGGTCAAACCTGACCAGTGGGGTCCACTGGTCCAGGTCAAACCTGACCAGTGGGGTCCACTGGTCAGTGACTTAGTCAACTAACAGGGTTAATTAGCACTAACTAAAAGTTAATCTAGGCTAATTAGTCCCTGGGCCCACACATCATGGTTGTGGGTTTAAAATTAAGTTAATTTAACACTTAGCTAAATAATAGGGGCCAGGGCCCACTTCTCAGCGACTAACCTAACTAACCTAAATAGGATTAGCCCTAAATAACTTAGTTAGTCGGGCGGGGACCTCATGTCAGTGAGAGAGAGGGGTCAAACCCCTGGTGAGACGAGGTCAAACCCCACCGGTCAAAGCGGTCAAGCTGCCGAGGTTTAGCCGCCGGCATGGCCGGACGTGGCAGAGCGCATCGGGATCCACCTACAGGTGCTCTTTTGGCGTGCAAGGAGTAGCTACGGGAAGAGGGTGGAGTGGCGCATCCAACGGTGGCGGTGGCGGAGGCTGGGGTGGCCGGGAGCAGCGCCGGCGACGAGGTTTGCAGCGACAGCAGGTCAGGCTTGCGCGGGCGCGGCGCTGCAGCATGAAAGGGGGCTAGCTGGGGTGCGTTTTAGGTTCGTAGCAACGCGGGGAGCATGTACACGGGCTCAGACGCGAGGTTTGTCCTCTGCAACGACGACGACGACATGGACGCCGGCGATGAGCTCACGTCCATGGTTGGGAGCATGGCTAGCGAGCGGGAATGAGAGGGGGAGAAGAGGGGTTCGACGTGGGAGCTCACAGGGAGGTTGGAGAGCGGTTCAGCAGGCTCGGGGAGGCACCATGGATGACGAACGGGCGTCAGCGATCTCGGCGGCCGAAGCTTGAAGAAGAGGTCGGGGAAGCCGCTGTGGGGCGTGTTTGGTCGCGTGGATCGGCGGAGATGGCGCAGGGGTCGATGGCGTCGCTCTTGGACAGCTCGGGGTAGCACGGGGAGCACGGTGGCTGCGGTGAACAGTGTCGATGGCGACAAGCTCCGCTCGGGCTGCGCGGGAGAGAGAGCAGAGGAGGGGGAAAGGGTCCAGGGAGAGGGTGAGAGAGGTCCGGGGTGTCGTGGCGTCTCCAGGCGCATCAGGGCAGCGGCGGGAAGCAGGAGGTGGCGCGTGCGTGTGCGCGCACGGCGGCCACACGCCCTCCTGCCCACTGGCAGGAGGTTGAAGACAGTAGGAGGGAGGAGGAGGTGGGCTGGGCCGGCTTGTCTGCGGGTAAGTTGCCAGGTAAGTGGCCCAGGTGCTGTTCTCTATCTCTATTAATTCTATTTATGTTTTTATTTATTATTCCTCTATTTTGATTTAGTTTCTAAACCAAATCATTTTTGTAGCTTCGGAAAATTATTATGTGGCCTGATAATAAATATTCCGAGCCACTCACAAGTTTTTAGAATTATTGGAGTTATAAAAGTATTTATAGGAATTTATATCTCCAATTCAAATAAGTATTGATTTAATTCAAAGACCCAAAATAAATATTTCTGTGATTCCAAAAATATTGGTTTGAATTTTACCTCTTGCCAATATTTCCATAGGATAACAGGAACATTTTCTTGGACTTATTTGAAGCAGTTTTATCTTGATCGTTTTTTAAAGGATTCTGAGGCTTAGAAAATTCCTCAATTCAAATTTCATTTGAATTTAAACATGATGCAACAACCAAGCTAGTCCAAGGCCAAGGCAAAGCTAGGGATGTGAAAGCATCATTGACCGTTCAACGTCTCAGGAACCGCTACCCTCTCCCTCCTTGGCATTCAAGCACCTATGGAGGCGACTGCCGCTCGCGTCTATCGCGTCCCAGGAGACGTTCCCATCGATGACGAGGTGCCTATGGTGACTTCGTAAATTTCAAGATGATAGTACTAGTATACTCAAATATTGTGCACCGCGACCAAGGCCGAGAGGAAAACGAGAGAACTACGTATTTATTTATGGTGTAGATTCACTCATTTTGCTCCAAATGTACTCCGTCTCGGTGTAGTCTAGTCACTTGTTAAAATCTCTAGAAAGGCAAATACTCCTTTCTAATTTACAGGGCTATACTAGCAAATTGGATAAAGAAGATGTATCTAGAACTAATATACATCTAGATACATCTCCTTTTATTCATTTTGATGACAAGTATTTCCGGACGGAGGGAGTACTACAATAGTGGACTCACTTAGCAATTTTGTCTCATGCAAGAGCCTGGCTATATGCGTGCTCCAAGGTTCGCCACTGCCACGTTCGGGTTGCACTTTGCTCTTCGCCTCTTCGAGAAGACGAACAATCATGTTACTACTACTGCTTATACAGTATCGAATCCACTGCTACATGTCCGTCCACCGCGAGCGGGAGGGATTGCTTGTTGTAGTACTATAAGCAAAAGCATGTCCTCGTCTGCAAGCCACCGCGCGCATGGGCAAGGGAGAAGGCGTGTAGTAGTAAAATCAAGCTTCTCCTCGTTATGCGAGTTGGCGAACACATCATAGCACTGGCCCCACATGGTGGCCTCTAAACTTGGCCGAAAGACCCGCATGATGTACAATACTCCATTTGCTGCAACCTCTAACATTTACCCCACCACAAATTAAAATATATATTCCTGTCTTGACCAGATGAGCGTGCAAACTAGAATCACCGGGATGACAGTAGGGCCGTAAGATTATTTTAATCAAAAAATATAGCATGGAGCCAACCCCAACGATTTTAAGCTTACAGGCACGGTAGACGCTATCCTAGACTACTCTACACATGAAACTACCACACGAGCGTCCGGGCTGCGCTTGGCTCTTCACCTCTTCGGGAGTACTACTGCGGTGAAGGAGTACTACAGTATGCTTCTGGCCATCTGACACCGATTGAACTACTGCATGTCCGCCGCGTATGGGAGGGAGAGCGTGTAACGAACGAAAGCTTCTCCTAGTCCTGCCAGCCACCACGCTCATGGGCGAGGGAGGGACGCAGCTTCATTGACTTACTGCTCCTGCCTTTGCGTCCATGACAGGTGGGCCCAATAGGTCGGTGGCCCACCTGTCATGCAGCCAAAGGCAGGTGCGGTTAAGGCGAGAGGGCGTTGTAGTAATCAAACTTCTCGGTCTTGTACTAGTTGATGCGACACACCAAAGCACTGCACTCGATATATTTCAATAATTTTCGTTTACCGATGCATTAATTACAACGCATGCAGGCATGCCGTGACTCTCCTTTTGATACTTACATGTGTTGATTTAATGCACCTTGAAGTAGTATGAATATGTGACGGTAAAGATTTGTAATGCCCCGGCCCTAATAAAGCGAGAGATGGTTGTGCACGAGGAGGGAGAGATCATGCAGATGGAACAGGACCAGATGATGGAGCTCTCTATGGTCTCGATGGACCTCACCTTACTCCACTGCCCCTTGTGCCTTCGCCCCTTGAAGCCTCCAGTGTATGAGGTTCAAATACACCTCGTCCGTTCGGCTGATCGAGCAAGGTGCAGGTTTCTTGATTGATGTATTGTTCAATTGATTTGTGCAGTGCAAGGGAGGGCACCTGGCTTGCGTGGACTGCCGCGTCGAGCGCCCCGGGAAACAGCGGCAGCGCCAGAAGTGCGAGCGCGGCGACGGCTTCGACGTGGTGAACACGGCGGTGGATGCCGTCCTCTCCTCGATGAGGGTGGAGTGCCAGCACGAATGTTGTGGGCTCTACGTCACTTACCACAAGCTCGCTGATCACCAGAGCGTGTGTCCGCTCACGCCCTGCAAATGCCATGTGCCCGTCTGTGGCTACGAAGGCCCAATGTCGGTGTCAAAATCGGCGGATCTCGGGTAGGGGGTCCCGATCTGTGCGTCAAGGCTGATAGTAACAGGAAGCAAGGGACACAGATGTTTACCCAGGTTCAGGCCCTCTCGATGGAGGTAAACCCCTACTTCCTGCTTGATTAATATTGATGATATGGGTAGTACAAGAGTAGATCTACCATGAGATCGTAGAGGCTAAACCGTAAGTGCTAGCCTATGATAGTATGGTTGTAATTGTGATCGGTCTTGTAAGGACCAACCTCTCCGGTTTATATAGACACCGGAGAGGGCTAGGGTTTACATGGAGTCGGTTACAAGGAAGGAAACATAATATCCGGATCGCCAAGCTTGTCTTCCACGCTAATGAAAGTCCCATCCAGACACGGGCCGAAGTCTTGAGTCTTGTATCTTCATGCTTCAATAGTCCGGACGTAGTACACAGTCCAGCTGTCCGGATACCACCTAATCTAGAACTTCCTCACCCGCCTTCGGTGCTCTCCCACCACATCAGTAGCATGCATCCCATGCTCGTGCACAGGATCTAGTATGGCAAGGCGCTCCAGCTGCAAGTGCCACTGTCGGAGCCACGGCTCTTGTTGTTTGCGGAGGAGGACGGCCGCGCATTTTTCTTGGTCAGCGGCGTGCTCGACATCGGCGCGCCTATCGCCATGTCGGTCGTCTGCATCAAAGCGGGGGCGTCTCCACTGCCGCACTACGTTGGCAAGGTGTGGGCGAACGGCCCACCGGGGGAGCCCAAAGGAAGGACCGACGCTATCAAGGTGGAAATGGAGGTGACAAGCAGCAGTGATCCAGGCGACGTCGCCGTGCAGGAGCTGACCTTCTTCACAGTTCAGCCCAAGCTGCCGGCCGGGGCTAAGCTGGTGTCCCTCCACATTCAGATTGACAAGCTCGTGTCCTAAATGATTCTACAATGCCTTCTGTTTATCTTAGTAATATGCTAATATAGGGGTTAGCTCGGTCTACTTTAGCTTAAGAGATGGTGGGTTTTGGTGGCGATGCAGCAATTACCTCGACATCAGATCAGCAGTGAAAGTAATTTCGAACAGTCGAATGGATATTTTGTGTCTACTGGATATAAAGATCCTTTGGGTAAGAAGTAACAGCTTATATGCTTTTTTCTCAAAACGGCACAACGATACTAGTATAATTTTGGTTGACATGCACTAATATTTTCAAAACAGACGTCGGGCTGTAGCTAGAAGGGTGGTTGGGACGCGGCATCGGCCCATACCGCGGTGACCCCCGATTGGGACGCACCCACTGTGGATTTTCTCCCTTGCCAATGTCGACCGCGTCTACGCAGAACATTGTTCCCTTCCCCCAAGCTGCGGGATCAGGCCGGATATGTGATCAGCGGTGTGGCCACCGTCGTTCTATGCTTGTGAAGAGAGCAACCCAAGTAATCAGGCTTGTAGCTTAGGCTCTTGCTAGTGCATATATAGTGGTTTTCTTTTTCTCTCCATATCAACCATTTTATATTGCGTACATGTCATTGAAGAGTGAAATGATGGTTGCTTCTTCCGACTAACTTACTGTGTGATTTGACTGCTCCTTTAGTGGCCCCTACACATACTCCCCTTACGTGTATGCAACAGTCACACGTACACATGGATGCAAGAACCCGCGCGACGCCCCGATGCATGCATGTCCGAGCACACGACGGAACACGCACGTTCATGCTCAAGTGCTCAACCTACACGTGCATGCACACACATACTCAGCCAGGGTGAGCAAGTGACGGTATAAACACCGGAAAATGTATATATTGAGTGCAATGAGCGTATAATGAAGTCCACCGACCGTATTTTTCCAAATATACAGTGACAGACAATGTATTTATCTCGTTTGAAATTAAGCCATATTAACTGGAGAGGAGGCAGTATGGACTAGCATTACTTTGTTGTGTCCCGTCAACTTGCCGAACGAGGAGAAGCTTGCAGGACGGGAGAAGCTTGCGCGGTGGCTCGCAGGACAAGGATAAACTTTTGACTAATGCAAGCTCTGCTTCGCTCAGGCGGTGGACATGCAACAGTTAATTCGGTGTCAGATTGCAAGAAGCAAACACTATACTAGTACTATTATTGTTGCACTTCCCGAAGAGGCGAACAGCCAAGCGCAAAGTTTACTAGTACTAGTACTACTACTATAGTCTACAGAGGTATGTACTATACTAGTACTAGGAACCGGATAGAGGAGCGTCTGCACTCTAATTATATTTTTAAAATGTGATAAAGCAATCTTCAACACATTTGGTTCTCTTCAAGGGTTCGTGCATGTGATAATGGAAGTTGATTGCATGGAACACTCGCCACAATTCTCGCTTAATTCTGGCTCATATCCTGTTACAAATAGAAGCGCTCGGTAATATTTCCTCTTTTTTTGTTATTCAGCATGTAAACAGGTCAGCAAACCTTGCGGCGCATCTTTGTGCAAACCGTGCTTGCTGCACTTTGAATGTGGCCGAGAGCTGGATTGATGAAACACCTCGCTTCCTACTTCTTTTTTTGTGGGGTACCCCGCTTCCTAGTAACCAGTGTCTTGGCTGATCGTCCTAAGAATTCTTATATATGAATAAAGCTCTCTCATTTACCCACAAAAAAGATTAAGCCATATTAACCGGAAAGGAGGGAGTATGGACTAACACTACTTGTTGTGTGTCCCGTCAACTCGCAAAACGAGGAGAAGCTTGCAGGACAAGGTGAAGCTCGCTTACGCCTTTTGACTAATGCAACGTACCCTCGCCCAGGCGGTGGACATGCATCAGTTCATTCGGTGTCAGATTACCAGAGGCATACACTGTAGTACCGAACATGCGGAGTACCATCATTGTTCGACTTCACGAAGAGGTGAAGAGCCAAGCGCAAGGTTTAGTAGTACGAGTAGTACTACTACTAGAACCGCATGGTGGAGCCTCTGTACTCTTATTTTTTTAATCTCTGATAAAGTACACATTTATTCCAGAGAAGGGCGGAAAACGGCAGCCCAACATGTAATGATGATATCGATCAACCATGCTCGAATATATCTTGGCCTCTGTGCGAGCCCGACTGTGTGTTCTCGCTCCTCGTCTCCCTCAAGTAACGGCGGGTTGGCCATTTTGCCGTCAATTGAGATCATTTTGCTCACACTCCGGTCCCACATGTCAGTGATACACCAAGAGGAGGTGCGTTGACCGACTGGCCATACGCGTACTTGGTTTTGCACCTTCATACTACTCCTCACTCCATCACGGTTTACAGGGCGCGCTTCATTATGATGCATTTCTCTCAATGCATGTCCACTACCAGAGAGACTTTAGACGTGTTTGGTTTAATGCTCAATTAATTAGGGCGTGGTAACCGCAATTTTCTCTCAATGTAGTACTACAGAGTGGAGTAAGTGCATGCATGTGTGTACCTGGGGTGGAACCACTGCCTGCATGTGTGTACGCATTATTTCCTCTAGTAGTAATAGACGCCGTGCTATAACTACCAATGCTATTTTTCAGGCCGATCGCTAGTCGCCTTGGTCCCAGAGATTTTTGCTTTTTCTGAAGCGCGCTCTATAAACAGTGACGGATGGAGTAGTATGAGCGGATTCAAAGAAGAGTGTATTGATGGTTGCTTCTTCCGAGCAACTTACAGTGGGAAAGGTGGGGCTTATGATTTTACTGCTCATTACTCACTATTAATGCGGCGCAACGACCGGTCTGAGTCTCCCATGCGGCTGTGCACTACCCCCTCGGTTCTTAAATATACTCCGGAGTATTTGTCTTTCTAGAGATTTCAACGAGTGACTACTCAAATATTTGTCTTTTTAGAGATTCAAATGGACAACTACATACGGATGTATATAGACATACTTTAGAGTGTATATTCACTCATTTTGCTCCGTTTGTAGTCACTTGTTGAAATCTCTAGAAAGACAAATATTTAGGAACGGAGGGAGTACACATACGAAGCAAAATGAGTGAATCTACACTCTAAAATATGCCCATTTGAAATTTGTAAAAATACAAATATTGTTGATGACAGTTGCGACGACAAAAAAGAAGCATATTCCTTGTCCTAAGGGAAGATAACAACACGGTTGTGTTTGTCTAAAACGGTGTGAGGACGAGATTGCAATATGGAAAGTACGCCGGACGAGCTACGTTTTGTGCAAAGAACTATGGAAGATCCACATGCAGCGACATGGGAAGACGAGCAGTGGAGCAAGGCCGGAGGGGATACCTGGATGTCGTCGGGATGTAACTAGGTGCGTGGTGGCGGGCGGAATCTGCCCATACTGCGACAGCGAGCAGGTGGCGTAGGCCCTACCGCGCCGGAGCTTGGTCAGAGAGAACGGCGTGTACCGCAGATTGGGACGTGCTGCCTCAGCACCGTCGAACGGAGAAACGATGCACGTCCTCCCTTTCCGCCGGCGGACGAGATGCGGCCGGATCAGTGACCAATGGTGAGAGAGAGAGAGGCCACTGCAGCCTTGTGTGAGATGCTCTGAGAGAGACAAACCAGGCAGGGAGGCTCCATTGTATATAGTGGAGCGGACTACCTTTTTCTCCATAAAAATCGTTTTATATTCTGTGTATGTGCCATTGAGCAATATAACTTTATTTAAAATAATGCCCCAACGCATCAAGTCAAGCTTTGTTTTGTGCATGCGTGGTACATGACCTCCGTACGTAAACAACCGCTACACGCGTTCAAATTAGCACGTGGGCTGCCATTTCGTACAGAAATGAGCTCCACCGTGTACCTGCGCGGGTGTGGCTGGGCATGAAGCATGAGTACGTGCACGGTGCACCTATTCTCTTCTTGTATACGTACACCACCTACGTGGGGTTGTGTGAGAGAGATCCAAATGTAGAGAGATATAGTGTGTGGGTTCGTGATAGTTTTTTTTGGGGGTCAACCAAAAATGTAACATATGCAATGTGTGTGATATAGAGTCCTGGATATATCATATATATAGAGAGGGGGCAATCAACGAGAAGAGAGTGGAGGTATCATCGACTTGAGGTGTCCATAGAATCGAAGAGAGGGATGATGTGTGTGTGTTTGTGCGCGCGGTCAATAAATAGTGCCATCGAATTTGTGTGTGCCCACATCAAAGATATAGAGTGGCTGGCCTACTAGAACGAGAGAGGGGACATGTGCAGTTTATTTCTATGGCATGGATACCTACCTACAACACTCGACTATCGGTGTGTGGTGGGGGGGGGGGGAGCGAGGCCTAATTAACTATAGTCTATAGAGGTACAATCGTTGGTATTTGTGTGGAGGAGGAGAGAGGCCTACCTCATGTATTAAGGGAGATCGATCTACCGCATGTATTAAGGGAGATCGATCGGCATCCATGCATATGTGTAGGAGAGGAATAAGGTTGTGAGAGAGACAGAGCTAGATTGTTGGAGGGGGTGGTAGTGGAGTTGCTTCTAACAAATGGTGGGATAGGCTTGCTAGATAACTGGAGGGCACGCCTGCAATATCAATAAGAGAGGGGATGGCTGCCTGTCTGTGCACGTGCGTGTGAGAGACGGGTCAGGAGGCATGCACGAATGATGAGGGGGGACAATATGGCTGTGGTAAGCAGACATAACTACATAGGAAGATCAATCGTCCTTTGTTAGAGAAAGGAGAGACATAACTTGTGAGGTACGTCGATCGATGGGGCGGGAATAGTTAAAGTCGACCTAGGTATATGTTGGGAGATCGATCGGTATACATGCATGTGTTTTAGAAGCAAATGAGCCACGGGGAGAAGGATAGAGAGAGAGGGATGCATCTAGGAGGTGGTGCGAGAGTCATGCTATATCGAGGGGGAAGGAGTGTGCGAGTACGAGATTGATGAAGAGAGTGGTGGGAGTGAGGAATGGACGGTGATAAGAGAAGAGAGGAAGCTTGTGTTTGTGCTAGGCACACCTGGCTAGAGAGGCATATCGATCGATGTGTGCCGTAAAGAAGGAGCTGGGGGCCTACACACACCATGGGTGAACGACCTAAAGTGAAAAGACAAATTTGCGCGATGGATCTAGAGAATGCTGAGGGAGGGTGAGAGGGATGCGGGCGTGTGCATCCACGAGAGAAAGTTAGCGCTAGCTAGCTACAAAGATAACAGGATTGTGTGGGTGTAGAAGACGAATAGAGATCATACTTCATTATAAAAAGCGAATTCGTATATTTGAAGAATTTATCATAGTGTTTTAAACCAACGCATGTGTGAATATATA
Organism: Aegilops bicornis; assembly: GCA_021605145.1. Classification (NCBI taxonomy): domain Eukaryota; kingdom Viridiplantae; phylum Streptophyta; class Magnoliopsida; order Poales; family Poaceae; genus Aegilops; species Aegilops bicornis. The sequence goes on along the minus strand of CM038672.1, from coordinate 331,291,197 downwards.
TAACGGTGATACACATGGTGTGGTTATGAACATGTTATATGACATATAATATATTTTATCTCTACTCTTATAAAAAATGGAGTTGTTGATGATGGTGTCCCTGCTATCCTGCAATATAGGCCGTCCGATTTATATCTGACGGATAGGAAGGAAACTATGGCAATTTTGAAAAAAGATACCCACACCCCTCTCCATATTTGCAAATTAGGCCTCCCCTTGATCATGTTGATGTTCTGTGGAACGCATGGGCATCTTGCTAGTACTACGTATGATATGTAGAACATTGATCATAATTTGGGCTAATGTGTGGATTTTGCAGCTCAGGTCTAAATACTTGTCATAATGTAGGGGGCGGGCACTATACTATGTGTGATAAACACGGTGTACACGTAGGGAAGATGGTTTAGATTATGAATATATAGTTAGTACATCGAATGTACTATTATTTGGAATCAACATCAAGTGTATTCAAAAAATAGAATTTGAGTTCATGTAGTACACATAGTTCATATCTATCTCTATAGTAATCATGTGGTGTGTTATTAAGGTAATACACGAATGATGGTTGAAGTTGGCAACAATCATGATTGTAGATTCTTATTAAAATAGAGAAACGAATTCAAATTCAGTTTGAATTGCAGCGGTAGTATAGACATTTGGAATGCACTAAAATGTTGGTATGAGTAGGTTACATGCATTATACAACAAGCGAAAAAATTTAATTGGACATAACATAGATTCATACTCCCTCCTTCCATCTATATAGAGGCGTGTCGTTTTTAAGACCGCTTTTGACTATTGACAAGATTAATAGTACATGACATGCACAATGTGAAAATTATATCATTGAAAGAACCTTTCATGCATTTAATTTAACGGTGTGCTTTCTGTAAGTTGCATGTCATATATTATTGCTCTAATATTTGGTCAAAGCTAGCATCGAAAAACTCATTAGGCCCTATATAGATGGAAGGAGGGAGTAGCTTTGAATAGCATTTTTATAGTAAAACGGGGCAAGACTCTCTCTTTGTATGGTGTGAATAGTTTTTTTTTCTTATTGGTTGAGGGAAGTGCGAATTGATTTGGCACATACAAGTACAATATTACACGTTAGGCTTGTCCCTAAAATTCAACCTGTGTACTGTTATATCCTGAAAATTCAGATATCGTGCTCCCAAAACTTGCGCCTTCACAACCCACACCTTGCTATCCCGAAATTACAACACGCGTGAAAACTCCCTCCAGCTGCCAAATCCCGACACGCGAAATCCCTCTTCTAACCCTGAGCCAAAAGGGCCGCTAGTTCAAATTGGTAGGGGGTACTTTTGTAACACACCCTACATTTTGGACAAGCGCGTCCCTAAGTCATGGTTCACCCCCTCCCATCGCCTCCTTTTTGCCATTCGAAATCCTAGGCCGCCATAACCTCTCCGCTCTAGCCGCGAAACCCCACCCTTCTCCGTCCGCCACCTCATCGCTACCCAGCCGGAGCCTCTTCCCCTACGACGTCGTCCACCGCAACAGCTCGACGTCCCTCGTCCAGCTCAACGGATGAGGATCCGTCGTCCATCTCGTCGTCCCGCCGGTTCAGCCGCCCCGTCCTCCACCTCCAAGGAGCTGCTCCGATGATCGCCTCATCTATCGCGACTGCTCCATCACCACAGCGCCGCCTTAACCTGCTGCACCGGAACCGCAGCATCCTCACCGACTCCTCGGACGAAGCCGAGGCCTACTCGGTGCCACCAAAGAGGTTGTACACTCATCGCATCGCACCTTGTCCTTAGCTCGACCTCCCGGCGCCGACGGTGCTCCATGCCGCACCCCCATGGAGCGGCTACCCTGAAGTCGGCGCCGCGGGCGACATCTCCACGGCGGCTCTCCCCCAGTGCGAGGCCCCTTCGGCGGCGGCGTCCATACCAGCCGAATCTGCTGCTGCTGCTCCGGCTCTCGCTCGATCGCTCGCTCGCCCAGCTCTCGCTCGCTCACTCGCGCTGCCGCTTTGCTCTCCCCTCGCTCATCTTTCTTTCTTTGTGCTCGATGAAGCTACACTTGATCGGACTGAATCGACTTTTGGGTCATACGATTTTTCAAGGGATGGGGGGCTCGCCGGAGTTAAGGAAGAACCACCCGCAGCGGTGACGGGGGCTCGCCGAAGAGGTACCCCACTATCTATCTTAGGGTTCAGGGTGGTGGCGGGGGGCCTATAGGGCTGGCCAGGGCGGCGGCGGACCGGCGGTGGGGAGTTGTTTCAGGGCCGCGAGGCGGCGCTGGGCAGCCAGTTCGCCAAGGTGGTGGCTGGCGGCTCAGGGGGGTGCATGTTGAAGATGAACTGCAGGCCCTTCCTAAACTACATGTCAAGTGCCTCTCTGTTACCATTGTGTTTAGTTTCGATAGTAACATTCAGATTCCACAGTAAATTTCAGTTTCGATAGTTATGTTCAGAGTCAACAGTTTTTACTTCATCTGTTGTAGTCAGGTGGTTTTTGGTGATGTAAATTTTACATATATTTTACATCATCTATTGGAAATGCTATTAGAATCCCACTTGAGATTGACGATGTCTGTCTTGTGCTGCTTCAGCCTTGACGTCTTCTGACTCACGGGGCTGCTCCAACGACAGAGCGATCCATCACAACAGAAAGCAAAGGCCTGGACGCCGCCTCACGCATTCCTCGTATCTTCCTCCACACCTCCGACAACCACCTCTGCCTCAACTGCTTCAGCGAGCAACCCAATGATGTTGAGGTCAACGCAGCTACGGCAAAGAGGTTGTACACTTGTTGCATCACTTATTACTATACATTCATGTCAATCCATTAGGGCTATTTTGGTTCAACGGAAAAAAACATATTAATAGGTAATTTTCCAATGGCACTCTAGTATCCAATTAATCATGCATTTTGTTGAAAGGAATGAAGCAAAACATCCACCTGGACCTACTTTTCAAAATCCTATGCATGAAAACAAGACCAAGTACATTAGTGGCACAATAACATTCTAACTGTACACGCTTTCATATGGTTTCACTTTATTTTGGCCATGTTTCTTTGCATTCCTCTGCTCTTCCAATTCCTGTAAACCAACCACTCAAGTTGACAGAAATCTTGTGTTTACAAATGCTCTGTTTACCATGTGCATTCCTATCCTATTCCGGTGTTTTTCCTATCCCTGCATTTTTAGAATCATGCAAGCCAAATGAGCCCTTACAGAATTACTTCAGTTATAGGTAGGTGTTGAAGGGAACTTTGTGTGGTTTGTCCTGCTCCTGCCGCGACGTCGTCCACCTCAGCTAAGCTGCTCCGACAGAAAAATCTACCAAACCAGACATCACGACTCCTGACCGTCTTTCGCCACCTCAGATCTCCTTCCACTCGCCGGCACTCCACCGCATAGCAGCATCACCATCATCGAATCAGCAGATGAACCTGAGGAGTACACGGGTCCACAAGAGAGGGCACACTCTTTTGTTTCTGCTTATGTTATGCATTACTTAAAATTACCTGCTACTTTATTGTCCTATTCACCTCTTGGACTCCAAGTCAGGTCCAAATTAATGTTCAAACTTGAGTTCTAAATTAGTTGTGGGGCACATATTGAGAAAGCAATGAATAGTATCTCTGTCTAATATCTGGTTCACCTAGGGTACGCCTATGTTGTTCATCTTGGGTAGGAAACAAATAGTAAAGCAATCATCTTCTGTCCTTTTATTAAATTAAAGCAACCATCAGCCTGCTAAATCATTATTTTTGGATCCATCCACTGGTTGTTACCATCACTCTAAATTTCTGCATGCTCTCCTTACGTAATCTCACCATATTTTTTTCGTATGCATGTCAGATATTGTACACAGTCATGCTGAACATGTAGAGAAAAAGAGAAGAGTTTTGCGCAGCAATACAATGTCATGCCGACATCACTCTGTGGTGGGTTCAATGGCAAACCCTCCCCACCCCTCTCCATATTGTAATCCAGAGGAAGATACATGTTCTGAGGCGGATTCAGACGCCGCTGACCACTCCTATTTACCCCCAAGGTGTTTGCTCTACCTTGGCATGATGATGTTAGTCATATCATGCATATGTTGCCTTGTAGTGCCTACTTTTGACATCATATATGTCATCTGCTTAGTTTAGACATGTTCTGTAATGCCACCTGTTTAGTTTCTATATCATATATGGGAATTATGAAGTCTCATGTCTTTTAGCCAGCCATAATATACGTGAAATGTGCAATGCCATCATGTTTAACCAGGCATCATATATTTGAATGATATCTTGCCCATCCTTTTCTTCATTACATTTCCATTTGTCGACAATGTTTGTACATTAAACTACTCTTCCTGTGGATCGGCCATTTGAGTGGGAGATTGAAAAATCTAGAGTGAAAACAAGGCCTTCAGAGCAGACAGTGCTACCTGTCGAAGCAGATCTCTTGTTGGGTCCCGATAGCTCCTCAGAGATGGATTCAAAGACAGATGACCAGTCCTATTCCCCCACCGAGGTGTATGCTCTAACTTGGCTTGCGGTTATCTTGCTCATATCATGCATATGGTGTCTTGCATTGCATAGTTTAGACATCATATACACAATATTCAACACCATGTTCTTAGTTCGGACATCATATCTAATGCCCTCTGTTTAGCATATAAATCACATATGTGAATTAAATGATGCGATCCTGATTACTTAGATAACATGTAGGTCAATTATGTCGTGCGATCCTATTTAGTTATTCATCATATCTTTGAATTATGTTATGCTATGCTATCCAGTTTAGATGGACATCATATATGTGAAATTATGTCATGCTATCCGTTTTAGTTAAACAATATACATGTCAACTATTTCATGCCCTCTTTTTTCCACACTATCTATTGCATCTGTCTCTCGTACAATGTCTGTACATTCAACTATGTTTCCTGTTTATCATCCATTTGAATTGGAGCGGGTGATGCCAGCATCTAGCGGACTAAAAACACGGTCTTCACATAAAACAGTGCTACCTCTTGGTGGAGATAGCACCAGGGTTGTACATGCATGAGAACCAGCCCTACCACACATAACCCAAACTCTCGCAGATTGTACCCCTACTGCGATGGACAGAGAACCAACTTCACCCAATCTAAGCCCAACCCCAGCAGATAGTAACCCAGTTCCTGTTGACACAACACCATCTCCACCACAGAGCTCCCAAACAAGAGAAGTTAGTAAGGAAGCTCCAGTGCCCAAAGGGCCAGTACTACCACGGCGAACCCCAACTCCACCAGTTAGTACACCTATTCTTGTGGAGTAAGCACAACCAGTTAGTCGTAGTTTAGCATCTATCGCATTTGATGTTGTTAAATCGTATGTGCGTATCTTCCCATCTTGGAAATATTATACCGAAGATGAAGGAAAATGTCAGTTGCAGGTGTTTGTCTAGGAGTTATGTGTAAGTAATGTTATTCATGGCAATTACTTTGCTTTGTCCCATACATCCTACCTCCATGATGGTTATAATACAACAAATTTTCCCATTTTTCTCTATAGAGAAGGACCGATTTGGAAACTCAGGATGAGGTAACCTGTGCTAATACCTCTAGTATCTTCAAGAATGCTTGGTGGCAGTATCGGAATTACTAAAGAAAACGTACTTCACCAGCAAAGAAACTCATCAAATTCCCTTACGTTCTCCTGAGACACATTTCTTTGGACGATGATTTGGGAACACCTTGTTACATCTTGGTCCCGAACCAAGAATGTGGTAAGGTCTATCAGCTCATTTTCTATTTTAAAGCACTATATTCTTGCGTCTTACTGTACTCTGTTCATGTAGAACAAGTGCCTAAACCTGAAGAATAACTGTTCTAATTTAAGATTCCATTGCTATCATAGTTCAAAAAAGCGCTAGGCGTTAATTGTGTGTTTTGCCACCGCCTTGCGCTTTACTGACCAAAGTGCATGGTTATGCGCAGTTATGCATAGATTAAGCGTAGTTATGTGCAATGCATTTCGCCAACGCCTAGAGCCTAGGCGCGCTTTTTTAACTATGATTGCTATCGTGCATACTGCTTTGCTCTTGTATCACTGTATTTACTCATACAATCTTATTTTTAAATTGACGGATCCAATCGAAAATCCAATGGCACAACAGGTATGTTCATGCACGTTTCTTTAATAGGCTTGCTCTTATCAATAGCTCTGTTGATTTCAATTTCAATTGTGTATACAATTGACTTCTCATATCATGCACATTACTAGCATCACAACAGAGCCAATAGTGTTGTTGTACATGTCGACCCGTGGTACCCATCTGAAATCTTGTTGTGCCGTGTAGTTTCCCATGCTTTGTATTCTTTCACTGCTACTTTGTCTTGAACTGACATGATTTGAACCGTGTCTCTATTTTGATTTGGCAAGACAATGAAGTGACCATAGGACATAGATATATGTTTGTTTGATGCTTTTATTATGTACTAGTACTTGGCAATAGAAGACTTGGTAGTTTAATCCTGTCCACCTTACTAATGAACTGGTTCACCGAAATGAGTTTCATATACTAGTACATGCTAAACCATTTATGTGTCTGCTTGTTTCTTGTTTTAGAATGCTGACAGAATATTGGGGAAGAGTGCCTTATTAAGCAATGGTAAAGGAAGTAATGCAGATAAGGTTCAGGATAGTGACACATCCTTGTTGGTCTCCAACAAAGCTGATAAAACAGCTAAGGAAGACTAACTCGAAGAAAGTGAGACAACCCCAAAGTCCTGTCTTGGTTTAGTGTTCGAGTTACTGGCCACTACCGCTTGCACAAGCTATTCAAACTCACCATCTGAATCAGTTCGGTTTCTTGAGTCTCAACTACAAGCTAAAAGACATCGATCAGTTGTACTGCGACAAGAAGCGGAAGGACTGCGGAAGACCCTGGAGCATTCAGATGCATACTTTCTGGTGCAACAGCAAGCGTTGGAGGATTTTAGCGCCAAATAGGACAAAGCTAATAAGCTTGCTAAGCTTATTGCCGACATGGTGGATACCACGCTTCTTGAGCTCTTCCAAGTTGTTTCGATTATGCTCTTGTTTCTTTGCCGCGTTATTTGCACTGGTGGCCAATTTTGACGGCCAGTGTATGTAATATGCTGCTTTTTTCCCTATATTTGCACTGGTGGCGAACTTTGATGCCTAGTGGATGTAATATGTGTAATAGCGGTAATAGGCTAGTATTAATTGCTTGCTTATTTATTTCCTATGTCTTGTTTAGTTGTTTGCTTGTAGTCACTGCAGTTCTTTTCTCTGTGTTTTTCTAGTGGCCACAATAACCTATTTTTGGAAACTAGGCCAAAATAATCATGGAAACACACGGACTATTGTAACCATGGGCCTCCTGCGGGCCTTATGATCCATGGGCCTTCTACGGGCCGTAGGATCCATTGACCTTCTATACGGGCCGTAGGATCCATGGGCCTTCTATGGGCCGTACGATCCATGGGCCTTTTACGGGCCGTAGGATCCATGGGCCTTCTATGGGGCGTATCATCATTTCGCCAATCATGGGTCGTACTATTCGTGGACAATAACTGTCCGTTAATAGGCCGTATTTGATAACTCTATGAAAACAGCCCAACGGGTTTTTTTCGGCATGAAAACGGCCCAACGTATTAACGGGCCACAAAGCAGATCATTGTAACCACGGGCTGAATTTGGCCCACAAGCGAAAAAATGATGAACGGGCACGTAAATCGAATCTTTGAAATGAGCCCAAGATTAAATGGGCCCCGAGAAGGCCGAAAGATAACATAGATAGAAACGCACCAACGGGATAATGGGCCGTTAATGGGTATAAAGTGATACACCGCTCATTACGGGCCGTTTACCACGGGCCGTTAAGGGGCCGAGGGTTACTAAGGGCCTCATATGGGCCGAAAGACGTCATGGGCCATACATGGGCCGGAAGCTAAAACAGGCTGGAATTATATTGGACGGCCCAGATGAAGCTACTGGGCCTAATTCGGAAAGGCCGTAAACGGGCCCTAGGATAGCGGGCTGTAAATGGGCTATATGTGAACAGGCCATTAACAGGCTTGCCGTGGGCCCGCCCGCCACCTTTTGACCAAGTCAAATGGGCCGCCTTTTCCCAGGAATGGGCCTCTGTTGGGACGTGCCACATGTCGACGTATCATAGGCGCTTTGGGTCCAATGAGTGGATGACATCTGTCCCAACGGTGAGCCGGCACGTGTTTCCTCCAGCCAATGATGATTTTACACGTGGAAAATCCCCATTGGTCGGGGCTATTAACGGGTTATCGGATCCAAAACCGGACCCGATAGCTTAATGGCGTTTCGTTACGGTGCACGCCATGTGTCGGTCACCCTTGACGAAAGCACTTCTGTGACACGCGATTTATCGCCATGGAAGTGGACAATTCCGTGATGATAATTTTGGTAATGTCATGGAACAGTTCTACGACAGCACATGTATGACTATCTTAATTCTGTCATAAAATTGTCATGGATGTACATGCATGACAGAAAATGTGACCTACTATGACAAACACGTATCATCACGGAAGTGTACTTTTTTTGTAGTGTCTCTCTCTCCCGTGATCGACCACGAGCACCCGAGAGCGCCGACGAGCACCACCACGACCATCGTCCACCCCTCGCCTCGTAGATGCTTCCAGAAGAACTGTCGCGCCTTCATCTTCATCTCCACCAACCCACGTGACGCCGGCTGCACCGCAGCGTCGTCCCCGCCGCCGTCATCGCCGCATCAGTCTGGCGATTGCTGCGGTCGATTCGTCGTCGACAATGCAACCCCGATCTCGAGCTCGCGCCGTCGACCCCGTTGTGAGCTGCTGATTCATCTCCCCCTTCTACCCTGCTCGCGCACGCCCTCTAGCCATCGAGCCACCATGGCGGAAGCTCCCTGCCGTTGTGTTTGCCACCGCCATCACTAGAGCATGCGCTGGTCACGTCCGAGCTTATAGGCGAGATCCTCACATTACCAGGAGTCCATAGAGCCCCTCCGCAAGCTTCCCCGTGCACCACAACGACTAAACCACCGAGGCAGAACTCCGGCCGCCGCCTGAGCTCGCCGCCGCCGCTGCTAGAGACCACCTCAGCACCCGCCGCAGACACCCCTCGACACGCCACGTCGCGCTGAGCACGTAGAGCCCAGCCCCGCTCGCTCCCATCGCCGGCATGGCGAACGCCGCTGTCCATGGGTTAGCGCCGGCGTTAATCACTGACATGACCGGGTTAATTAAACGCCAATGACACCGCTAATTAAACCCCCTAGGTCATGGACTAGTCGGCCCCAGGCCCCTAATGTTTTAGTTAGGTTTTAATTAAACCTCTTTGCCCACTGTGCCACTAACGCGCGGGACCCGCGCGTCAGGTTTGACCCTAGACCGGGCCTTTGACCAGCTGACGCAAGGATGACGCCATGCTGACGTCATGAAGCTTTTTCTGGATTTAAAAATAAATCTAAATGATTTATTTATTTTCAGAAAATAGCTAAAACTTCAAAAATCATAGAAATTTAACCGTAACTCCAAATGAAATAATTTATATATGAAAAATTATCAGAAAAATCCAAAGAATCTGTTTATGGCATTTTCATGCATGTTTGAACAACTTATACCTGCTGATCAGGCCAAACCAATTAAATGACATATGAATAATGACATATGGAGTTTGTATTTGAATCTTGGATTCAAACCAACTTTATTTAAATTGTTGCTAGTTGCATTAGCTAAAACCACAGCATGTTGCCATGTCATAATCATGCATCATATTGTTGCATTGCATTGATTGTGTTCTTCCTCCGTTTGCCGGTATTTGTCCCCTCTCAGTGGACATAGTTTCGACGATGAGTTCGATGACACCGATGAAGAGCTATACTATCTTCAGAAGTGCCAGGAAAGCAAAACCACCTTGTTCATTCCGATACAATCCCACTCTCTCGCTCCTGCTCTCTTTTACTGCATTAGGGCAACAACGATTCAACTATTACATGTTGTGGTAGTTGAACCCCTTTCCTCTGCATGACCTGTCATTGCCACAGTAAATAGATGAAACCCACTTGCATGAGTAGGAGTTGTTTGAGCCCTGATGTGCCTACTCATTCATGCTTGTTTGTCATACCTGCTATTGCTTAGAGTTGAGTCAGGTCTGGTTCATCGGGGATGAACTGGAATGGTGATGAACATGGTTGAGTGAGCTAAGCATGTGAACACAATTTGGTAAAGGTGGTGGTGAGAGGCCAACCGTCCTCAGGAACTGAGTTCTGTGTTTGTTATCCATGAACAGCTACTACCACGCGTTGGGCCCGAAACCAATGGACCCTCTCGACTTATTAACCGCCCCTGTCCTCTGTCTGGGAGTTGCAAGTAGTTTCTGGTGTTTGTAGTATGCTGGAGGCCATGCGCAGCGCTGACCCGAGGGGTGGGCTGTGATGCGGTAGGAACGTGGCACGGTGTACCGGGTGCCCGTTTGGTGTCTCGAGAACCCTGCACACATTGTTCAGGGCCGTATGTGGAAACCTCGGCCAGACTCCCTGTGGAAGGAACCTGAATAGGTGATAAAACTGGACTAGAGACTTGTGTGGTTAGTCAGGTCGTGGCCGACACCCTCGCCGGGCTTCCGCTTGAAGGTTGCTGAGTACATGTCGGGTAAACGGCAATAAGTGGTGAGAGCGTATGTATAGAAGTACACCCCTGCAGGGTTAACAACACCTATACGAATAGATGCGTCCACGGTAAAGGACCTTTGGGTTGCCTATACAGTTCATAAACAAGTGAAAGTGGATACTCTAAAATGCACAAGATAAGCGTGAGTGCTATGGATGGCGATCTCGTAGGGAGATGGGAGCAGATCCATAGTGGTTTATTGATTGGTGAATATGTGGACTCGTGTGGGCCACCTCAAAATAGTTACTTGCAGTCGTAGTTTAGGATAGCCACCGAGTCAAAGCTGGCTCACTGCAGTTAAACTCCACCACCTTCCTTTGTTGATATCGATGCATATGTAGTTAGTTCTGATGTAAGTCTTGCTGGGTACATTTGTACTCACGTTTGCTTAATTTATGTTTTTGCAGAGAGACTTCAGTCTTGCTATAAGTTCCGTGTGGACTTCAACGTTTAGCTTGTTACCTCAGCTATGATCTTGTGCCCTCGGCAGGGTCTTTAGAGAGTCAGGCTTCTCAGCCTTTTTCATTTGCAGTTGTTTGTACTCAGACAAGTTAAGGTTCTGCTTGTTCTTGTTGCTTGTATGACTTGAATGCTGGGTCATTAGACCCGTGTTTGTCATATCTGGCTCTTCAGGGCCTAATGAATAAATACTTTGAGTTGTAGAGTTTTGTTGTGATGCCATGTTGTATTTGCACATATCGAGCATACTGTGTGTATGATTTGAAATGCTTGGTATGTGTGGGATCCAACAACCTATTTGTTTACCCTTGGTAGCCTCTCTTACCGGGAAATGTCTCCTAGTGCTTTCACTGAGCCATGGTAGCTTGCTACTGCTCCGGAACACTTAGGTTGGCCGGCATGTGTCCTTCTTCGTTCCTGTGTCTGATCCTTAGGAGAAATATCACGCGGTGTCTACCGGAAACTTGCTAGCCTGCTACAGCCCGGATTCTTCGGAGTCCTGTTAGCCCAGCTACTACAGCCAGGATTCACTCGCTGATGACCGACACGTTCTTTGCTGGGTCATGTATGCCTGTCCCTGTAAGTTAGTGCCACTTCGGGTTTACGACTAGTCATGTCGGCCCGGGTTCTCTGTCATATGGATGCTAGCGACACTATCATGTACGTGAGCCAAAAGGCGCAAACGGTCCCGGCCAGGTAAGGTGGCACCCATGGAATACCGTGCGTGAGGCTGCAAAGTGATATGATGTGTTACATGCTACATCGGTGTGACTTAGGATCGAGGTCCTGACACTACGACCACCCGGAGTCATCTAAGGGCAGTCGCCCATTTTGCGTCTTCCACAACATGTACAGCCACAACACCAACGACTGTCAGGAGCTCAGGGCCATCTGTGACAGCTGCCTCGGTCATCGTGCCGAGCGCAACAATCGAGGCTACGGCCGTGGAGGACGCTGGGACGATCGTGACCCCGGCCAGGAGTGGCACACTCAGCCTCGTGAGGACCGCTGGTATGGCCAGCCTTGCAAGGGCCCATGGAGGGACCAGCCTCGTGAGGACCGTCCTCAGGGCAACTGTCGGCGTTCTAGGAACAGGGGTTCCCGGACTTGTCTGCCTGCAGCCCACAGCATGGCTCCACTATTGGCCTGGTACAACCCATCTTCGTCAGCAAACACTCAAGACCCTCGCAAGGGGCCAAGCCTCGCGAGGCAGACGACACAAGACCTCCTCGGGGGCAGCCTCACTAGGCTGGCTCGCTAGGAGCGGAGAGATCAAGGTGAGGGGCACCTCGCGAGGTCCGCATGACGTGAGCCATGATGACCAAGGCCAGGCAGGTGACAGGCGGGCGCCAGCGGGTGTAGAGTACAGGTTGCCTCTTTGGTGCTAAAGGGGCAGGTGCACGCGAGGAGTCCCGAGGCATCAGGCAAAGGTTTCCATATCGGTGCAACGAGACCAAGACTAGCAGGACGGCAGCACGGAGGTCATCGTGGAGCCCACTATGGCGTCACCACCAGAGCCTTTGGCAGGCGAAGACCACCTTTTGTCAGGATAGCTTGTACTAGCTGTCCCCCTTCAAATTGGCCATTGTGGGATCCCTTCCCGCCTAATATTTGGGAAGAGGACCCGGGCCTCTATAAATAGGACTAGCCACCACCATATGAGGCAACTGATCTTGGATCAGATCCATTCCATCCTCACACACACAAGCTCACCGGGCTCAAGAACACCTCTCCTCAGGAGGTTGTTCTTCCCTTGTACTTGGTCATCCCCAACCAACAAGGCAATCCACCACACCACACTGCAGTAGGGTATTACACCACATCGGTGGCCCGAACCAGTATAAACTCTAGTGTCCCTTGTTCCTCAGGTTCGGCGAGCTTGGCTTTGAGATCGTGGTGAGAGCGTGAGCTAGGGGGAGAGAGATCTTCGTGCGCACCCCAGAGTTCGAACCTCAAGGGTTTTGTCGGAACCCGTAATCCGACATTTGGCGCGCCAGGTAGGGGTGCGCCGAAGTTCGCTTCTCCGGCGGCACCGCCTCTCCACCGGCATCACTTCCCCGCCCTGTTCCCATGGCCGGCGTTGCTCCTCCAACTGGGCCGACGGACGCCCACGATGGCGCCAGAGGGCTCAGGGCCTTTACCCCCGCCTTGCAGCAGGTGCAGTGGCCACCCAAGTTCAAGCCAGAGATGCCGCCATGCTACGACGGTGCGGCGGATCCGTCGGCCTTCCTGCTAGCGTACGAGGGGGCCATCGTGGAAGCTGGAGGGGACGACGAGATCATGGACAATTGGTTCCCCATGGCACTTGTTGGTGCGCTGCGCGCCCGGCTGCTTAACCTGCCAGGATCTTCGGTGGCTTCTTGGGAAGAGTTGTGCAGCCTTTTCGTCGCACGCTTCACAGCACCGGCGCCTGACGCCGTCGCGGCCTTCCTCGGCGGCTCACAAGCACCACCCTCGAACCGCCATGCCAAGCAGTTTTTCCACCAGATCGGCGCCGCCTCTGTGGATCAAGGAGCCCCTCCAGGATGGGCGGCGCCCGAGGCCGACCTCACCTTCGACTCAGGGAATCACCCCGTCACTGCTGCCAGCTCGGTCGTGCTCCCAATGCTTTGCACTCCCACCATCTGCAATGTAGCCGTCACCAAGAGCCTCATCGACGGCGGGGCCGACCTTAATGTGCTCTCCGTGGAGGCTTCCGACTTGCTTCACATACCGCACGAACGGCTCCGTCCCAGCAAGCCCTTCTCCGGAGTCAGCAGCGGCTCGACCAGCCCCCTAGGGCAAATCCGCCTCCCCTTAACCTTTGGCACCCGCGACAACTACCGCACCGAGCTTATCGACTTTGACGTCGCCCGCATCAGCCTCCCGTACAACAACATCCTCTGGTACCCTTCCCTAGCTCAATTCATGGCAGCAACTCATCTAGACTACAACCTCATGAAGATTTCGGGCAACAGCGGCGTCCTCATTGTGGCTGGAGACACCAAGTAGGCTCTAGCGGCCCTCAAGCTTTCCTTCAGGGCCCCAGCGGCAGCACACCCAGCCGGCGGAGCCACCCCAGGGGCTAAGGAGGCCGCTCCGGCAAATAAGAAGCAGTTGTTCACTCAAGATCGGGCCAAAACAAAGCAAGTACCGGTCGAGGAAGGTGAACCCTCGGGAGTCACCTTCACCATAGGCGCCAACCTCGACCCAAATCAAGAGGAGGCATTGGTGATGTTCTTCCACGTGAACAAGGAGGTATTCGCCTGGGAACCTAAGCAGCTGGTACGGGTCCCAAGGGGGGTGATCGACCATCACTTAAGGGTGTGCCCCAATGTGCGCCCTGTGAAGCAGAAGGCGCGGCGCCAATCCACGGAGAAGCAGTCCTTCATCGTCCAGGAGACCCGCAAGCTGCAGGCAGCGGGCGTTATCCGCGAGGTCCGGTACCCTGGGTGGCTGGCGAACCCCGTCATGGTGCCAAAGAAAGGCGGGAAGGAATGCATGTGCGTCGACTTCACCATCCTCAACAAAGCCTGCCCTTAAGACCCGTTCCTGCTTCTGCGCATCGACCAGATCGTCGACTCCGCCGCCGAGTGCGATCTTCTGTGTTTCCTGGACGCGTTCTCGGGCTATCACCGATCAAGATGGCAGTGGAGGACGTGGAGAAGACTTCCTTCTTGACCCCGTGCTGGGTGTACTGCTACACCTACATGCCGTTCGGACAGCGCAATGAGGCGACTGTCGGCGTTCTGGGAACGGGGGTCCCCAGACATGCCTGCCTACGGCCCACAGCATGGCTGAGCAGTGGGCCGTACGGCCCATCTCCATCAACAAGGCATCCAACACCCTCGCGAGGGTCCAAGCCTCGCGAGGCGGACGACGCAAGGCTTCCTCTGGAGTGGCCTAGCCAGGCAGGCTCGCGAGGAGCGGAGATATCAAGGCGGAGCAAACCTCACGAGGCACTCGTGACGTGAGCCATGACGAACGGTGCCAGGCGGGTACCAGGCGGGCGCCAGTGCGCACAGCGTCCCCATTTCCTCTTTGGTGCTAAGGAGGCAAGCGCAGACGAAGAGTACCGAGGCATCAGGCATAGGTTGCCATATTGGTGCAACAATACCAAGACGGCTTGGCGGAGGTCATCGTGGAGCCCAAGACGGCGTCACCCCAGGGCTTTCGCAGGAGAAGACCACTTTTGTCAGGATAGCTTGTACTACCTGTCCCCCTTCAAATTTGCCATCCGTTGTTGGCTCCCTTCTCGCTCAACATTTGGGAAGAGGACCAGGGCCTCTATAAATAGGCTTAGCCACCACAGTAGAAGGACAACTCGAACAGATCGAGAAGCCAACACACGCACAAGAACACCTCAACCTCAGGAGGTTGTTCTTCTCTTGTACTGGTCATCATCAGCCCAAGAGGCAATCGACCACCACCACCTTTGGAGTATGGTATTACACCACAATTGGCGAACCAAGATAAACCCGTGTCTTTTCTGTGTTGTGAGTTTGTCGAGTTCGTCTGCAAGATCTTAGCGAGCTAGAGCGTAGATCAGTAGGAGGGAAAGACTTCGCGCGCAACCCAGTGTTCGAACCTTAAGGGTTTGTAAAAACCCCACATCCGACATTTGGCGCGCCAGGTAGGGGCGCACTGTAGTTTCCCTTCTGTCGATTCGTTGCTCCATCGCTCCTTCGTTTCCATGGCGGACGCTCGCCGTGCTCGAGCTGAGCGTCGGGCTGCCCTCTCCGCTGCCGCTCGGGGACGGCCTCGTAGGCGGGCCACCTCGTCGCTGTCCGTCTCCCGTCGCCAACGCCGCCACCGGCCCAGCGGGGAACGAGCAGCAGGCGTCCTTGCTGCATCCTTCAGTGTGGCAAGATGGCCGCACCGCCACACCATCGCTCACCCCCGATGGTACTTCGTCCCGCGCCCACCGCGCTCCCATGGAGACACGAGCCGCGCTCATCGCGGTGAACGAGCTCCTGCGCTACCGCCCTGTCGACGACGTCTACAAGGAGTGGTTTCGACCGCTGCCGCCGAAGCTCGTCCCGCGCCGCATGGGGCTCTCTCTGGCGCCGCCCAACTCTCTCTCGCTTCCTCAACCAGCCGTGGGCGACGGGGCTCATGGCGTGCCTCCACCACCTCACCCCAAGACGGTGCCTTGGCGCCAAGGCGCGCACCTCCACGGCGTGATTCACTGTGCCTGGCGCACGCGCGCGAAGAAAGAAGCTGCCAAGACCCTTGGTCGTGATAAGCTGCGCCCGCGCTCCCCGCGCCACCTCGTCAAGACCGCACACCACCCACACCGGCGCAGCACGAACCACGTCAAGACCAAGCTCCACCCCCGATGCGGGCCCCGGCAACCACAGCCGGCTGCCGTGCCTTCACCCCTGAGCTGCGCAGAGTCGCCTGGCCATGCAAGTTCAAGCCAGACCTGCCTCCTCGCTACGACGGCACCGCCGACACTGCGGAGTTCCTGCGGCTCTACGAGCTGAGCATCGAAGCAGCCAACGGCGACGAAAAAGTCATGGCGAACTGGTTACCCATGGATCTCAAGGATGGGGCCCGCTCTTGGCTCATGAACCTGTAGCACGGCTCGATCTCCTCCTGGGACTGTCGGCGTTCTGGGAACGGGGGTCCCAAGACTTGCCTGCCTGCGGCCTGCGGCGTGGCTCAAGTGGTGAATCAGTATGGCTCATCTTCGTCAGCGCAAGACTCAAGACCCTCGCGAGGGGCAAAGCCTCGCGGGGCAGATGACACAAGACTTCCTCAGGAGCGGCCTCGCCAGACAGGCTCACGAGGAGGTGGAGAGATAAAGGCAGGGTACGTCACGAGGTGCTCGTGATGCAAGCCATGACGATCGAGACCAGGCGGGCGCCGGCCTACGCAGTATCCTTGTTTCCTCTTTGGTGCAAAGGGGGCAAGCACAGACGTGGAGTACCGAGGCATCAGGCAAAGGTTGCCATTTCAGTGTAACGCGACCAAGACCAGCGGAGTGGCAGGATGGAGGTCACCGTGGAGCCCAAGACGGCGTCATCGCCAGTGCTTTTGTCAGCCGAAGACCAACTTTAGTCAGGATAACTTGTACTAGATGTTCCCCTTCAAAACGGCCTTTGTTGGCGCCCTTCCCCCTCAATATTTGGGGAGAGGACCAGGGCCTCTATAAATAGAGCTAGCCACCACCGTAGCCAGGGAGATTTGATAGAGCCCTAGCCAGAGAGAGAGAGGCGATCGAACTCACCCAAGCAGTTCATCGCACCAGCTCAAGAACACCTCTCGCGAGGTTGCTCGTCCTTTGTACTATTCATCATCAGCCCGTGAGGCAATCCAACACACCACACACTGGAGTAGGATATTACACCACAACGGTGGCCCGAACCAGTATAAATCTTGTGTCCCTTGTGCTCTCCATCGCTTTCAGCTTAGATCTCACGAGGTGATCGGACGTAGATCGGTAGGGGAGAGATCTTCGTGCGCACCCCAGAGTTCGAACCTTAAGGGTCTGCCGGAACCCGACATCCGACATTTGGCGCGCCCAGTAGGGGGTCTTGAGCTCTCCTTCCGTCAACCCGTTCCCCATCAGCACCACGCTCTGCCCTCATGGCGGCCAACACGGCGCCCGCTCCGGCTGTCGATGCCGGCGGGGAAACCAGGGGGCTCCGAGCCCTGGCTCCCGCCTTGCAACAGGTGCAGTGGCTGAACAAGTTCAAGTCGGACATGCCACCGCGCTACAACGGGGCGGCCGACCCACTGGCCTTCCTGCTGGCATATGAAGAAGCCGTCCTCAAGGCCAGAGGCGATGACAAGGTCATGGCAAACTGGCTGCCCATGGCCCTCACCGGCGTCCCGCTCATGTGGCTGCTCCACCTGCCGGCGGCTTCTGTGGCCTCCTAGGAGGAGCTGTGCAACCTCTTCCTCGCCCATCATGCTACACCGGCACCCCAAGTCGTCGCAGCCATCCTGGGCGGATCGCAGGCACCACCTTCGAGCCGCCACGCTGCCAGATTCGCCCGCCAGATCGGGCGCCCGTCCTCAAATCTTGGAACCCCCGGGCTGGGTGGTACCCAAGGCTGATTTGACCTTCAGCTCGGATGATCACCCCTCCAACACCGCCTGTTCGGGTGCACTCGCGATGCTATGCACCCCCACAATCTGCCAGGTGGCCCTCACCAGGACCCTCATCGACGGTGGTGCCGGCCTCAACATGCTCTCGGTGGAGGCCTTCAGCCTCCTCCACATGCCGCTAGGGCGGCTTCAACCCAGCAGGCCCTTCTCGGGCGTCGGAGGCGGTCCCACCGGCTCCCTGGGGCAGATCCACCTCCCGATGACCTTTGGCACCCACGACAACTTCCGCACGGAGCTGATCGACTTCGACATCGCCCCCATCGGCCTCCCGTACAACGCCATCCTCGGCCAGCCTTGGCCCAGTTCATGGCAGCGACTCACCCGGCGTACAACCTCATGAAGATGCCCGGGAACAACAAGGCCCTTACCGTGTCCGGAGACACAAGGGATGCGCTGCAGGCGCTCAAGCTTGCTTTCAAGACGGCCGCGGTGGCGCAAGGGGGCTGCGCCGGCTAAGAAGAAGCAGCTATTCACCCAAGACAAGGCGGAGACCAAGCAGGTACCAGTCGACGAGGATGGATCCTCTGGCGCCGCCTTCACACTAGGTGCCAACCTCGACCCTGAGCAGGAGGAGGCCATGGTGAAGTTCCTGCGTGCAAACAAGGAGGTGTTTGCGTGGGAACCTGATCAGCTGGCAGGGGTCCCAAGGGATGTGATTGAGCATCATCTCACCGTGTGCCCCAACGTGCGCCCTGTGAAGCAGAAGGCAAGGCGACAGTCCACTAAGAAGCAGGCCTTCATCGTCCAATAAACCCGCAAATTAGAGGCAGCGGGCGTCATTCGCAAGGTCCGCCATCCTGAATGGCTGGCCAACCCTGTTGTTGTGCCAAAAAAGGGAGGAAAGGAATGCATGTTGCATCGACTTCACCAACCTCAACAAGGCCTGCCCGCAGGATCCATTCCCGCACCCTCGCATCGACCAGATCGTCGACTCTACCGCTGAGTGTGACCTATTGTGCTTCCTGGATGCCTTCTCGGGCTATCACCAGATCAAGATAGCAGTAGAAGACATGGAGAAAACGGCCTTCCTGACCCCGTGTGGAGTGTACTGCTATACCTGCATGCCATTTGGGTTGCGCAACGCAGGCGCGGCCTTTCAGCGGCTGATGCACATCGCCTTGGGCCGGTAGCTCGGGAGAAACGCTAAAGCTTATGTCGATGACATTGTGGTGAAGTCTCGAGAGGCAAAAACCCTGATACAGGACCTGGAAGAAACCTTCGCGAGCCTCCGTGAAGTGGATCTGCGGCTCAATCCGGAGAAGTGCGTATTCTGAGTCCCCTCGGGTAAGCTCTTGGGCTTCCTCGTGTCCCACAGGGACATCGAGGCTAACCCCGAGAAGGTCAAGGCAGTCGAAGACATGAGTCCGCCGAAGACCCTCAGAGAAATGCAGAAGCTCATCGGGTGTGTAACCGTGCTGGGACGCTTCATCTCCAAGCTAGGGAAGCAGGCACTACCCTTCTTCAAGCTGATGAAGAAGAAGGGCCCGTTCGAATGGACTGAAGAGGCCGAGAAGGCATTCCAAGATCTCAAGAAGTACCTTATCAGCCCTCCGGTGATGGTAGCTCCGCGCCCTCGGGAGCCTTGGTGCTTTACCTTGCAGCCACCCCCTACTCCGCCACAAAGACAAACAGTGGCGGGTAGAGAGGAGCGTCGGGCCAAGGCCGTGCCAGCCACCGCCCCGGCTGAAGCAGAGTAAACCCGAGACACCCTCATTAAGTGACCATGGTCACAAGTGAGATAAGGATCAGCCTCGTGAGGGGACACAAATGACAAGGAAGCCTCGCCAGGCGACCAAGCGCTGGGGGCTCCGCGCCTCAACCTCCGGAAGAAGCGGGCCGCGCCATCACCCTCAACTCGTCGAGCACCCTCTGTACTTCGTCAGCACAGTGCTACAGGACGCGAGGGCGCGGTACCCCATGCCCCAAAAACTCCTCCTCGCTACCGTTAGTGGCTTCCACGCAGTGCGGCACTACTTCCAAGGCCATCCCATCAAGTTCGTCTCAGCATACCCCCGGAAAGGGTACTCGAGAGCCCCAACTCAGCCGGAAGAGTCGCTAAATGGAACATCGAGTTGCAAAGCTGCTTTCACTGGAATTCAAAGACGACCGAGTCATCAAAGGAGCCGCTTGCAGATTTAGTGGCGAGAATGGGCGGAGGCGCCTAGGAGCTCAAAAGTGGGCGAGGACCGGTCACTTTCCCCAGGAAGTGAAGCACCGGACGGCCGGGTAATGTACTTGACCAACGGGCGTTCTCCGACAAGGCTCGGGGCTGGCCTTGATGCTCATATCTCCTACTCAGACAAGCTCTACTATGTCGCTCAACTTTGCTTCCAAAGATGGAGAAAAGGTCTCCAACAACATAGCAGAATACGAGGGCCTAATAGCGGGCTTGAAAGCTGCAGTCGCCTTGGGGGTAAAGCGCCTCACCATCAAGTGCGATTCACAACTCCTCATCAACTTCTCCAACAAAGTATACGAGCGGAAGGACGAACACGTGGAAGCATATCTCGCGGAGGTCCGCAGGATGGAGAAACAGTTTTGGGGGCTGGAGTTGCAGCACGTGTCTCGCGGCACCAATGAAGAGGCTAATGACATCGCCAAAAGGGCGTCCAGGCGATTGCCCCAGGAGCCTGGCGTCTTCGAAGAACGACTCTTTAAACCTTTAGTGGCACCATCACTATCAAGCACAGCACAGCCTCGGGAGGAGCTCCCTCAACCGCCTGCCTCGGCAGCCCCGGCCTGTGGCCCGACCTCAGTGGCATGCCTTCTCCTGGCGCTGGAGCCTGAGGAGGGATGTTAGACCGCGGAGTTCAAGGATTACTTGGTGCAAGGGATCCTGCCGGAAAAGGAGGAGGACGCGGAACGCGTGGCGGCGAGCCACGGCTCATCGTGCATCCAAGAGGGAGAGCTCTACCGAAAGCGGCCGAACGACGTTACTCTATGTTGCATCTCCAGGGAGCAAGGAAAAGAGCTACTGACAAATATTCATGGCGGAGACTACGGGCACCACTCGTCTTCACGCACACTCGTCGGCAAGGCGTTTCTCAGCGGTTTCTATAGGCCAACAGCACTCAACGACGCAATCGAGCTGGTGAAGGCTTGTGAAGCCTGTCAATTCCACGCCAAGCAGATTCATCAGCCAGGCCTTCGCACCATTCCCCTCGTGGTCATTCGCTGTTTGGGGGACTGGACATCCTTGGCCGTTTCCTCGGTGCCGGGGCTACCGCTACCTTTTTCGCCGCCATTGACAAATTCACCAAGTGGGCGAAGTGGAAGCTATACGCACCATCCCGGTGGCTCGTGATCCAAGTTCATCAAGGGCCTCGTGAGCCGGTTTGGGGTACCCAATCGCATCATCACCGACAACGGTTCATAGTTCACCAGCAATCTCTTCAAAACATATTGTGCTAACCTTGGAACGCAGATATGCTACGCTTCAGTGGCACACCCTTGGAGGAACGGCCAACCTGAGTGCGCCAACACGGAGGTCCTGAAAGGCCTCAAAACTCGAACCTTCAAGAAGAAGCTGGAGGCCTGCGGCAGGGGTTGGCACGACGAGCTTCAGTCCGTGCTATTGTCCATTCGTACTACCGCTACCAAATCGACTAGCGAAACCCCGTTCTTCCTCGTCTATGGTGCTGAGGTGGTCCTTCCTCACGAGGTCAGGCATCGCTCCGCGTGGGTCCTGGCTTTCGATGAAGCACAGCAGGACGCCGTGCGGGGGGTGGACCTCGTGCTTGGGGAGGAACGCTGTTGGGAGGCTGCGCTTCGGGCTGTGACATACCAGCAAGCACTGCGGCAGTACCATTGCTGAAGCATCCGCCCCAGGACCCTCGAGGTAGGTGACATCATGCTCAGACGGGTGCTCTCTCGGGAGGGGCTGCGCAAGCTCTCGACCATGTGGGAGGGCCCGTTCAAGATTGTTCATGTCTCTAGGCCTGGCGCCGCATGCTTGGCGACTCAGGAGGGGGTGCCCATCCCGAACACGTGGAACATCCAGCACCTCCGGAAGTTCTACCCATGAAGAAAGGCCCAGAGCCTGTAAAGAAGGCCCGGTGCCTATGAAGCTAAACGAACCAAAAAGGCCCGGTGCCTGTGAAGAAGGCCAACGCCTGTGAAGCTCATTTCCCTGAGAAAGGCCCCGTGCCTGTGAAGAAGGCCAACGCCTGTGAAGCTCATTTCCCTGAGAAAGGCCTGGAGCCTGTGAAGAAGGCCAATGCATGTGAAGCTTGCCGCCCGTGACACTCTCACGTAATAATGAGTTGGGGCTGTACATGCCCCGGAGTGTCCGGAGAGCCGCCCTCGGGCCTCGGGGGCTCCCGCCCACGCCCAGTGGTAGCACTTAGCTCCGCGCTGGTGAGAAGACGTCAAAGACTAGATTAGGTGCCGGACGTGGCTTTTTCATTTTCTTTCCGCAGTTGGCTTGTTTGTCCCTATTTGAAGTTTTATTGGAATGGTTGCCGTCCTTGACTTGTGAATCTCTGTCTTTTTCGCCTACTTGCCTCGTTTTCTCTCGCACAAGTCTCGCGAGGGGGCTACGCGGGCGCCGTCGCGAGTGTTTTCTGCCCCAGTCGTGTGAGGTTTTCCTATCCAAGTCCGTTATGGGAGCACCCTCCCAAATTGCACTTACGTGCATCGCGACACGAACACAGATTCGATGGTCGCCCGCTCATGACCGAGACCGGAAGTTACCACTCCTGACTAATCCTTGCAGGACATGAAGCGCACAGCGAGGCCTCAGCTTCGGGAAGCGAAGACTGCGGCAAGTTCCCCCGAGCTACGTAATTCCTGCACGTGGGCATGCGGCACCAAAACACAACACAGAAATAGCGGAAACAACATGATAATTAACAGCGATAGTCCAGCATGCCCCCACGGGGCCCTACGCTACTTTCTCTTTGCGCAGGGAAGAGAGAAAAGAAAAATAGGCACGGCTTGCTCGACACCAACTCGCGGCGAGATCACGTACTGCCTCCGGAGCTCAGTCGGACTCCTCCTCGCGCTTCACTGAGGCGCGACGGCGGACTGACCCACTACCCCCCTCAAGGCGAGCGTGACGCTGCAGAGGCTGGTCGCGGCCACCGCTGGAGGAGCTGCTATCCGAAGGAGATCCACCGAAGCTTGGTGAGCCACGAATGCCGCCGACCACGCGCCCGCCATCATCTTAATCCCGATCATTGCCTTCGGGGTAGCACCCAGCGCGACGACCATCTTCTCCGAACACCCTCACTTAGAGGGTGGCGTCGCCATCGAACTTGAAGTGCTGGGTGGACGGCATTGCTCGAACCCACCGCACGGGCAAACGCTGCCACCGCGGGTCGTACATTTCCGGCTACGGAGACCTCCAGTGAAGCCCAGGAGGCCCTGCTGCAGCAACCGTCCGCTTGAAGCCAGTGGCCGCCGGGAAGTTCACCTGCAAAGAAGCGAGAAAGCTGGAGCCTGGTGCTGGTTGGGTCCGCCGACCACACGACGAACTCCGGCAGCACCTCCGCCGAGTGGAAGCGCGGCCTCCAGGCAGCGCAGCCACGGCACGTCTTCACTCACCAACCAGACGCCCACAGCCGCACAGGGGATCGCCGCTGCGACCACGGGAAGCCACCGCGGGGGCCACATGATGCTTGCATGGACGACCACGGCCGCGCTTGGGCGGGGGCGAGTTAGGCCCTTCCCGACGAGCCTTTCCCTTCTCTGCGGCCGATACCCTCTTCAGTGGTGCCATGGGAGATGGCGAGTAGCTGGGATGGGGAGGAAGAAAGAAGCAAGGAGGGAGATGTATAGTGGAGGCTTGCGCCCTCCCGCATTTATAACCGGAAGGAAGCCAACCGTAGGCCTCCACGATCGCAGGTAATCATGACCCATTTCAGCATGCAGGGACTTATCAAGTCGAGCGGTTGCTGAGGCAGCATGGGGAAGCGGAGACGCCGACGTCCAATCAACCGCCACACGGCGCCCAAGGCCGCAGGCTGATGGGGCCCGCGGCGCTCCGCACTTGCACCTTCGCTTCTCCGCTAAGCCAAGTACGAGCGCGCCTTGGGCCCGGGGGCTACTGTTGGCGTTCTAGGAACGGGGGTCCCCAGACTTGCCTGCCTGCGGCCTGCGGCGTGGCTCAAGTGGTGACTGAGTACGGCTCATCTTCATCTACGCAAGACTCAAGACCCTCGCGAGGGGCCAAGCCTCGCGGGGCGGACGACACAAGACTTCCTCAGGAGCGGCCTGTGCCAGCAGGCTGCTCATGAGGAGGCGGACAGATCAAGGCAGGGTACCTCACGAGGTGCTCGTGACGCAAGCCATGACGATCGACACCAGGCGGGCGCCAGGCGGGTGCCGGCCTGCGTAGTGTCCTTGTTTCCTCTTTGGTGCAAAGGGGGAAAGCACAGACGTGGAGTACCGAGGCATCAAGCAAAGGTTGCCATTTCAGTGCAATGAGACCAAGACTAGCGGAGCGGCAGGATGGAGGTCACCGTGGAGCCTAAGGCAGGCGCCATCGCCAAAGGCTTTTGGCAGCCGAAGACCAACTTTAGTTGGGATAACTTGTACTAGATGTTCCCGTTCAAAATGGCCGTTGTTGGCATCCTTCCCGTTCAATATTTGGGGAGAGGACCAAGGCCTCTATAAATAGAGCTAGCCACCACCGTAGCCAGGGAGATCAGATAGAGACCTAGCCAGAGAGAGAGAGGCGATCGAACTCACCCAAGAAGTTCATCGCACCAGCTCAAGAACACCTCTCG
This sequence comes from Aegilops bicornis, assembly GCA_021605145.1. Taxonomy (NCBI): domain Eukaryota; kingdom Viridiplantae; phylum Streptophyta; class Magnoliopsida; order Poales; family Poaceae; genus Aegilops; species Aegilops bicornis. Next base: position 331,266,246 of record CM038672.1, on the reverse strand, counting down.
CGAGGTTGTTCGTCTTTTGTACTGTTCATCATCAGCCCCTGAGGCAATCCACCACACCACACACTGGAGTAGGGTATTACACCACAATAGTGGCCCGAACCAGTATAAATCTTGTGTCCCTTGTGCTGTTCATCGCTTTCAGCTTAGATCTCACGAGGCGATCGGACGTAGATCGGTAGGGGGGAGATCTTTGTGCGCACCCCAGAGTTCGAACCTTAAGGGTCTGCAGGAACCCGACATCCGACAGGGACGAGATGCTCGACCGCTTCGTCGCCAACTTCCAGGGCACTCGCGACCGCCCACCGGCCGCGGCGACCTGCTCTGCATCAAGCAACAGCCAGGGGAAACTCTCCAGAAGTACATCCAGTGCTTCAACAACACCCGCCTCAAGATCCCCAAGGTCACAGACGAGGCCCTCATCTCCGCGTTCTCCGACGGCGTCCGTGACGCCAAGATGAAGGAAGAGCTGGCTATCCATGAGGAGCTCTGCACTTCTCGTGGAGCTGTTCAACTGCGACCAAGTGCGCGCAAGAGCCGAGGGAGGGCGCCTCTCTCTCCTCGAAGCTGCCACCGCAGAGCGGAAGAAAAGAAGGCCAAGTCCAAGGACGTGAAGCGCAAGGAGGCGGTTGTGCTCGCAGCGGAGCTCGACACCAAGCGAGGCAGAGATCACCCTGAGTCGTCCAAGAACGGCCGACCTTTCTGCGCCTTCCACAACCTGAACACCCACAACACCAGCGACTGCCAAGAGCACAGGGCCATACGAGAAGGACGCAATGGTCGACGCCCTGAGCGCAACGACCGGGGCTACGGTCCGTGAAGGAGGACATGGAGGTGGACGCTGGGATGACCGTGGCCCGTGCCAGGAGTGGCACGATCAGCCTTGTGAGGACCGCTGGCAGGACCAACCTCGCGAGGGCGCCTGGAGAGACCCGCCTCGTGAGGATCGCCCCCAGGACAACACCGGTCTTCCCCCGCTGCCGCCACCAAGAAGGAACGACGACCACCACCAAGACGAGGGGGCTGGGGCTTCCAGGAGTCGCGTGCGATCGCTTGCAACTTGGGCGGCGCACAAGCCCCAGCCTCTCAGCACATCTTCGAACAGTTTGCTCGCGAGGTGAACGCCAAGGCCCTAAGCTCGAGGCTATGCGCCCACTCAGGTGGTCCCAATGTGCCATCACCTTCAACTCGGCAGACCAGCTCAACTGCGCAGCCACCACAGGCGCACTCCCTATGCTGTGCTCCCCAGTCATCAGCAATGTGCAAGTTACCAAGACTCTCATCAACGGCGGCGCAGGGCTCAATGTCCTGTCCGTCGACACGTTCGACAACCTTCAAGTGCAGTATGAGCAGCTCCAGCCAACCAAGCCTTTCTCAGGAGTGAATGATGGTTCCACCACACCGATAGGGCAAGTTCGTTTGCCCGTCACCTTCGGCAAGCGCGACAACTACCGCACCGAGCTCATCGACTTCGACGTCGCGCACATCCGCCTGCCATACAACGCCATCCTCGGGTATCCAGCCCTGGCCAAGTCCATGGCATTCATTCATCACGGCTACAACGTTCTCATGATGCCGGGAAGCGGAGGAATCATCACGGTCCCGTGTGAAGAAAGGGATGCGGTGTGCTCTCTTGAGCGCGCCTTCCAAGCCGCAGCAATCGACGACCCCGACAGCAGAAGTGAAGGCCCTCCGGAGACCATCCCCAAGAAGTTGCCGCGCTGCGCAGGACCTCAAGGAGATGGCCCCGTGTCAGGAGCGTCGTCAGAATCAGCGCCCGCTCCAGGGGCGCCTCCCTTCATCGCATAGGAAGGCGCTCCCGGCGCCCTCCTCGGGCAGGGCTTGGGGGCTCTCTTCTTGAGGGCCTCAGACCTTCCCAACCTCACGAGGGAGGCGCTTGGGCACCACTTGGAGGCGTGAGCCAACGCTGCCTCCCTCGGGGAGAACACAGGGCAAGGAGTGCCCACCACCCAGGAGTTCATCACCAAGACCACCCAAGAACTGCAAGAAGCAAGAGCCATGCGCCGCAACAGCCGCACACAGGGCGCAGCACCCCATCCGGGAGAGGATGCTGGGTTGCGTCTCTGCGTCAATGTCCCAGGGCTCAACAGGGCCGCATCTCAGGAGCTCTTCTGGCCATCACGTGCAGGCCACTGTGAGGGCCCACCACACAGCTACGTTCGCAGGCCCTTCGGCTTGCCGAGCGTGGCGTTGGCCCATCGGCGCAACTTGCGACAGGTCCTGGTGTCTCGGGAGGCCAGGATCCGCACCGTTCAGGAGGAGATGGAGATGCTCCTCAGGGAACCTCCCGAGCCCCCGGAGCCTCCCGATGCTCAGGGTCCCGGTGGCTCATGAGGAGTCATTCCTCCAACGCGCGGCTTCAGCTACATCAACTCTACTTCGTCTACAGAACCAGGTGACAACTTCCAAGTTCGTTTAAGCTAGGAGCGCCCCTCGGGCTGCATTATTACCAGGCCACACGGGTCCGTACCTGTGGCATGTATCCCATTTGCTTAAGTCTTTAGCTTACCTTGCTGGGGGCCCCCCTCGGGCTGCATCATCCCCAAGCCGCTCGGGCCAGACCCAATGGCGTGTATCTTCCTGCATTTATCCAAGTCAATCTGCCCTTTATGCCTAACCTGCAAACGACTATCGCCTGCTCGATCATCGCCTCCCCCGGGGCCTTCACACAGGCACGGCGCTAGTGCTTGGGTCCGTCCCTACCACGTCCGACAAATCTTAGTGGTCGAGCTCTGGCTCACGGCACACGCCGCACACGTCACCTCACCAGGCCCTCGGTGCCTTCGCCACCTCACCAGAGCAACCCAAGCGAGTTAACAATAAACAGAACGACCAACCATGTTCCTTCTTGTGCCTGTTCTGGAGTCTCGAGGAAGGATAGCAGACGGCACCGCGAAGTCTCCTTTCCTCGTGGTGGATCCACTTGCGCTGGCGTTAAAGGGGGCACCGAAGCATCGCGACCAGAGCTCTTGGCTCTCCAAATTTCTCACCCCTCGGGCCTTTGCCCACGACATCACGACACGTGCATACTGGGGGGCGGCCGAAGCTCGCTGAGGGCCGGGACCTGAGGATGTAGAGCACTAAGGAAAGCATGGGTAATGAAAACTTCGACGAATGAGCCGAATTCGTCTATGCCGCCTGACGAGATTGGCGTGGCAACCCTAGAGCAACGTCATGAGTCGCCGCAAAATCGATAAGATAAGTCTTGCAATCTTGATCGTTTAAATGTTTGGGCTTCATGGTCGCTACCGACCTGCCGCAACCCTCTGCGTGCCATGTCAACTCCCCTTCCTCTCCTTACCATAGCTGCTTGGGCACCAAGGGGACCTCCGAGCATCGCGCCTTAGGGGCTCTTCTTGGACCTCGGGCCGCACCTCTGGCCTTGACCACGACCGCGACCCTAGCATACCAAATGACGGTCAGAGCCTCCTTGGGACCGGGACCTGTCAGTGTAGAGCAACAAGCTATCGCGAGGAAGGAAAGGAAGGGACCGAGCCTTAACGGGACATGCGTTCACCGAGTTTTTATAACAAGGAAGATAAGCGCAAAAGACATTACAGAACCTTACATGCCCCCACGGGGTGATTCGTGATCCTTCACAGGGAAAAAAAGTTGTTACTAAGAGAAATCCTATCTACACCCTCCCATGGTGGACACCATCATCAACAGTGGTCCATGGGAGGCCGGCGCCAACCCCATCCAGATCAGCGGCGACAGCTACCGGACGCTGCGGCCCTGCTCCGAGCGCGGTGAGAGCTCGGAGGGACATAGCTGTCGTCGCTCATCTCCGGAGTCTCGTAAAGCTCGGGAGAGCTGCTGGACTCCCAAGGGCTGCTGCTGCTGGAGTGCTCGCGATCGGAGTGCGCGACGGCCTGACGCTCCTCTCTAGGGCAGCACTCCAAGCGGCGGCCCTCGGCGTCGAAGACCTTGAAGAAGAGGGTGGAGACGCCGTCGTACTCGAAGTGGATCGCGAGGGCCCCCCTCGCACGGAAAACCCAAGCGATCTCGCCCTAGCCGCGGGTCGTGAAGATCTTGCTGGTGGGGACCGCTTCGATCTTCGCTCCGGTCGCCGGGGCACTATAGTCGGCATGCTGCAGCCAGAGCTCGAGCGGCCCCCTCGGCGGCATCACATCAGAGAAGAACCGTGGGAAGCAGATCCAGGAGCTTGGTGGCATCGACGCCCACAGCACCAACTCGCGCGAGGAGTCAGCGACGTGCATCCCAGGGGCGACGGCGCGTGGCGCCGAGGCGCGGCGACCCTGGACGCGGTGTGGGCGGTGCTCGTCACTCCGTCCTCCCGAGCCCTCGGCTTGGGCGTACAAGGGGAGCGGGTACCCCGGTGGAGGCCGCTCGCACCAAGGCCTCATTACCACTTGCATCGCCGCCTCTTCACGGCGGTGGATCAACCGTTTCTTTGGCGGAATAGGCTCCGGCTCGTCACGGGGAGCTTTCCCTTTCTCTTTGGCCGAAAACCTTCTAATGGGCGCCATTGCTGTCTGTAGGAGAGCAAGGAGGACGAAGCAAGCAAGCAAGGAGAAAGATGGGCAATGGGGGCTCCGCCCCCCTCCCCATTTATAGCAAGGGAAGGCCAACCAGCGTCTCCCACGATCGCAGGTAATGATGGTTTTCCTTGCATGTCGCAGGGACTCGTCAAATCATGCAGTTGCCGAGGCAGCATGGGAAGCGGAGGCGCCCACGTCCAATCAACTGCCATGTGTCGATCGAGGCCGTAGGCTTTTGGGGCCCACGGCGCTCCGAACTTGACCCTTGGCTTCGCCGCGAAGCCAGGCCCGAGCGCGCCTTGGGCCTGGGGGCTACGATCGGCGTTCTGGGAACGAGGGTCCACAGACTTGCCTGCCTGTGGTCCACGGCGTGGCTGAGCAGCGGGCCGTACGGCCCATCTCCATCAACAAGGCATCCAAGACCCTCGCAAGGGTCCAAGCCTCCTGAGGCGGACGACTCAAGGCTTCCTCTGAAGTGGCCTAGCCAGGCAGGCTCGCGAGGAGCGGAGATATCAAGGCGGAGCAAACCTCACGAGGCACTCGTGACGTGAGACATGAAGAACGGTGCCAAAGGGTACCAAAGTGGCGGGCGCCAGCAGTGCACAGTGGCCGCCCCATGTCCTCTTTTGGTGCTAAGGAGGCAAGCCTTGCACGAAGAGTACCGAGCATAGGGCAAAAGGTTGCCATATTGGTGCAACAAGACCAAGACCAGGAGGACGACAAGGCGGAGGTCATCGTGGAGCCCAAGACGGCGTCACCCCAGGGATTTTCACAGGCGAAGATCACTTTTGTTAGGACAGCTTGTACTAGCTGTCCCTCTTCAAATTTTCCCGCCGTTGTTGGCTCCCTTCCCGCTCAACATTTGGGAAGAGGACCAGGGCCACTATAAATAGGCTTAGCCACCACACTAGAAGGACAACTCGAACAGATCGAGAAGCCAACACACGCACAAGAGCACCTTGTCTGAAAGTTACAGGAACGGGGTCCCCTGTGACTTACTGCCTCGGCCTGGGCGCGGGCGTGGCTCAAAGGAGGCCCAGACAGCCCATCTTCATCAACGCAAGCTCAAGACCTCAGCGAGGGGAGATTATCAAGGGCGGACGACAAGGAGCTTCTCGTGCACGGCCTCGTCAGGGCTCATGAGGAGGCGGAGAGTTCAAGGCAGGGTACTCACAGGTGCCCGTGGATGCAAGCCATGATTTACCAAGGGCGCCATCGAGCCGAGCCACATATGCAGCCGCCCTCCTTTCCTCTTTGGTGCAAAGGAGCAAGCGCAGCGTAGGAGCATCAAGCAAAGGCATCCGCTTTCGGTGCAACAAGACCAACACCAGCCCCAACGGCTGGAAGGGAGTCATCATGGAGCCCAAGCGTGCTATCACTGTGAGCCTTTGGCAGGCGAGGACCTAACTTTAGTCAGATAAGTGTACCCGCTGTTCCCCTTCAAAATGGCTAATTGTTGGCGCCTTCCCGCTCAATATTTGGGAAGAGGCCCTGTACTGCCTTCTATATAAGTAGAGCTAGCCACCATAGTGGGAGAGGGGTCATTTTTTGGAATCCAGAGAGAGAGATAGAGACCCGATCCTCAAGCTAGAGCAACGGAACACCACCTAGCAGTTCATCACACCCACCAAGAATGACCCATCATGAGGCTGTTCTTCCCTATACTATTCCTCATCAGCCCAAGAGGCAATCCACCACACCACAAACTAGAGTAGGGTATTATACCACAACGGTGGCCCGAACTAGTATAAATCTCGTGTCTCTTGTGTTGTTCTTTCTAGTAGTTTAGGTCCTTGCGATTCGGCGAGGCACGAGACGGTGGAGGGTTGGATCTCATGAGAGCACCCAGAGTTCGAACCTTAAGGGTCTGCACGGAACCTGAAATCCGACATTTAGGCGCGCCCGAGTAGGGGTGGGCTGAATCGCCTTTCGTCGCCTCGCTTCTTCCCGACCACCGCAACCATTCATGTTCGACGCCGGGCCCACGCCGAAGCGCCGAGCCGCCGCTCGCCTCCCGTGTCGCATGAGCGTGCTCGCCCTCACGGGCGGGCGCCTGCTCGCCGTTCCCGTCACCTGCCGTCAACGCGCCGCCACCGCCCAGCTGGGAACGAGCAGCAAGGGTCGCCCCAAAGACTCCGCCCATGAGGCGGACGCCGCATCGCCACGCTTTTCGCTCACCCCGCTGGTTCTTTCACGCGCTTCGCTATGGCTCGAGGCCCGGCACTCATCGCGCTAACGAGCTCCTCCGCTACCGCCCGTCAACGACGCTTCACGAAAAATGGCTCGACCGAACCGCCGAAGCTTCGTCTCGGCTGCGGGAGGCGACACTCGCCGCCGTCTGGTCTCGCTGCCAGACTGCACCGCCCAGCTTCGGGCGATGAAAGCTCCTGGGGCGCCCAAACCCGCCTCCTCTCAGGACGACGCCTGGCCCCTGGGCCTACTGGCGGAACTCCACGTTCCGCCAAGCGCCGACGCTGCAAGAGCAGAGCTGCCAAGAAGTTCCTTGCCCGCAGAAGCTGCCCGAAAGCGCTCCCGCTCCAGACGTCAAGACTTCTCCGCTGCCCCCACTGCAGCTGCGAGGAGACCCACAAGACCAAGCTCTGCCGCCCGAGGACCCCGCTGCCACGGCGGGCTACAGCGCTTTCACCTCCGAAGCTGCCGAGGTCACAGCCCGCCAAGTTCAAGCCGACTCTACCTACTGCCACGACGGCATCGCCGACTCACGGAGTTCCTCCAGCCTTTCACGAGCTGGGCATCGAGGCTGCCAACAGGGATGAAAAGGTCATGGCGAACTGGTTTCCCATGGCGCTCAAGGACGGGGCCCGCACCTGGCCCCTGAATCTGGCCCCAGGCACTTTCTCTTCCTGGACCGAGATGCATACCCGCTTCATCGCCAACTTCCAAGGTACTCGCGACCGCCACTCCCGCCGTAGTTTACATGCGCCGAATCAAGCAAAGCAGCCGGGAAACCTGCAAAAGTACATCCAGCGCTTCAACAACGCTACCAAGATCCCGGGGTAACGGAGGAGGCCATCATCTCTCGGCTTTTCTCCGACGGCGTGACGCGACGCCAAGATGAAGGAGGAGCTGGCGATGCATGAAGATCTGTGGCACCTCCACGAGCTGTTCAACTTGGCGACCAATGGCGCGCTGTAGAGGAGGGCGCCTCCCACCTCGAGCTACCTGCCGTCGGATCCCGAAGAGAAGAAGTCCAAGGCCAAGGACGTGAAGCGCAAGGGGCTGCTGCCACGGCCGTAACTGCATACCAAGCGAGGCAGAGATCAGCCCTACTCCTCCAAGGGCAGCCGGTACTGCGTGTACCATGACCTCCACACCCACAACACTAATGAATGTCAAGAGCTCCGGGCCGTGCGCAAAGGAAGGGTCGGCATACGCCCGGAAAGCGACAGAGCCACGGCCGAGGAGGAGGAAGGAATGACGCTTGAGGGAAGACCGCGTCTGCCGCCAAGGGTGGCGCGAACCAACCTCGCGAGGACCGGCCGGCAAGACCCACCTCGCGAGGGAGGCTGAGGGATCAGCCTCGCGAGAGGATCGCCCCAAAGGGGAACACAGGCCTCCCTCTGCTGCCGCCGCCGCCAAGGAGAATCGAGGACCGTCATCGACGAGGGGGCTGGGGGCTTCTGTGAAGCGCCAGGCGATCGCCTGCATCCTCGGGCGGAGCTCAAGCCCCAGCCTCAACGCATCTTCAAGCAGTTACCCGGCGAACGTGAGTCCTCCCCAAGCTTCGAGTCCACGCCGCGCCGTCTTCGGGTGGTCGGCGTGCGCCATCACGCTCAGCTCAATGGATCAGCTCAAGTGTGCAGCCACACGGTAGGAGTTCTCCTCGATGCTTTGTTCCCAATCATCAGCAATGTCTTGGTCACCAAGACCCTCATCGACGATGGGCGAGGGGCTCAACGCCCTGTCCGTGGAGACATTCAACAATCTTCAAGTGCTCTTACAGTCGCCTTTCAGCCAACTAAGCCTTTCTCCAGTTGTCACCGACGGCTCCACGGTCCCGATCGGGCGGGTCCGCCTCCTGTCACCTTCGGGGCTCGTGACAACTACCACACCGAGCTCATCGACTTCGACGTCGCCCACATTCGCCGCTGCATAACGCCATCCTCGGGTACCCAGCGTTGGCCAAGCACAAATTCATGGCCGTAACTCCACCATGGCTACAACATCCTCAAGATGCCAGAAGCGGCGGAGTCATCTCGGTGCCCTGTGAAGAGAGAGACTAAGTGTGCTCCACGGAGCGGGCCTTTCAGCCGCATCGCCGGGAAGACCAGCACCACAGCAGCAGGAGGCCTCGCGAGGCCGCACCCAAGAAGAAGAAGACATCGGCCCGGCTCTTCAAGAGACAGCCCCTCGTGGTCCACACCGTGCTAGGGGAGCCTCCACCATCGCTATAGGAAAGCGCGCCTGGCGCCCTCCTCCTCAGGGCTCGGCTCTCCCACAGAGGGCCGCCAACCTCGCCAAGGTCTCGAGGGAGGCGCTTGGGCACAACGTGCAGGCGTGTTTCGAGGCACGTTTCCCGCAAGCAGGAGCAAGGCCAGGAGGGCAGAACCCTCAGGAGTTCATCAGCAAGGCCATTCAGGAGCTACAGGAGTCAAGGGTCATGAGGGGCAGCCGCCTACTCACTGTGGGCCCCCCATCCAAAGCGAGGATGGTGGGTTGCATGTCCTGCATCGACATACCAGGGCTCAACCGAGCCGCATCTCAAGAGCGCCTCGGCCCTCGCGAGTGGGGCGTTGCGAGTCCGCCCCACAGCCACCTACGTGCGCATGCCTTATGGCCTACCAAACGTGGCAGCTGCGCACCAGCGTCTCATGAGGACCATCCTGGAGGCTCAAGAGGTAAGGCACACCGCAGCCCTGGAAGAGATGGAGATGGTCCATGAGGAGCCGCCAGCGCCTCCCGAGCCTCCCGAGGTCCCCGGGCCTGGGGGCTCATGAGGATCGGCTCCCGCAGCCCACCGAGTCAGCTACACCAACACCCCTTCATCCCCAACATCACCAGGTGACATCTTTAAGTTTTATTTCCGGCTGGGAGCGCCTTCAGGGCCGCATTATTCCCAGGACGCGTGGGTCCATCCCTACGGCATGTATCCCTTTTATTTCATGTCATTAGCTTGTCCTGTTGGGGGCGCCCCTCGGGCTGCATCGTCCCCAAGCCGCTCGGGCCAGTCCCAGCGGCATGTATCCTTGTTGCTTTTTCCTTAGGATTATGCTCTCGCTCCACCATGCTTGTCATTTGGTGCCTTTTCCTGGGTGGCGGAAGCTTGCACGTTAAAGGGGGGGGGTGCCTGAGCATCGCGACTCAGGGCTCCTACCGGCTCTCCGGCCCTCACCCTCTAGTCTTGTCCATGGCATTGCGACCTGGCTTGCCGATGGTCGAGATCAGCAAGAGCCGGGACCCGGGGACGTAGAGTTTTGTCATCTAACCCAGCTTATGGCGTTAAAGGGGTGCCTGAGCATCGCCGACTCGTGGCTCCTACCGGCTCTCCGGCCCTCACCCTCTGGTCTTGTCCATGGCGTGCGACTGGCTTGCTGCCGCTGATTTTGGCCGAGACCAGCCCGAGAGCCGGACCCGAGGACGAGTTGCGGCATCTAACCCAGCTTGGCACGTTAAAGGGGGGTGCTCGAGCATCGCGACTCAGGGCTCCTACCAGCACTCCGGCCCTCACCCTCTGGTCTTGTCAATGGCATCGCGACTGGCTTGCCAATGACGGCCGAGACCAGCCACAGAGCTGGGACCGAGACGTGAGTTGCTTTTACGCATCTAACCCAGCTTGCACGTTAAAGGGGGTGCCCGAGCATCGCCGACTCGGGGCTCCAACCGGCTCTCCGGACCCCTCACCCTGCGGTCTTGTCCATGGCATCGCTGACCTGGCTTTGCCAACACACGGCTGAGACCAGCATCGAGCAGGACCCGAGGACGAGAGTCGCGCCATCTAACCTTGAAGCCAGCTTTAAAAGCCCGGGGGTTCCGAGCATCGCGACCGTCGGCTCCTACCGCTCTTGACCCTCACCCTCCTGGTCTTGTCCATGGCATCGTGACTGGCTTGCCAAATACGGCCGAGACCAGCCCGAGAGGACCGGGACCCGAGGACGAGTGGCATCTAACCCAGCTTATGCTAAAGGGGGGTGCCTGAGCATCGCGACTCGTGGCTCCCTACTCCTCACGCCTCACCCTCTGGTCTTGTCCATGGCATCGCGACCGGCTTGCCACCGATGGTGAGACCAGCCCGAGAGCCGGGACTCAAGACGAGAGCACCGGCATCGGCCAAATTTGCAGGAACACACTCGAAGATAAGGCCTGAGCCAGGCAACTCCGCCTTGAGGTAGGGGCCCGTGGAGTCCCGCGCTAGCTCACGGGTGCCCAGATACACCTCGTCGAGCCCTACCGTGCCCCAAAGCAACGTGTCGGTGGGGCTGTATCGCACGGGCTCCTCCCGGAGGGGAGCCCCTCCCACGCTTCCATGGAAGCACCATGCTCATTGTTGGACGGCGACTGCCGAGGAGCTGACTATGCCCAGACGCATATAAGGCCAAGCGCTTATGCCTTATTTGGTGATAAATAACCGAGGTGGCCTCCGGTCGTGATCAACCTCAGGGGAGCCTAGAGCTCGATGTTCGACCTCGTTACAGTATACGCCTCCCCTGGTGCGCGCGAGGTTGGTTGGCACGGGCGCCTGGTCACGCCCAGACGCCGCCACCCAACCGAGCCCCTCGGCCTGGTTCGTCGTGACGCCACTCCCCAAGCGGAGCCAAGGCACGAATGCCGTATGAGCGTCAAGGGGGACTCGAGCATCGCGACTCAGAGCCTAACTGGTCACGTAGCCCCTCACCCTTAGTTCCAAAAGGCTAACAGCCCAGTTGAGGTATGCGCGGGCCGGCAGACGTGAACGGTGGATCCACCAGCCTCACCTCCCTACTTGTTGTTCATGCGCCAAGGGGGACTCTGAGCATCGCGACTCAGAGCCTAACTTGTCACATAGCCCCTCACTCCTTGGTCTCGGCCCTGGTTTCCTGTCGGGGCTAATGGCGGCTGAGGTATGCTGGGCCGGCTCACGACGTAGAACATAAGCAAGTAGGAAGCACAAATTTCAAGGAATTCAAAAGCAAATATTACAGTCCACACTGTCATTCATAAATACCAAATACATGTTTAAACGCCTCCCGAGGCATGATACATGTGCAGGAATTAAAAAGCAAGACAGGGAGCCACAACGAGTCACTTGTGGCGGTGGAGCAGCGCGAGTGGGCTCTTCGCCTCGTGAAGCGGCGGGGCTGGCAGCACCTCGCTTGACTTGGTCTTGAAGGCCCGGAACTTCCTACAGAGCCTCTGTGACCTTCTGACCTCTGACAGCGGCAGCACATGCTGCTCGCTGCTTGCTGGCTCCAAAGAGGGCTGTCCATGTCGACGCTGGGATCGCTAAGATAGATGTGGGTGAGAGGATCCGCTGCCGCATGGGAAGACAAGACGCGTGCTTCGCCTCAGCTGTGGGGGGCCAAGACCAAGGAGACATCTTCAAGAGCTTGAACCAGAAGGGAAGCAGCTTAGGGGCCGCCCTCTGCGCCCGCCAGTGGGCTCTGTGCCGCTATCGTAAAGCTCCTCGGCGCGAGCCTTCACCTCCATATCCATGAAGGCCACGCGATCTTTGGCAAGAACCCGTGCCTTGTCGTCCAACTCGACCTTCCTTGCCTCCAGTTCCTACTCCAGCGCGCCTAGGCGGTTACGGCGCTTCTTCAGCTTGGCCTCCCGTTCCTTGGTGGCCTCCTCGCGAGCCTTCACGCTTTCCTCCTGCTCCTGGTGGAGGCGGGCCTCCTTGGCAAGCTGGTCCTACAGGCTCTTCAGCTCGCCCTCCAGCGTCTCACAGCGACCTTGGATGCCGGCTGCCTCCCCCAGGGCAGCATCGCGGGCAACCTTCGCCTCACGAATAGCTTGCTTCTCCTCGTCATGCCGTCCGAGGCTCGGACCAGCGCCACCAATTGAAGGCGTCGGGCGAATCAAGCGGAGGCCAGCCTGCCGCCCGCCACCAAGCGAGGGTCGGCGCCCGAAAGATCTCCGCTGCGCAGCCGGGTCCACTCAGTGGGCGCACGATCCAGACTGTGGAGAGTCGAGAGACAACAGTTGGTGGAGTAGGGAGATGGCGGCGGCGTAAGCCACTGCGCCTCGAGGCGGAACCAGCGGCTGGCATCTGGCGAGAGTGGGAGGCAGCGCCAAGCAAGGAGCACCTCGGGAGTCGCTGGGCCAAGGGGTTGAGCTCGCCCAGCCGGGCTCAGCCAGCCTCACTGCGACACCCGGTGCAGGAGAGGCCTGGGCGTCAGGATCATCTTCTTTTTCGGGCAGAGGCACTGCCACGGTGGGGCCTCAGGAGCCCCTTCAGCTTCTTTCACATGGGCGCCCAAATGGCGATCAAGAACGTGGACATCAGATCTTGTCGACAGAGCAATAATCAAGACGGGAAGCAGACACTCAGGTGCGTCGCCCGGTGGACTCGAGCAGCCTCCGCCATACTTGAAGCCCGAGAGCCGCTGCAGGGATCAGCTTCAAGGGGACCAGGAGTGGGCGCTGTCACAGACGCTTCCGGAGCCGGGCGGATCCGCTGGGACCAGCCCAACCGTCCCTTCTTCGATCGGGTAAGGCTTCCGCCTCCCCGCCATCCTCATCCTCGTCATGTCGCCACTCTCGGGAGGCGGAGGAAGCGTGGGGCTCAAGGGCCGCAGGGAGGAGCCCTTGACTCTACCCCCGAATCAACCCCCTCTCCTGGCTCTCTTTCCTCCACCTCTTCGCCGGAGTCGGAAGAGGACACGTCCACCAGGTCCTCCGGAGCCTCCACGGGCACGGGCCCATCCCCATTGAAGGTGGGCATGAGCCCCACTACCTGCTCCCAATCTCGCGAAGGAACAAGGGCGCGGGGGCGCCCTCCAGTCTCGCCACATCGCCCCCAACCAAGGACTGGAGGACCGTCGCCAGCTCCTCGGCTGGCCGAGGAGCCCACGGGCTCGGGTGAGGCCTCCACATCCAAGGAGGCATCATGGCGGCGGAGCCGATTGGTGCTCTAGGAACTCACTTCCAAGAGCGATGCACGGTCGCTTTTGCGCCGCGTCGGCCAGCTTCAGATTCTGCATCCATCTTCTCCGGCACCATTAAGGCTGAGGATCCCGGCTTCGCCGGGACCCGGTCGTCGGAGCTCTCGGCCCGGGCTCCGTGGGCCGTGATCAGCCGTGGGTGGATACGCCCAGCATCCACCAAGACCCACTTGCTCCTGAAGCCCTCAATCCGCTTCCTGTGGTTTGAAATGGCGATGGCTCCGGCCCGTGTCTGTGAAGCTTCGCGCCACGCTGGAGGCGAAGAAGTAGTTAGCAAAGGCCACCGAGGGCTTCACCCCAACATGGGCCTCACAATAGTAGGTGAAGATTTCCAGAAGAAGGACGGAGTTGGGATGGAGGTGCAGAGCTTGGAGGTTGTAGTGACGGGATTTACCTAAGAAGAAGAACTTCGAGAGAAGGAGGCGCGGACCAGCAATGATGGCGCCATGAAGAATGGGTAGAAGGTACTCCCCGACCCTCGAGCGGAGGAGCCGGCCTTGAACACCGCTGCTCCATTTACGCCCAAGGCCTCCGCCAACCGGCGCATCAGGGCAAGGCTCGCCGCTTACACATTTGGCGGGTCCAAGGCAGGAGAGTACCAGGCTCCGGCCGGGGTTTGGCGAGGATCCATGACTGGCTAGGGCACGCAGGCGGAGTGGATCTTGAGTTCTTGGAAGCAGAGAGGAGAGGCGCAAGAAAGGGGATCTGAGCAGCAACTGGTGAAAGTAAAGGAGGCAAGAAGATGCCGCTCTGTTATCAACCCACGCGGTTGCAGAGGCGCACGCGTACAATCAACCGCCACGCGGCGCCCAAGGCCGTAGGCTGTTAGGGCCCGCGACGCTTCACACTTGCCTCTCTTCGGCCAGACGTGCCAGTTCGGGCGCACCATGGGCCCGGGGCTCTGTCGGCGCTCGGGAACGGGGTCCCAGACTTGCCTGCTCTGCGGCCTCATGGCGTGGCTCAAAAGAGGCCTGGGACAGCCCATCTTCATCAACGCAAGCTCAAGACCCTCGCGAGGGGCCAAGCCTCATGAGGCCGGACGACGAGGAGCTTCGTGCACGGCCTCGTCAGGCCGGGCTCATGAGGAGGCGGAGAGTTCAAGGCAGGGTACCTCGCGAGGTGCCCGTGGACGCAAGCTATGACGACCAAGGGCGCCGAAGTCGAGCGCCAGCCCGCGCGTAGCGTCCTCCTTTCCTCTTTGGTGCAAAGGGAGCAAGCCAGGCGAGAAGCATCAAGCAAAGGCATCCGCTTCGGTGCAACAAGACCAAGACCAGCCCCAACGGCTGGAAGGGAGTCATCGTGGAGCCCAAGCAGGCCATCACTCGAGCCTTTCGTAGGCGAGGACCAACTTTAGTCAGGATAAGTGTACCCGTTGTTCCCCTTCAAAATGGCCAATTGTTGGTGCCCTTCCCGCTCAATATTTGGGAAGAGGCCCAGGGCCTTCGTCTATATAAGTAGAGCTAGCCACCATAGTGGGAGAGGGGTCATTTTTTGGAATCCAGAGAGAGAGATAGAGACCCGATCCTCAAGCTAGAGCAACGGAACAACACCTAGCAGTTCATCACACCCACCAAGAACAAACCCTCACGAGGCTGTTCTTCCCTGTACTGTTCCTTATCAGCCCAAGAGGCAATCCACCACACCACAAACTAGAGTAGGGTATTACACCACAACGGTGGCCCGAACTAGTATAAATCTCGTGTCTCTTGTGCTGTTCTTTCTAGTAGTTTAGGTCCTTGCGATTCGGCGAGGCACGAGACGGTGGAGGGTTGGATCTCCGCTCGCACCCCAGAGTTCGAACCTTAAGGGTCTGCCGGAACCCGAAATCCGACACACCTCAACCTCTGGAGGTTGTTCTTCTCTTGTACTGTTCATCATCTGCCCAAGAGGCAATCCACCACCACCACACTGGAGTAGGGTATTACACTACAATGGTGGCCCAAACCAGTATAAACCCCGTGTCTCTTTCTGTGTTGTGAGCTCGTCGAGTTCGTCCGCAAGATCTTAGCGAGCTAGAGCGTAGATCGGTTGGAGGGAAATACTTCGTGCGCACCCCAGTGTTCGAACCCTAAGGGTTTGCCGGAACCCCAAATCCGACAGTGACCTTCCAGTGGCTCATGACATCGCCCTGGGTCAGCAGCTCGAGAGAAACGCTGAAGCCTACGTCGACGACATCATGGTAAAATCTCGGGAGGCGAGAACAATGATTCAGGACCTGGAGGAGACCTTCGCAAGCCTGCGCCAGGTGGACCTATGGCTCAACCCAGAGAAGTGCGTGTTCGGTGTTCCTTCCGGCAAGCTGCGGGGTTTCCTTGTGTCTCACAGGGGAATCGAGGCTAACGCCGAGAAAGTCAAGGCAATAGAAGACATGAGCCCCCCGCAAACTCTCAAGGAAATGCAGAAGCTTGCGGGCTGCGTGACCTCACTAGGGCGCTTCATCTCCAAGCTGGGGGAGTGTGCCCTGCCATTCTTCAAGCTGATGAAGAAGAAAGGCCCGTTCGAGTGGACCCCGGAGGCCGACCTGGCGTTTCAAGACCTCAAAAGATACCTGACCAGCCCTTCGGTGATGGTGGCGCCTCGTCCCCTCGAGCCCTTGGTGCTTTACCTCGCCACCGCTCCCCACTCCGCCAACGCGGCAGTGATGGCGGTTCGGGAAGAGTGCCAGGCCAAGAGTCAACCGAGGCAATGAAGCACGAAGGCGATGCCGCAAGGGCTGCAACAACGCCAGCGAGTGATCAGGCCCAGCAAGACGGCTTTCTCGGGCCTGCAGATGCCCCAATGGAGGACCAGGCTACTGAGGCCCCATCACCTCAGGAGACGCCCCAACCTCCGACAGACGCAGGCTCTATTGATGCTCCCACCCAAGTCGAGCACCCAGGGTACTTCGTCAGCACGGTGCTGCATGATGCGAGGGCGTAGTATCCCATGCCGCAGAAGCTTCTGCTCGCACTCCTGGTGGCCTCATGCAAGCTGTGCCACTACTTCCAAGGCCACCCGATGAAGGTTATCTCAGCCTACCCATAGGAGAGGGTGCTCCAGAGCCCTAATGCTGCGGGAAGGGTCGCCGAGTGGAACACTGAGCTACATGCATTTCAGCTCGAGTTCAGCACAACCAGGGTCATCAAGGGAGCCGCCCTCACTAACTTCATGGCCGAGTGGACCGACGCCCCGGAACCAGAAGACGGCGAGAGTCGGTCCCTCTCGCCGGGAAGTGAAGCACCAGATGGTTGGGTCATGTACTTCGACGGCACCTTCGCACGACGTGGTGCGGGAGCTGGAGCCGTGCTCATCTCGCCCACCCAAGACAAGCTCTACTACGCCGTACAACTCTGTTTCCAGCGGGGCAAGAAGGTCTCCAACAACATCACGGAATACGAGGGGTTGATCGCCGGCCTCAAGGCCGCCGCGGCCTTGGTAGTGAAGAGCCTCACCATCAAGGGTGACTCGCAGCTCCTTGTCAACTTCTCCAACAAGGTGTATGGGACGAGGGACGAGCACATGGAGGCCTACCTCGCGGAGTTGCGTAAAATGGAGAAGCAATTCTTGGGCTTGGAGCTACAACACGTGCCTCGTGGCATGAACAAGGAAGCCGACGACATCACCAGAAGGGCATCCAAGCGCCTGCCCCAGGAGACCGGCGTGTTCGAATAGCGGCTTTTCAAGCCATCTGCAGCGCCCCCATCTACGGGGTTGGCGTCACCTTGGGAGGAGCTCCCCCAGCCACCAGCCTTGGGATCCCCCGCCTGTGGCCCGACCACAGGAGCACGCCTGCTCCTGGCGCTCGAGCCTCGGGAGGGGTGCTGGACCGAGGAGTTCAAGGAGTACCTGACACGATGGACGCTCCCGGAGAAAGAGGTGGACGCGGAGCGCGTGGCCCGGCAGGCTACGACATACTGCATCCAGGATGGTGAGCTATACAGAAAGCGACCAAATGATGTTTCCTTGCGATGCATCTCCAGGGAGCAGGGGAACGAGCTGCTAGCTGACATACATGGCGGAGACTGCGGGCACCACTCGTTGTCACGTACCCTGGTTGGCAAGGCATTCCGCAACGGGTTCTACTAGCCCACGGCACTCAACGACGCGACCGAGCTGGTGAGGTCCTGCGAGGCCTGCCAATTCCATGCCAAGCAGATCCACTAGCCAGCCCAGGGCCTCCAGACAATCCCACTCTCGTGCCCATTCGCCGTCTGGGGGCTGGACATCCTGGGTCCGTTCCCGCGAGCGCCTGGGGGCTACCGCTACCTCTACGTCGCCATCGACAAGTTAACCAAATGGACAGAGGTGGAAGCCGTCCGTACCATCCCAGCCGGGTCGGCAGTTAAGTTCATCGAAGGCCTCGTGAGCCGGTTTGGGGTCCCTAACCGCATCATCACCGATAACGTCGCACAGTTCACTAGCAATCTCTTCAAGACATATTGTCCTAACCTTGGAACACAGATCTGCTACGCTTCGGTGGCACACCCCAGGAGCAATGGCCAAGCCGAACGTGCCAACGCGGATGTCCTGAGGGGCCTCAAGACCAGGACCTTCAAGAAGAAGGTTGAGGCCTGCGGCAGGGGCTGGCATGACGAGCTCCAGTTCATGTTCTGGTCCATCCGCACCACCACCACCAAGCCAATAGGCGAGACCCTGTTCTTCCTCGTCAACGGAGCAGAAGCAGTTCTCCCTCATGAGGTCAGGCATCGCTCCGCGCGTGTCCTGGCGTTCGACGAGACGCAACAGGACGCCATGCGGGGGATGGACCTTGTGCTGGGGGAGGAACGCCACCGTGAAGCCTCGCTCCGAGCGGCAAGATACCAACAGGCGCTGCGATGGTACCACTGTCGTAGCGTCCACTCCAGGACGCTTGAGGTGGGTGATCTCATCCTGAGGCGGCTGCTCTCCAGGGAAGGGCTGCACAAGCTCTCGCCCATGTGGGAGAGCCCTCTTAGGATCGCCCGCATCTCCAATCCTGGCGCCGCGTGTCTGGAGACGCATGACGGGATCCCCATCCAGAATGCTTGGAACATCCAGCACCTCTGGAAGTTCTACACATGAAACAAGGCCCAGTACCTGTGAAGGTCTCCGCTCATGACACTCTCATGTAATAATGAGTGGGGTTGTACACGACCCGGAGTCTCCGGAGTGTCGTCCTTAGGCCTCGGGGGCTCTCTCCCACGTCCTAGTGGCAGCACTTAGCTCCGCGCTGGTGAGAAGACTAGACTAGGTGCCGGATGCGGCTGTTCATTTGCTTTCCGTAGTTGGTTTGCCTCTCTTTAATGGAAAATTTGTATTCTGGTGTTTCTCGATTACTTGGTCTCTCTGTTTCTTCCCTCGGTTTTCTGTTTTGCCCAAGGCTCTCCTTGGCGAGCTGGACAAGTGCGTGCGTAAGCGCCCCCTGGTCTTCATGAGGCACCCTCATTCGAGCTCGCAGTCGGTGCACCCCCCTGTTTCCAAGTATGTGCCCCACGGGTAACGCGACGTGGTGCATTTGGCCATAACCAGCCCATGCCTGAGGCCTCACATGAGAAGGGTTAGGGATCTCTTAACGAATATTTGCAGCTTCGCGATATCACCCCAAATCGGCGGCATGGAAACCCCACCAGGCGCCCGGAGGCGTGCGCCCTCACGAGGTCAAGGCCAACTCAGATGCACCAAGCTAAGTTACCCTTCTATACCCATATAAGGCACGGATCTCACAACACAACCTGGAAACAACGAACACACCACAAAAGCAACATAAGCACCATAGTTCATTAGACGCCCCCAGGGCCCCATACTTGTTTGTAACGATGCAGGAAGAAAGGGAAGGAAAGGACAATCAAAAGTGGCTCCTACGACGTAGCTACTCACAAGGATCTGCCCCTCGGACTCAGACGAAGACCTCCTCGCGCTTCATCGGGGCGTGGCGACGACCCGCCGCCGTCCTTGAAGCGAGCCCGGCGATGTGGCGGCTGGTCATAGCCACCGCTGCGGGAGCTTCCGCCGGAGGAGGAGCTGTCGTTGCCAGGCAAGCCATGGCCGTCGTCCAGGGCAAGTTCACCCCCATCCTCGTCACGGCCATCCCCAAGGCCGAGCATCTCATCGCCGTTGTTGTCTTCAGGGCAGCATCCGGCGCGGCGACCGTCTTCCCCGAGCACCCTCGCGAAGAGGGTCGCTGCGCCGTCATACTTGAAGTGGAGGGTGCACCGCCTGCTTAGGCTGCGCGCATGGGCGAACGTCTGCCAGTCGCGGGCCAGGGCCACTTTTTCCGCGACGGAGACCTCCACCGCGACCCATGAAGCCTTGCTACAGCAGCCGGCTCAGAAGCGAGAACGTCAAGACCGGTGGCGGCAGCCGACCAAAGAAGGAGCATGGCTGAAGTCGTGCCGGGCCGGGTTCTCCAACCACACAACAAACTCCGGCAGCACCTCCGCCGCGTAGAAGCATGGCTGGGGAGGCCAAGCGACCACGGCACGCCTCCCTTCATTAACGGGGCTGCCACGACCTAGGCGGCTCCCGTCACGTGAAGAGGCAATGCCGTGGCTACCAAGGGCAGCGCCAGACCCTGAGGAAGTTCGCCCGCGCCCACGAGGGACCACACCGGGGGTTGCGGCATGCTTGCGCGGGCAACCACGCCCCCTCTTAGGCGGTGGCGAGCCGGACCCCTCCTGGCGAGCCTTTCCCTTCTCGGAGGCCAAGAACCTCTTCGCTGGCGCCATGAGTGTAGCGGCAAGGAGGAAGAAGAAGAAGCGGGCAGAATGGAGGAACAGATGAGCGACAGGGGCTCCGCCCCCTCCCCGTTTATAGCCAGGAGGAGGCCAAGCGCCGGCCTCCACGATCGAAGGTAATGATGGCTTTTCTTCTGCATGCAGCAGGGACTCATCATGTCTGGCAGTTATCGAGGCTGCATGGGGAAGTGGAGACGCCCACGTCCCATCAATCGCCATAGGTCAATCAAGGCTGCAGGCGGTTGGAGCCCGCGGCGCTCCGCACTTGCCTCTTGGCTTTGCCTCGAAGCCAAGTCCAAGCGCACCTTGGGCCCGGGGGCTACTGTCGGTGTTCTAGGAAAAGGGGTCCCCAGACTTGCCTGCCTATGGCCCACGGCATGGCTCCACTAGCGGCCTGGTACGGCCCATCTTCGTCAGCAAACACTCAACACCCTCGCGAGCTGCCAAGCCTCACGAGCAGACGACACAAGACCTCCTCAGGGGCAGCCTCACTATGCTAGCTCGCGAGGAGCGGAGAGATCAAGGCGAGGGGCACCTCGCGAGCTCCGCATGACGTGAGCCATGACGACCAAGGCCAAGCGGGCGATAGGCGGTTGCCTTTTTGGTGCTAAAGGGGCAGGTGCAGGCGAGGAGTCCCGAGGCATTAGGAAAAGGTTTCCATATCGGTGCAATGAGACCAAGACCAGTAGGACTGCAGGACGGAGGTCATCGTGGAGCCCATGACAGCGTCACCACCAGAGCCTTTTGCTGCCGAAGACCACCTTTTGTCAGGATAGCTTGTACTAGATGTCCCCCTTCAAATCGGCCGTTGTGGGACCTTCCCACCTAATATTTGGGAAGAGGACCCATGCCTCTATAAATAGGACTAGCCTCCACCATAGGAGGCAACTGATCTTGGATCAGATCCATTCCATCCTCACACGCACAAGCTCACCGAGCTCAAGAACACCTCTCCTCAGGAGGTTGTTCTTCCCTTGTACTTGTTCATCCCCAGCCTACAAGGCAATCCACCACACCACAATGCAGTAGGTTATTACAACACATCGATGGCCCGAACCCTTATAAACTCTTGTGTCCCTCGTACCTCGGGTTCGGCGAGCTTGGCTTTGAGATCATGGTGAGAGCGTAGCTAGGGGGAGAGAGATCTTCGTGCGCACCCCAGAGCTCAAACCTCAAGGATTTTGCCGGAACCCGTAATCCGACAGCAATGCTGGCCTTCCTCCGCTGCCACCGCCACCTAGAAGGAACGACGACCACCACTAGGACGAGGGGGCTTCCAGGAGCCTCGTGCCATCACTTGCATCCTGGGTGCCGCTCAGGCCCCTGTCTCTCTTTGCATCTTCAAGAAGTTTGCTCTTGAGGTGAACGCGTCCCTCCTCAAGCTTGAGGGTACGCGCCCGCTCAGGTGGTCCAAGTGCACCATCACCTTCAGCTCATCTGACCAGCTCAAGTGCGCGGCAACTGCCGGTGCTCTCCCGATGCTCTGCTCGCCAACCATCAGCAATGTCCTCGTCACCAAGACTCTCATCAATGGTGGTGCGGCACTCAACGTTCTTTCCATCAAGATGTTCGACCGACTCCAGGTGCCCTACGACCCGCTCCAAACCTAGCAAATTATTACAAAACATACTATCTTTTAAAAAGTAGCAAGCATAAGTTCTTATGCCTCCACGAGGCATGATACATGTTGCAGGACTTAAATAGGGGGAAGCACCGGCACCGAGCATCTTCTTCAGCCTTGGACGCCACCATCACCCACTTGGGGAGCCACTTCATCAGTGACGTTGCAGCCGTCCTTACCGCCAGCCGTGGTCATGGGGTCGACGGCGAGGAACTTCCGCAGCAGGGCCTCCACCTTATCCTTCACGGCCTCGACAGTGGCGACATAGAGCTCAAGGTCCACGGGCTCGACCAGAGCACCAAAGTTGAAGCTAGGATCCCGAAGATAGAAGTGGCTGAAGGCGCGCGTCACAGCCGAGGTGGAGACGCGTGGGCTTCCTCCTCCACCATGGGGCCCACTCCGACGATGATGTCCTCGAGCGCAGCAATGAGCTTGAGGAGTAGCCCGGCGGGGCCTTCCTCCGGAGTCGCCAACGGCTCCTTGTCCCGCCCCCGTAGAGATCTGTAGTGCCTTGCGGGACCTCTGCTTGAGGGAGTCAAAGACGGGACGCCCCGTGGTGGCCGCCTCCTCAGCCTCGGCAAGGAGTTTCTTCCTGGCCTCCAGCTCAGCCTTCTCTGGCTCCACCTACCCCTTCAATTTGTCCAGGCGATCGCGCTCTGTGTCCTATACCAGGCCTACCTGCTCCAGCTCGGCCTCACGATCGGTAACTGTGGCTTCCCGGCCCTTCAGCTCCTCCTCCTGCACCTCGAGCTGCCGGGCCTCGGTGGCCTGCTTGTCAATGAGGGTCTTCAGCTCGCCTCCGCCGCACGACAGCGCTCCTCGGTGATCTCGACAGCCTTCGACGCCACGTCACGGGCGGCTGCGGCTAGGTCGCCCACCTTCCAGCCCTCCTCTTCAGATGCATCGACCTGGTCCCAGGCCACCCTGATGGACAAGTCGGCCTGGAGCCACGCTGAGACCAGCTCCAGGTGCCCCAATTCCCGGTGCCGGTTGGAGCCCCGAAGATCGTTCCGGAGATGATCCAGCACGGAGAAGGCCAGCTCCAGAGCACCGGGCGCAGCACAGGAACCACGGCCCGCTGGTGTGATGGCAAAGGGAGGAAGTGGTGCCGGCGTCAAGACTGGCGAGGGAGCGGCAGCAGGGAGGACCGGGGGCGCCGGAGCCCTCGGGTCCTTAGCAGGCGAGCTGGGGACGAGTGCCTCCGGAGCCGGCTTGGCCACATGGATTGTCTTCTCCTGAGGCTGAGCCCTAGAGCCTCGGGAGGAAAACCCTATCGTGGGAGCACGCGAGCTGGCCTCGTCCATCTGCGCCGGAGGTGGCGCGGCCGTGGCAGGCTGCTTGGCCTCGATGACTCTAGCATCATCCTTCTTCCTCTTCACCGCCGGCGTTAGCCTGATGTCAAGATGGAGATATTGGGTACTGCGTCAAGATCAAAGAGCAAGGGCGAGGGAATACACTTACTGGTCTGTGGCGACGTACTCCCTCATCCTCTTCAGGAGGGCGATGCCCGCAGGCTTCCTAGGCACGAGCCCGCCACGCTCTCGGGAGCGGACGAGTGTGCGACACACGGATCTGCAGCAGTGTCGGCCGGCAACGAGACAGAGGTGTCGCCTCGGGGAAGCAGCGCCGACCTGCCCTTGTCGCGGGATATCTGCGGCCACCTATGGGACCGGATGGCCCCTTGCTGGTTCGGTGGGGGGACGTCGCGTTACGCAAAGAGAAGATCCACATGCGGCAGCATGGCAGAAAGCACACAAGAAATTTACCCAGGTTCAGGCCGCCGCGAGGCATAATACCCTACTCCTCCTTTGGTGGATTGATTGTGGAATGAGCGTGGTGATGCATAGTACACTTGCCCGGCAGGATTTTCCTCGGGGTCGTAGGGACTATGCATGTATGGTGGCTTGGTTTCATCAACTTTCCAACCCCTCCTACGAGTGCCATGGGCCTCCTTTTATAGATTAAGGGGTCACCACAGTCACAAAGTGGTCAGTATTCACTGATATGATAGCGAACAGTGCTATCATACCTAACTCTGCGGGCTAACGGGGTGCATTCAATGCACCGCTTAGTGTCAGATCACTGGTCGCCCAGCAAGGCCTGCCGGGCTATCTTGCTAGCTCCACACCTGTTCTCTTGACATGTCGCGGGACGGGTGTCATCTGCGGGTTTCTTCTATAGGAGATGGCTGCCATGTGGCGAATGGCTGCCACTTAATCATCTTGCGGCCTGACACCGCGGTGATTGACGACGTGACTCGTCTTTGAGTGGTTGGTGGGGTGGTTCTGCCCCCGCGAGCCTCGGCAGGCTCTGCTGGGGAGCCTTGATTGCTTGCTTCTGGTGGTGGCCTCGCCCCTTGCCGGGCTCGCCTTCCCGGCAAGGGAGTTCCTTCTCTTGTTGATATCTTGCTCCTCAGGCTTGATCTTGGTCCCTCTGGGCTGCATGTTTGTTCTTCAACTCTCTTGGTTCTTCAATCTCTGATTTTTCCTTGGCTTGTCCGTGCATGATTCAGGGGAAAATGTCTGGCCCTATATATTTCCCCCGACATAAGCCCCCGGGCCTGCGCCACGCAGGTCGTGTGGCACGTTGGGTTAGGCCCCAAATAGTGCGTGGACACGTGGCAGGAGAGGGTTGTGCATGGTGGTTTTCCACAATAACTAGTCAATCCAACGTCCAGTTTCGCGTAATTACTGCGTGTCGTGGGGTCGTGGGACCGTTGCAGTTAAGGTAAAATGGTAACTTTCTGAAGCGTCGCGCCTCTGTCCCACTTTCCCCACTGTTAAGAGCAGGGTAAATCAGAGCGGCATGATTCATCTGTATTTGGCCCCGCTCCCCCATCTTCTTCCTCCGCAAGCCAAGCGACAGTTCCCCATCTCGCTTCTCCTTCTGTCGCCACCTTCTCCAATGAATCCTTCTCATGTTTCCGCAGCAATGGGGAAGATACCCGTGGACACGAAGAAGTCGACGATCGTGGTGAAGGAGACCGCCGCCGAGGGGAACAAAAGGTCGGCGGAGCTGAACAAGAAGCAGAGCGAGGACATCGTCTTCATTCCATCCAACTTGCGCGGCCCCATTCTTCAGGCGAAGTATGGATATCTATGGGGGCGGCCCGTCGAGAAAGGACATGGGGCGCCCATAATCTTCAAGGTGGGTGAGGTGGATCCCCCTGATTCTTTTAGATTCTTTGCTGCTTACTTCATCTGCAGTCTCTGTCCCCCTTTTCTGGGTTCTTCTGGGCGATCATGAACTTCTAAAGGTTTCATCTCCTTGATTTCACGCCCAATGCAATGGCGACCATGGCCATCTTCGCGCATTTGTGCGAGAATTTTGTCGGAGTGATGGCCAATGTGGATATGTTCCGACATTACTTTGTCCCGAGGGTTGAGAGCAAAGTCAACCGCTCTAGAGTCATCAGTTGGATGCCACGGGTGAAGAGGACAATGTGGGATTACCTCCCGGGGTACCCACGCGAGCGGTGGGATGAATGGAGGGGTGACTGGTGCTGGATCCAGAACAAGAAAGCCCCTAATTTTTGCGAAGCATGGCAGGAGTGCGTTGAGCGCGGCAAGGATTGGAGCTTGAAAGGTCTCACTAAGGATAGATTGCGCCCGGCAATTAACAGGATCACCCGCCTAGCAGATGCCGGGTTAACCATTGAGGACGTGGGGGCAGATTTCCTCCTTTATCGCATCTCGCCGCTGCGGGAAAGGGACAGGCCTGTGTGGCTGTATGGTGGGGCTGCGGATAGGATGAGGCTGCTGTCCGGGCTGGCCAACAACTTGTTAGTTCATGGCCATGCTTGGTTGTGTGACCAACTGTTTGGTAGCTTCGATTTGTTCAAGCTCCCGGCAACTGTCGTTTCCCTAAACATCAACTCAGCCCGGAATCAGATACTGAAGTGGATGCCAGACTGCAATGCTGAGGGAGTATTGGGCTCTTCGCAGCTCCCCACCCTCGACGAAGAGCTGCAGTGGTCGAGCACTTTGGTGGAGAAGGCCACCAGGGCTAAAGAAGGAATGTATAAACGTACCTCCGCTACCGAGGTAGCATATATTTCGAAGAGGGTCACAGAGGACAAGGCTGCCCGCCGTGCAGAAATGGAGAAAGCCACAAAGGCTGGGAAAGGCAAAGGGAAGGCTGTGAATGGGAGCTCTTCCCAAGGCGGCAGCGAGGCACAAGCTACCGAAGATACTGCCGGGGAAGAGCTTGTCGGGGATAACTTTGTCGGGCTAGACGCTCTAGCCACAGCAGGAAAGGATCTCTAGGAGGGAGAGGAGGCGAACATGGAGGTGAGCGCGGCAGCGGCCCCTGAAGAGGAATGGCTTGCGGCAGGACCGCAAGTCCCCGCACCGGACCCAGACGAGCGTACCCGTAGGCATGCCGCAGCCCGAGGAGCGGCGTCCTCAAACCTAGCGCCGTCTACCATGAGGGTGAAGAAGACCTCCACCAAGACTACCAATGCCGAGGTGGTGTGTCATCAATCCCCTCACCTTGCTCAGGCCAAGGTACCTTCCGCCAAACGGCCGGTGGCCTCGGAGGAGGAGTCCAGCACCCGCTCTAGCTCAAGCTCTTCGCAGAGCTTGCCTTCCCAGAGCTCTTGATCTCACGGCAGGCACCTTAGCTGGCGGGGATTTCCACCCTTGTGTCTCTTAAGAGAGGACGGGAGTCCCCTCCTCCCAGGGAGTTCAATTTGAACTCCATGCTCATCGCGGAAGAGTAATCAGGATTTCTCAGTGTGCTAGATATCTTCCTAAGCAGATTTGAATGCTTTTGCCAAATAACCTCTTCTTCTTGTTGTTGCCGGTAGGGAAGTGGAAAAGGAGACAGAGACGAGGAGGCTATCAAACAAATAGAGGAAAGGGCAGAAGGGGTGGGGGGAATTACAACTCGCGACATTGCGGATCAGGAGACCGAACTCGTCAAGGCTCGCCAGAGCGCACAAGAGGCCCGGGTTGAAGCCCAGGGCGCCCTCCCGGAAATCCAGGAGGCCAAGAAAATCGCGGCGGGTAAGGCTTTTACTATGCAAAGCAAGTATGTGAAGAAGAGGTATCTCTTACTAAAACGGATTTGGAGTTCTCTAGGGGTGTTTGCGGATCTGCCGCACAGTGTTTCTGACGCTGCGGAATTCTTCCGAACCGAAGAGGGGAGCTCAACAGAGAAGTTGTTCTGGTCGCAATACATTGCGCCAGAACATCCGGTGCCCTTTAGCGATCAGCTAAAATAGCTGGTCAAACTACATAGGGTGGCCGAACTGGCCATGAAGGATTTAATAATCCGGCTGTGGCCTGCCGAAGCTAGACCCAGCAGCTACTTCGGGCTCTTGAAGCGGCTGGTCTGTGCCTGCCCCCGTCTTGACGCCATCAAGCGGTCGGTCTGTATCGAAGGTGCACGGATGGGCTTCGCCCATATTAAGGTGAAGATGATGCCGTCAAGCTCGCGACCGAGGGACCACCCGAGGGAAAGGAGCACCGCACGCCCGAGCAATATTTTAGCAATGTCCTGGAGGGATCCTGCATTGTAGTGGAGCAATGTGCAAAAGATGTAATCTTTGAATGAATACATTTATGTTATCTCGCCCTATATTATGAAACAAAGTCGATTATGTGATATAATGCTTGTTACTATTAAAATTTTACCTCCTGCGTGGCCGTGTTTATGAAATCTGAGAGTCGGCCAGTCGTCGGCTTCAGCCCCCACGTAGGTAGTACATCGGTGTTCGGGATGGAATCTAAACACTTTTGATCCAATTGTTTGGTCCTTGAAGGAGGTGTTTAGCACAATGAACCAGGCAATCGGACTATGTGGCTTTATCACCCTCACTTAGCCATAGGAGTTTGACAATGAAAATTTAGGCGCAGCCCCTAGTATCCGAACTAGGGTGCTGTAAACACCTGATCGGGTAAGAGCCGATTCATCACGTAATGCGGAAAGAATCGCTAAAGATTTGAGACCTCCGAAGAGCTGACCGGCTCATGCCGCATCATGACAGTCAGTTTTCGGCTTTCTCTAATGAGGTGCTCATTCGGAAAAACCAGGACACAACCGCAGTAGTTCTCCCTTTACTACCCTAGCGGATATATTGGAACGTAAGCTAGTAAGCATAGGAGTTGGGCAACCCAACTATTGACCAGAGACATGATTCGGAGCCAATGCATATAATGCTAAATTCGGGGTGCCGAACTATACTATAAAAAGTGTTCAGACTTTGTTGTCATATTATGGGTTGCAATGAAGCCCCTAGCAGATTAAAGTGTACCAAAATGTACGGGTGCAATTTGATAAGAATATCAAAAAAGCAGAGGTAGCAAGCTAGTGCCACAGAAGTTGGGCTGCAAACTGTTTCCATTACCGTTTGGTTAACATGTCAGAGCGTATTTGTACAAGTAGTGAAATAAGCAACAGGGCTATTTAACATGCCACAACCAAGGGAGAGCTGCGTACGGGTCCTGAAAACAGGTAGAGTGATCGTTAAAGAGGCCACCTAGGAATTCCCTTATACATCAGTGCTTCTTGCCATCTTGGTGTATCTATCCTTTCGAAAGGACCGGTTATCAGATCGTCAGAAAAAGCCTGTGGAAAAGAAACATGAAAAGGATAAAAAAGAAAAACTGGAAGTATGTGTGTCCAGGGAGGGGTCGAGCCGTATTATGGAACACAATCTGGTTAAGCCTCCGTCTATGTCGATGGTATTTTGAGTGCGTAGTTCTGAACACGTGGTACGAACGCCGCCACTTGTTCGGGCCTAGGACGAAGGCCGAATTGCTGGTCGAGCTCTTGATGAGCTGGGTTGTCTTGCTGCATAGTAGTCCGGACTCGTTTGATAGTGTCCGGGAGCTCGGCTGCCAAATTAAGGTACTGCTTGAGAAGGCCGCTCTGTACTTCTGCTGCTAAAGCAGCGGTGTGCTCCTTGATACGGAGGGAGGGTTCCGTGTTTCCATTGACTGTTATGATGCCACGTGGTCCGGGCATCTTGAGCATGAGATAAGCAAAGTCCGGCACTGTGTTGAATCGAGCAAATGCGGTTCGTCCCAGCAGTGCATGATGGCCGCTGCGGAAGAGGACGATATCGAAGATCAATTCTTTGCTACGGAAGTTGTCCGGAGATCCGAAGACAACCTATAGTGTGATTGAGCCTGTACAGCGGGCCTCTACACCTGGTATGACTCCTTTAAAGGTAGTCTTTGTGGGCTTAATTCTTGAGGGATTGATGCCCATTTTGCATGCTGTATCCTGATAGAGTAGGTTCAGGCTGCTACCACCGTCCATGAGGACTCGCGTGAGGTGGAATCCATCAATGATTGGGTCGAGGACCAGTGCGGATGAACCGCCATGACGGATACTGGTCGGATGGTCCCTGTGATCGAAAGTGATCGGACAGGAGGACCATGGGTTGAACTTTTGGGCGACTAGCTCCATCTCGTAGACGTCCTTGAGCGCCCGCTTGCGCTCCCTCTTGGGGATATGGGTAGCATATATCATGTTCACCTTTTTAACTTGGGGGGGAACTTCTTCTGTCCCCTGTGTTCGGTGGCCGGGGCCCCTCGTCATCGTCCTTGCTTTGCGACCCCTTCTCCTTGTTCTCGGCATTTAACTTACCGGCCTGTTTAAAAACCCAACAGTCTCTGTTGGTATGATTGGCTGGTTTGTCTGGGGTGCCATGAATCTGGCATGGACGATCGAGTATGCGGTCCAAGCTGGATGGTCCCGGATTGTTTCTTTTATCTGGCTTCTTCCGCTGACCGGACATGGAGCCACTGAATCCAGCATTGACTGTCGTGTCATCGGTATTATCACCGTTGCTTTGACGCTTGTGCCTGTTGCGTCGGGGCTTGCCGTTGCTATTTCTGGCTTCCGCAGTGCCAGGTTTGCTTGCAAAAGTGGGTCATAAGTGTCGTAAGGGCTGCCATGGACTTCGTCTTTTCTTGGCCGAGGTGTCGGGCGAGCCATTCATCCCAGATGTTGTGTTTAAAGGCCCCCAGGGCTTCGGCATCCGGACAGTCGACGATCTGGTTCTTTTTAGTTAACAACCTAGTCCAGAATTTCCGGCTGACTCTCCGGGCTGTTGAATTATGTGACTTAAGTCGTCGCCATCCGAAGGTCGAACATGTGTACCTTGGAAGTTGTCAAGGAAGGCCTCTTCCAAGTCCTCCCAGCTGCCAATGGAGTTTTCGGGCAGACTGTTCAACTAGTGCCGGGCTGGTCCTTTGAGTTTTAGTGGGAGGTATTTGATGGCATGGAGATCATCGCCGTGGGCCATATGAATGTGAAGAAGATAATCATCGATCCATACCGCGAGGTCTGTTGTCCCATCATATGATTCGATGTTTACGGATTTAAACCTTTCTGGGAATTCGTGCTCCATTACCTCGTCAGTGAAGCAAAGGGTGTGTGCGGTGCCTCTATATCGGGCCATGTCGCAACGTAGCTCGGATGGAGTCTGTGTGCGGTTCTTGGCCCGGGCATGATTATGATTGTTGCATCCGGCTAGGTAGCCATTGTCGCGTGTCGGGGCACGTGCCCGTGATCCATAGATCAATCTGGTCTGGCCTGCTCTACTGTCCAAGTCCTGCCACAGGTCATACGTATGTCCCCGATCTGTTTTATCTCTGCCTTTACGGTGAGGTAGAGCGGGTTGGTGTTCGGCTTGAGTTGCCGCTTTGTCCCGACCACGTGATGGTCGGTCAGCCATATTGCGCGGTGATGGTACGGGCTCCAGCGCCTCGTCATCGAACTGAGGTCGCAATTTGCACTTTGGGTAACTTTTGGCTGGGTGCTTGAGGCCGTATTCCTCGGCTGCCAGGACATCAGTCCATCTATCGTTGAGTAGATCTTGATCAGCTTGAAGCTGTTGCTGCTTCTTTTTCAGGCTTCTTACAGTGGCTATTAGTTGGCGCTTAAAGCGCTCCTGCTCGAGAGGTTCCTCAAGCATGATAAAATCCTCGTTGCCGAGGCTCACCTCATCCTCGGAGAGCGGAAGATAATTACTGTCCTCCGAATCTTCGTGTATGGCATGTTCATCAGGGCTAACTTGCACGTCTTCCCGTTCGTCATGTTCATAAGTTGCCTCAATGGGGTCCTCGGCATCGTCCGGAGTATTGTTTTCTCCTGTGCCGGTATTGCTATCTTTTCCACGGCGTGACTTGGAGCGGCGCCGCTGACGTCGGCGCTTTGGTTGTATCTCAGGAGGCTTATCCTCGACTGGGTCTTCCTTGTCGTCGCCGCTATTCTCTTTGGGTGTGTCCACCATGTATATGTCATACGGGGAAGTGGTCATCCAACGTCCGGTAAACGCCGAGTTTTGGGCCTCCTTTTTTCCGACATCGTCGTCCATACCGTCGATGTCTTCGGAGCCATAATCGAGCATGTTGGTTAGGTCCTCGACAATAGCTATGAAGTGGGCGGTGGGTGGGAAGCAAAATTCTCCGTCATCAGCCTCCAGTTCAAATCGGATATAATTCGGTTGTGAGTCCCCCGCTAAGGAGAGTGTTTTTAATGAGTTTAGCACGTCGCCTAAAGGAAAGTGCCGGAAGATGTCCGTGGAGCTGAATTCGACGATTGATGCCTGATCAAGCTCGACATACGCGGACGCACATGGTTCGGAACCTGTAGCCGGAAACGAGTCCGAGGTTCCAGTGACACAGATTCCACTCGAGGTAGGGTCTGTGTGTGGCTCCAACGCCGCTGAGTCTGCGGCCTCCATGGCAGGGTTGAGCCTCCCATCCTCGGATGGTGTGATCTGCTCCGGATTTAGGGCCAGAGCAGTTACACGAGCTATCTCCTGGGTATGGTCCAATGACAGATTTAAGTCATGTTCATCATGGTGACAGGGAGTGGTTTCCGTGGTCTCCAATCCATCGAAGATCACGTCTCCATGGATATCCGCGACGTAGTTCAAGCTTCCAAATCTGACCTGATGGCCAGGGGCGTAGCTGTCGATCTGCTCTAGCTAGATGCCCAAGCGAGTTGGCCCGCAGTGCGAAGCTGCCGAATACGTAGATCTATCCGGGGAGGAAGACTTCTCCCTGGACAACATTTTTGTAGATGATTGATGGGGCCATCGAACCTCTTGACGATGACGCAGCGGAACTCTCAATGAAAGCACCAATGTCGGTGTCAAAACCGGCGGATCTCGGGTAGGGGGTCCCGAACTGTGCGTCTAAGGTCGATGGTCACAGGAGACGGGGGACATGATGTTTACCTATGTTCGGGCCCTCTCTATGGAGGTAATACCTTACTTCCTGCTTGATTGATCTTGATGAATATGAGTATTACAAGAGTTGATCTACCTCGATATCATAATGGCTAAAACCCCAAAAGTCCAGCCTATACGACTATGATTATGATTGCCTCACGGACTAAGCCCTCCGGTTTATATAGACAGGAGGGGACTAGGGTTGTACAGAGTCGGATACAGAGAAAGGAATCTTCATGTCAGGGTGCCAAGCGTGCCTTCCACACCAAGGAGAGTCCCATCCGGACACGGGAGAGAGTCTTCAGTCTCATATCTTCACAGCCCATCAGTCCGTCCCACATACCATAGTCCGGACGCCCGAGGACACCTTAATCCATATCTTCTGCTAAGGCTGAGCTCGACCGACAGGTGGCCAAACTAAATGAAGAACTTGCCGAGAGCACCAAGAAGGTGGATGTACTCAAAGAGGAAGCACGGCAAGCGGAGCTCCATTTGGGCGACGTGAAGTTGCAACTTTCTTCCAAGACTCAGAGCCTTGAGACTGCTAATAGCAATATCATTGATATGTAGGCAAGGATCGGCTCACTCGTGCAGTCGGCAGAGTCCCTTGAGTCCCGGCGCAGCTGTTGTCTAAGGATTTGGAAAACGCCAAGCGTCTCCGGCAAGATGCAAAGGACAGGTTGAAGAATTGGGTCGATATGAGCAACCTCTGGATTACGAGCTTGATTGACATCGCAGAACGTCCTGCAAGTGTGGATTTGGACAGGACGATGGTGTGATTAAAGAAACAAGCCAAGGTTCCATCGCATGAGGGCTTTCACGATATGAACACTCACTAGAGTTAAGGGATAAACGACGTCAAGAATCTAAAAAAAGCATCAACAAGAAATGATAATGTAAACTTAGCTTTCGCTTTTGAGCTTCTTCTTTGACTGTCGGGCCGCGCGCGTTCGACGCGTCCGCGGCGCCTGGAGGAGTAGAATGCAATCGGGTGATTCCCTTGCTCCTGGCAAGGGTCGGCATGTATTTCTTGAAGTTGGCGGGCATAGGGGCATGGTGGTGGGCTTATCTGATCTCGCATCAGTGCAGGGGCTGATGTCGCATGGGTTGTGCCAGTGCAGGCAACCTCGCTGAAGTGTATCAACGGACTCATGCCAGAATTCTGCTCAGGATTACCCATGGCGGGGGAAATACAGGAACGAGTGTCGCATGGTAATCGTTGACATCGATGACGCCAAGGCTAAAGCAGTTCGACTGCTGACGAGGTGGAGGGATAGGAAAGAGGGAGCTCGTGCCCGCACGTCTTGTGCCCCTTCCTCCGCACAGTGCTCGGATGGAGACAACGCCATACGAGCCACCGGGGTAAATCTAACGCCATCAGTCATGGCCTTGGTTGTAACCGTTGCTACAGCGATGCTAGAAGAGCGATAGAACGGCGCGGGGGTGGCCCCCTGCTCCGCTTCTGCGTCTCCGCGGGTGCCACAGTCGACGGCGCCATCGAAGATGGAGACGGTGATGAAGATGACGCGCTACGCACGCTTTCAGGTTCGCGCAAGCGAGCCCCCCTACCTGGCGCGCCAAAGATGTCACGGGATATCCGCGACCACATATGGGACCGGGTGGCCCCTTGCTGCTTCGGCGGGGGGGGGGGGGGACATCACGTTACACAAAGAGTACATCAGTGTGCGACACCACGGCAGAGAACACACAAGCAATTTACCCAGGTTCGGGCCGCCGCGAGGCGTAAGACCCTACTCCTGCTTTGGTGGATTGATGGTGCAGTGAGTGTGGTGATGCGTAGTACACTTGCCCGGCAGGGTTTGCCTCGGAGCCGCAGCGACTACGTGCGTATGGTGGCTTGGGTTCATCAACTTTGCAACCCCTCCTATAAGTGCCATGGGCCTCCGTTTATATATTAAGGGGTCACCACAGTCGCAAAGTGGTCATTATCAACTGATATGATAGCGAACAGTGCTATCATACCAAGCTCTGCGGGCTCGCAGGGTGCATTAAATGTGCTGCTTAGTGTCACATCACTGTTCGCCCGGCAAGGCCTGCCAGGCTATCTTTCTAGCTCCGCACCTGTTCATTTGACATGTCGCAGGACAGGTGTCATCTGCAGGTTTCTTCTGTAGGAAATGGCTGCCATGTGGCAAATGGCTGCCACTCAATCATCTTGCGGCTTGACACTGCACTGATTAACAACGTGAGTCGTGTTTGAGTGGTTGGTGGGGTGGTTCTGCCTCCGCGAGCCTCGGCAGGCTCTGCCGGGGAGCCTTGATTGCATGCTTCTGGTGGTGGCCTTGCCCTTTGCCGGGCTCGCCTGCCCGGCAAGGGAGGCCCTTCTCTTGCCAACATCTTGCTCCTAGGGCTTGATCATGGTCCCTCTAGGCTGCATGTTGGTTCTTCAAATCTCTTGGTTCTTCAATCTCTGATTTGTCCTTGGCTTGTCCATGCACGAGTTAGGGGGAAATGTATGCCCCTATATATTTTCCCCGACAGCCCTTCTTCGTGATCCCTAGCTTCAGCTTCTTCGGAGGGGTGCCCCTGGACCTTGTGGTGACCCCGGCGGAGTGTGGTGACTCCCTGACTGGGTGCTCGCCGGAGTCGTCGTGAGAGAAGGTGCGGAGAAGATCGCTCTGCTGTGGGGGAGAGGTCTCCCCCATCTCCTCCAAGGTTGCCTCCGAGCTCTCATTCCCCTCCTCCACGGAGGGATCGCCGGAGGACACCGACACCGTAGAGCCTGCGGGCAGGGAAGGCTCAAGCGGCAGGAGCCCCCGCTCGTTGAAGACAGGCATGGCAGCGGCTATCTTCTCCCCGTCGGCATGACAGTACAACTGGAGATGGGTGTACGGGGGGCCACCCTGGTCCTTCCCGAGCAAGGTGTGCATGACTTTGCCCAGCTCCTCGTCAGACAAGTTGTCCGGGCGCAACCGGAGGCCGTCCTCCACGCCCTTGAATCTCCTCAAGGTGTGCGATTGCACCTGGAGCGGAGCAAGGCATTGCGTCAGGAACTCCTTGACGATCATAGCCCCCATCAGCCTCTCCAACTACGGATCCTCCACCTTCAGGTCGGCTGTCATCCTCTCAAGCAACTGCTACGCCCAGGGGTCGGTGAGCTTCTCGTGAGCCCATCCATCCCGGGGCGCCGGCAGCCCGGTCGGCAACTCCAGCTGAGGGGAGGAGTGCGTGGCGTCCATGAGTATCCACTTGTTTCAGAAGTCCTCCACCTTCTTCCCGGCCCAGGAGAACGCATTGCTACTGTTGGCTGCGATGAAGCTGGCACACCCAGAGCACTGGCCGCTGCTCGTCCGGAGGTAGAAGAAGGGGCGGAATAGTGTGACAGAGGGCATCACCCCCACGAACGCCTCGCAGTAGAAGGCAAAGATCGACAGGATGAGGATGGAGTTGGGGTGAAGATGGAGGGCGTGGAGGCCGTAATGGCGAAGGATGGCATAGAAGAAACTGGAGAAGGGAGGAACAAGCCCAGCAAAGACGTTGGTGCAGAAAGAAGGGGTAAAAGGTGCCACTCAAGGTCTCCGGCTTGGCAGAGCTGACCCGGAGTGTCGTCTCTCCCCCCTCGTTGCTACTGCTCACCGTCAGCTGGAGCACGGCGGCGAGGTGCTTCTCCTCGGTGACGGTGGACGCGCTTAGGGCTGGCTCAAACCAAGAAGCCGGGCGTGCAGTCGGAGCCGAAGACTTCGCCTTATCGGAGGCCATTGGAGGCGAGCTCATGGAAGATTGGCAGATTTGGAAGTTATTTGGGCAGAAGTAGAAGGGGATCCAGAGCAAGACAAAGGAAGGGCAATGAAGGCTCTGCGGCTGGTACTAGCCATTTTGTCAGACAGGAACAGTTGCCGAGGCCGTGTGGAGAAGCGAAGACGCCCGCGACCCATGAATGCCACGCGTCGACAGAGGCCGCAGGTGGCTAGGGCCCGTGCCGCTCTGCACTTGCCCTTTGGCTTCGCCTCGAAGCCAAGTTCGAGCACACCTTGGGCCCGAGGGCTACTGTCGGCGTTCTGGGAACGTGGGTACCCAGACTTGCCTGCCTTCTGCTTACGACGTGGCTACATCGATGGCCTGGTACGGCCCAACTTCAATGACAACAACTCAAGACCCTCGCGAGGCAGACGACATCGAGACCCCCACAAGGAGCGGCCTCCTCCAAATGGCTCCCGAGGGGGAGAGAGCTCTATGCAAGCCTCACCTCATGAGGCTTGGATGACGTGAGCCATGATGACCATGGCTAGGCGGGCGCTAGCGGGCGCAATGTACCAGTTTCCTCTTTGGTGCTAAGGAGGCAAGCGCAGGCGTGGAGTCCTGAGGGATAAGCCAAAGGTTTCCATTCCCGTGCAACAAGACCAAGACCTCCAGGACAGCAGGACGGAGGTCATCGCCGAGCCCACCACGGCGTCACGACCAGAGGCTTTTGCAGGCGAAGATTACATTTGTCAGGATAGCTTGTACTAGTTGTCTCCCTTCGAATTTGGCCGTTGTGGGATCCCTTGCCGCCTTCATTTGGGAAGAGGACCAAGGCCACTATAAATAGGAATTAGCCACCACTGTAGAGGGGGGTCGACCCCGGACAGATCCATTCCACCCTCACATCCACCAGCACACCCGAGCCCAAGAACACCTCTCCTCCCGAGGTTGCACGCCATTGTACTAGTTCATCCTCAGCCCACAGAGGCCAATCCAGCACAAAGCAGGAGTAGGTTTTTACACGGCAAGGTGGCCCGAACCTGGGTAAACTATTGCGTCTCTTTTCCATTCAGTTCGTTGAGATAGGCTGTGAGATTAGCGAGTAGGCAGACTGGGGAGGATGAGTTCTTCGCACGCACCCAGAGTTAGAACCCCTCAAGGGTTTGTGGAACCGAAAATCCGACATTTGGCACGCCAGGTAGGGATCGCCTCAGGTCGGGGGCTGAAGGCGCGCATCACAACCGAGGTGGAGATCACGCGGGCTTCTCCCTCCACCATGGGGCCCACTCGGACAACGATGTCCTTGGGCGCCGCAATAAGCTTGAGGAGCAGCCCGGCAGGGCCTTCCTCCGAAGTCGTCAGCGGCTCCTTGTACCTGCCCCCGTAGATATCCTACAGTGCCTTGTGGGACCTCTGCTCGAGGGAGTCGAAGACGGCATGTGATACGTCTCCAACGTATCTATAATTTTTGATTGCTCGATGCTATATTATCTACTGTTTTGGACCATATTGGGCTTTATTATCCACTTTTATATTGTTTTTGGGACTAACCTATTAACCGGAGGCCCAACCCAGATTTGCTGTTTTTTTGCCTATTTCAGTGTTTCGAAGAAACGGAATATCAAACGGAGTCCAAACGGAATGAAACATTCGGGAACGTGATTTTCTCACCGAACATGATCCAGGAGACTTGGAACCTACGTCAAGCAGCCAATAGGGAAGGCACGAGGTAGGGGTGCCCCCCAGGCGCGTCCTCCACCCTCGTGGGCCCTCTATTGCTCCAGCGACGTACTTCTTCCTCCTATATATACCTACGTACCCCCGAATGATCGAATACGGAGCCAAAACATAATTCCACCACCGCAACTTTCTGTATCCACGAGATCGCATCTTGGGGCCTGTTCCGGAGCTCCGCCGGAAGGGGAACCTACCACGGAGGGCTTCTACATCATCATAGACTCTCCCATGAAGTGTGATTAGTTTACCTCAGACCTTTGGGTCCATAGTTAGTAGATAGATGACTTCTTCTCTCTTTTTGGATCTCAATACAATGTTCTCCCCCTCTCTCGTGGAGATCTATTTGATGTAATATTCTTTTTGCGGTGTATTTGTTGAGACCGATGAATTGTGGGTTTATGATCAAGATTATCTATGAGAAATATTTGAATCTTCTCTGAATTCTTTTATGTATGATTGGATATCTTTGCAAGTCTCTTCGAATTATCCGTTTGGTTTGGCCAACTAGATTGGTAGTTCTTGCAAAGTGAGAAGTGCTTAGCATTGGGTTCAATCTTGCGGTGTCCTTTCCTAGTGATAGAAGGGGCAGCAAGGCACGTATTGTATTGTTGCCATCGAGGATAACAAGATGGGGTTTTTATCATATTGCATGAATTTATCCCTCTACATCATGTCATCTTGCTCAAGGCGTTACTATGTTTTCATTAACTTAATACTCTAGATGCATGCTGGATAGCGGTCGATGAGTGGAGTAATAGTAGTAGATGCAGGCAGGAGTCGGTCTACTTGTCTCGGACGTGATGCCTATATACATGATCATACCTAGATACTATCATAACTATGCTCAATTCTGTCAATTTCTCAACAGTAATTCGTTCACACACCGTAAAATATTTATGCTCTTGAGAGAAGCCACTAGTGAAATCTATGGCCCCCGGGTCTATTATCTATCATATCAATCTTCCATCACTTTATTATTTCTTTGCTTTTTACTTTGCTTTTTATTTTACTTTGCATCTTTATACCAAAAATACCAAAAATATTATCTATCATCTCTATCAGATCTCACTCTCGTAAGTAATCGTGAAGGGATTGACAACCCGTAATCCCGTTGGTTGCGTTGAGCTATTTGTTTTTTGTAGGTACGAGGGACTTGCGCATGGCCTCCTACTGGATTGATACCTTTGTTCTCAAAAACTGAGGGAAATACTTACGCTACTCTGCTGCATTATCCTCTCCTCTTCGGGGAAATCCAACGCAAGCTCAAGAGGTAGCAAGAAGAATTTCTGGCGCCGTTGTCGGGGAGTCTACGCAAAAGTTAACATACCAAGTACCCATCACAATCCCTTATCTCTCGCATTACATTATTTGACATTTGCCTCTCGTTTTCCTCTCCCGCACTTCACCCTTGCTGTTCTATTCGCCCTCTCTTTTCCGTTTGCCTTTTTCTCGCTTGCTTGTCGCTATGGCTAGTCTTATATCTTCTGTGTTGTCTCCCGAGAATGAAGTTATAAATTTTAAGCAAAGGGAGGGAGAAAATCTAAAAGACGCTTGGTATAGAATTTGCAATGCTCAAAATAGATCTACCAGGAAGCAATCTACTTCAGTTCTTCTCCGCAATTTTTATGTAGGTGCTAATCCTTGGTATAGATATATCCTTGATACCATTACCGGAGGGAATTTGTTGGGTAACCATACCTTTGATTCTTATAATGCTATGATAGATTTATTCGGCTCACCACCTCTTTTGGTTAATGGAACTATGTTAACTTTAGATCATTTAATGCAAAGACTTGAAATTATTGAAAATAAAGTTGCCACCGTTGAGTTAATTGAAAATTTAGATAAAAAGATCCACAATCAAATTACCCAATATGGATCTAAGGTAGGAGTAACTTTGAAAAATATTAAGAAGGAACCCATAGTTAATGATAAAATACATCAAGATTCCTCTAGAATCGATAAACTTGAGGGTATCATTACCAACTTGGGAACTGCTTTTTCTTCCTAAAAAATACTCCAAGTCCACCTACTAAAGTTGCTAAGCTCATGTATGTTCCTAAAAATAAGGGTGAATCCTCTAGATAAGGAAACCGCGGATCTTAAATCTATAAGTATTCATCCTAATATTTTTGCTATCATTAAGTACCATTTGCTACGAATGAATTCTTTGGTCTTTTGACTAAATTTTTGATAATTACTAGAAATAAAGAAATTTCTAAGAAAGTTAGATGCCTCGTTGAAGAATTGCCTACCAAAGATGGCAATACTTAGATCTATCCTTGCTTTTATGCCTAGCTAGGGGCGTTAAACGATAGAGCTTGTTGGGAGGCATCCCAATTTTATTTTTTGTTTTTTGTTTTTGTTTCTGTTTAGGAATAAATAATCCATCTACCTTCTGTTTATATGTGGTTTTATGTTTAGTGTTTGTGCCAAGTTAAACCTATAGGATCTTCTTGGATGATAGTTATTTGATCTTGCTGTAATTTCCAGAAACTTTTG
Source organism: Aegilops bicornis (assembly GCA_021605145.1). Lineage (NCBI taxonomy): Eukaryota > Viridiplantae > Streptophyta > Magnoliopsida > Poales > Poaceae > Aegilops > Aegilops bicornis. The sequence continues at coordinate 331,226,179 of CM038672.1, read as the reverse complement.
GTTCACGAAAACAATTGTTAAAAATCACCAGAACGTGATAAAATAGTGATTCCAATTTCTGCTGATCACTAAAAAAATTGCCTAGGTCTTCCTATTTTGGCTGAATTTTTGGAGTTCCAGAAGTTTGCTTTAGTTACAGATTACTACAGACTATTCTGTTTTTGACAGATTCTGTTTTTCGTGTGTTGTTTGCTTATTTTGATGAATCTATGGCTAGTAAAATAGTTTATAATCCATAGAGAAGTTGGAATACAGTAGGTTTAACACAAATATAAATAAATAATGAGTTCATCACAGTACCTTGAAGTGGTCTTTTGTTTTCTTTCACTAACGGAGCTCACGAGATTTCTGTTGAGTTTTGTGTTGTGAAGTTTTCAAGTTTTGGGTGGAATATTTTTGATGGATTATGGAACAAGGAGTGGCAAGAGCCTAAGCTTGGGGATGCCCACGGCACCCCAAGATAATCCAAGGACACCAAAAAATCGAAGCTTGGGGATGCCCCGGAAGGCATCCCATCTTTCGTCCACTTCCATCAGTAACTTTACTTGGAGCTATATTTTTATTCACCACATAATATGTGTTTTGCTTGGAGAGTCTTGTATGATTTGAGTCTTTGATTTTTAGTTTACCACAATCATCCTTGCTGTACACACCTTTTGAGAGAACCATACATGAATTGGAATTTTATAGAATACTCTATGTGCTTCACTTATATCTTTTGAGCTATATAGTTTTGCTCTAGTGCTTCACTTATATCTTTTAGAGCACGGTGGTGGATTTGTTTTATAGAAACTATTGATCTCTCATGCTTCACTTAGATTATTTTGAGAGTCTTAAATAGCATGGTAATTTGCTTAATAATAATAATATGCTTGGTATTCAAGATTTGTAAAACTTTCTTTTGAGTGCGTTGAATACTAAGAAAAGTTTGATGCTTGATAATTGTTTTGAGATATGGAGGTAGTAATATTAGAGTCATGCTAGTCGAGTAGTTGTGAATTTGAGAAATACTTGTGTTAAAGTTTGTGATTCCCGTAGCATGCATGTATGGTGAACCGTTATGTGATGAAGTCGGAGCATTATTTATTTATTGATTGTATTCCTTGTGAGTGGCGGTCGAGGAGGAGCGATGGTCTTTTCCTACCAATCTATCCCCCTAGGAGCATGCGCGTAATACTTTGCTTTGATAATTTGTAGATTTTTGCAATAAGTATATGAGTTCTTGTCACACCCTGATTTTCATGCCACAAAACTTAAGCTAATAAATCATGATAAATTGTGGTTTGACAAAAACATTTGAGTGTTTTGGTCTTTGCTTGACTTGATTTTTGTCTCTTGGTTGCTAGTGCCCTAAAAATCAAATAAATCCTCCAACACTTATACTCCTTCTCCTTGATCCAAAAACCTTGCCCAATGATCATGCCATGTGTGTAGGACATAAAAATGATTTATTGTAAAAATATTTTGGCCAAATAGTATTTTCAAAAATTAGTTTTTCCAAAAACCCCTGAATTGAGATTTGCACTGCAAGTACTTAATTAAGGGCAGCAAAAATCTTTCCAAAAATATATTTGACTCCTATTAGATATAGGACACCGAAAAACCATAAAAATATAATTTTAAAAGTTATTTTCTGATTTTATTTAAAGGCTTTTTCTTAAGTCCAGAAATGGTCTTTAATAGGTTAAAATTATTTTAAAGCTTCAAAAATATTTGAGAAAAATCAGGGAAACTCGGTGGACATATATTTTACATATATAAGAGTATCAGGACATGGTCATGTTCAAAATATTGGTCAAATCCCCCAAAAACCCTTTCTGGATATTTCAAGCTTTTGAAATATTTACAAAGGAAATATTCTCCAAAAATTCCAAGAAAATTCTAGCATGTCACATATGACATGTTTGATGATTTTGACAAGTATCATGTCATGGAGAATAGTATAACCCCATGAAATCCCCTCAAAACCATTTATGTCCATTTTGAAGTTTGAGCAACTTTACATTGCCAAACATTTCCAAATGTTCTCAAACCTTGTGAACATGCTCAAATGGTCTAATCATTCATCTAGACCAAATGGCACAAGTTGGAGAAAATGTTATATTGATCAAAGTGCCCCAAAACCCTTCTTGTCCAAAACCAAATTTGAACAACTCTACATTGGCAACTTTCTCCTTTTGATCTCAACTTTTGTGGACATGTTCAGAACCTCAAATGATGACACTACACCAAGTGGTGCATCAATGAGAATAGATTTGAATGGCTAAATCTTGGAAAGTCCATTTCTGTTGATTTCTAGGGTTTACCAAAGTTGCATTTTCAACTTTCTTCAAATGAGCTCCAACTTGGTGATCAACCTCATTTCTATATGACACTTGATCCTGTTAATCTTCATATCATTTGTAATCCATTTGCTTACCCAAAGCACCATCAAACACCTTCTGGCATAAACTTAAAATGCATGTTTCGTCCATTTCCACTAATCTCCATGAGCTCAAAATTTTCCCACAACCCCATATGGTCCTCCTCTAACCCCTGGATCTTTCCCTACACGAGTAGCCATGAATATGGGGGTGAAAAGCTCCTTTTCCCTCTCTGGACAGCACCATTTCTCTCTCTCTCAACCTCCCTCCTCACTCCAGTGGATCCCCAGGGCATCCAATGCCGTTGTCATATTGTTTACTCTCCCCTGCAGCTGCCACACGCAAGTGGGCGCGTGAGGACGCGAGAAAAAGCCGCGGGTGCCGGCCATTTGCTCGCTCTGGAGCACGTAAGCGTGCACCTGACCGTTGACGCTGCGCTCCCCCACCACCTCGAGCCTCACCCTCGCACCAGTCGAGGTGCCTCGACGTCCGCAACACGCCACCATGCTGGCCCCCTCCTCTCTCCCTCTCGCTCGCCTCCAGCAGCACGCGCGCCAGAGCCGCCCGAGAGCCCCAATGGGCAAGCCCACACGCGCGGCGCTCTGCCACTCCCCTGCTCTCTCTCTCTCTCTCTCTCTTCCTCCCTTGACTTGGACCACGCCCACGAGCGCAGTAGAAAGCCCCTCTCCCTCCCACCTGGCCTCCCAAGCCGTTGCCGTGGCCACCCGTCCGCCGCGTCCACATGAGCCATGGGTCGGCTACATAAGGCCACCCCGAGCCCTCTCTCTACTCCTTTGGCTCTATTTCTCCCCCAGCAACCTCCCAGACAACATCCCTCTCCCCCTAGTGCTTTCGTGCCCTCTCCATGGCCGGAGTGTCGTCGCTGACCGCCGCTCGGATTCGGGCACCACGGCCCCTCTCTCTTCTCCCTACCCACTCCAGTACACCCTCACCACCACCACGAAGCCCCCCATCGCCTCCATTCTTCCCCGGAACGCCCCTGCGCTCGAAGCAGGCAATGGTCGAAGCCATTCTCCGCCGCGGGTGAAGGGCCGCTCCCCTCCGAGGAAGATGGCACCCGTAATGTGGCATCCCGGATGCGGCACGTTTCCCCGAGCACGCCGGTGGCTGGATCACCGGAAACGGTGGCCGATGGCGCCGGCAGTCGCCGTCGACGTCTCCCCTGCCTCGCCTCCTATGCATCAGGCAGGAGATTGAGGACGACGCCGTGATGCCCAGCGGGCCCCGCCTGTCAACGGCTTGGCGTAGGGCCTGAGCCACCAACGGGTGGGCCTGCCACGTTTAAGTGGACACGGGTACAGCTCAGAGCCGCCTCCCATGCGGGAAGGCGTAGTCCCCAAGTACGCCATCGACGTTGCCTCCTACTCTCGCGTGGCCGAGCCAATGGGCCGGCCCAGTGCGCAGAGGCGCTATATTGCGCTCAGCACGCGCTTTAGGTATAACCTAATTTCTTTTCTTTTGCTTTTTCTGGTAGGATTGTAAAATCCATAAACAATTCAAATCAAATCCAAATTTTATGATTCAAATTTCTAATAGTTTCTAAATTCATGCCCCACCTCATGGTGCTATTTGCACATTTTTCCAGAAATATTTCTTTCACAAAGAATAATCAAATACCATTTTTCGTTCCTGTCATAAACTTTAGAAAATCACAGAGGGGATCCAAATGCCATGAATCAAATTCCTAGATGCTAATAAGTTCATAACTTAGTTTATGAACATTTTTCTCAATACTTTCTGTGACACACAAAATAATGAGCCATTTCTTCATACTTGTCAACTTTGCCAATTCATAGGGAATTCATTTGAACTCCAAATCCAGTGAAACCAACTCCTAGATGCTTCTAAAATCATGATTTGTTAAATGAGTACCTTTGATCATTTTTCAAAAATATATTTCTGTACACTTCTTGCAAATCCATAAACCCCTTGATTCCATCATATCAAAATGTTTAGAAATATCCACTGACCCAATTCCAATGAAACCACTCTGGTTAATTTTTCATATAACCAGAGATGTCCTAGAAAAGTCAAATTAATATTTTTAGAGCACTTTTATTTTTCTGCCTTGTGTGTTGCTTATTATGGTTGCTTTCGACGATAGTTGACGAAGTAGACGAAATGCTCTTAATTGGGGTATGTGAAGACCTCGAAGACTTTGTTAAAACAGGCAAGCAGCCCTTTGACCATGTCTATGAAACCCTTTTTATGCATGTCATATAGCACTTTATTAGTGTTGCATCGGAATCATGATGAGATGGTAACCACTTTGGTGGGTTGCCTTCGTACTTCCTCGTTGATACTTGCATTGTGCATGACCCTATCTTCTTATGAGGGTTATGCCGGTGGGAGTAGATAGGATGCTAAAGTAGTGCTACGCAAAAAGGGACGGGAATATGCATGGTGATGGAGACAAAGTATTTTCAAAGGACATTTCGAAAACCCCATCGGGTGCCACTTATGCCCGGGGGAGATGATGAGTTGGGTAGCCACTTGATGACGAAGTGGTGTACCGAGACAAGTGTGTGTGTTGTTTTCAAAACGGATTGGTTTAAGTTGCGACCGTTATTCCAACCTTACATGCGCAACCACTCTACCCTTATATGGGAAAGGGCATTATTGATTACCTAGGCCGATACTAGCTTGGAGCCCGCATTACTAGTGACGGGGAAGAGTTGGTGCTCTCTCTCGGAACGGGGTCGTGCCAGGTAGGGCGGCCATGACTGTTTTCACAGGGCACCGGACACACCGTTGGTACCCCGTGCTTGTGGTATGTGATGAAAATGGGAGCGAGGCTCCACAATTTTAAGATGTGAAATGTTGGGCACGGGGGTTACTACCAATCGAGTGGACTCTATGTTAGTGTTGTCTAGGGAAAGATAGTGAGCGGGTGCTTACCCCGGGTACTTGAGGTACCGCTGGTCGTGGATGACACAGAAGTTCCCCGGATCTTGTGGGTAAAGTGTGCAATCTCTGTAGAGTGTAAAACTATTCGAATAGCCGTGTCCACGGTCAAGGACAGTTGGGTAACCGCTCTTGGGCTACGTCCAAATGTTTGCGAAACCGGTGAGTGTGTATGGAAAAGTGGAAAGAACTACTTGGGTCAAGTCATATGACTTGACATGATTGAGTTGGGTTGATGCCCACTCTGTTTATGTTGATATCTGTAACCTGTCCTCATGGTTACTTGAATTCTCCTGATGCATGTCTTACGAGTTGTTGAACATGTCATTGCACTCAACACTAGCTTTCTATATAATTTTACCTATATCATGCATTGTTGTATCTTGAACCAAAACATGGGTTGCTTGCGAGTACATTAAAAGTACTCATTGGCTTGCCACTAGTTATTTTATTGGCCAGGCATGAAAGAACAAGATATAATGAAGAGTACCTTGGTGACGAACTTGCGAGCTAGGACGCTTCCCAGTTAGAATGCCTGTAGTGTTAAGGCAGATGGCATGGGTCCAAGTTATCGACGAAGATTTCCGTTGCGATGATATACTAAAGACTTGACCATAATGGTCCTACTTGTGTAAAACGGTATGTATGGATGTAAGACTCTTGTTATTCAGCTTATGTGTGTTCAGTGAGCATTGATCTCTGGGATCACTGTACACGTGCATTCGGCGATCACGACTTATGAGTCGGGGTCCCCGCAGTTCTTTATGACTAATGTTGAGTCCATGGATTATACGCACTTTTCTCACCCTTCCACCATTGCTAGCCTTCCTAATACCGCGCACTTTTCGCTGGTATCATACACCCACCATATACCTTCCTCAAAACAGCCAACATACCTACCTATCATGGCATTTCCATAGCCATTCCGAGATATATTGCCATGCAACTTTCCACCATTCCGTTTATTATGACACGCTCCATCATTGTCATATTGCTTAGCATGATCATGTAGTTGACATCGTATTTGTGGCAAAGCCACCATTCATAATTCTTTCATACATGTCACTCATGAATCATTGCATATCCCGGTACACTACCGGAGGCATACACATAGAGTCATATTTTGTTTTAAGTATCGAGTGGTAATTGTTGAGTTGTACGTAAATAAAAGTGTGATGATCATCATTTTTAGAGCATTGTCCCAAGTGAGGAAAGGATGATGGAGACTATGATTCCCCCACAAGTCGGGATGAGACTCCGTACGATAAATAAAAAAAGGGAAAAAAAGAAAAGAGGCCATAAAAAAGAGAAAAGGCCCAAATAAAAAATATATAAAAAAATGAGAGAAAAAGAGAGAAGGGACAATGTTACTATCCTTTTACCACACTTGTGCTTCAAAGTAGCACCATGATCTTCATGATAGAGAGTCTCTCATCTTGTCACTTTCTTATACTAGTGGGAATTTTTCATTATAGAACTTGGCTTGTATATTCCAATGATGGGCTTCCTCAAATTGCCCTAGGTCTTCATGAGAAAGCGAGTTGGATGCACGCCCACTTAGTTTCTTTTGTTGAGCTTGCATATGCTTATAGCTCTAGTGCATCTGTTGCATGGCAATCCCTACTCACTCACATTGATATATATTGATGGGCATCTCCATAGCCCGTTGATACGCCTAGTTGATGTGAGACTATCTTCTCCCTTTTTGTCTTCTCCACAACCACCATTCTATTCCAGATATAGTGCTATATCCATGGCTCACGCTCATGTATTGTGTGAAGATTGAAAAAGTTTTGAGAATGTCAAAAGTATGAAACAATTGCTTGGCTTGTCATGGGGGTTGTGCATGATTTAAATACTTTGTGTGGTGAAGATAGAGCATAGCCAGACTATATGATTTTGTAGGGATAACTTTCTTTGGCCATGTTATTTTGAGAAGACATAATTGCTTTGTTAGTATGCTTGAAGTATTATTATTTTTATGTCAATATTAAACTTTTGTCTTGAATCTTTTGAATCTGAATATTCATACCACAATTAAGAAGAATTACATTGAAATTATGCCAAGTTTTTTGCCTATTTCACTATTTCGAAGAAATGGAATATCAAACGGAGTCCAAACGGAATGAAACCTTCGGGAACGTGATTTTCTCACCGAACATGATCCAGGAGACTTGGACCCTACGTCAAGCAACCAACAGGAAAGGCATGAGGTAGGGGGGCACTCCCCCCCAGGCGCGACCTCCACCCTCGTGGGCCCCCTGTTGCTCCACCGACGTACTTCTTCCTCCTATATATACCTCATTACCCCGAGCGATCGAATCTGGAGCCAAAAACCTAATTCCACCGCCGCAACTTTCTGTATCCACGAGATCCCATCTTGGGGCCTGTTCTGGAGCTCCGACGGAAGGGGAACCTACCACGGAGGGCTTCTACATCATCATAGACTCTCCGATGAAGTGTGAATAGTTTACCTCAGACCTTCGGGTCCATAGTTAGTAGCTAGATGGCTTCTTCTCTCTTTTTCGATCTCAATAGAATGTTCTCCCCCTCTCTCGTGGAGATCTATTTGATGTAATCATCTTTTTGCGGTGTGTTTGTTGAGACCGATGAATTGTGGGTTTATGATCAAGATTATCTATGAGCAATATTTGAATCTTCTCTGAATTCTTCTATGTATGATTGGTTATCTTTGCAAGTCTCTTCGAATTATCCGTTTGGTTTTCCCAACTAGATTGGTAGTTCTTGCAATGGGAGAAGTGCTTAGATTTGGATTCAATCTTGCGGTGTCCTTTCCCAGTGACAGAAGGGACAGAAAGGCACGTATTGTATTGTTGCCATCGAGGATAACAAGATGGGGTTTTTATCATATTGCATGAATTTGTCCCTCTACATCATGTCATCTTGCTCAAGGCGTTACTCTGTTTTCATTAACTTAATACTCTAGATGCATGCTGGATAGCGGTCGATGAGTGGAGTAATAGTAGTAGATGCAAGGTGAGTCGGTCTACTTGTCTCGGACGTGATGCCTATATACATGATCATACCTAGATACTCTCATAACTATGCTCGATTACATCAATTGCTCAACAGTAATTCGTTCACCCACCGTAAAATATTTATGCTCTTGAGAGAAGCCACTAGTGAAATCTATGGCCCCCGGGTCTATTCTCTATCATATCAATCTTCCATCACTTTATTATTGCTTTGCTTTTTTACTTTGCCTTTTTTTTAGTTTGCATCTTTATACCAAAAATACCAAAAATATTATCTATCATCTCTATCAGATCTCACTCTCGTAAGTGATCGTGAAGAGATTGACAACCCCTAATCGCGTTGGTTGCGTTGAGCTATTTGTTTTGTGTAGGTACGAGGGACTTGCGTGTGGCCTCCTACTGGATTGATACCTTGGTTCTTAAAAACTGAGGGAAATACTTACGCTACTCTGCTGCATTATCCTCTCCTCTTCGGGGAAATCCAACGCAAGCTCAAGAGGTAGCAGCATGCCTCGCGGTGGCCGCCTCCTCAACCTTGGCAAGGAGTTTCTTCCTGGCCTCCAGCTGAGCTTTGTCCGCTTCCACCTCCTCCTTCAGCTTGTCCAGGCGATCGCGCTCCATGGCCGATTCTCGGCCTACCTACTCCAGCTCGGCATCACGATCGGTAACCGCAGCTTCCCGGGCCTTCAACTCCTCCTCCTACACCTCAAGTTGCAGGCCTGGGTGGCCTGCTTGTCACAGAGGGTCTTCAGCTCGGTCTTCGCTGCACGACAGTGCTCCTTAGCGACCTCGGTAGCCTTCGACGCCATGTCGCAGGTGGCTGCGGCCAGGACGGACACCTTCCGGCCCTCCCCTTCTGCTGCGTCGACCTGGTTCCAGGCCGCCCTGACAGACGAGTCGGCCTGGAGCCACACTGAGACCAGCTCCAGGCGCCCCAACGCCCGATGCCGGTCGGAACCCCGAATATCGTTCCGGAGATAATCCAGTGCGGAGAGGGCCTGCTCCAGAGCACGGGGCGCAGCAGAGGAACCACGGCCCACTGGTGTGATGGCTAAGGGAGCAAGCGGTGTCGGTGTCAAGACTGGCGAGGCGCGGGAGCAGGGAGGACCGGGGGCTCCGGAGCCCTCGGGTCCTCAGCAGGCGAGCTGGGGTTGAGCGCCTCCAGAGTCGTGGGAGCACGGGAGCCGGCCTCATCCTTCTGCGTCGGAGGAGGCGCGCCCGCGACAGGCTGCTTGGCCTCGGTAACTCTGGCGTCCTCCTTCTTCCTCTTCACCGCCGGCCTCAACCTGGCGTCAAGATGGAGATACTGGATGCCGCATCAACATCAAAGGGCAAGGGCGAGGGAATACACATACTGGTCCGTGGCGACGTACTCCCTCATCCTCTTGAGGAGCGCGATGCCCGCAGGCTTCCTAGGCACGGGCCCCGCAGAGCTCTCGGGAGCAGAAGAGTGCGAGGCGCCCGGATCTGCGGCAGCGTCGGCCGGCGACGAGGCAGAGGCTTCGCCTCGGGGAAGCAGCGCCGACCTGCCCTTCTTCGGGATCCCCAGCTTCAGCTTCTTTGGAGGGGTGCCCCTGGACCTTGTGGTGACCTCGGCGGAGCGCGGTGACTCCCTGACTGGGTGCTCGTCGGTGTCGTCGTCAGAGAAAGCGTGGAGAAGCTCGCTCTACCATGGGGGAAAGGTCACCCACACCTCCTCCAAGGTCGCCTCCGAGCTCTTGTTCCCCTCCTCCACGGATGGATCACCGGAGGACACCGGCACCGGAGAGCCCACGGGCAGGGAAGGCTCTTGCGGCACGAGCCCACGCTCGTTGAAGACAGGCATGGCGGCGACTATCTTCTCCCCGTCGCCACGACGGTACAATGGGAGATGGGTGTCCGGGGGGCCACCCTAGTCCTTCCCGAGCAAGGTGCACACGACCTTGCCCAGTTCCTCGTGAGACAAGCTGTCTGTGCACAACCGGAGGTCGTCCTCCACGCCCTTGAATTTCCAGAAGGGGCACGAGTGCGCCTGGAGCGGAGCCAGGCGCTGCGTCCGGAACTCCTTGACGATCATGGCCCCTGTCAGCCTCTCCGCCCAACGATGACGCTATGCAGAAAGAAGGGGTAAAAGGTGCCGCCCAAGGTCTCCGGCTTGGCAGAGCCGACCTGGAGCGCCGTCTCTCCCCCTTGTTGCTGTTGCTCTCTGTTAGCTGGAGCGCGGCGGCGAGGTGCTTCTCCTCAGCAATGGTGGACGCCCTTAGGTCTGGCTCAAACCAAGAAGCCGGGCGCGCGGTCGGAGCTGAAGACTTCGCCTTATCGGAAGCCATTGGAGGGGAGCTCAGGGAAGATCGGCAGATCTGGAGGTTTTTTGGGCAGAAGTAGAAGAGGATTTGGTGTAAGACGAAGGAAGGGCAATAAAGGCTCTGTGGTAGGCACCAGCCTTTTTTTCAGAAAGGAACTGTTGTCGAGGCGTCCACGTCCCATCAATCGCCAGGCATCGACCGAGGCCACAGGCGGTTAGGGCCCGTGGCACTCCGCACTTGCCCTTTGGCTTCGCCTTGAAGCCAAGTTTGAGCGCACTTTGGGCCCGGGGGCTACTGTCAGCATTCTGGGAACCGGGGTACCCAGACTTGCCTGCCTGCTGCCCACAGTGTGGCACCATTGACGGCCTGGTATGGCCCAACTTCAGCGACGACAAGTCAAGACCCTCGCGAGGGGCCAAGCCTCGTGAGGTGGACGACATCAAGACCCCCACAAGGAGCGGCCTCCTCAGGTTGGCTCCCGAGGGGCGCAGAGTTCTAAGCAAGCCTCACCTCATGAGGCTTGGATGATGTGAGCCATGACGACCAAGGCAAGGCGGGCGCCAGCGGGTGTAGTGTACCAGTTTCCTCTTTGGTGCTAAGGAGGCAAGCACAGGCGCGGAGTCCCGAGGAATCAGCGAAAGGTTTCCATTCCCATGCAACAAGACCAAGACTGCCAGGACGGCAGGACGGAGGTCATCGCCAAGCCCACCACGGCGTCACGACCAGAGGCTTTTGCAGGCGAAGACTATTTTTGTCAGGATAGCTTGTACCAGTTGTCTCCCTTCGAATTTAGCTGTTGTGGGATCTCTTCCCGCCTTCATTTGGGAAGAGGACCAAGGCCACTATAAATAGGACTTAGCCACCACCGTAGAGGGGGGTCGACCTCAGAAGGATCCATTCCACCCTCACATCCACCAGCTCACTCGAGCCCAAGAACACCTCTCCTCTTGAGGTTGTTCGCCACTGTACGAGTTCATCCTCAACCCCTCGAGGCCAATCCACCACAAAGAAGGAGTAGGGTTTTACACCACAAGGTGGCCCAAACCAGGGTGAACTGTTGTATCTCTTTTTCCATTCAGTTCGTCGAGCTAGGCTGTGAGATTAGCGAGTAGGCAGACTGGGGAGGACGAGTTCTTTGGACGCACCCCAGAGTTCAAACCTCTCAAGGGTTTGCGGAACCCGAGATCAGACAATGAGCAAACAGGTTTAAACATGGCATTGAGGCAAAATGCATACAAACATGAAGCACACACACTCAAATCAAGGATGCAACATGATAAGACGAAACTTGGTATCAGAGCCGACCCTCGCGGTTACACGGATGTTTGCGGATAGATGCGCGGTCATGTTGTGCATGACGTTTGTGACCCGTCGTGGCACACGGCATGGCACATGTTGTCACATCCCTAGCCTTACCTTGCACTAGGCTAGCACTTGCCTGTTGCATCATGTTTAAATTATTTTGAAACTTGAAATGGGGATTGATCAAACCCTAGCATCAGATCAAATCAAATAGGTTCAACATAAAAACATTTTCAATGAACCTGAAATGCCCTTCTAAAATGTTCATCACCTCTGCCTTGGTCTTAAACCACTGTCAAAGTGATGCACAAATTTCTAGGTCACTCTAAGGTCACTGGATTAAATCTTTAGTTATTTGAGTTTGGGCATTTAAATTATATAAAATATTTCAAATGCTCAAATAACCCCAAACTAAAATGCTCCATGCTGGATATATTCCAACTAGTGGCCATGTGCAGTTTGGTGATTTTTGGAGTTGCCTAGGTATTTTTAGAAATGCAACAAACCTACAGAAATAAAATTAAAACATAAACAAATGAAAATCCTGTTACCTGGCCTCACCTGCGCGGACCACCTGGCCAGCCCACCTAGCGGCCCAAGTGGCTGGCCCAGCCCAACACCGCCACCTTCCCCTTTGTCTTCCTCCTTTGCCAGGAGGACGGGTGCGTGCCCGACGCGCGCGCACCGCCGTGCGCCACCTCCTTCTTGCCGCCCGCGGCCTTGGACGCCTGGACGACCTCCACGTCGTCTCCCGGACCCCCCTCGACCGCTCCCCTCTCTCCCTGCCTCGCCTCTCTCGCTCTCTCTCCCAAAGCCGAGCGAGCTCGTCGCCGCCGCTCATCGCCAACGTAGCCACATCCTCCCCCTCGACCTCTCTCCGTGCTCTTAAGGACCGCCACGACCGCCTCTTCCTCCTCGATGACTCACGCAAGCCTGGACGCCCTGTAGAGCGGCCTTCGAAGCCGTCTTCTTCCTCGATGCCGTGGGTCGCCGCCGTCGATTTCTCCGCGTGCAGGACCTCCCCGATCACTCTGAGCGTCTCTGCGAGATCAACGTGAGCCCCGCATCATCTCCCACTGTTTTCCCTCTCGTTTTCATCCTCTAGCCGTGGCCCCCTTCGACCGAGCGCCGCCGTCCGCCATGGATTTCTGCCATGGCTTTGCCGTGCCTCTCCGCTCGAATTCTTTAGCTAGTTGTGCTCCCCACACCTCCAGGAGGCCGTAGAACTACTTGTCTTCCCCGCTAATGCACCGTAGCGCTGTTTTGCCACTTGCCCGAATTTCGGCGGCCGCCACGAGCTCGACTCCAGCGAGCTCGCTCCACCCTAGCTCCTTCCGCTCGCACCATTCGATGCGGACGAGTCTCCTCGTTCCGTAGATGGCCTCGGCCTTCGATTTGGTCGCCGTGGGACGAAACCCGAATGCCTCCGCCGTCTCTGGCCTCGCCGGCGACTCGACGCCGGCGGGTTTGACCCGCTGACGGTTGACTTGGTGGGCCCAGTTTGACCCACTGGGTCGCTGACGTGTGGGCCACCCTTGTTAATTATTAGTTAGGTTAGTTCAGCGCTAATTAACCTAGATTAGTGCTTAACCTAACACTAACTAACTCTGTTTAGTTAGTTAACTAACCACTGACACATGGGTCCCACAGGTCAGGTTTGACCTGGCCGACCCAGTTGACTCCTGACATCACAGTGACGTCATGCTGACGCAGTAAATCTTTTCTGGATTTATTCTTTTCAGGAAACTCCAGAAATTAGCCAAAACTTCTAAAAATCAGAGTAATTCAACTGTAGCTCCAAATCAAATAAGTTATATATGAAAAATGATCAGAAAAATGCAATCTATCCATCTGTACAATTTTCATTCATGTTAGAACACTTTAACCTTGCTGTTTAGGTGAAACAAGCTAATGCACTTATATCACTTATTATTTTGGGTGATCATTTGAATTTTTGGTTCAAATGGACTCAAACTTTTCTGTCCCAAGTTGCATTAGACCTATCACACATCATATTGCCATGTCATAGCATGCATCATATTGTCGCATCGCATTGATTGTGTCCTTCTGTGTTTGCCGGTAACCGTCCCCTCACAGTAGACGATGTTCCGATGACGAGATCGATGACACCAATGAAGAACTATATTATCTTCAGAAGTGCCAGGCAAGCAAAAACCCCCCTTGTTCATTCCGATACAATCCCACTCTCTCGCTCCTGCTCTCTTTTACTGCATTAGGACAACAACGATTCATCTGTTACTTGTTGTGGTAGTTGAACCCCTTTATCCTCTGCATGACCTGTCATTCCACAGTAAATAGATGAAACCCACTAGCATGAATAGGAGTTGTTTGAGCCCTGTTGTGCCTACTCGTTCATGCTTGTTTGTCATGCACACTCTTTGCTTAGAGTCGAAGTCGGGTCTGATTCATCGAGGATGAATCAGAGGTGTGTGAACATGTCCTACTGTGTGTGAGCGAAGTGTGTGAACACGATTTGGTAAAGGTAGCGGTGAGAGGCCATGTAGGAGTACATGGTGGGTTGTCTCATTGAAGCCATCCTCAGGAACTGAGTTATGTCTTTGTGATCCATGAACAGTTACTACCACACATTGGGATCCTTAATTGACTCTCTCGGCTTCTTAACCACCCTTGTTCTCTGTCCAGGAGTTGCAACTAGTTTCTGGTGTTTGTAGGATATGTGTTGGAGGCCGTGCGTAGCGCTGACCCTAGGGGTGGACTATGATGGGGTAGATATACCATGGCCCGGTGTACCGATTCGCCCGTTTGGTGTCTCGGGAACCCTGCACACATCGTTCGGGGCCGTTAGTGGAAACCTCGGCCGGACTCCCTGCGGATGGAACCCGAATAGGCGACAAACCTGGACTAGGGACTTGAGTGTTTAGGTAGGCCGTGGCCGACACCCTCGCTGGGCTTCCGCTTGAAGGTTGCCGAGTACATGTCGTAAACGGCGATAAGTGGTGAGAGCGTGTGTGAAGAAGTACACCTGCAGGGTTAACATCATCTATTCGAATAGCCGTGTCCGCATGTAAAGGACTTCAGGTTGCCTATAAGAGTTCATAGACAAGTGAAAGTGGATACTCTAAAAGCGCGCCAAGATAAGCGTGGAAGTGCTATGGATGGCGTTCGTAGGGAGACGGGAGCGGATCCATAGTGGTGTATTGATATGGTGAATATGTGGACTCGTGTGCGCCACCTCAAAAGAGTAACTTGCAGTCGTAGTTCAGGATAGCCACCGAGTCAAAGCTGGCCTGCTGCAGTCAAACTCCACCACCCCCCTTTGTTGATAATGATGCATATGTAGTTAATTCTGATGTAACTCTTGCTGGGTACATTTGTACTCACTTTTGCTTATTTTATGTTTTGCAGAGAGATGTCAGTCTTGCTAGTAGTTCCGTGTGGACTTCGACGTTGAGCTTGTTACCTCAGCTACAATCTTGTGCCCTCGGCAGGATCTGGTAGATAGTCAGGCTTCTCAGCCTTTTTCATTTATAGATGTCTGTACTCAGACATGTTTAGCTTCCGCATGTGTTTGACTTGTATGCTCTGAATGTTGGGTCGTGAGACCCATGTTTGTAATATCTCGCTCCTCGGAGCCTAATGAATAAATACTTTGAGTCGTAGAGTTATGTTGTGATGCCATGTTGTATTTACACATATCGAGCATATTGTGTGTATGTTTGAAATGCTTGGTATGAGTGGGATCGACAATCTAGTTGTTTATCCTTGGCAGCCTCTCTTATGGGGAAATGTAGTCTAGTGCTTCCTTGAGCCATAGTAGTCCGCTACAGCCCAGTTCACCGGAGTCCTGCTAGCCCAGCACTACTGCTCAGGACACTTGACTGGCCGGCATGTGTTTCACTTCGTTCCTGTGTCTGTCCCTTCGGGGAAATGTCACGCGGTGACATCCGGAGTCCTGTTAGCCCAGTGCTACAGCCCGGATTCACACGCTGCTGACCGACATGCTCGATGTGATTCATGTATGCATGTCCCCATGGGTTAGTGCCGCTTTGGGTTCACGACTAGCCATGTCGGCCCGGGTTCTCTGTCATATGGATGCTAGCGACACTATCATATCGTGAGCCAAAAGGCTTAAACGGTCCCGGGCCATGGTAAGGCGACACCCGTGGGAATACCGTGCGTGAGGCCGCAAAGTGATATGAGGTGTTACCGGCTAGATCGATGTGACTTGGAATCGGGGTCCTGATAGCTTTGGTATTAGAGCCTGACAGCCTGTAGGACTACCAAGCCAAACCGGTCGAAGTTGTGTCTAGAAATGCTTTAGTTATGTAAGGGAATTTATTTATGGAAGGGAACGTAAGGCTCTTTTTACTCCTTTATCTGATGCCCTTCTGATCTGAGTCATCCTCTTCCTTTTCTACGGGGATTAAGAACTAGGCCTTTTCATCTATCTATCAGGATGACGAGTTACTATGATAGAGACTTATAGGATTGTTGGTTTTATGCCCAGTTCAGTTTCTACTACTTCCATGTGTTCATAGTTGCTCTCGGAACCTTGCTTTTGTGCTTCTGAGTGGTTATGCCACCATTTTTGCAGGATGTCTCAAATCATTTTGAGCATTTACAGCCGTTATGCTGTCCGAGTCATCCCAGGTTTCTAAAACAATCTGAAGCATTTGCAAAATCCCTTCCTCTCATTTTGATGTCCCTTTGGGCGGATTAACCACACTAATCGGTGAGTTGAGGTACTTTGTTGCCTCGACATATATGTTGGAGCTATTATTATGACCCTAGGCGTCTAATGAAACCATCTAGTAATCTAGCCATATTTTGTGTTCCCGGTGTGATGATTCTGGCCACCATTCTCGAAAGCATCCCGTGATGCCATTTATAAGTAGGTATTCTACTGCTGGGTTTTGAACCCGAGATTCACTCTACTCATTTATGTTGATAGTGTTTGCTAGCTCCCTTAGGTTATTAGTAACCTTTGCATTAGTCCTCGAGGTCCGTGGTATTTCTTTCTTCCAAATACTATGAACTGCTTATGGCAGAAGTTTGTTGGATCAAAAGATCACAACAGGAGTGCTCTCGATGAGTTCTCCATTTTATATTGTGACTCTGCCCAAATTTCAACCTTTATGCATGGGTTATCCGGAAGAAATATGTTGAACTCGTTCGACATGCTAGTCTATGCATCCACAACTCAGAAAATCATATGTTCTTTTGGGTTGTCCCTCTTTAGTTGTATTCTGACCCTCGTCTATCAATTGATAGTTAAGAGTATGTGTGCGATCGTGTTTATCGATGCCTATTATCCTTGTGGTCTGTCAAGCCATTCTATTCCGGAATGACTAGGAGAAACAAACTCCAGTACCTCATCCATATCTAGGATTGGGTCAAAGTAGTTGTGCTCTACAGATCAAATGCCAATCCATCCTTTGCTCTGTTCTACCTTGGAGTGCTACCATCTTAATGTCAGGATTGTCATGAGAATTGCACCACTTCTCATGAATTCTTGACGTAGTGATACATCTCGCCATCATTACTCATTCCTCGATCCCGTGTTGTTGTAACCGGAATGCCGACAAGTGAACTGTGATGCGTGAAATCGATACTCCTAGCAACCTCGTTGCTTGGTAGTTAATGGACAATATTCTCATTCTTAGCGTGTTGGTTATTAAATAATCATCCTAAGATTGATCATGCTACCTAGTCCTTATTTCTGGTGCACTTTTCGATAAATGAGTTAGGATTGTGTCAATCCCTTGCTCTTTGATCATATCGTCTTGCCCTGAAAAGCAAGATTGTTCTCGAGCTTAGTAATATATCGGCGGTTCGTGACTTTCCAAATATCTTCTTGGAAGTGCTACCAGGTTGTCACCTGACCGCTATGTTAAGTTCATGATCAAGTTGGTTTCTTGTAAACCACCCCTTCTCCAAGAATCCGTGTTGGATATCCCTGAGCTGGTTGGTTAAGCTAAACAACAACTTGGAGAGTTGGAAGATAAAAGCTTTGCTGAATTTAGTTCATTACGAAGGGATATCTTTGCGTTTGTGTGTGTCTTTGAAGAAAGATGATATCTTCATCGGTTGGTCCTCGTGATCAGTTGTTGAACCTATTGTCTTATCAAACTTTGACTTGAGTATGGGCTATCGTCAAGCCAAATCAGAACCAACGATGTTCGTAATGTTGTCTTACTCGTGGTTGATCCCTCGAGCATACACCATTACATCTTTTGGTCTGACCAATACCAACACATTGTTCACATAATGGTGGAAGTCCAGTGATATGGAAATTCCGATGAGTTGTTGTTGAGCCCAACAGCAACATCTTGTCTCCTCCATGATTCATGTTGAACATCAAGTTAGTGTTGGAAACTTTTGTAAGCATTATCTTCATGTATCGTTTATGAAGTATATGTTTGGATGAAAGAAGTGACTTCCTCTAGTTCATGTGCATTTGAAGCAAGTTGTCGCCGTGAATTCGAGAAAGTTTGTTTTGCTTCCCCTGGAATCATTCCAAGTCAGTCATGCATACGTGTGAAGTATTCTGTGGTCTGGAGACTTGCAACCTTCATTCTATATGCATTCTTAGAACACCAAGCCACTGATCGACTTGTTCAAGGAAGAGAAGTCTATGCTTGGGCTCTAATACATGGACTTGCGTAAAGACTTCGATATCCTTGATGATGGTTCCCAACCAGAAACTCGGTAGTGTTTTATTATAAGACTACTACGTGGTCATGCTTGTCTGGGACAGTGTGCTCACATGTGTGTAGCAGAACCGGTTCATGTTTTGGAGCTTGCTACCGTAGTTCATCTCTCGAGAATCTCGCAATATCATCTCGTCAATTTGTGTTGCAACTTTTCTTTTTCGGACATGTTGTCTGAAGTATCCTGTTACTAACCAGATCTGAATCTCAGGCAGATATGATGGTTGGAACATTCCAACATTTGCATTTTGTTCCTAGCTTGCACCGTCTTTGTGCCATTTCACTATGGGCTGCCTTCTTAGTAATTCTTGTTCAGGATCATCCTCAAAAGTGGTCCTACCATGGGTCCCATGCATTTCCGATGATAAGCAAAATCATCCATCGCGTTGTCTTCAACAAGGTAGTCCACATCATCCATTCGAATTCGGATATGCCATTCCTTCGAGCTCTTTCAAACGATCAACTGTAAATTGCATTAAGCTGGTATGAAGATTTTCAATGATCTATGTATCAAAAGTAATTCTTTTTGCCACTTAAGGGAGCAGTTCAACGAGGCACCTTCTCCAAGGTGCCCCGTTACGGGATCATGGCAATTATTTCCTTGCCACCTTGCCACCACCCACCATCTTTCTAAGCGTGGAATTGTTGCCCACCAAATCAAACCATGTCGTTTGTTCTTCCATCCCTTCCGATGTGTTTTGCGTCTCAACTCGAGATGTTTCAACATCTCATTCCGCGAGTTGATATTCAATAACTCGATCTTTGAGAAGATCAATCCTAGTAGCGTTTCTTTCCGTCATCATTGCGTGGATGAAGATCTCAAAAGCTAGGATGTCAAGATCATCATATGCAACGAATCAACAACCTCGAGGAGATAGTTGGATCATGAAGTTTGTGATGCTTAGTGTCCCCTTTGTCTTCTTACCTCACGTCTTGAATCTCGGAGCGAGATTCTTGTTTAGTGGGGGTGAGTTGTCACATCCCTAGCCTTACCTTGCACTAGGCTAGCACTTGCCTGTTGCATCATGTTTAAATAATTTTGAAACTTGAAATGGGGATTGATCAAACCCTAGCACCAGATCAAATCAAATAGGTTCAACATAAAAACATTTTCAATGAACCTGAATTGCCCTTCTAAAATGTTCATCACCTCTGCCTTGGTCTTAAACCACTGTCAAAAGTGATGCACAAATTTCTAGGTCACTCTAAGGTCACTGGATTAAATCTTTAGTCATTTGAGTTTGGGCATTTAAATTATATAAAATATTTCAAATGCTCAAATAACCCCAAACTAAAATGTTCCATGCTGGATATATTCCAAGTAGTGGCCATGTGCAGTTTGGTGATTTTTGGAGTTGCCTAGGTATTTTTAGAAATGCAACAAACCTACAGAAATAAAATTAAAACAGAAACAAATGAAAATCCTGTTACCTGGCCTCACCTACGCGGACCACCTGGCCAGCCCACCTGGCGGCCCAAGTGGCTGGCCGAGCCCACCACCGCCACCTCCCCTGTCGTCTTCCTCCTTTGGCAGGAGGACGGGCGCGTGCCCGACGCGCGCGCACCGCCGTGCGCCACCTCCTGCTTGCCGCCCGCAGCCTTGGACGCCTGGACGACCTCCACGTCATCACCCCAACCCCCCTCGACCGCTCCCCTCTCTCCCTGCCTCGCCTCTCTCGCTCTCTCTCCCGAAGCCGAGCGAGCTCGTCGCCGCCGCTCATCGCCTACGTAGCCACAGCCTCCCCCTCGACCTCTCTCCGTGCTCTGAAGGACCGCCACGACCGCCTCTTCCTCCTCGATGACTCACGCAAGCCCGGACGCCCTGTAGAGCGGCCTTCAAAGCCTTCTTCTTCCTCGATGCCGTGGATCACCGTCGTCGATTTCGCCGCGTGCAGGACCTCCCCAAGCACTCTGAGCGTCTCTGCGAGATCAACGTGAGCCCCGCATCATCTCCCACTGTTTTCCCTCTCGTTTTCATCCTCTAGCCGTGGCCCCCTTCGACCGAGCGCCGCCGTCCGCCATGGATGTCGGCCATTGCTTTGCCGTGCCTCTCCGCTCGAATTCTTTAGCTATTTGTGCTCCCCGCACCTCCAGGAGGCCGTAGAACTACCTGTCTTCCTCGCTAATGCACCGTAGCGCTGTTTTGCCACTTGCCCGAATTTCAGCGGCCGCCACGAGCTCGACTCCGGCGAGCTCGCTCCACCCTAGCTCCTTCCGCTCGCACCATTCGATGCGGACGAGTCTCCTCGTTCCGTAGATGGCCTCGGCCTTCGATTTGGTCGCCGTGGGACGAAACCCGAACGCCTCCGCCGTCTCTGGCCTCGCCGGCGACTCGGCGCCCGGTGGGTTTGACCAATGACCGTTGACTTGGTGGGCCCGGTTTGACCTTTGAATTGGCGGCGTGTGGGCCACCCTTGTTAATTATTAGTTAGGTTAGTTCAACGCTAATTAACCTAGATTAGTGCTTAACTAACACTAACTAACTCTGTTTAGTTAGTTAACTAACCACTGACACGTGGGTCCCATAGGTCAGGTTTGACCTGGCCGACCCAGTTGACTGCTGACATCACAGTGACGTCATCTTGTGTGATAAATCTTTTCTGGATTTATTCTTTTACAGGAAATTCCAGAAATTAGCCAAAACTTCTAAAAATCATAGTAATTCAACCGTAGCTCCAAATCAAATAAGTTATATATGAAAAATGATCAGAAAAATGCAATCTATCCATATGTTCCATTTTCATGCATGTTAGAACACATTAACCTTGTTGTTTAGGTGAAACAAGCTAATGCACTTATATCACTTATTATTTTGGGTGATCATTTGAATCCTTGGTTCAAATGGACTCAAACCTTTCTGTCCCAAGTTGCATTAGACCTATCACACATCATATTGCCATGTCATAGCATGCATCATATTGTCGCATTGTATTGATTGTGTCCTTCTGTGTTTGCCGGTAACCGTCCCCTCTGAGTAGACGATGTTCCGACGACGAGATCGATGACACCAATGAAGAACTATATTGTCTTCAGAAGTGCCAGGCAAGCAAAACCCCCTTGTTCATTCCGATACAATCCCACTCTCTCGCTCCTGCTCTCTTTTACTGCATTAGGACAACAACGATTCATCTGTTACTTGCTGCGGTAGCTGAACCCCTTTATCCTCTGCATGACCTGTCATTCCACAGTAAATAGATGAAACCCACTATCATGAGTAGGAGTTGTTCGAATAGCCGTGTCCGCGGTAAAGGACTTCTGGGTTGACTATAACAGTTCATAGACAAGTGAAAGTGGATACTCTAAAAGACGCAAGATAAGCATGAGTGCTATGGATGGCGTTCTCGTAGGTAGACGGGAGCGGATCCATAGTGGTGTATTGATATGGTGAATATGTGGACTCGTGTGCGCCACCTCAAAAGAGTAACTTGCAGTCGTAGTTCAGG
This sequence comes from Aegilops bicornis, assembly GCA_021605145.1. Taxonomy (NCBI): domain Eukaryota; kingdom Viridiplantae; phylum Streptophyta; class Magnoliopsida; order Poales; family Poaceae; genus Aegilops; species Aegilops bicornis. Next base: position 331,204,173 of record CM038672.1, on the reverse strand, counting down.
ATAGCCACCGCCTCAAAGCTGGCTTGCTGCAGACAAACTCCACCACCCCCTTTGTTGATAATGATGCATATGTAGTTAGTTCTGATATAAGTCTTGCTAGGTACATTTGTACTCACGTTTGCTTATTTTATGTTTTGCAGAGAGATGTCAGTCTCGCTAGTAGTTCCGTGTGGACTTCGATGTTTAGCTTGTTACCTCAGCTACGATCTTGTGCCCTCGGAAGGATCTGGTAGATAGTCAGGCTTCTCAGCCTTTTTCATTTATAGATGTCTGTACTCAGACATGTTTAGTTTCCGCATGTGTTTGACTTGTATGCTCTAAATGCTGGGTCGAGAGACCCATGTTTGTAATATCTCGCTCCTCGGAGCCTAATGAATAAATACTTTGAGTCATAGAGTTATGTTGAGATGCCATGCTGTATTTACACATATCGAGCATATTGTGTGTATGTTTGAAATGCTTGGTATGTGTGGGATCCGACAATCTAGGTGTTTATCCTTGGCAGCCTCTCTTATGGGGAAATGTAGTCTAGTGCTTCCTTGAGCCATAGTAGTCCGCTACAGCCCAGTTCACCGAGTCCTGCTAGCCCAAAGCACTTGCTTTCAGACACTTGACTGGCCGGCATGTGTTTCACCTCGTTCACGTGTACATCCCTTCGGGAAATGTCACGCGGTGACATCCGGAGTCCTGTTAGCCAGTGCTACAGCCGGATTCACATCTTTGCTGACCGACATGCTCGATGTGATTCATGTATGCCTGTCCCCATGGGTTAGTGCCGCTTTGGGTTCACGACTAGCCATGTCGGCCCGGGCTCTCTGTCATATGGATGCTAGCGACACTATCATATACGTGAGAGAAAAGGCGCAAATGGTCCCGGGCCATGGTAAGGCGACACCCGTTGGAATACCGTGCATGAGGCCGCAAAGTGATATGAGGTGTTACCGGCTAGAGCGATGTGGCTTGGAATCGGGGTCCTGACACATGTGCCGGACTGGAAGCCCAGACGTATGTGACAAGAGGGAATGTTCCCGTGGCCCGACGAGGACGTTGGTTCCTCTGAGTGGGGGTATATGTGATAGCCTGGCTTATTAGGGATGATAGACTACTCATATCAATAAGGAATTCCTTCTTTTCCGGGATCCCATTTGGACAGAGCTCCAAAGTTAAGTGTGCTCAACTTGGACTAGTTTCAGGACGGGTGACCAACCGGGAAGTTGCTCCCAGGTGCGCACGAGTGAGGACAAAGTGCGCAGAAAAGACTACTATTGATTTGTGGGGCTAGTCTAGATCCCGCCAGGAGTAACGACCACCGGCGGGTGTGTCCGGGGCGTGAAAAAACCCAAAGTCTAAATGACGCCCTAAGGGTTGTATATATGGAGGAAGAGGTGGTTATTTCGTGGCCCTTGTAGGAGGGGTCCTAAACCAACCCTAACTCTTGTTTACCCACACATACAGACTCTAAAAACAGCCTATACTCAAGTATTTCAAAATTAGGTGGGCCTGGCCCAATAATAAGGTGACGCAGAACCTAGAATACCCTTCGGACAAAATTTATGAAGTGGAATCTTGTATATTTCGTCCAAGTCTTCATGCACTCATTATGTTGGCTTCAAAGTCCTAAAATCATCACTTGTATATATGTTCTTGTTCCCCTTGCGCATGCTATCATCTCCATGCTTGAACTTGCTCCAAGGTTCATCTTTCTTGTCGAAGCTAGGCCCTTCATTTGTAAGCAAAACAAATGCATCCAATTTAGGCAGCATCATATTGTCATGAACATTAGAATCGTTACCAAGAAATGAAAGTACCTGGTAATTCAGTTAGCATGTGTGAGCTCTAGTAATTGGTCCAGTATGTATAGCAGCAGGGGCTGTGGGTGTACCAATGTGTCGACGTCCTGGGAATGGGGGTACCCAGACCTGCCTGCCTGCGGCCCACAACACGGCTCCACCAACGGCCTGGTACGGCCCATCTTCGGTGACAACCACTCAAGACCCTCGCGAGGGGCCAGGCCTCGCGAGGCGGGCAGCACCAAGACCTCCTTAGCGGCAGCCTCACTAGGCTGGGTCCCGAGGAGCAGAGATACCTATGCAAGGGGCACGTCGCGAGGTTCATGTGACGTCAGCCATGATGACCAAGGCCAGGCGGGCGCCAGCGGCCGCAGTGTGCCAGCTTCCTCTTTGGTGCTAAAGAGGCAAGCGCAGGCGAGGAGTCCCAAGGCATTAGGCAAGGGTTTCCATATCGGTGCAACGACACCAAGACTAGCAGGACGGCAGGACAGAGGTCATCCCGGAGCCCACGGCAGCATCACCACTAGAGCCTTTGGCAGGCGAAGACCACCTTTTGTCAGGATAGCTTGTACTAGTTGTGCCCCTTCAAATTTGGCACTTGTGGGATCCCTTCCTGCCTAATACTGGGGAAGAGGACCCGGGCCTCTATAAATAAGACTACCCATCACCATAGAAAGGGGACGGATCATTCAGACCACCCACACACTCACCAGCTCACCAAGCTCAAGAACACCTCTCCTCGGGAGGATGTTCATACCTTGTACTTGTTCATCCTCAGCCTACGAGGCAATCCACCACCACCACACTAGAGTAGGGTATTACACCGCAACGGTGGCCCGAACCAGTATAAACCCTCATGTCTCGTGTTCTTTGGGTTCGTGGAGCTAGGCCTTGAGATCTTTGTACGAGCGAGCTAGGAAGAGAGTGTTATTTCGCTTGCAACGGGCCGGATTGCTAAATGGGCTATTGAGCTCCTCCCATTCGACATAATATAGAAACCACAGCGAGCCATAAAGTCACAAGTACTGGCTGATTTCGCGGCCGAATGGAGAGAAGCCGAACTCCCTAAAGAGTATGGCGCGTACTCTAATTGGATTATGCACTTTGACCGCTCTAAAATGATGGCTGGTCTGGGGGCTGGCGTCGTCCTGACATCCCCCACCGGAGATACAGTCGAATACGTACTCCAAATACTATACACAGACTACAACAACACATCAGAATATGAGGCCCTGTTACATGATCTCCGGATGGCAGTCTCCACTGGCTGATTTCATCTCCCTAAAGAGTACGACGCGTACTCTAATTGGATTATGCACTTTGACGGCTCTAAAATGCTGGCTGGTCTGGGGGCTTGCGTCGTCCTGACATCCCCACCAGATACAGTCAATCGTAGTCCAAATACTATACATGACTACAACAACGCAGCGAGAATATGAGGCCCTGTTACATGGTCTCCGGATGGCGATCTCCATGGGCATTCAACGCCTGGAGGTGCGTGGGGACTCGAACCTCGCAATATCTCAAATAAATGGAGACTTCGACGCCAAGGATCCAAAAATGGCGGCTTAGCACAACGCGTCCTCAAAATGTCAGCTCGGTTTGAGGGGCTTGAATTCCACCATGTGGTCCGGGAAAACAATCAGGCGGCGGATATCCTCGCCCGCATCGGCGCTAAGCATGACCCTGTCCCACCTAATATCTTCTTGGAAAGGTTGTGTAAGCCATCTGTGGTATGGGAAGGAGAGGCCGGTAAAAATAGTCCAGACCTGGCCACAACACCAGATACCGAACCCTCTGACATAATCAGAGGCTCTACCACTGTAATAACACCTTCGGCCCACGTAATAATTGATGTCATCACCCCGTGGACAGAACCATTCCTTGCCTACCTAACTAGGCAGGAACTACCCGAGGACCCAAACAAGTCGCACTGCATTGTGCGGCAGTCTAAAGCCTACAAGGTCCACGAGGGAGAGCTTTATAAGAAAAGCGCTACCGGAGTCCTTCAAAGGTGCATATCCGAAGAGGAAGGGCGGCAACTTTTGGCAGAAATTCATGCTGGACTTGGCGGCCACCACGTCGTAGCTCGGGCCCTTATAAGCAAGGCCTTCTGTACAGGTTTCTACTGGCCGACGGCCCGAGCAGACGCACAGGACCTCGTACAACCTTGCGTCGGTTGCCAGCTTTCTGCAAACCAAAGCCATATGCCACCTACCACTCTCCAAAAAATCCCCATTACTTGGCCATTTGCGGTCTGGGGGCTTGATATGGTCGGACCCCTCAAAGGGGGAAGCCATAAGAAAAAATACTTATTGGTCATGGTGGATAAATTGACCAAATGGATAGAAGCCAAACCAGTTAGAACGGCCGAATCCGGACTAGTGATAGACTTCATATCCGGGGTTGTACACCGTTATGGTGTTCCCCACAGCATCATCACCGATAACGGCTCGAACTTTACAGCCGACGAGGTAAAACTTTGGTGCAGCAACATGGGCATCAAGCTCGATTATGCTTCTGTCTATCACCCGCAAACTAACGGTCAAGTCGAGCACGCAAACAGTCTTATCATGAGTGGCATTAAACCCAGATTAGTGTGATCCTTGAAGGAATCCGATACGCATTGGGTAGAGGAGCTCGACTCCGTACTATGGGGGCTGCGGACCACGCCAAATCGCACTACCGGATACGCATCGTTTTTTATGGTGTACGTCGAAGAGGCGGTACTGCCCTGCGACATAATTCATGACTCACCTCGAGTGCGCATGTATGAAGAGAAATAAGCCAAGCTTGATCGGCAGGACAGTTTGGACGCCTTGGAGGAGGAGCGTGATGTGGCAAAAGCCCGTTCCGCATTCTATCAGCAACAGGCTCGAAGGTACCAGAGCAGAGAAGTACAGGCCAAAACTTATAACAATGGCGAACTCGTTCTACACCTACCAGAGAAGAAAAAGAACAAGCTCAAGCCCAAATGGGAAGGTCCCTTCATTATTGACCAAGTTCTGACCGGTGGAGCGTACCGTCTGCGGGATGCATCGGACAATCGACTCGAGCCAAACCCATGGAAGGAAGCCAGACTACGAAGGTTCTACGCCTAGTGTCGGACTCTGTGTTCGTCTCCTTACCTCTGTCAATTTTTTATATATTCGTTATCTGTCTTTTCTTTCTTTCTTCCCTTTTTTCTTCAAGGTTTAAAGGCTAAAATGTGTCTTGACTACACAATCTGGACACGGTAGCCGCACTCATGATACCTGGGGGCTTCTTATACAAAAGCTTAATATAGCTACGTTCCGGGCTCTAGGCCCCACACATGTGTTACTTTTCACATGTACCTTTTTTCGCCATTATATGCATCGATATGACTTAAGTTTTGGCCAAGCTGGGTTTCCTGGCTCTTGTGTTTATGCCCTACGTTCCCGTTAATTCGGCTAGGGCATAAGGGGAGCACCTCTGCGATTGTTACTGCCGGATCAGCCGGATGTGTACCTCAGACTGGGTGAAGCCGAAAGCTAGCATTCTTAAGGGAATATTCGGTCGGTGAACAGAAGACGATTTCTATTTATTGTACTACATGCCCCCAGAATTTTATATCCCGCGTCTCTTTTCACAGTCCGGACATGCACATTAATGCATGCGTACCCAGGGAAAGGAACCCTTAACAGAACTATTCTCCCTGGAAGATGTTTCTTACTATCCATGTAATATAACATAGCTAGTTGGGTACTTGTCTATTCAAGCACTTATGACCCCTACGCCTGGTTTCCACGCATATCCTTGTTTTTACATAACTGAGCGGGTATTCAGATACACTCCGGACTGTCGGGTCTGGGAGTTGAAGCGAAAGGGTCGGCCATGACAAATGATTTACAATCCGTATAGGGACAATATATGTCACTTGAAGCACACAGTAACTTAGACTGACTAAATTCTTCTTCTATATCATCCAACAGGTTGTCTAGCCTACTGTCCTGTTGAGAATACTTTGCGGCTAATTCTACCTGGTCATAAACCAAACCGACGGGGATCTATTTCCCGTCAGGCCCCATAGGTCCGACCTCGGCCATGTGGTTCGGGTCAGCCTTGGTATATCGCGTCTTCACCATGGCCCAGTCTTCCCTTGCACCTTGTCGGCCTGCTGATATCTTCCATAATCGGAAGCGCCGCCGCGCTCCCTTGAAATTTTCTACAAGCTCTCTCATGCCTCCTGGCAGGGAGGCGGATGGCCACAAGGCTTGGGAAACGCCCTGCATCACCTGCCGTACTTGTTCGTCCAGTTGTGAGAGCTCTGGCAGAAGATCTCCTGTAGACCTGCGCATCTCCTCCGCGGGATGACCCGTCAACATACCTACAGATATAACTCTGTCAGCCGGTTTCTTCGCCGAACTCTTTAAAAGTTTGTTCAAGCACTTACTGAAAATGCCGCGTCGAAGCCTCTTATTCTCCTTTACGGAGTCAGCAAGCTAGGCTCAAACATCTTTCAGTTCAACGCCCAGCCGGGTATTGGCGTCTTGGATCTTGTTTTTCTCCCGCCTAACCCGTGTAAGCACGCGCTCGCCAGCCTTTAGCTGTCGGTTAGCATGTTGCTCATCCCCTCGCACGACCTCCGGATTCACTCCGGAGTCATCTGCAGAATCTATTGTTAGATTTGCACGCATGCTGCATATTACCTGGTACATGACATTCTTTGCAATTGAAACAAGTGTTACCTGATGGGGCCTTCTCAGACTCCTTCACTGCGGCAACTGCGGCCTGAAGCTGGGCTTTGCACTCCTCCAGCACTTGAGACAACTGGGTATTCTTCTCCGTGAGAACCTGCAAACAATGATCCTTAAATCAGTTGGGCCAACCGTTTCAAGTCTCAGGGGCTACTGGTATACATAATTATTAGATTTTATTACCCATATATCCTTTACATACTGGTCCGTGGCTCTGGCAAGACCATTTTGAGCAGCTCGGATGTACGCGTCTCCTGAGTTGAAGGCATCGAACGCCTCTTGGGAGAAACAAGCGTCACGGAGTAGGGCCCGGTGACGCCTGTGATTCATGGCGCTCTCCACTTCGGAATTTGTAGCGGATAGCCTATCTGCATCCTCTGTAGGAGGAACATCCGGCGTTGGCCCCATGTTAGCGTCCGTCTCTAAGTCCGGCTCTGGAGCCCGACTGGTGGAGGCTTGACCGGCAACCTCTCCGGATATAGTCCGGCGAGCGTTTTTCCTACTAGGAAACATGGGTGTTATTATATTTTAAAAGATGACCACCACGGAGCGGGGTTCTCTTTCATACCTCTGCGACGGCGTCTCAGTCCTGACCGCCTTCCTTTTAAGCCTACCCTGCTTCGGTGCCCCTTGTTGGTGAGTCACTGCGGGTTCGGCATGGCGTCTCGAGGGCCTTCCCTATAAAACCATATTTGTGCGGTAGGTGAAGTGCAGAAGAAGGGATCCTTCTTGGAAGTTAGGACTCCGGTTTTACTTACATGCGATGCAGGGAGTAGTCCCAGATAATCGGTTATGATGGCCACCATGGCACCGTCGCAGCTTAATTGATAGAACTTCCTGTCAATAAGCTCCACAAATGTGTCCGGATCTTCTTCAAGTCCGGGGTCGAGGGCCCGGTCAGGGTCCTCCGGTTGTGGAGGCGGGTTGTGGACCTCCCTTATAGCTTCTCGCAGTTCCTGGTATGAAATGGCAAGGTAAATACTTATGACAAAGAATGCGGGAAGGTTGGGAGTAAAAAGTAGCAGCTCACCCAGCTTGGAGGGTTCTACATGGAGAATCCATCCCATGGCTTGATGCAGATGAACTCCTCTTCCTCTCCTTTGTACAAATCGAACGGAATTTTTGCTAGAGCAGCGACTGAGTCCGGTCCCTTACGACCGCAGCGGGTGGCATCGTCTTCTCCGTTGAAGTGCCACATGGGTTGCCCCCGATATTGAAGTGGCTGCACCCCCCGCATTATACATATTGACATGACCTCGATTACTGTCAATCCTGACTGGGCTAGCGTCTGTATCCGACCCATCAGGTAAAGGACTTCAACGTTATCTTCCTCCTGAGGGCTCCGAGGGCGCCAGCTGCGGCGTTTCTTCAAGGGAGCATTGTCAAACTCAGGAAGGCCCATCCGAATAGGGTCCGGAAGGGGGACGTCCTCCATATAAAACCACTCCGAAGGCCAGTCTTCGGATGTCTTCTTCGGAGTACCGGACAGGTATCCGGTCCTGCGATCGCCATATTTCGGCTCCGCCCACTTGATATATTGACCCCTCACGGTATGCGAGTGCAGGCAGAATAGCCTCTTCCATAGCTCGAAATGAGCTTCGCAGCCCAGAAATAGCTCGCAAAGGGCGACATAGCCAGCGATGTGTAATATGGAGGCGGGAGTAAAGTTATGCAGCTGGAGGCTGTAGAACTCTAGGAGCCCGCGGAGGAACGGATGAATAGGAAATCCAAGCCCTCTTAATAAGTAATGGACAAGGCATACCCGCTCCCCCATGGATGGGTTGGGAAATCTCTCCGCTTGCTCCCCGCCAATGTAGGTGGCGAGCCCGACTCGAACGGGGACCATATACGCTGGAGGGAGAAATCCCCAGGTCTGTAACTCTACTAATTGGCTATGAGGGACGGAACACTTCTTCCAATTGTCGGTCTTAGGGCTACGGGAGCGAGAGGAGGAGCTGCGATGGCCGGCCATGTTGGAATGGATTTTTCCAGGCGCGCTCCGATGGATACTCGATGTGGGAGGATGGTGTGATCTGGATCTGAGAATCCCTGTCTCTTTAATAGACGATTTACTCACATGCCTAGGGTGGAAAATGTAAAAATGCCCTGGCTTCTCGCATTCGCTCGACACGTGGAAGATAGCCATTATTTGGCACGGAAGCCGAGGGGTGCAACATTTATGGGAAGCCGGACACTACTCAATAGGTACTCCGAATTTGGATAAAACCCGCCTTGCAATGCCGAAGACAATCTGCACGTCGGACTCATCGTCATTGAAGCCTGGTTCGGGGGCTACTGAGGGAGTCCTGGATTAGGGGGTCCTCGGACAGTCGGACTATATACTTTAGCCGGACTGTTGGACTATGAAGATACAAGATAGAAGACTTCGTCCCGTGTCCGGATGGGACTCTCCTTGGCGTGGAAGGCAAGCTTGGCAATACCGATATGTAGATCTCCTCCCTTGTAACCGACTCTGTGTAACGCTAGCCCCCTCCGGTGTCTATATAAACCGGAAGGTTTAGTCCATAGGACAACAACAATCATACCATAGGCTAGCTTCTAGGGTTTAGCCTCTATGATCTCGTGGTAGATCAACTCTTGTAATACTCATATCATCAAGATCAATCAAGCAGGAAGTAGGGTATTACCTCCATCGAGAGGGCCCGAACTGGCTAAACATCGTGTCCCCCGCCTCCTGTTACAATCCGCCATAGACGCACAGTTCGAGACCCCCTACCCGAGATCCGCCGGTTTTGACACCGACATGCACCCCAGAGTTCGAACCTCAAGGGTTTTCTGAAACCCACGATCCGACATTTGGTGCGCCAGGTAGGGAGTGCACCGAAGCCCCTCTTCCGTCGATCGACCCGCGGACACCCCGCGGTTCCGGTGTCGGATGACCTGAGGACTCACGCAACCATTGGGTTGCTTGGCCCGGCCGGGGGGCGCCGTCCGCCCAAGAAGACCTCAACTCCGCACTCCAGGCGGCCTGCACACCGCCGAACAACGCCGGACACGGGCGACACGGACCGACGCCTCCCACCCTCGCACCACGGTGCATGCGAGCCACTGCGAGATCCTCAGGCTACGTAGCGGCAACGGCACCACACACATGACGGGAACAAGCAAACATGCGAGCTGCGCTCATCGTGGCGCGGGAGCTGTTGCGGTGCCGACTGGCGGAGAGCGACCACGGCGCACTGCTGGAGCGCGTCGCTGAACTATTGGACACTGCATCCAGGGGTACGCCACCTTACTGCTCCCTGCCTACACCTCAAGTTGTGGCCAGATCCCAGGGCGGGCCCTGTCGCGCTCGCATGCTCCCGGGCGCACTAGGAGGGTTCGACGACGTCAGCACGACCGACGGTGTCGTTCATCCGGTCGCGCCTGAACTTCCCCCGAGTGGCGTGGGTCTTGGCGTCCGCCCATGCGGCCATACTGGGGCGCCACCCAACAGCCACCAGGGGGATGCGCAGGGCCCGGCGGCGCAAGGCGCAGGTCACCTAGGCGAGGGTTCCGGAGCGGCGACTTCGGAAGCCTATGTGCCCCTCTTGGTGGACCAGGGGTACAAGCCGGAGGATGGCCCTGCTCATTTCTTGAGTCGGGCTAGGAAGAACAGATGCTGGGAGTTGAGGCCTTCCACGAGCCACCCAGGAGCCTCATCGACCCCGCCAACGACAACAATCGTAGGGTACCACTGATATCTCAGGAGCAGGCTTACGCTAACCATGGGTCGCAGGTGGACCAGGCCACAGCAGCGGACGGGGACCCCAGGGCGGCAACCCCGCTCCAACAGGGGGTGGCGCACTAGGGGCTGCGCGGTAGGGGTCTGGAGCTAGGCCCTCCCCCACGCCGCACAGAGCAAGGCGCTGCCCGAAGGTAGGTCCTCTGCCGGGGAGGCGCCGGCGAGCCCTTCCCCCCGGCAAAGGGCCCGTGGTCACCGAGGGTGCCGCTAGCGTCCCCCTTGACCCTTGGCACCATCCTGGTTTCCGGACACCCCAACGGTGGTCGGGGGTGGCCCAGGGCTGGGCCCTCATATGGCAATATGAAGTTAGGCTCATGTCTGTGAAGGTCTCCGCCCGTGACACTCTCAGGTAATAATAAGTGGGGTTGTACATGCCCCGGAGTCTCCGGAGAGCCGCCCTCAGGCCTCGGGGGCTCCCACCCACGTCCTAGTGGAAGCACCATGCTCTGCGCTTGCCGTCGACACTGTTCCCCAATGACTATGCTCACAGCCAGTGAAAGCACTTAGCTCCGCGCTGGTGAGAAGACAAGAAGACTAGCTAGGTGCCGGACACGGCCATTTGCATTTATTCCCCCTATTTTCTATAGCTCGATTCGCTGCTTCCCTTTTTGGATTGAACTCGGGGTCTTTTCTGCCATCAAGCATGGGGGGATTCTTCTCTTATTGTGTCGATTTCTTGCGTTTTGGTTGCATGCTTTGTTCTGAGGCTCACGCCTGCCAGTTCCCCCCCACTTGCGAGCGTCTCGTGATTGGGGCCAGGGCGTGCTGTGCGCACAATAGCCGCGCTCAGGCAAACCTGGATGGTCACAAGCCGCCGCCGCGCGCACACCCTACCATAGTGTGGCATCCGCTCCTCGCGAGGCTCTCACAGGTGAGACGGTAGGCCCCTCGGGAGATCAAAACCTCGCGAGCCCAGGAGGATCTCCTCTCAGGAGAAGGGTGCATCAGCAACCTGGAGGACCGCACAAGGCCTGCCAGGACCAAGGTAAATCACAACAACAACCCGGTTGAGGGGTTCGCGAGTTCACAAACACACGTTCCAGGCCCGGCGTAAAGGAAAATTAAAAATATCAATTTACACGCACGAGGGGCTCCCCCTCCAAAGTGCTCTCATGCTCTGTGGGGTTGTGCCCAAGTCTCTGCATGCAGGTTCAAGTGAAGGAACACGGGCTCAGTTGGACATCTCGCTCGCAAGGTCGTCTTGGTCGCTCTCGTGCGCGCTGCTGGCGCCGTTGCTGGAATCGTCTTTGCCGTCGTCGACTGCACTGTCTTCATCCGCCGCAATCACCACTTCATCATCCTCAGTGGCGAACGTCCTGACTAGGGCATCCACGTGATTATCCACCCAGTGCGCCAGGTTGTCACGAATAACCCCGGGCATTGGGGCAATGGCGGCATCAAAGTCAAAAAGGGGGTCGCGGTCCTGGAGGTGGCTGAAGACACGGGAGAACGTGCGCCCAAGGAGGCCCCGGCTCCTCTCTTCAACAAGCTTGCGAGCCCTTGCGGCCTGGTCCTCCAGACGCATCACGATCTCGGTGAAGAAGCGGAGATGTCTGGCGTAGTCCTCCACGCGGGGATGAGGGACGTTCTCCTCGCAGATAGAGCCCAATGTCCGGTTGGCCCTCACTCTGAGATCCTGGAGCATGGGGGCGTGCTCACGCTGTAGCGTCTGTCGGCGGCACGCCTCCTCCCTATTCTTCTGCGCTAGGGATGCCACACCGTCGATCTGCTGCAGGAGCGAGAGCAGATCCGCATGAGCCTCGGCCAGGTCAGCCTGGGCAGAGAACAGGGCCTCCGAAACGGCCTTCTCACGCCGTTCCGCCTCTCCCAACCTCGCCCTGAGGGCGGCGGTCCTGCCGTCAGCTTCGGCCTCAGAGAGCTTCGACTTCAGATCATACTTGTTGGAAGATCCGCACAAGCTTTTGCTACTCTCTGATCAACCTCCTCCCGGATCTTGGTTTCGCGCGCAGTGGCGGCATCTTTGGCAATGGACACCTGGTGCTCCCTCGTTTCCATCCGCTCGATCTTGAGGCTGCGCTTCGAGGCTTCCAGCGCCAACGCTTCCTCACGCTTCAGGATCTCCTTCTCGTTGAGGGGCGCTCCCCTCATCGACACCAAGGCAGCCTGACGCGCCTCGATCTGCTCCTCTAGGGCGGTCCTCAAGGCCTGGAGCTCGTGCTCCTGCTTCTCGGCATTCTCTCGATGGTGGTCGGCCTCCTTTGCTTCTTCCAGGTCCCGAGCGCTAGCCTCGCGAGAGGCCGTGAGTTCTGCTGCGGCCTTTACCTTGTCACGCCCGTGCGGAAGCTACCCAAGGTTGATGGTGACCTTCAATTGGTGCCACTCATGAGCCAGGTGGAGGTCCCCTATCTCGAGTCGAGTGTCAACCGCCGCGAGCTCCCCTCCAAGGCGTCTCAGCGCGCTCATCGGCTCCTGCAAGAGCTCATGCCGTATGACGCGACGACCAGGCGCGAGCTCCAGTGCGCGGCCAAGTCCGTCCTCCGCGTCGGAGGTCGCAGGGGAAGTTCGAGCTGGCCTGCTTATCCTTGGCAAGGAGCACGATGCCGGCGCCTTCTCCGCCACCTCGTGGGCCTCAGCAAAGGTGATGGATGATGCGGCCTCACCACCTTAAGATGGGGCCGGTGCTGGGGACGCCCAGCTGCTAGCGATGACCAACGGAGGAGTGCTTGGCACGCCGGCTGCGCCCCAGGCCGGAGCGCGAAGAAGTGACGCCAAGAAGGACGGGTCAAGGCCCCAGGTTGATGCGTCCGCCTCCGAGGCGGGCCCCGGGTCCCACACAATGGTCCGGCAAGTAGAGCTCAAGGTCAATGACGAGCCGGTGGCCGGTGAGGGACGCACCTCAAGAGATTTCGCCGTTCGAGCAGAGGGAAACCTGAAGATCGTTGGTCAAAAAGGATACAACACTCAAGAAATCGCGGATATGAGGTACTTACTCGTCTTTGGCAATGTATTTCCTCTCCTTCAGCGGCCGGTACGTGCCTCCATTGCAGCTTGGAGGAACCTTCCTCTTGCGGACTATCCCAAAATTCAGGCGGAGTTGCCCAAAGCCCTGGGTGCGGCCACCGCCACCTTGGGCAGTTGGCGGGGTTTCTGAGGGGGCTGCCTCGGGAGCGCCCGCCTGCGTCAGCCCCACGACCGCCACCTCAGGACGACCTGCTTGAGTCTCGGGAGCCTTCACCCCAGAGGCCCCAGACCACATCGACCCTCCTGCTGCCGCTTCGGGAAGGCTCGCCCAAGCCTCAGGAGCCGCAGCCTCAGGGACCTCGACTGGCGTCGCTTCCACGGTGGCCACTTTGCTAGCGCTCGACGGTGCTCGGCCTCTGTACCAGCTTCTGGGGCGAGCGCTAAGGTGACGGCAGGCAGGGGAGACACGAAGACGGGGCTTTCACGCGGCCCCACAAGACAACCTGGGCGCAGCCCCCATTCATCCTAGGGAGGCATCTACTTCACGAACTCCACCTTGTTCGAGCAGCAGTATAGAAGGCAGCCCTCCTTTGGCAGATTAGCTGGCGTTGGGTCGCATGTCAGGAGCTCCAGCACTGTGCGCTGCACCTCGGGAGGAAGAGCAGGCACATGGAGCCTCATGGGGTCCCCGTAGCCGGAGAAGGCCCACATCGGTCGGGAGTGGTGCCGAAGTGGAGCAATGCGACACCGGATGAACTCCTTCACCACCATAGGCGCCGTCACCCCAAGGTCCTTCAGCTTGGCTAGCTGACGCCAGACATGGGTGAGCCGTCGGTCGGCAAGCTTTGTGTGTCCCTAGCCGGAGCTTGGGGCAGCCGGAATCCGCAGGAGCAGCAGCAGGGGGCTGAGCACGCCAGCATCCACAAACACCCACCGCTTCCGGAAACCTTCCACGACCGGAGAGAGCTCGAAGTCAATCCCCGAGCTGGCCGTCGCTGCAACGGCCTGGAGGGATACATACCCCGAGCGCTAGAGAGCGTCCATCAGATGCAACAAGAAAAAGTGGCGAAGCAAGGCCATGGAAGGAGCAATGCCCACCATGGCTTCGCAAACGAAGGCGAAGACCGCAAGGAGGATGATGGATTGGGGGTCAAGGTGCAGCGCATTGATCTAATAATGCGAAAGCACAACGTTGAAGAAATCGGAGAAGGGGGGAATCAAGCCAGCCCAGAGGGCGTGAAGATGGATGGGGATCTCGGTGGCCGTCCTATCAATCATGGCATGGGAAGCAGGCCAAGCCATCGTCGCCCCCACTCATTGGAATCGGCAGCAAGCATTGGGCAAACCTTGTCCATCGCCTCCTGGTTGATCACCATCGACCGCTCGATGGTGGGCTCAAAGACCGGCGGCACAGGGGCTGAGGTACGGGACTTCTTCTTCCCCTTCTTCTTCCAGCTTGGCGCCATTGCGGCGGGAAGGCTTGGTGTCGTATTGGACCCGGGGGAAGGATCCGCTGTTTTCCAGAAGATGGGAGAACTGTGAAACGCGCTCCAGTAATGGGAGCGAAGCTATGTAGACAACGGTGGCCGCCTAGCCAGGCGGAAGTCGAGGCTGCGTGGGGAAGTGGAGGCGCCCACGTACCATCCGTCGCCACGCGTCTGACAAGGACGCAGGTGGTTGGGGCCCGCGGTGCTCCGCACTTGCCCCTTGGCTTCACCTCGAAGCCAAGTCGAAGCGCGCCTTGGGCCCGGAGGCTACTGTCGGCGTCCTGGGAATGGGGGTACCTAGACCTGCCTGCCTGCGGCCCGCGACGTGGCTCCACCAATGGCCTGGCACGGCCCATCTTCGGTGACAACCACTCAAGACCCTCGCGAGGGGCCAGGCCTAGCAAGGCGCGCAGCGCCAAGACCTCCTCAGGGGCAGCCTCACTAGGCTAGTCCCGAGGAGCAGAGATATGTAATCAAGGGGCACCTCGCGAGGTTCACATGACGTGAGCCATGACGACCAAGGCTAGGCGGGCGCCAGCGGGCGCTGTGTGCCAGTTTCCTCTTTGGTGCTAAAGAGGCAAGCGCAGGCGAGGAGTCCCGAGGCATCAGGCAAGTGTTGCCATATCAGTGCAACGAGACCAAGACCAGCAGGACGGAGGTCACCGCGGAGCCCACGACAGCGTCACCACCAGAGCCTTTGGCAGGCGAAGACAATGTTTTGCCAGGATAGCTTGTACTAGTTGTCCCCCTTAAAACATGGCCGTTGTGGGTTCCCTTCCCGCCTAATATTTGGGAAGAGGACCCGGGCCTCTATAAATAGGACTAGCCATCACCATAGATAGGGGACGGATCATTCACACCACCCACGCACTCACCAGCTCACCAAGCTCAAGAACACCTCTCCTCAGGAGGCTGTTCATACCTTGTACTTGTTCATCCTCAGCCTACGAGGCTATCCACCACCACCACACTGGAGTAGGGTATGACAACGCAACAGTGTCCTGAACCAGTATAAACCCTTGTGTCTCGTGTTCTTTGGGTTCGTGCAGCTAGGCCTTGAGATCATTGTGCGAGCGAACTAGGAAGAGAGTGTTCGTCGTGCGCACTCCAGAGTTCAAACCTCAAGGGTTTGCCGGAAACCACGATCCGACACAATGGTATTGATGTCCTCATCAAAAGGTGGATTCATCGTCTTGGCATGTGTTGCGGTGTAGATCATTGTGAGATTCCCGACCACAGTTCGAGCGTGTGTGTACACACATGAATCCCTCCCACCGATTTGAAGCGAGGGAGACTACGCATCGTGAACCTCTATGTAGGGCGTTTTTGGTTTGCGAAGCAGGTCCCAAATACAAGTTGTGCATTGGTATTCAAACATCACACAACACCTCTTTGGCCACACATACAGGCGGCGGTTGTCAGTGCAAAAAAAAACACTGGGTCCGTTGCCCAGACTATGCACAGGCATGGGAACAAGATTACAGTACCAAGGTCAGACTGGAGCACAAAGAATCAGCTCTTCGAAGGACCAACATGCAGCACAAGAATGCCAAGACAAGCTAGAGGAGCAAGACACTACTAAGGAAGAAACCTCCCTTGCCAGGTAGGCGAGCCTAGCAAGGACATAATGACCCCTGGAAGCGAGCCTCTGGATCGTCCCGGCCGGCCTGCCAGGACACCACCTCACCACGACGCACGTCATCGATCGGTGCGGTGTCAAGCTCCAAAGGGACTAAGTGGCTGCTATTCGCCAAATGGCAGCCACTTCCTACAGAAAATGCCTCCAAATGACACCCGTCCTACGACGTGTTGAGCTAGCAGGTGCGAAGCTGGCAAAACAACCTGGCAAGACTTGCCGGGCAAGCTATGATGTGACGTTGAGCGGCGCATTTAATGCGCTCTGTCAGCCTGCAGAGATAGGTATGATAGCACTGTTTGCTATCTAATCAGTGCATAATGACTATTTGCCATTGTGGTGACCCCTTTGTTTATAAAAGGAGGTTCAAGGCAACCGTAGAAGGGGTTGGACACTTGGTTAGCGAATCCACTCCCTCACATTTTCATACGCGCGTAGCCGTTTTGCCCTGAGGAGAACCTGCCGGGCAAGCGTGCCACGTCCATCACCATTTTCACCTTCAATCCACCAAAGCAGGAGTAGGGTTTTACGACTAACAGCGGCCCGAACCAGGGTAAAAATTGCCTGTGTGATCTCTGTCATGCTATCCCACGCTACACTACTCTTTGTGCAACGTATCATCCCCCCGCAAACCGACAAGGGACTCTTGGTCCCATAGGTGGTCGTGGTTTCCCGCGACAGTTGTTGTCTTAGGACACTTGTGCAGTTATCAGCGATGCTCCCATCTGTGGGCCCGTGAGGTCCATAACTTTGACCTATACAACAAGAGAGGTTAATTTTTCCGAGGAGGATTCTTTTTGGTTTATTTTATGGTAGGAGTATATAGTACGTGTCGAAGATCAACATATATACCACGCATCGTGAACCTCTCTCCATGTGGGTACTTTACGGTTTCTGAGGCAGTGGCACATTGTCAAAGTTGTGCATTGATTATTGGGCATTCAAACATCACACACCACCTCCATACATATGTTTGGCCCACATGCAAGTGGTTAGCCTCTGGCACTCACTCACGTGCTTATTGGCCATTCTTTCCATCTGTGGGCCCACTTAGTCCATCACTTTGACTAACAACGCGAGAGGTTAATTTGACCTAGGAGGCTATTAATTTTTGGCATGTCTGACGGTCATGCTGAGATTACATAGTATAGTTTGATCGCATGTGTACGCATGAATCCCTCCCACGGGACCGAAGTGGGAGGGAGGGGACCAGCACACGAAGCGTCAGAAACTTTGCTCCGTGTTGGGATTTTATGGTTTCTGAGGCAGGTGCCACATCAATGTTGTGCATTGGGACTCAAACATCACACAAAACCTCCGTACATATGTTTGGGACACATGTAGGCGGTGGTTGTCTTTGGGCAGTCTCCCTCATGTGGTTACTGGCGGCAAGCCCATTCCCGAGCCCGCATGGTCGTCCATCACTTCGACCGACAATGAGAGAGGGTACCAAGGTGGATTTCTTATTGGTTCATTTTACGGTATAGGTAGGTCAGGGTGAGATTCAATACCATAGTTTGATCACACGCTTACACATGCATGAATCCCTCTCTCATCAGCCCGAAGTAGGGGGCGACATACTATGCCTCGTCAACCCTCGCTACGTTCGTGGACTTTCTGCTTCGAAATCTGCATGGTGCATACCACATCAAAGTTGTGCACTGGGTATTCAAACACAAGACAACACTTCCATACATATGTTTAGGACACATGTATGTGGTGGTTGTCTTCAGAAACTCCCTCGTGTAGTTATCAGTGGCAGCCCATTCGTGGGCCTACATGGACATCCATCACTTCGACCGACAACAAGAGAGGTTACCAACACTACAAATAAAGACACATTCATGACATTTTGGCCTGAAAGAATTTTTTCCCTGTCCTGCTTATGACACTTCTATGACGGTAATTGTGACAAAACCTGGTATCATCATAGATGTGGTGGGCTCCTACTTCTATGACAAAAAATCATGACATAAAAATGGGCTTTTCATCTTGGGTGGGCCGGAGACGCACCTGCATCACATTGTTTGGGCCGTCCATGACAGAAAAAATCATGGTAAAAGTGAGGGCGAGGAAATTTTTTGGGAGTTCCCGATTACGGTGGGTGGTCGGGGCCGAGTGTTGCACGGAGGTATGTGCATTTCTCACATATATGTACACGCGTGCGTGTGTGCGAGGCGTTGGGCTCTAACTAACCCCGAGCGACGCATTCGCTTACTGAACCCGAGCGATTGCACTAGCTACGTTACCAAACCCAAGTGATTCCTTCACTACTGCTCCTAACTGAACCTGAGCCATCAATCGGTCGATCACTGCTGCTGCTGCTTACTGAAGCCGATCGAGCCTGCTGTCTCTTGATGAATAGTAAATGTGGGGGTTGGTTGAATGAGTCGAGACGTACGTGGTTGGGGTTGGCTAAACAGTTCCTGGTGGGGGTTCGATGAACAGGAGCCCGTGGTAGTAGGCCGTTGCCGCTGGATAAACATGACACCGAGAGGAGGCCGCCACAGCCGAGCCGGTTGGGGGTGGATGAACACGACCCCGTGGAGGGCTGGTTGAACAGGACCCCGTGGAGAGCTGGATGAACAGTAGCCTATGGCTGAACAGTAGCTGGTGGAGGCAGGAGGAAGACGCAGTGGATGAACAATGCAGCTAGAGGCTGTAGGAAGTCGACCGTGGGTGAACAGTAGCCCGTGGAATCCTGTTTTGCAGTATGCCACACCCCTCCCAATGAACAGGACCCCCGTTTCGACCGTATCACTCCAACACAAGTCCCTTTCCTTCGTTTTGCGGTACGCCAGACCCTTCCCAATGAACAGGATGTCGTTTCGACCGTAGCCGGTCGAAAAGAACGCCGTTTCCTCCGTACGGCGGTCTGCCAGACCCCGTTTCGGCTGTTCCATCCAAGCTGGTTGGCTCGCGTTGAACAGGACGCATTCCGACCTAGTTTGTTGCCTCCCGATGAACAGGACGTTGTTTCTCCGTTCTGACCCAGCCGGTTAGCTGCCTGATGAATAAGACGTTGTTGCTGCCGTCTGTTGCCTCTCCATGTGTATGAGCCCTGGTCGTACGTATGCGCGAGTAGGTGTTCGAGACCGCACCCGTATGTACGTATGTGTCTGTATTTTTTGGCATGTGGCTGCATGTACTTGTACACTGAAAGTGCAACTGATTCCCGGGTGGTTTTTGGTAATTCATAACAACTATAGCTCATTGAACTAATATCCATTCAAGTTGAATATTTAAGAAAGTTCAATGATTGCAATGACATGGTCTAGAGATGTGGACCCCTCAAAATGCTAAGGACACATATTGGCAAAAGCTCAAGACTCTTCATTTATATTTTAGTGATCGAAGATCACATTGAGTACATAGGAAAGCCAATACTATTAAAAGGGGATGAGGTGTTGCTTAATGGTCTAGTTGCTCACAGTGTTTGTGATATTGCTCCAAAACCTTGAACCACTTTCTCAATTCCAAATATGTCCAAAACTCAAAGTCAAACTCGGCCCCACCGAAACATTCTATCCGGCGCCACCGAGTTCATTTGACCTAGCCACTGCCAAAAACCCTAACTTCTCGGCCACAGCGATACGGATCTCATTTCAGCGAGATGGCCTTGCAAAATCTCTATTGCCTGTTGTAATTATTTCAGTCTCACCGAAATGTTCAGTCGGTCCCACCGAGTTTGCTTGACCAACTATCTGTTTGCTCTTTGTGGAAATTGGTCTCATCGAGTTCAAGCAATTGACTTCACCAAGATGAGGTTTTGCCCTAACCATAGCACATCGGTCCCACCAAGTTTTTCTAGTCGGTCCCACTGAGATTCCTAACGTTCACATTTTGAACTAAATCGATCTCACCGAGTTCTTCTATTCGGTCTGACTGAGTTGGGTCAAATGTGTGTAACGGTTGGATTTTGTGTGGAGGCTATATATACCCCTCCACCCCTTTCTCCATTTGAGAGAGATCCATCAGAACGTGCCTACACTTCCAGCCTACATTTTCTGAGTGAGAACCATCTAATCATGTGTTGAGATCAAGATATTCCAATCCAAACACAAAAATCTTGATTTCTAGCCTTCCCCAAGTTGCTTTCCACTCCAATCATCTTTCCACCATATCCAAATTTGTGTGAGAGAGCTGAGTGTTGGGGAGACTATCATTTGAAGCACAAGGGCAAGGAGTTCATCATCAACACAACATCTATTACCTTTTGGAGAGTGGTGTCTCCTAGATTGTTTAAGTGTCGCTTAAGAGCCTCCGACAAGATTGTGGAGTTGAACCAAGAAGTTTGTAAGGGCAAGGAGATCGCCTACTTCATGAAGATCTACCCTAGTGAGGCAAGTCCTTTGTGGGCGATGTCCATGGTGGGATAGACAAGGTTGCTTCTTCGTGGACCCTTCATGGGTGGAGCCCTCCGTGGACTCGCGCAACCATTACCCTTCGTGGGTTGAAGTCTCCATCAACGTGGATGTACGATAGCACCACCTATCAGAACCACGCCAAAAATCTTCATGTCATCATTGCGTTTGCACTCTCCAAACCATTCCATTTACCTTCATATGCAATGTTTTACTTTCCGCTTCTACACTCTTAAAATTGCATGTGTAGGTTGATTGCTTGACTTGTGCCAAATGCTAAAATCTGCCCACAACTAAAAGTGGGAAAAGGTTAGATTTTTATTTGGTCAAGTAGTCTAATCACCCCACCGCTAGACCTACTTTCGATCCTACATATACGGTTTATAAGGGACTGCCTGAACTACTACGTCGGGGGCTCTACTACTACATGTGTCGCTGCTTGCTCAGCCACAGTTCATAGTTGCAGAAAGCCCAATCGACCAGTATGTACATACACGTTCGCAGCCAGAATGACAATGCTATGTACGATTCGACCAGGTGGGTCCCGGCTATCAGGGAGGATAAGGAGGCACTTCCTTGCGTGCAAAGTTATTGATGGTGGGTCCAAGCTGTCAGGGGCAGGATTCATTTTTTTCGCGCCTAATATGGAGGCACTTCCCTGCGTTCGAAGATAGAGCTTGTGGGTCGAATCTGTCGAGGGGGGGAACATTTTTTTTGCAAAATACATCTAAGCCAAAATACAGAGACCCTTCCGGTGGGTCCCTGCTTTCAGGTGGAGGAATCATTATTTTGCGTGTAATAAGGAGGCACTCCCTTGCCCGCGGCGTGGACCCAGCTATCAGCCTCTCCACGTACAGTCCTCTTCTGATGTAAGTCGTTCCTTGACTACATCGTGCCGAGAGAACCAAGGCGGTGGACGACGGCGAGGCCTAGGAAGGGAATGACCCGGAGCTGGGGAAGACTCGACAGTCGTTTCCCACGCGGAGGGGCGTACGAGGGTTTACTGGTTGGGCTACAGTGTGAGGATGCCGTCGCCGAAGAATGACAGGAGGTCTGGGTGAGTACAGGGATGGCCAGGCCAGCGATGGGGGTAGGATGGGGCGGAGAGGCCTGCGCGGCAGCAGAGCTGGCCACGGGAGGCTGGAGCAGGCGGCATGACCGACACTGGTTTTGGCGGCTGTAGCGATAAGATCATAGGTTGAAGAAGCACTATGGCCATTGGATGGACATCGTACGGTCACTGGAGCTACAATCATCCATATTAACTAAGTTGACAAAGCCCTCCGTTCGCATCAACTTAGTAGGCCCATAAGTCAGCCTCCAACTATGGTGGGTCCCAGCTAGTAGGGGGAGTATTCATGTTTTTGCGCGTAATATGGAGGCACTTCCTTGCATGCGAAGATATAGCTGGTGGGTCCGAGCAGTCAGTGGGAGGAACATTTTTTCACGAAATACAAAGGCCCTTCCAGTGGATCCCCGCTGTCAGGTGGAGGAATCATTATTTTGCTTGTAAGAAGGAGGCACTTCCTTGAGTGTGGTCGTGGACCCAGCTATCAGCCTCTCCATATACAGTCCCCTTCCAGTGGATGTCGTTCGTTGAGCATATTAACCATGCCGCGCTGAGAGCACCAGGGCGGTGGATGACGACGAGGCCTAGGAAGGGAATGATACAGAGCCAGGGAAGACTTGGTAGTTGTTTCCCATGCAGACGGGACTATGAGGGTTTACTGGTTTGACTGCCGTCGCTAGAGAATAGCAATAGGTGTGGCTGAGTAGAGGGATGGCCAGGCCAGCGATGGGAGTAGGGTGGGGCGGTGAGGCCTGCGCGGTAGCACAGCCGACCACGGGAGGAGGGAGCAGGCACATCCAACAGTAACTTCTCTCGTGTGTTGGCTAAGTTGACAAGGCCTTGCCTACGCGTGAATCTTTTTTTAGGAAAGCATACGTGTCAACCTAGTAGGGGCACAAGTCAGCCTTATATATGTGGAAAACAACATACAACCCATCTGTCATTATTGCTAATAAATGAACAACCCATTGACTAATTCTTAAGGATTTTTTTGAAGGTCGTATTCTTTTTGTTACCATTACAGCCCATATTCTCGCCACGGTTAAAAAATCAACCAAATTTTCATATATCGGTGCGGTCCGAACCATTTTTAATCCCGAAATTCCGAATCACGTTCAAACTAATTTAAAAAAATCTATATCAATTTAAAATCCAATATAATTTTCCCCACAAAAAACAATTAAATTCAAAATGTCGAAATCTTAAAAGAAAAATATTTGAAACTAATTGTCGGTTTGTTGTGCTTATAAATTTACATCCCATTGCTTACTAATTCATTTTCTGGGCAAGCGAATACATGACTCTCGTCTTGAAAGATTTGCAGCCAAGCACGGCTGATGATAGAAGCAAAGGTGTCCCGTATTTATGAGATGGTGATTATTGTTTCGGAGGAGTAGACTTTGATGATCTGCCTACGAACATGCGAGGAAGTCGTGCCTTAGCAATCGCTAAACCAACTCTGAGAGGTTATTGATCATGCCGAAGCACGATCAATGTGACCGCGAAGGTCTATTTCCTACAAGCAAACAAAGAACAAGAAAGAAACTAAGTTTGCAATCTGGATATTGCGAATATAAGATGAAAGCTTTATTGATCAATGTGGGGTTCTGTGACATCTTGGTCTGGTCGTTGAACACAAATAAAGTACACGAAGTTGCAGCTGCGGCGAACTTTTAATCTAAACAAAACCCAAAGTCTAAACGGCGCCCTAAGGGTTGTATATATGGACCAAGAGGGCAGAATTTCGTGGCTCTTGAAAGACGGGTCCGAAACAAACCCTAATTCTTGTTTCCCCACAAATACAGACTCTGAAAATAGCCTATACTCAACTATTTCAAAATTACATGGGCCTAGACCAATAATAAGGCGACACAACACCTATAATAGCCTCTGGATAGAATTTAGGAAGTGGCATGTTGTATATTTCGTCCAAGCCTTCAAGCACTCATTATGTGGAATTCAAAGTCCTGAAATCATCACTTGAAACTCCATTCTTATTTCCCTGAACTTGCTCTAAGGTTCATGTTTCCAATTTGGGCGGCATCATATTCACATGAACATTAGAATCGTTACCAAGAAACGAAAGTACCTGGTAATTCAATTGGCGTGCACGAGCTCTAGTAATTGGTCCAGTATGTATAGTAGCAGGGGATGTGGGTGCAACAATGGTATTGTTGTCCTCATCATCCTCCCCTTCTTGAAATGAAGTCGTCCTCAACGGAAGCTCATCTTCCTCCCCGAAGTAAGGCTTCAAATCTGCAATGTTAAAAGTGGGACTAACCACAAAATCTGCAGGCAGGTCAAGTTTATATGCATTATCATTTATTTTCTCTAACACCTTAAAAAGACCATCAACACGTGGCATTAGCTTTGATTTGTGCAAATCAGGAAATCTATCCTTACGCAAATGTAACCAACTGTCGGTGCAGGGACGATACCTATGGGATCACAAGAATCCCTACTACGGTTGCGGGGCGCGGGGTCGTGAGAAGAGCAGATCAAACAGATAGCACACGGGTTCTTTATCCAGGTTAAGACGCGAGATGCGTAAAGCCCTACTCCTGCTTTGGTGGTTAGTTTATCTGCGTTCTTGAGCTAGCTATGGGGCGTCGGGAGCTCCAAAAGCGAATCCTCCTCCACAGTCGCCATGGGCCTCCTTTTATAGGGAAGGGCTGCCAAAGTGGCATACAGGAGGTGGAAAGGGTGCAGTCATACGAGTTTATCCTTGCATTACATGACAAGGCGCCATTAATGCGTCTTGCTTAGGTGTCCTTGCTTTATCGGGGACGGGGGAGAGCCCAGTCTCGTCAACCACCGCTCCCTTTCGCGTTGACACGCGCCCTGGCCAGCGGTGCCTGTGGTGCCACGTAGGCAGGCAGGCAGCTGAGGTGGTGCAGTGGTGGGTCTCCACGAAGGTTCGCTTGTCGCCACGCAGGTGCGTGCCCAACTGGTTGGGTCTGCAGCCGCATGGTGGAGGCTCGATTGGCGCGGGCCTAATGGTGGCCCTACGGGTGTCCTTGGCAGGGGCCTTGCCGCAGCCCCAGCAAGGGTCTTGCCACGGCGCCTGCTGCCATCCCCGGCAGGGCTCTTGCCGGGGGGGCTTGTGGTCCCCCTTGGCCGGGATCCCGCCAAGGGTCGTCATCTTCTGTAGTATGTATCTGATCTTCGAATGTCTTCACAAAGATTTGCATGCCACCACGGGGATGCCTCCCGAATCCTTTTCCCCATGGGGGGGCAGTGGACTCAAAGGTGACCCGCTTCGTGGGCATGGGGCGAGTCGCTCCGGCAAGGGCCTTGCCAGGTCTGCTAAAACCGCCCCCCGGCAAGGATCTTGCCGGGGGAGTCTGCTTCGTCTGTCGTGGTTCTAAGTCTGACAGAAGAATGGGGGTAGGTATGGAGAGGCAATGTACTAGCTATGGAGTAGTTGGTATGCACGAGTTTACGAGTTCAGGCCCTTCTCGGAGGAGGTAACAGCCCTACGTCTCGGAGCCCGGAGGCGGTCGACTGGATTATATGCGTATGAATTACATGGATGCGAACCCTTCTACCTTTGGAGGGGGGTGGCTTATATAGAGTGCTCCAGGACCCCAGCCAGCCCACGTAGAGGAGGGGTTTAAGGTACATTAAGACTAGGCGTTCTTGGTAGCATGCTTACATAAAATGTCATCATGACCATAAAGACTACTTAATCTCTGAGACCGTTTGGACACCGAGTGGCTCTTGGACTCCTGGTGGTCGAGTGTCTTTGAATCTGTCGAGTGGAAACCTACCAGGTCGACTGGTAGGCAGTTTACTCTAAGGATGACCTTGGGGAGGGTATCTTGGACAGGTCCATGACCCTACCCTAGGTATATGACTTCATCATTAGCCCCCGAATGGATCGAGGTTTGAGTGAGGAAGGAGTTGATAATCTTTCCGACCTGCTTTTCGCGCTGCGAGTGTGCTTTATTATGGATCAGTGACCTTTCAGTGACGTCGTCAACTTCTATTTCAGTCACCTTGATCCATTCTCTACATCTGTCTAGTGAACTTTATGAACTTGGAGATTTCCGAGCGACGGATCGGAGGGAATCTGCCGTCTGACAAGTTGCTCTGCTGTTAGCGGATTTAGTGGTATCCGAATTTTCAGAAGCGTGCGGAGCGGAGAAGGCCGCGACACTCGGATGGATAAGGCAAGGACGCCTCGATCTCCGTGCCACCTTTTTCGCCACGTATCGCGCGCGCGACTGTCGCGGGATTTGACAGGATTGCCCGGGCCTACCTGTCAGCCACTCGGAAGCGTCTCCGTATAAGGCGCTGGGCGGGGGTATTTTGAACAGTGCGCCCTCATTTTCCCCTCCTCCGTCCTCGGATTCATCTGCCGCGCCCCTAACCTGCTCAGCGCCGCCACCTCGCTCCTGTCCCGCCGGCGACAATGGTGAAGGAGAAGACGGCGGCCTTGGAGAGGGCGAAGAAGGCGACGACGAAGGCGAAGGGGAGAGCGCCCAGTCGGGGCAGATCCTTGTCGCGGTCCAGCCTGCCGCAAGGTTGGGTCCAAGGAGATTGGATCCGCTCGACCATCACCCAGAAAGACCTCAACGACCTGGCTAATGAGGGACTGATCCCCCATGGGTCGGCAAGGCTTTCGGGGACAGAATGGCAGCCGCAGCCTCAAGAGGGTGAGTGTGTCCTCCTAGCCACACATGTGGATCGCGGCTTTTCTCTTCCGCCGAATCTTTTCATTCGGGTTTTTCAACTTCTTGAGCACAACTCCATCACTTTACACCCAACTCCATTTGCCTATCTACGCCCGCTTCGTGTCTCTGTGCGAAAACTTCTTGGGCTGTCGGCCACACTGGGGCCTCTTCAAACACATATTCACTTGTCGCTAGTGAAAAAGGCTAGTCCGAATGACGAAAGAACCCAAGTAATCCAGATGTGTGGGGGTCTTGGGGTCCAGATGAGGGGTAAAAGTGCCTTTCCGGCCATGATTCTTCCCAATTCAGTCGGGGGTGGCGATCGACCTGGTTCTCTTGCCAAGACCGATCGGCCTTGAAGCGGTCATTTGGACTCCCTCCTTTCTCCATGGATCGAGTGAACAAGCCGTCCTCTCTGAAGGTGCTTCCGGAGGAGAAGGCCCAGGTTAAGTTGTTGATGGAGCGTGTAGTTCAGCTCATTCGCGACGGAGTGACCGACATGGATCTTTTGGAGGTTTTCCTTCGATGGCGCATTCAGCCGCTCCTATACCGAGGTCACCCGATGTGGATGTACTCCGGTACCGAGGACACCACCCGGGTCCACCCAGAGGAGGTCGACGATGCCACATTGGAGAGGTGGATGACTGCTATCACAGGGAACAAGGATAACCCTCGTGGAGCTAGGAGGATCCCACCACTCGACCAAACTTACGAACCAGACAAGGTATGACCACTGATCTCCGACTGTGATCCTGTTGCATTTGCTCTGTTCCGCTGCGAATCGGCCGACTGACTTTCGTCTTGTTTTGCTGTCTTCTAGGTCACCACTGAGATGTAATCGATGCCCAACAGGGCGCAAGAACCAGTCGAAGAAGAAGAAGGAAGTGGAGGCGAAAGCCAGGAGGAATGGGAGTCTGAGGAAAACGACAGCTCTAATGAAGAGGAGGAGGACGATGAGGAAGAGGAGGGAGACGTGGATCCACACCACTCGGAAAGGCGATCCAAGTTGACGCATGATCCGGTGGTCGAGCGAGGTAAGGCTATCGCGCCCATCGGGCGTTCAACGAGGCGCACTCGGACGACTTCTCCAGTGCCAACTGAGAAACCGCCAAAGCAACCCCGAGCAACGTCATCAAAGCCGGCGAAGGCCTTGCCCAAGATGAGGATGGTCATTCCCACCAGTTCAAGGTAATCAACAGAACTTGTGATTTCCTGTCTACCATGAGTGCACTTTTGGTCGACTCGTTTGACTGATCCATTGACTTCTGAAATCTGCAGTGCTGCCACCTCCGAGACCTCAGCTAAGCACGAGGATCAGGAAATGGAAGATGCCGCCACCTCCAACCTTGGTATGATCTCTGCAGTTTTGCTTTGCGGTCGATTGGATTTTTGTTTTTACCTTTGAACCTTGCTTGTAGTTCTACCTCATGTCATTGATCTTCCTGACGACAACGATGAAACACCACTGAGGAAGAGGAAGGACAAAAAGGTGCCTGCTAGCAAGGCTACTCCAGTTGTATCACTGCCTGAGACGCTAGCTCACGAGGGAGGCGACACCACTCGGACTTCTGTGTCCTTTGCTGTGCCGCTGACGAGTGTCCAGCCTTCGTCGTCGACTGCTGACCCGCCATCCCTTTTTGCCACACACCACGTCCCGGAAGACCAAGTGAGTGCTGCCAAGGAGGCCATACGCCAGGCAGGGATCATGATGGAGCAAGTGAAGGTGGTCCGGGAGGCCAACCCAGGCGGCTTATGATGCAAGCTTCGGCTCTTGAGCAATGTCCAAGTAAGTTGCTTGTTACATTAGGATATGCTACCTGAAATTTCTTCTTCTGAAGATTTCATATCTGCATCTGTACACCCTTTGGGTGTTGGTAGGTGTGTCAGTGAGTTTTTGAACTGGTGGGGGCACTGAGTGCACCCACAGGTGTAGTCCACGAGACTATGGTGGACTAGGCGATCGACCATAGTCTTTATACTTTGAATTTCTTCACTCGATGCAGTCCGCCATGTCGAATGGATCTTTGGAATCGGTGGGGGCATGCTGAGTGCACCCAGGTGTAGTCCCGAGACTATGGTGGGTGCAGGCGATCAACTATAGTCTAAGAACTTTTTACACAGGTATTGGCTGGCGATTAGCTATGTTTTTAGGATCATAACCTTTTTGCCTCTTTCGGTCGACTAGTCGAACCGAATTGGAAAAAACCAGTGGGGCCACGCTGAGTGCACCCACTGGG
Organism: Aegilops bicornis; assembly: GCA_021605145.1. NCBI lineage: Eukaryota > Viridiplantae > Streptophyta > Magnoliopsida > Poales > Poaceae > Aegilops > Aegilops bicornis. The sequence continues at coordinate 331,175,529 of CM038672.1, read as the reverse complement.
TGTAGTCCCCGAGACTACTGTCGAATGTTTTGATTCAACTGTAGTCTTAGAAATACTATGATTTTTCTTAAGTCACTCGGAAGTGACTTATCTTTGACGTTTTGTCGATTGACTCTTCGCAGAAATCTTGCGAGCTCGTGGCCCGTTATACTGAATTGGAGAACAAGCAGATCCAGCTCAACCTTGACTTGAAGCTCGCTCAGGAAAACTTGCAAAAGGCGAGAGACGAAGCAAAAGGTATGGCTAGTGAGAACTTGACGACTGTCTTTGTCTTTCTACCCATTCTCAATGCTGGACTTATTGTTATTTTGCAGACAAACTGGAGGAGGCTCTGAAGAAGAAAGACCAAGACCTTGCAGAGGCACAGAAGGCAGCTTTGGAGAAAACAAAGCTCGCGGAAGAGAAACTGGCCTCAGTCGGAAAACTCGAAGAGGAGAATACCAACCTGAAGGCTGCTCTCGACGCGGCCAACAAGGAGGCTAGCCGACTGAAGAATGACAAAGTTGCTCTGACTGACAAGGTTGGCGAACTGGCAGGGAGGAGGAACGATTTGGAGGTTTATCTGGGAGGGCTCGCCAAGATGCTATTCCTCATGCTTGAAGGTAAATCCTCTTACCCGACTGACTTGTCATCATCGACTCACCATAGAACCATTATCTTGAACTTGAGTCGTATTTGCAGAATTACATCGAACTTGAAGAAGAGACCAGTCGAGTGGAGACAAGCCTGGACCCCATCAACTCTCCCGTGAAGGATGAAGCCGCTATGAACGTGCTCCGACTGGAGTCTCGCATCGCTGTTGTGGTGGACTATCTCGCTCGACTGAAAGCTGTGGTGTCACGGATCAACTCAACCCTCTGGCCGGACCAGATGCTTCAGAATGACCTTGAGTCCTTAATGACTCGACTGAATGAGGTTCCAAGTCGAGTGCAAGAATGGAAAAAGTCTTTTGCCAGGTGCGGTGCTGATGTTGCTCTGTCTCTGGTTCGTGTCCACTGCAAGGAAGCGCGAGAGGACAAGCTGGCGGCCCTCAGAGTTGCGAACACTAAGAAGTATGATGTCCAATCTTTCATGGAAACTTTCATCGCCGCTGCCACCCGGATCGTCGATGGGATCGACCTTGACCAGTTTGTGGCTCCTTCTAGTCCTCCACCTGAGGAGTAAAAAACTTTTATGCTCTACCTTAAATTTGCCTCGGAATGCCGAGTGATTTTTGTAACTGATAAACCTTAGCAGGCTTGAGGCCTGGGTACTTCTGCATCCTTAGGATGCTATCCGAACTTTACTTTCCGTCAAAATATGCTTTTGTTTGCCTTCGAGTGAACTTTGCTCTGCACTCGGATTATGCTTCAATGTTTGAGATGCAGCTCTGAGGTGGATCCAGTCGACCTACACTTTGTGGCTCTTGCAGGTGCAGGAGAAGGAAGCAGTCGACGTGTACCTCGTCGCCCTTGCGGATCGGGATGGAGCGCACGTTGTACTTGTGGTGCAGCTCCGAAGGAGAAGGTAGCAGTCGACCTGCACCTCGTCGTCTTTGCGGATTGGGATGGAGCGCATGTTGTACTTGTGGCGTAGCTCCGAAGGAGAAGGTAGCAGTCGACCTGCACCTTGTCGTCCTTGCGGATCGGTATGGAGCGCATGTTGTACTTGTGGTGTAGCTCCAAAGGAGAAGGTAGGAGTCGACCTGCTCCTCGTCGTCCTTGCGGATCGGTATGTTTTCAAACTTAGGCGAGTCCCGGACTGCAGCTAAGCCCCCGAGTGGGAGGTTTGCTCTTCACTCGGTAGAATTTTTCAAACTTAGTAGTCTTGGACTGCAGCTAAGCCCCCGAGTGGGAGGTTTGCTCTCCACTCGGTAGGATTTTTCAAACTTAGGCGAGTACTGGACTACAGCTAAGCCCCCGAGTGGGAGGTTTGCTCTCCACTCGGTAGGATTTTTCAAATTTAGGCAAGTATTGGACTGCAGCTAAGCCTCCGAGTGGGAGGTTTGCTGTCCACCCGGTAGGATTTTTCAAACTTAGGCGAGTACTGGACTGCAGCTAAGCCTCCGAGTGGGAGGTTTGCTCTCCACTCGGTAGGATTTTTCAAACTTAGGCGAGTACTGGACTGCAGCTAAGCCTCCAAGGAGGATTTTTGTGTCATAGCTTTGAAGGGGAAGGCAACAGTCGACCTGTACCTCGTCGTCCTTGCAAAGTGCACATTGTATTAAATACTTAGGCGAGTACTTGGACTGCAGCTAAGCCCCCGAGTGGGAGGCTGGCTTACCACTCGGTAGGATTTTAAACACTTAGGCGAGTACTTGGACTGCAGCTAAGCCCCCGAGTGGGAGGTTGGCTCACCACTTGGTAGGATTTTAAACACTCACGCGAGTACTTGGACTGCAGCTAAGCCCCCGAGTGGGAGGCTGGCTCACCACTCGGTAGGATTTTAAACACTTAGTGAAGCAGTTCACCTGCTAAACCCCGAGTGAGAGGCTGGCTCGAGACTCGGTAAGGATTTTTACAAACTTAGGCGAAGCGGATTCGCAGCTAAGTCACCCAATCGGGGGATTTTAACAAAAAGTAATAACAATCACTGGGAAAATTTTAATCTTCTTGATTTAGATAGACAAACTACAGAAGTACTTTTATTACATCTCACCCGAGTGAGCTCTTAAGTGTAAAAGGGGCGGAGCAGCTCCGCGTTCCATGCCCGAGGCTCATTGACCTGGCGTTCGACGTTGTAAAGATGGTAAGCTCCATTGTGAAGAACTCTGGTGATGATGAAGGGGCCTTCCCAAGTGGGAGCGAGCTTGTGTGGTTTTTGTTGATCCACTCGGAGGACCAGATCTCCTTCCTGAAAGGCCCGGCTCTTCACATTTCTGGCGTGGAATCGAGGCAAGTCCTGCTGATAGATGGTCGAGCGGATCAGGGCCATCTCTCTCTCCTCTTCAAGGAGGTCGACTGCGTCTTGACGGGCTTGCTCTGCTTCAGCTACAGAGTAGAGTTCGACTCGGGGGGCATTGTGAAGCAGGTCACTCGGCAGAACTACTTCAGCTCCATAGACCATAAAGAATGGAGTTCTCCCAGTCGAACGATTAGGAGTGGTCCTCATTCGCCAAAGAACCGACGGAAGTTAAATGCGACCCACGCTCTGCTGCATGCTTGAGATCACGCATCAGTCGAGGTTTCAGTCCTTTGAGAATTAGACCATTTGCTCGTTCAGCTTGTCCATTCGACTGGGGGTGAGCGACTGAAGCATAGTCGACCCGCGTGCCCCGAGAGGCGCAAAAGGCTTTGAACTTGTTGGAATCGAAATTTTACCCATTGTCCATGATGATACTGTGCGGAACTCCATATCTGAATATCAATTCTCTGACGAAACTGATAGCAGTGCACGCATCAAGATTCTTGATAGGTTTAGCTTCGATCCACTTCGTGAACTTGTCGACTGCCATAAGCAAATGAGTGAAACCACTCCTACCAGTTCTCAGCGGTCCAATCATATCCAACCCCCAAACAGCGAAAGGCCAGACGCGTGGAATGGTCTTCAATGCTGAGGCGGGCTTGTGTGACATATTGGAGTAGAACTGACATCCTTCACATTTGTCGACTATTTCCTTTGCCATTTCATTCGCCTTTGGCCAGTAAAATCCCGCTCGGTATGCTTTAGCCACGATGGTCCGAGAGGGCGCATGGTGACCACGGGTCCACGAGTGGATATCATCAAGGATTATCGACACTCTTACGGCGTTATGCACTTCGGGTGACTCGGTCATGCTTTCTCTGAATAAGCATCCCTTGATCACGAGTAAAAGGCCTTGGATCGACGGACGATCTGTCTAGCCTCTTCTTCATTGTCCGGGAGCTCTTTCCTCAGGATGTATGCGATGTACGGTACTGTCCAGTCGGGAGTGATGACCATGACTTCCATGACAAGGTCGACCACCGCTGGGACCTCAACTTCAGTTGGATCAGTGGCACTTTTTGGCTGTGGAACTTCTTCGGTGAAAGGATCCTCTTGAATCGACGGTGTGCGGATGTGCTCCAAAAACACATCACTAGGAATGGCTTCCCTCTTGGACCCTATTTTCGCCAAATCATCAGCAGCTTGGTTTTTCAGTCGGGGTATGTGATGGAGCTCTAACCCCTCAAACTTCTTTTCCAGCTTCCTCACTGCATTACAGTAGCCAGTCATGGCTGGACTTCTGACGTCCCACTCCTTCATCACCTGATTAACCACCAGGTCTGAGTCGCCACAGACCATGAGGTGATGGACGCCGAGTGAAATGGCCATACACAACCCATACAACAATGCTTCGTATTCTGCTTCATTATTGGAAGAATCAAAGTGAATCTGGAGCACATATCTGAGCTTATCTCCTCGGGGGGAAACCAATACTACCCCAGCACCGGAACCATTCAGCATCTTGGAACCATCAAAGAACATAGTCCAGTGCTCCGAGTGAACTTGAGTCGGTAACTGTTGTTCAATCCACTCGGCGATGAAATCTCCTATTGCTTGGGACTTGATGGCTTTCTTTGCCTCAAACTTGATATCAAGGGGAAGAAGTTTAATCGCCCATTTTGCCACTCGACCGATTCGCGTCTACATTGTGCGAGTCTGTGATAACAGGCATCGGCGACGGCTGTAATGGAATGATCGGAGAAGTAGTGAGCAACCTTCTTTGCGGTCATATAAATCCCATACACAAGCTTACGATAATGAGGGTATCTTTGCTTGACGGGTTAACACTTGAAAGATAATATCTTTGCGCTGAACTTTGAAGGCTTTTCTTTCATCTTCCCGCTCGACCGTAAATCTTGTCTTGACGACTTGTCCTGTGGCTGCAATGTAAGCAGCAACGGCTCTTTCTTGATTAGGCAGCAAGCACCGGCTGGGTGGAGAGCGAGCTTTGAGCTCTGCAAGCGCTGCATCGACTTCAGAGTCCACTCGAACTTGTCCGACTTCTTCATCGATTCGGTAAAGAGGTAATGCCTTTTGACCGAGGCGAGAGATGAATCGACTTAAAGCGGCCAAGCATCCGATGTAAGCTTACGGACATCGTGCTGCACGCGAGCCGTTTCATTAGGAGAATAGCGCCAACTTTTTACGGGTTAGCGTCGATTCCTCGTTCGAAGCGAAAACCAAGTAACTTTCCACGGGAACTCCGAATGTGCACTTTGATGGATTAAGCGATATCATACCTCCACGAGATTGGCAAATGTTTCAGCAAGGTCAGTCAATAGGTCGGAACCTTTCCGTGACTTGACCACAATGTCATCCATGTATGCTTCCACATTCCGACTGATTTGAGTGAGTAAACACTTCTGAATCATCCTCATGAATGCGGCTCCGGCATTCTTGAGGCGAATAACATGGTGACATAACAGAAGCACCCGAATGGAGTGATGAAAGCTGTTTTGATCTCGTCGGGTCCATGCAGACGAATCTGATGGTACCCGGAATATGCGTCCAAAAAAGACAACCGCTCACATCCCGCAGTCGAGTCGACTATTTGGTCAATGCGGGGTAGAGGAAAATGATCTTTCGGGCAGGCCCGATTGATATGTTTGAAGTCGATGCACATGCGCGATGAATTGTCCTTCTTAGGGACCATGACCACATTGGCGAGCCACTCGGGTGGTAAATTTCTCGGATAAACTCTGCTGCTAAGAGCCGAGCCACCTCCTCGCCAATGGCCTTTCTCTTACGGGCGGCGGACCGTCGAAGATGTTCTTTGACAGGTTTGACTTTTGAGTCGACTTCATGACGGTGCTCGGCCAGCTCCACAGGAACACCCGGCATGTCGTGAGCTTCCATGCAAAGATGTCCCAGTTCTCCACGGAGGAACTGGACGGCGCTTCTTCCTATTTGGAGTCGAATGTTGTTGAGATGTTGGTCGGAGCAGCATTGGGGTCGGTCGGGTGAATATGAACCTGCTTACGTCTCACGGACGGTGAAATGCCGACTCCGTGGCGGGCTTCTTGGCTCGCAACAAATCACTTTCGGATCTGCAGTCTTGATATTCTTGCAATTCTACCACTTGCCATCGAGCATCGGCAATCTTAGAGCCTTTCAGAAACACTCTTCCGCTTTCTTGATTGCCGGTGGTGATCACACCCTTCGGGCGGGCATCTTCAGCTTGAGGTACACATAACATGGTCGAGCCATGAAAGCGGGCATCGCCCGGCCTTCCCAGAATAGCGTGATAAGCGCTCTGGAAATCCACGACCTCAAAGGTCAACTTTTCTTTGCGGAAATGCTTTGAATCACCAAAAACCACATCAAGAGCAATTTGACCGAGTGAGTCAGCCTTCTTTCCAGGAATGACTCCGTGGAATCTCATGTTACTCGTGCTGAGTCTGGACATCGGAATGCCCATCCCTTTGAACGTCTCTGCATACAAGATGTTCAGGCCACTGCCGCCATCCATCAAAACTTTGGTCAGTCGATTGCCTTCGACGTCTGGGTCGACCACCAATGCTTGCCTCCCAGGGGTGGCAATGTGTGTCGGATGATTGGACTGGTCGAATGTGATGGTGGTCTGGGACCATTTCAGATAATTGGGCGTCGCCGGAGCGACCATGTTCACTTCTCGGTTGATAACTTTCAATTGACTTTTGCTTTCAACGTCAGCAAAAATCATCAGGGTGGAATTGACCTGGGGGTATCCATCGTCACTATCTTCTTTGTCCTCAACTTTATCTGACCCTTTTTCCTTATCCTTGGGCTGCTTCCCTTGGGCTGCTGAATCAAGAGCCTACATTGTCGAAAGTGGTATGCTTTGGGTAAATGAGTTTACCCTCTTCATCTTTCTTCGTGTGAATGTGACATAGCAAGTCTAACACATCATTCCCATCTTGGTCTTTCACCTTCTTGGGGTTCCATGGACCCTTAGGTTTCCCCTTGAACTTTCACAGGGTCACAGCCAAGGCTTCTCCGGGAGAGGCTGGCTCGGCTTTGCGCTTCTGCTTCCGACTGGAATTTCCCCCGCCGGCTTCATTAGCGGCAGACTTGTACTTACCACTCCGGATCCGATCCTCTTCTTCACCATTAGCATACTTGGTGGCAGTCTCCATCATCTGACTCGGGGTCATATCTCCTGTTCGACCGAATTTTAAAACCAACTCTCTGTTCTTGACACCTTCCTTGAAAGCACAGACTGCCTGGTGGTCAGACACATTCTCAACTGTGTGGTGCAAGGTTATCCATCTCTGGATGTAATCTCTCAAAGTTTCATTCGACTTCTGCACACACTACTGCTGCTATGTCAATCCTGCTGGTCGCTTGCAAGTCCCTTCAAATGTCCTGACAAACACTCGGGCCAGATCTTGTCGGATTTCGGGTTCCGGCAGACCCTTGAGGTTCGAACACTGGGGTGCGCGCGGAGATCCAACCCTCCACCGTCTCGTACCTCGCCGAATCGCAGGGACCTAAACTACTAAAAAGAATAGCACAAGAGACACAAGATTTATACTAGTTCGGGCCACCGTTGTGGTGTAATACCCTACTCTAGTTTTTGGTGTGGTGGATTTCCTCTTGGGCTGAGGAGGAACGATCTGAGGGAAGAACAGCCTCGCGAGGGTCTGCATTCTTGGTGGAGTCGATGAACTGCTAGGTGGTGCTTTGTCGCTCTAGCTACTGGTTCCTTGATGAGGATTCCGATCTCATACCGGGGGTCGATCCCCCTACCATGGAGATGGCTACTCCTATTTATAGGCGAAGGCCTGGGCCTCTTCCCAAATATTGAGCGGGAAGGCGCCAACAATTAGCCATTTGAAGGGGAACAGTGGGTACACTTATCCTGACTAAAGTTGGTCCTCGCTTGCCAAAGGCTCACAGTGATGGCCTTTGCTTGGGCTCCACGATGACTCCCTTCCAGCTGTTGTGGCTGGTCTTGGTCTTGTTGCACCGAAACGGATGCCTTTGCTTGATGCTCTCGCATGCGCTTGCTCCCTTTGCGCCAAAGAGGAAAGGAGGACGGCCAGCTGGCCTGGCGCCCCATCGCCGCCTCTTGGTGCGTCATGGCTTGCGTCATGGGCACCTCGCGAGGTACCCTGCCTTGAACTCTCCGCCTCCTCATGAGCCAACTTTGTGAGGCCGTGCTGAGAAGCTCCTGGTAAATCCGCCCATGAGGCTTGGCCCCTCGCGAGGGTCTTGAGCTTCGTTGATGAAGATGGGCTGTCCTGGGCCTCCTTTGAGCCACGCCCGCAGGCCGCGGGCGAGCAAGTCAGGGACCCCGTTCCCGAGAACACCGGCAAGAGCCCGGGTCCACGGCACACCCGAACTTGGCCGAGCAGAGAGGCGAAAGGGCAAGTGCGAAGCATCATGGGCCCTAACAGCCTGCGGCCTTGGGCGCCGCGTGGCGGTTGATTGGACGCGTGCGCCTCTGCAACCGCGTGGGTTAATAATAGAGTGGCATCTTCCTTGCCTCCTTTACTTTCTCCAGTTGCTGCTCAGATCCCCTTTCTTGCGCCTCTCCTCTGTGCTTCCAAGACCTTCAGATCCACTCCGCCTGCGTGCCCTAGCCAGTCATGGCTCCTCGCCAAGCCCCGGAGCTTGGTACTCTCCTGCACAGGACCCGCCAAATGTGTCAGGCGAGCCTGCATGCAATGCGCCCGGTTAAGCGAGGCTTGAAGCGTCAATGGAACAGCGGTGTTCAAGGCCGGCTCCTCTGCCCCTGAGGGTCGGGGGAGTACCTTCTACCCGTTCTTCGTGAGCGCCATCATTGCTGGTCTGGTGCCTCCCTTCTCTGAGTTCTTCTTCTCCGTCCTCCGTCACTACAACATCCAAGCTCTGCACCTCCATCCCAACTTCGTCCTTCTTCTGGCAATCTTCGCCTACTATTGTGAGGCCCATGTTGGGGTGAAACCCTCGGTGGCCTTGCTGCGCCACTACTTCTTCCTCCGAACCTCCCGTGGTTCCGCCTCCGCGTCTTGTGACTTCGTTGCATCTGGCGGAGCCATCGCCATTTCAAACCACAGGAAGCGGATTGAGGGTTCAGGAGCAAGTGGGTCTTGGTGGATCTTTGGCGCATCCACCTCGGCTGATCCTGCCCACGGAGCCCTTGAGAGTTCCGGCTGGTCCCGGCGGAGCTTCGGGATCCCGTCTTGGCTTCTTCTTTGGAGAAGATGGATGCAGATCTGAAGCCGGCCGATGTGGCGGCAGCGAAGCTGACCTGTGCATCGCTGCTGAGGCAGTTCCTGGAGCACCAACTGGCTCCGCTTCGCCAGTACTCACTTCCGATGTGGAGGCCTCACTCGAGCCCCGTGGTCCTGGCCAGCGAGGATCTGGCGACGGTCCTCCAGTCCTTGGTTGAAGCGATGTGGCGAGGCTGACGGCGCCCAGCGCCCTTGTTCCGTCGAGAGGTTTTGGAGCAGGTAGTGGGGCCCATGCCTGTCTTCAATGAGGACGGGCCCGTGCCCGCGGAGGCTCCGGAGGACCTGGTGGACGTGTCCTCTTCCGACTCCAGCGAAGAGGTGGAGGAAGGAGAGGCGGGAGAGGGGGTTGATTCGGGAGCGGACTCAAGGGCTCCTCCCCTGCGGCGCAGGTCCCGTGTTCTCCGCCTCCCCCAGAGTGACGACGACGAGGATGAGGATGAGCGTGGAGGCACGAGCCTGCCTCCGATCCCGAAGAAGGACCGGACTGGGCTGGTTCCCCGCGGGTCTGCCCCGGCCCCGGGGCGATCCGCAGACGTGCCTCCTGCTCCTGGTCCTCTTGAAGCTGATCCCTGCAGCCGGCTCTCGGGCTTCAAGTATGGCCGGAGGCTGCTCGAGTCCACCGGCGACGACCTGTAAGTGCCTGCTTCCCTTCTTGATTATTGCTCCGTCGACAAGATCTGATGTCCATGTCCTTCGGCCAGGCTGGAGCCCGCGGCGAAGAAGCTGAAGGGGGCTCCTGAGGCCCCATCCGTGGAGGTGCCTCTGCCAGGAAAAGAAGGTGATCCTGATGCCTAGGCCTCTCCTGCCCGGGCATCCTCGCGAGGCCTGGCTGAGCCCGCTGGGGCGAGCTCAGCCCCCTTGACCCAGCGACCCCGAGGTGCCCTTGCTTGGCGCTGCCTCCTTTGTTGTCGTGGCGCCGCTGGTTCCGCCTCGGTAGCGATGGTCACGCAGCCGTCTTATCCTCCTACTCCACCAACCGCTGCTCCTCCGAATGCTTTGTTACGGATTGCGCCGTTCTTGAGATCGACCACCTGCGGCGGGATCTTCTGAGCACCGACCCCGTCGATGGCTGGGCGCTTGGGCTGGCTTCGGCCGATTCGCTCGATGCTTGATTGAGCGCCGCTGGTCGAGCCTTGGCGGCTTGCGACGAGGAGAAGCAAGCTGTTCGTGAGTCGAAGATTGCCGCGGCTGGCACAGGGAGGCAGCCAGCATTCAAGGTCATTGTGAGACGCCTGGAGAAGCGGTGAAGGGCCTGCAGAACCAGCTCGCCGAGGAGGCCCGCCTCCGCCAGGAGCAGGAGGAAAGCATGAAGGCTCGTGAGGCGGCCGTCAAGGACCAGGAGGCCAAGCTGAAGAAGCGCCGCGACCGCCTAGGCGCGCTGGAGCGGGAGCTGGAGGCGAGGAAGGTCGAGCTGGACGACAAGGCGCGGGTTCTCGCAGAAGATCGCGTGGCCTTCATGGATATGGAGGTGAAGGCTCCCTGCTGAGGAGCTTTATGATAGCGGCTGGAGAGCCCACTTGGCGGCACAGGACGGCCTGTGGCTGCTTCCCTTCTGGTTCGCGCTCTTGAAGATGTCTCCCTTGGTCTTGGCCCCCACGGTGAGGCCGAGGCGTGTCTTGTCTTCCGCAGCCTTGGCAGCGGATCCTCACCCACATCTATCTTCGCGATCCCAGCGTCGACATGGACAGCCTCTTTGGAGCCAACAAGCGGCAAGCATGCATTTGGCGCTGCCGAGGCTGTGAAGGGTCATGTGGAGGCTCTGTTGGGAAGTTCAGACCTTGACACCAAGCTGAAGCGAGGCGCTGCTGGCCCTGCTGCTTCACAAGGAGAGCCCACTCCGCGTTGCTCCACCGCCGACAAGTGACTCCGTTGTGGCTCCTGCCTTGCTTTTAATTCCTGCACATGTATCATGCCTCGAGGAGGCGTTTAAACTTGCGTTTGGTATTGCGATAACAGTGTGGACTGTAACATTTGCTTTTGAATTCCTTGAAATTTGTGCTTCCTACTTGCTTTATGTTCTCACGCCGGCAGAGCCGGCCTCACAAGATACCTCAGCGCCGTTAGCCCCGACCGGAAACCAGGATGGGACCAAGGAGTGAGGGGCTACGTGACAAGTTAGGCTCTGAGTCGCGATGCTCAGAGTCCCCCTTAGCGCCACGAACAACAAGTAGGGAGGTGAGGCAGCGGATCTGCCGTTCTACGTCTGCAGAGCCCGGCCCCGCGCATACTTCAACCGCCGTTAGCCTTTCGGAACTAAGGGGTGAGGGGCTACGTGACCAGTTAGGCTCCTGAGTCGCGATGCTCAGGAGTCCCCCTTGACGCTCAAACAGCATTCGTACCTTAGCTCTGCTCGGGGAGTGACGTGCGACGAACCAGGCCCGAGGGGCCTGGCTGGGTGGCGTGTGTCTGGGCGTGACCCAGGCGCAGCCCCCGTGCCCAGCCCCCTCACGCGGCGCTCCCGAGGGGAGGCGTTGCGACGAGGCGGAACTTGAGCTCTGGGCTCCACGAGGTTGATGCGACCCGGAGGCCACCCTCGGTTGTTTATCACCAGCGCGAGCATAAGCGCTTCTGCATGCGTCTGAGCATAGCCACTCCTCGGCGATGTCGTCGGCCAGTAGCGGAGCATGGTGCTTCCAACTGGAGCGTGGGAGGGGCTCCCCTCGGGAGGAGCCCAGGCGTATCTGACCCCTGCGACACGTGGGCTGGCATGGTAGGGCTGGACGAGGTGTATCTGGGCAGCCGTGAGCCAAAGACGGGACTCACGGGCCCCTACCTCAAGGCGGGTTGCGCTGGCTCTGGGCCTTGTCTTCGAGTGTGTTCCTGCAAATTTGGCCAGATGCCGGTGCTCTACGTCTTCGGGTCCCGGCTCTCGGGCTGGTCTCAGTTGTCGCTGGCAAGCCAGGTCACGAGCCATGGACAAGACCAGAGGGTGAGGGCCGGAGAGCCGGTAGGAGCCCTGAGTCGTGATGCTCAGGCACCCCCCCTTTAACGCGCAAGCTGGATTAGATGACACAACTCTATGTCCTCGGGTCCCGGCTCTCGGGCTGGTCTCAGCCGTCATTTGGCAAGCCAGGTCGCGATGCCATGGACAAGACCAGAGGGTGAGGGCCGGAGAGCCGGTAGGAGCCCTGAGTCGCGATGCTCAGGCACCCCCCCTTTAACGCGCAAGCTGGGTCAGACGCAGCAACTCTACGTCCTCGGGTCCCGGCTCTCGGGCTGGTCTCAGCCGTCGCTGGCAAGCCAGGTCGCGATGCCATGGACAAGACCAGAGGGTGAGGGCCGGAGAGCCGGTAGGAGCCCTGAGTCGCGATGCTCAAGCACCCCCTTTAACGCGCAAGCTGGGTTGGATAATGAAACTCTCGTCCTCCCGTCCGGCTCTCGGGCTGGTCTCGGCCGTCGGCAAGCCATGTTGCGATGCCATGGACAAGACCAGAGGGTGAGGGCGGAGAGCCGGTAGGAGCCACGAGTCGCGATGCTCGAGCACCCCCACTTTAACGTGCAAGATTCCGCCACCCGTGAAAGGCTCCAAATAACAAGCATGGTGGAGCGAGAGCATAATCCTAAGGAAAAGCGCAAGAAGGATACATGCAGCTGGGGCGGCCCGAGCGGCTTGGGGATGATGCAGCCGAGGCACCCCCAACAGGATAAGCTAATGACATGAAATAAAAGGGATACATGCCGCGGTGGACCCACGCGGCACAGGGAATAATGCAGCCCTCAAGGCGCTCCCACTGAAACGAAACTTAAAGATGTCACTGGTAATGTTGGGGACGAAGGGGTGTTGATGTAGCAGACTCGGTGGGCTGCAGGAGCGATCCTCACGAGCCCCAGGCCGGGGCCTCGGGAGGCTCAGGAGGCGCCGGGCGGCTCCTTAGGGGCCATCTCCATCTCCGCCCGAGGCTGCGGCGTGCACGACCTCTTGAGCCTCAGGATGGCCCTCATGAGACGCTGGTGCTCAGCAGCCGCGTTTGGCGAGCCATAAGGCATGCGTCACGTGGCTGTGGGGCGGACCTTGCATAGCGTCCCACTCGCGAGGGCCAGAGGCGCTCTTGAGATGCGGCTCGGTTGAGCCCTGGTATGTCGATGCAGACGCGCAGCCCACCATCCTCGCCTGGATGGGGAGCCACAGCGGGTAGGCGGCGGCTGCCCTCATGACCCTTGACTCATGTAGCTCCTGAATGGCCTTGCTGACGAACTCCTTAGGGTTCGGCCCTCCTTGCCTTGCTCCTGCGTGCGGGAAACGTGCTTCGAAACAGGCCTCCACGTGGTGCCCAAGCGCCTCCCTCGAGACCTTGGCGAGGTCGGCGGCTCCCCAGGGGAGAGCCCCCGAGCCCTGCCTGAGGAGGGCGTCGGGCGTGCTTTCCTATGCGATGGAAGGAGGCTCCCCCTGGCCTGGTGCGGGCCCTGAGGGGCCTGTCTCTTGAGGAGCTGGGCCAGTCGATGTCTTCTTCTGCTGCTGTGGTCTGGGTCTTCCAGCGATGCGGCCTAAAAAGCTCGCACCAGGGAGCACACTGCGTCTCTCTCTTCACATGGCACCGTGATGACTCCGCCGGTCCCTGGCATCTTGAGGACGTTGTAGCCATGGTGGGTTACGGCCATGAATTTGGCCAACGCTGGGTACCCGAGGATGGCGTTATGACAAAGGCGAATGTGGGCGACGTCGAAGTCGATGAGCTCGGTGTGCTAGTTGTCGCGAGCCCCGAATGTGACAGGAAGGCGGACCTGCCCGATCGGGACCGTGGAGCCGTAGGTGACTCCGGAGAAGGGCTTGGTTGGCTGAAGCTGACTGTAAGGCACTTGAAGATTGTTGAATGTTTCCACGGACAGGACGTTGAGCCCTGCTCCGCCATTGATGAGGGTCTTGGTGACTAGCACGTTGCTGATGATTGGGGAGCAAAGCATCGGGAGAACTTCGGCTGTGGCTGCGCACTTGAGCCGGTCCGCTGAGCTGAACGTGATGGCGCACGCCGACCACCTGAGAGGGCGCGTGGCCTCGAGCTTGGGAGGACTGCATTCACTTGGTGGCGAACTGCTTGAAGATCTGTTGAGAGGCTGGGGCTTGAGCTCCGCCCAGGATGCAGGCGATCGCGCGCGCTTCCTGGAAGCCCCCAGCCCCCTCGTCCTGATGACGGTCTTCAATCCTCCTTGGTGGCGGCCGCAGCGGAGGGAGGCCTGCGTTCCCCTGCGGGTGATCCTCGCGAGGCTGATCCCTCCAGCCTCCCTCGCGAGGTGGGTCTTGCCAGCGGTCCTCGCGAGGTTGGTCGCGCCACCCTTGGCGCGGGCCGCGGTCTTCCCAGCGTCCTGCATTCCTTCCTCCTCCTCAGCCGTAGCCCCGGTCGCTGCGCTCGGGGCGTCTGCCCGACTCCCTTCCTTCACGTCTGGCCGGAGCTCTTGACATTCATTGGTGTTGTGAGTGTGGAGGTCGTGGTACACGCAGTACCGGCTGCCCTTCGAGGACTTGGGCTGATCTCTGCCTCGCTTGGTGTCTGGTTCGGCTGCGAGCACGGCAGCCTCCTTGCGCTTCACGTCCTTGGCCTTGGACTTCTTCTCTTCGAGATCCGCGGCAGGCAGCTCCAGGAGGGAGAGGCGCCCCTCCTCAGCCCTGGCGCACTTGGTCGCCAAGTTGAACAGCCTCGAGGTGGTGCCACAGATCTTCATGCATCGCCAGCTCCTCCTTCATCTTGGCGTCGCGCACTCCGTCGGAGAAAGGCGAGATGATGGCCTCCTCCGTTACCACAGGGATCTTGAGGCAGCGTTGTTGAAGCGCTGGATGTACTTTGCGAGGTTTCCCCAGGCTGCTGCTCGATTTGGCGCATGTCGCTCACGGCGGGTGGCGGTCGCGAGTACCTTGGAAGTTGGCGATGAAGCGGATGCGCATCTCGGCCCAGAAGAGATCGTGCACAGGGCCAGATTCAGGAACCAGGTGCGGGCCCCGTCCTTGAGCGCCATGGGAAACCAATTCGCCATGACCTTTTCATCCCCGTTGGCAGCCTCGATGCCCAGCTCGTAGAGCTGGAGGAACTCCTTAGGGTCAGCTGTGCCGTCGTAGCGGGGAGGCAGGTCTGGCTTGAACTTGGCGGGCCACGCGACGCTGCACAGCTCGGAGGCGACGGTGCGGCAGCCCGCCGTGGCCGCGGGGGGCCTCGGACGGCAAAGAGCTTGGTCTTGTGGGCCTCCCTGCGCCGCGGCTGGGGGCAGCGCATGGTCTTGACGTCTTTGGAGCGGGGCGCTTCGGGCAGCTTCTTGCAGGCGAGGAACTTCTTGGCAGCTCTGCTCTTGCAGCGCGGCGCTGGCGGAGCAGGTTCCGCCCAGGACCGCGCGCCTTGGGGCCGGGCGCCTTCTTGAGGAGGAGGTGGCTGGCGCCCGGAGCTTCATCGCCAGCAGCGAAGCGGTGCGGTCTTGCAGACGAGGCAGACGTCTGGCGCCTCTGCAGCGCGGACGAAGCTTAGAGACTCGGTCGAGCCATTCTTCGTAAACGTCGTCGGCAGAGGCGGTAGAAAGCAGGAGCTTCGTTTGCAGCGATGAGTGCAGCTTCGGGCCTCCACGGCAGCAGCGAAGCGCAGCGTGAAGAAAACGGTAGGGTGAGCGAAAAGCGTGGCGGTGCGGCCGTCCCGCCTCATGGATGGGTGCTGGGACGATGCTTGCTGCTCGTTCCCCGCCGGGCCGATGGCGGCGTTAACGGCAGGTGACGGGGAACGACGAGGGCGCCCGCCGACGGGAGCTGTCTGCGCGACATGGGAGCCGAGGGCGGCTCAGCGCTTGGCCTTGAGCCCGGCAACCCGTCGGAACATGGTTCGCGGTGGTCGGGGAAGAATGAGGCGACGAAAGGCAGATTCCGGCGCACCTACAGCGCGCCAAATGTCGGATTTCGGGTTCCGGAAGACCCTTGAGGTTCGAACACTGGGGTGCGTGCGGAGATCCAACCCTCCGCCGGATCGTACCTCGCCGAATCGCAGGGACCTAAACTACTAAAAAGAACAGCACAAGAGACACAAGATTTATACTAGTTTGGGCCACCGTTGTGGTGTAATACCCTACTCTAGTTTGTGGTGTGGTGGATTGCCTCTTGGGCTGATGAGGAAGAGTACAGGGAAAACAGCCTCGCGAGGGTCTGTTCTTGGTGGGTGCGATGAACTGCTAGGTGGTGCTTTGTCGCTCTAGCTACTGGTTCCTTGATGAGGATTCCGATCTCATACCGGGGGGGTCGATCCCCCTACCATGGAGATGGCTACTCCTATTTATAGGCGAAGGCCCTGGGCCTCTTCCCAAATATTGAGTGGGAAGGGCGCCAACAATTGGCCATTTTGAAGGGGAATAACGGGTACACTTATCCTGACTAAAGTTGGTCCTCGCCTGCCAAAGGCTCTGGTGATGACGCCTGCTTGGGTTCCAAGATGACTCCCTTCCAGCCGTTGGGGCTGGTCTTGGTCTTGTTGCACAGAAACGGATGCCTTTGCTTGATGCTCTCGCCTGCGCTTGCTCCCTTTGCACCAAAGAGGAAAGGAGGACGCTGCACGGGCTGGCGCCCGACTGGCGCCCTTTGTCGTCATGGATTGCGTCATCGGCACCTCGCGAGGTACCCTGCCTTGAACTCTCCGCCTCCTCATGAGCCAACCTGACGAGGCCGTGCCTGAGGAAGCTCCTGGTCGCCCCGCCTCATGAGGCTTGGCCCCTCGCGAGGGTCTTGAGCTTGCATTGATGAAGATGGGCTGTCCTGGGCCTCCTTTGAGCCACGCCGCAGGCAGGCAAGTCTGGGGACCCCCGTTCCCAGAACACCGAAAGATCTTCCCAAGTGTAAATACTGCTGGGTGCTAACTGATTCAACCATGCTCTAGCCGAACCCTCCAACATAAGGGGCAAATGCTTCATAGCTACCTCATCGTTGCCGCCGCCAATCTGAACAGCCACTCGGTAGTCCTCAAGCCAAGTGTCAGGCTTGGACTCATCGGTGAACTTACTGACTCCAGTCGCCAACCAGAAGTTGGGACGAATCACTGCGGCTCTGATGGCCCTGCTAAAACACTCTGGCCCTGAGACATGAACTCTGCTGCTGGAGGGAACATCTCTGTCATGGCCCTCTCGGTGAGCTCTGTTCCTGTCTACCAAGCCTTGAATGATGATGGATCTTGCATCAAAGCCTGGCTCTCTGGGGTCGACTAGAACCCTTCGCCCAGCACTGTGCTGGCGTCTGTCATCTTGTTGTCGAGGAGCGTATGATCCACCCCTTGGGGGAGGGGTGGACACTCGACGTCGATCATTGCGATCGAATCGGTGCTCATACGGCTCGCGATTCCTGTACTGATCATCACGCCGGCCTCCACGTTCCTCACGCCTCGGGGGCGATCTTGGACTATAGGCCAACTGGACTGAATTCACAGCGACGGATCTGCTGTGAATCATGTTCCGTTACTGTGATACGATAGTTTTGATCTCCTGCCGCCTGGAGTAAATCTCTGATCTGTTGCAAACCTCTACCCGCCTCCGACTGAGAAGGCTGAATTGATTCTCTGTCACGGGCTGCGGTACTGCTAAATTCTGAATCGGAGTTCGATATACCTGAGTTGGTGGTGGAAAGAGCTGACGTCGACTGGATTCCGGAACCCGTGGTCGCGTGCGCTCATCGAGAACTCACTGGAGGTTCTCCAGTCGAGTGCGCTCAGCCAAGTGTGCCAAGTGCGCATCCTCCGAGGCACGAGCCTCGGGGGTTTCTCCAATGATTGGAGTGTGAAGCGCATCCATGTTTCGGCGGCGATGTTCCTCCCTCTGCAGCGAAGTGAGGGGCTCGGGTTGGTATTCTTCGGGATCTTGCGCAGGCTCACCTCCACCGTCGCCTCCATCGGTGCGGGGGTATCCAGGAGGACTGCATGGTCCGTCGACCATCAGAACCTCTGCCGCTGGATCGCTGCTATCGCACTCGGATGCAGTCTCTGCGGAGCCAGTCGACAGATCGAACAGGTCGTAGAGAGATTCGTCCGGCTCGATTGTCGCGACTTGGGACGTGGCCGACTGGCGAGCCACCGCGTGTCTCACCCACCGCTGAAGTCTCAACCGACCGGAATGCTTGCACCAGCGGGAGAGTGGGAGTGAGGACGACACAAGACCCGACCCATACTGGGTCGACGGTTGCCTTGAGGAGGGCGCCGCTGGACGCCGCAGCGAAAGTCGTTACCCAGCAGACGGGAGGCCAGCGTCGGCGTCTAGTGGAGCCTCCTGAAGCCAAGCGGAGTCGTCGGCGATGAACGTGAGTGCACCGAGACGGATCTCGCGGCCCTCGACCAGAAATCCACCTGAAACCATGATGTAGGAGATCGAAAGAATCCCAACTTCTCCAACAAATCGCTAGAACACCGGCCCCACGGTGGGCGCCAACTGTCGTGGTTCTAAGTCGGCAGGTAGAATGGGGGTAGGTATGGAGAGGCAAGGTACTAGCTATGGAGTAGTTAGTACGCATGCGAGTTCTGAGTTCGAGGCCCTTCTCGGAGGAGGTAACAGCCCTACGTCTTGGAGCCCGGAGGCGGTGGACTGGATTATATGCGTATGAATTACAGGGATGCGAACCCTTCTACCCGTGGAGGGGGGTGGCTTATATAGAGTGCGCCAGGACCCCAGCCAGCCCACGTAGAGGAGGGTTTTAAGGTACATAAAGTGTCATCATGACCATAAAGACTACTTAATCTACAGACCGTTTGGACACCGACTGGCTCTTGGACTCCTGGTGGTCGAGTGGGTCTTCATGGTCGAGTGTCTTTGAATCTGTCGAGTGGAAACCTACCAGGTCGACTGGTAGGCAGTTTACTCTAAGGATGACATTGGGGAGGGTATCTTGGACAGGTCCATGACCCTACCCTAGGTATATGACTTCATCATCGTCCACTTTGCTCTTTGTGGTCTTGGTCTTGGCGTCGTTCTACTTCTTTCGAGCTTCGGCCTTACCTTGGCTCACCTTCCTTGCCTTGCTTTAGCGTGGCGACGCCCGCGGCTCAGACTGCCCATGCACAGTTAAAAAGTTGTACCCTTCTTTATGTACACCGACAGGAGCCCCCGGGCCTGGGCCACACGTAAGCGCAACCGTGTCGTTGGGCTAGGCCCAAAAACGGTGCGCGGGCAGGCAGGGTGGTTTTTACCGCGGTAAGTCTTTTCCCGCGCTGCACTTCCCATGGCTCCCGCGCGTGGCTTGGCGTGGAGAGGCGTGCATGACGTGGGCGGCATGCATGGGGCTGAGCTCTGCACGCATGCGTCCCGTCGCAGTAAAAGGGAGCGGTTCGCGCCTTCCCCATAAATGGAGGGAGGCGTGGAGGCGCGACTCATTTACTGAACGGGGCCGGGGCGTGGTCTTCAAGGCGTTCACTCCCCACGATCACGAGGTGGGGAGAGGTCGCCTCACCCATCGCCTTGGTCCCGCATGCCTGCCACGTGGCTCCCATGCGCTTGGGGTGGCGAATGGCGGAGGCGGGAAACCGGGCCGTCGCTGGCCGGGGCAGCGGGTCAATCCCAGTTCCCTGCGCCTTCCGCGTCTTGATTGGTTGAGCGGGGCGGTCGTGCCCCCCCCCCCCGTTCTTTTATAAAGATCGGGGGAGGGGGGGACGGCGTCCCGCACTCTTCCATCTTCTCTTTCCTTCAGCTTCCGCTCCCCCTCCCTCCATTCGCCATGGAGAGAGGGAATCCTGGCTCTTCAACGGTGGCAACGAGGGTCGCCGCTCGACAACGCGCCCTTCCTTCCCCTTCACCTGCTGTGGTAGAGCCAGCCGCGAGGGGAAGGGGGAGGGGGCGAGGCCGCGGGCGAGGCCGTGGACGAGGTCGAGGTGCACAGGGAAGAGGAGAACGGGGCGGCGCGCTGGTCCTGCCTCCGCCAGCGGTTCCTCACCCCACGGAGGGCCATGTTGGGGATGACCCTTGCGAGTTCTTTGTCAGGCTGCGCCGACCGCCTCGCCGTCGCCTCCGTCTCCCGACTCCGTTCGCGAGTGTAACGCCCCGGATTCGATGCGCCAGGTGTCCGTCAGTTATTGGCCGTCGTTGCCATGTCATGTGCTTGCGTGTCTCTCTTTGCCATGTCATCATCTGCATTTTTATCAAGTCATCATGTGCATCGCATTCGCATACGTGTTCGTTTCATGCATCCGAGCATTTTCCCCGTTGTCCGTTTTGCAATCCGGCACTCCTATGTCTCCCGGCGCCCCCTTTTATCTCTTTTCGTGTGCGGGTGTTAAACGGTCTCGGAATGAACCGAGGTTTGCCAAGCGGCCTTGGTATAGCACCGGTAGACCGCCTGTCAAGTGTCGTGCCATTTGGAGGTCGTTTGGTACTCCAACGGTTAACCGGGTAACCGCAAAAGCCTCTTTTGTGTGCAGCCCAACACCCCTTCCAAAGTGGCCCAAAACCCATCTAACTCCCCTCTATGCTCTCAGTCGTTCGATCACGATCGTGTGGGCGAAAACCGCACCTCATTTGGAATCTCCTAGCTCCCTCTACCTATAAAACTAGCCCCTCCCCCGAAATTCGCGGTCAAATCCCTCCCGAAACCCTAGATCTCGCCTCTGGCCCGGACACGTCCGATCTGGACCGGGACGCGTCCGTCGCGCCCTTCGCAGCCAATGGGGCGTGCCACGTCACCAGCGCGGGCCCGCGCCGCCCGCCGCGCCTCCGCCCGGCGTTCGCCGCCGCCTCGCCCTCGCGGACTTCGCCCCGCCTCCGCCTTGTGCGCCTCCCCGCCTCCTCGCCCGTCTTAAACCTCAGGCGCCAGCCGGCGAGTCGCGCCCGGCCTCGCCGCCACCTCGCCCGAAGCGCGCCTACGCCCCGGTTGCCCGCCCGCCGCCCGGCCCGCCCGGCCCCTCGCCGGGCTGCCGACCGCCCGCCCGCCCGGGCAGTTACGCCGCCTCCGCCGCGGCTCCCGCCGTCGTCCGCGCCTCGCCGCCCCTCGCCGTCCTCCTCCGCTCCGGCCGGAGCCGGAGCTCGCCGGAGCCGTCTTGGCGTCGCCGGAGCCGGGGTGGATGAGATCCACCCGGCCCCCGAACCAAACGCGCCCGCGCCCCCGTCCCGGATCCCGCCATCCCGATTGACTTTCTTTCCCCCGAAATCTGCTAAGTCCCGAGTTATTTCTACATTATCATGCCAAGTTCATGCCATCATATCTCTGCATCCGTAGCTCCTTTTCGTGCGTATGATATGTCGAACTGTTCGCCCCGAAGAGTAGATCACTTCTTCGCATTGCATCATTTTCATTTGAGATCATCGTGATGCCCGAAATGCTGTTAAAAAAGGGCTATGTGATGTTAGTTTCAGATTCTTACCAGATCATGCACTTTTGTCATTTTTGCCATGATTGATGGGTGAATCCTATGAATTTGAGTCCTAAATGTGTTTTGTAATATGACATTCCATCTTTCCAGGGGTGTATTCCATGTATTTTTGTGATCTCTGTGGTGACTAGCACAAGCATTCAAACTAGGCTTCATGATGTTGCTGATTTCAGCCCCAGTTTTGCTGATATTTTTATGCCATGTTAACTTGATGCTACCGAGAGATCCAGGCATATTTTGAGATACTTCAGTAAGGGTGTTTTGAACATATGGTTATGCTCTATCCATCCATGCCTATGTTTGCAATTATGGAGCGTCATAGCTTGAGTCAATCGAGGTCTACTTTTGCTATAAAATGTTTCCTGGCAGATTGTTTACATGTTATTCAATTTTTCCAAGTTTGTTGTTAGTGATCCATTCACCCTATGAACTTGATATTGCCATTATTAGCTTTATAAACATGTCTTCTTACTGTTGGTTGCCTTGCCATTCCATGTATTGCTCTGTGGTGAGTGGTTCAAGCTCACCAACATGCCTACTTATTGTTGTTCCCGCCATGTATGAATCTGTAATATAACTTGCCATGTTTACATGGGTGCTATAATATTTTCTGATCCTTTTTCTCTCATGGTTACTAAGGGACTTTTGTTATATGCTTTGAGTAGATTCATTCCATGCTCTTGCTTGACTTGATAGCTTGCTGTAACATGTTGGTTGATAGCTCTAAACATTGCAACCTGATGTTATTTCTGCTAAAGTCTGAAACTGTTAATATTTGCAATCTTGCCATGTGTATTTGAGCATGTTCTAGTCATTTCTGGAGATAGCTCAGTGTTCATGTTTTGTCATGCTTTACCTATACATCATGCCCATGCCTTTTTTTTCATATTGAGGTGCTTTAGCATATTGTTTTGATGCTTGTAATATGCCTAGTTGATGTTTTGGACAGTGTTGTTATGACTTGTATTGTGCGTATGTGTTGAACCGTTGCTCCGTTTTGAGTGTGCTCTATATGAAACTTGCTTAGAATTGCATGTAGCTCCATATTATCATGTTGCATTCATGTTTTGAGGTGTTTGCTTGATGTTTGGGTGCATTTTGCATCAATGCCATGTTTTACTTGTTTTGCTCATATCTTCTAGGCCGTAGCTCCGAATCTAATGAACTTTATATGTAAATTGACTAGAATTTTGTGTAGATCATCGTGGTGCATCTTAACTTGCTGTTTAACAACTTGAACATAAGGTTTATTCAGATCTGGACCAATTTTGAAATTTGCATATGAGGACTTACCGGAATTGTTATATGTTGTTTCCGGCCTCATTTAAACTTGCTTTGATGTATTGTTCTTGTTTGCATCATCTCTTGCTATGAGTAGCTTCATGTAGCTTTGTCATGCATCATGCATGTTGTGCATCTTGTCATGTTCATGTGTGGTGTGTTTACTTATGTTGTGTGCTTCTTCTTGTTAGTTCCTGTTTCGTTGCGATCGTGAGGATTCGTTCATCTACGCTTGGTTCGGCTTCATCCGTTCGTCTTCTTCATGGACTCGTTCTTCTTCCTAGCGGGATTTCAGGCAAGATGACCGCTACCCTGGATCTCACTACTATCATTGCTATGCTAGTTGCTTCGTTCTATCGCTATGCTGCGCCACCTATTACCTATTCCTCAAGCCCCCCAAATTGCCACGTCAGCCTCTAACCTTTTGCACCCTTCCTAGCAAACCGTTGTTTGGCTAAGTTACCGCTTTGCTTAGCCCCTCTTATAGCGTTGTTAGTTGCAGGCGAAGATGAAGTTTGTTCCTTGTTGGAACATGGAGATGTTGTTCCTTGTTGGAACATGTTTACTTGTTGGAATATCACAATATATCTTATTTAATTAATGCATCTATATACTTGGTAAAGGGTGGAAGGCTCAGCCTTATGCCTGGTGTTTTGTTCCACTCTTGCCGCCCTAGTTTCCTTCATATCGGTATTATGTTCCCGGATTTTTGCGTCCCTAACGTGGCCGGGTGATTTATGGGACCCCCTTGACAGTTCGCTTTGAATAAGACTTTTCCAAAGAAGGCCCAACATTGGTTTTACCATTTGCACGACCTATTACCTTTTTCCCTTGGGAGTCGCGCATCCCAAGGGTCATCTTTATTTTAGCCCCCCCGGGCCAATGCTTGTCTAAGTGTTGGTCCAAACTAGAGCCCTTTGCAGCGCCACCTCGGGGAAACTTGAGGGCTGGTTTTAGTTGTACGGACTGCTCATCCGGTCGTGGCCTGAGACGAGATACGCACGGCTACTATCAGGGTGTCGGCACGCCGGGAGGTCTTGCTGGTCTTGTTTTATTGCTGTCGAAATGTCTTGTATCCGGGATTCCGAGGCTGATCGGGTCTTCCTGGGGAGAAGGAATATCCTTCGTTGATCGCGAGAGCTTATCATGGGCTAAGTTGGGACACCCCTGCAGGGTATAAATTTTCGAGAGCCGTGCCCACGGTTATGTGGCAGATGGGAATTTGTTAATATCCGGTTGTAGTAAACTTAAAGCAAACTCTTCTAAAATACACCAACCGTAGCGTAACCGTGAGTGTCTCTTTTTCGGGGTTGATCGAGAAGAGAACCACGGTTTCTGGGTTATGTCTCGACGTAAGTAGGAGTTCGTGATCACTTCTTGATCATTACTAGTTGGCGACCGTTCCTTTGTTTCTCTTCTCGCTCTCATTTGCGTATGTTAGCCACCATACATGCTTAGTCGCCGCTGCAACCTCACCACTTTACCCCTTCCTTTTCCCATTAAGCTTTGCTAGTATTGATACCCATGGTAATGGGATTGCTGAGTCCTCGTGGCTCTGATTACTACACCACCGATTGCAGGTACAGGTTATGCGATGATCATGACGCGAGTGCGATGTTTGCTTGTTTGGAGTTCTTCTCCTGCTTCTTCTTCGATCAGGGGATAGGTTCCAGGTCGGCTGCCTGGGCTAGCAGGGTGGATGTCGTTTGAGCTTCTGTTTATGTTTCATCCGTAGTCGGATGTTGATCTTGTATATGATGTTGATGTATTCTTGTGGCATTTGTGCCTTATGTTTGTATCCCCACTATTATGTAATGTTGATGTAATGATATCCACCTTGCAAAAGCGTTTCAATATGCGGGTCTATCCTTGGTGGGACCGTCGAGTTCCTTTTGGATAGGGTCGCATATTGGGCGTGACAACGAGTGAGATGGAGCGGGATCCGCCGGAGCCACTGCGGCTGCACATGAGGGGCTATTGGATCAATGGTACGCGAGTTCGCGTCGACTTTCCAGCCCCTCAAGTGATGTATGTTGGCCGAGGGTGGAAGATGTTCGCTCACATCCACCGCTTGACGGCGGGGCTCACTCTCCATTTCAAGCTGATGGAGGGCGGCCTCCTCTCCGTCAAGATCTTCGGGCGCTTCAGGACTCGGGCAAGGTGCTGCGTGGAGAGCTCTTCTGATAGTGAATGCTACTCCTCGAGCGAGAGTGGCAAGGAGGATAGCGGCAGCGACGACGAGGGTGGCAGGCGGCAGGATGACGGGTCCGACTAGGTGTCGGGCGTCGCTCCGGGCGGCACCGGCGATCCCATCATCCGTGTCGCCGGCTTCCTGAACTTCTCGGGGTCGTCTCCTTGGGCGGCTGGCGTTGGGAGGCTGCGAAAGAGGAAGAGGGCAGGCAGCAAGGCCGCCAGATCGGAGCACGCGGACACCGACGCCTTCGACGCATGCTGACGTCGTGCCGCCTCGTCTTCGAGCTCTGCTTCCGGCGCCGCCATCACCATCCAGCCTTCGGACGGCCACCGAGATGTTCTCTTGGTGTCTTCTGCCACCCGTAGCTTGTCTAGGCATCCCTTTTGCCCTTTTCGCCTCCTTGACCTGCCTCCTGAAGAGAGGGGCAAGAGAGGGGTCACGGGCACCTTACCTTTTTTTAGTTTGTAAGCCTTCGGGCCTAGGCTGAACTTAAAAACTTGTAATCCCATCATTCATGTTATTCATTCTCTATGGACTATACCTGAGTGGAATGTTTTTAATGAAAAGGGATGCTTGCCGGGTCGTTTGTTTGCGGGTGTCGGATTGCGGGTTCCCGCAGACCCTTAAGGTTCAAACTCTGGGGTGCGCACGGAGATCCAACCCTCCACCGTCTCGTACCTCGCCGAATCGCAGGGACCTAAACTACTCGAAAGAACAGCACAAGAGACACGAGATTTATACTAGTTCGGGCCACCGTTGTGGTGTAATACCCTACTCTAGTTTGTGGTGTGGTGGATTGCCTGTTGGGATGATGAGGAACAGTACAGGGAAGAACAGCCTCGCGAGGGTCTGTTCTTGGTGGATGTGATGAACTGGTAGGTGGTGTCCTGTCGCTCTAGCTTGAGGATCGGGTCTCTATCTCTCTCTCTGGATTCCAAATGCCCTCCTTCCGGTCGTCCTTATCTCTTGTCACCCCCTACTATGGTGGCTAGCTCTACTTATATAGACGAAGGCCCTGGGCCTCTTCCCAAATATTGAGCGGGAAGGGCGCCAACAATTGGCCATTTTGAAGGGGAACAGCGGGTACACTTATCCTGACTAAAGTTGGTCCTCGCCCGCCAAAGGCTCTGCAGTACAGCCTTTGCTTGGGCTCCACGATGACTCCTTCCAGCCGTTGGGGCTGGACTTGGTCTTGTTGCACCAAAGCGGATGCCTTTGCTTGATGCTCTCGCTGCGCTTGCTCCCTTTGCACCAAAGAGGAAAGGAGGGCGTTCTGCGGGCTGCCGCCTCGGCCCAGCGCCCTTGGTCGTCATGGCTTGCATCATGGGCACCTCGCGAGGTACCCTGCCTTGAACTCTCCGCCTCCTCATGAGCCAGCCTGACGAGGTCGTGCCTGAGGAAGCTCCTTGTCTTCCGCCCCGCGAGGCTTGGCCTCTCGCGAGGGTCTTGAGCTTGCGTTGATGAAGATGGGCTGTCCTGGGCCTCCTTTGAGCCACGCCGCAGAACGCAGGCAGGCATGTTTGGGGACCCCCGTTCCCAAAACGCCGACAGTAGCCCCCGGGCCCACGGCACACCCGAACTTGGCCGAGCAGAGAGGCGAAAGGGCAAGTGCGAAGCGTCGCGGGCCCTAACAGCCTGCGGCCTTGGCAACGCGTGGCGGTTGATTGGACGTGGGAGCCTGCTCCCCCACGACGCCTTGGTAACCGCCCGGATTCGGCTGTGTCCTCGCATGCAGAGTTGGGCATGATGACTGGTGATCGTGGAGGCCGACAGTTGGCCTCCGCCGGCTATAAGTACAGAACGGCGTGCGCCCTTCCAGTCTATCCTTCTACTTCTCCTCTTCCTCATCTCGTTTGGCTGCCATGGCTCCGATCCGCCGGTTCTCCAGGGAAGAGAAGGGAAAGGTTCCTCAAGAGGATCCTGACCCGCTCCCCCCAAAGAAGCGGCTTGCTCTCCGGTGTCAAGGCAGGAGCGCGCGCGAGGAGGCGCCTATGCCCTGGTGCGCGCGGCCGCCACCAGGGTTTCCTCTTCCCTTGTACGCGCAAATTGGTGGCCCTGAAGGAGGTGACGCCGGGTGCCATGAGCGGCGCCGCCGACGACGCCAGCGGGTCACGAAGGTGTGCGTCTTCCCCACAGGTCCACGCCGAGGGCTCCTTTGGGAGTTCGTGCTTGCCAGCGTCGCCGCACCTCCTAAGTCTTGGATTCTCCTTCCTTCTTTCTTCGCCTCCGTCGTCCCGTGAAGGCCCACAGGACTCTGGCTGCAGCCACGCCCGGCTCTGCAGCACCCTGTGACCAGGCAGAGGTTGCGGTACTTGCCCCGGGCGAGGTCTTCATGACTCGAGGCTGGGACGAGGTCGCCCGGGTCTGCAGGGCGAGGGGCGCCCTGACGATCCACTTGGAGTACGATGGTGCTTCGGTGGTGTCCTTCAAGGTCTTCGACGCAGAGGATCGCCGGCTGGAGTGCTGCCCCGGGAGAGGTGGTCGGGGTCCTGCTGCGGTGAGGCGGAGGCCAACCGACCATTCCCTTGGCAGCTTCTCAGGCAACGAAGGCGTTGGAGGATCCAGCGACTCCGCCGAGCTCTTCGCGACGCTGGAGACGAGCGACGACAGCTACGAGCCCCCGAGCCTGCGCCGCTCCCGGGCGAGGCGAACTTCGTCGGTCGTCGCCGCCCCTGATCTGGATGGGGTTGGCTCCGGACGGGTAACCAACTGATGATGATGGCGTCTGCCGTGGTGGTCCCTCGTAGATAGGGCTCCTTAGGATTCGCGTCATTTGTTCCTGCGAGGAGCCAAGAATGTACCCAGCGGGGCTTGTAAGATGTTTGTAGCCGTTTGTCAATATGATCCTTATTGTGAGGCAATGCAGGATGCTCATTCCGTTCTAGCTCGATTTCTTCCTTTCGACCTCGTGAGGGCTTGGTGCTCATACGGCAGGTCCCAGTCCCAAGGCGGCTTCAGCCGTCGCTGGTATGCCAGGTCGCGATGCCGTGGTCAAGGCCGGGAGGTGAGCGTCCCGAGGTCCGGTAAAAGCGTCTGAGTCGCGATGCTCAGGGGGTCCCCCTTGGTGCTCAAGCAGCCATCATTCAGTGAGAAAGGAGGGCGACATTGCTAACACGGAGTTGCATTGAGTGCGGGGACGGTGTTGCGATGACTAGTGTGTCCGGAGGGTGACTTATCTCGAGGGTCAGGACAATGCCTCCTGGTGCGGCGCCAGGTCCGTGCCTTGGCCGGCGAGAGATTGCGTGGCGAGGTCGTTTCGTGCTCCTTGGAGAGACCCTGCAGGTTCACCACAAAAGGAACAAGAGCTCGCCGTGGCGATCGTTAGTCATGCCGTTAGTTGCTTTGGAGAGGCACGAGAGGCCTCGCGAGGTGTGTCAGGCACCCGTGAGCCAGCCGGGACTCCACGAGGCCCTACCTCAAGGCGGGTTGCGCTGGCTGCCTGGCCTTATCTTCGAGTGTGTTCCTGCAAATTTGGCGGATGCCGGTGCTCTCGTCTTGAGTCCCGGCTCTCGGGCTGGTCTCAGCCGTCACTGGCAAGCCAGGTCGCGATGCCATGGACAAGACCAGAGGGTGAGGGCCGGAGAGCGGTAGGAGCCCTGAGTCGCGATGCTCAGGCACCCCCCCCCCTTTAACGCACAAGCTAGGTTAGATGACGCAACTCTACGTCCTCGGGTCCCGGATCTCGGACTGGTCTCAGGCGTCGCTGGCAAGCCAGGTCGCGATGCCATGGACAAGACCAGAGGGTGAGGGCCGGAGAGCCGGTAGGAGCCCTGAGTCGCGATGCTCAGGCACCCCCCCTTTAACGCGCAAGCTGGGTCAGACGCAGCTCTACGTCCTCGGGTCCCGGCTCTCGGGCTGGTCTCAGCCGTCGCTGGCAAGCCAGGTCGCGATGCCATGGACAAGACCAGAGGGTGAGGGCCGGAGAGCCGGTAGGAGCCCTGAGTCGCGATGCTCAGGCACCCCCCCCTTCAAAGCGCAAGCTGGGTTGGATGACGAAACTCTACGTTCTCGGGTCCCGGCTCTCGGGCTGGTCTCAGCCGTCGCTGGCAAGCCAGGTCGCGATGCCATGGACAAGACCAGAGGGTGAGGGCCGGAGAGCCGGTAGGAGTCCTGAGTCGCGATGCTCAGGAACCCCCCTTTAACGTGCAAGATTCCGCCACCCAGGAAAAGGCACCAAATAACAAACAAGGTAGAGCGAGGGCATGATCCTAAGGAAAACGCAAGAAGGATACATGCCGCTGGGACTGGCCCGAGCGGCTTGGGGATGATGCAGCCCGAGGGGCGCCCCCAACAGGATAAGCTAAAGACACGAAATAAAAGGGATACATGCCGCAGGGACGGACCCACACGCCCTGGGAATAATGCGGCCCTGAAGGCGCTCCCAGCCGGAAATAAAACTTAAACATGTCACCTGGTGATGTTGGGGATGAAGGGTGGTTGATGTAGCAGACTCGGTGGGCTGCGGGAGCCGATCCTCACGAGCCCCGGGCCCAGGGCCTCGGGAGGCTCACGGAGG
The DNA here is from genome assembly GCA_021605145.1 of Aegilops bicornis. Taxonomy (NCBI): domain Eukaryota; kingdom Viridiplantae; phylum Streptophyta; class Magnoliopsida; order Poales; family Poaceae; genus Aegilops; species Aegilops bicornis. The sequence continues at coordinate 331,146,102 of CM038672.1, read as the reverse complement.
CATTGGCGGCTCCTCATGGGCCATCTCCATCTCCGCCCGGGGCTGCTGCGTGCACGACCTCTTGAGCCTCAGGATGGTCCTCATGAGACCACAGTACACCGGCAGCCGTGTTTGGCGAGCCATAAGGCATGCGTGCGTGGCTAATGGAGCGGACCCTGTAGCGTCCCACTCGCGAGGGCCAGAGGCGCTCTTGAGATGCGGCTCGGGTGAGCCCTGGTATGTCGATGCAGACACAGCGCAACCCACCATCCTCGCCTGGATGGGGGCCACAGCTGAGTGGCGGCGGCTGCCCCTCATGACCCTTGACTCCTGTAGCTCCTGAATGGCCTTGGCGACGAACTCTTGAGGGTTACGCCTTCGATCTTGCTCCACCTTGCGGGAAACATGCTGGAAACACGCCTCCACGTGGTGCCCAAGCGCCTCCCTCGAGACCTTGGCGAGGTCGACGGCCCTCCAGAGAGAGCCCCGAGCCCCTACGAGGAGGGCGCCAGGCGCTGTCCTATGCGATGGAAGGAGGCTCCCCCTGGCCTGATGCGGGCCCCGCTGTCTCTTGAAGAGCCGGGCCGGTCGATGTCTTCTTCTTCTTGGGTGCGGCCTCGGGAGCCCTCCTGCTACTGTGGTCTGGGTCTTCCAGCGATGCGGCCTGAAAAGCTCGCTCCAGGGAGCACACTGCGTCTCTCTCTTCGCAGGGCACAGTGATGACTCCGCCGCTTCCCGGCATCTTGAGGATGTTGTAGCCGTGGTGGGTTACGGCCATGAATTTGGCCAACGCTGGGTACCCGAGGATGGCGTTGTATGACAGGCGAATGTGGGCAACGTCGAAGTCGATGAGCTCCGTGTGGTAGTTGTCGCGGGCCCCCAAAGTGACAGGAAGGCGGACCTGCCCGATCGGGACCGTGGAGCCGTCGATGACTCCGGAGAAAGGCTTGGTTGGCTGAAGCTGACTGTAAGGCACTTGAACATTGTTGAATGTCTCCACGGACAGGACGTTGAGCCCTGCTCCGCCGTCGATGAGGGTCTTGGTGACTAGCACATTCGCGATGATTGGGGAACAAAGCATCGGGAGAACTCGCCGTGGCTGCGCACTTGAGCTGTTCACCGAAATTTGAATGTGATGGCGCATGCCGACCACCTGAGAGGGCGCGTGGACTCGAGCTTGGGGAGGACTGCATTCACTTCGCGGGCGAACGTCTTGAAGATGCGCTGAGAGGCTGGGGCTTGAGCTCCACCCAGGATGCAGGCGATCGCACGCGCTTCCTGGAAGCCCCCAGCCCCCTCGTCCTGCTGACGATCTTCAATTCTCCTTGCCGGCGGCGGCGGCGGAGGGAGGCCTGCGTTCCCTTGCGGGCGATCCTCACGAGGCTGATCCCTCCAGCCCCCTCGCGAGGTGGGTCTTGCCAGCGGTCCTCGCGAGGTTGGTCGCGCCACCCTTGGCGCGGGCATGATCTTCCAGCGTCCTGTGTTCCTGCACTCTACAGCGCGCCAAATGTCGGATTTCGGGTTCCGGCAGACCCTTAAGGTTCGAACTCTGGGGTGCGCGGAGATCCAACCCTCCACCGTCTCGTACCTCGCCGAATCGCATGGACCTAAACTACTCGAAAGAACAGCACAAGAGACACGAGATTTATAGTAGTTCGGGCCACCGTTGTGGTGTAATACCCTACTCTAGTTTGTGGTGTGGTGGATTGCCTCTTGGGCTAATGAGGAACAGTACAGGGAAGAACAGCCTCGCGAGGGTCTCTTCTTGGTGGATGTGATGAACCGCTAGGTGGTGTCCCGTCGCTCTAGCTTGAGGATCGGGTCTCTATCTCTCTCTCTGGATTCTAAATGCCCTCCTTCCGGTCGTCCTTATCTCTTGTCCCCCCCCCCCCTACTATGGCGGCTAGCTCTACTTATATAGACGAAGGCCCTGGGCCTCTTCCCAAATATTGAGCGGGAAGGGCGCCAACAATTGGCCATTTTGAAGGGGAACAGCGGGTACACTTATCCTGACTAAAGTTGGTCCTCGCCTGCCAAAGGCTCGTGATGGCCTTTGCTTGGGCTCCACGATGACTCCCTTCCGGCCGTTGGGGCTGAACTTGGTCTTGTTGCACGAAAAGGATGCCTTTGCTTGATGCTCTCGCTGCGCTTGCTCCCTTTGCACCAAAGAGGAAAGGAGGGGCCACTGTGAGCTGGCGCCCAGCCTTGCACGCCTGTCGTCATGGCTTGCGTCATGGGCACCTCGCGAGGTACCACCTTGAACTCTCCACCTCCTCATGAGCCAGCCTGGACGAGGTCGTGCACGAGGAAGCTCCTTGTCTTCCGCCCCTTGGCTTGGCCCCTCGTGAGGGTCTTGAGCTTCACGTTCTTTGAAGAGGGGCTGTCTGGGCCTCCTTTGAGCCACGCCTTGAGCCAGTGGCCCGAGCAAGTCTGGGGACCCCCGTTCCCAGAACGCCGACAGCGGGTAGAACCCACGACAAGGAATAAATCCTTGACATCTCTAAGATAAACATTTCCTTGCCCGGCAACAGGCCCTGCCATCTTCCCACTTCACTCGACCTTCCTCATGCTTTTGGCGGAGGCAGGGATGAGGCGGGTTCAGGCTCCTCGTTTCACCGCTTTTGCTGCATGACTTTACCAAACTCTGGCCCCGTGAACGAGCCCTAGAGCCTAGAGTTTTTTTAGGGAGCACGATAGCTTGGGAAACAGCGAAGTTTCACATACCTCAGTCCATAAGGGAATGCATGATAAGGAATGAAGAACTTATCTGAAAGCTGCAGCCCCGGCAACTCTGGATTGCCGTGTGAATCTTCGTATTTACGACCCCGGCAATCTTGGCTTCTTAGGGGTCAAGATCTTGATCTGTCCCTCTTTTCCTCCTTCATCCTCAAGTGGTCCCAAGAAGGGTATCTGTGAGTCCTGCGAACCAAAGGAGATAAAAGAATGGCAAAGAGACGCACACTCGACCTCTAAGCTAGGGGTTAGTCGCCGCCAAGCACTATCAACCCTAACCAAGGACGAGACTCGACCTAGCATGCATGCTATAACTTAGGGCGTGAGCGCTTCATTTATTTATGCTCAGGGTCTGCGCCTGCCTTTGTACAAAGGGTTACATGCATCATCGGCAATGCTTGTACCAAAGGTGGTTTGCCGGGGGGCCGGCAAGCCGCGCCTCACGGGTAAAACTTGCGAAGATGCTCAATGTTCCAGGAGTTACTCACTGGAACGACATCTTCGGTCTCCAGGCGGACTGCGCCGGGCCTGGTGACTCGTGTTACCCGGTAAGGGCCTTCCCACTTTGGCGTAAACTTGTTGGAATTCTTGGCCGATTGAACGCGCCGAAGGACAAGGTCGCCTTCCTCAAGGCTTCGGGCATGAACCTTGTGGCTATGGTAGCGGCACAAGGCTTGCTGGTAGCATGCTGCTCTCACAGCCGCCCGAAGACGATCTTCCTCAAGGAGCACTGCGTCATCTTGCCGCAGTTGCTCTTGCTCGAGCTCGTCATAAGCGAGCACTCGAGGTGACTCTTATATGTGTTCAGTGGGGAGAACTGCTTCCACCCCGTATATCAGGGCAAAAGGTGTCTGGCCAGTGGCTTGATTTGGCGTCGTCCTGATCGACCAAAGAACAGCCGGCAACTCATCAATCCAGCGCCTTCCACTCTTGTGCAGCCCGTCAAAGGTCTTGGTCCTTAAGCCTCGTAGTACTTCAGCATTTGCCCTCTCTGCTTGACCATTGCTCCGTGAGTGAGCAGCGAGGCAACAGACTTTCTTTGCCGAGGTCTCGGGTATATTGCATGAAGGTGTGGCTTGTGAACTGTGTGCCGTTGTCGGTGATAACCCTATTGGGTACGCGAAAACAGCACACGGTCCCTTGAAGAACTTGACGGCTGACTGAGCTGTGACCTTCCTCACTGCCTCCACTTCTGGCCACTTTGTGAACTTGTCGATTGCAACGTACAAGTACTCAAAGCCCCCGACAGCGCGGGGGAATGGGCCCAGTATGTCGAGCCCCTAGACCAAGAAGGGCCAGGAGAGAGGAATGGTTTGAAGGGCTTGAGCTGGCTGATGAAGCTTCTTCGAATGGAACTGACACGCTTCACACCTGGTGACTAGTGTCGTCGCATCCTGGAGGGCGGTGGGCCAGAAGAAGCCTTGCCAGAAGGCCTTCCCGGCAAGGGCCCTTGACCCAATGTGGGATCCACATATGCCTCCGTATTTCTATGGAGCTGGGGTTCAAAACCAATCCGGACCGCCCTTGCAAACGTCGAACCAGCACTCTTCAACCCGAAAGGCATCCGTATGAAACAATACGTACCACATGGAGTGATGAATGATGTCTTCTCTTCATCTTCTCTTGTCATGAAGATCTGGTGGTAGCCGGAGTAGGCATCGAGGAATGACAACAGATCACACGCGGCCGTGGAGTCAACAATCTGATCGATGTGCAGCAGCGGGAAGGGATCTTTAGTGCAAGCCTTATTGATATACGTGTAATCAATACACAGCCTCCACTTCCCATTTGCCTTGCGCACCATGACCGGATTGGCCAACCACGTTGGATGGAGCACTCCTCTTACCAAACCCGCTGCTTCCAGTTTCCGGATCTCTTCGGTGATGAACTATTGTCGCTCCAAGGCTTGCTTTCTGACCTTCTGCTTGACGGGCCGGGCATGAGGGCAGACAGCAAGGTGGTGCTCAATCACCTCCCTGGGAACGCCGGGGATGTCGGAAGCTTGCCATGCAAACACATCGGCATTCGCCCGTAGGAAGGTGACGAGCGCGTCTTCCTATTTGTCGTCAAGGGTGGAGCTTATGGTGAAAGCTCCTCCTGTGTTGTCCTCATTGACAGAAACCTTCTTGGTTCCAGGTGGTGTGGCCCTGGGCTTCTTGTTTCCGCCGGTGGAGCTCTCTGGCACGTCCTCGACGGCAGCGCTACACTCCAAAGATGGGCGCTTGCCGGAGTGGGTGTCCGAGGTCGCACCGGTCTCCTTCTTCTTCTCCCCCGGGGTCCCAGCGGCGGGAGTAGGCGCCCTGGCGGCAGCAAATGCTGCAACTGCTTGCTGGTATAGTTGGTCAGTGCAAATCAGCGCATCTTTCTTGTCGGAGGGAATGGTGATAATCGTCACAGGCCCTGGGATATTCAGGGTGTTGTAGACGTAGTGTGACGCCGCCATGAATTTGGCCAGCACTGGGCGGCCAAGGATCCCGTTGTAAGGCAAGGGGATCTTGGCAACGTCGAACACGATCCTCTCCGTTCTGAAGTTCAAGTCGCTTCCAAAGTCACGGGCAGCATGACCCTTCCCTTAGGTTGGCTCCTTCCCATGTTGACTCCCTGAAACGTGCCCGTCTCTTCGAGGTCTCCATCAGGAATCTGCAGTTTCTCGATCACGGCAGGCGAAATCAAGTTCAGACCGGCCCCGCCATCGACTAGCATCTTCGTCACCTTGAGGTTGCGTATTGTTGGTGAAACCAACAACGGCAAGCACCCGATCGCGGTGGTGCGATCAGGGTGATCCTCGGTGTCAAAGATGATAGGTGTGCTGGACCACTTCAGCAGCCTTCGGGCACCAAACGACGGATCTGCCGCTGTAACCTCTCGCGCCCACTATTTAAGCCGGCGGTGAGAAGTATGCAGAGAGGCGCCGCCGTCGACGCACATGGCCTCTGTAGCTTTCTGAAACTCTTGGTCGCCGGATTCGTCGTCCTCTTCGTGATCGTCGTCTTCTGGCTTTCTGTCACGGCCCCAGGCGGGCCTCTCCTGTTGCTTATCCTTGCCGTGACGGCCCGTCTGGCCGTCACGCTTCTTGCCGGACCCCTCAGCACCGTCCGGGCCCTTCTCCTTGTCCCGCCTCTCATATTCAGCCCTCTGCTTCTCAGCGAGGAGCTCAACCGTACGGCAGTCCTAGAGAGCATGGCCTTCGGTGCGATGGATCTTGCAATATCGCTTGTCGGGGTCTCCTGGCTTCTCGGCAGCCGCCAAGGCCCGGCAGGCGACGCACCCGGCAACCTCCTTGCCGGGGTCGTCTGCCTTAGTTTTCTTGGTGGATCCGGTGTCATCAGATCCCTCAACGGCAAGCACGGTTTTTCCCTTGCGCTTCCGGTTGCGGCGCCGGCCTTTCTTCGCCGGGGCGGCAATATCCTCATCTGAAGAATCGGTTTCCACGCCGGCATCTTCGCTGGGGTACTTGCTTCCTTCTTCAGCTCGAGCACATTTGTCAGCAAGAACATAGAGTTATGCCACATCTCTCACCTTGTTCATCGCCAGCTCGTCAGCATCTTGCGGTTACGCACGTTCTGATGAAACGCGTTGATGATGGCGGCAGGGTGAACATCGGGGATATTGTACTGTACCCGGCTGAACCTCTGAATGTACTTGCGGAGACTCTCGCCTCCCTTCTGAGGAATGACGTGCAGGTCGCTTGCTTGGCCATGGGCTTGCTGGCCTCCAGTAAAGGCGCCTACGAACTCATGGCACAAATCCGACCAGGAAGAAATAGAGTCTACCAGCAAGTGCATCAACCACGACATGGCGTTGGGTTTGAGAGCCAACGGAAAGTAGTTCGCAAGAACCTTATCGTCGCGGGCTCCGGCAGCCTGCATCGTGATGGTGTAGACGCTAAGGAACTCGGAGGGGTGGGTCTTGCTACTGTACTTTTCGCCCACGTCGGGTTTGAAGGTGCGGTGAGTGGGCCACTGGAACTGCCGCAGCTCACGGGTAAAAGCCGGACAGCCCACCTCGTAAGGTAGGCCTCCAGGGCTCCCTGGTGCCGGGTGGCTCACAGCAGGCCATGCTCGCCTGTCTGATTAGTGGCGCGCTCCGCGCCGGCGCTCGATAGTGGTTCGAGCGTCTTCATGTTCTCGTTCCCGAAGAACTTGGCGCTGGTCACAGTGGGCCCGTGGGTCGGATGATGCTACGGAGATCTCGTCGCCCGTAACGTCGCGACGGGCTGGTGTCCGCGGGGCCGGGCGAGGAGGAGGTGAGTGCACCGTCGGCTCTGCTGCTACTGGTGCGTGGGACTCCGTCGGAACGTCGACCCGGGGGCTCCACCGGACCCGGTTCATCTTTGTTGGCCACCGCAACAAGGCTTCGGATGGTGGCTCTCCATTCGTCGAGCTTCCCCGCAGTGGGGGGAAAATCGAGGAGCAATTGTGCGCGAGCCAGGGCTTCTGCTGGCGTTGGTGGCAGTGAAACCTGCGCGGATCGCGACGCGCTTCGACTTCTGAGCATGTCAGAAGGAGCTCTATCACGACCCTGCGATGCGCGCCATCTTCACCAGCGCCTCGGCGGCGGGCAGGTCTTCTAAATCCCGGAGGTGGCGCCGGGGCTCTTTCCGGCGACGCCGGGGTCCTCGGCGTGATTACGCCCGTTAAATGCGTCGTCGCTTGAGAAGAGCGTGCCGTCGGCGCCGGTGTGGGAGTCTTGAGGCCCTCGCGTCGCCGCAAGCGGGTGGCAGCGATCTTAGAAGGCCCGCGCCACCAGCGGAGGGCGACTCCGTCCTTGGATTTGGTGGCGTGCGGCCCGCTACCAGGTGCACGAACATCGCCGCCTCCCAAACTTTGGCTACTGGGACGGCGTTGGTGTTCGCGAACAGCGCCCCGGGTCCTTTCTGCAACCGGTCCGCTGCTCGCCCGCGTCGGGACGGGGTGTCCGGCTTCCAACGGGGCAACCGCCACCGTCGTCTTCTTCTTGGGCGCCATGACGATGAAGAAGAAGCGTCGAACTAACCGCTAAAGCTGATTCTCACAACTGCGCCCCCTACCTGGCGCGCCAAAGATGTCGGTGCGTGGATGACACCTATGGGATCACAAGAATCCCTACTACGGTTGCGGGGCGCGGGGTCGTGAGAAGAGCAGATCAAACATATAGCACACGGGTTCTTTATCCAGGTTCGGGCCGCGAGATGCGTAAAACCCTACTCCTGCTTTGGTGGTTAGTTTATCTGCGTTCTTGAGCTAGCTATGGGGCGTCAGGAGCTCCAAAAAGCCGAATCCTCCTCCTGGTCGCCTTGGGCCTCCTTTTATAGGGGAAGGGGCTGCCACAGTGGCATACAGGAGGTGGAAAGGGTGCAGTCATACAAGTTTATCCTTGCATTACATGACAAGGCGCCATTAATGCGTCTTGCTTAGGTGTCCTTGCTTTATCGGGGACGGGGGAGAGCCCAGTCTTGTCCGCCGCCGCTCCCTTCAGCGTTGACACGCCATACGGCGATGGTGCCTGTGGTGCCACGTGGCGAGCACGCAACCGAGGTGGCGCAGCGGTGGGTCTCCATGAAGGTTCGCTTGTCGCCACGCAGTGCCCGCCCAACTGGTTGGGTCGGCACTGCATGGTGGAGGCTCGATTGGCGCGGGCCTGATGGTGGCCCTACGGGTGTCCTTGGCAGGGGCCTTGCCGCAGCCCCGGCAAGGGTCTTGCCGCGGCGCGTGCTGCCATCCCCGGCAGGGCTCTTGCCGGGGGGGCCTTGTGGTCCCCCTTGGCCGGGATCCCGCCAAGGGTCGTCATATTCTGTAGTATGTATCCGATCTTCGAATGTCTTCACAAAGATCTGCATGCCACCACGTGGATGCCTCCCGAATCCTTTGCCCCATGGGGGGGTAGTGGACTCAAAGGGCCTTGCAGGGTTTGCTAAACCCCCCCCCCCCCCGGCAAGGATCTTGCCGGTGGAGTCTGCTTCGTCCCCTTTGTTCTTTATGGTCTTGGTCTTGGCGTCGTTCTGCTTCTTTCGAGCTTCGGCCTTACCTTGGCTCACCTTCCTTGCCTTGCTTTAGCGTGGCGACGCCCACGGCTCAGACTGCCCGTGCACAGTTAAAAAGGTGTACCCTTCTTTCTGTACACCGACACGAACCAAGATCTCCAGGTGCAAACACAACATGTTTTCTACCCTTATCTCCAGCAAGTTTATATTTAGCATTCATACGCTTAATGTTCTCCTTAGTTAAGTCATATATTTTTAAGACCAATTCAGTATGTTGCTTAGCATCAAAATTAACCTTCTCCGAAGATGGAAGAGGTAACAAACCAATAGGTGCACAAGGTAGGAAACCATACACAATTTCAAAAGGGCACATCTTAGTAGTAGAATGCAACGAACGATTATAAGCAAATTCAATATGAGGCAAGCATTCTTCCCACATTTTCTTGTTATTCTTCAAAACAACCCTAAGCATAGTAGACAAAGTTCTATTGGCTACTTGATGTAGGATGGAACCCTAGGGGCCGATCTTTCATGAAATGGAGGGGATCCTATGAAGAACACGAAGAACACAAGGGAAAATGAGACGAATCACTCAAATCAACAAGAAACGACCACACATGTGCTAGATCCATGAACACAAAGAGATTTACACAATCCGAATCCAATAAAGGACAATACATATGGTAACTAGTTCATCTCTGTGAGGAGGCCTTGAGTCCGTGAGGGATCTTCCTGTGAGGGGTCTTGAATCCAAGAGTGAATCTTCTCCGTAGAGGCCGAGGTTTCTCTCGATGGAGTAGAACCACAAGGATGAGCATAGCTCTATCTCTAAATGAGCTAAACCTATGCTAACCCTAGCTAGGAGGAGGTGGGGGAGTATATATAGTCTAGGGCCACGAAGGGGTAAGTGGGAGAGAGTTTACATTGGCTCTTGGCCCATGGGTGCGTAGGAGCTCCGGATGTCCGGACTGGGGGCTGGATGTTCGGCAGCTCGCTAGGAGCCAGATATCCGAGCCTTTGGTCCGGGCTAGACTTGCCCATTCCTGTGCTGTCTGGATAGGCGGGGCCGGATGCCCGGGCGAAGGGGCTGGATGTCCGAGGCTTCAGGAGGATCCGGATGTCGGGGGTAATGGCCAGACGTCCGGGCTGTGCTAGTCCTTTCAGGTGCTCTCTAGATAGCCGATGTCAGATTTCCAGGGTAGGGGGTCAGATGTCCGGTCAAGACCGGATGTCTGGGACATGGCCTGATGTCCGGATGCTATAGCAGCTGGCTCTTCTTCCTTCTCCTTCCTTCGCTCCCGCGCACACTTGGCCTTGGTCCTTGGGCTCTCCTTGGTCTCCTCGGGTGTACCTGAGTATGCACAAGGTCCGCGCTTGAGGTAGCATCCATGTATTACATGCGGAAACAAAAGATTCAGAAAGGAGCGAGTTCACCTTAGGTCCAATGGTGTATGCTCGAGGTCTGATTGTATGGACACTTGGGGCTTCGGGAGTAGTCGTAGTGTACATCGTGATGATCGTAGGATGCTCCGCATCATCTCCCCCGCTTGGCAAAGATCTGACCTCGGATCGTGATCCTCATCACCATGGAAACGGTTGTCGTGGACGAACTTGTAGTTGGACGGAGTTGAAGACATTGTGAAATCCAAGTACTCCAAGGTGACTCCAGAGTGGTATACATGCAAAAGGAGAAAACACAAACAACGCTCGGAAATACAATGGTTAGTGCACACAAGGTGTCCATCAAATAAGCATGAGTTCGTCCGATAAGATTGTTCTTGACAAGGCACATGAAGCTTAGCAAGATGATATAGAATGATATGTAAAGCATTCATGTGAGAAAATTCATTTGTCCTATGCACAAAGGTGTGGTGAATCAGATTAATGCGGCCATTGTGCAAAATGATGTCATAATGGGACGATGTATCAAAAGCATGAACAAGGTAATTGGTGCTCAATGTGATTATGTTATCAAGTAATTGATGGGGGGATATGATCATGATGTATGAATATGTCATCAAGGAAGATCACAACAAATTTGCTAAGGAAATGCACAAGCTCATATATCATGGATGACATGGTAATACAAGATGCAACAACACAATCATAATGTGAGTCAATCCATGCATAAGATGCAAATTTGTTATGGGTGGTGTTGTACCATAGCTCGACGTCGTGGTAGAAGTGGTGGTCCGGAGGTGCATCCAATAAGTCCGAGAGCTTCTCAATGTGAAGGTCCATAGAGCCAATCTCCAATGTCGCTCCTCCGTTCGTGAGATGTAACATGTAGACAAGAAGAAGGAGACAACAATGAAAGAATGACCCGTCCAATATGCGTATTTTAGGATGGCTCAAAGGGAAGGAGTTCACCTTTAGGAGTTTCTCTAGGATGTTGGAGTTGCACATCATATACGCCTTCACATAACCAATATGTTCCATGATAGCACCGCCTTGTGAATCCCTCAAAATGAAAGAACATGACAAACACTAGGAAAAACAAATGAGGTTAGCGGAAATGCAAAACCAAGCATGTGTGTGGTGAGAAACCCAACAAGTGTTTTCATCATTCTTATCATAAGAAAGGCCAAGATGTGACATGGTATGAAAGCATACGATGCGACTACAACCAAAGGCATTAGGCTCAAGTAAACGAGCATGCTTCACAAGTAATATGTCCAAGTCTCCACGATAAATAAGCATAGCAAGTTGGCACTCAATACAAGGTGATATGAGATGCAACTAATGGAGACAAGAGACAATGATCAAGACAAATCAAGTGAGAGGCATGAACATATATGACGTCAACCCAATGAAACAAGCAAGAATGGATCATGGGTGATGCAACCAAGCAAGTAATCATAGTGATCAAGTCGAGCAAGCTAGTAGTGCGAAGATTCAATATACTAGATGTATTTATGGCAATCATGTCATGTGTGCAAATAGTGGTCATATATAATGCACATGACATATCACAAGCATGAAAACAAGATATGAGTAATGTATCATCATTGTATTGGCAAGAAGTCTTATGCAAATAGAAATGTAACATCATGACTCTCCCAACACAAGAAGCAACAATAGAATGGAGCATGTATATAACATGGCAATAGCAACACGAATCTCCACCAACCATGCAAATACATATAGAAGTATTATAATGGTGAATCATGGGTAGATGCAAGCAAGGGTCACAATTGCATGGTAAAGGCATAGATGCAAGTATAACATGCAAAGTGAACATGGTAAAATGAGCATAAGGTGACATGTGATATATAGCCCATAGCCATGTGAGAGCCAAGTAAAACAGATGCGTAGTCCTTGCGCAAAGGGAATGGTGGTAAGGATAATCCATGGGATCCCAAGTCATCGTTGCTCTCAAGAGCTCGTTTCGTCAACTCTTGGGATTGAGAGGTTGACGAGTATACGTGAGTACCAACACAAAACAAAGACCAAGGGAAAATTGTGTGTGCGTGGTATATGTACACATCATCCATTATGATGCGCACGTGCTTGTGTTGGTTAGCACAAAATATCCAATGCTCAAATAAATGAGATGCATGATATAGAAACATGTCATCCATGATGAGAGGTTTGTTATTATGTATAGCATAATTGAGACTAAAATTGTGTAATGCATCATGAGAAATATCTAGAGCACTGTTATTCATGGAATGCATATGGTTCACGCAATTATGGGAATCATGCAAAGTATGGAATCCATCAAAATTATCAAATACGTATGAGGAAACTATGGGGGTCCCCTCATGATCATTAGTGGAAACATCACATGGAGAGACAACATCCAAAACAATGCATATCTGAAGCAATGTGTTCATGGCATGGCATAGTAGATGAATTGCGCAAATCATGTAAAGGAAGCTTAGATATATCATCGCAAGAAAAACACATACCAATAACCATGATCTTGTCATATATGCCATACTTGGATGCTCACTAAGTGTTGTGGCGCAGTCACTCCCTCTTGGATGCTCTCACTAGTATGGTTGGTGGAGTCACTCAAATGGCTCTCAACCTCACATAGGATGTGTGGAATGCTCTCATGTGTGGGGCTAGTGGTGGTCACACTCATCCTCTCATAGGAAATGCACTCAATGTCACATATGGTGGAGTCACTCATCTCACTCATGGTGGGGTTGCTCTCCTCACATGGCAATTGGGGCATCTCATCATATGTGGGTGTCAGAGAGATGTAGGTGCAAACGTCTCCATGCTCAACTCCTATCGCCGCCATGGTTGAAGGGATAGTCCCATGCTCAACCTCCACATCCGTAACGCCTCCAAAGATGAATATTGTAGGATTTGGCAAGTCATTGCTCACCTACGAGACCAAAGATAGGGTCTCCTGTGCGGTCTCGTAGCTTTACTCGGAGTAGGAGACATATTGGGCGCTGTCTTCGTGTTTGTTGAAGATGTTTGTGCTTGCTGCCGTGGTCGAAGGGGATGGCCCTTGCTCGACCGTCTTGTCACCGTCTTGTATGAGGCCCATATTATGTGACACCTCATAGCTCGTTGCCATGACCTAAGGGAATTTCCCGTGCTCGGCCATCTTCTTTGAGGTGATTCCGAAGATGGAAGTGTCGCCCTCGCTTGTAGTCGTTCACCTTGGTGTTGAAGATGTCGATGTAGGCGAACTCATGGAAAGTAGGCGAAGATGTCGTTCGTCCAAAGGCGAAGATCCCTTGATGACACTTGGCAAAGATGTCGAAGTGGTGGTGGTATCCATAGCTTCCTCTTGGTGGTGCTTGTCTTGCGGTCTTCTTTTGTGCTCATGAAGGTTTGCCGTAACTTGATGTAGAGCTTGTTGGGACTTGTAAGTTTGCGCATCCAGAGCATCTTCATGATGATGGTGTCATTGTCGTTCTTAAGGTCGAAGTAGATGTCGTTAGTTGTTGTCATGCACATGATGCTTGGAGGTGACTTGCCCTTCATGACGATGTGGATCACGAACGTGATGGTGGTCGCCATGGAGATGTGGACATGGAAAAATTGTGCGTGCATCGCGTGGGTGCTCCGAAGATGATCGACTAGCTCGTTGTGGCCTTGAGGATGATAAAGGGGAAGAACGGTTGATCAACAAGGCCGGAATCTCTTCCATGCTTGCATTTTTCTCCTACATTTGTTGGAGAGCTTAACAATTATACTTCCATGATTAGCATAGCAATTATACTTCAATCAACAGACAGAGTCATCACCCGTCACACCTCATCATGCCGTACTAGACACAACCGTCTCGACGGAGGACTAGAGACAAGCCCGTGTCTACCCAAGACAGAGGCTTTCCCGGACTCCTCCCGGTATGCATGAAAGGCATACAATGATGATTACTATCACGGCGTATCCAATTCCAATAGCACGAAATCATAAATATGCACTTATGAGTATGTTCATATCATCACATGAAATAACGAAAACTCCGAAATGAGGGGTGCTGTAGCCGTATCAAACAACACACGACAATATTATGCCAGGGTTCAGAATGCTTGCCTTCAAGTTGTTGAGGGGTAGGGTGCATTCCAAAACTTTTTGAAAGTTTTCTTCCCTCTCCAAAAAAAAATCCTATTTTAAAGAATTGAATTAATACATAGTTTTAAAACAGTACAAAAAATTTATCTGAATTTTTTCAATTAAATCTGAAAATAAACTAGACAATATTTGAGAAGGTAGGAAAAAGAATCAACTCATTTGGAGTTATATTTAGGTTATAGCCAGTCAAAGTTTAGTCAAATTTCTGTTTTTAAAAATAAAACAGAAAAAGAAAAAAACCGTTTCGAAATGAGTACACGTCGAAGACGTACTTTGCGTTTACGCCTCCACTTACGCCTGTGTGGACCGGCGCTGGGTTACTGACAGTCGGTCTAGGGGGCCCACTCGTCTGGTTTGACCGGTCGCCCCTGCCTCCTTCCTCCTCTGGCCGAACAGAGGCGGGGCTCCGGCGATCGACACCGGCGAACGGCGGCTGCCTGCGGGCTCCGGAGGGCAGGGATGGATCCGCTAGTCTAGAGCGGTCCTCCCGATGGTCGAGGGGGTGGCGGGGATGGAGGGAGTCGCCAGCGGCAAGCTTCGCAGCGACCGGTGGCTTCGGGAGGTTTGGGGCTTTGGGCGACGGTGGTTCCCCGACGCAGCTGAGGGTTTGGGCGGCTCCGCACGGTCGAGGGGAGGAGGGTGGTGGTGCTAGATGGACGGGGGAGGCTCTGGTTGCGATTGAATGGACCGGAGGGCGTTGGCGGCTGAACTGGCCGGAGACGGGGAAGATGGCCTTCCCTGGTCGATTGCTGGCTGTGGGGGCCCAAGGGGGATGGCACGAGGTTGCTTGAGGGTCGGACGAGCTCGGGGGCATCCATTTATAGTGTAGCTAGGTCGGTTCCGCGGCCGTGGGTGAGAACGCCGGCGAACCGCCGTTCTGTTGCAGCAGGGGGACGTGGCGGCGACGAGCGCTTGCGGACAAGCTTGTGGATGAGCTCGGACTGCTCCAGAGGGCAGCTGGCGCGCTGGGGTGGCTCGGGCGGCGCCGTCCGGGGCAGGAGCCCACTGTGGCCGGCCGCTAGCCGCCGTGGCCGACCTGACGGCGGCGCTGTAGGGCGCCAGGGGCGGCCCTGCGGCAAGGGAGGGGTCGGGGCATGCTGGCGGTGAGTGGGGAGGGCCAGGACGGGCGCGGAGGGGCGGCAGTGGGACGCGGCGACTCGTGCGCATGCACGTGCAAAACGCGTGCCCTGGCCGCGCCCAGCGCACGCATGCTACATGCTCGACGCAATGCCAGAGCGTGCTAGAGGATTAGAATGAGGCTGGGGATTAGCAGGCCTGGGTTAGGGTTAGCTAGGAGCTTAGTGGACAAGCTTGTTGGGTCAGAAGATCAAGTTTACAATGCAAACAAAATATCATGCCAAAATGTGTGCATGCACTCAAGGTGTTTGACAGAATGCCATGTGCATCTAGGTAACTCTTGGGGTGGCCAAAAGCTCCAGACCAGTGTCTATTCAGGTGTAGGTGGTGGTGGCAAGATCAGTTGGTCAAGACTAGAAACTTGATAGTGGAAGTTTTTGAGAAAACCATTTCTGGACAGAAAGAAAAGGGCATAGTTTCATGGACCAAAAATACTCCAATAGGTCCATTCTCCTGGACTTAAGGGTTTGGCAGGGTGGTTAATAAGCAGGAGAAAGATCATGGGCATTTGAGCAACAAAAATTAGAGTTGCTGTAGAAAAAGCCAAACTGGTCCAGAGAGCAAAAGAGGGTGTTTTGCTCAAAATTTTCAAATAACACCAGTGGATTTTTGCATAAAGCTGAGTAATATACTCCTACTAACATCCCCTAATTTTGGTGGAAGTTTTTAAATAATATTTAAATAGGTTGTAGTGCAAAAGTGCAATCTGGAATACATTTGAAAACTTGGTGTAGAGCTCAAATTCTCCAAATACTAAAAGATCTTTTTGCACAAAAGTGATTTAGGGACATCATATGTCATCCCCAAATTTTGGTGGGATTTTTAAATGAATTATCAAAGGGTTGCAGTGCAAATGGGACCCTAAATCTTTGAAAAATCATTTTTAGAGAAACAGAGCTCAGGGGAAAAATAATTATATAAATAATTCCACTAATAAAAGAAATGTTTTCAAGAGAGGGTATACAAGCCCAACAACACTTTTGAAAAGTTTTTACTTGGGGTGAAAACTCCACCATATCAAAGGAAAGAGAGGTTCTGAAATCAAAAGATAAACCCAGAAAATAAAATTTAATTTCCTGGCAAAATTTTGATAAACAAAACATGGTTAAATTTTTGGGGTGTTACACAGGCTCCAGAATTTCCCACCTTGGCTCAGACATGCACATGAAGTTGAAAGCCGCCTACACTCTTGTAGAGCAATTATACACTGGCGCGCAACGAGCTATCTCTGCTGCCTCTCGTAAGAAGCAACCACCGTCCATCATTAAGGACACGTTGGAAAAGTTGTCTGTGCTGCTACAAAGGGTTGAGGAATTGAAGCGATCAGCCACCAGAGCCGGTGGCATCACTGCCTTTAGCCGAGCAAAAGCATGCACTACTAGAAAAAGGGCTATAGATGGGATTGACACTAATGGCGCACCAGAAAGTTGGTGCGCCATTAGTATATACTAATGGCGCACCACCTTCTGATGCGCTATTAGAGTTGAAACTACTAATGGCGCACCGTGCAAAGGGTGCGCCATTAGTATCAAATATTTTTTTTGAACTAGTGCGCCTGTCCAAACATACTAATGGCGCATCCTTCTTAAGTGCGCCATTAGTAGTTGTAACTACTAATGGCGCACAACGATAGTGCGCCATTAGTATAGAAAATTAATTTTTTTTGAACTAGTGCGCTTTGTCCAAACATACTAATGGCGCATCCAGATGAAGTCGCCATTAGTAGTTGTAACTACTAATGGCGCACCGCGCCAAGGGTGCGCCATTAGTATTTTTTTTTGCAGAACTACTAATGGCGCACCGCCGTAAGGTGCGCCATTAGTAACCTGGATTACTAATGGCGCATTTGTTGCTAGTGCGCCATTAGTAAGTGGGCAGCAACTAGATATTTTGGACAGCCTCGCCTACCCACACTCACTTTCTCCCCACTTCATTCTCTCCACCTCCTCCTTGTCTCGGGTGCCTCCTCTTTTTCACCTCATTTCCACCATAGATTCATTCAAATTAAGTGGTTAAATTACCTTGTTTTAATAGGTAAGTAAGAGGGGAAGCTATATTTATGTTGTTCTCCCTACAACAATGTGCACATGCACTTTTTATGGCCCAGCTAGATCTAAGTATGTTCGTGGTGTTGCATATGTTTGTGGTGTTGCATATGTGTTTGTGTTTGGAGGTGTACCGGTATTTGAAATGCGATAGTTGCCAATATTTTGCCGGAATGTTGATTCATTTCCGTTTGGCGAGAATTTTGGCATTAAGCATTCTTATTGGTCCTATTTTTAGGAAAGTCATGCCAAATTTTTGTTTGGTTCTAAAATATCGCTTTTGCTCTACCCTCGCAGCGACCATATGGTCCGCATACGATGACCGAAGGCATCGTGAATAGGTTTTTGAGGTCCGCTAAGGCCGAGATGCTTCAAAAGAACGAGACAGAGATAAGATGTCCATGTCGAAGATGCAAGTCAAGAGCCTTATTGCGGAGCCGGATTCCGGCAGGTGCGGGACCACCTGCTCTTGCGTGGTTTCATGGATCGCTATCGGTGGCAAGGTGATGAAGATGACTACGAAGTCGTCCATGGGGGCCGCAAGAAATGAGGAAGGGCAGCAAGACAACCACCGCGGCTCGGCGGGCGAGAAGATGAAGAATCCCGTGAGATGATCACGACGGTGATGCTGTACACAGTCATCATGTAGAAGATGCAGGACATGATGATGAAGAAGATGCCGGAGCAGACGACGGGCATGATCATGAAGATGATGATGCCGGTGGAGCAGACGACGCTGGACCATCAATGGGCTGGGTGCAGGACCCTCATATTCAAGAGCTGCTTCTCAAGCAGACGGATAACGCCAGAGCTGCCGCCCGAGAGAAAGCCAAGATGGATTAACTTGAGTTAGACGCGGTTACTCCATTGTATGAAGGTTGCAGGCCCGAGGATACCCGCCTGAAAGTAACGCTCATGGCTCTGGAGATGAAGGTAAAACACAAAATGACCGACGCATGCTTCGACGAGAACATGTCATTCGCACGAACGTCTTCCCAAAGGGGAACAAGTGCCCGACCAGTTTGGAGGAGGCGAAGAAAATCGTGTGTCCTCTCGATTTATCGCACGTGAAATACCATGTGTGCATGAACAATTGCATCATTTATCGGGACGAGCACGCGGAGTCTACCATATGTCCGGTGTGCGGTGTCACTCGATACAAGAAGAGGAAGAAAGCTCCTTGAAAAGTGGTGTGGTACTTTCCGATCACTCCTCGTCTGCAGTGGTATTTCGCGGACCCTAAGGTAGCAAAGCTCCTGCGTTGGCACGCGGATAGGGAGGAGAAGAAGCGAGAAGATGACGCAAATGATCCGGAGATAGCTAAAAAAGACACGACGTTGAGTCACCCTAAGGATGCGAGCCAGTGGCAAGCGTTGAACTTCAAGACTCGTAATTTGGGAACGATCCAAGGAACATCATGCTGGTAGCGAGCACCGATGGAGTCAATCCGTTTGGCAGCCGTAGAAGCACACATAGCACCTGGCCCATGTTTGTGTGGATGTACAACCTTCCCCCTGGTTGTGCATGAAGAGGAAGTACATTCACATGAGTATGCTAATTGAAGGGCGAAACAACCAGGAACGACATCAATCAGACCGGGCTGCCAGAAGAGGAGCTTGACACGCTGTGGAAAACGCCAGCCAATACGTGGGACGCCGCAGAGAAAGAATATTTCCCTATGAGAGCCGCATCGCTCACGACGGTGCACGACTATCTCGATTACGGATATCTCGCGGGCAAGGTAGTCCACGGATTTTCTGGATGCGTAAGGTGCATGGATGACACAACGACGCCATAGATAGAGATCCGGGTCTTCAAAACCGTGTTCATGGGACATCGAAGGTGGCTTCGCGACGATGACCCATGGAGGAAACGCAAGGATCTGTTCGATGGTGAAACCGAACCCAAACGCCTGTCACGAGGAGCGGTGTGGAAATAGACAAGCTGTTGAAAAATTGGAAAGACCGCCCACCGCCGAGAAAAAGCAAAAGGCGCCAGAGCACGGAAAGAAGCGAAAGGCGCCAGAGTCAGCTGCTGAAGGTATGGAAAAGCGAGGTCTGTTTTACGGGACTTGCCGTCTTGGAAGATCCACCGTGTGCCTCACAGCCTTGATGTCATGCATATCACGAAGAACGTGTGCGAGTCTGCTTGGTACCCTGCTCAACATGCCGTAGAGGACCAAAGATGGGCCGAAAGCAAGGGCGGAACTTGAAATCAATGGGCATCGTGCAGGAGCTTCACGCTAATGATGATGATGATGATGATGATGAGGCGGCAGGACACGTAAAGTCGTCGAAAGGCAAAAAGGCCAAGAAGACCGGAAATGACTACCCTCCCGCGTGCTTCACTCTAAGTCAGGAGGAGATCGAGCAGTTTTTCACCTGCCTCCTAGGAGTAAAACTTCCTTACGGTACGCGGGGAAGATAAGCAGATACCTAGACCCAGCGAAGCAGAAGTTCAGCGGGATGAAGTCTCACGACTGTCACGTGCTGATGACGCAGATACTTCCAGTTGCAATCCGTGGGATCATGGACACGCACGTCCGTGAAATGCTATTTGGCCTATGCAACTTCTTCGACATCATCTCTCGGAAGTCGATTGGCGTGAGGCAACTCAGAAGGCTACAGGAAGAGATCGTGGTGATACTATGCGAGCTTGAGATGTACTTCCCGCCTGCATTCTTCGATGTTATGGTGCATCTGCTGGTCCATATAGTGGAGGATATCATCCAACTTGGGCCGACGTTCCTGCACGCATGATGCCGTTCGAAAGGATGAATGGTGTCATCAAAGGATACGTTACGCAACATGTCACGTCGTAAGGAAGCATAGCGGGGCTTTCGACCGAAGAGTGCATCTCCCATCGCACGAATTATCTAGGCATCGAGAACCCCGTTGGTCTGCCCGTCAACAGCACCTTGGCAGGCTCGCTGGATGGGGTTACCGTGAGGGTCACCGCGAAATGCATGTCGACTTCGAGGGTCGACTCGCCGACTTTGAAAGAGCAAACCTAGTCGCGCTACAACACATAGACGTGGTCGATCCTTGGGTGGTACAACACAGAACCTTTATTAAGAAGACGCACAATGACCGAGGCCAACAGAGGACGGACGGAGATATACTCAAAGAGCACAACTCATGTTTCACGTGTTGGTTCAAGCGAAGCTTCATGCACCCTTTACATGAGGATTCTTCCGCGGAAGAACAACTCATATTCGCCTTGTCACGAGGCGCCGAGCACAACCTGATGACCTATGAGGCGCATTTATATCAACGGCTACACATTCTCCACCGAGGCCAAGGACATGAAGAGCGATGGTTATCGTAACTCCGAGTAACGATGGAATCCTACACCGTAACGACAAGGACAGATACTACGGAAGGATCGAGGAGATCTGGGAGCTGAGCTACGCTAGAGAGAAGGTCCCGATGTTCCGTGTCGAGATGGGCCAAGAACGTCATAAAAGAAGACCGGTATTTCACCACCATGGTTATACCCGGCCAAATCCAAGACCCCAAGCGCATAAGCGTCACCGCTAAAAATGAGCCATGGGTACTGGCTTCCCAAGTGGACCAATGCTTCTTCATTACCGACCCGCCAAAGCCCGATCGTGTTGTCGTGAGGAGAGGCAAAAGGAAGATCATCGGAATGGATGGAGTAGCCAATGAGCAAGACTTCGACAAATACGGCGACCCGAGGATCGAACATGACGATGATGAAGTAGCAGCATACACCACAAGAAGAAGCAGGACCATCCTACCTAAAGGACGTCCGTTCCATAGAAGAACTCCATTTGCGAAAAAGAAGGGCAAGAAGATTGTGAAGAGATAGCTAGCTAAGATCGATTTATTTAAATCGTAGACTTCATTTCTCGATTGTATTTCATGGGCACTTTTTGAACTATCATGAATATTTTTTAACTTCATGGACACTCGATCCCCTCCATCTCGATCCCCTCCATCTCGATCGCTATCCCACCTCGCCAGATCCGTCCACTGCCGCGCCGCCGACCGCCCGCACCCTCGATTCCCCTACTCAACCGCCGCCGACCCCGCACCTCCCTACTCAACCGCCGCCGCCGACCCCCGCACCTCCCTACTCAACCGCCGCCGACCCCCGCACCTCCCTACTCAACCGCCACCACGACCCTCCGCACCCCGCACCTCCCCGCTCCACCGCATTACTGTTTGATGATATTTAAAAAAATATTACTGTCTTATAAAAAATATTAATGTTATGATTTAAACAAGTTTGAACATATTTAAACACAAGTAAGTATCAAACAACATTTTTAATGCATAAAAAATTTGTGGAGCACAGGAATCGAACCCAGGACCTCCTGGTGTGAGAACTAGCTGCTGACGGTCGAACTAGTAGAGAAGACTTGATGTGTATCAGGTGCAGTGGTAGATAACCTGTTGGCTCGGGCAGAAGTAAAAAAAAAATACTAATGGCGAACATGGGTGAGGTGCGCCATAAGCATGTATGTAATTATGGCGCACCAAGCGGTGGTGCGACATTAGTATTGTGCCGCCATGATCCCCTTCAGACGATCCCATCTCTCTCCCTCGCCCTGCCTCGCCCACGATCCCCTTCCCTCTCCTCTCCCGGCCTTGCCGCCGCCCGCCGCCCTCGGCCGCCCGACACCAGCGCCGCCCGTCCACGCCTCCCTCTCCCCATCCTCCCTTCCTCCCTCCGACCCCACCCCACTCTCGGGAGCAGCGCCGCCCGTCCACACCACACCACCGACGCCTCCCTCTCCCCATCCTCCCTTCCTCCCTCCGACCCCACCCCACTCGCCGGAGCAGCGCCGCCCGTCCACACCACACCACCGACGCCTCCCTCTCCCCATCCTCCTTCCTCCCCTCGGCCACGCCCAGCTGCCTCCAGTGCCAATCCCAAGCTCGCCCGGTAAGAATTGGATCTCCTCTTCACTGCTCGATGATTTGGGTGAAGAAATTGGCATCATTTTCCCGTTTGGCTCGATCCCTTTGGGTCAGGGAGTTGTCAATGTAGGTTTACGACCTGCTCAATAAAAATTTGGTTGTCATTTTAACTTGTACGACGAAGCGCCCAATTTCGATTAAATTATGGAGCTACCACTAACGACTTTGTGTGCAATGCACGAGCTTCAGAGCGCGACTTGGCAGATTCCAAGCCCGTGAAGCTCTTCCCAAGCCGATAACTCTCAACTCAAGGTACTTACTGAAACATCAGTTCCACAAATAAAAAAAACATTCTGTCCATGGTTGTTTTGTATCGCTGGTTACTTGAAGAGCTAATTAGGAATTATTAAGTTTGATTTCCGTGATATCTGATGTCCATATATAGGATAATCAGTTTAAGGAAGTGTTAATAGACTGGACTCTGTTTTGTAACAGGAGACTAGTCAAAAAAAGTGTTCATATTCCTTATAAGATAGCTGTTTCTTTCACCTTTTGTCATCTGAGTGGATCCAACATTGCTGACAGACTCCCTAATGAATTAACCTTGCAAGTCGCACATGAGAACTGTGGTCGTGATCAGCCTTACATGATTATAGCAACTTGAAGGTCTTCCTGCTTCTGTTGAATTCAAGCTGGTAGTATTACCAAGCATTATGAAAGCTTATGGCCCTTAAGTTAATATATTGTCTTTTTTTGTCTGGAAAGATGTATATTGTCTTTTTTTGTCTAGAAAGATGACCAAAGGAACCAAATAGGGTACCAGGCACCAAGCTGCTTCAACGCAACCATCTTATCAGCTCTGTTTGTTTTTGTTCTCGCCAATTTGTTCATCTATCTACACCCTGGCATGCCTGGCTACTTAGGTAATTAGATTTCTATGTGATGGGAGTGATGGTGTCCTTGTCGAAAACATTGTACAGATTGGATGTATGGACTGTGGTTGATAGGGCTAACTAATTTAATTAGGTGCTTGATTTGCTGTGAGCTTGTGTTGCTTTTATTCTCCCCCTGCTAGCTATTGATTTACTAATTTGCCCGTTGTGCCTGTTTTTATTCTCCCCCTCCGTTCACTAGCAGCAGCCAGCACTTCTGAATCTAATCTTTCTTGGGCAAGCTCGGCTACTTGTTGTTAGTCATTCACTAAAAGATCCTCAATGCATCGCATGCATCTAGTATTAAATTTCTTGGACGGATCATCTCTTTTAGCAAAGGACTGTAATAATTAACTAACTGAAAATTTGACATTCGGACTATGCTTGGCTCGGTTTTGTGAAATCTCATCTCTTTTCTAGTGCCATGACTAGTCATGAATTTTATTTTACTTTCCCCACTTTATAACATTCAGAAATTGTTTACTAGCTCAAGCTTCTCCTTTGCACTTTATCACTTCAATCTGCCGCTACCTCAAGCTTCTCGTTTACACTTTTGCCAAGTAGCATTTTTTCCTTGTATAATTATATGGTGGTTGGTGAGCTGCTACTTTTTCCTTGTAGAAGATCGCAGGTCGAGTGGGAGGGATCCAGATATGACGACACCGAATCACTAGCAAGGCAGCTGCCTAGAATAATAGGTTGACTCACCCATATATACTACTATCTTGCATCTCTCTCTTGTTTCTTCTTCTACTACAATACAAAGAGAGTCATTTCAGTTACTTGTCTTAGTGTGTGGTGTGGCTGTTTATTGTTCAACACCAGCAGCTAGCTATATTTAGGTCCAGAGAAACGACATGGCTCTCCAATTTTTAAGTAATCTTGCATATGTTAGAAACTACATATATGGTCTCCGGTTTTCTTACCTCTACTCTAAAACACCAACGCATCAACAAAAGATGATGGTATTTTTGTTACGCTTTCAGTTCGTGTCGTGAGGAGATATAATGTTTTACAATATTTCTGGTTATATTGGAGTTAGGTTTTTTGAATATGAGTAGCAGTGACTTGGATATACCTTATGGAGTTGTAACAGTTCCTCTTGGTGCTTAGGTACAGTTTCTTTGTGTAACTTGGTTTAAAAATGTGATTTGGTCTTTTTTGGCATTTGGATGCCTAAATCCCATTTTCTTAATCATATTGCTTGGAAACTTTTGGTTATCTCCTCTCAAAGGATGAAATAATTTATATGTACTGCACTTTTTTCATAATTAGGTAATAACGTTGGTTACAGCTTTGGTAGTTCAAACGGAATGTATCTCATTTTGTAGACAGATTATTTTCTGGAATATCATATATTCAAATTTGTAATGAATGATGGCTTCTACCTGAATTGGTAGACTACGTGGTGTTAGTTTGTTCTAAATACAAGAAGATAATTTTAACAACTGTAGAACATGTTGAGATTAGCAACTTTTTGTGACATCAACCAACAGTCCACATCCTTTGGGTTATCCTATTTTATATTTTTAATTACTAACTTAAGTTTGAGTAAACAGTGGCAGTGAAGTCCTCATAATAATCAGCGGATGTTAACTTTCTCGATGTCCCCGTGGTTAACTAAGATTGTGGTGCTAGTAGAGGCACATTGTGGCCTTTTCATCCATATGAAAGTAGAGGCACATTGTGGTGCTAGTTTGCTGGGTTTTGTCTCCCACCATCGTGCGTGATGATATTGCTGGTACCCGGGAGGCCCTTGAGTTTGCCGGAATGTCGATTAACTTCCGCTCCGGCAAATTGGTATTTGATATGTCCTATTTTCAGCAAAGGTCATGCTGAAAATTTCCGTGAATTTTAGCATGACTTTGCTAAAAATAGGACATATGGGGTACTTGTGACTAATGCATGGGCCGGGTATCTTAGTAGTTAATTAAGTAGGATCAAGTGCCCCGTGTACTTGTGACTAATGCATGGCTTTTAGGGTGCCTCGGTGTCGATAAAAACCGAAATGATGAAAGGTTAGGCTTTTAGGGTGCCTCGGCGTCGAAAAACCCTCAATGATAAAAGCTTAGATTTTAGGATGCCTCGGTGTCGACAAACCCTAAATGATGAGACCATGATCTTGTTCCTTGACAATAACCAACTTTTTGACCAAACTTTGTTTCTATTTAGAGAGAAACATGGCCCACAACGATGAGGCCGGGGTTGAGCGGCAAGGCATTCGGGAGCTGTCACAGGAGATGGAGGAACAACCTCACTTGTATGAGGACGCCGCTTTCCCCACCGATCCCGAGACCACCGATGGTACCGCCGAGGATGACCCCATTGATGCCACCACCGATGGTGCCGCCGAGGATGCCACCATCGATGATGGCGGCGCGCATTTACGATGGCAGCCTAATGTAAGAGGCAGCGGAAGGGGCCAGGCGCCCGACCGTGCTCCGCACCCTCAAGGAGGAAGTTATCAAGTGGACTCCGACGGGAATCCAACGGCGCCCGAACGAATAGTCAAGGGGTACTCGCTTCAGCTCGGGTGCATTCTCCGGAGCACCGTGTCGATCAACACCGAGAACCTGAGGCATCCTCACCGAGGGAATTTGCGCAACCTCCTCTTCACGAAGCTGCACGAACGATACAAGTTCCCCGCTGCATTTGAAAACACAAGCCTCAAAGGGAATAAAGTGAACAATGTTGCCCTCATGAAGATGAGCAAGGCCCTGTCTACTTGGAAAAGCAATGTGAAGAGAATGATCGAGAAAGGTGAGAGTTATGAGAAGATCAAGGAGAAAAATCCTTCGATCACTGAAGATGACTACAACGACTTCAAGATCAATTGCTCGAGCTGAACTTAGGGGAACACACACTCGGTCCCGGCGGTTACAGAGTGGCGGAGCCTATATGGGACAAGGAGGACGCGGAGCGTGCCGAGCAAGGCCTACCGCCCCTCTTCGATACATACGGTGACAAGCTGACCAGGAACTTTGTCGTGGCCGTTACAAGAAGGACCCGAAAACAAAGGAGCTTACCACGGATCCGAAGACCAGGGCGCTTGAGGTTGTTCTGGTAAGGAATACCACCCCCGGGGTAATTAGCTCCATATGGTTGCATTCTAATTAATGAAGCCAAATTTCTAAATGGTTCACATTCCTTCCGCAGGCGACTGAAAGCAGTAGCGCGGGGTCGACTAAGAGCAACCCTTGGGACACCACTCTAAATAGGGCGTTGAATGTAATGAAGAACAAGGATAAGCTCAGTAAGCCGACGTCAGCTGGTCGTGTGGCCGGCAAAGGCTTGTCCACAAAATGGGGGTCATACTATACCGCTGGTGTGCGGAAGGAGAAAAAGACCAGCTCGGAAAGCCAGGCGCGCGAGGTTCAAGAACTCAAGGCACAGGTGGCGCGGATTCCGGAGATTGTCCAAGAGCAAGTGCAACAACAACTCGGAGCGACGATCACCGCCATTGTGCCTACCTTGATCCAGGGGTTGAGTGCGTGGATTGCGGGCGACCAACAGGGCCGCCCGATTCCTAGCTTCACGGCCAGCAACTCGCAGAATGCGATGGCGGGGCCATTGGTGTCTCCGGCGGAGGCGGCATTGGTGTCTCCGACGCCGCACGGGAGCTTAATGCACCCGGGTGTCGCCGGCCGGCACCTCTGCGACAAGCGGCCCCTCCGTCAAGCTGCACGCCCGCCGTTGGCGGTGCCTCGACATTAGCCGAGCTCGACGCCATCATCACGGTAACTAATTAAGCCTCTCTTGGTCGAGGACTTCATCTCCTTGCCTTTGATCGGGCATCCCCGACGCCCTACATGTTTTCGCAGGCGCCGCCGACGTTAGCACTCTCCTGCACTTCGTGAACAATGAGTTGGTCGAAGTCGCCAAGGGCAAAATCGCTCAACCGGCAACCCTTGTTCCACGGTACCCAGATGCCACCCAACTTGTTTAGGGTTGAACTGGTCCGGTGCTGCCAGGCTGCGACGAGGTGTTACCTCCGATTCGACCCGTCGGGGCCGACGATGATGACGTGATGACCCTCGGCGCTTTGCGAGCTGGCCCCCTGCTTTGGCCGAAGAGCCAGATTCGTTTGGGGGCGGGGACACCACCCCAAAGACAACACCGCCAAATCATGCCGCCACCAAGTCGGGCCCCATGGCAAGACCGCCCAACGGTGCCGGACATCCCTATGCCATCGATCCAAACATGCATATGGCACAGGATCGAACGACGGCATTTACGATACATTTGCCAATGTCGATCAGTACTTTGCCGATCATGGGTACGGTGGCGACTTCATGGGGCCTCCTTCTCAAGAACCCAACCCAACAGAAGACGTGCGCGATCTAGCTGGTACCGCGGAGAAGCCAAGTTGCAACAGCGCTGCCCCGCTGCTCAGCTCTCGTGGAGACGCCCAAATGCCGACTTCACCGAGCCTCAGATAGGCGAGGTGCGAAATATTATCAGCCCCAACACACTCAAGAAGGCGGTTAGTGAGCAGAACTCGGTCCCATTACAGGAGAAGAAGAAGGCACGCAAAAGAAAGACTAACAAGGGTGCGGGCCAGCCGGCACCGAGTATGATCCGTGCTCAGGACGGGCCACCTTCACCTGAGGATATCTCCAGGAGGGTGCATGTGGCGGGTAGGGAGATGCTATCGACAAATATGCTCAATGCTGCAACCGGTGCTATGCGGAGTCTGCATGATGTTGTTCTTTCTTTGGAGAAGCGGCGTCTCGTAGAGAAGGATGTGGCATACCCGGTTTTCGTGGCTAAGGTGCCGAGGGCAAGGGCTTTGTGGATAACTCCATCGGGCGACGATCGTCCCCGCGTTTGATGACATCCACGCTATGTTGAACCTTCATCCGCTGCACTACACCTTCGCTCGGCTATTTTCGCCGAGTATGGAGATGCGGATCATTCGCGACAAGACCGCGGACATCGTGATAGTCGACCCTTTGTACATGCGTGCCAAGATCTTGGGCAGCGCCTGGGACCGGCAAGTCGCGAAGTTCGCATCAAGGCGCCATTCGCAAACCAAGATAAGGATAACTTCCTCGTGCCTTACTTTCCCGAGTAAGTCCTCCGCTCAACCGCCCGTAACATATGAATTCTTAGATTTCGATCGCTTTTCTTTTAACATTCCGTGTTTTCTGCAGCGACACACATTGCACGCTCATCCTCCTAAGCCCCAAATATTCCATGGCCACGTATTTCGACCCCGACCGTCACCGAAGGTAGACTACACAAATGTCAAGAAGGTTCTTGATGATGTTCTCCCGCCACGCCTAATCTGGAGGCACCTTCACCAGGCCTATTCGTAAGCACGGCAAGCACGTGTTCTCCCACAATACGACGCTCGCTGCGTCAAGCAGCCACCGCGGTCGAAGGGTGCCTACTATGCCATCCATCACATGCGGGCGATCGACGGGACTATCATCAACTTCGCCACCGAGTAAACTCAAAGATTGGGCCGCGGCGTGTCGGCAATCCAGACGCGGACATCGACAAGAATTCTTTCGCATCCAAATGGAGTTTGCGGAAATCATCCATCAAGATGTCCTTCGCACTCGGGCAGTTCTACCTCGTAAATCAACCGTCCAACAAAGGACATCGACACAATGCTACAAATGCAGGCGACAACGCCTGCTCTTTCATGACTCCCATGATAGACGGCGGCTTCATCCACGCCCGTCCCTTGAGTCGAGTCGAAGCGTTGATGTCAGTGTCTAGTTCTGAAACATCGATTGGCTCATGTTGTAATTAAACTTTAATGAACTTGTGGTATGTCTCTTTGGTTTCGAGAGTCGTTCAACTTAGATGTAATCGATGCTATTAATGTCTTGCTTTTCTCTTCCGATCGTTCTCTTGCATACTTATATATTGCTTATGTATTGTCTGTGAATTGGTACTAACGTTTGCTTGGCTAGTGCATAGCGATGCCGACGTATGTCGTGTACAAGGGTAAGGTTCCTGAGTTCACGATGACCGGGAGGAGTGTCGGAGATAGGTTCACCGATTCAGCGGTAACAGTTACAAAGGGTACACCACTAGGGCCGAGGCCGAATCTAGATACGCCCGCTATCTAGCGGGAGAGGGAGGGAGCGTTGGAGGAACCGGATGAAGACGAAGTTTCATCGTGATGATGCTCATCGTGATGACCGCAGCTCTCTTCTATGTGATGGTAGTTTAGATGATCGACATCGACTTGTAATGTGAAGACAAACTCGCTACTCGCGGTCTCGAGACTTGTAATATAATGTTCTATCTTTGTTCGGTCTTTTCAATTCGGAGACTAATATGATGAATTGTATTCGGAGACTAATATGATGAATTGTATTCAAAGACTAATCTTCTATTGTATTCGATGAATCTGTTGTTGATGTGTGCTGTCTATATTTTGTCAAATTAGACATTTTGTAACCTGTGCAAAAACAGAAAATAATAAAATAAAAAAAACCCTAATATTCATACTAATGGCGCATCACATGACAGTGCGCCATTAGTATGACAAAGCATACTAATGGCGCATCACTGGTCAGTGCGCCATTAGTATGCCATGGTTACTAATGGCGCATCTCGTGGTCGTGCGCCATTAGTATGCCAACGCACTGGGTATACATGGCCTCGGGAGGCATACTAATGGCGCATCAGAAGTTTATACTAATGGCGCACTGCTGGTGCGCCATTAGTATCAGATACTAATGGCGCACCACTGGTGCGCCATTAGTAAAAGTTACTAATGGCGTGCTAGTAATGGCGCACCAGGCGCCATTAATGGCCAAATTAGGTGCGCCATTAGTAGCGGTTTTTCTAGTAGTGATGGCAAGCAGAACTTGACCCAGAAGAGTTATCAACCGGCTGTCCCAGCTTAAAAGAAGACGGGTCTCCCTTCAGTGCTGATGACTTCACCAAAATAGTAAGGGAGATGCGTCCTTGGGCAAGCAAACTGGCTAAAGAGACATACCTCTCCAAGTATCACCCAGCTTATGATGCTAAGAACACCAAAGTGAAGGTGTCGGTTCATGAAGCTGTGGACCTTATTCCGCCCACATGTAAGCACACCTTTGCCCCTGACATTGACCCATCAACCCTTCTATACGATGAAGCAGTTTTCAAAGCTTTGACTGGGATCAATTGGGCCACATCTGACTTCCAGCCAACGGGTGATGACGAGGAAGAAGAAGAGCCAGCAGAAGATTGTAAGTGCATCTAGTGCCCCTTAGTGATTTTGGTGTATTGAAGACTTATAGGTTAAGTAACTAATGTGTTTATGAGTGTACACATGTCTATATGTCTATGAGGAGTTTGATATGTACAAAGAAATTCGACCCCTAAAAATGAAGTTCTTCGACTGAAGACTTTGATATTCTGAAGACTTTCTGAAGACTTTGAAAGTGAAGAAATTGGTGTGACCTTGAAGACTTGGTATTCATTTGAGGAACATGAAGCGTGAAGACTTTTGTTTTCGTAGTTTCATTTTCTCTTTCTTGAGTCATAGGAAACACCGTGATCGTTAAAGGGGGGTCGAGGAAATACTAAGGAAAAAATTTCCATGTGATGCTCAACTCAAAATCCTACACCTACCAATCCCTTCGAGTGAAGCCTTTGGAAATCTCATACAGTTCACCAATTTCTTCAAAGGATGTGAGACGAAGTTCTTCCGGTCACGAGGAATTTGTTCTCGACCGAGGAGTTAGGAATTCGCCAAAGGCGGATTGCCTACACAAAGTGAGGAACATGATAGCCCCGAGGAATTTGAGATTCAAATTTCCGATCATTGTTGTCTTCAAGGCCACCTATCCCAAAATATCTTATCCACCTAACGGTCATATCATTGAAGGGCATTTATGTCTTATCATGTCGGGCTGCTCCCTAGGCTATAAATAGCCGCCCCCCAAAACCACTAGCTGGTTGGCTGCTCCGAGAGAAACTGACACTTGTCATTTGAGAGCAACCCATCCTCCGAGGACTTTGAGCGAAAATCATAGAGTGAGGAAAACCCAAAACCAAACCCCATACAAACCCAAAGTGATTGAGCATCACTAAAGAGATTGATCCTGCGTGGATCCGACTCTTGTTACCTTTGAAGACTGTGGCTTCTTCCAGACGGTTAGGCGTCATGGTCTAGAGCATCCAAGAGGAATTGTGGATCGCCGAGTGACCGAAGTCTGTGAAGGTTTGGAAGTCGCCTGAAGACTTACCACGAGTGATTGGACGAGGTCTGTGTGACCTTAGTTCAAGGAGAATACGGTGAGGACTTGGTGTCCCGAAGCTGCGTGCTAAGCGACTGGGTGTCCGGACCGTGTGTCCTCGAGTTTAAATACTCACCGCTCCAACTAGACGCATAACCGAGATAGCAGTTGAACTGGTCTACCAAATCATTGTCTTCACCAACTTTATCGGTTCTATTTCCTCAACCCTTCCATTTCCTCATTATCGTGTTGAGTGTTCATTCATATCTGTGTTTGAAGACTTTGATCAAGACTTTCTCAATTTCCTCAGTTCAATTTCTTCACCGCTTTGTCTTCATCTTGTGCTATCCTGTGTTTACGCTTCAGACTCTTTGATTGTCTTCATTTCATCATGATGACCATGCCCGCATTCTCTTATGCTTACTTGAGTACTTATTCCAACAAGTAGTTCTTCACTAAGGAATTTCCTCACCGCAAATTCTCGAGTGAAGAATTCATAAAAATAGCCTATTCACCCCCTCTAGTCGATATAACGCACTTTCAATTGGTATCGAGCAAGGTACTCCCTTGTTCTGTGTGATTTTGGTTTAACCACCGAGTTTTAGTTATGTCGACCGCAGGTATGAAGAAAGTGACATGTCCTATCTTTGACGGTCTTGATTATCCCAAGTGGAAGGCCATGATGAGGAAGCGCCTCATGGCAATGGACAGCGAGCTGTGGACCGTCACTAAAATTGGTCTTACTGATGTATGCAAAACGGCGAACGCAGATGATATTCACCAGTACACTCGTCTTGATATCATGGCGAAGGACATCATCTGTTCCTGCCTATCTAGAGATGAATTCAAGCGCATTATGCATCTTTGCAATGCGGTTTATCTGGGACCGAATCTCCGACGCCTATGAAGGTCATCGAACCCGTCATGATCCTTGGTTTGAGGACTTCAAGGAATCTCTCAAAAGGATGACTTTCGAACCGTAATCATCATCTTCGCATCATGTCTCATGGCAAAGGGTGTCGAGGTAACCGAATGTTCCTCATCTGAATTTAGTGATCGTGAATCGATGATGATGGATCCGATGATGATATTGAACCTAGCTATACCAAACTTGTTTGCATTGCCACCAAACAACAACATGCCTTGGAAAAGGTTCAAAACATGCTAGATAAGAGTGATGATATGTTAGGTGAAGAAATGGATCGCACTAAGGCCGTGGATCGAAAATCTTCAAAGACTTCAGCCTAGGTTTGACAAATTTTCAAGGTCATCATAACACTCTCTTATCTCGATCATGAGAAACTTTCTTATGAATTTCTTCAAAGAAAGCAAGATCTTGAGAAGATAAGAGTGAGTTATGAAGATCTTCGTAAGGAGCGATTCATTACTTGCTCAACAAATCAGCACTTCTCGTGAAGAATTTGTTCCTCCATGCTTAAAGTGCATTGAACGTGGATCTGCTAATTCTTCACCGAATGTTCAAATGCTTCAACTGTTACAAATTGTTCACCTGCCTCTGCTATCACTAATTCCTCATCCGAGGACATTGCTAGTATCACCGACGATGCAGGTTGAAGGAATTGTACATGACAGCATGTACAAAAGCCTCAAAGGGCATCAGACTCTTTGTGATGTGCTTAAAAGCAGATCCTCAACAGAACCCTAGGAAAGAGGGTATTGCCTTTGAGAGGAAACTCAATGCTGATGGAACATATTGGAAGCCCGAGCATCCCAAAACCTCATGGGTTGCCGCAAAGGGACCTCCAGCTGATCCATCTAACTTATCCGGCTTTACATGTGAATCTCCTCATTCTTCCGATGAGTCATTTGACTCCAACTATAAACTGTTCAAAAATCAGAATGGTGAAGTATTTGCTAGATATGTTGGCACTAATCGCAGGAACGGTTCCCCTATGAAGAAAATCTGGGTTCCCAAGAAGTGCCTTGAAAGTCTTCGTGTGAATGTCCTCATGACACCACCGTGAAGAATAGGAACCCCAGATCAAACTCTTCATATGGATCCAAGTCCTCATATGGACCAAATTCTCACGTGGATCAAATTCCTCAAAAGGATCAAAGTCCTCATATGATTATCATCGTGCTAACGACTGCTTTCGCAGGTAGAGCTAAGGGCTATGAATATGTGCATTATTCTTCAAACCAATATGTTCATAAGTCCTCAAGAATTTCTCCGCTTATTCATATGCTTACCCTAACCCTCTTATATGAAACGAAATGGTTTGGCCTCTATGCCACCATTCTCATATGGTGCTCGCAGAGTGATGAACTCTTTGCCACCCCTCCAGATGTGGGTGGTGAAGAAAAGAACTAACCTCTTCTGCAGGGTCAGGTCTCCACGTGCTTTAAACGTCTCAAGAATTTGTCAGGGCCCGACAAAAATATCGCTGAAAGGACGCAGGCTAATCATGATGAAATGAACTTTCATTTCACACGTCCTCATACTGCTTATTTGTTATACTGCATGATGAAATTCATCTGATGAACTTGATATCATATTCTTCACTGATGAAGTATATGAGATCGTAAGTTGCACTAATTCGTCTGCAGGATGATCAACCCAAAGCCATTGAGTGGGTTCTCAATAGTGGATGTACAAATCACATGACTGGTGACAAGAATCTATTGATGGATGCTCCCTTATCACCGTCACATCTAAAGCATATCATCTTTGCTGACAAAGGCAAAAGTCAGGTATTGGGTCTTGGTAAGGTTGCGATCTCTAAGGACATACACATGGACAAAGTCATGCTTGTTGAGTCCTTAGGATACAATCTCATGTCAGTCTCAATGCTTTGTGATCTTGATATGGTTGTTATGTTTGGAAAGTATCGTTGTGTTGTGATTATGGAAGCTGACAATTCCAAAGTCTTCGAAGGCTTTAGGAGAGGAGACTTGTATATTGTTAATTTCTCTACAGGACCACAACCAGCCGTGTGTCTACTTGCAAAAGCTTCAGAAGGTTGGCTATGGCATCGGCGACTTGGTCACGTAGGCATGAGGAATTTGCATACGCTTGCAAAGAAGAAGCATGTCATTGGTATTGAGAATGTCAAATTCCTCAAGGATCACTTGTGTGGAGCTTGTGAAGCTGGAAAAATGACCAAGGCCAAGCATCCAAATAAGACTATCATGACCACTACTCGTCCCTTCGAATTGCTTCACATGGACCTCTTTGGTCCTAATCATTACTCAGCAAATACTAATGATGCATCTCTATATGGCTTTGTTATTGTTGATGATTACTCTCGTTACACATGGGTACACATTGTTACTTACGAAAATGAAGTGCAGGAAGTCTTCAAACGATTTTCCTCGAGGGCTTCAACTAACTTTGGTGTGAAGAGCAGACACATCAGGAGCAATAATGGAACTGAGTTCAAGAATTCCGGTCTTGATGCCTATCTTGATGAACTTGGTATTACTCATGAGTTATCTCCTCCTTATACTCCTCAGCAGAATGGCGTCGTGGAGCGCAAGAACAGAACTCTTGTTGAGATGGCTCGCACTATGCTTGATGAATACAAAACGCCTAGTCGCTTTTTGGATTGATGCAATTGATATCAAGGCCACATCATCAACAGAGTATATCTTCACAAATTCTTCAAGAAGACTGCCTATGAACTCCTCACTGACAAGAAACCCAATGTGAGTTATTTCAAAGTCTTCGGTGATAAATGCTGGATTAGAGATCCTCATCACAATTCTAAATTTGCACTGAAAGCACATGAAGGTTTTATGCTTGGTTACGGAAAGGACTCGCACACCTACAGAGTCTTCAACATCGCTCTTCACAAGATTGTTGATATCAGAGATGTGCGGTTCGATGAAACTAATGGCTCGCAAAGAGAGCACCTACCTTCCGTGTTAGATGAACCAAAGACCGAGGAATCTATCAAGTTCAAGGCAACCGAGGATGTCATTCCTCATCAAGAATCTGCTGAAGAATTCATTCTCAGATGCGAAGAACGCCGAAATGATGCACTCAAGATAATGTCAAGACAATGGTGCTTTGAGGAAAATGATCAAATTCCTCGACGACAACCAGCTCATCCTCGCGTTGCAAAAGAAGTACAAGTTGACAAGATCATCGATGACATTGAAGCGCCAGGTCCTCTCACACGCTCAAAAGCTTGACATTTATCTAACTTTTGTGGACACTATGCTTTTGTCTCTATCACAGAGCCCACTAAGGTAGATGAAGCATTTCTGGAGCCTGAGTGGATCCAGGCCATGCAAGAAGACCTACATCAGTTCGAGCTCAACAATATCTCGAACCGTCAAACGTCCGCATCCTCGCAAGCATAATATCATTGGCACAAAGTGGATCTACCGCAACAAGCAAGATGAAAATGGCCTTGTGGCGAGGAATAAGGCACGACTTGTAGCTCAAGGCTACACACAGGTTGAAGGAATTGATTTCGATGAAACTTTTGCACCTGTTGCTAGACTTGAGTCTATTCAAGATATTACTTGCCTATGCTAACCATCACAATATCACTTTATATCAAATGGATGTGAAAAGTGCATTCCTCAATGGTAAGCTTGAGGAAGAAGTATATGTTGCTCAACCCCTGTGTTTTGAAGATCCAAAGAATCCTCGCAAAGTCTTCAGACTCAACAAGGCCCTCTATGGTCTCAAACAAGTTCTACCAGGCGTGGTATGATACATTGAAGGAATTCTTCGTGAAGAATGGCTTCACACCGGTTCACTCGACCCTACTCTCTTTACTAAATCATATGATGGTGAACTGTTTGTGTGCCAAATATATGTTGATGATATTATCTTTGGTTGTCTTGACCAACGTTATAGTGATGAATTTGCCTATATGATGAGTGAAGAATATCAAATGTCTATGATGGGAGAGTTGAAATTCTTCTTAGGTCTTCAAATTCACAACAACACAATGGCATATTCATATCTCAGAGAAATACCTCAAAGATGCCCTCAAGAAATTCGGCATGCAAGATTGCAAAGGCGCTAAAATTCCTATGCCCACAAATGGCCATCCGTGCATCGATGAAAATGGTATTGACTTCGATCACAAGGTATACCGCTCCATGATTGGTTCTCTATTGTACTTATGTGCATCTAGGCCAGATATAATGCTTAGTGTTTGCATGTGTGCCCGATTTCAAGCTACACCAAGGAATCACACCATAAGGTCATGAAGCATATTCTTCACATCTAGCTCACACACCAACACTAGGATTATGGTACCCCAAGGGCTCTACTTTTGATCTCATTGGATATTCTCGACTCGACTATGTGGTGATCGTGTGGACCGCAAGTCAAGATCTGGTACTTGTCATTTGCTCGGACGATCTTTAGTCCGTTGGTCCTCGAAGAAATGTAATTGTGTATCACCGCTTCATCTGCAGGTTGATTACATTGCTGCCGCTCTTGTTGTGCTCAATTGCTGTGGATGAAGCAAACTCAAGGAATATGGCATCAACGTGAAGAATGTGCCTCTCATCGTGACAATGAGAGTGCCATCAAGATTGCTCACAACCCAGCTTCAAAGACCGGAAGACAAAGCACATTCAAATTCGTCATCATTTTCTTCGTGATCATGTGTTGAAGGGCGACATCTCCATCGAGCATGTGAAGACCAAGAACAACTAGCGTATATCTTCACTAAGCCCTTGGATGAGAAGAGATTTAGCAAGTTGCGGTGTGAGCTAAATATCTTAGAATCTTCGAATGTTCTTTGAGAAGGACACACATCCTGACACTTATGCAAAATTGATGACTTAGATGTGCAACACATGAAGAAAAGTTTTTCTTCAATCCATGAAGAGTAACACTCTAAGTGTGAAGAAATTAATGAAGAATTTGATTCTCGTAACCCTCGACAATTGTAATGCGGTGTCTGAAATCATCATTCTTATACGGTGGGACACGCCACCACCAAAGTTGAAAATCTTCAATTTGAGTTTTTCCTCAGTTTTGAAATTCTTCAGTTTTTTCAAATTCTTCAACTTTTCAAAATCTTTACTGTTTCCGTCGTTTTTCTTCATTGGCTATATAAATATATATGGGTTTATGTCCTCTACAACATTCACTTATGGCTAATTCTTCAAGTCGTTTTTTCTGCTAAGTGAATGTGATCGGACCCTTCCCCCTCTATGATATACTCAACCCAATCTATTCACAAATTCTTCATGTGCGTTCTTTTTTAAACTCGTTCAAAATCGTCACTGTGTCCTTGTCAGCTGAAGAAATTGCGAACGGAACTTTAAAACTGATCTTATCCAAACTTTCGGTTTTGCCGCTCAAACCGATGCATTATTTTATTCACCCACGATCATACACGATCTCCACTACACAGTACGTGGGTGACACATGTCGTGAGAAGGAGAATGGTCAGGGGCACGTTCGTCCCAAATCTTCGGGCGAACAGTTTTTCACCGTGGCTATATACCCCCACTCCCCTTCCTCACTTCTTTTTACTCCGCCGATCTCTCTCTCCGCCGAGCTTCTCAAACCCTAAGCGCCGCCGCTACTCCATCATCGCCGGTGAGGAAGAGCTTCATCGCCTCGACCTCGTCAGCCGACGCATTTCGCTACCGACCGTGGAAATCTTCACTCCGCCGCCACCATAGCTGTCTTCCTCCGCCAAGTTACAGCGTGGAAGATCTGAATCGATTTAACTTCCCATCTGTTCTTCTTAGTTCGTCGTGTTCTTCACTTCGGGTAATTAAAAGTTACTTTTATTACTCGCTTTGATTTTCAAACCTTCCTGAAAATCTTCAAAGGTGTTTATTCTTCAAATCTTCACACATATGAACACCTCAAACAAAAAAATGCTCTTGATTTGTTTCTCTAAGCAATGATTTTCTTCAAGATTCCTCAATTGTGTGGATCCTCGATCTATACAACTCTGGAACCTAAGACAAAGATCGCTTAGTGAAATTCTTCAAGGCTCATCGGGTCAAATTCCTCAAACTTGTTCTTTTTGAAAAACCTTCTGAGAACGATATGACCTCTCCAAATTCCTCGCAACTATACTCATTCACGTACTCATGTCCGCTGCTGAATCACTAGGTTCTCATCAACTTAACTCATTTGCAGCGTTCCTCGAAGAAAAGTTGCATACTTCTTCAGAGAATTCATTTGTTCAAATTCCTCACCTGAAGAATATGGCAGAAGGAAAGACGCCACAGAAAGGAGGAAAGAGGCCTGAGGTCATGACCGCGTTTGAAATCCCAGTTGATGAAGCCGAGTTCGGCAAAGAAAACAAAAATCAGCGCAAGGTGCGCATTCAAAGAATTGAATGGAGATGGGCAAGGGAATGGAGGGAGTACAGATATGTAACTCCAAAGTACATGAAGAAATTCGCACTCAATCCTCCATGCCCAAGAGCTCCATTGGCACCTGGTCAAGAAGTCGACCCCACCAAAGATCAAGCGTGGTGAGGACTTTCCTGAAGAATGGGCCAAGCGCCAAGCCAAATTGGCAAGACAAGCCAACAAGGCGGTGAGGAAATTCAATGAGGATTCTGCAACTGCTGCAGCCACTTAGGCCTCTGTCAAGCCAAGAAAATCTATGGCAAAGAAGCCCGCACACAAGCCAAGTGCTTCACCAACAGTGCCCTCACGGCCAAGTTCCTCAGCTGTGCCCTCATGGCCAATTCCTCATGTTGCTCCCCGCCTGCTCCTCCCAAGTCCTCAACGCACCTACAAAATCCTCGTAGTTCCGACAAAGTCCTCAAGACTGTGCATGTGGCCACGTACAAAGGATCTGCAGACTTCTCCATTGCCTCTCGGTGTTTCAAAGAAGTTCCTCACCGCACTAAAGTCTTCATCCGGCCCGACTCACCAAGACTAAGGCCACAAATGGACGAGGTCCTCGCCAAGCCCCAAGAAGAAACATGTCGCCTTCCAAGTGCCACCAAGATGATGAGGTCGATGATGATGAACTTATGGAAATCATCGAGACCGCAAAGAAAGGGCCGCTAGAGCCAAAGGCACATCTGCGCCCATCACTGTTGGATCCGAGAAAATCCTCGATTACATTGATCTCTCGCACAAGGATCCAAACACCCCTATGCCTGATTTTCATCTCGACCCGGATAAATACATGTCGACCCATTTCATCACTGAAGAGAAATGGAAGTTTGAAAAGGCAAGAGAGATCAAGAAAGATCAATACAGAAAGGAGAAGTTCCTGAAGAAAAATGTTGTCAGAATGACACTTGAGGAACTTCTCAAGGTCCAGAATGAAATCCAAGCCCTCAGCAAAAATTTTGATGCTTATTATGCTGATTGGCAAGGAGCCAAAGTCAGATTCGTCAACCTGATGAAGAAATTCACAAATGTTGCTGCCCCAACGCAACATGAAATTCCTCAGGCTGGAGCCTCGGCTCAGCAGACTGAAGAACATGCCAAAGACACCGATGAAGTTCAGCTCAAGAAAATGCTAGTTCCGTGGCTGATGATCCCATTCTAGCTACCAAGAAATTGCTGTGGCATCCACTAGTGGTGCGCTCAAGAAATCGAACAAGACAGTAATCAGATCGGCCATACCGAGGAAAATCAACTAGATTCCTCAGCTCCTCCTGCACCAACACCAACTCCAATTCTTCCATCTGCCTCTGATGTGACGAAGACCAAGGCTGCAGAACGAGCTGCAGTGAAGAAACGGAAAGAATTAGCTGCATCAAATTCTTCGGCTGCGAAGAAAATGAAGCCAATGACCAGCTCCTTTGAAAATCCTATTGATGATGTTCCAATTTCCTCAATTCCATCAAAGGACCTTGTTCCTTTTGATGAAGATTATGTGATCCCAAGCGGATCTGATGAAGAAAATCATTCTGCTACTTTGTCAGAGCAGATTGATGAAGAAATTGAAGTGGAAGCAATCCCTTCAACCCCAATCATTTCCTCGCCTATGCCTCAGTTCACAAACCGAAGAGGCCGGTGTTGAGGAAATTGAAGAAGATGTGGATATTGGAAGCACAACGCCAGTGATGAACGATGACTTTTGGGAAAGTCAGCATCCGGATTCTCCACTCTTCACCCCAATCCAACAGATACCACAGTCCCCTGCTCCAACAGTTCAAATGGACTCTGAAGAAACTCATCCCACTTCATCTGTCCATGAAGAAATTCCAGCCACTAGCGCTGATGAACTCTTCTGCCGATCCTCGATCAGCATCTCAGAGAGGAACAAGAAATTCCTCAGCCTGAAGAACCTGAGATTGCGATTCCAGAGGTCGTGATGCAACTCACTAACACTCCACTGCCAAAGCCAAAGAATCCCTTCTCAACAAAGCAAAAGTTCAAGGCTGAAGACTTCGTCAGGGACCATGTATTCTTCAATCGACATAATCCATATGATTCTGCTCGCATAAGGAAGAGGCATTTCGACTGCCAACAAGCCAATTTCTATTCCTCAGTGCTCTTCAACAAAGACAAAGTCTTCAATCATGCACATATTCCTCTTGTGGACATGGAGTCTCTGCCAGGCTTTGAGCCAGTCCTCAGTGTTCTTCACGACGCAGGACTTCTGAATTTCTGCACTGACATCTGTGATTGGAATGAAGAACTCATTCTTCAATTCTATGCAACGCTGCACATCACCAGAGACGCTGAAGACGTGAACTCATGGGTATTAGACCGATGTCCGAAATACTCACTACATGGCACCAAAGAATCAATTGCTTCGTGCTCTACCACTCAGTCCTCCACTTGATGGTGCTCGTTGTATTTACAACAAACCGTAACTTTCAAATCACTATATGCAAGTGCCGATGAAGCCTTTGAAGCCGTGGCAGGCCCCAAGAACCAAATTCCTCGTCAAGGAATTATTGTATGTGCCTCGACCGCCTATCGGATTATGAAGAAGATAATGAGTCCTATCAAAGGCCACGACTCAAATGATGAAGAAGTCGTTGGCATCATGAAGAATATGCTTTTCAATATCATTCATGGCATTCCCGTCAACTTCCATGATTTCTTCATGAGGACTCTGGCAAACATTTCTATGTCACCATTTGAGCTGAAGCCTTATGCGCCTTGGATAATGAGATTCATCAGGACAAGGTCTTCACTCAATTACAAGGCTGATACTCAACCACCGCAGCTACTTGCCCCGATTGAAGTCCTCAAACGGACATTTACCTCACCGATGACAAGGGCAAGGCTACTGCTGTGATCGATGAAGGCATTCGGTCCATTGGATGGACAAGCCAGCAAAGCAGCATCCTACTCCACCAATGATGACTCTGCCACACATTACCCTGCCGCAAATACCTCAGTCAAGCAAAGTCCTCAAGCTACAGCACCCAGGGTATTGACTGATCGTGAGTTACTCCTCAGTCCTCATTAGAAGGTTGATCGCAATCATAAATGGGTCAAGCGTCAGTTTGGTTCAATTCTTCACAACATGACCTATACACACAATGCAGTGAAGAAAAACCACTACTACCTCCATGAAACCTTCAAACGCACCTGGGCTGTTCTTTCTAATGTCTATAGCGCGGAAGAACTGACGACAATGGGTCTCAAGGAAGAATTTGACTGGTCTGCACCTCCTCCGAAGAAATACAAGAAGGTCAAAGTTCCTTCCTTGGTGGGCAGCTCCTATTCTTCATCGCTACGACACCGATGAAAATGAAGACTTGGACGACATCAAGGCAGGCCCTACTACATCAACCGACCCCAACAACGCCGGGCGCTCCTTCTTCAACTTAAAATTCTTCGTGGGCGTTAGTCCTCGGTTCGATCCTTTTGGTCATTCGATGACAAAGGGGAGAAATTTGAGTTAGTCTTCAAGCGGGTCTATTATATGGGCAATTTTTTGTTAAGTTACAACTCGCTCTTCCGAAACTTTTATTGGATCGAGTTGTAATCTTAAACCCGATGGTGCTTTGATACTTTTGATGCACTGTGCTCTTGCACTATGCTCTGATACTTTTAATGACTGAGCTCTGATTCTATTGAGCTCTGATACTCTTGATGTGTTATTTTGCATGCTTGTTCCTCATTAATGTTATCGCACGCATGCTGAATTACATCAAGCACCATATTTCATCATGCATTTCAAATTCTTCATATTATATGTCAAATGCGTGTATGAATTACAAGATATAGGGGGAGATCCCCATGATTCAACTCTTCAAATGTGCATTGCCTCAAAAGCAAATTCCTCACTATGCATATCTTCGTGGGGAGTTCTTCTATATCTTGCAATCAAATTCCTCAATATCAGTATTTACACTTCATATGTTTATCCTCGTTGAAAACTTAACCTATATTGTCATCAATCACCAAAAGGGGGAGATTGTAAGTGCATCTAGTGCCCTTAGTGATTT
This sequence comes from Aegilops bicornis, assembly GCA_021605145.1. NCBI lineage: Eukaryota > Viridiplantae > Streptophyta > Magnoliopsida > Poales > Poaceae > Aegilops > Aegilops bicornis. Next base: position 331,103,359 of record CM038672.1, on the reverse strand, counting down.
TGGTGTATTGAAGACTTATAGGTTAAGTAACTAATGTGTTTATGAGTGTACATGTGTCTATAAGTCTATGAGGAGTTTGATATTTACAAAGAAAGTCGAATTCTAAAATGAAGTTCTTCGATCAAGACTTAGATATTCTCAAGACTTTCAAGACTTTGAAAGTGAAGAAATTGGTGTGACCTTGAAGACTTGGTATTCATTTGAGGAACATGAAGCGTGAAGACTTTTGTTTTCGTAGTTTCGCTTTCTCTTTCTTGAGTCATAGGAAACACCGCATCGTTAAAGGGGTCGAGGAAATACTAAGGAAAAATTTCCATGTGATGCTCAACTCAAAATCCTACACCTACCAATCCCTTCGAAAGTGAAGCCTTTGGAAATCTCATACATTTCAGTCAATTTCTTCAAAGGATGTGAGACGAAGTTCTTCCGGTCACGAGGAATTTGTTCTGACTGAGGAGTTAGGAATTCGCCAGTGCGGATTGCCTACACAGTAAGGAACATGATAGCCCTGAGGAATTTGAGATTCAAATTTCCGAACGTTGTTGTGCTGCGCGCCAGCTGTCCCAAAATATCTTATCCACCTAACGGTCATATCATTGAAGGGCATTTATGTCTTATCATGTCGGGCTGCTCCCTAGGCTATAAATAGCTGCCCCCTACAACCACTAGCTGATTGGCTGCTCCGAGAGAAACTTGACACTTGTCATTTGAGAGCAACCCATCCTCCGAGGACTTTGAGCGAAAATCATCGAAAGTGAGGAAAACCAAAAACCAAACCCTACAAACCCAAAGTGATTGAGCATCATCAAGAGATTGATCCTGCGTGGATCCGACGCTTGTTACCTTTGAAGACTGTGCTTCTTCCAGACGGTTAGGCGTCATGGTCTAGAGCATCCAAGAGGAATTGTGGATCGCCGAGTGACCGAAGTCTGTGAAGGTTTGAAAGTCGCTCAAGACTTACCACGGTGATTGGACGAGGTCCTGTGTGACCTTAGTTCAAGGAGAATACGGTGAGGACTTGGTGTCCCGAGCTGCGTTTCAGCGATCGGGTGTCCGGACTGTGTGTCCTCGAGTTTAAATACTCACCGCTAAACCAGACGCATAACCGAGACAAAGAAGCTTGAACTGGTCTACCAAATCGTTGTCTTCACCAACTTTAATGGTTCTATTTCCTCAACCCTTCCATTTCCTCATTACTGTGTTGAGTGTTCATTCATATTTGTGTTTGAAGACTTTGACTGAAGACTTTCTCAATTTCCTCAGTTCAATTTCTTCAATCTGTTTGTCTTCATCTTGTGCTATCCTGTGTTTACGCTTTCGTATTTCTTTGATTGTCTTCATTTCATCATGATGACCATGCCCGCATTCTCTTATGCCTACTTTTGAGTACTTATTCCGTTGCAAGTAGTTCTTCACTAAGGAATTTCCTCACCGGCAAATTCCTCAGTGAAGAATTCATAAAAATCGCCTATTCACCCCCCACTAGTCGATATAACGCACTTTCAAAGATAACCCGGAATCTTCAACATGCTAGGGCCAAGACAATTGATCAAGGACCGGCTTATCATCCATAGCATGTGATTTTGTGTGCATTAAAAAACACTTATTCTTTTGGGACGTTTGATGCCTTGTAATAGGCTAGGTAAAAACCATGACCTGCCATGCCATCGTGCATGTTTTATTAGCATAACACTTTTGAACTGTCGATCTGACATTAAAGATCTGCCACTTATGATTACAATATCATCAATCATGCAGACCATACTTATCATAGTCCCTGCACACCAGCAGATAACATGTGCCGTGGCGGTTTACCCCAGGGCGTGTCATAATGTCCCATATAAAAATTGTTGGTGACTATATAGTCCATAACTAGGGCAAGTTATCAAAACCCCGCATATTCATAAAACAAATAACATACCTGTGAAATTTCTTCATACTGCCAGCGTACCATGCCATATGCAGCAAAGGTAACAGCCCAACGACTTAGAGCGCAACACCCTGTGCTATTTATTCAAACTGCCGGCTTACAACGCCATATGGAGCAAGGGTAACATCCCAAATACTTAGAGCATAGAGCTCCAAGCGCATAATCAAAGCACACTGGCGACTTATCGTCCAAAGCGAGGCTGAGTTATCAAAACTCCGGAGAGATTCAAATATGAATCATAAGGATCAAGGCGACATGGCCTGAATCAATTTTAAACCATACAATACAGTACAAAGATGAACCCAAAAAATGTTCAAAGCAAAGACAAATCAGAAAACAAGGCCTTCATAGGCTGCCAAGCCTCAATATCAAGTGTTATTCAAGGGCCGCATAGCCACTGAGTTAATCCTTAATTCAAACCTGTAATTCGGGCCTCACATGACCAATCGCCGTTTTAACCTTGACAAGTTCAGGGTCTTTGTAAGATTGACTGTCAAGAGTTCGGCGAGTCATTCCAGGAATACCTGGTCGGAGTGGCAGGCATACAAAGGCAGGATAACCTGGATTTTTGGTGAATACACCTAGTGTCCAAGCCAATCAAAAGGGTAAATAAAGCTATGTTCATCGAACAGGAAGCCCCCAAGTGATTAACAAGCCATCAAACCAGGTTACCTATGTTTGAACTATACATTGTAACAAGTTCTCTTTGGTAACTTTTTAACTTTAGGCAAAAAATCCCAAGTTATTTGCAAACAGGCATATAAGTCGGATCAAAGGGTAGTCATATCTATGCTCAATGAGCAACAAGCCCCCATGTTATTTTTGTAACAAGGCGTGCAAGCCGGATCAAGAGGGTAGTCATAGCTATGCTCAATGAGCAGGAAGCCCCCAAGTGATCTTATGAACTGACAATAAAGAGTCAAATACTCAGAAATGAAACGACAGAGGCCCTGAATTGTCAGGGATGTCGACTTTATTATACTTGATCATAATTTATACAGGGATATAAATATGTACAACACTAGAGCCGGTGGCACCGGTGTAATAAGGCAGAAGATGAGCAATGTTCCACGGCCGACAGGTCTCCTGCTCAGACTTGCGTGAGTCTTTGTGCTCTCGAATATCAATGAGGTAGTATGACCCGTTGTTCACATTTTTGCAGACCACAAAGGGCCCTTCCCAAGGTGGGGATAACTTGTGCATGTCTATTTGATTCTGGATGAGCCAGAGCACCAAGTCACCTTCTTGAAAGGTCCGAGTTTTAACCCGGCGGCTATGATAATTGTCGGCGTCCTAGGAACAGGGGTCCCCAGACTTGCCTTCCTGCGGCCCACGACATGGCTCTGCCAGCGGCCCAGTACAACCCATCTTCACTAGCAACCACTCAAGACCCTCGCGAGGGGCCAAGCCTAGCGAGGCGGACGACACAAGACCTCCTCGGGAATGGCCTCACCAGGCCGGCTCGCGAGGGGCGGAGAGATCAAGGCAAGGGACACCTCGCGAGGTTCCAGTGATGTAAGCCATGACGACTGGAGCCAAGCGGGCGCCAGTGCGCGCAGTGTCCTCGTTTCCTCTTTGGTGCTAAAGGGGCAAGCGCAGGTGGGGATTCCCGAGGCATCAGGCAAAGGTTTCCATATCGGTGCAACGAGACCAAGACCAGCAGGACGATAGGACAGAGGTCACCGTGGAGCCCAAGACGACATCACCACCAGAGCCTTTGGCAGGCGAAGACCACCTTTAGTCAGGATAACTTGTACTATTTGTCTCCCTTCGAATTTGGTCGTTGTTGGATCCCTTCCTGCTCAATATTTGGGGAGAGGACCAGGGCCTCTATAAATAGGACTAGCCACCACCATGGAGGGGACAGATCACTTAGATCATCCTCAACCACCCAAGATCACCAAGCACAAGAACACCTCTCCTCAGGAGGCTGTTCTTCCCTTGTAACTGTTCATCCTCAGCCCAAGAGGCAATCCACCACACCACACTAGAGTAGGGTATTACACCACATCGGTGGCCTGAACCAGTATAAACTCTTGTGTCTCTTGTTCTTTGGGTTCCTTGAGCTAGGCCTTGCGATTGTAGTGAGAGCGATCTAGGGAGAGAGAGATGTTCGTGCATACCCCAGTGTTCGAACCTCATGGGTTTTGCCGGAACCCAAAATCCAACATTTGGCGCGCCAGGTAGGGGTGCGCCGAAGCCTCTCTTCCATCAACAGACTCGCTAGTACTCTGCAGCGGCGATGACCGGCGACCTGAGGGCCAACGCCGACCACTGGGCGCCCTGCCTAGCCCGAACGACGTCAGCCACCCAAGAAGACCTCAACCTCGCACCTCGGGCGGCACGCGTGCCGCCAAACGCTGCGGGCGCGGGCGCCGCCGCTCGGTGCCGTCCACCCTCACCCCATGGTGCGCGTGGGCCGCCGCAAGAGCCTCAAGCTACACCGCAGCAACGACGCCACACACCCGGCGGGAACGGGCGAACATGAGGGCCGCACTCACAGTGGCACGGGAGCTGCTGCGGTGCCGACTGATGGAGAGCCGCCGGGATGCATTGCTGGAGTGCGTTGCCGAGCTACTGGATGCAACAGCCACGGGAGCACCTCCCTTCTGCTCCCTGCTTATGCCTTAGGCCGCGGCCGGATCTCACGGCGGGCCTCACCGCGCCCGTGTGCCCCCGGGTGCGCCTGGAGGTTTCGTCGACACCGGTGCGAGCAGTGGCGCCGGACGCCCCATCGTGCCTGCGCCACCTCCGATGAGTGCGGGCACGAGCGTTGCCACCCACGGCCCCAGCGGGATGCCGCCCTACCATCCGCAGGGTGCCACGCTGGGCCGGGCGACGTGGAGCATGGGGCACTTCGGCGAGGTTTTCAGGATGACAGCCTCGGAGGCCTACGTGCCCCGCATGATGGACCAGGAGTACACGCTGGAAGATGGACCTGGCTCATTCCTCGGGCCAGGCTGGGAGGAGGAGGCGCTAGAACCTGAGGCGTTCCAGGAGCCGCCCGGGAGCCACGTTGACCACGCCGGTGACAACAGCTACAGGGTACCGCTAATCTCTCAGGAGCAAGCTTACGCTAACCATGTGTCGCAGGTCGCTCAGGTCACAGTGGCGGATGGCGGCCCCAGCTCGACAGCCCCCCTTCCACCGGGAGCAGCACGGGGTCAGCAGGAAGGACCTCGGGCAAGGCCCTCCCCACCTCAAGGCTGGAGTGTATGCGTTACTGAGGTAGGCCCTCTGCCTAGGAGGCGCTGGTGAACCTTCCCCCCGGCAGAGGACCCGTGGTCGCCGAGGGCGCCGCTGGCGTCCCCTTTGCCCCTTGGCGTCATCCTAGTTTCCGGACGCCCCAACGGTAGTCGAGGGTGGCGCAAGGCGGGGCCCTCGTCTGGCAATATGAAGGAAGGCTCACGCCTGTGAAGGTCTTCGCTCGTGACACTCTCACGTAATAATGAGTGGGGATGTACACGCCCCGGGGTCTCCGGAGTGCCGCCCTCGGGCCTCGGGGGCTCCCGCCCACGTCCTAGTGGAGGCACTATGCTCCACGCTGGTGGAAGACCCGAAGACTAGACTAGGTGCCGGACGCGGCCATTTGCTTTTAAACCTCTTTTTTGTAGCCCTGTTTTCGGGCCTTGGATTTAAGTTTGGAGTTGAATTTTCGTTGGTATGCGCAGGGGGTGTCTTTTCTCGTTCGTGCGATTTCTTGCGATTTGGTTCCTTGCCGTGATTTGGAGTTCACACCTGCTGCCTCCCTTCGCAAGCCCCTCGCGAGCGGGGGCTGGATGAGGTGCACGCACGCCGCGCGCATGTCCTGCCATGAATGGCGCTTGCTTCTTGTGAGGCCCTCTCGGGCGGATCAGCAGAAGCTCACGGCCTCACGAGCCGGTTCGGAACATGTCTTGACTAAGGTAAATCGCAGCGGTAAGTTCACGGCAGGACTCACGGGCTCGCGAAAACACATCGCCAGCTTGGCCTAAGGAATAGAAGTAGTAATCTGTTTACATGAGGGGCTTCCCCTCCCAAAATGCTCTTACAACTTCCAGGGCCGTGCCCGAGCTGTTGCGTGCAAGGTAAACAGCAGGGAAGCACGGATTCAATCGGACATGTCGCTCGCTGCGTCCCCCGGGTCTCCTTCAGATGCATCGTTGGTGTCGCTTTCACCGTCGCTAGCATCACCATCACCGTCGCCGGCGCAGCCCTCACCATCATCGACCACATCGTCTTCATCCGCCGCGACCACCACCGCGTCGTCCTTGGCGGCGAAGGCCCTGACTAGCGCAGCGCATCCACATTGTCTTCCACCCATCGCGCCAGGTCACCTCGGATGGCCTCGGGTACGGGGGCAATGGCGGCGTCAAAAACAAAGTTGGGGTAGGTGTTCTAGAGGTGGCTGAAGACTCGGGAGAACGCGCTTCCAAGCAGGCCACGACTCCTCTCTTCAACAAGCTGGTGAGCCCTCTCTGATCGGTTCTCCAGGCGCGTCACTACATCCGCAAAGAAGCGGAGGTGATTGGCATATTCGTTCGCGTGTCGATGAGGGGCATTTTCATTGCAGATGGTGCCCAGCGCCGTGTTGGCCCTGATCCTGAGGCCTTGGAGCATGGGGGCGTGCATGCGCTCCAGCATCCGCCGCTGAAGCACTTCCTCCCTGCTCTGCTGCACGAAGGACTCGGTGTTGGTGACTCGTTGCTGAAGAGAAAGCGGCTCGGCGCGGGCAGAGGCCACCTTAGCCTGCGCCGAGAGCAGGGCAGCTGCGGCGGCCTCCTCACGCCGTTCCGCCTCAGTTGGCCTAGACTTGAGGGCAATAGTCCTGCCCGCAGCCTCGGCTTCTACTAGCTACAGCTTCAGGTCGTGCCTACCCACAAGATCCACGCGAGCCTCGGCCACCCAGCGATCGACCTCCTCCTGGGCCTTGGCCTCGCGCGCACCGACAGCATCCTTCGCTTGGGCGACTTGGCGCTCCCTTGTCTCCAGCCGCTCAAGCTCAAGGTTGCGCTCCATGGCTTCCAGCGCCAGCGCTTCCTCGCGCTTCAGGATCTCTTCCTCCTTGGCAGGCGTCCCCCTCATCCATGCTAGGGCGGCTTCGCGTGCCTCCACTTGCTGCTCCAAGGAGGCGCTCCAGGCTTGGAGCTCCCACGCACGTTTCTCTGCGATCTCGCGGCGACGGTCAGCTTCCCGGGCCTCTTCCAAGGCTCGGGTGCAGGCCTCACGTGAGGCCGCAAGAGACGCCTTGGCCTTCGCAATATCAAGCTCGCGCTGGTGGCGCCCGAGGCTGATGGCCACCTTCAGTTTATGCCGCTCCTCCATCAGCCAAAGACCCTCGGCCTCGAGGCGCGCGTCTACATCCACGAGTTCTCCACCGAGCCGGCTCATCGCGCCCATTGCCTTCTGAAATAGCTCATGGCGGACGACACTCTGTTCATGCGCAAGCTTAAGCGCGTGGCCGATTCCATCCTCCACGGCAGGGGTTGCCGACGGGATCCGAAGCGGCTCACCCCCTTTCTGCAGGGGGCTGGGGGCTGTTCCCCTGTTCGCCCACTGGGCTTCGGCGGGAGCCCGGTTGAATTGAGGTTCGCTACTCGAAGAGGAAGCCAAGACCGAAGCCATCCAGCCGCCGTCCACAACCAGAGGAGGAGCCCTTGGCACGCTCGTTGCGCCCCCGGCCAGGCCACAAAGAAGGGACGGCAAGACCGCGAGCTCAAGGAGCCAGGCTGGTGTGTCTGCCTACCAGACTGACCTCGCGCCAGGGGCGGCATGCTGGCTTGGGACGCTCAAGGCCAGCGGGAGATTCGAGGCAGGATGAGGTTGCTTCCCAAGAGGCTTCACGACATTAGTAGATGGGTTCCTAAAGAGCCACCGTCAGGAAAGGAAGCAGCACTCGAGGAATTACAAAGATAAGGTACTTACTCATCTATGGCAATGTACTTCCTCTGTTTCAACAGCCGGAAGGCGCCACTGCTGCAGCTTGGGGGGCCCTTCCTCTTGAGGAGCACTTCGAAGTCCACATGGAGCCGGCCGAAGCGTTGGATGTGGCAGCCAGCACAGGGCGTGACTGGTGAAGCACCGAAGGAGACGACCTCGGGAGCGCCAAGCTGGGGAGAGCTGTCGGGCGCCGCCTCGTGATGACTTACTAAGGCCTCGGGAGCTTCAGCCTCAGGAGCAGCGGGTTGCATTGCCCCCTCAACTGCCACCCCAGGGCGAGAGTCACGGGTTCCCGGGATGGTGCCTCAGGAGCCTCGGGCGGCGTCGACACCTCGGCACCCGAGCCTCCGACCTCGCTTGCCCCCTGCATCCACTCTTGGGGCAAGTTCGGCGCCGGCGACAAGGAAGGGAACCACGGTGACAGGGTTCTCGCGGCCCGCCTCAAGGCTGACTGGACGCAACCCCCATTCATTGAAGGGGGGCATCGGCCCCACGAACTCCACTCTGTTTGAGCAGCAGTACACTCCTTCGGCATATCGCCTGGTGAGGGGTCGCATGTAAAGACCTCGAGCACCATTCTTCATGCCTCAGGCGGGAGCCTCGACTCCTGAAGCCTCATGCAATCCTGGCCGCCGGTTAGGGCACACATCGGCTGGGAATAGCGCTGGAGTGGGGCGATGCGGCGTCGGAGGAACTCCTTCATCACCTTGGGCACATTCACATCGAGGTCCTTCAGCCTCCTCAACCCGAGCCAGACGAAGCAAGGTGGGAACCTACGAGCTTCTCGTGGCCCCAGCCGGAGCTGGGGATAGTGGGCGACGACGGAGGCGAGAGCAGGGGGCTGAGCACTCCGACATCCACATATACCCACCGTGTACGAAACCCGCTCGTAGATGGCGGGAGCTCAGAATCAATCCCCGAGCTGGCCATCTCCGCCACAGCCTGGAAGCCCAGGCACCCCGAGCACTGCAGGGGGTCGGTTAGGTGCAGCAAGAAGAAATGGCACGGGAGGGCCACGGAAGGGGCAATGCCCACCATGGCCTCGCAGACAAAGGCAAAGACAGCGAGAAGGGCGACGGATTGGGGATCTAGGTGCAGCATATGGATCTGATAATGGGAGAGCACGACGTTGAAGAAGGCGGAGAAGGGAGGAACCAAGCCGGCCCACAGGGCGTCAATGAAGAACTGGACCTCAGTGGCTGCCCTATCGACAGTAGCTTGGGACGTAGGCCAGGCCACCGTCTCTCCCCATTCATTGAAGTAGGTGGCGAGCATCGGGCGGAACTTGTCCATGGCCTCTTGATTGAGTACCAGCGATCGACCAACAGCGGGCTCAATGGCCGGGGGTGGACTGGCTGAGGACAGGGGCTTCTTCCCCTTCTCCGTTCGGTTTGGCGCTATGGTAATGGAGAGGACTGAGCTCGGGACGGATTGGAAGTGGATGCTGAGGTTCGAGGAAGCGGAGGAGTTGGGGAGTGCATTGCCAGCATTGGGGAAATAACTGTGTAGGACGCCGTGGCTGCCTAGCCAGGCGGATATCAAGGTTGCATGGGGAAGCGGGGCCGCCCACGTCCAACCGATCACGACACGTCGGGCAGGGCCGCAGGCTGATGGGGCCCGCGGTGCTCCTCACTTGCCCTTTGGCTTCGCCTCGAAGCCAAGTCCGAGCGCGCCTTGGGCCCGGGGGCTACTGTCGGCGTCCTGGGAACAGGGGTCCCCAGACTTGCTCGTCATGCCCACGGCGTGGGTTTCGCCAATGCCCAAGACGCCCATGTTCACCAGCAAACACTCAAGACCCTCGTGAGGAGCCAAGCCTCGCGAGGCGGACGACACAAGACCTCCTCAGGAACGGCCTCTAGGCCGGCTCGCGAGGGGCAGAGAGATCAAGGTAAGGGACACCTCGCGAGGTTCCTGTGACGTAAGCCATGATGAGATCGGAGCTGTGCGGGCGCCAACAAGATGCAAAGTGTCCTCGTTTCCTCTTTGCTGCTAAAGGGGCAAGCGCAGGCGGGGAGTCCCGAGGCATCAGGCAAAGGTTTCCATATCGGTGCAACGAGACCAAGACGAGCAGGACGACAGGACGGAGGTCACCATGGAGCCCAAGACGGCGTCACCACCAGAGCCTTTGGCAGGCGAAGACCACCTTTAGTCAGGATAACTTGTACTAGTTGTCTCCCTTCGAATTTGGCCGTTGTTGGATCCCTTCCCACTCAATATTTGGGGAGAGGACCAGGGCCTCTATAAATAGGACTAGCCACCACCTTGGAGGGGAAAGATCACTCAGATCATCCTCAACCACCCAAGTTCACCAAGCACAAGAACACCTCTCCTCAGGAGGTTGTTCTTCCCTTTTAACTGTTCATCTTCACCTCAAGAGGCAATCCACCAAACCACACTGGAGTAGGGTATTACACCACATCAGTGGCCTGAACCAGTATAAACTCTTGTGTCTCTCGTTCTTTGGGTTCGTCGAGCTAGGCTTTGTGATTATAGCGAGAGCGATCTAGGGAGGGAGAGAGATCTTCATGCGCACCCTAGTGTTCGAACCTCAAGGGTTTTGCTGGAACCCGAAATCCGACAATAATGACGCAGATCTTGTTGGTAAATTGCCGAACGAGCCGCCACAAGGTCACGCTCCTGATCCAGAAGGTCAAGGGCATCCTAACGTGCTTTTTCATTATCAGCTTCAACATAAGCCGCCACACGGGGTGAGTCGTGACGGATGTCACTTGGGAGAACCGCCTCTGCTCCATAAACCATGAAAAAGGTGTGTAACCCGTAGATCTATTGGGGGTGGTATTGATACTCCAAAGCACTAAAGGTAACTCCTCAACCCAAAAACCCGACGTTCTCTGCAAAGGTACCATAAGCCAAGGTTTTATGCCTCTCAAGATTTATTGATTAGCTCTTTCAGCTTGGCCATTGGACTGGGGGTGATCCATTGATCAAATATCAAGATGAATATGCTCTTGTTGACACAATTCATTCATAGCACCTTTAGACAGATTAGTGTCATTATCAGTTATAATGTTGTGAGGGTAGCCAAAACGGAAAATCACATTTTTTATGAATTGAACCGCCGTTGCCGCGTCACACTTGCTGACTGGCTCTGCCTCAACCCACTTTGTAAACTTGTCAACTGCCACCAAAAGGTGGGTCTTTTTATCCTTGGATCTTTTAAAAGGTCCAACCATATCCAGCCCCAGACTTCAAACGGCCAAGTAATTGGAATCATCCTGAATTCTTGAGCCAGCACATGAGCTCGTCATGAAAATTTGTGACAACCATCACACTTGCTAACCAGATCCTCTGGATCAGCATGAGCCAACAGCCAATAAAACCCATGACGAAAAGCCTTGGCCACAAGAGACTTAGAGCTGGCATGATGGCCACAATCTCCTTCATGAATCTCTCACAGAATCTCACGACCCTCCTCAGGAGAAACATAACGCTAAAACGCCCCTGTGACACTGCATCGGTGCAACTCACCATTGACAATAATCATTGACTTAGACCTCCGGGTTATCTTCCTGGCCAATGTTTCATCTTCAGGTAACTCGCCCCGGGTCCTATAAGCCAAATATGGAACTGTCCAATCAGGAATAGCATGAAGAGCCGCCACCAACTGCGCCTCTGGGTCAGGAACAACAAGATCTTCCTCCATGGGCAATTTGACTGAAGGGTTATGCAAAACATCAAGGAAAACATTAGGTGGTACCGGCTTATACTGGGACCCCAACCGGCTTAAAGCATCAGCCACCTCATTTTTACTACGATCAACATGTTCCACTTGACAACCTTTGAAATGACCAGCAATAACATCAACATCTCGGCGATAAGCCGCCATGAGTGGGTCCTTGGAATCCCAAGTGCCTGAAACTTGCTGAGCCACCAAATCTGAGTCACCAAAGCACCACATCCGGCTTAAATTCATATCTTTAGCCATCTGAAGACCATGGAGCAAGGCCTCATACTCAGCTGCATTGTTAGTAAAAGGGAACATCAACCTTAAAACATAGCAAAATTTATCACCTCATGGGGAAGTCAAAATAACTCCAGCCCCCAGGCCTTCCAACTGCCTGGATCCATCGAAGTGAATAGTCCAATATGTGCTATCCGGCTTCTCCTCAGGCATCTGCAACTTTGTCCAGTCATTAATGAAATCCACAAGTGCTTGAGACTTAATAGTTGTCCGAGGCATATACTTCAAATCATGGGGTCCAAGCTCAATGGTCCACTTGGCTACCCGACCTGTGGCTTCTCTGTTTTGAAGAATATCCCCTAAGGGAGCGAAACTGACCATAGTGATGGGATGACCGAAGAAATACTGCTTCAATTTACGACTAGCCATGAACACCCCATAAACTAGCTTCTTCCAATGTGGGTACCTCTGCTTAGATTCAATGAGTACCTCACTGATATAGTAAACCGGCCTCTAAATCGGATATTCCTTGCCTGATTCCTTACTTTCCAAAACAATTTCCACACTGACAGCTTGGCTATTAGCAGCCACATATAATAGTAAGGGCTCCTTATCAATAGGAGCTGCAAGGATTGGCGGCTCAGCCAACTGCTTTTTCAACGCCTCAAATGCCTGATCAGCAGCATCACTCCAGACAAAGTGATATGTCTTCTTCTTCATCTGATATAGAGGGATAGCCTTTTTTCCCAAACAGCTTATAAATTGGCTTAAGGCCGCAATATGACCCGCCAGATGCTGGACGTCATTAATACATGCCGGCTTAGCCAAAGAAGTGATAGCCTTGATTTTCTCTGTGTTAGCTTCAATGCCTCTTTCAGAAACCAAAAAAACCCAAAAGCTTGCATATTGGCACACCAAAGACACACTTGGCCAAGTTAAGCATCATCTTGTAGACCCGCAGATTGTCAAAGGTCTCTTTCAAATTGTTTACCAAAGTCTCCTTCCTCCTGGGTTTCACAACAATATCATCCACATAAGCATGAACATTGCATCCAATCTGGTCATGGAGGTAATTCTGAACACACCGCTGATAAGTCGCCTGGGCACTCTTGAGCCTAAAAGGCATAGACACATAGCAGAAGGCTCCAAAGGGAGTGATGAAAGTTGTCTTCTCCAGGTCCTTAACTGCCATCTTGATCAAATGATAACCAGAGTAAGCATCCAAAAAACTCAAACGCTCACAACCCGCCGTAGCATCGATGATCTGATCAATACGGGGGAGAGCAAAAGGGTCAGCCGGACAGGACTTCTTAAGGTCTATGTAATCCACACACATACGCCAAGTGCCATTCTTCTTAAGTACCACCACCGGGTTAGCCAACCACTTAGGATGAAAAACTTCAACAATAAACCCAGCCGCCAAGAGCCGGGCCACTTCTTCACCAATGGCCTTGCGCCTCTCTTCATTAAAACGACCAGTTTAAACTTTGGATCAACATTGAGAGTGTGCTCAGTGAGTTCCCTCGATACACCTGGCATGTCTGAAGGTTTCCATGCAAAGATGTCCCGGTTCTCACTGATAAACTCGATGAGCGTGCTTTCCTATTTCGGATCCATATTAGCACTGATACTGAACTGCTTGGATGAGTCGCCAGGAACAAAGTTAACCAGCTTAGTGTCATCTGCTGACTTAAACTTCAACAAGGGGTCATGCTCTGTGGTTGGCTTCTGCAAAGGTGTCATATCTGCCGGGTCAACATTATCTTTGTAAAACATTAACTCCTCTGTTGCACAAACAGACTCAGCATAAGCATCTTCTCCTTCTTCACACTCCCAGGCTATCTTCCTGTTCCCGTGCACTGTGATGGTACCCTTACGACCTGGCATCTTAAGATGCAGATAAACATAACAAGGTCTTTCCATAAACTTAGCATAAGCCAGCCGCCCAAACAAGGCGTGATAAGGGCTCTTGATCTTGACCACCTCAAAATTCAATGTCTCAGCTCTATAATCATGATCATCACCGAAAGCCACTTCCAAAGCTATCTTGCCCACTGGGTACGCCGACTTACCAGGCACCACGCCATGAAAAACAGTAGAAGATGGCTTAAGATCTTTGCCAGTTAAATTCATACGATGGAAAGTATCATAGTAAAGGATATTGATGCTACTACCTCCATCCACCATGAGCACCTTAGTAAACTTGTACCCTCCAACCTGAGGCGCAACCACCAAAGCCAACTGATCCAGGTTATCAACCCGAGGCGGGTGATCCTCATGGCTCCATACAATAGGATGTTCAGACCATCGCAAGTAACGAGGGACCACCGGCTCAACCACGTTCACTGCCTTTTTATGCACCTTCTGCTCTCGTTTGCATAAACTTGTGGTAAACACATGATACTGACCATTATTCAGCTGCTTTGGATTACTCCGATAACCAAAACTGCTGGTGTTGATTCCCTTGACTAGATTGCTAGTTAAAACCACATTGATTGCCTTGGCCTTGAAAGCCAGAGCTTGAGCCGCCACCTCCAAAGCCAGGTCCGTGAGAGCCAGATCCTGAGCCGCCACTCGAGCCATGATTATCCAGGAAAAAATTGGAATTTCTATACTCTCTCATGATGACGCAATCCTTCCACATATGGCTGGCCGGCTTATCTTACATACCATGCTTTGAACAAGGCTAATTCATCATCGCCTCAAGGTTGAATTTGGCCTGCCAAACCGGGGCGTTGACGCTTTCCCCTGACGGTGCTGCTTATTATTCTGCGCATTGGTATTAGCCACAAAGTCTGAACCACTGTCAGCCTTGCACTTACTGTTGTTACATTGACCTGCCGTATTGTGCTGGCCCTTGGCGTTGCCGTTCTTCTTCCCCTTGCCAGCCTTCTCCTCGCCAGACTCAGGGTCCTTAGTACTATCAGAGTTTGCATATTTGACAAGAGACGCCATGAGCTCCCCCATATCATTGCAGTGGCGCTTAAGCTGCCCCAGCTTATGCTTAAGGGGAAGGAATCGACAATTCTTCTCCAACATCAAGACGGCTAACCCGGCGTTGATACTGTCCGATGAGTGGATAATGGCTGAGATCCAGCACACCCAATTGGTTGTTGACTCACCCTCACCTTGGACACAAGAGTCTAAATCAAGAATCGACATAGGCTACTTGCACGTGTCTTTAAAATTTTGGATAAAATGTGTCTTCAACTCAGCCCATGACCTAACGGAGTTAGGGGGCAATCCATTCAACCAAGTGCGAGCCGGCCCATCTAACATCATGGTGAAGTACTTAGCACACGCTGCATCACTAACATCCAACATATCCATGGCCATCTCATAGCTCTCAATCCACGCCTCTGGGGGTTGATTCGCTGTGTAATTAGGCACCTTGCGGGGGCCCTTAAAATCCTTTGCCAGGCACTCATTACGTAGAGTCGGCACCAAACATGGCACACCAAGGGTTCTAGAGGTCACTCCTGCCTCCACACACACCAATGGGTAAACCGGAGATTGTTGTTGAGCTGCCAACTGAGCCGCCAGCTCTGCCTCTCGACGTGCCCTGCCCTAATCCACCAAAGCCTGGACGTTGTTATCCACATGCGGCGGGTCATGCCTACGGGGCTGGTTACATTGCCGCTCACTGCTTGAAACTGCTAGCGAATCAATATGCCTGCTATAACTCCGGCTTGGAAGCGGGGTTGAATGAATCCGTTCACGACTGTACAAATAAGCCGCCTAACGTGTCACCACTGTCTGAAGAAGCTCTCCGGCTCTCAGTATCTCCATCGCGGCCGGTGACTCGCCTTCAACAGGGAGAACCGCCAATCATGTAGCCGCGGCGATCATATTGTCCAGAGGGTTAGCATAATGACCCGGCGGTGTCGGAACATGCTGAGGCGGAGTCAAATTCAAAGGAGGCGGGTCTGCAGCTCGTGGCTGAACCGACGCTCCAGTCACGGGTGCCTCAACAACCCGGTTTACCACACGTGGGTCACTAGTTCCTGCCCCAGGTGCATTGAAAAGGTTCCTAGCTTCAAACTCTACGGGTAGACGGGTCTGGTGCCTCCTCCTCATAATAGCGTTTGAAGCATTCTGATGCAAGGTAAGCCGGAACGACTCTGCCTGAATCCTTGTGATCGTGCGTCCAAGGCGGCTCGCTCTATCGCCATCCTAGAATTCTCAGCAGCAAGTTCCTCCTTGGCCTGAGCTATCTCATCATGCAGCTTCGCGACATCCACTTTGTGTTGTTCTTGAGTCTATGGGGTTACCTCAGCCCCCATTAAAGTCGCCAAAGCATCCAACAGCTCTGTCAGAACCTGAGCCGGTGAGCGCGCAGAGCCGCTTGCTCCTGCCGTTGCCGCAGCCGTTGAACTAGAAGTCATAGCCGCAACAGTTGTTGAATTGAGCACTGGTTGTGTACCGGCCATGAAGATCGCAACCTGGCTCGGGGGCTCATATGGGTCCAGAATACTGTCGCCATTGGAATAGCCTCCAAGCTGTCCGTCTTGAAGTTGATACATAGAATTGGTCTCACCAGTTGACGACTCACCGTCAGAGTAGATGGCCATCTCTCCACGAGACACAGATCTTTCCTCAAAATCTGCCCCATGGATAAAACCAACAAAGGTGTGCTTCATGGCGGTTTTTACTTTGGCGTGTCATGCACGCTGAGCCGTCTCGACGATGTCGGTGCAGTATCCAGCTTAGGCCCCGATTCGACGATCTTGCCGATGAAGACATGGATTCTGCCGAAGGGGACCCGGTACCCATACTCAATTGAGTCGGCCTCAGGGTCCCAGCCAACGTCGTCGATGTAGAGCTTTCCGTGATGACTCTTAGTCATCCGGCCCATGGTGTATCCCTTGATCCCTGTGATATTGTCCTTCAAGAACTTGAAACCACCGTGCGCTGGCCCCATGGTGGGCGCCAACTATCATGGACTTAACACGGCAGATGCCCTAGGGAAAGGACTTAGTTGTGAAGCCATCACAACTAGGTTAGCTTTAAGGGGTTAAACGGGACAAAGGACACAGAGAGTTTATCCTAGTTCGGCACCTCTCAACGAGGTAAAGGCTTACTCCAGCTTTAGGTTGTATTGCTTTGCTTTCGATTACAAGGGAGCGAATACGCTTGACCTAGTTCTCGATCTGTTGTTTCTTGTCTTAACCCGCTGCCGGGTCACCGCTTTATATACATAGGTTGATGTCCGGCGGCTTACAGAGTCCTGACCAGCTCATACACAACGTGTCTGGCTCGGTGACTAACTAAGCTTGCTTTACAATACAAGTTAAACATATGGCGGTTCATCCTCTTGGGCCTCATGTCGCCTCGGGGTCTTGGGCCTTCAATAGGCTTGCTTCATGACCTGCCATCTTCATCTTTAAGTCGCCAGTGGTATGACCCGTCCCCTCCTGGGCGGGTCATACCCAATAGTTATATCCCCAACACCTTCCCCTTCGGACCACATAGTGGCGGACCCCACTGTGAGAGGAGGAGGGAGGGGGCAAGGTCGTGGTCACCGTGGCGCTCGAGGTAGAGGAGGACGGGGCGGCGCTTTGGTCGCGCCTCCGCCGGCGGCTCCTCCTTCGATGGAAGGCCATGTCGGAGATCAGCCTCCAGAGTTCATCATCAGACTATATAAACCTTCATGCGGTCACCTCCGTCTCCCTACTCCATTCACATAGGAAATGGAGCTTGATCAGGCACGGGCTCTGAGGCTACACATGAGGGGTTGTGGGAATGGCGGCATGCGGGTCGATGTCGACTTCCCTGCTCCTCACATTATGTACCTCTGTCGTGGTTGAAAAACCTTTTCCCAAGCCCATAGCTTGTCGGAGGGGCACGTTCTCCAGTTTAAATTAATGGAGAGCGGCCTGCTCTCCGTCAATATTTTTGGGCGCTCAGGAGCTCGCTTAGGGTGCTGCACGAAGAGCTCTACCGATGACGAAAGCTCCTATTTGAGCGAGAGTGGCAAGGAGGATAGTGACGGCGATGACGACGAGAGTGGGTGGGAGTGCGACGACTCTGACTTCGGCTGAGTGTCGCCCGCACTATCTTCATCAAGTGGCAGCACCATTATCTGCACCTGCATCTCCTTCCCCACAAGGCGATTTGCCGGGGAGTTAGATGCACAGGTGGGGATGGTGCTTACCGGCTTCCTCCAGTAGCCTTCCAGCTGGACCCTGGCAGGCTTCCTCTTGGGTTGCAGCTCCGTTAGCCTTGTCGCATCCTTCTAGCCCAGTTGGTGGCGGTTAACGGGTTGCCTCCATCGTGCTGTCCACTGACATGTTCACCGACGTCCTCCTGTCCCCGCCAGGCTACCTCTCCTGGAGCCAGATGGGGTCAGGCTGGGCTTCTGCTCAGGCGCTCCTTTTTCCCCCCTTCGCCTTCTACCACAGAGCCCAGGAGGAGAGGGACAAGAAAGGGCATTACGGGGCACTTATAATTTTTTAATCTTTAATCTGTAGGCACATGCCAAATTTTAGTTCAAATAATGTAATCTCTTGAGTCCATGTCTGTGTTCTGTAAGGTTTGTACTTGTATGATCAGCATATTAATGAAAAAGATGAACCTTGTTGGGAACTCACGCATGTATATGTCCATGCAGAGGCAAAATGCCTCTTTATTTTAAATAAACGAGTTTTCCCGGGTAGGCAATTCTGCCGGTACCCTTTTTATTTTGTTGTCGGAGAACTGAGCCTACCTGGCAAAAAATAAAGGGACCAGCCCCCCGCCAATCTCTTTTCACCAAAGGCCATTGCGACCATCTTGGCTGAAGCAACGTTCAAGTCCAGAGATGGGAGCACCTAAGTTTCAAAGAGCGGCGCGGTTTTCTCATGCACAATTTTCAGCTTATAGAACATTTATGGACAAGAGGTAAAACTTATCTGTTTGTCTTGCCAGAGATCGCAGTGTTGGTCCATCTTCCCAACTTCCCGAGAGGCCAAGCTCACGGCAGGAACCTGCAGCCTTATGCAGATGGGAATGATGCCAGATGTGTCCTTATCTATATGCATATGCAATGCTCATGAAATGCTTATGCAATTCTCTTGAAATGCTCATGCGTGCATGCAACTTCGTCGGGGGCCCCCCAGCGCTTCGTTTATTTCTCTATTGCTTAGGGTCCGCGCCTGGCTTTGTACAAGGGGTTACATGCAACTGAGGCGAGGCATGTACAAAAGGGTGGCCGCCGGGCAGGGCCCGACAGCCGCGCCTTATGTGTAGAACTTGCGATATGCTCAATATTCCATGACTTTTGCAATTGAATGCCATCTCCGATCTCCAGACGGACTGCGCCAAGTCTAGTGACTTGAACTACCCGGCAAGGGCCTTCCCACTTTGGCGTCAACTTGTTTGTACCCTTGGCGGACTGAACGTGCCTAAGGACAAGGTCGCCTTCCTCAAAACACCGAGCATGAACCCTGCGGCTGTGATAGCGGCGCATGGCTTGCTGATAGCATGCAGCACGCGTAGCAGCTCAGAGACGGTTCTCCTCGAGTAGCACAACATCATCACGCCAGTGCTGAACTTGCACTACTTCATCGTAGGCAAGCAATCGAGGCGGCCCGTAAGTGAGTTCCATGGGGATAACTGCTTCTGCCCCATAGACATGGGAGAAGGGAGTCTGCCCGGTAGCTGGATTTGGTGTCGTTCTGAGGGACCAGAGAACTATTAGCAGCTCATCGATCCACCGCCTGCTGTGCTTCTGCAGCGTATCAAAGGTTCTTGTATTGAGTCCTCGCAACACTTCAGCGTTCACCCTCTGAGCTGGCCATTGCTTCTGGGATGTGCGACAGAGGCAAATGAGATCTTTCTTCCGAGGGCATGAACATATTGCATGAAGGTGCGGCTCGTGAACTGGGTGCCGTTGTTGGTAACGATCCATGCTAGGACTCCAAAACGGCACACCAATTCTCTCAAGAACTTGATAGGTGACTGAGCAGTCACCTTTCTCACGGCAGCTACTTCCGGCAACTTTTGTAAACTTGTCGATAACAACGAACAAGAATTCAAAGCCCCCGGCACCTCGGGGAAAAGGGACGAGGATATTGAGCCCCCAGACCAAAAAAAGCCATGACAAAGGGATTGTCTAAAGAGCTTGTGCAGGCAGGTGGATGTTTTTGGAATGGAACTGGCAGGCTTCACATCTGGTGACTAGCTCAACCGCATATTGGAGGGCTGTTGTTGGCGTCGTGGGAACGGGGGTGCCTAGACTTGCCTGCCTGCGGCCCACGGCGTGGTTCCGTCAACGGCCCGGTATGGCCCAGCTTCAGCAACAACCGCCCAAGACCCTCGCGAGGCGGACAACACCAAGACCTCCCTAGGGGCGGCCTCACTAGGCTGGCTCCTGAGGAGCGGAGATATCAATGCAAGGTGCACCTTGCGAGGTTCATATGACGTGAGCCATGACGACCAAGGCCAAGCGGGCGCCAGCGGGTGCGGTGTACCAGTTTCCTCTTTGTTGCTAAGGTGGCAAGCGCAGGCGCGGAGTCCCGAGGAATCAAGCAAAGGTTTCCATATCAGTGCAACATGACCAAGACCGCCAGGACGGCAGGACGGAGGTCATCACGGAGCACACCGCGGCATCACCACCAGAGCCTTTTGCAGGCGAAGACTACTTTTGTCAGGATAGCTTGTACTAGCGGTTCCCCTTCAAATTTGGCCGTTTTAGGATCCCTTCCTGCCTACATTTGGAAAGAGGACCAAGGCCACTATGTATAGGACTTAGCCGCCACCATAGGAGGGGGATCAATTCCACCCGAACCACATCACCAGCTCATCGAGCTCAAGAACACTTCACCTCCTGAGGCTGTTCATCCAATTTACTAGTTCATCCTCAGCCCCTCGAGGCAATCCACCACAAAGCTGGAGTAGGGTATTACAACGCAAGGTGGCCCGAACTAGGATAAACTGCTGCGTCCCTTGTCCCTTGGGTTCGTTGAGCTAGGCTATGGAATCATAGGCAGGCAGGTAGAGAAGAGAGAGTTCTTCGCACACACCCCAGAGTTCGAACCTCTCAAGGGTCTGCGGAACCTCGAATCCGACAGCTGTGGAACAATAGAATCCTTGCCAGAATGCTTTCCCAACTAATGCCCTTGATCCAATATGGGAGCCGCACATGCCTTTGTGTATCTCAGCCAGCAGTTCCTTTCCTTCTTCACAGCAAATGCACTTCAATTTCACACCATTGGGCCTCCTTATGTATAGAGTGTCCTCGACAAACTGATACATACTGGCCCTCCGGGCTACTCTTTCAGCTACATCTTGGTCATCGGGAAGTTCTCCGGTTTGGAGGAAATGGACTATGTGCGTCGCCCAAGTTGGAGCCTGGGGCTTGGCAACAAAGACTAGTGGCACCTCCTCAACTACGGGGGCACGTCCCTCGTTCGCAGGGATCATAGGCCCGGCTGGAGGGTGTGGTCTGGCAAGTGACGAGGAGTTGTTTCCGGCAGGGTCCCTACCAGAAGCCCCGGGAGGCTCTACTAGGAGAGGCTTACTGGAGTCCATTTTTCTCCTTTTCCGGCCCATTGTTGCCCGGGGTACGGAGGGCTGAGTAAGATGGAGAACAAAAGTTCTTGGTTCCACAGGAAGCTTCTGCACGGCACACTTTGACAGATGATCAGCTATGCTATTTTTCGCACGGGGTACGTGCTCCGTTTGCAATCCGTCAAAGCGCTCCTTCAATCTTCCCAGTTCCTCAACGTATGCCTCCATTAGTGTACTTTGGTAATCCTTGTTGAGTTGTCCCACCACAAGCTGTGAATATCCTCGAATGATCAGCTTCTTGATTCCCAATTCTGCGGCAATCCTGAGCCAGGCAAGGAGTCGTTCATACTCTGTTGTATTGTTGGTCGCCTCTTCCCGGGCAAAGTGCATCTAGACGACGTACTTCAAGTGCTCCCCAGAGGGGGCAACAAGAAGCATGCCAGCCCCTGCACCTTGTAGGGTAAAGGCACCATCAAAATACATGATCCATTCTTGGGGCGCTTCCTTGCTGGGGATAATTGTTTCTAGCACTTCCTCATTAGGGGTTGGCGTCCATTCCGCAATAAACTCTGCCACTGCCCTGCTTTGGATTGTTGATGTGCTCTCAAACTTCAGGCTGAAGCTGGATAACTCCAAAGCCCACTCCACTATCCTGCCGGTAGCCTTAGGGTTTCGGAGTATCCTTTGCAATGGGAAGCGAGTGACAACCGTGATCTCATGGGCTTGGAAGTAGTGGCACAGTTTCCTTGAGGCCATGACGAGGCCAAAGATCATTTTTTGCACACTAGGGTACCTCGATCTAGCTCCTTGTAGCAGGGAACTAACAAAGTAAACTAGGCGCTGCACGACTTTCTTCTTTGTCGTGTCCTTGGGGTTGCCCTTGCTGTCGAGCTCATTTCTGTCCTGATCCTTATGTGGCTCTATCGGGCCTTGCTCACTTTATGCTTCTTCCAGTTCCCGATGTGCCACTAAGGCTGCACTATCCACTTGATTGTTTGCCGCCAAGTATAGCGGCAATGGCTCTTGTGGTTTGGGGGCAACCAAGGTGGCCACAGAGGACAAGTAGGCCTTCAACTCTTGCAAATCCGCATCTGCTTCTGGGGTCCACTTCATGGGCCCTGCCTTCTTCAGGATTTTGAAGAGCGGCAGGGCGCGCTCGGTAGACTTTGAAATGAATCTGCTCAGCGCGGCAATGCACCTTGTCAGACACCTCACATCCTTGACTGTCCTTGGCGCAAGGATCTACTCGATAGCTTTGGTCTTGTCAAGGTTGGCTTCGATCCCCCGATGGGACACAAAGAACCAAAGTAGCTTGCCGGAGGGAACGCCAAACACACACTTCTTCGGTTTGAGATTCAAGTTGACCTTGCACAGATTAGTACATGTCTCCTCCAAGTCCTTGATGAGGGTTTCTCTATGGTTGGTCTTAACCACAATATCATCCATATAAGCCTCCATGTTTCTGGGCAGCTATGGCTCAAAACCAATCTAGACTGCCTTCGCAAAATTAGACCCGGCACTCTTTAGTCCGAATGGCATGCGGATAAAACAGTACATACCACATGGGGTGATGAACGAGGTCTTCTCTTTGTCTTCTTTGGACATGAAGATTTGATGATATCCAGAATATGCATCCAACAAGGAGAGAAAATCGCAGCCTGAAGTGGAGTCCACAATCTGATCGATGCACGGCAAGGGAAATGGGTCCTTCGGGCAAGCTTTGTTGAGGTCTATGAAATATATGCAAAGCCTTCGTTTCCCGTTAGCCTTGCGAACAACCACTGGATTTGCTAACCATGTTGGATGTAGCACTCCTCTGACCAAACCAGCTGCCTCAAGCTTCTTAATCTCCTCTGCAATAAATTACTGCCCCTCCAAGCCTGCTTCTGAACTTTCTGTTGACAGGTCAGGCATGTGGGCAGACAGCAAGGTGGTGCTCGATTACCTCCCTGGGAACACCGGGGATATCAGATGGTTGCCAGGAAAACACATCGATATTCGCCTGCAGGAAGGCAACGATCGCACTTCCCTATTTGTCATTAAGGGTAGCGCTGATAGTGAAGGTACCATCAACGCCAGCCAGCCCTGCTGGGACCTTCTTCACTTGTGGTGTAGCAACCTTGGATCTCATGCTGTTGGAACTCTCCAGCAAGTCATCAACAGGCGTAGCATACTCCGAAGAGGTACACTTCCCGGACTCCTTGCTAGCGTCCCTGCTATCCTTCTTCTTTTCTCTATTTTCCTTGGCGGAAACTACAGCCGCTGCTGTCTCTGCCGTGACTGCATCCCGATACATCTGATCCACGCAAATGATTGCGTCCTTCTCATCTGATGGGATGGAAATGACTTCTACCGAGCCAGGCATCTTCAATGTATTATAGGCATAGTGGGAGGCTGCCATGAATTTAGCTAGGGCTGGGCATCCAAGGATCCCATTGTACGGAAGCGAGAGGTCGACCACATCAAACACAATCTTCTCAGTCTGATAGTTCAGTTCTCCCCCAAACATCACACGCAATGTGATCTTTCCCTTAGGATGACTCATGTCGGGATTAACTCCTTGAAATGTGCCCGTGACCTTTAGCTCTTCCTCTGCTATCTGGAGTTTGCTGATGACCTTTGGGGAAATTAGATTCAACCCGGCCCTGCCATCAACCAATATCTTCGTGACCTTGAGGTTGCGAATTGTTGGAGAGACCAACAATGGCAATCATCCTACCGTAGTGGAACGGTCCGGATGGTCCTCTTCATCAAAGAAGATGGGTGTGCGTGACCACTTGAGCAGCTTCCGAGCCTCTACCATTGGTTCCATGACATTGACCTCATGTTCCCACCGTTTGAGTTGCCGGTGGGAGGAGTGCAGGGATGCACCCCCATCAATGCAATGGGCATCAGTGGCCTTCTGGAACTCCAGCTCACTGGTTTCCTCTTCATCCCCTCCATCACTCTCATCATTGCAAGCTTCCTTCTCTCGACCCCTGGTGGGTTTTCCTTGGTTCCGAAAGGGTTTGCCGGGGCGATTTGCTTCACCGCCTCGGCCCTTCCCGCGAGCGGTATTCTGACCTTTTTCCCTATCACGCTTCTCATATTCTGCTCTCTGCCTCTTGACAAGCTGCTCAACCTAATGACACTCTTGAAGATCGTGGCCCTTGGTCCGACGAATCTTGCAGTATGGCCCATCGCCTTTCCCGGCCTTCTTGGCAGCCACAGCTTCTCGACAGTCAGCGCACATGGCAGCTTCCTTGCCGCGGGCTTCAGCTTTAGGCTTCTTGCCAGTACTAGGTGTGCCTGATCCTTCGACAGTCATCACTGCCTTATCCTTGCGCCTCTTTCTGTGCTTCTTGCTCTTCTTCTGACTGGTGGATTTTTTGTCATCCTCTGAGTCGACGCTGATGCAATCCTCCTCTCTAGGTAGTTTCCTTCCTTTCTCCATCCGAGCACACTTGTCCACCAAGGTGTAAAGCTCCTTCACAGTCTTGGGAAACCGCATGTTCATCTTGGAACGAATCCTTTGGTTGCGCACATTGGATTGGAAGGCAGCTATCACAGCTGCTGCATGGATATTCGGGATGTTCCTGTGGACTCTGCTGAATCTCTGCAAGTACTTGAGGAGAGTCTCTCCTTCTTTCTGTTAGAGAAGCTGCAAGTTTCTGGGCCGCCCTGGTTCTTGATGGCCGCCAGTGAAGGCGCCAATGAACTCATGGCACATGTCAGCCCATGATGAAATGGAGTTCTCTGGCAGGTGCATCAGCCAAGACCTCACATTGGACTTGAGTGCCAAAGGGAATTAGTTGGCAAACACCTTCTCATCTCTTCCCCCGGCAGCTTGAACGGCGATGGTGTAGATGCTCAGAAACTCTGCCGGGTTTAGCCTCCCATCATACTTCTCGTGTATCTCTGGTTTGAACGTGCCAACGGACAGCCAATGGACTTGCCGCAGCTCACGAGTAAAGGCAGGGCACCCAACCTCGAAAGGTAGGGAGCCGCCAACTTCGAGCGCAGGCTCGTCAACGTCGGGACCATCGCACCCATTGGTCCGATGGTGGTCGTCGCGATGTCGCTCAATGACAACGCACACGTCTCCCCTCCGCTTGTCCTCCGGGGCTCGCCGTTGGCCTGGACGTGCTTGAGGGTCAGAAGAGGCCATCGAGACATCATCAGCTTCTTGATTCTATCGCGCTCGTACTGGTTGCCGTGGCAGGGACTGCACCATGGGGGTGGCCCCTTCTGTACGACCAGCAGCACGAGCCGTCGTCGTCGCTTGGGGAGGTCATGGCGGGCCAGCTCGCTATGAGCCCCCAGCCCCGGCGAAACCGAGAAGACTATGGATGGTGGCACACCACTTGTCCATCTATTCGACCGCCGGCGGAAACCTTAGTAGCAGCTAAGCCCGCGCCATGGCCTCCGTAGCGGTGCTTGGCATGGGTGATGATGATGCGGAATGCACCGTCACTCGGCTTCTGACGGTGCCTGCTGCATCAGCACCACGTCCTTGCTTTTGTGAGGCAGCCATTTGGATGGCATGGTGATGTGGTGAAGGTGCTTGAGGGCCAGCGGCTTTGTTGGGTGCAGCGACCTGGTCGACTCGCCCCGGGGGAGGTGCGCGCGTTGCGGTCGCTCCTGTGGCGAGTGCGGCCGGAGGGCGGCAATTAGCCCTGGACCGAGTGCCACCACTGTGGTTGTGCCCATCGGCGAGAGGAAGGGGCGTAGATGGAATAATCCCTTCACCCGTACCTCGTGGATCATGCCCGTCTGGATGTTGCTGATGCTGCTCTACTCTGGTGTCCCCTGCTCCTGCTTCAGCCGTGGGGGAGTTCGTGACGGTGCCGCCTGCTCCGACCACATCCCCAGCAGCGTCCACATCCTCGCGCCACTGCATCCCCCGTAGCATTGGTGGCTGCGGGCGGTGGAGCCTTCGAGGTGGATGGATGAGCTAAAGCACCGGTTTTATTGTTGGGCACCATGGTTGATGGCGCCGTCGAATAAGAAGATGGCAATGAAGATGATGCGTTGCTCATGCTTGCTGGTTCGCGCAAGTGATCCCTCTACCTGGCGCGCCAAAGATGTCCCTGGAAACCACGGCCACCTATGGACCAAAGGTCCCTTGCTGGTTCGGCGGGGGGACGACACGTTGCACAAAGAGCAGAAGAGCGTGGGGCAGCACGGCAGAGATCACATGGGCAGTTTTATCTAGGTTCGGGCCGTCGTGAGGCGTAAAACCGTACTCCTGCTTTGGTTGATTGATGGTGGAAAAATGGTGGTGGTCGCAACACGTTTGCCCGGCAGGGTTGCCTCATGGCGAAATGACTATGTGTGAATGAAATGTGAGGGGGTGGATAAGCTAACACAAGGTCCAACACTTTGTAAGGTTGCCTCAGGCCTCCTTTTATAGACTATGGGGTCACCATGGTGGCAAATTAGTCATTATGCACTGATAAGGTAGCAAACGATGCTATCATACCTAACTTTGCAGGCTGACAGAGTGCATTAAATGCGCCACTCAACATCACATTCTCACTTGCCCGGCAAGCCTTCACGGGTTGTTTTGCCAGCTTCGTGCCTGCTCGCTCGACGCATCAAAGGACGGGTGTTGTCTATAGGTATTTCCTATAGAAAAAGGTTTCCATGCGGCAAATGGCTTCCACTTAGTCACTTTGCGGCTCAACACCGCATTGATCAACGACATGTGTCGTGATGAAGTGGTTTGTGAGGTGGCTCCGCCTCCGCGAGCCCCGGCAGGCTCTGTCGGGATGCCTTGGAGGTTTTCTTCCAGGGTGACCCTGTCCTCGCCAGGCTCGCCTGCCCGGCAAGTGAGATGTCTTAGTCCTCTACATCTGCACGTTGGTCCTCTGAAGATCTTGATCTCTTGAACTTTAGCCTGATCTTGGCACTGTAATCTTGCTCCCGTGCTTGTGCACAGTCTAGGCAAGGGACCCAAGGTTTGTTGCACCGACAGAAATTTAGTACCATGATCTCAAACAATAGTATTTGGCACACCATGCAAGCAAATAATTTCACAAAAGAATAAATCAGCAACATTAACAACATCATCGCTTTTATGACCTGGTATAAAGTGTGCCATTTTCGAGAACCTATCCACGACAACAAATATGCTATTCCTCCCCTTGTTTGTTCAACGGAAACCCAAGACAAAGTCCATAGATATATCCTCCCATGGTACACTCGGTACAGGTAAAGGCATATATAAACCATGAGGATTGAGTCGTGACTTAGCTTTTTGACATGTAGTGCAGCGAGCAACAAAGCGCTCAACATCCCATCTCATCTTTCTCCAAAAGAAATGTGTAGCAAGTACATCCTCCGTCTTCTTCAAGCCAAAGTGTCCAATTAATCCTCCTCCATGTGCCTCGTACAACAACAAAAGATGAACAGAGCTAGCTAGAATGCATAGCTTGTTAGCACGGAACACAAATCCATCGTTAACGACGAACTTGTTCCATGTTCTCCCTTTTTTACAATTCTGTAATACATCTTTAAATTCAATATCATGCTCATATTGATCCTTGATGGTCACCAAACCAAATATTTTAAAATCAAGTTGTGAAAGCATAGTATAACGATGAGATAATGCATCAGCAATAACATTTTCTTTACCCTTCTTGTGTTTAATGACATAAGGGAATGTCTCAATTAATTCAACCCATTTAGCATGTCTACGTTTCAGTTTTGCTTGACTTTTAATATGTTTCAAAGATTCATGATCAGAATGAATAACAAATTCTTTGGGCCACAAATAATGTTGTCATGTTTCCAAAGTCCGAACAAGAGCATATAATTCCTTATCATAAGTAGAGTAATTCAGATTAGGCCCACTCATTTTTTTAGAAAATTATGCAACAGGTTTACCATCTTGTAATAACACACCTCCTAATCCAATTCCACAAGCATCACATTCAAGCTCAAAAGTCTAATTAAAATCAGGAAGTTGGAGTAGAGGAGCATGTGTCAACTTATCTTTCAATACCGTGAAGGCTTCTTCCTATGGGGTACC
This sequence comes from Aegilops bicornis, assembly GCA_021605145.1. Classification (NCBI taxonomy): domain Eukaryota; kingdom Viridiplantae; phylum Streptophyta; class Magnoliopsida; order Poales; family Poaceae; genus Aegilops; species Aegilops bicornis. The sequence goes on along the minus strand of CM038672.1, from coordinate 331,075,087 downwards.
CTAAACAAAAGGCACATCCTTCTTTGTAAGCTCATTGAGAGGTGCAGCAATGGTGCTGAAATGTCTCACAAAACGCCTATAGAAACCAGCAAGGCCAAGGAAACTCCTCACTTGTGTGACCATTTTGGGCTGCGGCCAACTCTCAATAGCTTCAAACTTGGCTTTATCAACTTTAATTCCATGTGGAGTAACAACATAGACAAGAAAAGATACTCGGCCGGTGCAAAAGGTGCACTTCCCAAGGTTACCAAACAAACGTGCATCACGTAGAGCAATAACATCATGTAAATGTTCCAAATGTTCCTCCAAAGATCTGCTATAAATCAATATATCATCAAAGTAAACTACCACAAATCGTCCAATGAAAGCACGTAAAACTTAGTTCATTAATCTCATGAAAGTACTAGGTGCATTAGTTAACCCAAAAGGCATGACTAACCACTCAGATAATCCAAACATACTTTTAAATGATGTTCTCCATTCATCTCCCAATTTCATATGAATTTGATGGTATCCACTATGCAAATCAACTTTGGAGCCACTCAACTCATCAAGCATATCATCTAACATAGTTATAGGCTGACGATAATGAATAGTAATATTATTAATGCATGTACAATCAACACACATACGCGACGGACCATCCTTTTTGGCACTAGTATAATAGGAACAACACAATGATTAAGAGATTCGCATATATAACCTTTGTTGAGCAGCTCCTGTACTTGACGCATAATCTCCTTCATTTCCTCTTGATTGGTACCGTATGGCTGACGGTTTGGCAGTGAAGCACCGGGAATTAAGTAAATTTGATGCCCAATCCCTTGAATAGGTGGTAATCTCGGTGGCATGTCTTGTGGAAAGACGTTAGCGAACTCCTGCAAAATATTAGTGACAGCATGCGGTGAAGAGGAAGGCACATCCTCGAATGAAAATAATGCCTCTTTGCACACAAAAGCATAGCGAACAGATTTGCTGAAATCTAGCTCATCAATATCAGATTTGGTGGCAACTAAACATGAACTTTTAAATTTAATTTCAGAAGCAACACTAGATGGTTTATTATTAGGCTTCATTTGTTGCTCAAATTCCTTTGCCACAATCTAATTTTCACTCTTATTTTTCTCCTGTTTTGCTTTATTAGCTCTATTAACATCATTTTTCAAAATGGAATCAGGAGACATAGGAAGCAAATTAATATGTTTATCCTTATGAACAAGAGTTTACTTATTATTTCTACCATGGTGTACAGATTTTTTATCAAATTGACATGGTCTACCAAGTAATAAGGAACATGCTTGCATGGGTACCACATCACAATCAACATAATAAGCATATGTAGAGATACTAAAATACAAATGAATAGTACGTGTTACCTTAACCTTGCCGCTGTTGTTGAACCATCGGATGTAGTAAGGATGTGGATGTGTTCTTGTGGTGAGAGCTAGCTTCTCCATCATCTCCATGCTAGCCAAGTTGTTGCAGTTCCCTACATCAATGATGATGCGGACACAACGTTCCTTCACAACTCCCTTTGTATGGAACAAATTATGCCTCTGATTTTGCTCAACTTGTCTTATCTAAACACTCAAAACACATTGAGCAACTAAACTCTCATACCTGTTAGCATCTTTAGTGGTCATGTATTGTGTCTCAGGTTCAGAATCATCTTCACCATGTTCTTCATCATAGTAACTAGCGGACTCATAACCACCATCCTCAGTAATAATCATCACACGCGAAGATAGACATTTGCTCGCATAGTGACCGCCACCCTTGCAACGATGGCATATAACCTCATGTGTTTGCCCTGTTGATGCCATGGATGAAGAAGAGCTCTGTGCGGGAATGGAAGGTTCACTCCTGGCAAATGGTGGTGGTGGTGCCTGTTTTCTTGTATCTCGATTGGAATTGGCAGCTGAGGTTAGTGTTGCTGCAGTAGGACATGTGGGAGTAGAGGATGTACATGGTGTCCATGATGAAGATCGACCTGCAGAAAAATTAGTTCGCGCCAATGCGTGTCGATCCTGAACTTCACGTTTAGCTTTGCAAGCAAGATGGAATAAACGGGTTATATTATTATACTCCTATACTCTAGAATGGTCTAAATCTCTTTATTTAACCCACCCATAAAACTTGCAAGCATAGCTTCACTATCCTCAACAATACCACATCTACTCATGAGAGTTTGTAATACCTAATAATACTCCTCTATAGAATTTTTTCCTTGTCTCAAACGCTGCAATTTTTGAAGTAACTCACGTTGATAATATGGTGGAACCCAACGAATACGCATAGCAGTTTTCAAACAGCCCAAGTAGTAGGGATATTATCATAATATAATCTGCAATGTTCAGACTACCAAACTGAAGCAAAACTAGTGAATTCACAAACAGCAACAGCAATACGTCTTTCCTCAGGACATTGTAAGCATGTGAAACGTTGTTCAGTTTCTAACTCCTAAGTCAGATATACACCAGGAATGTATCTACCCTCAAACGGTGGAATGTTCAATTTTAGTTTAGGAATATGGTCATAATCTCGTACCTAAGGTGGTGCCGCAGCTCTACCGTTGCGATTATATGCATGAGGTCGAACTGGTGCTGGTGGTGCTGGTGGTTGCATGTAGTTCTGATTTTGATCAACCTCATCCTCATAATAGTCCTCCACCTCTGCAATAGCAGGAGGAGCTACAGAAGCATCAACAGCAGTAGCAGTGGTACTAGAAGTTTGTCCAGGCTCAAGAGGAACATGGCTCGCTCGATGGAGGGATGTTTTGCGACGTGGAGGTGGTTGTTGTTGTTGTTGCAATGGTGCAGTAGAGGCATTAGGTGGAGGTAGACGCGCAAGCACTTCAACAAACTTGGCATCCAACTTGTTGTCAATTGTCTTCTCAATGTCATCAATCCTCGCTAATGCCTTGCCAAAACTGGCCATCACGTCTTCTACCTATTGACCCAACATTTCCTGGAATTTATCATGGAGCTCCTTGTTCGTCATGTTTCCCAGTCTAGCTCATCCGCATGTGATCCTGGCATGGTTAGCAGCAAGAGAAAAACACAAGAATATGTCCTATAGACTTCTAGGAAGTGGCGGTGGTGTTGTGGAAAGTAACAAATTCGTCAAGCGAATCTCAAATGCTTACCAGTTCTCACCAAGCAGCATTGGTGATCGGCAATCGTTGTAGTCAAAACTCCTAAATCTTGGATAGAACGATAACCAAGGAGAGTCAAACGCACGAGATAGATGTATGTGGAGCAGGAAAGGCTTATAATATGGTAGCAAAAAGTGTCAGCAATAATCAATTCAGAGATGCAAAGTTGAATAAATGCTCAACGGCGGTACTGTGCTGGTCCTAGGCTAGACCATACTAGAGATGCGTGCCTAGAACACTAACAAACTCATGGCGCGGCACGTAAACAAGGGAAAAGCACAGTCTGGAATTTTTTTTGCACTTTTTTGTCTTTTTGTGCTCCTTTTTTGCGAAAAAATCACTATAATGGCGAGTGTCTCAAAACTCTTCCCAAGTCAAAACAACTGGATAGGAATGATTTTTTTTACTATTTTTTGGAAATTATGGCAGCGACGACGAAAAAGTGCGACAAAAAGTGTCAAAATGCTCCCTGGGACCTAAAAACAGGATAGGAAAAAAATATTTTCGATCGCTGGAATTTTGGCCTAGAAACAGCCCGGGGGTCTCCAGACTTAGGCAAGTAAATACGAATCAAAAAATAGATGTATCTAAGAAAAAAACCTAATATGAAAAGAACTCGGATTGGTGGTGGGATATATAGACTTGGATCGGTGGTGGTATATGGAATCGGATTGGTGGTGGTATATGGACTCGGATCGGTGTTGGTATATGGACTTGGATCGGTGGAGGTATATGGACTCAGGGAAGTAGCGGGTAAGCGCTGGTGGTATATGGCAGGGGCGATGATGATGGTGTGGCGGCAGCGTGACAAATTGTGAATTGAACTCGAAACTCTAAAGAACTAGACACTAAGACCAGCAACTTGACACGACGATGCAACCGCAAATTCAACAAAGCAAATACGAAAAGATTATGCAATAGCTCAGATTGGTTTGGATATGATGAACTAACCTAACTTTTTTGTGGCATTTTCTAGGACTCTAGGTATGAAAGACAGATGCAATCTAGACTACGAAAAATTGCTAAAATCTCACCGAGCAACCTGAAAACTAATACCACTTGATAGAGGCAAAGGTGTCCCGTCTTTCGATGAGATGGTGATTACCGTTTCGGAGGAGTAGACTTGTCGATCCGACTACGAACGTGTGAGGACATCGCGCCTTAGCAATCGCTAAACCAACTCCAAGAGGTTATTGACCATGCCGGAGCACAATCAACCTCACCACGAAGGTTTATTTCCTGCAAGCAAACGAAGAACCAGCAAGAAACTAAGATTGCAATCTAGATATTGCGAATATAAGATGCAAGCTTTATTGAATAAGGTGTGGTTCTATGACATCTTATTCTGGTCGTTGAACATAAATGAAGTACGCGAAGTTGCAACTATGGCGAACTTTTAACCTAAACAAAACCCAAAGTCTAAAGAGCGCCCTAAGGGCTGTATATATGGAGGAAGAGGGCAGAATTTCGTGGCCCTAGAAAGAGGGGTCCGAAACGAACCTTAAATCTTGTTTCCCCACACATAAAGACTCTAAAAATAGCCTATACTCAGGTATTTCAAAATTACATGGGCCTGACCAATAATAAGGCGACGCAGCACCTATAATAGCCTCTCGACAAAATTTAGGAAGTGGCATGTTGTATATTTCATCCAAGCCTTCACACACTCATTATAGTGGCTTCAAAGTCCTGAAATCATCACTAGAAACGCCATTCTTATTTCCCTGGCGCATGCCATCATCTCCATGCTTGAACTTGCTCCAAGGTTCATCTTTCTTGTCCAAGCTAGGCCCTTCATTTGTAAGAAAAACAAATGTATCCAATTTAGGAAGCATCATATTCTTGTGAGCATTAGAATCATTACCAAGAAACAAAAGTACCTGGTAATTCCAATGGCATGCGCGAGCTCTAGTAATTTGTCCAGTATGTATAGCAGCAGGGGCTATGGGTGCAACAATGGTATTGATGTTCTCATCAGCTGATAAAGCAAGTAGGCCTCCATTGGGTATTTCTTTAAAAAAAGTAGACCTGGGCTAGCCAATTTCAGCAAGAAAAAAAGGCAACTAGGCTCATCATGTGGTAAACAAAAAATAAAACCCTATCTAGATGGGCCATAGCCCCCGCATAGCCCCGTTGTTACCATGATCCGTCTCTAAAACTAGTTAATAAAAACTGCTTGTCCCTAAAAAAAGTAAATACTAACCGCGTGACCAGTTGGGTCCCTGGTGTCAGCTGTTCGTTGTGTAATTATCTCATTTATTGACTATGTTGACAATGGCGTGGGCCCCAGATGTCCAACCATTAGGAGGAACCATTTTTTGGGCTTGTAAGAGGCACTTGCTTGCGTATTGCCATCACCCTGGTGGGTCCCTACTGTCATCCTCTCCACGTAAAGTCATCTACTTGTTCCTCTCGATTGTTAACGACGTTGATAACGCAAGACGGCGGCGCACCGCGCACAGTGAGCTAACCAAGGCAGAGGACGACGGCGAGGCCTCGGAGGAACGAACAGGAGCCGTGGAAGATGCGCCAGTCTAGTCGCAGGCGAAGCGGAGTACGAGGGTTGACTGGTTCGGGTGCGGGTGCGTGTTGGGGCTGACATCGCCAGAAAATAACATGACGTTTGGGGGAATAGAGGCACAGACTGGCCAACGTTTGAGGGTACGGTAGGGCGGCGGAGGCGCAGGCAGCCGTTGGAACCAGGAGCAGGCGGAACTAACGGGCTGGTTTGGTTTGGGCAGCTGGAGGAAGAAGCCAAGAGATAGAAGATACACGATAGATGTTGGATGTCAATCCAATGGCTGGTAGGCAGAATCGTTTGTTGACTAGTAATTAAGTCGACACCACCTTGGATAGGCTTTTTCCTCGTGGGTCCCAAATGTCAGAATCCAAATCTTTCACGGTCATGCAGCCTTTCTTATGAAAATTTACAGCCCATTTTGTGTGCTAGTTCAAAATAAGTTTGTGGGTGCTGGTGGGGGCTAATCACTTGGGATCTGTAATGCATAGTGAGCTCAAGTAGCCGGCGAAAGTGATGTTATTTCCCCTAGTTGGGATTTGTTACAATATTTCACTCTTAATTAAACAAATGGCAAGCCATTTGCCTTGTTTCAAAGAAAATATGACAGTCACAACCGAGTTGAGAAGGGCAACAACATCTAACTCCAGCTTACAAATTGTACAAAAGCACGAGGGTAAATTGTTCATCAGATTTAGACAAAACCCAGATTAAAAAGGGCAACAACATCTAACTCTAGCGCTGTTTTCGGCAGTCACAGTCAAATGGATCGTTCGGGTCCATAGAATGAACATCATGGGTCGTCAAATTTACTAGATTATGACCACAAGATGTTGTAAATAGAAGCCTGACACGTTCAGAAGCCCTTTTGTCCATGTCGGTGTCAAAACCGGCGGATCTCGGGTAGGGGGTCCCGAACTGTGCGTCTAGGCGGATGGTAACAGGAGACAAGGGACACGATGTTTTTACCCAGGTTCGGGCCCTCTCGATGGAGGTAATACCCTACTCCTGCTTGATTAATATTGATGATATAGGTAGTACAAGAGTAGATCTACCACGAGATCAAGGAGGCTAAACCCTAGAAGCTAGCCTATGGTATGATTGTTGTTCGTCCTACGGACTAAAACCCTCCGGTTTATATAGACACCGGATAGGTTAGGGTTACACCGTGTCGGTTACAATGGTAGGAGATCTACATATCCGTATCGCCAAGCTTGCCTTCCACGCCAAGGAAACTCCCATCCGGACACGGGACGAAGTCTTCAATCTTGTATCTTCATAGTTTTGGAGTCCGGCCGTGACGATAGTCTGGCTATCCGGACACCCCCTAGTCCGGGACTCCCTCAGTAGCCCCTGAACCAGGCTTCAATGATGATGAGTCCGGCGCGTTGATTGTCTTCGGCCTTGTGAGGCGGGTTCCTCCTCCGAATACTTCATAGAAGGTTTTGAACACAAGGATAGTGTCTGGCTCTGCAAAAGAAGTTCCACATAACACCGTAGAGAGAATAATTTTTGCACAGATCTGCTGACGTATTCCGCGGCGTGACATCACACCACGGTCAGGACTTTATATGAATCGTTTTTTATTGTTCCACCTCAGCGTGTTCAGAGAGGCGGTTTCCTTGGCACGTCTTATCAAAGCATAGATCGTGCCCCCTTATTCCAGGATTCTCATCAATACGGACATGGGTAACCCAACCGTGCCCGTTGGCCTGCCTCCTCTATCAGAGGTGAGTCCTAATCGACCACGGGGTGGGCTCTTGGTATTCAACCTCTTTATAATGAGACCAAGGCCCTCTTATTTTTACACCCTCCATCGAGTTCGCCTCGCGCTTCGAGTTCCAACACTCAAAGCTTCAGATTCAGGCGCTTCGGACTTTCGGCGATGTCCGGATCCGACCAGCATGGCCGATGGATGTCTTCCTCCGTCACAGAAGGAGATGTGCTAAAGCTACGTGACGCCAGGTATCTAACCGGCGAGATCTCGCATAGGCTGCCTGCTCCAGGGCAGGTCATTCCCACTCCTGAGCCCGGTGAGAACGTGGTGTTCGTGTCCCACTTTTTTCGGGGTTTAGGCTTCCCGACGGATCCCTTCGTGCGGGGGCTCATGTTTTATTATGGGCTTGATTTCCATGACTTGAGTCCGGAGTCCATCCTCCATATCTCATCATTCATTGTCGTATGTGAGGCCTTCCTCCATATTACCCCCCACTTTGGATTGTGGCTCAAGACCATCAAGGTGGAGCCAAAGATGATCGAGGGGCAAAAAGCAGAGTGCGGAGGGGCGGTTATAAGCAAATGTGCTGATGCTCCATGGCCCCAGGGCTCTTTTCAAGAGGAGCTTGGTTTGTGGCAACGGGAGTGGTTTTATATCACCGCTCCCAGGGGCACCAAATGAGCGGCGCTCCCAGCCTTCCGCTCAGGTCCACCACAGCGGCTGGCATCATGGGTCAACAAGGGGCTCGACTGGGGGCCGTCCAAGGACGTCCCCTTGCTGCAGGGCCGTATTCGAGACCTCCAGGAAAGAGGGATCAATCTGGTCGCGATGGGCGCAGGTTATGGTGATCCGGCGCCTTTCAGCCTGCAAACGCCGCCTCCGCACTGTGGGAATTCAATCCAGAGGGACCACGAGCTCTCCAAGATTTTATGGGCACGACGCCCGTGGAGATGTATAAACTATTCTTCGGATCACAAGAGAAGTGTCCGTACTTGACCGAGGACGCAAGACTAAGCTGCAATCGCCCAGATACTCAAGTAAGCAGTCCTGTAACCTGACAAGCTGTTCATTCATTTATTTTATATATATGCCCTTTAAAGGAGCCGTTTCTTGAACAGGAGTGGATAGCCAAGGCAAAGTTAATAAGGTGTCCGGCTCCCCTCCCCGAGACCACGCCGGATCCCATGCTGACCAAGATGTTGAAGGTCGCGCCTTTTGAAGAAGGCGAAGGGCGGAGCGGGGAAGCAACTGCCTCCGCGAAGGAGGCTATCAAGGAAGGAGGGATTAAGAGTCCCACCTTCTGAGGAGAGAAGAGGACCGCTTCGGAAGATCCGGAGGTCAAGGCCTCAAAGAGGGGAAGGGAATCTTCGACAGAGAGTCCGGCGCTGGGAAGTAACCCAGCCGCATTATTTCCCCGAGGGGATCAGCCCTCCAGCGAGCCGAAAGTAAAAAAGAAGGGGTCTTGTAGATAAGGAACATCCCTTTATTTATTGATGAAGATAACCGAAATTGTACCTTGTAGTTCGGACCTCAGCCCTTCTCGTGAGCTCGTCTTGAGGATCTTCTTCCGGAGATGATGGAGAGCGAAACGCCTCCACCTGTCGCACCCTCATGTGAAGCGAATGACTCGGAGGTGTCGTCGCGGAGGGTTCCCCCAAGTCTGGCGGGGCAGGAAGGTCCGGCGCCAACTGGAGTGCGGTCGGAGGAGCTGAAGGATCTGCTCGGGGAGCGGCTATTTCAGAAGATCACCGTGCTCTAATGGGTACGGTGATTGAAAGAATTGCATCCGCGGAGAGCGGATTGCATGAAGCCGTCAGAAGCTTACTGACGGGGTTTGAGGTACGCAAAAAATGATGTACCTTCTGACAGTTATGCATATAAAATGCGCCCTGTATAGATAGTAGCCCCTGAGACTCGGTATGTTGTCAAAATTGACAACGTGCCGAGGATCAAATTCTCAGTTATAACATATCGCCGCTCCTAAACAGGTGGCGGGGCGTCCGGAGGCCAGCCGGACTGAAGAATATGCCGAACTAAAGCGGCAACTTGACGAGGCGGATGCGGACATCGTGCTGGTCAATAAACGGTTTGACGAGTCACAAGGTATGCGACCTCTATGCGGACACCTTGTAAGGCAGCTTGACGCCCATGTCTTACTATTCGTATGCTTAATGCAGATGGTGCCGCTGTTGTGGAGGAGCTGCGGACAGAACTCGCCTGAGCGAAAGAGCAAGCCAGAATTAGTAATGCGGCCACTTTAAAGGCGGTCGAAGAGCTAGAAGCTGAACGGGTTTCTCACTGCCGAAGCAAAGAGGAGATGGCCGATATGGCCGAAAAGTTAAGGAATACTACCGATCGCTGCGAGGTTCTTGAAAAAGAACGTCAAGCGGAACAAGAGGGCCTAAAGAAGGCCGCCGCTGAATCCAAGAATGCCCAATCGGCTTTGAGAGCTGCCAAGGAGGAGCTGAGTCGGCCGGGCAGTTGTCAGGAAAACCGTTTACTGCGGAGGAAATATACAGATCCAAAGTATGCTCAGTTGGATAAGTTGTGGAGTTCGGAGGATGCTTATCTGGACTTGGCGGCGTGCGCTGCGGACGCGGTTGAGCACTTCCGGGGCCAGAAGGGGCATAGAAGAGAAGAGCTATATTGGTCGCAATTCCACAGTCCGGGCGTCCTTCGCTGGCGACCGATCGGTTGGCCGAATGGGCCGAGCTGAATCGGTTGTCCGGATTCGCCATGAAGCATGTCTTGACTCACTTGTGGCCGGGCGGACCCCAGCCGAAGAGCTATTTTGGTTTAGTGCAGCAGTTTCTTGGTGTGGTACCGTGTATCGACGCAATGAAGCGATCGACGTGTATTGAGGGAGCGCGGATGGCTCTTGCCCGTGTCAAGACATACTGGGCAGAAATGAAGGCCACTGACGTTGCATCCCAAGATTCGGACAGAAGCCGAGTACCTGCGGAGCACTACTTTGAAGAAGTCCTGCCGGGCGCTCGTTTAATAGAGACGCAGTGCTCGAAGGATATTATGTTTAAATGACATGTATGATTTGTGAAAACAATGTTTCAATGTAATATAAGAGCTTTTTATACTTGTGCGTTCAAGTAGTAAACTACTCCCTGTGCGGCTGTTTATGTATATGTGTATATAACCTAAAAGATGGCAGTCCTTGGCTTCAGCCCCCACGCACATAGTGCGGGGGTGTTTGCAAAGAAAGTGCTTTTTCACACTTAATCCAACGTCTTGGTCCTGTTAAGGAGGTGATAGCGTAGCAAACCAGGCTACCGGACTATAATGCTTTATCACTTTCACTTAGCCATAGGAGTTCGAGGGTGGGGCTACTATATAGCCCCCGGGGGCACCGCACTCTCCCGAATTCGGGGTGCGTATGTGCCTGACCAAAAACCGGTCCTTCGTTAATGCGGAGGAATCCTAAACATTCCTGTGAGTCATCGAGTGGTTGACCAGTCTCTCGCTATATCATGACAGTCAGTTTTCGGCTTTTTCTACTGAGGTGCTCGCCCGGCCGAAACGGGGCACAATCGCAGTAGTTCTCCTGGTGCCGCGCTAGCCGTGAAAACGGAACGTAAGGCAGCAAAACACAGGAGCCGGGCAACCCAACATTTGACCAAAGACATGATTCGGAGATGATGCATATAAGGCCTAACTCGAGACGCCGAATACTCCCTAAGGTATTCGGTCTTTTATGAAAATGGGAAGAATAATGCCCTAAGCCCCTGGTGTCCAGGTACGCGCAAAAATTCTGGTGCGGCCAATGCCAAAGCACCAGCCTCCTCCTCGGTTACATTAAGGAACCGGGGGGATGTATATCAATAAGAGACAGTGAAAAAAGGTTTACGCAGGTCTTAATCTGAAAAGAATCCTTGCAATGGGTCCCTATCGCACGTCTGCGCTGTGTCTCCGCGCAGCCGTATCCTCGACGGGTGTAGCACGTTGTTCATCTGTAAAAGGGAGGAAACATAGTTTGAAAGAAAACGATCGTCTGAAAATGTACTTTACATTAAATAAGCAGATGCAGTTCGAAGAAGTGAATAAAATTGAGCTTTATTGTCTCTTGTTATACATGCATGCAGCCCCTCATATGGGGGTATGCCGCTAGTAGGCGCCGGACTCATCTAGCCGTGTCCGGGGTTTGAATGACCAATTCAGGTTCTTTGCCTAGCAGAGCCAGATAGCTGTGAGGCCGTCAAGGCAGTCTCCCGTTCTTCCGTGCTCGAGTAACACTTAATACATCCTCTTAACAAGATGATGCCGCGTGGACCGGGCATTTTAAGTGTTAGAGATGCATAATGCGGTATTGCGTTAAAGCGGGCGAAAGCTTCGCGTCCCAACAGTGCTTGATGGCTACTTTTAAACGGGGCGATATGGAAGAGTAACCTTTCACGACGGAAGTTGTCGGATGAACCGAACACAACTTCTAGCAGTATGGAGCCCGTACAATGGGCATATGGTCCTGGCATTGCTCCTTTAAAGGAGGTGTTGCTGCGGCGAATTTTGGTTGGGTTTATCCCCATCCTGCGGATTGTGTCCTGATATATCAGGCTTATGTCACTGCCGCCATCCATGAGGACTCGTGTAAATCAGAATCCGTCGATTATAGGATCCAGTATCAGGGCAGTCCATCCTACGTTCTGGATATTTCCGGAATAGTCATGATAGTCGAAGGTGATTGGTTTTGACAACCAGTGTGCGGCGCGCCTTTTAGTGGGCGCCGCCCTGTTTTTCCCTTTCATCACGTGAAGTGAGTTTACTGTTTTAACCTCTTGTGGGAAAGTCTTTTGTTTTCCGGGGCTCTGCTTGTGGTGCTCGTTGTCATCTTCACTTGGTGTGTCGAGCCCCTTGTGTTCGTCGTTCAGTCTGCCGGACTGTTTGAAGACCCGACAATTTCCGTGGGTATGGTTAGCAGGCCTCCCAGGAGTACTGTGGATTTGACATATCTTGTCCAAGATTTTGTTCAAGTTGGATAGCTCATCGCTATTGTCCTTAAGGGGCAGTTTTTTGTTGTTCTGCCGTGAGCTTTTGAATCCGGCGTTGACTGACGTGCTCTTTGGTCTGCTCCTTTTAATCCGGCGCTGGTCCTTGTTGCATCGTGGTTTCCCATTTCCATCCCTGGTTTCGGATGTGTTTGGGTTGCTAGTGCTGCATCTTGCTAGCCAGCTATCCTCTCCCGGACAAAAGCGGGTCATGAGGCTTGTTAATGCGGCCATTGTTCTTGGCTTTTCCTGGCCGAGGTGTCTGGCGAGCCATTCATCTCGGACGTTGTGTTTGAAAGCTGCTAAGGCTTCGGCGTCCGGACAGTCGACTATTTGGTTCTTTTTAGTAAGGAACCTGTTCTAGAATTTCCGAGCTGACTCTCCGGGCTGTTGAGTTATGTGACTTAGATCGTCTGCATCCAGAGGGCGGACATAAGTCCCCTGGAAATTTGCCCGAAATGCATCCTCGAGCTCTTCCCGGCTTCCAATGGTATTTTTGGGGAGGCTCTTAAGCCAATGTCGAGCTGGCCCTGTGAGTTTAAGGGTAAGTATTTTTATGGCGTGGAGATCATCTCCTCTAGCCATGTGTATGTGGAGGATGTAATCCTCAATCCGCACTCAGTGGTCTGTTGTTCCGTCAGATGCCTCTATGTTTACGGGTTTTAATCCTACTGAAATTCATGATCCAGCCCTCATCGGTGAAACATAGGGGGTGTGCTACGCCATATATTTGGGTGTGCCGTGATCTTCGGAATTTTGGCGTGTTGCATTGCTTTGACGAGCATGCTTTCTTGGCCCATAGATGGACCTAACTGGGCCATCCTTTTGATGTGCGACGCCATTCGTCGCTCTCTTTTTGCCGTGAGGTCGTCTATCCGACCGGGTGGCCTTCTTGCTTTTTAATTGTGGGGGCTCTAAGGCCTCCTCGTCGAATTCGAGCAGTAGCTTTATTTTCGGGTAGCTCTTTGTCCGTGTCGTCAGCCAGACTTGTCTCTTGATCTTGAATACTTTGCTCCATCTGATCCCGAGTGCATCTTCCGCTGTTTTGAGCTTCCGCTTCGCTTTTTCAGGCCACGCCAGATGGCGACAAGCCTTTCTGGAGGTCATGTTGCTCCAATGGTTTGTCCGGCGTCAGATCTTCCGGACTGATGTCTTCGCCGGGGACAGATTGTTTCTCCAAGTTGTCTTGTTCGGACGATTGCTCGATAGCTTGTTCGTTGTCCACCGGTTCGCCCTGCTCTATGGTTGGGTCTTTGTTGAGGCGGGACTTTGTTCGGCGTTTACGTTGTCGTTTTGACTGCTTTTCGAGGGATTTATCCTTCGTAGTGTCCCGTTGTTCCTCGTCTTCATTTCCTTTAGGTGTCTCCACCATGTATACATCATGGGAAGAGGTAGTCCAGCATCCTATAGGTGTTGGTTCATTGTTGTCTCCTACATCGTCGTCCATACCGTCGATGTCTTCGGAGTCGAAATCGAGCACGTCGTGTAAGCTTTCGACAGTGACGAACTCTTTGAAGCACTGGTGGCCCTGCAGCTGCCGGAGGTCGCGATGAAGAATGTGCACCTCGAGGTCGCGCTCGCCGCGCAGCGCCTCGCCATGCAAAAAATCGTCAACCTGCATGTCCATGTCTACGAGGAAATCGTCTACATAGGCCTTTACAAGGCCAGCGAGGACAGAAATACGTTGGCCTTCTTCCAGCGGCAGGAATATTTGGACGCCATTATTCAGAAGCACGTTGACCTGGCCACAAAAGTCGCTGCTACTTAGCCGCCGTTCGGTGGGCCGGCGCCCTGAGTCGAGGAGGTGGACATCGTCTATGAATGCAGCTTTCTTCTTGCGTCCTGTAACCAGCACTGCATCGCCTCATGGCCTTAATGTTTTATTAGTGTATGGCATTTTTATTCTAGTTGTAACATTTCCATTGTGAGGTGGGGCCGCAGTTGAGAAAACTGACCATCGGCAAATCCCCACCCTGCCCACCGTGCGTCGGCTGAGTTTAGAATTAGAAGAGAGAAACGAGGGAGAAGAGCTAGCTGTAGCTCAGACGTTGTCGTCAGATGGGACGGGTTGATAGAATTGGAGTACTGAGCACTTGTACCTCATTTTTAGGGAAAAAGTAGTCGTACGTCTAGTACCACTAGCTGGGTGCATGCGACCTATACCTGTCATCACTTTAGGTCTCCTTTTCGAACCGCAGCTATGCTTCATAGTACATATTTTTTTTCACGCATTTATCCTCCTATATGTACTCTTAGGCTATTTCCATGTGCTCCCTTTCATCGACATGTGGGACATAGAGCATCTGGGTCGTAGTGCATGCACGACTCAGATCATATGCAACCATGTTGGGGTACTTTACGTTTTAGACCTCACGAATTACATGCAAACCCCCCGCAGAAGAATAAATAAATGAATGAATTACTACATGAAACCGGATTATTTTCATAGAAACCGGAGCACGTTCACTAAATGTTGGACATAACACATTTATAAAAAACGACCGGACCTAAACCAGTCTAAGGGCCTCTTTAATTCGCAGGATACTGAAAACACACGAATGGGCAAAGTATGATGGTGATAAACCGAGACGAGGAGGAAGGCCCTGTTTGGATACTCTAACTCAGTTAGAGGTTAGAGTTAGATTCTAACCCCGAACTAACTCTAACCAAAGAGGTGTTTGGATGGCAGGGTTAGATTGACAATAAATGCTATATCTCAATCATTTGACTACTTTGGACCCTCTTTCCTGCTGGATTTGGTGTGGCCGGCTCTTGTGTGGCCTCCTCCCGCTCATAATTGACATAAATGAACCATCTTTACAAATCAAGCATGCAAAACATGATAAATTTTATTTTTTTCCATACAAATGAGATATCCCACTTAAACATACAAGTCGTGAATCAAGCTTCACAAAAAAATACACTCAATGAAACAAAGCATGAGCTAAATCATCACAGAAGGCATTCACGATAGGGAGGGAGCCCGGACCCCCTGACGTGCCCAGGGAGGAGCTCGTCATCATCGCTCTGGAGGAAGGCTCTGTAGAGCCCAAGCCCCGGGAACCCCTTCGACGCCGGCGCTTACGAGTTGAGGTCAAGACCGGCATGGGTAGCAGGGCCGCTTGCCGACGACTGCGACCCGAATCTTTGGGCCTCTAGAAATAATGCAAGCCTAAAACTGAAATACCTAGAAAGGTGAACTGAATCTTTGGGCCTCTAGAAATAATGCAAGCCTGAAACTGAAATACCTAGAAAGGTGAACTGAATCTTTGGGCCTCTAGAAAGATTTATTACCTCCTCAATCAGCATCAAACAATTCCATGCGTGCACCACAAATCTATACCAAGTTTAATCAGGATCTACTTTTCCAAATTATAATTAGCGCTAGAGCGAGCAAGATCAATGATATGGCTGTGAGACGGAGAAGGAACGAATGAACTCACCCCTCTCGCGACCTCCCTGGTAGATGTGTCGCCGCCGCGGACGACAGAGGGAGAGAAACAACTGGTGAAGGGGGAGCGGGGCGAGCTTCGGAGGCCAGAGGGAGAGGGCAGCCAGAGGAGGGCGAGGGCGGTCGGAGGAGGGCGTCAGAGGCTGGAGCGAGAGGGCGGCCAGAGGAGGGAGAGGGCGAACGGTGGAGCGGCGCTTGGGCGGGTGGCGCGATGGGGAACAGAGAGGAGTCGTGCAAGGGGGGTCGGGAGGGAGGGATTTGGTGCGGGCAGGGGAGATTTTTTTTAGTTCTCTTTCAGTGGGCCCCAGGAGAACTAACCCAATTAGAACCTCTCCACTGGGCTAGTTTTTTTAGCTGGGTTAGAGAAAACTAGCTCATACTAACCCCTCCTGTTTGGATACTTTGAGGCTATTTCAGCCCAAACTAGCCCAAACTAGCTCTAACTCAGGGATCCAAACAAAGAGGAGTAGTACAGTACATGCTACAGACTGGACTGTGGCACATTGTTTATTATGGCCATATCACCACATTGTTTCCTATGGCTATCACATGCTGGTTCACCGGGCTGCCGTGGTTCGCACTACTCCAACGTGAGTAGTAGTACTAGCATATACACTATATATACCGCATGATTCTTTGCTCCTTCTGACGTACTTCGCCGACATGTGGGAGAGCCAGCATCCGGGTCGACGTGTCATGCACCATATTAGAGTGGGGAACGGAAGGGGGGCATCACCCCGCTCGTAAGCTAGTAATTCATGACTATAGTGAGTAGTCATATCACAAGACCCCGTCTTTCCAGCAGTAACGCGCCATCAAATTGCACAGCCCTACCTTTCTAGCAGTAAGTTGAATCTGCTACTCCCTCACCCTCCTCGCCTCTTTGTCAAACCGCCTACGCAAAAACTACCGCGCGTACTGCCTGGGAAAAGCCCCACCCTCAACTTTTAACTACGCGAAAATAGTTCAAGCTTGTTCATTCTATATAAATACTAGTACTGTATGTTTATTCAACCGTGGGGTTGTTCAATGAATGGAGGGCCGGGAGCACAAGTGAACAATACTACTACTAGTAAGTAGGAGTCGTATAATTAGTCACGTTAAATAGAGAGCTTCTTTTCTTTAATGCCATGTACACAAATTGAAACGCTTATTGTGGAGAGAAAAAGATAATCACTCCACTATATATGTAGGCAGGGGCCCGAGCGCTTGCTTTACTAGGGTTGCTCTCTTCATTCTCTCATCCTCTCCAGATCTAAACAAGATAGCGGTAGCGACATTTTCTCTCTGCTACCGCTGGTCACAGATCCGTCCGGATCCCTTCGGCCGGTGTGTGTAGAGGACTAGGTGCATTGTTCACGCAGTCATCATCGGCGAGGGAGGAAACCCACAGCTGCCGGCGGGTCTCGATCCTCTGCCTGTGTTGTTCTCTTCAACACAGGCGCCGACTCGGGAGGTCCTCCGACCCTTGTTACTCCCTGCCGTATTGTGCACAGATCTGACCTGCCGCCGCCGACATCCCGACGACCCTCAGGTATAAGTTCTTCGAAAGCAGCCTTGCTCTACTGCCCCAGCTCCCCACGTGTCTGCATGTGCATCCTTTTCTACTTCCATCAGCTCTTCCAAAGCCACCTAAATTTTTAGTATTATTAGAGGTAAAGCTACTTCATGCAGATGAATCTAGGACTTGGTTCAAACAACAAAGAAAGGGGGGGGGGAAAGTCGTAGCATGAATCTAGGACTTGATTCAAAGAGGAAATAATAGGGGGAAAGTAGTAGAGACCAGATACCCAACCGGTCTCTTGGTTGAAAATGGAAATAAAGGGAAAACGCAGTACAAACTGGATAAGGAACAGATCTATTATTGGTAGAAAAAAGGATAGAAAGTGGCGGCTGGTGGACAAATCAACAGAGTATGTCCAGGATTAGGTTTGCTGCCCTCTCATAGTAAAAGGTCTCCAGGATTAGATTTCCTGCCCTCACAAAGTATGAACAAACTTGGCATCACCACTTTATGCCTCCTTGTAGGTACATTGTGCTGATGCGTCCACTATCGCATGTCCTTATACCAACCTTTTTCTTTTGTTAATGTAAGGGCGCCTGTAAAATGAAGCGATCACACTATTACCTTAAGGACATGTCTAACCAGTGTTATTGTTAATCTAATGACTCCAGTGATATTGTAACACCCACGATGCGGCTATATCTCCCACGTGTCGAGGCACGACTTGGAGGCATAACCGCATGGTGATTTTGTCGCAAGAAGGGTCATCTTCACACAATCCCATGTAATGAACAAGAATTGGATAAAGAGTGGCTTACAATAGCCACTTCACACAATACATAAATTAAACATACACCATTCAGAGTACAATCAAGGTCCGAGTACCGAACCAAAATGAAAGAAGACAACCACAAATGCTAGATCCACGTTCGTCCCAACTGGGCTCCACTACTGATCATCAGGAACGAAACATAGTAACGGCCAAGTTCCTCGTCGAACTCCCACTTGAGCTCGGTTGCATCACCTGCACTAGGATCATCGGAACCTACAACAGTTTTGGTAGAATCTGTGAGTCACGAGGACTCAGCAATCTCACACCCGCGAGATCAAGACTATTTAAGCTTATGGGTAGGAAAGGGGCAATGAGGTGGAGCTGCAGCAAGCGCTAAGAAAATATGGTGGCTAACAAACGCAAATAAGAGCGAGAAGAGAAGCAACACAACGGTCGAGAAGCTAGAAGTGATCAAGAAGTGATCCTGAAACTACTTACGCTCAAACATTAACCCAAAACCGTGTTCACTTCCCGGGCTCCGCCGAAAAGAGACCATCATGGCTACACACGCGGTTGATGTATTTTAATTAAGTCAAGTGTCAAGTTCTCTACAACCGGACATTAACAAATTCCCATCTGCCACATAACCGCGGGCACGGCTTTCGAAAGATAATACCCTGCAGGGGTGTCCCAACTTAGCCCATCACAAGCTCTCACGGTCAACGAAGGATATTCCTTCTCCCAGGAAGACCCGATCAGACTCGGAATCCCGGTTATGAGACATTTCAACAATGGTAAAACAAGACCAGCAAGACCACCCGACTGTGCCGACAAATCCTGATAGGATCTGCACATATCTCGTTCTCAGGGCACACCGGATGAGACATCCTACGAGTAAAACCAAGCCTCAAGTTTCCCCGAGGTGGCCCCACAGTCTACTTGGTTCGAACCAATACTGAGAGGAGCACTGGCCCAGGGGGTAAATAAAGATGACCCTCGGGCTCGCGAAAACCCAAGGGAAAGGCTTAGGTGAGGCAAAAGTAAAACCAAGGTTGGGCCTTGCTGGAGGAGTTTTATTCAAGGCGAACTGTCAAGGGGGTCCCATAAATCACCCAACCACGTAAGGAACGCAAAATCAAGGAACATAACACCGGTATTGTCGTGGTTTTGTCACGGCAGATGTCCTCTTGCAAGGACTTAGTCATGGAGCCATCGCAACTAGGAAGCTTAAAGGGGTTAATCGGGACAAACGACACGAGAGGTTTATACTAGTTCGGCCCCTTACGGTGCTGGTAAGGCCTACGTCTAGTTGGGTTGGTATTGCTTGATGTTTCGATGACCGGGGAGCGAGATACGCTATGCCCGGCTCTCGATGAGTTGTTTCTTGCCCTAAGCCGCCAGCGGGTCGTCCCCTTATATACACGGGTTGACGCCCTGCGGCCTACAGAGTCCCGGCCGGCTTATAGACAGCGTCCGGCTCGGTGACTAGTTAATTCTACCTTATAATACAAGTCATGCCATCATGGCGGTTTATTACTATGGGCCTTAGACCCTTTATTGAACCGCCATCTTCATGCTTGGTCTTGGGCTTCTTCTGATGAGTCTCTCTTTGCGTAACCCGGCCCCTCCTGGGCGGCTTACACAAATAGTCATATCCCCAACATTAGGCCCCAGATTGATTTGAACTGGTTCATGCCAATCTTAAAATACCTTGACAAACAGTCCTTCTGTCTTCAGTCCTGCAAAAAAGTCATAACCCGTCGTGACGTCATCTTCTGGATCTGTGTTAACCCGCCGTGACATCATCTTTAATTAAATTCATATTTTACTCCATCGTATCCTCCAACGGATCTTTGCCTTTACTGACCCTTCGAAAAACCGAGGCGCCGGGGCCGCTGGATAATGATGTTTGGTCTCCTCGCTTCTCGCGCTGTCTCAGTTGGCCTACCCTTATAAATAGGCATGACCTAGGTCTTCCATTCTCCCCTCTTTCAGTCATCTTCTTCCTCTTGCTGCCTCTCTGTCTCTCGAGCTCCGCTGCCGCCGTTGTCGAACTCCCCATCTTCACCGACTGAGGCCGCTACATCAACCTGACTCTGACCAGAAATCGACGGTGAATGTCCGCAGCTTGTCCACATCCGTGAGTTCATGTACTTCCCTTTCTTAGATCTGCATTGGAACTTTTTTGAGTTCGTCGGTGTTCATCGTCGCCTGCTGCAAACCCTCGATAGTTTTTACCTCCAATGCCCTGTTAGATCATAAAAATAACGTAGAACTACTGCGGCGATTGTTTGTGCTTAACTTGCATAGAAACAGATCTCATTTCCCTTGGTCGGAAGCCCTCTTCGAGTGTATGAGCTTCTCTGCACTGTTTTAGGTCTAGAAATTTTTCTTTTCAGAGCAACCGTTTGATCCAAAATAATTTTGGAAAACTGTGAAACCTGTTTGTTCCACACTTAGCCAAAAACTGCATCTGTTGAATCTGTTTAGCCATGGTAGCCCATGCGGCCGTTTTAAGACAACACCGGTTACTGCATAGTTACCCATATGTCATTAGGCCCCTTCTTAAGCCACCATTTGAATAAACTTTAAAACGCTTTCCTCTGGGTTAAATTTGAACCGGAACTTCTTATTTTGTCATAGGCTTCAATTTAAACAATGGCACCCAAGGCCCCCAAAGATCCTATGACTTGCAACTGGGTCAAATCCACTGTCACGGAAAGCACCTTGTCTGACTTTGTGAAATCCGGCCACCTGCCCAAGAGAGAAGTCATGTCTTATCGTGCTCCTAACCCGTCAGAGGAGAGGCCTCAACCAAAAGAGGGGGATGATCGTTTTTACTGATCACATGAACCGGGGCTTCGCTCCACCCGGTTCAAAATTCTTCAGGGATGTTTTGCATTTCTTCGATCTCAGACCTCACGACATCGGGCCCAATTCCGTGTCAAATATTTGCAACTTCCAAGTTTTCTGCGAGGTGTACCTCTGAGAAGAACATAGCATACTTTTATTCAGGGAATTGTTTTACTTAAACCGGCAGAATGAACGCGCCAACGGGCCGAGTCTGGAACCTGGGGGCATCTCGATTCAGCGGCGGAGAGATTGCCTTTTTCCTTATGCTGAACTGCCGAGTCATGCAAAGGATTGGAATTAGACATGGTTCTACTGCGAGGATACTTCTCCGTCTGACGAAAATCCACTGCCCGGCTTTCGCGCCTTGCGCCTTGAATCCAACCACCCGCTGCCGGATAAACTGACTGCTGTTGAGCGTCTGCCACTTGCTCCCACCATTAGCAAAATCAAAGCTCTTTTGGGAAATGGCTTAGATGGTATTGACCTGGTCCAAGTCTGGGTCGCTTGGCGAATGATTCCGTTAAGCCGCCGCCCCGGCTTAATGTGCACTTACTCAGGCGAGAAGAATGACCCACTGTGTCATAGTCCCGATGACTTACCAGATGATGTGGTGGATGCTACGACCCAGACGTTGCTGAAAGAGGGCACGGTGACCAGTAACGCCTTTGGCTTACTTCCTTTCTGCAAGAAAAACCCGGCCCCTGCAGTAAGTCATCAACCTCAATAATTACACCTTACTGTGTTATACCTTAATTTTATTCATAACCCCTTATCATTCTTCATAGGCCGATGATAACTTCTGGAAGGTCAAGTATAACCATGAGGCGGCCAAACAAGCCAGAACGGCAAAAAGAGCCGAAAGGAAAACCGCCAAGACTGGAACTTCAAGGAAAAGGAAGCTAAGCGCTTCCGATTTACTTAAATTGGATGACAATTCTGACGACGAAGAAGAGTAACTTTTAACTCCCTTGACTCTTTATCATCACCTTGCTGACCTTTAATCTTTTCAGGAGGATACAGGGAACAGCCAAGCCGTCGAGGAACAGGTAACTATAATCTCCTCTGACTCCGAGCCCCTGCCGGGTCATAAAATTCGAAGAGTAACCCGGAAAGTAAGATTTTCACATCCTTTGGCTTACCAAGATCCTCAATTTCTTTTGAAGGAACAGCAATTTGAAAGCTAGAGGCAGACCCGGACCAGCAAGGATATAGAGCTCTCCTCCGGCTTACCTGACGTAACCAGGAAGCATCGGGTTGAGGTTATCTCTGATTTACGTTCTATTTACCCTTTGGCGGGTTTAATTCGTCAACCTCTCAATTCATCTGACTCCAATTACCAGGATACCTCTCCTTCCTCCGGCGAGTCTATGCAATCTAACATGCCGGCTTTCAAAACCGCCTGGTACTGTAACTGTTTACCTTATGTTGTACCTTACTCATGCTTTTGTACTCATCCTTTCTACCTTGTCCACAAGCAGCAAGTGAAGCCCAGTAAGAGGGCAAAAAAGAATAAGCCATCCCAAGACCCGGTAGTTACTGAAACGGAACTCGGAACAGCCGCCCCTGATACTTCCACTCATCAACCGCCGCCTGAACCGGCTTAAGAAATTCCAGCACCATCCTCTGATCCGCCCGCTGAAGAAACTTTTGGCGGCCCTGATAAACCAGAAACTCCTAGCCCGGTCAAGACAATTGATCCGGAGGTTGAAATTACCAAGATTCAGTTTGTCAAGCCAAGTCAGCCCACCATCCTTGCCAAGTGTTCTCGCCAAAGAAGAGCTTTTGAGCTTGAAAGGACAAATTAGACATTGCAGATTATACTAATTTGAGCATTGGAGATATAGTCTCTGGCTATATCAATCAAGTACATAGAAGCCGTGACCTGGAAATTAATATGGTGAAACAAATACAGCAAAAATCTGAGGTAGAATTTATGCTACTTTCCTTAATCATACTTACTGTATCAGCCCCCAAGTCTATTGCTTATGAATGAATATGTTGTAGACTTAGAAACCTGCTTAGCACCGCCTTGTCCAGTTTATATGAAAATATTTAACCTGGTTGTAACATGATACCTTGAATTTGCAATACACATTAGCCCCCAAGTGTCAAGTATCTTTGCTTGCAAAGTGCTTGGGACTTAATTTCTTATGGACCGGCATTGTATATTAAATTTCTTCAGCATACATTAGCCCCCAAGTGTCAAGTATCTTTGCTTGCAAAGTGCTTGGGACTTAATGATAGCTTACCATAATTTTGATTATAACCCGGCATCAACGCATGCCACCACAAGCCAATTTGAGTCGGAGATTGCTGACCTGAAGAACCGCCTGGCAGCTCAAGAACTTGAAATTCAAAAGGCCAACTCCAAATTTGCATTCAGCGTCTCTGAACAAGAGAAGTTGAAGAAGAATTTTGATGCGGAGAAGAAAATCTGGGCTGATGAAAAGGCCTCACTGGTGACCCGGGCCGAGACAATGACGTCACTTGCGGATAACAATGAGAAATTTGTCCGGCTTAAAGCGCCAGATATCTCAAATGGTCTCAGCAATCTTCGGTAAGTTATTATATATAACTTTGAATATCACAATCCTTCCTTTGATGACTATTTTAATTGTCATATCCGGCTCACCTTATGTGTATAAGCGCAGGCCCCAGGAGCACAAACCTCAAGCAGAACATGCTAATCAAGCTAAAGGCGGTTTACACTCTGGTGGAGCAGCTGTACGCCGGGTCACAACGTGCTTTGGCCATTGTGGCTTTATTAAATGACGTTCCCCATCTCCTGCAAGATGTGCTAAAGCGGCTTGCATTGCTACCACAGCAGATTCAAGAGCTAAGGCGGGCATCTGCCAGAACCGGGGCCATAGCTGCCTTAAGCCGGGCCAAGGCGTTGCTTCCAGAGTTAGACCTGGCAGACGTTGCTCTTGGATATCCCAGCTTAAGGGAAGAAGGCTTTGTATCCGAGAAACAGACTTTACCGCCTGTGTGAGAGTCGTACGTCCTATGGCTACCATCATTGGGAATGATATTGATCTTACCAAGTATCAGTCGGGCTATGATAGCGAGAACCGAAGAATTCCAACACCTCATTATGATGACGTCAGCCTGATCCCTCCAACTCGTAAGCACACCTTTGCCCCTGAAGTTGACCCAGCCGGTTTAATAGATGATGAAGATGAGTTTAAAGCCTTAAGCGGCATTGACTGGACCTCGTCAACCTTCCAGGACAGGGCAACCGACGGAGAGGCGGAGAAGGATAACCCGGAATCTTCAAGCCCACCGAAGGAGTGAACCGCCAGGCGTTATGACTTTGCAAAAACAATGCTTCTTTATTCAGACTCGGGGAGTCTTGTAATAGGGTAGAAAAACCTCTCATATTTGTCATGCCTTCGCGCATTGTGGCGCTTAATACTTTCGTAAGCCGCCATCGCTATATACTTCCAGCTTATGTTGATCTTTCCTTGATGTTAAAAACTTTTCTTGCTTTGTCCTGCGTATAAAACAAAACTGAATTCCCTTGGCGACTTGTCGCATCTGGGGTCACATAAAGTATTGATAACCCAGAGTACGAATCAAAACATCATATAAAAGCCGGCTCATGATTATAATCACAATAGCATACCTCCGATCTTTTTGGTATTGTCGCCGGCTTATGTGACCCAAATCATGATAGTGAGTTTAACTCCTGAAAATTAGCACATATGATGTTCACCTGGACCTTAATAACATTTACGCTTTACAAAGCATAATGAATAATAAACTAAATTTAAAAAGGCCTCTGATTCGAATACGATCAGTGAACCGTTCCAAAGGGGTTAAGCTAAGATTCAGATGCGATCATATAGCCCCCAGTGGCTTTGGCAATGCCGATCAAGTGGGTATCGACAACTATGTTCTCTTTGGTTCGAATGCGACCTATGTTTGAACAGGAAGCCCCCAAGTGACCATGAGAGTTGTTTAATGATGCTGATTCGAATACATCCACGTCAGACCCAAAGGGGTTAAGCTATGATTCAAATATGATCAAGAAGCCCCCAAGTGGGTTTGGCAGTATGCCGATCAATTGGATATCGACAGCTATGTTCTCTTTGGTTCGAATACGACCTATGTTTGAAAAGGAAGCCCCAAGTGACCATGGCTAGATTCAGATATGATCATAAGCCGGATCAAAGGGAAATCCGGATTCAGATATGGTCCGCTCCCTGTTGGTTGTTTCCACCACCTGGTAAAGAAGATATATAAACCTCTGAGGGTGAAAAGAAAAGAGGTCCTGCTTTATTGCTTTATATAATATATACATTTCCAAAAAAGAAAAAATATGTATATATCTTGAGAGCCGGTGGCTCAAGTATAATAAGGCCGAAGATGAGCGATGTTCCACGGCCGGCAGGTCTCTTCCTCCGACTTACGTGAGTCTTTGTGCTCTCGAACATCGATGAGGTAGTATGACCCATTGTTTAGATTTTTACTGACCACAAAGGGTCCTTCCCAAGGAGGGGATAGCTTGTGCATATCAGATTGATCCTGGATGAGCCGGAGCACTAAGTCGCTGAGGGAGTACCGGACTAGGGGGTGTCCGGATAGCCGAACTCTCACCGTTGGCCGGACTCCTGGACTATGAAGATACAAGATTGAAGACTTCGTCCCGTGTCCGGAAGGGACTTTCCTTGGCGTGGAAGGCAAGCTTGGCGATACGGATATGTAGATCTCCTACCATTGTAACCGACTCTGTGTAACCCTAACCTATCCGGTGTCTATATAAACCGGAGGGTTTTAGTCCGTAGGATGAACAACAATCATACCATACGCTAGCTTCTAGGGTTTAGCCTCCTTTATCTCGTGGTAGATCTACTCTTGTACTACCCATATCATCAATATTAATCAAGCAGGAGTAGGGTATTACCTCCATCGAGAGGACCCGAACTCAGGTAAAAACAGCGTGTCCCTTGTCTCCTGTTACCATCCGCCTAGACGCACAGTTCGGGACCCCCTACCCGAGATCCGCCGGTTTTGACACCGACATTGGTGCTTTCATTGAGAGTTCCTCTGTGTCGTCGCCATTAGGTAGGATGCTTTGTCTCGTCTTTAAAGACGATACCATCGCCAAAGGAGCCTTGGCCGCTGGCCAGACTCTTCGGCTAGGTGGTTTTCTTATGACCACCAGTATGGCCACCGCGCCGACGATGACCTCTTGAGTCATCGAAACCAATCTCCATGTCAATTCGGAACTTGCTGAACAATTAGATCCGATCGAGCTCTCTTCTGTAAACGAGCTCTTGGATCGAATCGCCGCCCTGGGAGTCGCCACAGACTACGACCGGATCGGGCCTAAAACCGATCTGAGAGAGATCGACTCTCCCCAGGCTACCCATCACATTGCTGTGATAGAGGAACAATGCGGCGATTCTTCTTCTATCTTAAGGACTAGCTACGTCCGGATTCCCGATCCCTCCATGCCAGATTCCTGCGGAGGGACGGATCTTGATCTAGCCCTGAACTTAAAGTCAGGCGGCGGGTCAGACTCATTGGATAACACTCAAAAATCCAAACTTCCGAGTTCGGAAACTTCTCGGCCTCTGAGTACTAAATTGGACGGGGTTCCGGATCTAGTTCCACCCGCCCATCCAAACATTAGCGATCTCTCTCGAATTCGGCAAAAGCCCGCTGAAGCAGTACATCATTACTGGGCCAGATTCCTCCTGGTTATGAACAGGATAAAAGACTGCCGAGAGGAGGACGCAATCCCAATTTTCTGCAATAATTGCACGGACAAGGGAATCCTAAATGCCATAAGTCGTTCTTGAAATTACACGCTTCTTGACTTGGTGACCATAGTACAAAAGTACTGTGCGATGGAGAGCGCCTGGAAAACCGAAAGTAAATTTTGGGATAATCCGGCCTCGAATACATCCCTAGTCCGAAACAAAAGGGTGCACCATTATCAAGCACCTGGGTCAAATACCAAAAAACCAAAAACCCATAAAGGGTACGGAACCGTACTGGAGGGTTGGCTAGACGGACCCTGCAAAATTCATGGCACAGAGGGCGCCACTCCAACTCATAGCCTTGAGCATGTTGGATAGTACGGCGGTGGTCAAAAGTGGCGAGGAGCTTCTAGCTTCAGAATCCCAGCCCAACAACACCAGTATGGCGTTAACAGTCTTCGAGACTTTCGCATCAAATAACATGCGAAAACAAACACTCCGCAACCTTGCCGAAGTCTACCAAGTAGCAACAATAAATCCATGGAGTGACACAACTATTACCTTTAATGCCAGTGACGAACCTAAATTCCGAACTGCCGGGCACCAGCCGCATTGGTCCTCAGCCCGATAGTGGACGACTTTTGCCTTGCTAAGGTAGTCATGGATGGCGGCAGCGGACTAAACCTCATCTACGAGGAAACCCTCCGAAAAATGGAAATAGACTGGAACCGCATTGAGCGAAGCAGCACAACCTTTAGAGGAATAATCCCTAGCCGGGAAGCATGCTGCACAGGAAAAATCACGCTGGACGTAGTGTTCGGCTCACCGGACAATTACAGGTCCGAGGAGGTCACATTTCAAGTGGCCCCGTTCAATAGCGGATATCATGCTTTATTAGGAAGAAAGGCATTCACAATTTTTCAAGGTATACCCCATTATGGGTACATGAAGCTTAAAATGCCCGGACCTAACGGAATCATCACTCTCGCTAGTGATCCGAACATAGCACTCCGCGCTGAAAACAAGACAGCCGCACTAGCCCTCGAGGCACTATCCGAAGCCCTAGCGGCCGAGGAACTCACCGCGATGCGCTCCACGGTAAACAGGGACGATATGATACATGATAAAAGATCCAAGTCCACTTTTTTTAAACCAGCGGATGAAATAGTCAAATTCCAAGTCCACCCAACGGACCCTGCAAAGATGGCCTCCATTGGGGCACAATTAAACCCTGATGTAGACGCCGCACTACGAGAATTTCTATAAGAAAACTGGGACATCTTTGCCTGGCTCCCTTCAGACATGCCAGGTATCCCACGCCAGCTGGCCGAGCACAACCTAAATATCCTAAAAGAATTCAAGCCAGTCAAACAGGCTCTTCGGCGCTTTTCCGAACCCAAGAGACAGGCCATGGGAGAGGAGCTAGCCAAACTTTTGGAAGCCGGATTCATCAGAGATATAAAACATCCGGACTGGCTAGCAAACCTGGTGATGGTACCAAAGAAGGATAAGTCCTGGCGCCTATGTGTTGATTTTAAAGACCTTAATAAGGCTTGCCCAAGGATCCCTTCCTCCCTCAAATTGATCAAATTATTGGCGCTTCTGCAGGACACGACTCATTGTGCTTCCTCGACGCAGACTCGGCTACCACCAAATCAAGATGGCGGAGCCTGACCAAGCTGCAACAAAGATTCATCACCCCATACGGCCCGTTACGCTTCAATACAATGCCCTTTGGGCTCAAAAACAGCGGCGCAACATATCGCGCATGATTCGTATACATGTCCGCAAACTAGATCGGCAAAACGGTGGAAGCATATGTAGATGACGTGGTCGTCAAAACCAAGCACATAGAAACTCTAGTAGACGACTTGAGGCTCACATTCGACAATCTTCGAAAATATGACATCAAGCTCAATCCGGAAAAATGCGTCTTCGGCGTTCCAGCCGGAAAGCTCCTGGGCTTCATTGTGTCCAGTAGAGGAATTGAAGCAAACCCAGCCAAGATCCGAGATCTGTCACAATTGGACATTCCAAAAGACCTCAAACAAATACAAAAATTGACGGGATGCGTAGCAGCTCTAAGCCGCTATATTCCCGATTGGGGGAAAAGGCGTTACCCCTTTACCGCCTCCTCCGCCGCACCGGACACTTCGAGTGGACGGATGCCGCCACGGCCGGACTCGAGGAAATAAAGGCCATTTTGGCAACAAATCCGGTCCTGGCCGCGCCCAACGTGGGGGAACCAATGCTATTATATATCGCCGCAACACATTAAGTTGTCAGCGCGGTGCTCGTTGTCGAACGAGAAACGGACGGACACCGGTTCCCTGTTCAAAAACCGGTTTATTATGTGTCCACTGTCCTAACTCCATGCAAGTCCCGGTACCCGCACTATCAAAAGATAGCATACGCGGTGTTCATGGCATCCCAGAAGCTGCGACACTACTTTCAAGAGTGTTCGATAACGATAGCCTCCGAAGTACCTCTTAACGACATTATAAACAACCGCGACGCGACGGGCCGAATTGCTAAATGGGCCATAGAGCTCCTTCCATTCGATATAACTTATAAACCACGACGAGCTATTAAGTCGCAGGTTTTGGCCGACTTCGTGGCGAATGGACCGGCCGAACTCCCTAAAGAGTACGGGCGCATACTCCAATTGGATCATGCACTTTGACGGCTCCAAAATGTTGGCGGCACGGGGCTGGCGTCGTCTGACGTCCCCAACCAGGGACACAGTCCAATACGTCCTTCGGGATAATGTATACGGACTCCAACAACGCGGCGAATCTGAGGCCCTTCTGCACGGCCTCCGGATGGCAGTCTCCATGGGCATTCAACGCCTAGAGGTGCGCGGGGATTCGAACCTCGCAATATCTCAAATAAAGGGAGACTTTGATGCCAAAGATCCGAAAATGGCAGCATACCGCAATGCGGTCCTAAAAACTTCAGCACGGTTCGAAGGGCTCGAATTTCATCATATAGCCCGGGATAACTACCAGGCAGCGGACATATTGGCACGCATCGGTGCAAAACGCGATGCCGTCCCACCCAATATCTTTCTGGAACGGTTGTTCAAGCCATCCGTACTATGGGAAGGGGAGTCCGGCAATAACAATCCGGACCCAACCGCACTGCCTGACGCCGAACACTCTAACACAACCGGAGGCTCTGCCCCCCGAGATAACACCTTCCGCTCACGAAATAATGGTGGTTATCGCCCAGTGGACGGAACCATTCCTAGCCTACCTAACTAGGCAGGAACTCCCCGAAGACCAAAACGAGGCTCGCTGCATAGTACGGCGATCTAAGGCCTATAAAGTCCATGAGGGAGAGCTTTATAAGAAAAGCACTACCGGAGTCCTTCAAAGGTGTATCTCCGAAGAGGAAGGGCGAAACCTCCTGGCTGAAATTCATGCCGGACTGGGTGGGCACCACACCGCAGCCCGGGCCCTTGTAGGCAAGGCCTTCCCTACAGGATTTTATTGGCCGACGGCCCGGGCAGATGTGCAGGACTTAGTCCAACGATGCGTCGGTTGCCAGCTTTTTGCTAACCAAAGCCACATGCCACCCACCGCCCTTAAAACTATACCCATCACCGGCCGTTCATGATGCAGGGGCTTGACATGGTTGGACCCCTCAAGGGAGGAACCCACAAGCAAAAATACCTATTGGTCATGGTGGATAAATTCACCAAATGGATAGAGGCCAAGCCTGTTAAAAAGGCCGAATCCGGACCAGTGATAGACTTCATATCAGGGGTAGTTCACCGTTACGGTGTCCCCCACAAGATCATCACCGACAATGGCACCAATTTCACGGCCGATGAGGTCAAATCATGGTGCGTAAACATGGGCATCAAGCTCGATTATGCCTCGCCTATCACCCTCAAACCAACGGCCAAGTCGAACGGGCAAATGGTCTAATCATGAGCGGCATTAAACCCAGACTAGTGTGGTCCCTCGAGGAATCTAACACGCACTGAGTTGAGGAGCTCGACTCTGTACTCTGGGGGCTGCGGACCACGCCGAATCGTACTACCGGATACACACCATTCTTCATGGTGTACGGCGCAGAGGCAGTCTTGCCCTGCGACATAATACATGACTCACCTCGTGTGCGCATGTATGAAGAAAGAGAAGCTGAGCTTGATCGGCAGGACAGTTTGGACGCATTGGAGGAGGAGCGCGACTTGGCAAAAGCTCGTTCCGCATTCTATCAACAAAAGCTCAAAGATATCAAAGCAGGGAAGCACGGGCCAAAGCTTATAAAGTTGGCGAACTAGTTCTACGCTGCCGGACAAGAAAAAGGACAAACTCAAGCCCAAATGGGAAGGTCCCTTCATCATCGACCAGGTCCCGACCGGAGCATACCGTCTGCGAAACGCATCGGATAACCGACTCGAGCCGAACCCATGGAACGCAGCCCGTCTTCGAAGATTCTACGCCTAAGTGCCGGACTCCAAGTTCGTCTCCTTCCTCCGTCCACATTTTTTATTTTTTCTGTCTTTTATTTCTCTCCTTCCTCCTTCTTCTTCTTGAAGCATCTAGAGGCTCGTTTGCTTTTTTTCAAGACACACTTGATGCGTTGTCCGCGCTCATTATACCTGTGTGCTTCTTTATCATAAGATTTTTTATTAGGGCTTTCATGCCCAACACATGAGTTAAACTTCCGCATGTACCTTTTATTCACCATTATATGCATCGATATGACTTAAGTTTTGGCCAAGCTGGGTTGACCGGCTCCTGTGCTTACCCCTACGTTCCCGATTGTTCGGCTAGGTGGTAAAGGGAGCACCTCTGCGATTGTTACTGCGGGTCACCGGATGTGTACCTCGAATGGGTGAAGCCGAAAGCTAAGCGTTATTAATGGATTATTCGGTCGATGAACTGAAAGATGATTTTTATCTATTTACCCATCTGCCCACAGATGATTTTCTGCTTTCATAGCAGCTTTGACATGCACTTTAGGGCATGCATCCCAAATGAAAGGAACCCTTAACGGAACTATTATCCCTGGAAGATGTTTCTTACTACCCATGTAATATAACATAACTAGTTGGGCACTTGTCTGATACAGCAACAATGACCCCTACTCCTTGTCTCCATGCATACCACGGTTCTTATATAACCACGAAGGTATTCAGACACACTCCAGACTATTGGGTCCGGAGGTCAAAGCGAAAAGGTCCGCTATGACAAACGATCTACAATCCGGCTAGAAGACATTCTTTCATGTCATATTTTTACATAGTCAACTCGACTCATGGTATTCCTCCTTAATGCCATCTAATAGGCTATCTAATTTACAATCTTGCTGGGAATACTTGGCGGCCAATTCTACTTGGCCGTACACTAACTTTCTGAGGATCTCCATCCCATCCGGCCCCCATGTGTCCGACCTCGGCCATGTGGTTTGGGTCACCGTGTACCGCATCTTTACCATGGCCCAGGCCTCCCTGGCGCCTTGACGGCAGGCCGATATCTTCCATAGCCGGAAGCACCGCCGTGCTCCTTGAAGCCGCTCTGCCAGCTCCCCAATGCCTTCGGGCAGGGAGATAGATGGCCACAAGGCCTGGCCGATGCCTTTCATCACCTGCCGGACTCGTTCGTGCAGCTGACGCATTTCGGGAAGAAGATCACCTGAAGAACTGGGCATCTCCTCCTCAAGACGACTTGTGAGCAAACCTATATACATGTTTATGTTAGTCGCCTTCCTCGCCGAACTCTTTTCAAAGTTCGTTCAAGCACTTACTGAAAATGCCGCGAAGCCGCCGATTCTCCTTCTGAGTCGGACAACCGGGCACGAACATCTTTTAGTTCCTCACCCAGCTTGGTGTTGGCATCCTGGAGGTTATTTTTCTCTGCCGCACCCTCGTAAGCACGCTTTCGCCGCCTTTAGCTGGCGCAAGAGCTGTTGCTTGTCCGGATCGATCTGGCGCCATCTGCAATGTTTTTGTCGATTTATACACCCGCCGCACTTCATAACCTATTTATCTTTTAAAGTGTATATTACCGTTAGGGGTCTCTGCGTCTCCCCCTGTAGCGGCTAGTGCGGCCTCAAGTTGGGCCTTGCACTCTTCAAGCTCCTGGGACAATCGGGTATTCTTCTATGTAAGATCCTGCATAACAAATGATCCTTAAATCAGTTATTCTAACTATTTTAAGTCCCGGGGGCTACTGGCATATATAACTGTCAAATTTCCTTACTCGTATGTCCTTTACATACTGCTCCGTGGCTCTGGCTAGACCATCTTGAGTGGCACGGAGGTGCGCATCTCCCGAATCAAAGGCATTCAAGGCCTCCTGGGAGAAACATGCGTCACGAAGAACTGTCCGTGGCGCCTATGATTCAAGGCGCTCTCCACCTCGGAGTTGGTGGCGGACAACCTGTCGGCATCCTCTGTCGGAGGAGCATCCGACGACGCCTCGTGTTTCGCCTCGACCTCCGGACCCGGCTTTGAAGCCTGTCCGGTGAAGGTTCGATTAGCAACCTCTCCGGACTCAGTCCGTGAGCACTCTTTTTCCTGAAAAGAGCACCAGCGTTAATGCGCCTTCCAGAATCAATCACAGGAGTATGGTAACACGCCATACCATTGCGGCGGAGTTTCGATCCGGACCGCACTTCTTTTTTAACTGCGGGCCGCCTTTGCCCTTTGTTGGCCAGCCGCGGGCTCGGCTTCCTGCCTCAAGGTACCCCTGAAGCACCATTGGTATCTGGTGATCAAAAATAAGCATGGATGGGTCATTATCAGGGTTTTTGGGATCTCGGTCTCATTTACCTGTGAGGCTGGAAGTATTCCGGGGTAATCAGCCGTAATGGCAACCAAAGCATTGCCGATGCTAAGTTGGTGGAATACCCCGTCGATCAACTCCACCTTTATATCCGGATACTCTTGGGAGGTCGGATCGAGGGACCATTCCGGATCCTCGGGTTGTGGGGACGGGCTGTGTATCTTCTCCACAGTCCGGCGCAGTTCCTGCGCAGAAACCACGAAATGAGATATTTAACCATGGGAACATGGATCGGACATGTCACAAAGATGCTTGCTTACCCAGCTTCGAGGATTGTTCGAAGAAAACTCCTTCAGTGGATTGACACGGAGGAAATCCTCCTCCTCCCCTTTGTACATGGCAGACAAGATCTTCACCAGTTCGGTGACCGATCCACGGCCCTTTATGCCATGGCGGGTGGCATCGTCCTCCCGTTGAAGTCCCACATGGGGTGGCCTCAGATTGGAGCGGCTGCACTCCTCATAATGTAGATTGCCATGACTCCTATCATGGTCAATCCGGCATGAGCCAGTAACCTTATTCGGCTCATCAAATAAAGGACATCCCGGTCATCTTCTCTCCGGGGGCTCCGAGGGCGCCAGCTTCGGCGCTTCTTCAGAGGAGCGTTGTTAAACTCCGGAAGGTCGATCCGAACAGGATCCGGCAGCGGGACGTCCTCCATGTAAAACTATCCCGAAGGCCAGTCTTCGGATGCCTTCTTTGGGGTTCCGGATAGGTATCCGGTCCCGGCGATGCGCCATAGCTCGGCTCCGCCCACTTGAACGGGGTACTAGGCAGAATATCCTCTTCCACAGTCCGAAATGAGCCTCTACGCCCAAGAATAGTTCGCAAAGCCCAACGAAGCCTGCGATGTGCAAGATGGAGGCAGGAGTAAGATGGTGCAACTGGAGGCCGTAGAACTCCAGGAGCCCCCGGAGAAACGGATGGATTGGAAATCCGAGTCCTCTTACTAGATAAGAGATGAAGCATACCCGCTCTCCTTTAGAGGGATCGGGGACGCTCTCCGCTTGCTTTCCGCCCTGGTAGGTGGCAAGTCCGGATCGAACCGGAACCATGAAGGCCGGGGGGAGAAATCCCTTGGCTTGGAGTATAACTAGCTCGCTATGCGGGACTGAGCATCTCTCCCAATTTCCTGGCTGGGGGCTGGGAGCGCGAGAGGAGGAGACGCGTCGACTGTCCATGATGGAATGGGCTTTGGTCAGAGGCGCTCCGATGAAAGCTCGCAAAGGGGGATGGTGTGACTCAGATCTAGATCCTTGCCCCTTCTATACGGATATGTAGATCTCCTACCATTGTAACCGACTCTGTGTAACCCTATCCTATCTGGTGTCTATATAAACCGGAGGGTTTTAGTCCGTAGGACGAACAACAATCATACCATAGGCTAGCTTCTAGGGTTTAGCCTCCTTGATCTCGTGGTAGATCTACTCTTGTACTACCCATATCATCAATATTAATCAAGCAGGAGTAGGGTATTACCTCCATCGAGAGGGCCCGAACCTGGGTAAAAACATCGTGTCCCTTGTCTCCTGTTACCATCCGCCTAGACGCACAGTTCGGGACCCCCTACCCGAGATCCGCCGGTTTTGACACCGACAGTCGCCTTCCTGAAAGGCTCTGCTTCTAACCCGGCGGCTGTGATAGCGCCGCAGGTCTTGCTAGTAAATCGCCGAGCGTGCTATTGCCAAGTCTCGCTCCTCATCCAACAAGTCAAGTGCATCCTGACAAGCTTTTTCGTTATCAACCTCAATGTAAGCCGCCACGCGGGGTGAGTCATGCCGGATATCACTTGGCAGAACTGCTTCTTCTCCGTACACCATGAAGAAAGGTGTATAACCTATAGATCTGTTAGGCGTTGTGTTGATGCTCCATAGTACAGAGGGTAGCTCCTCCACCCAACAACCCGGAGTTTGCTGTAAGGGCACCAAGAGCCGCGGTTTGATGCCCTTCAAGATCTCTTGATTAGCTCTCTCTGCTTGACCATTAGATTGAGGGTGAGCAACAGCCGAAACATCAAGCCGGATATGTTCTCGTTGACAGAACTCTTCCATGGCACCCTTGGAGAGGTTAGTACCATTATCAGTTATGATGCTGTGTGGAAAACCAAAACGAAAGATCACCTTTTTCATGAACTGAACCGTCATGGCTGCATCACACTTATTGACCTGCTCTGCCTCCACCCAATTTGTCAATTTATTCACCGCCACCAAGAGGTGTGTCTTTTTATCTTTAGACCTATTGAAAGGTCCAACCATGTCAAGCCCCCAGACTGCAAACGGCCAAGTAATTGGAATCATCCTCAACTCTTGAGCTGGCACATGAGCTCGTCGTGAGAATTTCTGACATCCGTCACATTTGCTGACAAGATCCTCCGCATCAGCATGGGCCGTCAGGCAATAGAAACCATGATGGAAAGCCTTGGCCACCAGAGATTTTGAGCCGGCATGATGACCACAATCTCCTTCATGGATCTCACGAAGTATGTCCTGACCATCGGCAGGCGACACACAATGTTGAAACGCCCCAGTAACATTGCGGTGATGCAATTCGCCATGAACAATTGTCATACATTTGGACCGCCTGATGATTTGTCTTGCCAAGGTCTCATCCTCAGGCAACTCTCCTCGGGTCATATAGGCCAAATATGGGACTGTCCAATCTGGGATAGCGTGGAGAGCTGCCACCACCGTGTGCCTCCGGTGCAGCATCGCTAGTTCTTCCTCTGTAGGCACTTTGATGTAAGGGTTATGTAAAACATCAAGAAAGGTGTTAGGCGGCACCGGCTTACGCTGAGATCCCAGCCGGCTTAAAGCATCAGCCGCCTCATTCTTCCTCCGATCAATGTGCTCCACTTGATTACCTTTGAAGTGTCTAGCCACAACATCAACTCCACGACGATAAGCCGCCATAAGGGGATCCTTGGAGTCCCACGTGCCTGACACCTGTTGAGCTACGAGGTCTAAACCACCCAAGCACCTTACCCGGCTCAAATTCATCTCTTTGTCCATTCAGAGACCATGGAGTAAGGCCTCGTACTCGGCTGCATTGTTAGTATAGGGAAACATAAGCCGGAGCACATAACAAAATTTGTCACCTCGAGGGGAAGTTAAAACAACTCCAGCCCCCGAGCCTTCCAACTGTCTCGACCCATCAAAGTGAATAGTCCAATATGTGTTATCTAGCTTCTCCTCGGGTGCCTGCAACTCTGTCCAATCATTGATAAAATCCACTAGGGCTAGAGACTTGATAGCAGTCCGAGGCATGTATTTCAAACCATGGGGTCCAAGCTCAATGGCCCACTTGGCGACTCGTCATGTGGCCTCTCTATTCTGTATGATATCTGCTAAGGGGGCAAAGCTTACCACAGTGATAGGATGACCTTGGAAGTATCTTGACTTCCGGCTCGCCATAAACACTCTGTAAACAAGTTTCTGCCAATGTGGATACCTTTGCTTGGACTCAATGAGCACCTCACTGATGTAGTAAACCAGCCATTGAATCGGATGCTCCTTGCCAGCCTCCTTGCGCTCCACCACGATGTCCACACTGACGGCTCGGGCGTTTGCAGCCACATATAACAGCAATGGCTCTCTATCAATGGGAGAAGCAAGGACCGGCGGCTCAGACAACTGCCTCTTTAAATCCTCAAAGGCAGTGTCAGCAGCATCACTCTAGACAAAAGCATCCCTTTCTTCATCATCTGATATAGCGGTATGGCCTTCTCACCTAACCGGCTTATGAACCGGCTTAGAGCGACAACACGACTCACCAGTCGTTGAACATCATTGATGCACGCCGGTTTGGCCAAGGAGGTGATCGCCTTGATCTTCTCCAGGTTAGCTTCAATGCCTCTGTTTCAGACCAGGAAACCCAGAAGCTTGCCTGCACGTACACCAAAAACACACTTGTCCGGGTTAAGCATCATCTTATAAACCCGGAGATTATCAAAGGTCTCCTTTAAATCAGATATCATAGTTTCCTTCTCCCTGGATTTCACCACGATGTCATCCACATAGGCATGAACATTGCGCCCAATTTGACTGTGGAGACAATTTTGTACACATCTCTGATAAGTCGCCTGGGCACTCTTGAGCCCAAACGGCATAGATACATAGCAGAAGGCTCCAAACGGAGTGATGAAAGCCGTCTTCTCCCGGTCCTTAACTGCCATTTTGATCTGATGATAGCGAGTAAGCATCCAAAAGCTCAATCGCCGCAACCCGCCGTAGCATCGATGATTTGATCAATACGGGGAGGGCAAAGGATCAGCCGGACAAGCCTTATTTAAGTCCATGTAATCCACACACATCCGCCAAGTGTCGTTCTTCTTGAGTACCAGCACCGGGTTAGCCAACCACTCCGGGTGAAAAACTTCCACGATGAACCCAGCCGCTAAAAGCCGGGCGACCTCTTCCCCAATAGCTTTCCGTCTTTCCTCATTAAACCGTCGAAGAAATTGCCTAGCCGGCTTATACTTTGGATCAATGTTAAGAGTGTGCTCAGCGAGTTCTCTCGGGACACCCGACATGTCAGAAGGTTTCCATGCAAAGATGTCCCGGTTCTCATGGATGAACTCGATGAGCGCGCTTTCCTATTTAGGATCCAAGTTGGCACTGATGTTGAACTTCTTGGAAGAGTCGCCTAGAGTAAAGTCAACAAGCTTTGTTTCAGCGGCCGATTTAAACTTCAACGCTGGGTCATGCTCTGTAATTGGCTTCTTTAAAGAGGTCATATCCGCCGGGTCAACATTATTTTGATAAAACTTTAGCTCTTCCGTTGCACAAACAGACTCGGCATAAGCCGCGTCGCCTGCTTAACACTCCAAGGCTACCTTTCGACTCCCATGCATAGTGATGGTCCCCTTGTGACCCGGCATCTTGAGCTGCAGATAAACATAACACGTTCGTGCCATGAACTTCGCATAAGCCGGCCGTCCAAACAGAGCATGATACGGGCTCTTGATTTTGACTACCTCAAACGTCAATTTCTCAGCCACAGAATCATATTCATCTCCAAAGGCCACCTCCAATTCAATCTTACCGACCGGGTATGCCGACTTACCAGGCACCACGCCATGGAAAACGGTGTTGGACGTCCTTAAATCCTTGTCAGTCAAACCCATGCGTCGAAAGGTCTTGTAATAGAGGATGTTGATACTGCTACCTCCGTCCATGAGTACCTTGGTAAACTTATATCAACCGACTTGAGGCGCCACCACTAAGGCTAATTGACCCGGATTATCAACCCGGGGCGGGTGATCTTCCCTGCTCCATACAATAGGCTGTTTTGACCACCTCAAATAACGGGGAACCGCCGGCTCAACAGAATTCACGGCCCTCTTATGAACCTTCTGGTCATGTTTGCACAAATTAGTGGTGAACACATGATATCGCCCACCATTCAACGCTTCGGTGGCTTTGATAACTTTATTTGTTGCCGTTGCTGTCCCCCTTGACCAGACTGCTGTTGATTATAGCCGCCTTGATTTCCTTGAAAGCCGGAACTTGAACGGCCGCCCAGGCCATGGAAGCTGCCGGCTCCTGAGCGGCCACCCGACCCATGACTGCCATCAAACATGTTGGAATTCTTGAAATCTTTCATGATCGCACAGTCTTTCCATAAGTGAGTGGCGGGTCGTTCCCGGGTGCCGTGTCTCGGGCAAGGCTCATTGAGTAGCTGCTCCAGAGGATGGGCCTGACCCGCCAGATCGAGGGGGCGGTTTTCCCTTACGTCTTTGATTGTTACCTGCGCATTGGCATTGGCCAAAAACTCCGGGTTACCCTCCGCCTTTACGCTTGTTGCCTCCTTGATTCATCGGGTTATCTTTCTTGACCCTTTCCATTGCCGTTCTTCTTTCCCTTCCCTGTCTTTTCCTCATCAGACGTGGGATCCTTGGTACTATCAGAGTCGGCGTATTTGACTAAAGCTGCCATGAGCGTACCCATATCATTGCAATCATGCTTAAGGCGCCCCAGTTTCTGCCTTAGCGGCTCAAAGCGGTTGTTCTTCTCCAACATGAGGACTGCAGAGCTGGCATCCATCTTATCGCATTTAATGTATTATCTCCTTGACCCGGCGCACCCAATGAGTTGTGGATTCACCCTCCTCCTGCTTACAATTGGTCAAGTCCACAATTGACATAGATTGCTTGCAAGTGTCCTTGAAGTTCTGGATAAACCGGGCCTTTAGCTCCACCCATGAGCCAATGGAATTGGGCGGCAAACCCTTTAACCAAGACCGGGCCGTTCTGTCCAACATCATGGTGACGTACTTAGCCATTGCTGCGTCGCTGACCTCCAATAGCTCCATGGCCATCTCATAACTTTCGATCCATGCTCCGAGCTGTAAGTCGGCTGTGTAATTCGGCACCTTTCGAGGTCCTTTGAAGTCCTTGGGTAGACGTACATCCCGCAGAGCTGGCACCAAACAGAGAACACCTCCGGTTCTAGTAGCCACTCCTGCTCCAATGGAAGTCGTCGGATACTCTGAGAGATCTTGATGAGCCGCGCCTTGAGCCGCTAGCTGAGCCGCCCGCTCGTCCTCCTGACGCATTCGGTCCAGGGAACACCTCCGATTCTAGTAGCCACTCCTGCTCCAACGGAAGTCGTCGGATACTCTGGGAGATCTTGACGAGCCGCGCCTTGAGCCGCTAGCTGAGCCGCCCGCTCGTCCTCCTGACGCATTCGGTCCTGCACCGGGTTGTATCCGCCGGGCGGGTTACGGCGCTGGGCGTTGCTTGACAAAGCTTCTGACTCCATGTGCCTGCTATAACTCGGACTCCAGTTTGGACGAGCCAGAGCTAACCAAGGCGGAGGAGTTGAATGAATCATGTCCCGGCTATAGGAATAAGTCTCTTGCTGAGCCAAGGCTGTCTGGACGAGGTCTCTGATCCTTCTGGTCTCCACTGCTGTCGGATCATCACCGTCCACTGGGTGAGCCGCCAAACGCGTCGATGTTGCGATTAAGTTCTCCATGGGGTTGGAAAAGTGACCCGGTGGTATCGGTACATAATAGGGCGGGGCCATACTCCCATGAGGAGGTGCCATCTCTTGAGGCTGAGTCGGTCCTCCCGCTCCGGTTGTCATGAACTGATTCCCTTCGGGCGGGTTGCTAGGACCGGCACCGGGTTTAGCAAAACGGTTCCGAGGGTCGTAAACCGGAGGCAAACGGGATTGAGTTTTCTGGTGCCTCCTTCTCATCACCTCATTAGATGCGTTCGGGCTCTTATTAAGCTGGAAAGCCTCTGACTGGAGTTGTTGCGCCCATGCATCCAAAGCCGTCCATTCCGTGACTAACCTGGTGTCCTCAGCTGCCAAGGCCTCCTTGGCCCGAGCTATCTCCTCATGCACCTTTGCCACCTCCGTGTTATGCTCATCCTGATTTGCAGGAATAACTGTGGCAGTTAACAGGGCCGTCAGCTTATCCATGAGATCCATCAGCACCTGAGCCGGCGGGCACACAGGGCCTCCTGCCCCAGCCGCTCCTGACCCGGATGTTATTGCTGTTGTAGCCGTTGAGTTTTGACCGGGTTGAGTACCAGCCATGAAGACTCCTGCCCAGCTTGGCGGCTCATAGGAGTCCGGAATACTAGAGCCGTCAGAACAGCCCCCAAACATGCCCTCTTGGACTTGATACAATGAATCTGTTGAACCGGCGGACGAATCACCGTCAGAGAGGACAACCGTCTCACCACCATCTTCAGATCCTTTTGAAAGTTCCTCTCTGTGGATGCAGCCCATGAAGGCACGCTTCATGCCGGGTTGAACACGGGCGGGTCTCGCGCGCTGAGCCGTCTCGACGAGGTTGGCGCAGTTGTCCGGCTCAGGGCCCGGCTCACCAATCCGGCCGATGAAAACGTGGATTGCGCCGAAGGGGACCCGGTACCCGTACTCAATTGAGTCTGCATCGGGGCCCCAACCTTCATTGTCGATGTAGATCTTGCCGCGACGACTCTTGGTCATCCGGTCCACTGCGTATC
Organism: Aegilops bicornis; assembly: GCA_021605145.1. NCBI lineage: Eukaryota > Viridiplantae > Streptophyta > Magnoliopsida > Poales > Poaceae > Aegilops > Aegilops bicornis. The sequence continues at coordinate 331,033,638 of CM038672.1, read as the reverse complement.
CCTTGAGCCCTTCGAAGCTGCCCTTCAAGAACTCAAATCCACCGTGTGCTGGCCCCACGGTGGGCGCCAACTGTCATGGTTTTGTCACGGTAGATGTCCTCTTGCAAGGACTTAGTCGTGGAGCCATCGCAACTAGGAAGCTTAAAGGGGTTAATCGGGACAAAGGACACGAGAGGTTTATACTAGTTCGGCCCCTTACGGTGAAGGTAAGGCCTACGTCTAGTTGGGTTGGTATTGCTTGATGTTTTGATGACCGGGGAGCGAGATATGCCCGGATCTCGACGAGTTGTTTCTTGCCCTAAGCCGCCAGTAGGTCGTCCCCTTATATACACGGGTTGACGCCCTGCGACCTCTGAGTCGATCGGCTTATAGATGTTGTTCGCCTCGGTGACTAGTTAATTCTACCTTATAATACAAGTCATGCCATCATGGTGGTTTATCACTATGGGCCTTAAGTCGCCTATGGGCCTTAGACCCTTTATTGAACCGCCATCTTCATGCTTGGTCTTGGGCTGCTTCTGATGAGTCTCTCTTTGCGTAACCTGGCCCTCCTGGGCGGCTTACACAAATAGTCATATCCCCAACAGGTATGACGGAAACTAGGGTGGCAAGAGTGGAACAAAACACCAGGCATAAGGCCGAGTCTTCCACCCTTTACCAAGTATATAGATGCATTAATTAAGTAAGATATATGTGATATCCCCAAAATATCCAAGTTCCAACATGGAACCAACTTCATCTTCACCTGCAACTAACAATGCTATAAGAGGGGCTGAGCAAAAGCGGTAACTTAGCCAAACAACGGTTTGCTAGGAAAGGATGGTTAGAGGCTTGACATGGCAACATGGTAGGCATGACATAGCAAGTGGTAGGTAGCGCGGCATAGCAAAAGAGCGAGCAACTAGCAAGCAAAGATAGAAGTGATTTCGAGGGTATGGTCATCTTGCCTGCAAAGTTCTCAGAGTTGTCGAAAGCTTGATCCTCGTAAGCGTTCTCAACAGGTTCCTCGTTCACGTACTCGTCTCCCGGCTCTACCCAAATCAATAACACAAGCAAAGGACCAACAATCAATCCCGGGCAATGCACAAGCAACATGAAGCAATACATGGCATGATATGCGAGATGTGATATGTAATGCATATGCGTGCTCCGGAAGGGAAAAGATGAACAAGGTATCAACTTGGAAAACCAAGTATTCCGCTGGAAAGATGAGATGATTTCGGTTGAAATCGATATAAAGATCACCGAAATCGGATGCACGGTTTGCAAATGACAAGCAAAACAAGGATGGCACAATTCTGCGATTAACAACATGATTCCATCTAGAATGCAACAAGGCACTAAGCTACTGCACTCCAACATAACAACAAAGCATATATCAGGGGTTTACTCAAGATGCTTAACAAAAGATGAACACTGAGCTACGGCTAAATCACACCAGAGCAGGTCCAAACAAGCATGGAAAAAGTGCAAAAGATATCAACTTCACAGACTTAGTGAAAATACTAACATGCCAGGAATAACATCAGGAAGCCATGTTTAGAGCAATCAAACAGCATTCTACAGGAACATAACATAGCAAAACAAGGCATGTAATGAATCTACCCAAAGCATAGAACAAAAGTCCCTTACTGACCATGAGCAAAAAAGGATGAGAAGATATGATGGCACCCATGTAAACATTGCAAGTTTCGTTAACAGATTCACACTTTGCAGAAAACAGAGCATGGCATTAACAGAATTATGAAGGCATCTTCGCGAGCTCGATTCACTCATCACAAGGTATTTCATGACAAGATAAGCATAGAATCAGCAAGAAGTCATGTTCATGAAACTAACCATGGCACTAACAAGCTCATAGCATGCAAGGATCAACTACAACAACCTTGGCAAAATTGGTTAACATGTAAACAATCTGCCAGGAACATTTTATAGCACAAGTAGAGCAAGATTAAGACATGCTAGAGCAATCCATAAATTCAAACAGGGGCATGGATGGATATAGCACAACCATATGTCCATGACATACTTACTGAGCATACTCAAAAGAAGCATGGATCTCACTGTAGCAACATGAATACATGGCATAAAAATAACAGCAGGGGAATGACTAGCCAAATTCTAAGTCACTGAAATCAGCAACATCATGAAGCCTAGTTTGCATGCTTGTGCTAGTCACCACATAGATCACAAAAATACATGGCAAGAACCCCTGTAAAGATGGCATGATATAGCCCAAAAAGCATGTAGAGCTCATGCCCATATGCAGCACCCAATAAATGTAGCAAAAATGACAAATGCTCATAATCTGATAAGAATCAGCACCTAACATTTCATAGCACTCTTGCATCAACAATTTGGGCAATCAACATGGACTCAAACAAGCATGGCACAATGGAACAATATGAAGATCACATCATGATGAACATTTCGATATATTGCACGCACAAAACGAAGCTACGGTCACAGAGTTATGATGCCATGAACAGAGCAATAAAATACGAGGGGAAAAGACTTGAGAGGAAAAATCAACCTCCGAAATTCCCAGATCTAGGGCTCGGGCACGCGAACCGAGGTTGACCGGGGAGCTCGCCAGAGTGGAGGGAGAGGACGGAGAAGGTGCGGGCTCGTCGGATCCGGCCCTCCCACGGCCGGATCTGGCCGGAGGTGGAGGAGGAATGCGCGGGGTGGCGACCGGAGGAGCGGGGCTGCGATGTCGACGGCGGGCGGGCGGCGGCGGCACGTGGGCGCGGCGCCAGCAAGCGCGCGGCGGATGGGGAGGATGGGCAGCGAGGCCGACCTCGGGCCTCGGCGGGCGGGCAGAGCGCGGTGGCGGGTGCCACGTGGCACGTCCTGGTTCTCTGGGCGGCGGTGGTGGACGTGTCCGGCACCGGCGGACACGTCCTGCGGCGGAGAGGGAGCGGGGCTAGGGTTTGGACCCGGATTTGGAGGAGGGGTGCACATATTTATAGCTAGGAGGAGGTAGGAGTGTCCAAATGGAGTGTAGTTTTCGCCCACACGATCGTGACCCGATGGCGGAGGACATGGAAGGTGTTTGGATGGGTTAAAGGGCCACTTTGAAGGGGTGTCGGGCTGCAACACACACGAGGCCTTTACGGTTCCCCGGTTAACTGTTTGGAGTATCAAACGAACTCCAAATGGCACGAAACTTGGCAGGCGGTCTACCGGTGGTGTACCAAGGCCGCTTGGCAAATCTCGGTCCATTCTGAGAATGTTTAACACCCACACATGAAAAGAGAGAAAAGGGGGCGCCGGAGGACATAGGAGTGCCGGATTGCAAAACGGACAACGGGGAAAAAGCTCGGATGCATGAGACGAACGCGTATGCAAATGCGATGCACATGATGACATGATATGGAGTGCATGACATGAACAAAATGCAAAACGAAGACAAAACCCAACCACGAAGGGAATATCATAACTTAAAGCCGAAAATGGCAAGAGTCGGAGTTACAAATATGGCAAGTTACATCCGGGGTGTTACAACACTCCACCACTATGAGAGGATCTCGTCCCGAGATCTAGGACTGAAAGAACTCCGGATATTCGGAACAGAGGTGGTCCTCACGCTCCCAGGTGGCTTCTCGGTCGGAATGGTGTGATCACTTCACTTTCAGGAATTTGATTGACTTGTTGCTAGTCTTGCACTCAGTTTCTTCAAGAATAGCAACGAGCTGCTCATGATATGACAGATCTACTTGGAGATCAATCTCATCGAAGTTGATGGTACGCTCAGGAGTCTTGAAGCACTTGCGAAGTTGTGACACGTGAAACACATCGTGCACATTTGCGAAGTTGGAGGGAAGCCCAAGTTGATAGGCGAGGTCGCCTCTTTTGCCAATGATCTTGAAAGGACCCACATATCTAGGGGCAAGCTTCCCTTTGATACCGAAGCGACGAGTGCCTTTCATTGGAGAGACGCGGAGGTAGACATAGTCTCCGATCTCGAAAGCCAAGTCACGGTGCTTGCTATCATAGTAACTCTTCTGATGCGATTGCGCGGCTTTGAGATTTTCATGGATGACTTTACACATTTCTTCAGCCTCTGTGATTAAGTCATTGCCAAGAAGTTGGCGTTCACCAGTCTCTGACCAATTTAGAGGAGTACGGCTCTTTCTGCCATAGAGAATCTCGAATGGGGCCTTGCCCGAACTCTAATGGAAGCTGTTGTTGTAGGAGAACTCGGCATATGGAAGACAATCTTCCCACTTCATACCGAAAGAGATGACACATGCCCTGAGCATATCTTCAAGGATTTGGTTGAATCGCTCGACTTGGCCACTTGTTTGAGGATGGAAAGCTGTGTTGAAGTGAATGTTGGTGCCCATGGCCTTCTGGAAGGAGTCCTAGAAATTAGAGGTGAAAATGCTTCCATGATCTGAACAAATCAATTGTGGAATACCGTGCAAGGAGACAATCCTGGAGATGTATAACTCTGCCAGCTGAGCTGCTGTGATGGATTCTTTGATTGGAAGGAAATCAGCCACTTTTGTAAGCTTGTCGATGACAACGAAAATAGCATCATTCCCATGCTTGGACTTGGGAAATCCAGTAACGAAGTCCATTTAGGTATGATCAAACTTCCATTCTGTAATAGCAAGAGGTTGGAGGAGACCAGCTGGTCGTTTTATTTTGTGACGCCCCGAGACTGATGCTCCAGAAGACTTCCATATATTTCGTGTTCGCCGTCTGTTTTATTTTGTTTGTTGCGTTCATCATGTCATCATGAGCATTGCATCCGTTTGTAGTGGTCGTTTCCCTCTTTGTCTCCTTTGATATTCTCACACCAACCGGGTTTTCGGTTACCTCTTGTCAAACCACCTAACCTCTTTGCGCAGTGCATAGGCCCCTCGCGTGCGTGTCCGAAACTTGTCCCCAAACCCGACCAGGGCAGTTATGACCGATGGGTCCGGATCATCCCCAAATATCTATAAAATATCTTCGTTTCTTATTTAGACTTTCCTAGCCTATTTGTTCTCCACCGTTCGATTTTAATCGGAGGTTCCAAATACCCCTACTTAAAATTTCACTTGTTATATAATGACCAACCCTAAAACCTAGGGGAGATGTCCCATCCTTCCATTCCCTCCGCCGCCACCCGACCAACTCCCTTCTCCCTCGGGATCCATCCCCACCAAACCACCGACTCCCTAGCTGATATCTCCCAGTCCAAATCACTGGCCACAGCCGCCACCCCTCTCCTCGATCTCCTCCAACCCAGCCGCCCGAGGACCTCCTCCTCGCCGGTGTTTTCCGTTAGACTTGGCGGAGCAGCAACAGCCACCAGCAGGACCATCGCGGCCCCTGCCCTCTTTCTTTTCCTTCCCCGTGCTCTCTCCTTCCTGGACTCTCTTTCCCTCTCTTGGTCGAGCAGCAGAAGGAATGCCATGGCCGCCCGTAGCTTCTTGCGCGCCCACCGCAAGCAGCAGCAACCCCGGAGCTCCCTCCGCCGTCGAGCTCCACCATCAAGCGTCGACCTCCCGAGGTTCCCCGCGCCCATCTCCTCCTTTTTCTTCCTTGGTTTCTCTCCCTCCTCCTGTAACATCTCTCTCTGTCTCGGCTTCCCGATGCAGCGACGCCCGAGCTCCGAGCAAGCGCCGTCGGACAAGCTACGCCACGGGACAGAAGGAGCCGATCGTTCCCCACCTCCACGCGCCTCCCCCGCCTTGGATCCGGTCGTCCCCATGACGTCCATGCCGCCAAGTCCACATCGCGGCCTCTGCATCCTCTGCATCGAGCAGGTGCTCGCCTACTTGTCTCGCAAGCGCAGCCGCTCGCCCCATTGACCGCGCACCTCACCCACTTGGGCCAGATCAGCGCCAAGACCCAGCGCCCCCTTCCAGCCTCCCTCTCCATCGACCGGGCCGAAGCCCATGGGTGAGTAGACCCTCCAGCCTCTTCTCTCTGTTGGACCAGCAGATTCGGCCCGACTCATGTTTTTTTCCACAAAGCGATTTACTAATTATCAAGTGTTTTATAGTTTTACAGAAAAACCCCAATTGATCATTGAGGGAGTTCCGGACTAGGGGGTGTCCGGATAGCCGAACTATCATCATCGGCCGGACTCCAAGACTATGAAGATACAAGATTTAAGACTTCGTCCCATGTCCGGATGGGACTTTCTTTGGCGTGCAAGGCAAGCTTGGCTATACGAATATGTAGATCTCCTACCATTGTAACCGACTCTGTGTAACCCTAACCCTATCCGGTGTCTATATAAACCGGAGGGTTTTAGTCCGTAGGATGAACAACAATCATACCATAGGCTAGCTTCTAGGGTTTAGCCTCTTTGATCTCGTGGTAGATCCACTCTTGTAACACACATCATCAATATTAATCAAGCCGGACCTAGGGTTTTACCTCCATCAAGAGGGCCCGAACACAGGTAAAATATCGTGTCCCTTGTCTCCTGTTACCATCCGCCTAGACGCACAGTTCGGGACCCCTACCGAGATCCGCCGGTTTTGACACCGACATTGGTGCTTTCATTGAGAGTTCCTCTGTGTCGTCACCGATAGGCTCGATGGCTCCTTTGATCATCAACAACGACGCAATCCAGGGTGAGACCTTTATCCCCGGACAGATCTTCGTATTCGGCGGCTTTGCACTACGGGCCAATTCGCTTGGCCATCTGGAGCAGATCGAAAACTACACCCCTGGCCGTCAGGTCAGGTTTGGAAGTTTGAACTATACGGCCGATATCCGCGGAGAGTTGATCTTCGACGGATTCGAGCCGCAGCCGAGCGTGCCGCACTGTTTCGATGGGCATGATCTAGCTCTGCGGCGAAGCGATTGCCACGAGGCCGCACCTGAATCCGCTCCGACCCTTAATCCGGGCGGATTCCCGATCGAGATGAGTGGTTGGACACCGCCTCGGGGCTTTAATCTCTACGGCGATCGAGCCGAACTCCATCCCTGTCCTTTGCGAAGACCTCGACTCCAGGGTGCCGGACTCCTCTCCAGACTCCGAACCCCCCGTGCTCCTGCCAATCGAATCCGATTGGGCGCCCGTCATGGAGTTCACCGCCGCGGACATCTTTCAGCACTCGCCCTTTGGCGACATCCTGAATTCACTAAAATCTCTCTCTTTATCCGGAGAGCCCTGGCCGGATTACGGTCAAGAAGGTTGGGATGCGGACGACGAAGAAATTCAACGCCCACCCACCACCCACTTGGTAGCCGATGTCGATGATCTAACCGACATGCTAGACTACGACTCCGAAGACATCGACGGTATGGACGATGATGCCGGAGACGACCAAGACCCAGCGACTACAGGGCACTGGAAGGCCACCTCGTCATACGACATATACATGGTGGACATCCCAAAAGATGGGAATGGCGATGGAACAACGTAGGATGACCCCTCCAAGAAGCAGCCCAAGCGCCGGCGTCAGCGGCGCCGATCTAAATCCCGCCACTGCAAGAATGAAGATTCCGGCACCGGAGATAACAATACACCGGACAGTGCCGAAGACAATCCACTCCAGCAAGATCCGGTAGCGGGAGGATGGAGACGCCACCCTCAAGAGAGAGCGGCGTAAGAAGAGGTAGAGGATTATATGCCTCCCTCGAAGACGAAGCAAGCCTCGGCGACAATGAATTAAATGGCTGTGCACGAGGATCCCGTCGAACAAGAGCGTTTTAGACGCGGGCTTATGGCCACGGCGAACAGCCTCAAGAAAAAGCAACAGCTTCGAGCTGATCAGGATCTGCTAGCCGACAGATGGACTGAAGTCCTCGCGGCCGAAGAGCATGAGCTCGAACGCCCCTCCAAAAGCTACCCTAAACGCAAGCTGCTCCCCCGGTTAGAGGAGGAGGCTTATGATCCCACATCACTAGGAGAAAATACGGCTGACCGACCACCCCGTGGTCGCGACAGAGAGGCCTCTAGGCCCTTCACTAGAACCGTACCCCGGCATCGCTCAAAAAGCACACGGCCAAAGGGGAACGCTTCGGACCTGCGAGATATATTGGAGGACAAGGCAAGACAATCAAGATCGATCTATGGATCGCGTGGGCGCCCCATGGTACGTGACAACAACCGTCACGCCGGACACAGTAAGTCCGGCCGGGCCGAACAAAATAGACAATGCTCTTTTGAGCTCCGTCGTGATATCGCCCAGTACGGAGGCGCCGCACACTCTCTATGCTTCACAGACGAAGTAATGGATCATCAAATCTCCGAAGGGTTTAAAGCCGTCAATATTGAATCCTATGATGGCACAACAGACCCCGCGGTTTGGATCGAAGACTATCTCCTTCACATCCACATGGCCCGCGGTGACGATCTTCACGCCATCAAATACCTCCCCCTCAAGCTTAAAGGACCAGCCCGGCATTGGCTCAACAGCTTGCCACCAGAGTCAATTGGGAGCTGGGAGGACACTGGAAGCTGCATTCCTTGATAACTTCCAGGCACTTATGTGCGACCACCGACGCCGATGACCTAAGCCACATAATTCAGCAGCCGGATGAATCGGCGGAACAATTCTGGACACGGTTCTTAACCAAGAAAAACCAAATCATTGGTATCCGGATGCGGAGGCCCTCGCGGCCTTCAAGCATAACATCCACGGCGAGTGGCTTGCCTGGCACCTAGGACAGGAAAAGCCGAAATCCATGGCAGCCCTCACATCACTCATGACCCGCTTCGCGGGTGAGGACAACTAGCTAGCACGCAGCAACAACCTCGGCAAAAATTCGGCAGTTCGGACTTCAAGGACCGAAATGGCAGGCCGCGTCGTAACAAAAACAAACGCCGCATTAACGGCGACAATATTGAGGATACAGCAGTCAATGCCGGATTCAGAGGCTCTAAACCTGGTCAGCAGAAAAAGCCATTCAAAAGAACTACTCCGGGTCCGTCCAATTTGGACCAAATACTCGACCGCTTGTGCCAGATACACGACACCCCCGAAAAGCCAGCTAACTACACCAACAGGGACTGTTGGGTATTCAAGCATGCAGGCAAGTTAATTGCCGAAAGCAATGACAAGGGGCTGCATAGCGATGACCAGGACGAGATCCAACCGCTGAACAATAGAGGACAGAAGGGTTTCCCCCCACAGGTGCGGACGGTGAACATGATATACGCAACAAACATACCCAAAAGGGAGCGGAAGCGTGCACTCAGGGATGTCTACGCGATGGAGCCAGTTGCCCCAAAGTTCAATCCATGGTCCTCCTGCCCGATCACTTTTGACCGAAGGGACCACCCCACCAGCATCCGCCACGGCGGATTCGCCCAGACCGGTCTTAGACCCAATCGTCGATGGATTTCACCTAACCAGAGTCCCGATGGGCGGCGGCAAGACTGAACCTGCTTTACCGGGATACGGTCGCAAAATGGGCATAGACCCTCAAGGATTAAACCTACCAAAACGACCTTTAAAGGCGTCATACCGGTGTCGAAGCCAATTGTACAGGCTCAATTACACCGAAGCGGTCTTGGATCCCGGATAACTTCCGAGCGAGGAGTTAATCTTCGACATAGTCCCGTTCATGGCGGCTATCATGCCTTGCTCGGATGTACCGCGTTGCAAAGTTCAACGCGGTGCCGCACTACGCATACCTCAAGCTCAAGATGCCAGGCCCTCGAGGAGTCATCACGGTCAGCGAAACACCGAGCGTTCTCTCCGCACGGAGGAACATCTGGCGACTCTCGCGGAAGAAGTGCAATGCAGCCTCTTAAGGCAATTCTCGAGTCCGGCCGTTAAGCAGCCGGACACAGCCAAGCGCGCCCGGAGTAACTTACAACAAGACCACATGGCACGTTCTGAGCACGCGTAGCAGTGCGGCCCCAACCCCAGCTCCTGCGAAACGTCAAAGCAGGACTCCGTTTGTCAGAAGCCCTGTCCGGGAGCAGACCTGCCGAACTCACGATGCAACAGCCAGGGAAGGATAAAGGCTACAACGAATATACAGGTGGTCTCCATTATGAGCATTTTCATACACCAATCTGTAGCCTACCCATGGAGGGGGACATGTTTAACAGTCTCATACCTTGCTTATCGCACTATTTGTATCGTTCTGCATTCGTAGCAGCACTTATTGAATAAAACAATGCAGCACCCTTTTTTTTATAATTGCATTTCTTCTTCATACATATGTTCATTCACGACATGCTGCATCCGTACACTTTGGTACGGCTAATATACACCAGGGGCTTATGTTTCCCGCATTATGGTATAATGAGTCCGAAAACTTTCACAAGTGCGGCACCCCGAACTTATAGCACTATATGCATCAGCTCCGAATCATGTCTTGGGTCAATAGTTGGGTTTGCCCGGCTCCTGTGTTTTGGTACCTTACGTTCCGTTATATCGGCTAAGGTAGCACCGGGAGAACCACTGCGATTCCGCCTCAGCCTACTGGGTTAACGCCTCGATGGAGAAAGCTAAACTGACCGTCATGATGAGGCGAGAGCGATCGCTGTTCGAGAGGTTTTGGCGAGTCCTTAAAGACTTATGCCGCTTAGGCGAGGAGCCGGATACTGTCCGGCTAAGGCGTGAATAGCGCCCCAAATTCGACCTTCCGAAGACTAAGGGCTTCACTAAATTTAAAATTATAGAATTCTATGGCTAAGTGAGAGTGTTCAAGCATTATAAGTCCGGTTGCCTTGTTCATTTGTGTTGAGCGCCTCCCTAGATGGACCCAAAAATAGGAACAAGAGCGCTCAAGTTTATCCCGAACACCCCAAAGACTTTCGTGGCATGGGGGCTGAAGCCGACGACTTGCCATCTCTCGATTTGATAAACAGCCGCACGTAAGGTAATATTTTAAATTAACAAGCGTTGCTTAGCGCATATGAACTAAGTTTTCAGCGCCTGGGATAACAAAATGCGAGTCTACTCAAATATTACATCTTTGGAGCACTCACCGCAATAGTGCGCGCCTTCAAAGACACACTCTTATAATACATCTCGGGCATGCGATGCTCCTTGCCCTCTGGTGGCGGGTCCGTCACAAACTTCTGGGCATCCATCTTGTCCCGGTGCACCTTTGCGCGGGCAAGGGCCCGACGGGCACCCTCAATACAAGCGGAATGCTTGATCACTTCAACCCACGGGCACGCATCCATCAGCCGCCGCACCAGGCCGAAGTAGCTCCTAGGCATGGCCTCCTTAGGCCACAACAACTATGAGGCCCTTCATGGCCTGTTCGCCGCCTTGTGGAGCTTCGACCAGCTGCTTCAGCTGGTCGCTAAGAACACCGGATGTCCGGCCTCGACATCGAGACCGAAGACCTTCTCCGTCGAGCTCCCCACCTCGGCCCGGTAGAATCGCGGCATCGGACACGCTTCGAGGAAGATCTGCGAACGCATACAGAGCTCTGAATTCGAGTAAGCAACAGGTAATTAACACTCACATGCTTACTCTGCATGAAAAATGCCTTACCCGCTGCTATTTTCTTCACCGCCTCAATCTCCTGGAGGGCCTTGTAGGCTTCGGCCTTAGCGGCTTTGGCACTCTCAAGAGCCGTTGCAAGCTCGGACTCTCGAGTCTTCGAGTCACGCTCCAAGCTCTCATGTTTTTCACGAGGTCCTGGAGCTCTTGTTGTACCTCCGCCACCCGCGCCTCCTGCTTCTCTCGCTCGGTGCGCTCATGCGCGCATTGCGTTGACGCGGACACCACCTCCTTCTCGTGGTCGCCACCTCGTTAGTGGCCCCTACAGTACCACGTTATCCTTGTCATTTTCTTGCAACCAAATCCTTTTCTCAGAAGGTACAATTTTCATAAGGTATTACTCACCTTCTTTTTCCTCGAGCTGCTTCTTGGCATGGCCGATCTCGTTCTCGGACCGCTCGAGGTTTTCCTTCAAAGTATTGACCTCCGCAGTTAGTGCGGCGGAGGTCAGCAGCACAGCCTGCAATCCCATATTGACATATTTTTTATCTGAATCCTGCGTTTATCTTTCTAAAGATCCTCAGTCCGGCTTTTCTTTCCGAACACCGAACCGAGCATCAGGGGCTACTGTCTATGCGGTACCATTTTACATATATTGAAATTCTTACCTCAAAGCCTGTTAGAAGGCTACTGCAGGCTTCGGTCAGCCCGCTCTTGGCGAGCTGAACCTTCTGAATCACCGCACTCATAACAGTGCGGTGTTCCTCTTCGATGGAGGCGCCGTTGAGCACCTCCAGCAAATTATCCGGCACCTCCGGTTGGACGGAGGCAGCCGGCGTCTCGGTCTTTCCCTTCTTACGAAGGGGTCGCCCGCCGGACTCCGGAGCCACTGTGGCCTCCGGGGCTGAGTCCGGTGCACAGTCCGGGAGGGTGTCCTGTGACACCTCCGGGGCCTCCTCCTCCTGGTGGGTCCTTTTCTGGGATCCCACCTCGGCGTCAAATCCCGGCGGCACGGGGTGGAGGCGATCGGAAGGAATCCATGTCCGACGCACCCAAGGACCCGCCGGCAAGCGGGAAGATCATCCTTGGGCGGACTGCAGGGTTGTATGCGGCATTAGAAAGACATTATGTGGCGAAAATAAAACCTTGAAGTTATTTGGGAGTCCGGATACTTACGATCTCGCCAGGCTTGGCCCTTGGATGCCGATCTTAAATGCGTCACATCCTTTGGCGTTGGCGGAGCAGTCCGGAGGAAGAGTTTTTCCCTTCTTGGACCCTTCGGCTTCCCTTGTTGGGGAGGCCTTCCTTTTCTTTCCTCCCCCGCTGGGGGAGAGGCTTTGTTCTTCTCCTCCTCACCTTGGTGGGAGGAGTCGGCCTCGGATTCATCATCCGATAGCACCTGAAAACGGAACTCTTCCGAGTCCCCTTGGCCATCTTCTTGGCCTTCTTCTCCGGCACCACGTGGGTGCCGGAGCCAAGAGCTCCGTTAGGCGGGCGTCCGCTGGGTCCTCTGGCAATGGGGCCGGACAGGTAATCCATTCGGCCTTCGCCAGCCATTCCTGTCAAAGGTAAAGGGAGTTTAGATCCCGCATAGAGCCAAACTATGGAAAACAAGTGGTGAAATCACTTACCTCGTCAGCTGGACGCTGCGAGCAGAATCCGCGATCTTCGGTAGCGGATGCGGGGGCTTCGGCGCCCTTGAGGAGCACCTTCCATACATCTTCGTACATAGTGTCGAAGAGCCCGCTCAGGGTCTGGTGCTGCGCCAGATCAAACTCCCACATATTAAAGCCCCGTCGCTGGCACGGGAGAATCCGGCGGATGAGCATGACCTGGACTACGTTGACAAGCTTGAGCTTCTTGTCCACCAGCTTCTGGATACATGCTTGGAGTCCGGTCAGCTCTTCCGAATCCCCCCAAATTCGGCCACTCTCTTTCCAGGAGGTGAGCCGTGTGGGGATGCCAGATCTGAATTCGGGGGCCGCTGCCCAATCGTCCGCAGCGGCGGCTCGGTGATGTAGAACCACCCTGATTGCCACCCCTTGATGGTTTCCACGAAAGTGCCCTCCAGCCACGTAGCGTGGGACATCCTGCCCACCATGGCGCCTCCGCACTCCGCTTGGCTGCCCTTCACAACCTTCGCTTGACATCAAGGTCTTGAGCCTAAGCGAAGTGGGGCGGATGCGAGGAACGCCGCATACCCACGATAAACGCCGAGATGTTGAGGATGAAATTCGGGGCCAGATCATGGAAATCTAGGCCGTAGTAGAACATGAGCCCCCGGACAAAGGGATGAAGCGGGAAGCCCAGTCCGCGGAGGAAATGGGGAAGAAATACTACCCTCTCATGAGGCCTGGGGCTGGGGACGAGCTCTCCCTCGTCGGGGAGCCGATGTGCGATGTTGCTGGACAGATATTCGGCGTCGCACAGCTTCTGGATCTGCCCCTCCGTGACGGAGGAGGCCATCCACTTGCCTCCCGCTCCAGACATAGTTGGAGAAGGTTGAGGTGAGAAGTGCGGGCTTGGGCGCTAGAGCTCGAGTGCACGGGAATGGATGAGCAAAGGAGGAAGAAGGCGTAGGTGAAAGGGTGGATCCTTATCCCCTTATGTGGGCGGACAAAAACATGTGTCCCCACCGGCCTGGTAAAACTCGCTTATCTCCCAAGCGTCACAATCAATGGCGCGGTTGGGTTACCCACGTCCGTATTGATGGGAATCCCGGAGTAAGGGGAACACGATCTCTGCCTCGACAAGCCGTGCCAAGGAAACCGCTTCGCTAAACGCGCTGAGGTGGAACAGTAAGAACAATTTGAATAAAGGCTTGGTAGTGGTGCAACGTCACGCCACAAAATACGTCAGCAGATTAATCTTGTGTAATATTATTCTCTCTACGGTGGTATGTGGAATTTATTTTTGCAGAGACGGACACTATCCTGGTGTTCACAATCTTCTATAAATTATTCGGAGGAAGAACCCGCCTTGCAATGCCGAAGACAACATGCGCGCCGGACTCGTCGTCATTGAAGCCTGGTTCAGGGGCTCTTGAGGAGTTCGGACTAGGGGTGTCCGGATAGCGAACTATCATCATCGGCCGGACTCCAAGACTATGAAGATACAAGATTGAAGACTTCGTCCCGTGTCCGGATGGGACTTTCCTTGGCGTGAAAGGCAAGCTTGGCGTCTGGATATGTAGATCTCCTACCATTGTAACCGACTCTGTGTAACCCTAACCCTATCCGGTGTCTATATAAACCGGAGGGTTTTAGTCCGTCGGACGAACAACAATCATACCATAGGCTAGCTTCTAGGGTTTAGCCTCTTTGATCTCGTGGTAGATCCACTCTTGTAACACACATCATCAATATTAATCAAGCAGGACGTAGGGTTTTACCTCCATCAAGAGGGCCCGAACCTGGGTAAAATATCGTGTCCCTTGTCTCCTGTTACCATCCGCCTAGACGCACAGTTCGGGACCCCCTACCCGAGATCCGCCGGTTTTGACACCGACAATCATGCATATAAATAACTCCATGACCGTGCATCGGATTAAAATGTTTTATATATGAAAAATGCTTAGAATTTTGTCTAGTTTGATATGCTACTTCCATCCATGTTTAAAATGTTTAAATTGTTGTTTGCATTAATTTGCTTAAATGCCATACTAAAATGTTTTATTTCATAACTAAATAACCGTAGCTCCATATTAAATAAACTTTATATGTAAATGGGGTAGAAAAGGCGTAGTTTAACATGGTGGCATTACTTTGCATTTTTAACAACTCTAAAATATGGTTTAGGGCAGAACAGTACCAAATCAAACATATCCACATGAGGATTTTGCAGAATTATTATTTGTTATTTTCGGCCTCATTTAAACTTGCCTAAATAGATAGTTTCATTATGCTTCACCTCTTGCCATGCTTAACCATAGTTAATTTCGTTGGGTACATAAACGGGAGAGAACTAAATAATTGATGTGGTGTTTTGTCAATATGTAACTCGTTGCGTATTGAGCTCCACTTAATTTGTAGTATTGTTTGTTGCATTTTGCCATGCCTTGCCTCATTTAAACCGGATATGCATCATACTTGATTGTGCATCATGCCATGCTTATGATTGTGTGTTTACTATGTTGTTTCCTTATTTTCGGTTAGCTTCTTTCGTTAGCTTCGGTTTCGTTCTGGAGTTGTGAGGTTCGTTCGACTACGTCCGTTTGTCTTCTTCATGGACTCGTTCTTCTTCCTAGCGGGATTTCAGGCAAGATGACCATACCCTCGAAATCACTTCTATCTTTGCTTGCTAGTAGTTCGCTCTATTGCTATGTCGCGCTACCTACCACTTGCTATATCATGCCTCCCATATTGCCATGTGAAGCCTCTAACCAACCTTTCCTAGCAAACCGTTGTTTGGCTAAGTTACCTCTTTTGCTCAGCCCTTCTTATAGCATTGCTAGTTGCAGGTGAAGCTGAAGTTGTTTCCATGTTGGAACATGGATATGTTGGGATATCACAATATCTCTTATTTTAATTAATGCATCTATATACTTGGTAAAGGGTGGAAGGCTCGGCCTTATGCCTGGTGTTTTGTTCCACTCTTGCCGCCCTAGTTTCCGTCATACCGGTGTTATGTTCCTTGATTTTGCATTCCTTACGCGGTTGGGTGATTTATGGGACCCCCTTGACAGTTCGCTTTGAATAAGACTCCTCCAGCAAGGCCCAACCTTGGTTTTACATTTGCCTCACCTAAGCCTTTCCCTTGGGTTTTCGCGAGCCCGAGGGTCATCTTTATTTACCCCCCCCCCCCGGGCCAATGCTCCTCTGAGTGTTGTCCGAACTAGAGTCCTTTGCAGCGCCACCTCGGGGAAACTTGAGGCCTGGTTTTAGTTGTACGGAGTGCTCATCAGGTGTGCCCTGAGAACGAGATATGTGCAGATCCTATCGAGATTTGTCGGCACAGTCGGCTGGTCTTGCTAATCTTGTTTTACCATTGTAGAAATGTCTTGTAACCGGGATTCCGAGTCTGATCGGGTCTTCCAGGGAGAAGGAATATCCTTCGTTGACCGTGAGAGCTTGTGATGGGCTAAGTTGGGACACCCCAGCAGGGCATACACTTTTGAAAGCCGTGCCTGCGGTTATGAGGCAGATGGGAATTTGTTAATGTCTGGTTGTAGAGAACTTGACACTTGACTTAATTAAAATACATCAACCGCGTGTGTAGCCGTGATGGTCTCTTTTTGGCGGAGCCCGGGAAGTGAACACGGTTTGGGTTATGTATGAACGTAAGTAGTTTCAGGATCACTTCTTGATCTAGCTTCGCAACCGTTACGTTGCTCCTCTTCTCGCTCTTATTTGCGTATGTTAGCCACCATATATGCTTAGTGCTTGCTGCAGCTCCGCCTCTTTACCCCATCCTTCCTATAAGCTTAAATAGTCTTGATCTCGCGGGTGTGAGATTGCTGAGTCCTCGTGACTCACAGATTCTACCAAAACAGTTGCAGGTGCCGACGATACCAGTGCAGGTGACGCAACCGAGCTCAAGTGGGAGTTCGACGAGGAACTT
This sequence comes from Aegilops bicornis, assembly GCA_021605145.1. Classification (NCBI taxonomy): domain Eukaryota; kingdom Viridiplantae; phylum Streptophyta; class Magnoliopsida; order Poales; family Poaceae; genus Aegilops; species Aegilops bicornis. Next base: position 331,016,710 of record CM038672.1, on the reverse strand, counting down.
GGTCGTTACTATGTTTCATTCCCTGATGATCAGTAGTGGAGCCCAGTTGGGACGATCGGGGATCTCGCTTTGGGGATTGTCTTCTTTTATTTTGGTTCCGTACTCGGACCTTGATTGTACTCTGAATGATGTATGTTTAATTTATGTATTGTGTGAAGTGGCGATTGTAAGCCAACTCTTTATGCCATACTTGTTCATTACATGGCTTTGTGTGAAGATGACCCTTCTTGCGACAAAACCACCATGCGGTTATGCCTCCAAGTCATTCCTCGACACGTGGGAGATATAGCCGCATCGTGGGCGTTACAAGTTGGTAATCAGAGCCATCCCCGACTTAGGAGCCCCCTGCTTGATCGAATCGCTGGCGTTGTTGAGTCTAGAAAAAAATGTTTTGAGTCTTAGGATTATATATATCGGAGAGTAGGATTCTTTTTACTCCTCAGTCCCTTCGTCGCTCTGGTGAGGCCTCCTGACGTAGATGTTTTGACTTTCCTCTCCTCAAATTTCACTAAAAAATTTTAGGATCACGCGGGTATCTTGGAATCATTTTGATGGTTTTGTGACGAGAACATTGTTCTTGGTTCCTCCTGACATTTAGGGGTTGTTGCAGTGTCCCGGGGAGTTGAGCTCCGAGGTGTTGTCGTCACAATTTTATCGTTGCAGTTCTGGAATACCTGAGTTTCACCGACATCGAAAATCTCTTTTATGCAGTTGTTGGTGAGATCACCTCGACGCCACCCAGTACTGGGGCGGGAGTTCGGGAGTATTGCCATAACTCGTATAACGGATGCTTTTCGCAGGTTGAGGTAAATGATTTCCGATGGTTTCTTGGTTATGTGTTGAAGGATGGATACAGCTGGATGTAGGATTTGCTAGTTTTGGGTGAGATATTATGCTTCCCCTGTATCCCCAACACCTGATTGCATAACCAGAAAGTTTCGGGAGTTTATAAGTGGGAATTCAAGTAGCTCCTAGGATAACTTTCCGACAGATGCATGATATGAGATTGGGGTTCGACGTCTAGTGGTCCGCCTATCCACGGTTGGTTTTACAGTGGTCTTGTTGTGTCTTAAAGAGTCCTTGGCTATGCTGACTCGGGGACGCTTCGTATGTCATGTGCACTGCCTTGTACATGATGGTGATGTATGATCGAGCCCGTGTGGGCCCCACCACAAAAACTTCGGACGAAATCTCTATCATATGTTTGTTTCCGGCCTATTCTGCAAGCCAAATCCTTTGATTTGCTTTTGAGTTGGGTATTCGAGTTGCTTTGATGTCAAATGTGGATTCCATACCTTTTTGAAACGGTGTTCTCATATTTCTATGGGAGTGCTAATCCTTCTTGATCACTGAGGTTGTCATGTCAACTCTTTTCCAATCGACGTGCTCTTTTTCAAGTGGATCTGATCATTTCAACATTCGCGAGATCAATTCTCAGTTATTTGTAATGGTGTTTGCTTCATCCGTCCCAAGTTGTCTTTGTTTTCCCCGCCCTCCCACCCGTTTTGTTCAAGGACTCAGATTTCTTAATCAAGTATCCATCTTATAGATGGGAAGTCTCTCCATTCTTTTCCGTCAATGTTCTTATCCGGTGATTCTCAGGAAGATACTAACGGAGCCTTAACTTCATCATTATTCATTCTTTTTCTTCTCCGGTAGATTCAATTCAAGCTTTGTCGATCATATCCTTTCCTCGTTTCAAATGTTTTCTCATGCCGGTCCACCTCTTAATCATTCACCTCTTGCTATTCATGTTTGTCTGGAGTGCTGAAGGTATCCCAGAGGATTCATGTTTCTATTCTTAATCCTTTCTAGCTATTTCGAGGTCTTACCTTATTCAAGCCATTTAATTCAACCGGTGCAATCTCTCCTTTCAAGCAATCGTTCAATGGTGGTTCTTTTGAGTGGGACCTAACCCACAGGTCTTTTCCCAGGATCTTACCTGACTCTTCTAATTTTCCCGGATTTTCTAAAATTCTTTTCAAATTTTGACATAAGAATGGGTTATCATCAGTCATATGTCTTTCTCCAAGATCTTTCAAATTCTTTTCATCGTTGGTTCAACCTTTCCAATTTTCATTCCGGAGTGCCTCAACAATTCATGGTGGTGTTTCTCATCGTCATTCTCAACATTTGAAGACCGAAGAAGAGTTTCTCTTAAATCTTGCTCCATTCTCTTCAAGATTCATGGTTCTAGCTTGATGCCATCCTCTCATAATTGTTTTCAATTGTGAGAATTCTTTTCACCCATCTGGAGCATTTCAGGAGTCTTTTCAGTTTGATTCTCCGAAGCCCATCATCTCAGAAATTATTCATTCAAGCTTTCAACTCTCGTTCTCCAAATCATATCGGTGCATCATTCAAGTATTATCTAATCAGCTTGGGATCTCAGCATTCACTTGTATCTTCGTTCATTTTCTAATTCTTCCTGGTGTTTCTTTATCTTTTCTTCATTCATTTTCAATTGTTACGGTGGTTCGTTTAAGATTTCTCTTCCTTCGTTATCATATAGATGCATTCTTTCTTTCCAATCCTACTGGTGGTTCGTTGAAGACCTTCCCAAGTTTGCGCCATATCTATCTTAATCCTTTCTACGAGAATAAGTAGTATGCCAAATCCATTGCTTGTCATCAATTTAATTTGTGAAGGATGAGCATAATGTAATTATTATTCTTGTTTCATCAAGTAAATTCAATTCCTTATTCCGGAGGTTCATCAAAATTCTTGATTTCATTTGTTCATCTTTCTTTCCGGAGTTCCAAGTTTTCTCGGTTATATCATTTCAAAGCTTCATCTTATCACTGCAAGGCTTCACCTTGTGTTTTCAACTTATCTTTCTTTCTATCATCCTTTTATTACCGGAGTTCTTCATGGAGGCTCTACATGATGGTTCGTCAAGGATTCTTTTCATTCTTCAATTGCTCTTCAAGATTTCATTCTCGAAGTGTTCTCAAGATCCTTGTTGGAAGAGCTCAAATATTCTTCTTCCTGCATTCCAAAGTGCAATTCGTTCTACCTTATCATTTGAGGTGGTGTTATGTCATTCTTGACAATTTGAGTTCGCGTTTCATGATTCACATGTTGTCAAGAATGAGATATTTTAAATCCACCAATCTCTTCGTTGGATTTATCTTGTGTCATGTTTCACCTAAAACCTTCCCTAAGGAATGTTGCTATTATGGTGCTTATCAATGATCCAAGTTTTCTCCTATCCTCTTGGTGAAAGAAGTTTTTCATCTCGTTGGTGTTATCAATTATATTAGATGTTTCCGTAGTGGCAGAATTTCGCCTGTATCTTGAGAAGTTTTCCATAAGCCCACTACAAGCTTATTCGTTTCGTCGTTGGTTTTTCCAACAACTCCATTATAACCTTCTTGGAAGGGTGCTTTCCAAGATCATTTGTGCCAGAAGTTCGCATTTTCTTCTCCATTCCTTTATTCCAATGATCTATCTTATATTTTTTCTTCCGGAGGCATGGTGATGTTGCTCTCTTCGCTCGTCATCTCGAATTGTGAGGATCGTGTTCTTTTCTTACTTATCCATTTAACCAGAGTGTTGTGTCTATCATTCCTCTTTTAATCGGAGTCTCATCCAAGTGCTTTCATTTTGCCAAGTTCATATTCTATCCCTTCCAATTTCCAACTGGAGCGTTTTCGTAATTGATCCTTATCGTTCCTTGTACATCTCGTTTCAACCGGAGTGCTTGCATGTACTTCTCGTCCATTGTTCTCGTCATTCATAGCTTTGCAAACTCCAAGGTTCACATGGTGTTCCTTGTTTCTCTTTTCTACCGATGTGCTTTCATATTCCTTTTGATCCGTTAAGCTCTTGTTTCATATTCTTCAACCTACAAAGGGTCTCGCAATGTTCCTTGTTCCTCTTTGATAACGGAGTGTTTGCAATCTCGTCTTCTCCATTGTATTCTTTCTTTCACTTTGTTCAACCTCTCAAGGTTAGTGGTTTCACTCGTTTGTGAAAGAAGCAAATTTTTTTTACCTCTTCCCCTTCCGTTTCTCTCCGGTGCCATCCTTAGATCTCGGGACGAGATCTCTTGTAAGTGGAGGAGTGTTGTGACGCCCCGAGACCGATGCTCCAGAAGACTTCCATATATTTCGTGTTCGCCGTGTGTTTTATTTTGTTTGTTGCATTCATCATGTTATCATGAGCATTGCATCCGTTTGCAGTAGTCGTTTCCCTCTTTGTCTCCTTTGATATTCTCACACCAACCGGGTTTTCGGTTCCCTCTTGTCAAACCACCTAACCTCTTTGCGCAGTGCATAGGCCCCTCGCGTGCGTGTCCGGAACTTGTCCCCAAACCCGACCAGGGCAGTTATGACCAATGGGTCCGGATCATCCCCAAATATCTATAATATATCTTCGTTTCTTATTTAGACTTTCCTAGCCTATTTGTTCTCGACAGTTCGATTTTAATCGGAGGTTCCAAATACCCCTACTTAAAATTTCACTTGCTATATAATGACCAACCCTAAAACCTAGGGGAGATGTCCCATCCTTCCATTCCCTCCGCCGCTACCCGACCAACTCCCTTCTCCCTCGGGATCCATCCCCACCAAACCACCGACTCCCTAGCTGATATCTCCCGATCCAAACCACCGGCCACAGACGCCACCCCTCTCCTCGATCTCCTCCAACCCAGCCGCCCGAAGACCTCCTCCTCGCCAGTGTTTTCCCGTCGGAGGCTGCCGGCCCGGAGCAAAGCAGCCACCCGGCGGGACCATCGCGGCCCCTGCCCTCTTTCTTTTCCTTTCCCGTGCTCTCTCCTTCCTGACCTCTCTTTCCCTCTCTTGGTCCAGCAGCAGAAGGAACGCCATGGTCACCAGAAGCTTCCTCAGCGCCCGCCGCAAGCAGCAGCACCCCCCGAGCTCACTCCATCGTTGAGCTCCACCATCAAGCGCCGACCTCCCGAGGTTCCCCGCGCCCATCTCCTCCTTTTTCTTCCTCGGTTTCTCTCCCTCCTCCTGTAACATCTCTCTCTATCTCGGCCTCCCGATGCAGCAACGCCCGAGCTCCGAGCAAGCGCAGCCGGACCAGCTGCGCCACGGGACGGAAGGAGCCGATCGTTCCCCACCTCCACGCGCCTCCCCCGCCTTGGATCCAGTCGTCCCCGCAATGTCCCTGCCGCCAAGTCCACGTCGCGGCCTCTGCATCCTCTGCATCGAGCAGGTACTCGCCTGCTTGTCCCGCAAGCGCAGCTGCTCGCCCCATTGACCGCGCGCCTCGCCCACTTGGGCCAAATCAGCGCCAAGACCCAGCGCCCCCTTCCAGCCTTCCTCTCCATCGACCGGGCCGAAGCCCATGGGTGAGCAGACCCTCCATCCTCTTCTCTCTGTTGGACCAACAGATTCGGCCCGACTCATGTTTTTTTTCATGGAGCGATTTACTAATTATCCAGAGTTTTATAGTTTACAGAAAAACCCCTGTCGATCATGCATATAAATAACTCCATGACCGTGCATCGGATTAAAATGTTTTATATATGAAAAATGCTTAGAATTTTGTCTAGTTTCATAATATGCTACTTGCATCCATGTTTAAAATGTTTAAATTGTTGTTTGCATTAATTTGCTTAAATGCCATGCTAAAATGTTTTATTTCCACTGCAAGCGTGGGGTCAGACAGGGCGACCCATTATCTCCACTAATCTTTGTGCTGGCGGCCGACCTCCTTAAATCAGCCATTAATGAAGCTTATAGAGAGGGAAGAATACAACTTCCTTTTCCAGCCACGGGACAAATGGATTACCCTATTGTCCAATACGCCGATGATACAATCTTACTTATGCCTGCTTGCCCTCAGCAAGCCTTGATCATTAAAGACATCCTTACCAAATATGCACAGTCCATCGGCCTTAAAATCAATTTCCACAAGTCCACACTAATTCCCATAAAGTTGGAAGCAGATCTGGCTGCACAACTTGCTGCTATCTTTGAGTGTACAATTGGTACCATGTTGTTCACCTACCTAGGACTGCCTCTGGGCACATCTCGGCCTACCCTCCATGACTTTATGCCCCTAGTCAGCACGGTTGAAAGAAGCTTGTCGTCAACACTATCCCTCATGTCCCATGCTGGAAAGTTGACTCTACTCAACTCCACAGTTACCTCATTACTCATCTATGCCATGTGCACGTTACATTTTCCACCCAAGCTCATTGAACTCCTAGACAAAATTAGGCGTCGATGCCTATGGATCAAAAAGACTGAACAAGGTGATAAGTGTAACTCTCTGGCGGCCTGGGACATGGTATGTAAACCTAGAAATAAGGGAGGACTTGGTGTGCTTAATCTTCGTGTACAGAATGAAGCATTGCTTCTGAAGTTCCTGCACAAGTTTTACAACAAGTTGGATATACCTTGGGTGCAGATCACATGGGACTCCTATTATACCCAAAAAAATCCACATGCCTCACGAACGATCGGCTCATTACGGTGGAAGGACATACTCAAGATCACACCTAAGTTTCGTGGGATTTCTCAAGTCAATATCGTGTGTGGCACCACGGCTTTATTTTGGAAAGATTTGTGGTCAGGGCAAATACTTCAAGACTCCCATCCTCGGGCTTTCTCTCACGCTCTGGATGAAGATATCTCGGTCAAAAACTTCCTAGGGATCACATCATTTGGGAGAAACGTTCCACCTGCCCTTGACCCCTCAAGCCCTTGCGGAGGTTAGAGACTTGCAAACAATTGCGGCTCAGCTACAACCATCCACATCATCAACGGATATTTGGCACTATACGTGGGGTAAGACCATCTACAAATCAACGGACTACTATAAATTCTTCTTCAAAGACGTCCAAGTGCAACAGATATTCTGTTGGATTTGGAAATCAAAGTGCATGATGAAGTTGAAGGTATTTGCCTGGTTGCTCTTCCATGACAGGCTCAATACGAGGAACATGTTGAAAAGGAGGCACTATAACATAGGAGATGACCACAATTGCCCCTTATGTGGATTGAACATTGAGGAAACAGTGGAACACATGATCTTCACATGCTCTTTCAGTAAGCTTTGCTGGGCCAAACTTGGGATTAATTGGGACCCTTTCCTTGGCCGAATACAAGCTGTTGATGCTCACAGAAACACTCATCCCACCCCACCGTTCCTAGAGAAATTCATTGTGGCAGCCTGGAGTATTTGGAAGGAGAGTAATAATAAACATTTTAGAGCAATAACACCTTCCCTCAACTCCTGGCTGGACAGATTCAAGAGAGACTTTGGGCTTCTTCAACATAGAGTCAAAGAGGAGCATAGGCTCCTTGTGCTGAACCTTGTACACTCCCTTTAGTTGTTTCCTTCTGTTTTCTTAGTCTTCTTAGTCTACTTGTCACAAAGTTGCCAAGTTGTATCTCCACCTCCCCCCCCCCCACTATGTAAATACCCGTTGTACAGTTTGCTTACTCTTATAATATAGTAACACGGTAGGAGCCTTTCCTACTGTTCCTCGTCAAAAAAAATGTTTTATTTCATAACTAAATAACCGTAGCTCCAAATTAAATAAACTTTATATGTAAATGGGGTAGAAAAGGCATAGTTTAACATGGTGGCATTACTTAGCATGTTTAACAACTCTAAAATATGGTTTAGGGCAGAACAGTACCAAATCAAACATAGCCACATGAGGATTTTCCGGAATTATTATTTGCTATTTCCGGCCTCATTTAAACTTGCCTAAATAGATAGTTTTATTATGCTTCACCTCTTGCCATGCTTATCCACGGTTAATTTTGTTGGGTACATAAACGGGAGAGAACTAAATAATTGATGTGGTGTTTTGTCAATATGCAACCTGCTATGTATTGAGCTCCACTTAATTTGTAGTATTGTTTGTTGCATTTTCCCATGCCATGCCTCATTTAAACCGGACATGCATCATAATTGATTGTGCATCATGCCATGTTTATGATTGTGTGTTTATTATGTTGTTTGCTTCTTTCCGGTTAGCTTGTGTCGTTAGCTTCGGTTTCGTTCCGGAGTTGTGAGGGTTCGTTCGACTACGTCCGTTTATCTTCTTCATGGACTCATTCTTCTTCCTAGCGGGATTTCAGGCAAGATGACCATACCCTCGAAATCACTTCTATCTTTGCTTGCTAGTAGTTCGCTCAATTTCTATGCCGCGCTACCTACCACTTGCTATATCATGCCTCCCATATTGCCATGTTAAGCCTCTAACCATCCTTTCCTAGCAAACCGTTGTTTGGCTAAGTTACCGCTTTTGCTCAGCCCTTCTTATAGCGTTGCTAGTTGCAGGTAAAGCTGAAGTTGGTTCCATGTTGGAACATGGATATGTTGGGATATCAATATCTCTTATTTTAATTAATGCATCTATATACTTGGTAAAGGGTGGAAGGCTCGGCCTTATGCCTGGTGTTTTGTTCCACTCTTGCCGCCCTCGTTTCCGTCATACCGGTGTTATGTTCCATGATTTTGCGTTCCTTACACGGTTGGGTGATTTATGGGACCCCCTTGACAGTTCGCTTTGAAGAAGACTCCTCTAGCAAGGCCCAACCTTGGTTTTACATTTGCCTCACCTAAGCCTTTCCCTTGGGTTTTCGCAAGCCCGCGGGTCATCTTTTTTTACCCCCCCCCCCCCCCCCCCCCCGGGGCCAATGCTCCTCTGAGTGTTGGTCCGAGCTAGAGTCCTTTGCAGTGCCACCTCGGGGAAACTTGAGGCCTGGTTTTAGTTGTACGGAGTGCTCATCCGGTGTGCCCTGAGAACGAGATATGTGCAGCTCCTATCGGGATTTGTCGGCACAGTTGGGTGGTCTTGCTGGTCTTGTTTTACCATTGTAGAAATGTCTTGTAACCGGAATTCCGAGTCTGGTCGGGTCTTCCCGGGAGAAGGAATATCCTTTGTTCACCGTGAGAGCTTGTGATGGGCTAAGTTGGGACACCCCTGGTCAATCGGTCTGTATGCCATGATAAACCATGGCCGAATAAGGAGTGGTAGTAGTTCAGGCAGTCCAGACAAAACTGTGTGCACGTACGTACAGCCAGATGCCAAAAAATACGGCCATGTATGTACATACGAGCGGGGTCTCAAACACATACTCACGCATACGTACAGCAAGTCTCGTGTACATAGAGAGGCCACGGATGGCAGTAATAGAGTCATGTTCATTGGAAGCCAACCGGCTGGGTCGGAACGGAGAAACTGCGGCGTGTTCATGGGGAGGCAACGGAATGCGTCGTGCTCATCAGGAGCCAAACGTCTTGGACGGAACAGCCGAAATGAGGTCTTGTATACCACAGAACGGAGGAAATGGGCCTTCTATTCGACCGCGTACGGTTGAAACGGGGTCATGTTCATCGGGAAGGGTCTGGCGTACCACAGAACAGAGGAAATGGACTTGTGTTCGACCACGTACGGTCTAAATGAGGTCCTGTTGATCGTGAGGGGTGTGGCGTACCGCAAAATGGAGGAACCGGACTTGTGTTGGAGCGCCTACGGTCGAAACGGGGTCATGTTCATCCACCATCTACTACCTCGCTCCAGCCTCCACGTGCTACTGTTCATCCACCGTCGACTTTCCACCAGCCTCCACCTGCTACTATTCATCCACCGTCGACTCCCTCCAGCCTCCACTAGCTAATGTTCATCCACAGGGTCATGTTCATCCAGCCTCCATCGGCTACTATTCAACCAGCCCTCCACGGGATCCTGTTCATCTACCCTCCATCGGCTACTGTTCATGGAGCCTCCATGGGGTCCTGTTCATCAACCCTCCATCGGCTACTGTTCATGGAGCCTCCACGGGGTCCTGTTCATCCACCCTCCACCGGCCTCCTTGATCGGGGTCCTGTTCATCCAGCGGCAACGGCCTCTACTACCATGGGATCCTGTTCATCCAACCCCCATCGGGAACTGTTCATCCAACCCCCACCAGGAACTGTTCATCAAGAGGCAGTTTCGATCGGCTTCAGTTAGCAGCAGTAGCGAAGGAATCACTCGGGTTCAGTTAACAGCAAGCGATCGATGGGGGTTCAGTAACGTAGCTAGTGCAATCACTCGGGTTCAGTTAGAGCCCAAGGCCTCGCTCAGTTTCACTTAGAACGCAACGCCTCGCACACATGTGCGTACGTGTATGAGAGAAACGTGCAAACCTCTATGCATCGCTCGGCCCCAACCACCCACCGTAATCGGGAACTCCCCAAAATTTTCCTCCCCCTCGCTTCTACCACAATTTTTTCCATCATGGACGGCCCAAAGAATGTCATGCAGGTGCATCTCCGGCACGCCCAGGACGAAAAACCCATTTTCTTTCATGATTTTTTGTCATAGAAGTAGGAGCCCACCACATCTATGATGATACTGGGTTTTGTCACAATTATCGTCATAGAAGTGTCATAAGCATGACAGAAAATAATTTCATTTAGCCCAAAATGTCATGGATCTGTCTTTTTTTTGTAGTGCATGTGGTGATAAATAATGCAAAATTTTATTAGCTTCGATGCCATGCTACCTTCCCTGTCGTGCATACTTTTGACTCTAAATAGTGGTTTAAATAACTTGTGTTTATTATATTGGAAAGTAATTCAGAATTCGTTTCTGTTTCACTTAGAGCCCTGATGCAGACAAGGATGGTGTGGTTGTACATGTCACTCCCTATGAGGCGGATGACCTGAATATACGCACTGGGAAAACAAATTTCTTAGGTTGTTGGATCCAGGAAGCCATTTGCACTTATACCAAAGTTGATATGTATTCCAGCCTCACTATTGCCAGGCCAGTTGTTCAGGGTGTACTGAAGCACAAAAAGTTCGAAGCTGCTCCTTCGTTTGTGAGGCATACTGTTCTTGTCAAGCTTACGCAAGAAGATGACGTGGCATGCCTCCACAAACAAGTTTATGAGTGGCAAGGCCACAAGGTTATCTTCAGGAAGGTTCATAGGATTGAGCTGCTACCGGACGTCCTCGATGATGTTCATGGCAAGGTCCATCTTGTGTCCATCCCAAATTAGATCGAGGTATGAAATAGTTGCCCCAGCTAGTGTTTAAAAGTAGTTTGGATTGTGTCTAATTATCCGAACTTTGCCTATTATCGAGCCCTTTGGGGCTAGTACTCTATTTGAAACTGTCTATAGGAACTACTCCTACTTTTGTGTGCCCGTGAATCATGTAAGAACCATCCTAATTGTTGCCAAAACAGACGCGTCTTCACTAGTTTTTTCATGTAATATGGCATGGTAAGATATAAGTTGTCATGGTTTATCATACGAGCAGTGTGTGTTTGATGAAATAGAGTACTTGTTCAAGAACTATGCGCCAACGTATAAATAGGGTATGTAAGGCGTTAAGTACTTGTAAACACTATTGATGCTACCCAACTTGTAAGCAGTTGTGCAAAACACGGCACATTGGCTCAACTCGCTTCAACACTAGAATAGTCGGCTATCGACTAGCTAACAATCAATAATCTGTTGTCTGACATATAAGCAACTAAGTACCTTTCTACAGTGGTTCATCCAGTTAACTGAGGCCACAATGTAAATTCCAAACGTTAACACGCTAGTCCAGCATTCATGTGGAACATTCACATTAAACTCGTCTTCATAAAATACTTGAAAAGCATAAGTTAAGCAATTTTATACATCTCAATGATTCATTGAACATAACAAACATTTACAAGTTCACATCAAAAGACAAAGTTGTGAGAAGGTTTACAAACCAGGAAAAATCAAGCAGAGCTTCTCTGAGCAAAGGGCCTCCCTAGGCAGGCTTTAATTTCCTGGAGTTCACCCTAGTTTTTCTTGTTTCCACCATCCAGGGTTAGGTTCTCTCATTCCAGAATAACCAATTGTAATTGTGTTCTCAGTTGGAATGCTGAACTGAACCATGTAGTGTACTGACCCATCTGAACTTCTTGTGTAGTTCCACTAATTTAAGCACCGCTATTTACAGAAATAAGCAGGCCACAATGTGTCTTGTCCGCGCACCTGTCCCAAAAACCTTCGTGCAGCCGTGCCAACTAGTCCTCTGTTGCTACCTCTTGAGCTTGCATTGGTTTTTCCCCTGAAGAGGAAAGGGTGATGCAGAAAAGTAGAGTAAGTATTTCCCTCAGCTTTTGAGAACCAAGGTGTTAATCCAGTAGGAGACAACGCGCAAGCCACCAAATACCTACACAAACAAACACCAACTTGCACCCAACGCGATAAAGTGGTTCTCAATCCCTTCACGGTTATTTGCAAAGTGAGATCTGACAGAGATGGATAAACGACAAAGTAATATTTTTGGTATTTTTGGTTTATGGAACGGAAAGTAAAAGATTGCAAAGATAGTAATAGGAAACTGAAATTGTAGGTGGGAAACTTATATGATGGAAAATAGACCCGAGGGTCATAGGTTTCACTAGAGGCTTCTCTCAAGATAGAAATTATTACGGCGGGTGAACAAATTACTACCGAGCAATTGATAGAAAAGCGCAAAGTTATGATGATATCTAAGGCAATGATCATGAATACAGGCATCACGTCCGTGTCAAGTAGACCGAAACAATTCTACATCTACTACTATTACTCCACACATTGACCGCTATCCAGCATGCATCTAGAGTATTAAGTTCATAAAGAACGGAGTAACACCTTAAGCAAGATGACATGATGTAGAGGAATTAACTCAAGCATTACGATAAAACCCCATCTTTTTATCCTCGATGGCAACAATACAATATGTGTCGTTTCCCCTTCTGTCACTAGGATCGAGGACCGCAAGATTGAACCCAAAGCTAAGCACTTCTCCCATTGCAAAAAAAATCAATCTAGTTGGCCAAACCAAATCGATAGTTCGAAGAGACTTGCAAACATATCAAATCATGCATATAATAATTCAGAGAAGATTCAAATAATATTCATACATAAGCTGACCATAAATTCACAATTCATCGGATCACGGCAAACACACCGCAAAAGAGTATTACATCGAATAGATCTCCAAGAACATTGAGGAGAACTTTGTATTGACAATCAAAGGGAGAGAAGAAGCCATCTAGCTACTAGCTATGGACTCGTAGGTCTGTGGTAAACTACTCACGCTTCATCAGAGAGGCAATGGTGTTGATGTAGAAGCCCTTCATGATTGAATCCCCCTCTAGCAAGACGCCGGAAAAGTCCCCTAGATGGGATCTCACGGGTAAAAAAGGTTGCAGCGATGGAAAAGTGGTTTCGTGGCTCCCCTAGAAGTTTTTGGGGAAGATCTAGGTCAGGGGGTCACCGAGGGGCCTACAAGGTCGGGGGGCGCGCCCTCCACCCTTGTGGCTGCCTCGCGGCTCTTCTGACTTGCACTCCAAGTCTCCTGGGTGTCTTCTGGTCCAAGAAAAATTATTGCGAAATTTTTATTCCGTTTGGACTCCATTTGGTATTCCTTTTCTGCGAAACACTAAAACAAGGAAAAAACAGGAACTGGCACTGGGCTCTAGGTTAATAGGTTAGTCCCAAAAATCATATAAAATAGCATATTAATGCATATAAAACATCCAAAACAGATAATATAATAGCATGGAACAATAAAAAATCATAGATACATTGGAGACATATCATCTGTCCATCCTTGAATTGGGAGAAAGTGCATTCCCAGCTAGGATGCAGTTGTTTTCGCTCGTCCCTGCACAGCAATCAGGAAGTAAAACGTACGAATCAGCTTCTTTTTAGATTGCGTTGGTCATTCTACCTAGTTACTACCTATGTAGGAATACCTGGAATACGGGTGGCTAGACAATGGCAGCTAGGAATAGCCATCTCATTTTGTGCAGTTCTACTAAAACTGAGGTGTGTACTTTTGATTGCGCAGACAGAAACGATATGGAGACAGACATCCTTGTTTGTGCAAATATGAAATATAGTTATTTAAACAGTGACAGTTATTTGTAGTGGCATATGATTAACAGCAGCATCTATTGTGTTATAATTGGCACTACATTGAGAGTATCAAAGTGCCATTAAGTAAGAAGTAGCATCACATCACATCAACATTGCCACTAGATTAACATGCAGAACAATAGCATTAGTATTACTGTCATGATAGTAGCATATGGTAAGTAAATGTGCAATCGAATTTGTGCAATTGCACTTGGATGAAGCAATGTTACCGGTGTGAGATTAAAGTGTAACTGCAGAAACACAATTCATAGGAAATAAAGCAAGACGGAAACACTTCATAAAATGGTGGTGGCATTGCTTCAATTTATGAACCGAACTAGACCATTACTTAATAGTGATATTAGGTGGCATTGCTTCAATTTGTCGACGGCACTAGACCATTACTTAATAGTGAAATTAGGTGGCATTGCTTCATGCTTCATGCTTCATGCGATTTTACATTAACGGTAGAGATATGGGCGTAGGGATAGCAAGGGAAGATGTGGTTGCCGAGAGCGGCAAACATTCAGGCAACATGTCTGCATTTGTCCCATTTTTTATCTCCTCCGCGACATTTTCCTATGTTGAGCACAAGAAATCTAGACCTGCTCGTTCTCATTTGTGTTGTCCCCCAACACCCCTCACTTTCTTTCCTTTTTCGACCAAGAGACATGTTCACTTCCCCCACACTTCTCCATCCACCCCGCTTTCTTTGCCTTTTCAACAAAGAGACTGGTTGGGTAGCTAGTATCTACTTCTTTCCCTTGCTTCCTCTTAAAACCAAGTCCAAGATTCATGCTACAGCTTTCCAACTTTCTTCCCTGTTTGAACTTAGATTCGATTGTATGATTTAGCTTTACCTCTAATAATAATAAAAGTCTAGGTGGCTTTGGAATAGCCGACAGAAGTAGAAAAAGATCCACACGCAGCCACGTGAGGAGCTGGGGCAATAGAGCAAGGCAGGTTTCGAAGGAATATATACCTGGCCACAATACCACAGGGAGGAAGAAGGGGTCGGAGGCCCTTCCGAGTCGGTGATGTCTAAGAGAGAACGGCACGGCCGCCGATCGGGACAAGCGGGCAGCTGTTGGTCTCCTCCCTCGCCGCCGACGACCTCGTGAGCGATGCACCTACACCCTTGCCCCAACTGAGGTGGTCCCGTCGGATTTGTGACCAGCCGTGAGCAGAGAGAGTGTGGCCACCTATGTCTTTCTTAGATCTGGAGATCATGAGAGAGTGAAAGAGAGGAACCATAGTAAAGCAAGCGCCGAGGCTCCTGCTTATATATATAGTGGAGTGATTTTGTTGTAGCAGCCGTTATTAAATTGAATACGCGTGAACCACTATTTTCATTTAAAGTTCAGGTAACAATAAAACTCGATCAATAATGTGCCACCTCTTTGTAACGCCCACGATGCGGCTATATCTCCCACGTGTCGAGGCATGACTTAGAGGCATCACCGCATTGTGGTTTTGTCGCAAGAAGGGTCACCTTCACACAATCCCTTGTAATGAACAAGAAAGTGATAAATAGAGGCTTGGCTTACAATCGCCACTTCACACAATGAACATATAATTCATACATCATTCAGAGTACACACATAGTCCGACTACGGACAACCAAATGAAAAGAAGATAACCCCAAATGCTAGATCCCCGATCATCCCAACTGAGCTCCACTACTGATCAACAAGAAACGAAAACATAGGAACGACCAAGGTCCTCGTCGAACTCCCACTTGAGCTTGGTTGCGTCACCTGCACTGGTATCATCGGCACCTGCAACTGTTTTGGTAGTATCTGTGAGTCATGAGGACTCACCAATCACAAAACCCGTGAGATCAAGACTATTTAAGCTTATCGGTAGGATGGGGTAATGAGGTGGAGTTGCAGCAAGCACTAAGCAAAAATGGTGGCTAACATACACAAATAAGAGTGAGAAGAGAAGCAACGCAACAGTCGAGAAGCTAGAAGTGATCAAGAATTGATCCTGAAACTACTTACATTCATACATAACCCAAAACCGTGTTCACTTCCCGGACTCCGCCAAAAAGAGACCATCACGGTTACACACGCGGTTGATGCATTTTAATTAAGTCAAGTGTCAAGTTCTCTATGACTGGACATTAACAAATTCCCATCTGCCACATAACCGCGGGCACGGCTTTCAAAAGTTTATACCCTGCAGGGGTGTCCCAACTTAGCCCATCACAAGCTCTCACGATCAGCGAAGGATATTTCTTCTCTCGGAACAACCCGATCAGTCTCGGGAATCCAGGTTACAAGACATTTCGACAATGGTAAAACAAGACCAGGATGACCGCCCGATGTGCCGACAAATCCCGATAGGAGTCGCACGTATCTCATTCTCAGTGCACACCGGAGTGTCCAAACTTCCAGTAGGACAACCCAGAGTTGCCCCTGATGGCCACCGGCGATTGACAGGTTTGGACCAACACTCACGACGAGCACTGGCCCGGGGGGTGGGGGTAAAATAAGATGACCCTCGGGCTCCGGAAACCCAAGGGAAAGGCTTAGGCGAGGCAAATGTAAAACCAAGGTTGGGCCTTGATGGAGGAGTTTTTATTGAAAGTTAACTGTCAAGGGGGTCCCATAACCCCAAACGCGTAAGGAACGCAAAATCAAGGAACATGTGAGAACCTGGTTTTTGCCCTCTTCTCTTTGCATGATTTTCAGTTGGTTTGGTTTTGAAATTTGGAGTTTTGAATCCTTTCAGATGGACATAAACACTTGGGTACCCCTTGACTTTCACCCAAGTGCCTCATTTCCCTCTCTAACTATCATTTTCTCTCTGGTTCACCTCAAAATAATATTTTGAATATTTTTATTAAAGGAAAATATTCATTTGCCCTCTTTAAAACTCTAGCTAGCTCAATGTGCTCCAAAGAAACCCCAATTTTTCTTTCGCACAAAAATCTGAGAAAATTCCCAAATATTCTTTGAACCCTAGGGCACCTTCCCGAGCAAAAATATTTCATCACTTTTTGAAATATTTTTGCTACAGAAAATATTTTCTGTTCTGGTCAGAAATGGTGGTTTCTACAGCAACTACCATTTTACTTGCTCTATTGTGGCTGACTTTTCTTGTGCATCCTCACCTTAGTAGATGATTGCTAACCCCCAAAGCCCAGCTCCCAACGCTCAGTAGTTTGGCCACAGTAAAATCTCAAAGTTACTGACCAGAAACTTACCATGTAGTTGAAATCCATTCTACTGCGTCTGAGTTCAAACCAAAGCGTGGTAACCTCTCAATCTACCACGAACTACACGCCATACATGAAGTTTGGACTTAGGTCGGCCTGAGGTCAGAGTTCACGCGGTGACCGCGTTCATCCAGTCGTGCTGGCATGCGGCCGACGCGCTCTGCGCCGCGCCCGCACCTCTGTTGCTCGCGTGATCGCTTCCCCGCCTGCCAAACCTTGCCAAACTTCACCCCGATCCTCCTCCCGACCCTCATAACTCTCGCTTGGCGTTCACCGACGCCGGAGCTCGCCGCAGCGAGCATGGCGTGATCCAGCCAACACAACAGTGTGATGCGCACTGTGTTCGTCGCCACCCTCTCGCCCATGTGCTCGTCTCCGCTCGCCCACAGTTCCCGTGTGAGTTGCGTCGCATTCCCCCTCGCTCACTGACGTCGTTCGTCACCGGGCATCGTGTCCAGGTGTCCTCCGGTGGAGCCCGATCCCCTCTCATCGCTCGGTTATAAATAGAGCCCTCCCCAGCCTCCTTGAGCATCATCCACTCCTCACACACACTCCACGATCTCGTAGAAAGCTGTAGCCCAACCGGGCAGGCCGCGGGCCACCGTCCCCGAGCTCGAGCTCGCTGACGATCCCCTCGGGTCGTCTCCGCAGCTGCAGCCCCTTCCAGGCTCTGGCCACCCTTCTAGGGCCTCCGTCGTGCCTCGGTGGTGCCGTTCCGCCCGGTTGGTGCCCCTGGTGTCGCCTCTAGTCATCGTCGTCTTCAACTCCGGTGACCTCTGCTTCCTGTCGCCGCTGGAGAGGTCGTTTCCGACGCCGTCCGACCACCCCTAGCTAACCTACGGGTACGGGCAGGTGCGCCTCCGTCTCCTCTTTCGATCCTTCCCTTTAGTTCGGGCCAAGAAGCCCTTCTCGCCGGGGTGTGCTCCGGTGAAGCCGCGCCGTCCTCTGCTTTCCTCTCCCCCTCCCTCTCACCTGACTAGCGGGCCCTGCTAGTCAGCCACTCTGTACGCGCGCGAAGCGGTACGAGTGGTGGCGCCCGCGAGGTTTACGCCTTCGACGTCACCCTTCCCTCAGTTCTGTTTTATTTAAATTCAAATTTAATTCTATCCAGAGAGCTTCAAACAGCCAAAACATTTTAACCATAAGTCCAAATGAATTGATTCTTTTTGCATTGTGTTCTTTATGAAGAAATCTAGCAGCTCACCAAAAATGAGATTTTTTTTCTCTGCTGCCTAGATTTTCTGGTGAATTTCAGAAGGGTTCTTGATGTTTTCTTTTGGTGTTTATATTTATTTTCAGAAAGTGAAGGTTGTCTTGAGGATCACCAGGAGGATTGTGAACCTCATCTGCACTAAGGCAAGCCTTGCAACATTTTCATGGTGCCATTAAAATATTTGTGATTTTTCAACTTGAATTAATGATTTAATCCATGCATTTAAATCACTAGTATATTATTTATATTCTGATTGGTTGCTTGTTTAAGTTGGTATGCTTAGTTTACAGAAAGTTTGAAGCTACTAAGTTGGTTAAGTAACTAGAAGTAATATTTTTTTATGAAGTAATATGGTTATGGATATAAGTAATTATTTTTTAGTTATTTTCTTAAATGAAATAAATGATAAATTTGCTAAGTAAAGATTCTATTTAAAGTGATGATTAATCATAACCAGGGAAGTGTTATGAGTAGTTAATGTCTATGCTTAGTGTGGATATAGTTGACCCAGTTATTTCCGATGATGTATGATGCATATATTTGTGTTGCACTTTCATGGCATATTATGACACCGGTTACTTTCACGTTAAGTTGAACCTGCTAATAACACAACTTGAATATATCGTTGACCGGGTCATGGTGCCATTGAATCAAGTTTTTCCCAGTGCAACCACATTTGCCTTTATGGGGAGGCCTTTATTCAGTCCGTTGTCATGCTTCTGGTCGGTGCCTCCAATGAGGGAAGGTTATGGGCGTGCGCTACCCTGTCCCGGTAAGCAGACATAACCTTGTGTGCCCGTTGTTGATGTTATGGTACCTTGTCCCCATTTGGGACAGTTTATGTTTTGCCACGACGGTGGCCGTTGGTGTCTTTGGTAGACACGGGGCCACCCAGGACTAGCCCAGTGGGGAGTGAGTCGGAGTGGCCGAGAGAGTGTCATGGCAATGGAGGGGTTTCATCGGAATGCCGTTGGTCCACCCGAATGGGAGTGCGAGGCCATGGGTTCCGTGCTGTGGGTACAGTGCGCTACCTCTGCAGAGTGTATTAAATCTATCGATAGTCGAGTCCACGGTTATGGACACGCTAGAAAGTAGGTCACACCATGGGTCAACTTTTAAATTAATCTTGCACACTAAGTTATGAACGTCGCAGTGTTGAGAAGATGATGGTGGGTAAACCATCTTGATGTTGTAGACCAAGAGTTGGTCACGGTTGTGATCGCCGGAAAGATCACCGTTTGAGACCAAGTGTTGGTCATGGTTGTGATCACCGGAAAGATCGCCGTTTGGCTATAAGGTAACCCGATCCAAGACCAAGAGGTTGGTCCGTTTGTGATCCGAGAGCGATCACCGTTGGTAAGCAAGTCCGAGCGGATTTTATCACGAGATCATGATCACAACATGTATGATATGTTGTTGCATTGCTAATTTGTTAAGTATCATGATATTGTTTATCATTATGTTTATGTTTGTGGTGAGCTTGCAAGTACATTCAATGTACTGACCTGGCGTGTCATGCCAGCTCTCAGGAAAGTCTCGTTGGAAAGGAGTGTTGTCCGAGTCTAGATCGTGTCCACATTGGTGTCCCTGTGCTATGGAGTTCTGCTACGATGTTGTTCCGCTGCCACGTAGTTGTTATGATCGAGGCCCCTTTATGTTCACTAAATAATGTACATATTGTTCAGCCGCACCATGTGTGCCGCTTGGCCTCGCCACCTGTTGTAATGTAAACTATGATCCGCTAGCATCAATAAAGTGGTTGTTTTCTGTACCAAGATGTTGTGTGTTGCCAGAAGACATGGTCTCTGGGCTGGCAATGCATGGTAAACTGGTTGCTCTGAGCCGGGGTGCCACAACACTTGGTATCAGAGCCGCACTAACTATAGGCCACGCTAGACTACGACGTGTTAACCAAACGTTAGTTATGAGTTTAAGTTGAGTGTCAGTAGCATTTTAGCTGGTTGTTGCATTGCATGCACTCGTTTTATTTTTATGCTAACCTGCTAATGGTTGTGAGTGTAGATGGCTCCAGTGACGTATCCGTGCCAGTTGCAGCTGATGTCGTACACGTCGTCGCATCTCCTTCGTAACGTGTGGCGTCGGTTGTACCCCCTCGGTGACGACCTAGTCTATCGTGTGTACCGGGAGAGTCTAGCAGACTTAGTGTATGAGTATCACGCAATGGTTACTCTGCGCACCAGTTCCGATTCCAGCACTTACACTCGTACCTCCCGGAGCGGTTTTGCCTCTACCGCTTCTCAGGCTGTCCAGTTTGCTGCATTCGAGGTCCTTGTTGAGCTTCTTTATAACGAGGTCCAGATGCAGAACCACCCAGGTTTCTACTACTATCCCTCTCTGCACGACAATGGCCGTGTCCATTTCCCTCTCAATGATCCGGAGTCTGATAGTGTTGCTAGCCACCTTTCCCATTATATCACTGCTAGCTATCTTATGATCCATGAGCTGGCTCGAGAGCTGGCTCGAGAGCTGACTCGTGCTCGTACTGCTTTAGCCTCTACTAGATCTGTCACTCCTCCATCCTCTACGGGATTTACTCCTTATATTCCATCCAGTTCTAGTTCCCCTATTTCACCGGTTACTCCTCCGAGTAGCTTGGGCACCTCGACCGTGAATCCTCTCAGTGCTCCTGGTGAGTGGGTTTCACTTCTCACTACCCCTGTAGCCCCGATGCTTCACCCTGCACCTGCCCCGGAGGGAGAGCCCTCGACGCAGCGTCGCCGTGTTACCTTTAACCCAGATGTTTCAGTTAACCTCGTCAGTTCAGGATCCGAGTCCGCTTTCAGAGAGGACCTCAAAGACCAGCAGAGCAGTAGAGCTTCTGAGTATCCGCAGTTGTCAGGATGATGTACAGAGGTAGTCGTACGAGTCATGATGTTCTGTTTCCTATATGAGAGTAGTTGAACCTGGCATGATGTTTATCTTTCATGTATGAGTCTATGTATAATTATGTTGGAACTCTATTTTATTCGTCTTATTTTCTTAGTTATTTCGTTTTCGCTCGGGATTTGTTGCTGGTTTTTCCCCAATTTATGTTTGGATATTTCTCATCTCGGTTGCGTTGTCTTGGGAAAAATACACAATAGGATGACGCGGGGAGGCAGCAGTAGCGACGCTCATGAGGATACTCCTGTTCGTCGTTCCGCACAACAGGCAGGACGCTCCCCCGAGCCATACGTTCCACCACCGCCTTCATCGCCAAATTCGCCCTCCACCGAGCAAATTCTGCGTATGTTTGAGGAAAGAAGGAATAATGATCTGATTGAAATATTAAGGAGTGCGCAAGCTGTGGTTGGACAAAATGGAAATCAGAATGGTCATCACTCCCAGCTGTCAGATTTTCAGAGAACCAAGCCTCCCAATTTCAGTCAGGTTATTGATCCCTTGGATGCAGACGATTGGTTGCGAACCATTGATAGGAAGCTCGAGATTGCTCGTACTGAAGAAGATGATAAAGTTCCATTTGCAACCCATTATCTTGAAGGCACTTCTGCCATATGGTGGGAAAACGCAAAAGCCATGTGGCTTGCTGATGAAGAAATCACCTGGGCAAAATTCAAGGATCAGTTCTGGAAATATCATATTCCTACTGGAATTATGAAGGTTAAGCAGCGTGAATTTCTTGCACTCCTTCAAGGAAATCAGTCTGTGGGTGAATATTTACAAAAGTTCAATCATTTGGCTTGTTACTCCCTTTATGACGTGGCCACCGAAGAAAGAAAGATTGACAGATTTCTTGGGGGATTAAACCCGCAACTCCGATGTACCCTCAGTATGTTTGATTTCCCAGATTTCCAAACTCTGGTAAACAAGGCTTTCATTGCTGAAAGGGAGCACACGCTCGTATCAGGCAATAGGCCTGCCAATAACAATCACAAGCGCAAGTTCGAGCCAAGGAAGGAAGGGCAGCCAGTGCAAAAGGCTCGTACCTGGCAGCATACTTAGGTGGAATACAAGCCCAATTGGCAACAGAATGTTAACAAGACCACCACACAAGTCAAGAATGTCGTGACCAACCCGGTGCGACAAGAGTGCCAACAACAATTCTTGCTTCAGCCAGGGCAAACCGGACATTATGCCGCATAAAGGTGTCCCAAGAACAGCAAGGAAAGTGCCCTATTCAGGCCACAAGTCAACTTTATGGAGTCATGCCCTACCCAGCAAAACATCACCGGGCACGTTCATCACCTCTCCGCAGATGAAGTCCAAGAGAACCCCCGAAGTCTTCATTGGTATATTTTCTGTTAATAACATACCTGCCGTAATTTTATTTGACTCTGGGGCTTCCCACTCTTTTATTTCACGGAGTTTTGTTGCCCAAAACAAATTTCCTTGTGCTTTTGGGCAAGAATATGCTGGTACAATCCCCCGGATCCTTAATCAGGAGCAATCTGGTCTGCCGTAATCTGGAAATCAATATCAACAGAGCCTGTTTTCCAACTTCCTTGATAATCATTGAATCTGTAAAGTTGGATGTTATCTTGGGAATGAATTGGTTAACCCAATATCAAGTATGCATCAACTGCGCAACCCGAGAAGTCACTTTGACCAGTCAAGAGGGGCAGATTACCAAATTCTATGCTCGCAGAAGCATACCCAAGAAAGAAATGGTTTTCACCGCTATGGCTGGTGAGTTGGGATTAATTCTTGTGGTCAGTGTGTTTCCTGATGTATTTCCAGAAGAACTGCCATGCATGCCACCCGACCAAGAGCTTGAGTTTGCAATAGATCTTGTGCCCGGAACCGCACCATTATACAAGAAGTATTACCGGATGCCCTCATCATAATTAGTGGAGCTAAAGAAACAGCTTGATGAAATGCTCCAGAAAGGATATATCCATCCCAGCTCTTCACCATGGGGATCACCTGCTATCTTCGTGGATAAGAAGGATGGCAGCCTCCGCATGTGTGTGGATTATCGTCAGCTGAATGATGTCACCATCAAAAATAAATATCCACTGCCCAGGATTGATGACTTGTTTGATCTTCTCAGTGGGGCCAAGGTATTCTCCAAGATTGATTTAAGGACAGGATATCATCAACTCAAGATTAAAAAGGAAGATATTCCTAAGACCGCATTCACTACTCGGTACGGTCTTTACGAATATAAAGTTATGTCATTTGGTCTCACCAATGCCCCTGCCTTCTTCATGCATATGATGAACAAAGTATTCATGGACTTCCTCGATAAATTCGTGGTAGTTTTTATCGATGACATACTTATATAATCAAAAAGTGAAGAAGATCACAAAGAACACCTCCGAGCAGTGCTACAATGACTCCGCGACCATCAGCTATATGCTAAATTCAGTAAATGCGAGTTTTGGCTCAAGCAAGTTGGATTTCTTGGACATGTGCTATCCGCCAAAGGTATAGCCGTGGACCCGAGCAAAGTAAAGGATGTGCTAGATTGGTTGCCACCCACAACCTATCACAGATCCGGAGTTTTCTTGGATTAGCCGGATACTACCGTCGTTTCATTGAAGGATTTCCCAAGATTGCTTAACCCATGATGGAGCTGCTGAAGAAGGATAAGAAGTTTGAATGGACTGAGGACTGTGAGAAAAGTTTCAATGAGCTAAAGATACGGCTGACGACCGCACCTGTGTTGACTCTTCCAGATATCTACCGCAGCTTTGATGTGTACTGCGACGCCTCCAGACAAGGTCTTGGATGCGCACTTATGCAAGACGGCAAGGTGGTAGCATATGCATCACAACAGCTACGACCCCACGAGGGAAATTATCCTACTCATGATCTGGAATTGGCCGCGGTGGTTCATGCTCTAAAAATTTGGAGACACTACCTCATCCGGAAGAGGTGCCAAATTTTTACCGGCCAAAAAAGTCTCAAGTATATATTTACTCAGCCAGATTTAAATCTCCATCAACGAAGATGGCTTGCGTTAGTCAAGGATTATGATCTTGGAATAAATTACCACTCGGGTAAGGCCAACGTGGTTGCCGATGCACTCAGTCGAAAACCTGTCAGCCTGAATGTCATAATGAAATCCTTGCCTCCTGAACTTCAAGAGGAGATTGCTCAGCTCAACCTGGTCATAGTTGATGCTGGTCTTGCTAATATTTTGTAAATTACACCTACACTTGAGGAAGAGATCCGCAAGGCCCAGCCAGCTGACGCCGTCCTGCAGAAACATGCCAAGCATATGATAGCAGGACAGACTTCAGATTTTTCTAAGGATCAACTTGGTACCCTCTGATTCCATGGAAGGATTTGTGTACCCTGTCAGGCGGATTTAAAGAAGAAAATCCTATCGAAGGCACACGAATCTTCGTATTCTATTCACCCTGGAGGTACTAAAATGTATGAAGACCTTCGACAAATATTCTGGTGGGATGGAATGAAGAAAGACATTGCCTATTTTGTGGCCTGTTGCGACATATGCAACAAGGTGAAGGCAGAGCATCAGAAGCCAGCCGGACTTCTCCAACCGCTGCCAGTTTCACAATGGAAATGGGATGATGTCTGCATGGATTTTGTCACAGGGCTACCTAAGACTCAGCGAGGCAATGATGCAATCTGGGTCATAGTGGACACCTTAACCAAGGTAGCTCACTTTATCCCGATCAGAACCACATATCGAGCAGATCAACTTGCACAACTGTATGTATCCAGGATAGTCAGTCTGCATGGAGTACCCCGAACATTCACTTCTGATCGGGGGTCACTTTTTACCTCCACTTTCTGGTCACGTCTCCATCAAGCCTTGGGGATAGCGCTAAAATATAGTACCGCTTATCATCCTCAAACTGATGGACAGACTGAGCGGGTAAACCAAATACTCGAAGATATGCTACGAGCCTATGCTTTGGCCCAAGGATATAAATGGGAAGACTGCCTGCCGTATGCCGAGTTCTCATACAACAACAGCTTCCAGACCAGTCTAAAGATGTCCCCGTATGAGGCTTTGTATGGCCGTAAGTGCCGCACTCCTTTGAATTGGTCTCAAACTGGAGATAGCCGTATTTTCAGAACGGATCTCATGATGGAAGCTGAGAAGCAAGTCAAGGAAATCCAAGACAGAATGCAATTGGCCAAATCGCGACAAAAGAGTTATTATGATGCAAAGCACCGACATATCAGTTTTGAACCCAGAGAACATGTATACCTCTGAGTCACTCCTATGAAAGGAGTCAAGAGATTCCAGACTCGTGGAAAGTTGGCACCCAGATTTATTGGTCCATTTCCAGTTATGTCTAGAGTGGGTACTGTTGCATATCAATTGGAACTACCCCCCAAATTGTTGGAAGTACACAATGTGTTTCATGTTACACAGTTGAGGCAATGTATATCGCCGCCTGAGAAAAAGTCTCCTATGACTAAAATAGAGTTGGCAAAGGATTTAACATATGAAGAGAGACCAGTCAGAATTTTGGATCAGATGGAAAGGGTCACTCGTAGTAAAGCATGGAAGTTTTACAAAGTTCAGTGGGAGCATCACATAGAGGCAGAATCGACTTGGGAACGAGAAGAATTTCTAAAGGCACATTATCTAGAATGGTTTTCCCAAGCAACCGAATCTCGAGGACGAGATTCATCCTAAGTGGGGGAGGTTTGTGACAGCCTGGTTTTTGCCCTCTTCTCTTTGCCTGATTTTCAGTTGGTTTGGTTTTGAAATTTGGAGTTTTGAATCTTTTCAGATGGACTTAAACACTTGGGTACCCCTTGAATTTCACCCAAGTGCCTCATTTCCCTCTCTAACTATCATTTTCTCTCTGGTTCACCTAACATAATATTCTGAATATTTTTCTTAAAGGAAAATAATCATTTTCCCTCTTTAAAACCCTAGCTAGCTCAATGTGCTCCAAAGCAACCCCAATTTTCTTGCCCAAAAAAATCTGAGAAAATTCCCAAATATTCTTTGAACCCTAGGGCACCTTCCTGAGGAAAAATATTTCATCACTTTTTGGAATATTTTTGCTACAGAAAATATTTTCTGTTCTGGACAGAAATGGTGGTTTCTACAGCAACTACCAGTTTACTTGCTCTATTGTGGCTGATTTTTCTTGTGCATCCTCACCATAGTAGATGATTGCTAACCTCCAAAGCCCAGCTCCCAACTCTTAGTAGTTTGACCACAGTAAGCTCTCAAAGTTACTGACCAGAAACGTACCAGGTAGTTGAAATCCATTCTACTACGTCTGAGTTCAAACCAAAGTGTGGTAACCTCTCAATCTACCACGAACTACACGCCAGACATGAAGCTTGGGCTTAGGTCGGCCTGAGGTCAGACTTCACACGGTGACCGCGTTCGTCTAGTTGTGCTGGCATGCGGCCGACGCGCTCTGCATCGCGCCCGCGCCTCTATTGCTCGCGTGATCGCTTCCCCGCCTGCCAAACCTTGCCAAACTTTGCCCTGATCCTCGTCCCGACCCTCATAACTCTCGCCTGGCACTCGCCGACACCGGAGCTCGCCGCAGCGAGCACGGCCACGGTCTGGCCAACACAATAGTGCGCTGCGCACTACGTTCATCGCCACCCTCTCGCCCTGTGCTCGTCTCTGCTCGCCCACAGTTCCCGCGTGAGTTGTGTCGCCTTCCCCCTCGCTCACTGACGCCGTTCATCACCGGGCGCCATGTCCAAGTGTCCTCTGGCAGAGCCCGATCCCCTCTCGTCGCTCAGCTATAAACAGAGCCCTCCCCAGCCTCCTCGAGCATCATTCACTCCTCACACACACGCCACAATCTCGGAGAAAGCTGTAGCCCGACCGGGCAGGATGCGGGCTGCCGTACCCGAGCTCGAGCTCGCCGGCGATCCCCTCGGGTCGTCTCCACAGCTCCAGCCCCTCCCAGGCTCGGGCCACCCTTCCAGGGCCTCCGTCGTGCCTCGGTGGTGCCGTTCTGCCCGGTTGGACCCCCTGGCGTCGCCTCTAGTCGCCGTCGTCTTCAACTCCGGCGACCACTGCTTCCTATCACCACTTGAGAGGTCGTTTCCGATGCCGTCTGACCACCCCTAGCTAACCTACGGGTACGGGCAGGTGCGCCTCCGTCTCCTCTTTCGATCTTTCCCTCTAGTTCGGGCCAAGAAGCCCTTCTCGCCGGCGTGTGCTCCGGCGAAACCGTGCCGTCCTCTGTTTTCCTCTCCCCTCCCTCTCACCTGACTAGCGGGCCCCGCTAGCCAGCCACTCTGTACGCGCGTGAAGCGGTACGAGTGGTGGTGCCCGCGAGGTTTACGCCTTCGACGTCACACCCCCCCCCCCACCCTCGGTTCTGTTTTATTTAAATTCAAATTTAATTATATCTAGAGAGCTTCAAACAGCCAGAACCTTTTAACCATAAGTCCAAATGAATTGATTCTTTTTGCATTGTGTTCTTTATGAAGAAATCTAGCAGCTCACCAAAAATGAGATTTTTCTCTGCTGCCTAGATTTTCTGGTGAATTTCAGAAGGGTTCTTGATGTTTTCTTTTGGTGTTTATATTTATTTTCAGAAAGTGAAGCTTGTCTTGAGGATCACCAGGAGGATTGTGAACCTCATTTGCACTAAGGCAAGCCACAGCAACATTTTCATGGTGCCATTACAATATTTGTGATTTTTTCAACTTGAATAAATGATTTAATCCATGCATTTAAATCACTAGTATGTTATTTATATTCTGATTGGTTGCTTGTTTAAGTTGGTATGCTTAGTTTACAGAAAGTGTAAGTGCATCTAGTGCCACCCCTAGTTGGTTTTGGAGTATTGACGACAAATTTGGTTGAGGGACTAATGCGTTTGTGAGAACTGCAGGATAACACAGGTAGTGTCCCTCATTGATTCGGTTTACCTACCCGAGATGACCCTAAAATGTATGAAGACATTGACGACAATGGTGGTATGTGAAGATATTCATATTGAAGACTATGACATGAGAAGACATTGAGTGAAGACTATGGAGCGCCTTGAAGATTGTGTCGCTTCGTTGTTTCCTTTTTCTTCTTTGTTGAGTCATAGGAACCACCGCATCGTTAAGTGGGGTCCAAGTGAACAAAGTCGAATGATCAAGTGATGCTCAACCCAAATCCTATGTCTTCGACGAAGACAATGAGAGCAAATCTTATCCAGAGCTGGATGAGTCAGCTTTGCTTGTAGCCCAAGTAAAGTTGTCGTGTGTGTTTGAAATCTGACCGTTGGAACATGTGTCAGTTCCTTAGTGACCCGGGGTCATTTCAAACATATCAGGTCGGGTTGCCTAGTGGCTATAAATAGCCCACCCCCTACACCATAAATTGGTGGCTGCTCAAAGTTAGTGCACGGCTTTTGTCGTTTGAGAGCAGCCCACCTCGAAGCCTTTGAGAGAGAGAAATCCTTGCGAGGACAAAGCCCAAACACCCGAGCCAAAGAGTGTTAGGCATCACTGAAGTCTTTCTGTCATGCGTGACCTGAAGACTTATTACACTTGAGGACTGTGAATCCTCCAGCCGGTTAGGCGTTGCGTTCTGAGCATCCAAGAGTCATTGTGGATCGCCGGTGAACGAAGTCTGTGAACGTTCGGAAGTCTACCTTGAAGACTTATCAGAGTGATTGGGCGAGGACTGTGTGTCCTTAGCTCAAGGGGAATAAGGTGAAGACGCGGTCTTCTGAGTTGAATCTCAACCTCCCTAACCCGGGACGTGCTGGTTGTCACAAAGAATCGAACTGGTCCAACAAATCTGTGTCTTCAACAAGTGATGGTTCTATCCTCTCCCTCCCTTTACTTAGAGTTTGTCTTCGTGAAGTCATTGCCTATTTGTCGTACTGTTTGACTTCATTGCTTGACTACTATCGTTGGTTGGCTTCATACTATCTTCCATCCCGATCCTTACTACTAAGCTGCTATTAGTCTTTGTACTTTCACATTACTGCATACTTGACTATGGTTTGCTTGTTGTAGTTTATCTTCCGCTGCATATCAATTAGGTAATTTCTATTGTTTGTCTTCGAAACTTCCATGTTTTGAAGACTTCCATAAAAATCGCTTATTCACCCCCCCTCTAGTCGATAACTAGCACTTTCAATTGGTATCAGAGCAAGGTACTCCCTTGTTCTGTGTGATTCAGTTTAACCACCTGGAGTTTTAGCTATGTCGACTGCAGGGATAATCAAAGTCTCCGCTGCTTGCCCCGTGTTCGATGGAACTGAATATCCCTACTGGAAGAATAAGATGCGCATGCATCTTGAAGCCATTGATGTCGACCTCTCGTATGTCGTCAAGAAAGTTGTTCCCAAAACTGGTGAAGGTGTCACCCCTGCTGATGTCAAGAAGGTCATTCAACTGGACTCTACTGCCAAGAACATCATCTGTGGTCTTCTGACCAAAGAACAGTATGGCCGGGTGAGTGCTCTGGAAACGTCGAAGCTAGTCTGGGACTGGCTATCCAAGGTCAACGAAGGCGTCTCAACCCAGAGAGATCAAAGGATCAGTGTTCTTCGCAACCTCTTCAACCGCTTCAAGAGAAACGACAATGAAAATGTCCAGCTCACGTTTGATCGCATCGCCGACATCACAAATGAGCTTCGTGCTCTCGGCGCCACTGAGATTACCAAGCATGAAATCGTCAAGACACTACTGAGATCACTTGACAGCTCCTTTGACACCCTTGCCCTCATGATACAAGAACGCCCTGACTTCAAGACACTCGATCCGTCGATATACTTGAGAGGCTCAACACACATGAGTTCCAGCTTTCTAAGAAAAGAGATATCTATGGTCCCAACTATGGCCGAACTTCGCGCTTTGAAGGCAAAAGTTGTTTCCTCATCCGAAGAAGAATCGACTCAGCCTGATTATCCCGAAGACATTGGAAAGGAACTTGCTATGCTTGTGAAGAAGTTCCAAGTTCACTAAGAAGAAGGGCTTCAGAAAGTCTTCACGATCTAGCTCAAGAAATGATGAAGCTTCCACTCATGACTAGAAGAAGAGAACATGTCACAAGTGCAAGAAACCTGGACACTATATCTCTGAGTGTCCATAGTGGCACAATGAGAAGAAGAAGAAGAAGAGGAAGGAATATGATTCTGATGACAAGAAGAAGAAGAAATCTTCAAAGTCTTCTTCCAAGTCCTCATCAAAGTCTTCATCTCATAAGAAGAGCTCATCTGGCAAGGCTCGTGCTTTTGTTGGCAAGGAAATGGATCCAAAGGAGGAGTCTGCTTCTGAGGAAGCGGAGGTAGGGTCTGAAGAGGAGTCCGACCCTGGCGTTGCAAGTCTGGCTCTAGCCACAGCCTATGTTGCCAAGTCCATCTTCAACACTGAAGACAATGACTTCCACACCAACGCTGAAGCTGATGACAAGGACGACCCTGCTCCCACCTACCGCTTCATGGCACGTGGTGCCAAGGTAAAATCACGTGATGCTTACTTTCAAACATCAAGTGAAGATGACTCTGATTGTGAATCCAAGCCCAGCTACAAAACACTTGCTAAAATTGCAACCGAACAACAATAAGCTATGGAACATACTCAAAAACGGTTAGACAAAAGCGATGACCTGTTGGACGCGGAAATGACACGTTCACGGTCCTTAGCTGAAGACATAAAAAATCTTCATGCTAAGTACCAAAAACTTGAAAGTCGTCATGAAACGCTCTCAACCACTCATGAAAAGCTCTCCTATGATTATCTTCAAAGGAAGCAAGAGCTTGAGAAATTGACAGTGGCTCATGAAGATCTTCAAAAAGAGAATGAGTCACTTCGCGCTCAACAGATCAGTCCCGCTCAGGATGGATTTGAACCACCATGTCTAAAATGCCTTGAGTGTGATAACGCTACCTCTATTGCCGAATGTTCCACTACTGCTACTGTTGCATTGTCTTCAACTACTGATGTGGTAACTAACCCCTCTGCGGAGGATACCACTACTATTGCTGATGAAAATGCTAGGTTGAAGACATTGCTTGAAACAGGGATGTATAAAAGTCTGAAAGGACATCAGACACTTTGCGATGTCCTCAAAAAGCAGATTCTGAACCGAAACCCTAGGAAAGAGGGTGTTGGGTTCGAGAGGAAAATGAATGTTGATGGTTCCTACTGGAAGCCTGAGCAGTATCCCAAAACCACATGGGTTCCTGTAAAGGGACCTTCAAATGGATCCATCCACCTTATCCGGCTTTACCTGTGCTAATCCTATTATCATTGATGAATCCCTTGATGCAAACTATAAGTTGTTCAAGAATCGAATGGTGAAGTGTTTGCCGTATATTGGTACTAACTGCAGGAATGGACCACCTATGAAGAAGATCCGGTTCCCAAAAGTTGTCTTGAGAATCTTCCAAGAATGTGATCATGACACCACCTGGGATGAAGACAAACCCCAGACTTAAGGCGTCATATGGTCCAAAGGCTTCAAACAGACAGAGGACTCACCTGAGTCACCCTAATGCCAATGTTTTGCAGGGAAACCGTACTCAAACTAATGAATATGAGCGTGTGTCTTCAAACCGCTATGTTCATAGAACTAAGAACTTTTCTGCTTATTCATATGAGTATCATTCATCTCCTGCAAGGCTATTTGCTAGGGCTCCAAAGCCGAAGTTCTCAGATGCTACACTTAGACTCATTGCTTCTAAGCCACCCCTGAAGATGTGGGTGGTTAATAAGAATTAACTTTCATTTGCAGGGAAGGGTCTCCAGCCGAAAATCAAAGGCGTCTGATGCTATTGCTGGGGAGCTAAAACATCTTGTAGGGCGCAAGATCAAATGCCCAATTGGTCTCACTATGTATTTTGTTCATGAATTGTTTGCCATTCATCCTATCAGTCCTAATCTTGATCTGAGCTTCAATACTCCTCTTGCCCGTCAAATGTTTATGCTTCACAATACTCTTGGTGAAGCCTATCCCCCTAATTGTACTGTAGGGTATGACACCTCATGCTTCAGAATGGATTATGGACAGCGGATGCACTAATCATATGACTGGTGATCGAAGTCTTCTCATGGACTCAACCTTACGTCCATCTGACAAGAGTCACATCACATTTCTTGACACCTTTGGTAAAAGCAAGGTATTGGGTCTAGGTAGAGTTGCAATCTCAAAGGATCAACACATGGATAAAGTGATGCTTGTTGAATCCCTTGGTTTCAACTTAATGTCCATCTCGATGCTTTCGACTTGAACATGATTGTGCTATTCGGAAAATATCGTTGCCTTGTACTAATGGAATCGACAAGTCTCTAGTCTTTGAAGGGTATCGGAAAGATGATCTATACATGGTAGATTTCTCAAGAGGTCCACAACTTGTCGTATGTCTTCTTGCAAAAGCTTGAGAATCTGGCTCGCATCGGAGGTGGGGCATGTTGGCATGAGGAACTTACACACACTCGCCAAGAAGAAGCATGTCATAGGCATCGAGGGTGTCAAGTTCAAGAAGGATCATTTGTGTGGTGCTGCGAAGCTAGAAAGATGACTAGGGCAAAGCACCCTCGAAGACAATCATGACGACATCTCAACCCTTCGAGCTGTTACACATGGACTTATTTGGCCCTACTCACTACTCTACCCTCACAACAACTGCTTGTCTCTATGGCTTCATCATTGTTGATGACTACTCAAGATATACATGGGTGCACATAATTCTCTACAAGACTGAAGTGCAAGATGTCTTCATACGCTTCGCCAATCGAGCCATGAACAATTATTGCGTCAAGATCAAGCATATCAGAAGTGACAACGACCTTTGAGTTCAAGAACACCGGACTTGATTTTTATCTGGATACAATGGGAATCACTCATGAGTTCTCTGCTCCATACACACCTCAGCAAAATGGCATCGTAGAGTGCAAGAACAGAACCCTCATTGAGATGGCTCGAACAATGCTCGACGAGTACAAGACACCAAGAAAGTTCTGGCCTGAAGCTATTGATACAAAGATGTCACGTCATCAACCGTGTTTACATCCATAAGCTTGGACAAAACATCCTATGAGCTCCTTATCGGCAAGAAGCCAAATGTCGTGTACTTCAGAGTATTTGGAGCTAGGTGCTGGATCAAGGATCCCCATCACAAGTCAAAATTTGCACCTAAAGCTCACGAAGGCTTCATGCTCGATTCTGGAAAGGACTCGCACTCTTACGAGTCTTCAACCTCTATCTCTACAAAATCGTCGAAACTGTGGATGTGCGATTTGATGAAACCAATGGTTCACAAAGAGAGCTCCTGCCAAGTACACTAGACGAAGCTCCGCCCAGCGAATCTATCAAGTTGATGGGAACTGGTGAAATCATGCCTTCTGAAGCACAGCCTGAAGAGGAACTTATCATTTCTGCACCTAACAAGACTGAAGACAATCCTCCCAATGATGACAATGATCAGCAAGAGCAAGGTCTTCGTCCAGTTCATCCTCGAGTTGCAAATGAAGTACAAATTGAGAAGATAATTGATAGCATCAATGCACCTGGTCCACTTACTCGCTCAAGAGCAACACAGTTAGCAAATTTCTGTGGGCACTTTTCTTTTGTGTCAATATCAGAACCCAAGAAAGTAGCTGAAGCCTTTATGGACCTGAA
The DNA here is from genome assembly GCA_021605145.1 of Aegilops bicornis. Taxonomy (NCBI): domain Eukaryota; kingdom Viridiplantae; phylum Streptophyta; class Magnoliopsida; order Poales; family Poaceae; genus Aegilops; species Aegilops bicornis. Next base: position 330,982,898 of record CM038672.1, on the reverse strand, counting down.
TGGATACAAGCTATGCAAGAAGAACTTCAACAGTTCAAGCTGAACAATGTTTGGGAACTTGTCAAGCGTCCTTACCCTCGCAAGCATAACATTATTGGCACAAAATGGATATATCGAAACAAGCAAGATGAGCATGGTCAAGTCGTCGTAAACAAAGCACGCCTTGTGGCTCAAGGATATACTCAAGTTGAAGGAATTGACTTGATGAAACATTTGCTCCTGTGGCTAGGCTTAAAGCTATTCGCATCGCTAGCCTATGCTAACCACCACAACATCTTGCTATATCAAATGGATGTGAAGAGTGCATTTCTCAACGACAAGATTGAAGAAGAAGTATACGTCGCTCAACCACCTGGCTTTGAAGATCCAAAACATCCAGATATGGTGTACAAGCTAAACAAAGCACTGTATGGCCTCAAACAAGCTCCTCGCGCTTGGTATCATACGAACAAAGACTTCTTGAAGAGCAAAGGCTTCAAACCTGGATCCCTCGATCCCACACTCTTCACGAAGACATATGATGGTGAACTGTTTGTGCCAAATATATGTGGATGACATTATCTTCGGCTGCACCAACCAGAAGTATAGTGATGAGTTTGGATACATGATGCAAGAGCAATATCAGATGTCCATGATGGGTGAGCTGAAGTTCTTCCTTGGTCTTCAAATTCGTCAGCAAAGGAATGGTACCTTCATATCTCAAGAAAAATACCTCAAAGATTGTCTGAAGAAGTTTGGAATGCAAGATTGCAAAGGTTACACGACGCCAATGCCAGCCAAACACCATCTGGGTCCCGACGACAATGGTAAAGAATTTGATCAAAAGGTATACCGCTCCATGATTGGTTCCTTACTTTACCTATGTGCATCTAGGCCAGATATTATGCTTAGTGTTTGCATGTGTGCTCGATTCCAAGCGGCACCAAAGGAATCGCATCACTTAGCTGTGAAGCGATTTCTTTGATATTTGGCTCACACCCCAACACTCAGATTATGGTATCCAAAGGGCTCAGAATTTGATCTGGTTGTATTCTCGGAGGCTGATTATGCTGGTGACAAGGTGGATCGCAAGTCTACATCAGGCACATGTCATTTTTCTGGCAGGATCACTTGTCTGTTGGTCTTCAAAGAAGCAGAACTGTGTATCTCTCTCAACTGCTGAATCTGAATACATTGCCGCTGGATCTTGCAAGCGCTCGGCTTCTATGGATGAAGCAAACTCTCAAGGACTATGGCATCAATCTGAAACAAGTACCTCTCTTCTGCGACAATGAAAGCACCATCAAGATTGCCAACAATCCAGTCCAGACTTTCGAAGACAAAGCACATTGAAATTCGTCATCACTTTCTCGGAGATCATGTCATGAAGAAAGATATTGACATCATTCACATCAACACCGAAGAGCAATCTGGCGGATATCTTCACAAAGCCCTTGGATGAGAAAAGGTTTTGCAAGTTACGGTGTGAGCTAAATATCTTGGAATCCTCAAATGTCCTGTGATCAGGCACACATCCTAACACTTATGCATGTTGATGACTTAGATGTGCAACACACGAAGTAAAGTATACCTTCAATCAATGAAGACTTACATTCTGAGTGTGAATACATTAACGTGGAATTTGACTTCGGAGCGCCACAATAATTGTGCGCCGTGTCTGGGTCTAATACTTCCTATACGGTGGGTAACACCACCACCAAAATTTCTCTGTTTGAAGTGTTTCACTCATAGCGCTATTTTTGCTATGTCTTCGCATTTGGTTTGTCTTAAAATTTCAACTTATCTTCATGATTTTCTTCACTATGTTGATTTGATTGCTTTCTGATATATATACTAGTGTTCTGTCCTCTCAAAGATTCACTTATAGCTATGTCTTCCTAGTTGAATCTTTTGAACTAAGTGAATGTGATCGGACCCTAATCTCTCTATGCTTTCTATCTCAAACTCTATCTGTCCAAATCATATGCATTATATTGAAACTGTCGAATGTCTTCTCTGCGTTCTTGTCAGCAGAAGACATAGAGACAAACATTAAGTTTGTTTTAAATGATTCATCCTTATTGTTTGAAATCCGGAGAAGCCCGAACGACCATCCGACAAACCTGGCGGGCGTGGGAACGTGGGACAACTCTGAGTATGTTGCATGCTTGCCACGTGCCCCTCAGATGTGAACCGCCAGGGGCACCTGCGTAATTGCGCTTTGCCACACACTTCCTTATAAATACATGTCCCCTGCGGTAAAGAAAACCTTCTTCCACCTCTCCACCTCATCAAAACCCTAGCGCCACCGCTAGCTCTCGACGACGCCGGCGACGAAGCGCTTAGCTACCGCGACTTCTCTGACGCCGTCCTCACGCCGGGCGTGGACATCGTCCTCTCCGTCACCGCCGTAGGTGTCCTCCGTCGCCAAGTTAGGGCACGGTGGATTGAACTGCTCGGTCTCCTACTTATCCCATCTAGCAGTTCTTCGTGTGGTAAATACAACTCTATTTTTACCATCTTTTTGATCCTCAAAGATTCATCCTATTTACCAAAATTGGTTTCTGCCTATACAATGTTAGATCTATACTGTCTGCATCTCATACTGCCTAGTATATTCACTTAAGCTTCATATCTAGTTAGATTCCTCACTTGTACTTATTCACGGATTCGTACAAATCTGGAACCAACTCTCAACATATAAGTGAATGTCTTCGCATCATGAGGTCAATGTCTTCAAACTAATTTATCTTCAAAATCTTCTGAGAATGCATATGACCTCTTCCCTTCCCTCGCATCTCTAGTGCTTGTCACAGTACATGTCCGTGCGAGAATCCCTTGGTTCTCATAGTCGCATTCGCTTGCAGAATTCTTACAAGATCACATTAACTCTCCCAAGCCCGTTCCTGTTTGTCCGGCAAGCGAAAGCCTTTGAAGCCTTGAACGTGTTGAAGCCATTTAGTTTGAAGTTCATGGCTGCGAGAAATCGATGAGGAAGGGTGGCAGACAGCTTCGTGGGGGCACATCAAGAGATTTGCCTGATGACCTCTCAGAGCTTTATAAGACAGATCCTGAAGAGGATTATAATCAGCGCAAGACACGAATCCAATGGATTCGACGATATTGGGTTGAACAATGGTTCAAATACAAGTTTGTGACCCAGGAATACGCTGAGAAGAATGCTATTGAAAGTCCATGGGGTGTTATTCTCTTTCGAGGCCTTCCACCCAAGAACAGAGCTGAAGCTATTGCACAGGGTTTCTATCCTTGTATGGTCCGTGGACCTCAGCCTGAAAATGCCGACCCATCGTCATTGCTCTGGTGTCATGACGATAATCTCTTCAAGCGCAACTTCCAGCACGCAAAGGCATCGGCCAAGGAAAACAAGAAGTCATTGGGATTAGACTTCAACCCTGGTCCCTCTGCTCCCCGTGCTGACGGCTCATGTGATGCAGAACCCAATGTCATCGGTCCTTTCTACAACCTTGATGGCCTCATCACTCACATCTCAGTCCAAGGTGCCAAAGTGGATCATTCTGATGATAATACTGACACTGATGAAGCCCCAGCTCCTACTCCAAAGCCACAGAAGCCAAAGAAGGCTAAGGCTTCAAGATCAGCTGCTCCTCCAAAAGCTTCACGTGCGGTTAATCGCCACTACACCTCCCCGAAGGCGATTATGCAGTCTGAAGATCTATCACGTATCTCCAAGAAGACGGAGAAGAAAAAGAAAATCGTCAAAAATACTGATCAGACATTGACTCCTGCTGCCATTCTGCGAGAAGAGCACATTGATCTATCCAGCGATGAAGATCTTGCAGATGATGCTCTTGAGCAACTGATCAAGAGCAAGGAAGAAGCAGAGATCTTCAATGACTTGCCTCTCTTTGATGTAGCAATCATCCATAACTTCATTGATGAGTGGTTTGACACCCCAAATCTTAGCTTTGAAGATCTGCAACTTCCCATTAGCCTCAGCGTCTCCTTCAATTGCGCCATTGCTTCTGAGCTAGCTCTTGCTCAGTGCATCGTTGAACTGAAGCACAAGATCGACTATGAGAAAGCTCAGTTCAAGAAGCATGTGGCAGAGCTCAGCGTGCAAGATGTCAAAAACTTCAAGATCATGTTGCACGAGCTCAAAGAAGCCTTTCTAAAGAAGCGTGACGAAGCTAAAGGCTCTCGTGTGCGCATGAAGAGTCTGGCTGACAAGTGTGTGCAAGCCTACAATGAGGCTGAGAAGCGCAAGGCTCTTGGTCGTCCTGGCATTGACCCCATAATGGCTGCAAAGAAGAAGAAGCCATCAATCACCAATCTGCACCTTCAAGGCGGGAAGAACCTCGCATAGTCTTCCCAAGCAGCATGACTGGCTCGAAGCCAAAGGTCAGGTCAACCGCTTTAATCAAGAAGACGAGGACTGCCGAGGCTAAAGCCAGAAAAAGGAAAAATCCTGAAGCCTCTGATGTTGCTCCCTCCAAGAAGAAGCGCAAAACCAAGAAGGATCGGGCTGCTCCCACAGAGCCCTTAGTTGTTGAACCTATCTCAATGGTTCGCCCTGCATCTGAACACCAAGAACGACGGATGATAGTTCATGAGCCTGCTTCCACAGAGGCTCATGAAGCTGAAGACATTCCAGCAGTTGATCCCACCGCTGCTGAAGACATTGGTCACAATGACAATGTTGAAGATGATGTAGTTCTTCCTCAGATCGAACACAACTTGGTATCATCGCCTGTTCTCACGAACAGCGAACTCATCAGCATTGGTTGTCCTCAGACGCCAATTGCTCAGGATGCATCATGGGTTGATCACCCACAACAACAAGAGTCGCTGAGTACTCCCCAACAACAACAAGTCACACCACATGTGCAAGAAGAAGAGGCTGACTTTGAGGCCCAGCCAACTCCATCTCCAAAGGCGTCGCCAGTATTCCGCAGGCTTCGCAAAGGACCAAGGCCTCAAGTCCCTCTTTCGAGCGTTCCAGAAGGAGAAGTGCACCACCAATCTGTTGCACGTCAAGTGTTTCGAAGCCACTCCGACCGTGAATGTCTCCGTGTATGAAGCCAAAGTCATTGAAGACAATCCGCTGCATCACCGATGACAACCAAGAAGAAGAACGTGTCCCTACTCCCCCATTACCAAGAAGCTGTTCACTGAAGTGAACGTGCGTCTTGACCATCCAAAGCTCATCAAGTGGAGGTTGAAAATCTGGAGGCTGCCACCACCAACACAAATGAAGCCAACGACGTAGTCATGGTCAAGCAAATGTGGAGCCTGCACCAACCAATGTGCCGAAGCCAATGATGCAACTGCTCCTCAAGCATCTCACAGTAGCCCGACGCCTGTTGTTGCCACTGCTCTGCTCCGCCACCAAGGCCCCATACAATTGAGCAAGCATACAACTATGGTCAGCTCATCATCAAATGGCCCGTTCTCGTCCCTCCGCCTAATGCCTCTGGTCCTCGGTTTGATTATCATGTTGAGCATAGGCCTCTCGTCCGAGAAACCAAAGCCAAGACTGCCAAGGTTCCTGTGTAATCGCCACCTCTACAGGGTCCTTCAATGCAAATGGCTTCAAAGCCCACAACACCTTCTTTGACAGAGCAAAGAACCCCTACTCAAGGCCAAGAATATCATCAGATCGTTTCTGGAGCTATCAGCAGCGAAGCTATTACTCATGCGTTCTGTATGATCAAGGGCGCATTTTCCCTCATATGCGCCTCGACACTGAAGCCATTGCTGGACTGCCATGCTTAGAAGAAGCACTTGACTGCTTTCGTGATGCAGGTCTGCTCAGCTTTGTCACGCATAAAGAACATTGGAATGAGGAACTTTTGCTTCAATTCTATGCTACCCTCCACATTCGTGGCTACTACAAGGATACAAAGACATGGGTTCTCGAGTGGATGACAGGAAATGTTCATCATGAAGCCAAAGCTCTTGACGTCATTGAACTTACAGGCCTACCCACTCCCGGAGAGCTGTTCGAACCTGATTGTCAACTCCACCGCAATGCACTGGAGAGCATCTTCCATAAGCCAGAGCCCAACATGAGCCAGATGTTGAGCATGATGAAGCCTCGCCACCGACCTTTGAATACCCAAAGGAGTTCCTTGTTGATGACCTTGAGTATCCGCCTCGCACAATATATCACATCATCAGCGAACTCTATGGCCTATCAAAGGGCATTCATCATCTGCAAAACTTGAAGGAGCCATGAAGACATTGGTCTTTTACATCCTCAATGGCATCAGCTTCAATACACAAGAATTCTTCATCCGGCAACTGGCTGCGTCTGGATCTGACCTTTTTGGCCTGAAATTCTATGCTCCATGGGTCATGCGCCTCATCAAGCTACACTCTGCTATCAACTATCAGCCCTCTTCTCGCAATCATCCGATTTTCTACCAGAGGTTGATATGTCAGTTGAAGCCATATACCCTGAGCCTGCCAAGAAGCCTCTTTGTCTTCAAAATGCTGATCACCAAAGCTTCACTCAACCCATGGAAGGAGTCCAAGCAGTAACTCGTGTCTATCCAATGGCTGGGAACATTCGTCTGCCTCACCTTGCGCAAACTGAAGCTACTGTGACCACAATTTCCCAAAGGCCTAAGAAGCGCTCTCGCGTCCTAAATGACCGAGAACTTCTTGTGGCACTGCATCAGAAACAAGACAAGCATCACTTCTGGCTCAACCGACAAATGCAAAGCCTCTTGGTGGACGTCAATCGCATTCGAAATCTTGCCACCAAGAATGCTTTTGTCACTCAAGAGACCTGTCGGTGATCATGGAAGAGTTTGACGCTGCTCAGTGCTGAAGCAGATCTTCAAGACGATGGATTCACTGAAATATTCAAGTTTGACTCCACTCCTCCACGGAATGATGTCCTACGTCGAACTCCATCCCTTGAAGACTCTGACTATTCTTCCTCCGCGGCAACTGTGAATGCCAAAGTGATCGATGATGAAGACGATGCTACTTCACCGCCCCCTACTTCTTCACGCCGACACTGCACTAAGTTCGTCTGCCGCCAAACAACAACGACAACCCTGTTGCTTCACCTACTCCTCATGGGAACGAGTAGATGCTCTATGTCTTCAAACCTTTTGGTCCTTATCGACAAAAGGGGAGAAGCATATGAGTTTGACATACTTCAAGCGGGTTCATATGGGCGGTTGCTTTATATTTTGCCTAGTGTTTACAACTCTCGCTTTTGATACATTTGGTTCTATGAGTTGTAACACTTAAACTCGATGGTCGTCTGCTACTTATTTGCTTTTCTGTGATGGGATGATAAATTCCGCATGTGCGATGATAACTTCCGCACTTAGATCATTCTGCAGACGTCCATTCTTCATTATGCATGTCATTCTCTTAGTTATATCATTCCATGCATGATGAATTATCTTCATAAGTTGAAGAGGATCTCCACAAGTACAACCTGCCATGTGCATTTGCTTTCCAAAAGCAAATCACTTGTATGCACATCTTCAGGGGGAGCCTTTGCCACTTATGAAGACAATACCCTATCCTTTACAATTTCACATACTTTATCCCCGTTGAAAACTTCAACCAGTTTGTCATCAATCACCAAAAAGGGGGAGATTGTAAGTGCATCTAGTGCCACCCCTAGTTGGTTTTGGAGTATTGACGACAAATTTGGTTGAGGGACTAATGCGCTTGTGAGAATTGCAGAATAATACAGGTAGCGTCCCTCATTGATTCGGTTTACCTACCGAAGATGACCCCTAAAAATGTATGAAGACATTGACGACAATGGTGGTATGTGAAGATATTCATATTGAAGACTATGACATGAGAAGACATTGAGTGAAGACTATGGAGCGCCTTGAAGATCGTGGTCGCTTTTGTTGTTTCCTTTTCTTCTTTGTTGAGTCATAGGAACCACCATACTGTTAAGGGGTCGAAGTGAACAAAGTCGAATGATCAAGTGATGCTCAACTCAAATCCTATGTCTTCGAGCGAAGACAATGAGAGCAAATCTTATCCAGAGCTGGATGAGTCAGCTTTGCTTGTAGCCCAAGTAAAGTTGCCGTGTGTGTTTGAAATCTGATAGTTGGAACACGTGTCAGTTCCTTAGTGACCCAGGGTCATTTCGGACATATCAGGTCAAGTTGCCTAGTGGCTATAAATAGTCCACCCCCTACACCATAAATTGGTGGCTCCTCAAAGTTAGTTGATGTAGGGCGGAACCCTACGTGGATGATCTTTCACGTTTGGAGTGGATCCTACGGGGAATCACGAAGAACACGCGGAAGAACAAAGGGAAACACGGAGGAAACGAGAGAGAGATCGCTCAACCAACAAGGAATCAATCACACAAGTGCTAGATCACCGAACACAAAGAGGTACATATGATCCACAATCAACAAAGGTAAGGATACACGAGTAGCCGTTCTTCTCCGAGAGGAGGTCTTGATGGGGTCCACCCTAGAAGGGGTCTTGAATCCGCTTGGGGATCTTCTCCGAAGAGGTCCTGAGCTCCGAGGAGAAGTAACCAAGTGGATGAGCGAGGCTCTCACACAAACATGAGCTAAACCTAAGCTACCCTAGCAAGAGGAAGGGGATGAAGTATATATAGTCTCGGGGGCGAAGGGGTACATGGGACACGTCCCGGATACACTGCACGCAGTAGGGAGGCAGACGTCAGGCGTCGGGCGGATGTCCCACCTTGAGGCGCCGGATGTCCGGGCTAACCGGCCGGATGTCCGGGCTGGGATGGCCAGTTCGGCCGAATCGGGAGAGAGGCGCCGGATTTCCGGGCTTCAGGCCGGATATCCGGGCTGGGGGCCGGATGTCCGGGCCCTGTAGCACTTCGATGGCTGGGCTGCTGCTGTTGTTGACATCTTCAGGGGCCGGATGTCCGGGCCGGGGCCGGATGTCCGGGTCCTGTAGCCTTTCTCCGGTTCCTCGTCGTGCTCCTTCATCCTTGTACTTGGGGACTTGTCCATCATTCCGAGCATCTCCGAGAGGGTCTCCTTGGTACCTAGGCATGCATAGTGTCCTTGCATTAGGTAGCAACCGTGTCTCACACGAATGGAAAGGGGAAGCATTTAGGAACGGGTTCACCTTGTGTCCAATGGCGAATAGTCGAGGTCTCATCTTATGTATCCTTGGGGCTTGGAGAGTAGTCGGAGTGTACATGGGGATGAACATGGTATGCTCCGCATCATCTCCCCTCCCTTGGGAAAGATCCGACCTCGGATCGAAATCCTCATCACCATGGAAACGGTTGTCATGGACGGACTTGTAGTCGGGCAAAGTGGAAGGCATGGCGCAATCCAAGTACTCCAAGGTGTCTCCGGAGTGGTACACATGCAAAAAGAGCAAACACAAACGCCACTTGGAAATACAATGGTTAGCGCACACAAGGTGTCCATCATGTAAGAATGAGGTCGTCCAAAGGAATTTTTCATGACAAGGCATGAGATGCTTATCCAAATGATGTAAAATGACATGTAAAGCATTCATTGTGCACACAAATGTGTTGTAAATATGATCAATGCAACCACGGTGCAAAATGATGTCATAGTGAGACGGTTTATCAATAGCATGAATATGGCAATGGATGCTCAACATGTGTATATTATCATGCAATTGATGATGGGCAATATGATCGTGATGTATGAATATGCCATCAAGGAAGATCACAACAAATTTGCTAAGGAAGTGAACAAGCTCATATATCATGGATGTCATGGAAATAGATGCAGCAAGGCAAGTATAATGTGAGTCAATCCATGCATAGGGTGCAAACTTGTGGTGAGTATGATATGTCCATCGAGCATGAGTATGAGCACAATCAACAAATATGGAGGTGTTGGTATACCAATGCTCGATGTTGTGGCAAGAGTGGAAAACCGAAGGTGCATCCAATAAGTCCGAGCGCTCCTCAATGTAAAGGTCCATAGAGCCAATCTCCAATGTCGCTCCTCCGTTCGCGAGATGTATCATGTAGACAACAAGAAGGAAACAACAATGAAAGAGTGACCCATCCAATATGCAAACTTGAGGATGGCTCAAAGAGAAGGAGTTCACCTTTTTGAGGATGTCGAAAATGTTGGTGTCGCACATCATGTATGCCTTCACGTAACCAATATGTCTCGTGATTGTACCTCCTTTTGAATCCTTCAAAATGAAAGAACATGACAAACACTTGGAAAAACAAATGAGATTAGTGCAAATATAGCACCTATCATTCGAGTGGTAAAATACCCAACAAGTGTTCTCATCATTCTTATCATAAGAAAGGACAAGGTGTGGTATGGTATGGAAGCATAAGATGCAACTACAACCAAAGACAATAGGCTTAAACAAGCAAGCATGCATCACAAGTAATATGTCAAAGTCTCCAAGAGCAATAAGCATAGTATGGTTGCACTCAATACAAGGTGATATAAGAGATGCAACTAATGGAGGCAAGAGACAATGAACAATATATATCATGTGAGAGGCATGAACATATATGTCATCAACCCAAGAAAGCAAGTAATAGTGGAACATGGGTGATGCAACATAGGAAGCAATCATAGCGATCAAGTCAAGCAAGCTAGTAGTGCGAAGATGCAACGTACTAGAAGGAATCATGGCAAGCATGTCATTGGTGCAAATAGTGTGCATGAATAATTCACATGACATAGCACAAGCATGAAAGCAAGATATGAGTAAAATGTCATCAATGTATTGGCGAGAGGCCATGTGTAAATAGCAATGGGGCATCATGACTCTCCCAACACAACAAGCATCAATAGCATGGGGCACATGATAAACATGGCAATAGTAACAAGGATCTCCACCAAGCATGCAAATACGCATAGAAGTGGCATAATAATGAAACATGGGTAGATGCAAGCAAGGGTCACAATTGCATGGCAAAGGCATAGGAGCAAGCATAACATGCAAAGTGAACACGGGAAAATGAGCATAAGGTGACAAGTGGTAAATGGCCCATAGCCGTGTGAGAGCCAAGTAGAAGAGATGCGCGTAGTCCTTGCGCAAAGGGAACGGTGGTAAGGATAGTCCACGGGATCCCAAAGCATCGTTGCTCTCAAGAGCTCGTTTAAATCAACTCATGGGATTGAGAAGTTGACGAGTATACATGAGTACCTACACAAAACAAAGACAAAGGAAAAATTGTGTGTGCATGATATATGTACACATCATCCATCATGATGCACATGCATGTGTCGGTTAGCACAAAATATCCAATGCTCAAATAAATGAGATGCGTGATATAGAAACATGTCATCCATCATGATAGGTTTGTTGTTATGTATAGCATAATGGAGACTCAAATTGTGTAATGCATCATGAGCAATATCTAGAGCATTGTTATTCATGGAATGCATATGGTGCAAGCAATCATGGAAATCATGCAAAGGATGGGATGAATCAAAATCTCCAAACATGTATGAGGAAACTATGAGGGTCTCCTCATGAGCAAGAGTAGAAACATCACGTGGAGAATATTGACAACATCCACAACAATGCATATTTGGAACAATGTAATCATGGCATGGAATAGTAGATGAATTGCGCAAATCATGTAAAGGAAGCATGGCAATATCATCACAAGAGAAGCAAAAGCCAATGACCATCATCTCGTCATCTATGCCATAAGTGCAAATGGGATTGATTTTAATGGGGCATGCATAGTTACTATGTTGAGATTGTAATGATGCAATATGGGAGATCTCACTCATAGCATATGACAAGTTCAATGGATTGTCAAACATGAAGTGACCAATAGAATTTTCACAAGATGTCCTATGGAGCATAGCATCACAGCTAGGCAACTCAACATGCTCATCATCATATTCATCATAAATAGGTAAGTCAAGGCATGAAGAAGTTTCACTAGCATGAAGCATGGTAATAGGTGGGTCAACATCATGGGAACAATCGATGGTAAGAGAGTCCACTAGTGGGACAAGAGAAGCACCATCACCTATGTTACCTTTGGAGCGTCGCTCATGTGTTGTAGGTGAGGTGTTGAAGATCGTCTCGTTGTCATCTTCATCTTGATGGAACCATGTGGGGGGTTCATCATCATCCACCATGGCCATCGTCGTCTCTAATGGAGGAATAGACTCGTCAAGGATAGGCATGTCGTCATGTAGGAGACCTAGCACCAAAGAAGAAAACACACTAGGAATAGAGGTTAAGTCGTTAGAAATCATAGTGGCCTCATGTGCCGTGTCAACTACCTCACTCACTAAGTGTTGTGGCTCACTCACTCACTCAAGGATGCTCTCACTCGTATGGTGGGTGGAGTCACTCAAATGGCGCTCAACCTCACATAGGATGTGTGGCATGCTCTCATGTGTGGGGCTAGTGGTGGTCACACTCATCCTCTCATAGAAAATGCTCTCAATGTCACGTATGGTGGAGTCACTCATGTCACTCATGGGGTGGTGGCTCTCCTCACATGGCAATTGGGGCATCTCAACATATGTGGGTGCCGGAGAGATGTAGGTGCAATGTCTCCATGCGCGGTCGCGTAGCTTGACTCGGAGTATGAGTCCAATGGGGGCGCTGCCTTCATGTTGTTGAAGAGGTTCGCGCCGTCGCCGTGGTCGAGGGGATGGCCCTTGCTCGACCGTCTTGTCACCGCCTTTGGTGTTGGAGGCCCATATGATGTGGCACCTCATAGCTCGCCTTCATGACCGAAGGGAGTTTCCCATGCTCGGCCATCTTCCTTGAGGGGCTTCCGAAGATGGAAGTGTCGCCTCGCTAAATGGGTGGTCGCCTTGGACTTGATGAAGTCGATGTAGGCGTGCACGTGGGAAGTAGGCGAAGATGCCGCACGTCCAAAGGCGAAGATGCCTTGAGAACACTTGGCGAAGATGCGAAGTGGTTGATGTAGCCGTAGCGCCGTCTTGGTGGTGGTGGTCGCCTCATGGTCTTCTCTTGTGCTTATCAAGCTTCGACTTGGCGTGAAGTAGGGCTTGTTGGGACTTATGCATTTGCGCCAGGAGCATCTTCATGATGATGATGTCGTTATCGTGCTTGAGCTCCTTGGCGTTCGTCGTCGTCGTGCACATGATGCTTGGAGGTGACTTGCCCTTCATGACGATGTTGATAACGAACGTGATGGTGGTCGCCATGTAGATGTGGACGAGGATGATTTGCACTTGCGTCGTTTCCACGCTTCGAAGACTTGTGGCTTGAATGTGCCGCCTTGAAGATGACGAAGGGGAAGTAGACTTGATCAAGGCTCTAATCTCCTCCATCCTTGCATCTTGCTCCTCTTTATGTGCAGCAAGTTTCTTGTCGAAGTAGTCCCTTCTCCTTGCTTCGGAGTGACGAATGTCGATGGAGATGTTCTCGGCGCGCCTCGCAATCTTGATTGTGTGCCTTGCACTTGTCGTTGTAGATCGAAGATAGACGCTTTGGTGATGTAGTTGTTCACGCCGTTGTTGTTGTCGAGGACCGAAGAGGAAATGCCTTGCCTATCCATCACAAGACTCGAGCAAATATGAGTGGAAGAAAGACAAGAACTTATACCAATGTACCTTGACCGATGTTGACAATGAATCAAGTTCACTCAAATGCGGACAATGAAATAGCACTATTGGTACCAATCCTTGTCGGTTCTCACACCTACACAAGTAAAGCTTATGGAGGAGCTCGGTGAGGATAGTGGCACAAAAATTTAATGCAAAATGTTAGCAAGAGTCAATAATGTTGAAAGAGATTCACAAATTCGCAAGTGAAACAAATGGACCAATAGCAAAGAATGGCACACGGAAACACACACACGGATAGATAAATGGGGTCGTGCAACCAAGGAATGAGCACAAAATGTGGAATCCACGGAAAACGCCGTGTTGCACAACTCAAGAGAGACGCTAGCACGATTGCTCAAAAGGCGGATACGACACTTGTGCACAACCTATAAGATGCAAAATGGATAAACTTCTATCCCAAGTATGCTATGTATGTATGGTTCCCGGTGTTTCTCTCAAGATGATCCAAGATGATCGGATATGACAATCTTATGTGCAATGTGGTATGATGCTATGGCACTTGCTTACAAGCTCTTTGCTCTCTTTCTTTTGCTTAAAAGCTTTTTTTTTGTATGGCCACTTTGCACAATGCACAAACCAAGATAGCAATTGTGTATATGCGGGAACAAACTTGTGACACAAGATATGATACCAATATATGCACCACAATGATATGGTATATATGCTATGGGAAGTATGATCACTAATGTGCACAAGTAACGTTTCCGGCAATACTCAAATGGCTAGTCTCGATAGGCAAGTAACGCAAAAGTAAGGCTAGGGGTTAACAATGCAATGGCAAGGGGAATATACAATGGAGGGATACCACGATACCAAGATGATATGGAGGTTACCGTCCGGCGATGATGAGTAGCGGTGTTCTTGATGTAGAAACCAAGATGATGGAGACTCGTCCCTAAGTAGCGAAACACCTTAGGAAACGGAAAAATCGTGAACTCAAAATCTCAAACGCCAAATGTCAAAATGGTGGTAGCGGGAATGCGGTGGTGGTTTGCACTTGGCAATGCGGAAGTGGAATGATGGGCTATACACGTGTCGGAGTTGAAGTTGCCGCCCCTAAGTAGTCAAACACCTTAGGAGACACAAGCCACAACTCAAACAAGCTCAAACAACTATTGGGTTAAGTTGAGGTGGTTGAAGTGTATGGTGGGCAAGCCTATGCGGAAGTTATGGTGGTGGTGGTGGTTGATGAAGATGCAACCGTCCCTAAGTAGCCTAAACACCTTAGGAGACTCGAATCACAACTCAAACAACCTCAAATGCAAAGGGGAACAAAATTGGTTAGGTTGCGGAAGTCGGTGGTGGTTATGCGGAGGATGTGGTGGAAGCCCTAGGCAAAGATGCCAAAGTTCCGAAAATTTGATGGAGTCAAATGGTGGTGGTAGTATTTTTATGGGATGGGGGATGTCAATAGCTTCAAAACGAGCTAAAGAACGTCAAAAACGGACTCCGGATGAATTAGTTATGGACAAAACGGTGAAACGGGGAGGCTGAAATCTACAGGGGCCGGATATCCGGGGGTAGGGCCGGATTTCCGGGGGTGTATGTCCAGAACCGAGCGGATTTGGTGCTCCAGGGCCCGGATGTCCGGTCGGATGGACCGGATGTCCGGCCTGAGGCCCGGATGTCCGGCCCGACGAATCCAGATCTCGTTTGGGGCGGAAATTTTCGAATTGGGGGCGGAAATTGATGATTTCGGGGGCAAAATTTGATGGATTTCGTGGAGGAAAGATGGGAAACTTGGGGAAATGCTAGATCCACTCGAAACCAAGCAAATCCATGGATCAAAATCAACAAAATATCATCAAAACTAACAAATCACAAAAAAAATTGGGGCTATTTTTAGTGGGGATTTTCGGATTTAGGACGAAATCAACAAAATCAAGCTAGAAAACACGGGGTAGGGGCTCCAAAAACGTGATCAACGTGGCTCATGATACCATGATGATGTAGGGCGGAACCCTACGTGATGATCTTTCACGTTTGGAGTGGATCCTATAGGGAATCACGAAGAACACGCGGAAGAACAAAGGGAAACACGGAGGAAACGAGAGAGAGATCGCTCAACCAACAAGGAATCAATCACACAAGTGCTAGATCACCGAACACAAAGAGGTACATATGATCCACAATCAACAAAGGTAAGGATACACGAGTAGTCGTTCTTCTCCGAGAGGAGGTCTTGATGGGGTCCACCCTAGAAGGGGGTCTTGAATCCGCTTGGGGATCTTCTCCAAGAGGTCCTGAGCTCCGAGGAGAAGTAACCAAGTGGATGAGCGAGGTTCTCACACAAACATGAGCTAAACCTAAGCTACCCTAGCAAGAGGAAGGGGATGAAGTATATATAGTCTCGGGGCGAAGGGGTACATGGGACACGTCCCGGATACACTGCACGCAGGCAGGGGAGGCCGGACGTCCGGGCGTCGGGCCGGATGTCCGGGCCTTCGCGAGGCGCCGGATGTCCGGGCTAACCGGCCGGATGTCCGGGCTGGGATGGCCAGTTGACCGAATCGAGAGAGGCGCCGGATTTCAGACTTCAGGCGGATATCCGGCCGGGGTCGGATGTTCGGGGCCGGACGCCGGATGTCCGGGCCCTGTAGCACTTCGATGGCTGGGCTGCTGCTGTTGTTGACATCTTCAGGGGCCGGATGTCCGGGCCGGGGCCGGATGTCCGGGTCCTGTAGCCTTTCTCTGGTTCCTCTCGTCGTGCTCCTTCATCCTTGTACTTGGGGACTTGTCCATCATTCCGAGCATCTCCGAGAGGGTCTCCTTTGTACCTAGGCATGCATAGTGTCCTTGCATTAGGTAGCAACCGTGTCTCACACGAATGGAAAGGGGAAGCATTTAGGAACGGGTTCACCTTGTGTCCAATGGCGAATAGTCGAGGTCTCATCTTATGTATCCTTGGGGCTTGGAGAGTAGTCGGAGTGTACATGGGGATGAATGTGGTATGCTCCGCATCATTAGTGCACGGCTTTTGTCGTTTGAGAGCAACCCACCTCGAAGCCTTTGAGAAAGAGAAATCCTTGCGAGGACAAAGCCCAAACACCCAGAGCCAAAGAGTGTTAGGCATCACTGAAGTCTTTCTGTCTGCGTGACCTGAAGACTTATTACACTTGAGGACCTGTGGAATCCTCCAAAGTTAGGCGCTATGCTCGAGCATCCAAGAGTCATTGTGGATCGCCGGTGAACGAAGTCTGTGAACGTTCGGAAGTCTACCTTGAAGACTTATCGAGTGATTGGGCGAGGACCGTGTGTCCTTAGCTCAAGGGGAATAAGGTGAAGACGCCGGTCTTGAGTTGAATCTCAACCTCCCTAACTGCACGCATAGTTGTCACAAAGAATCGAACTGGTCCAACAAACTCGTGTGTCTTCAACAAGTGACTGGTTCTATCCTCTCCCTCCCTTTACTTAGAGTTTGTCTTCGTGAAGTCATTGCCTATTTGTTGTACCTGTTTGACTTCATTGCTTGACTACTATCATTGGTTGGCTTCATACTATCTTCCATCCTGATCCTTACTACTAAGCTGCTATTAGTCTTTGTACTTTCACATTACTGCATACTTGACTATGGTTTGCTTGTTGTAGTTTATCTTCCGCTGCATATCAATTAGGTAATTTCTATTGTTTGTCTTCGAAACTTCCACGTTTTGAAGACTTTCATAAAAATCGCCTATTCACCCTCCCCCCCCCCCCCACCCCCTCTAGTCGACAACTAGCACTTTAAGAAAGTTTGAAGCTACTAAGTTGGTTAAGTAACTAGAAGTAATATTTGTTATGAAGAAGTAATATGGTTATGGATATAAGTAATTATTTTTGAGTTATTTTCTTAAATGAAATAAATGATAAATTTGCTAAGTAAAGATTTTGTTTAAAGTGATGATTAATCATAACCAGGGAAGTGTTATGAGTTGTTGATGTCTATGCTTAGTGTGGATATAGTTGACCCAGTTATTTCCGATGATGTATGATGCATATATTTGTGTTGCACTTTCATGGCTTGTTATGACACCGGTTACTTTCACGTTAAGTTGAACCTACTAATAACTCAACTTGAATATATCATTGACCGGGTCATGGTGCCACCGAATCGAAGTTTTTCCCAAAGGCAACCACATTTGCCTTTATGGGAAGGCCTTTATTCGGTCTGTTGTCATGCCTATGGTTGGTGCCTCCAACGAGGGAAGGTTATGGGCGTGCGGTACCCTGGCCCGGTAAGCAGACATAACCTTGTGTGACCATTGTTGATGTTATGGTACCTTGTCCCCGTTTGGGACCATTTATGTTTTACCACAACGGTGGCCGTTTGTGTCTTTGGTAGACACGGGGCCACCCAGGACTAGCCCAGTGGGGAGTGAGTCGGAGTGGTCGAGAGTGTGTCATGGCAATGGAGGAGTTTCGTCGGAATGCCGTTGGTCCACCCGAATGGGCATGCAAGGCCATGGTTTCCGTGGTGTGGGTACAGTGCGCTACCTCTGCAGAGTGTATTAAATCTATCGATAGCCGAGTCCATGGTTACGGACACGCTCGAAAGTAGGTCACACCATGGGTCAACGTTTAAATTAATCTTGCACACTAAGTTATGAACATCGCACTGTTGAGAAGATGATGGTGGGTAAACCATCTTGATGTTGGTGACCAAGAGTTGGTCATCGTTGTGATCGCCGAAAAGATCACCGTTTGGGACCAAGTGTTGGTCATGGTTGTGATCGTCGGAAAGATCACCATTTGGTTACAAGGTAACCCGATCCAAGACGACGAGGTTGGTCCGTTTGTGATCCGAGAGCGATCACCGTTGGTAAGCAAGTCCGAGGGAATTTTATGACGAGATCATGATCACAGCATGTATGATATGTTGTTGCATTGCTAATTGGTTAAGTATCATGATGTTGTTTGTCATTATGTTTATGTTTGTTGTGACCTTGCAAGTACATTCAATAAGAGATATTGTCCCCCTGGAACAAAACACCAGGCATAAGGCCGAGCCTTCCACCCTTTACCAAGTATATATATAGATGCATTAATTAAATAAGAGATATTATGATATCCCAAAATCATCATGTTCCAACATGGAGCAATCTTCAACTTCACCTGCAACTAACAACGCTATAACAGGGGCTGAGCAAAAGCGGTAACTTAGCCAAAGAACGGTTTGCTAGGAAGGTGGGTTAGAGGCTTGACATGGCAAAATGGGAGGCATGATATAACAAGTGGTAGGTAGCGCGACATAGCGATAGAATGAACAACTAGCAAGCAAAGATAAAAGTGATATCGAGGGTAATAGTCATCTTGCCTGAGATCCTGCAAGGAAGAAGAACGAGTCCATGAAGAAGACAACCGGACGTAGTCGAACGAATCCTCACAACTCCGGAACGAAACTGAAGCTAATGAGAGAAACAAACCGGAAAGAAGCAAACAACATGGTACACAACCGTCACATAAACATGGCATGATGCACAATCAAGTATGATGCATTTCCATTTAATGAGGCATGGCATGGCAAGGTGCACAAACAATACTACAAATTAAGTGGAGCTCAATATGCAACGACTTGCATATTGACGAAACACCACATCAATTATTTAGTTCTCTCTCGGTTATGTACCCAACAATATTAAATGTTATCAAACATCGCAAGGGGTGAAGCATATGAAAATTACCTATCTAGGCAAATTTAAATGAGGCCGGAACAACAAACAACAATTCCAGAAAATCCCCATGTCCATTTTTTGAATTAGCTACTGTTCTAAACTAAAACATATTTTAATGTTATTAAACAGTAAAACAAAGTGCACCATGTTAATTTATGCATTTTTCTACCACATTTACATATAAAGTTTATTTAAAACCGAGCTACGGTTAATTAGTTAAGGAATAAAAACATTTTAACATGTCATATGAGCAAATTTTATCAAACAACATTTTAAACATTTTAAACATGCATGAAAGCAACATATTATGAAAGTAGATGAAATTCTAGGCATTTTACTATATAAAACATTTTAATATGATGCACGGTTCATGAGTTATTATATGCATGAGGACCAGGGGTTTTTCTGTCAAACTGCACTCTCTCGATAAATAGCTAAAATCGCATGGATGGGAAAAAAACGCAGTCGGGCTGAAACTGGATTTGGGCGGGGCGCAGCTCACCTTGTGGGCCTTGGCCCAGGTCGGTGAAGCAGCAGGCCAGCGGGAAGCTGGACTTGGCGCGGCGCTGGGCCTCGCGGGCAGATTGAAGCGAGGCAGGGCGTGGTCAACGCGCAGGCGACGCACGGTTGAGCAGAGGAGGCTTCGCACGGCCGACGTGGCTGGCGACGATGGGGCAGCAGCGACGGGGTAGAGCGCTCGAACTCGAGCTCCCAAACGAAGAAGAAAGCGGCGGCGGACGCATGCGAGATCCGGCAACGCGGATCCTGTCCAGGATAGGCGCGGGAGGCGAGATCCAACGCAAGGAAGTGGATTCGGCCGGGGACGATAGCTTGGCGAAGCAGGGGAGGTCCGAGACGAGCGGGACGCGGCCGCCGACAGCGAGGACGGGGCCCAGCCGGTTGGATCCGGCCAGGAACGGGCAAGGGCGACGAAGGCCGGCCGGATCTGGTGGTGGAGACGAGGCCTCGACGGCAGCGTGATGCAGCAGCGGGGTTCGGACGGCCATGGCAGGAATCCTGCTGCTGTTGGACCATGAGAGGGAAAACGAGGTCAGGAGGGGGAGAGAGAGCGGAGGTGCGGCAAGAAGGGAAGGGGGGTGACGTAGCTTAGCTGCTGCTGGTGGTGGTAGACAGCGGGGGCGGCACGAGGTGGGGAACGGCAGGGAGCTCCTCTCCCTGGCTCGCGATGAGGGGAACGAGGCAGGGCTCGGGCAGGAGAAGGAGGGTCGAGGAGGCGTTGGGAAGGGGAGATCGAGCAGATGAGGCATGGCCTCGGGCTCGAGGGAGATGACTGCGGGGAGATGCGGGAAGGACGGATGGGGAACGAGAGGAGTGGTGGCCGCTGTGATCTGATTGGATGAAAGTGGATCGGGAGGGATCCCGAGGTGGAAGAGGACTGGCGGCGGCGGGTGAGGGGATTTGGTGGATTGGACAAGCCCCTGGGATCTAGGTTAGACTGATATTTATATCAGATGAATTTAGGTTAGGGATATCACGTCCCTACGATCGTAATCGGACGGTGGAGAAAATAGGTTAGGGAGTTCAATTAAGAAAACTGAGATGTTTTATAGATGTTGGGGAATGATCCGGACCCATCGGTCATGACTGCCTGGGTCAGGTTCGGACAAGTTTCGGACACGCACGCGAGGGGTTTGCGGGATGTGCAGAGAGGTTAGGAAGCCAGGCAAGAGGGAAACAAAATCTGGTTGGTCTCGGAACGGTCAATGAAGGCAAGGGGAACGCGGCAACTATGAACAACTACAAGTTTTATGAAAACATGCGGATGCAATGCGATGATGAATGCAACAAACAAATAAAACACACAGCGACAACGAAAACAAGGAGGCGTCTGAAGCGTCGGTCTCGGGGCATCACAACACTCCTCCACTTACAAGAGATCTCGTCCCGAGATCTAGGGATGGCGTCGGAGAGCAACAGAAGAGGAAGAGGTAAAACAAAGTTGCTTCTTTCATAAATGAGTGAAACCAAAGAACCTTGAGAGGTCGCAAAGCTTGAAGAAATGACACGACGGAGGTGAACAAAATTTGAAACACTCCGTTCAGCAAGAGGATCAAGGAACATTACAAGAACCTTGTAGGTTGAAAGACAAACAAAAATGGTTATGATGGACAAGAAGTACATGCAAGCACTCCGGTTGAAACAAGATGTACAAAAAACGATAAAGAACAATTACGACAACACTCCGATTGAAAATGGAAGGGATAGAATATGAACTTGGCAAAATGAAAGCACTTGGATTAGACTCCGGTTAAAAGAGGAATGGTAGACACAACACTCCGGTTAAATGGATAAGCAAGAAAAGAACATGATCCTCACAATTCGAGATGATGAGTGAAGAGAGTAACATCACCATGCCTCCGGAAGAAAAAATAGAAGATAGATCATTGGAATAAAGGAATGGAGAAGAAAATGCCAACTTCTGCCACAAATGATCTTGTAAAGCACCCTTCCAACAAGGTTAGAACGGAGTTGTTGGAAAATCAACAACGAAACGAATAAGCTTGTAGTGGGCTTATGGAAAACTTCTCAAAATTGAGGCAAAATTCTGCCACTACGGAAACAACTAATATAATTGATAACACGAACGAGATGAAAAACTTCTTTCACCAAGAGGATAGGAGAAAACTTGGATCATTGATAAGCACCATAATAGCAACATTCCTTAGGGAAGGCTTTAGGTGAAATATGACACAAGATAACTCCAACAAAGAGATTGATGGATCTAAAGTATCTCATTCTTGACAACATGAGAATCATGAAACATGAAGGAAATTGTCAAGAATGATATAACGCCATATCAAAAGATAATGGTAGAAAGAATTGCACTTCGGGATGCAAGATGAAGAATGCTTGAACTCCTCAAAACAAGGCATGTGTTAAACACCATGTTTATTTTAGAGTATAGCTTGGCGGATCATAACTTTGACAGAAATCTTGAGAGCAATTGAAGAATGAAAAGAATCCTTGACGAACCACCATGTAGAGCCTCCATGAAGAACTCCGGTAATAAAAGGATGATAGAAAGAAAGAGAATTTGAAAACACAAGGTGAAGCCTTGCGATGATTTAGATGGAGCTTCCTGACGAGATAATGCAGAAAAACTTGGAACTCCCGAAAAGAAAAGATGAAGCATCTCGGACTGAGAAATGTGACATGATGAACAACTCTGGAAAGAAGATACTAGATCACTTGGATGAAACAATAATAAGAATTACGTTATGTGTTTCCTTCACCAATTTAAATTAATGACAAGTAACGGATTTGGCACACTACTTATTCTCGTAGAAAGGATTAAGAGAGATATAGCGCAAACTTGAGAAAAGTCTTCAATGATCCGCCGGTAGGATTTGGAAAGAACGAATGAATTGATATGATAACCAAGAAAGAGAACTCTTGAACGAACCACCGTAAGAATTGAGAATGAAAGTAGCAAAGGCGCAATTCACCGGGAAGAATTAGAAAACGAATAAAGATACTTGACAAAATTTAGATACATGAGAACGAAGAGATCATGAACTGATTAGAGGATATTTGAACGATGCACCGGTAAGATTTGGAGAATGAGAACTGGAAGCTGAGAATGAATAATACTGAGATGATGGCTTCAGAGAATCAAACTGAAAAGACTCTTGAATTGCTCCGGAGGGGTGAAAATAATTCTCACAAACGAAAACAATTATGAGAGGACGGCATCAAGCTTGAACTACGCATCTTTGGAAAAACGGGTAAGGATTTAAGAGGAACTCCTCTTCGGTCTTCAAAACCCGAGAATGACGACGAGAAACACCACCATGAATTGTTGAGATACTCCGGTATGAAAATTAGAAAGGTTGAACCAACAATGAAAAGAATTTGGAAGATCTTGGAGAAAGACATTTGACTGATGATTACTCATTCTTACGTCAAACTTTGAAATGAATTTGGGAATAGCTCCGGGAAAATTAGAAGAGTCAGGTAAGATCCTGGGAAAAGACCTGTGGGTTAGGGCCCCCTCAAAAGAAACACCGTTGAACGATTTAAAAGATAGATTGCGCCGGTTGAATTAAATGGCTTGAATAAGGTAAGACCTCGAAATAGCTTGAAAGGATTACAAATAGAAACTTGAATCTTCTGGGATATCTTCAGCACTCCAGATAAACATGAATAGCAAGAGGTGGATGATTAAGAGGTGCACCGTCATGAGAAAACATTTGAAACAAGGAAAGAATATGATCAGCACTGAAAGCTTGAAATGGATCCACCGGAGAAGAAAAGAGAACGAAGAATGATAAACTTGTCGCTTCCTTAGCATCTTCATGAGAATCACCAGGTAAGAACATGGAGGAAAAGAATGAAGAGACTTCACATCCATAAGATGGATACTTGATTAAGAAATCTGAGTCCTTGAAAAAAAAGGGTGGGAGGGTGGGAAAACAAAGGAAACTTGGGGATGGAATGAAACAGACACCGTTGAGAAAACTTAGAATTGATCTCGCGAATGTTGAAATGATCGGATCCACTTGAAGAGAAGCACGTCGGTTGGAAGAGAATTAACATGGCAACCTCGATGATCAAGAAGGATTAGTATTCATATAGAAATATGAGAACACCATTTAGGGAAGGTATGGAATCAACACTTGGCATTGAAGCAACTCGAATACCACAAACCAAAACAAAAATAAAGGATTTGGCTTGCAGAATAAGCCAGAAACAAACATATGATAGATCCCATACCGTATCATGTGTCTATTGGAAAGATATCCTACGAAATACTTGAATTCCCACTTATAAACTCCCAAAACTTTCTGGTTATGCAATCTGGTGTTCGGGATACAGGGGAAGCAATATATCTCACCCAAACTAACGATCCCTACATCCAGCTGTATCCATCCGTCAACAAATAACCAAGAAAACTCTGGAAATCATGTACCTCAACCTTCGAAAAGCAACCGTTATACGAGCTATGGCAATACTCCCGAACTCCCGCCCCGGTACTGCGTGGCGTCGAGGTTATCTCACCAACAACTGCATAAATGAGATTTTCGATGTCGGCGAAACTCGGGTATTACAGAACTGCAACGATAAAATTGTGACGACAACACCTCAGAGCTCAACTCCCCGGGACACTGCCACAACCCCTAAATGTCAGGAGGCACCAAGAACAATGTTCTCGTCATAAGAATATTGGAACGATCCCAAGATACCCGCGTGATCCTAAAAAAATTCGTGAAATTTGAGGAGAGAAAAGTCAAAACATCTACGATGTGAGAGGCCTCACCAGAGCATTTAAGGGACCGAGGAGTAAAATAATCCTACTCTCCGATATATATAATCCTAAGACTCAAAACATTTTGTTCTAGACTCAACAACGCCAGCGATTCGATCAAGCAGGGGGCTCCTAAGTCGGGGATGGCTCTGATTACCAACTTGTAACGCCCACGATGCGGCTATATATCCCACGTGTCGAGGCACGACTTAGAGGCATGACCGCATTGTGGTTTTGTCGCAAGAAGGGTCATCTTCACACAATCCCATGTAATGAACAAGAAAGGGATAAATAGAGGGTTGGCTTACATTCGCCACTTCACACAATGAACATATAATTCATACATCATTCAGAGTACACACATAGTCCGACTACGGACAACCAAATGAAAAGAAGATAACCCCAAATGCTAGATCCCCGATCGTCCCAACTGAACTCCACTACTGATCAACAGGAAACGAAAACATAGGAATGACCAAGGTCCTCATCGAACTCCCACTTGACCTCGGTTGCGTCACCTGCACTGATATCATCGGCACCTGCAACTGTTTTGGTAGTATCTGTGAGTCACGAGGACTCAGCAATCTCAAAACCCGCGAGATCAAGACTATTTAAGCTTATGGGTAGGATGGGGTAATGAGGTGGAGTTGCAGCAAGCACTAAGCAAAAATGGTGGCTAACATACGCAAATAAGAGCCAGAAGAGAAGCAACGCAATGGTCGAGAAGCTAGAAGTGATCAAGAAGTGATCCTGAAACTACTTACGTTCATACATAACCCAAAACCATGTTCACTTCCCGGACTCCGCTGAAAAGAGACCATCACGGTTACACATGCAGTTGATGCATTTTAATTAAGTCAAGTGTCAAGTTGTCTACAACCGGGCATTAACAAATTCCCATCTGCCACATAACCGCGGGCACGGCTTTCGAAAGTTTATACCCTGCAGGGGTATCCCAACTTAGCCCATCACAAGAACTCACGATCAGCGAAGGATATTCCTTCTCCCGGAACTACCCGATCAGTCTCAGAATCCCGGTTACAAGACCAGCAAGACCGCCCGATGTGCCGGCAAATCTCGATAGGAGTCGCATGTATCTCGTTCTCAGGGCACACCGGATTTTCCAAACTTCCGGTAGGCCAGCCCATAGTTGCCCCTGGTGGCCACTAGCGGTTGACAGGTTTGGACCAACACTCACGACGAGCACCGCCCGGGGTAAAATAAGATGACCCTCGAGCTCCGGAATCCCAAGGGAAAGGCTTAGGCGAGGCAAATCTCAGGGCACACCGGATTGTCCAAACTTCCGGTAGGCCAGCCCATAGTTGCCCCTGGTGGCCACTGGCGGTTGACAAGTTTGGACCAACACTCACGATGAGCACTGGCCCGGGGGGGGGGGGGTAAAATAAGATGACCCTCGGGCTCCGGAATCCCAAGGGAAAGGCTTAGGCGAGGCAAATGTAAAACCAAGGTTGGGCCTTGCTGGAGGAGTTTTTATTCAAAGCAAACTGTCAAGGGGGTCCCATAACCCCAACCGTGTAAGGAACGCAAAATCAAGGAACATAACACCGGTATGACGAAAACTAGGGCGGCAAGAGTGGAACAAAACACCAGGCATAAGGTCGAGCCTTCCACCCTTTACCAAGTATATAGATGCATTAATTAAATAAGAGATATTGTGATATCCCAAAATCATCATGTTCCAACATGGAACAATCTTCAACTTCACCTGCAACTAACACTGCTATAAGAGGGGTTGATCAAAAGCGGTAACTTAGCCAAACAACAGTTTGCTAGGAAGGTGGGTTAGAGGCTTGACATGGCAAAATGGGAGGCATGCTATAACAAGTGGTAGGTAGCGCGACATAGCGATAGAACGAACAACTAGCAAGAAAAGATAGAAGTGATATCGAGGGTAATGGTCATCTTGCCTGAGGTCCCGTAAGGAAGAAGAACGAGTCCATGAAGAAAACAAGCGGACGTAGTCGAACGAATCCTCACAACTCCGGAACGAAACCGAAGCTAACAAGAGAAGCAAACCGGAAAGATGCAAATTAACATGGTAAACAACCATCGCATAAACATGGCATGATGCACAATCAAGTATTATGCATGTCAATTTAATGAGGCATTGCATGGCAAGGTGTACAAACAATACTACAAATTAAGTGGACATCAATATGCAACGAGTTGCATATTGACAAAACACCACATCAATTATTTAGTTCTCTCTCAGTTATGTACCCACCAATATTAAATGTTATTAAACATGGCAAGGGGTGAAGCATATGAAAACTACCTATCTAGGCAAGTTTAAATGAGGCCGGAACAACAAACAACAATTCCGGAAAATCCCCATGTCCATTTTTCGAATTAGCTACTGTTCTGCCCTAAAACATATTTTAATGTTATTAAATAGTAAAACAAAGTGCACCATGTTAATCTATGCATTTTTCTATCCCATTTACATATAAAGTTTATTAAAAACCGAGCTACGTTTAATTAGTTATGGAAAAAAACATTTTAACATGTCATATGAGCAAATTTTATCAAACATCATTTTAAACATCTTAAACATGCATGAAAGCAGCATATTATGAAACTAGATGAAATTCTAATCATTTTACATATATAAAACATTTTAATATGATGCACGGTTCATGAGTTATTATATGCATGAAGACTATGGGTTTTTCTGTAAAACTGCACTCTCTCTCGATAAATAACTAAAATCGCATTGACAGGAAAAAGCGCAGTCGGGCCGAAACTGAAGGAACTGGGCTGAACAGGATTTGGGCGGGGCGCAGCTCACCTTGTGAGCCTTGGCCCAGGTCGGTGAAGCAGCAGGCCAGCGGGAAGCTGGACTTGGCGCGGCGCTGGGCCTCGCGGGCAGATCAATGCGAGGCAGGGCGTGGTCAACGCGCGGGCGACGCGCGGGCGAGCAGAGGAGGCTTCGCGCGGCCGACGTGGCTGGCGACATGGTCAATGCGCCAGGCAGAGGAGGCGCATGGGGCAGCAGCGACGTGGTAGAGCGCTCGAACTCGAGCTCCCGAACGAAGACGAACGCGGCGGCGGACGCATGCGAGATCCGGCGACGCGGATCCTGTCCAGGACAGGCGCGGTAGACGAGATCCAACGCGAGGAAGTGGATTCGGCCAGGGACGACACCTTGGCGAAGCAGGGGAGGTCCAGGACGAGCTGGACGCGGCCGCCGGCAGCGGGGACGGGGCCCTGCCGGTGGGATCCGGCCGGTAACGGGCAAGGGCGACGAAGGTCGGCCGGGTCTGGTGGTGGAGGCGAGGCCCCGACGCTAGCGTGATGTAGCAGCAGGGTTCGGACGGCCATGGCAGGACTCCTGCTGCTGTTGGACCATGAGAGGGAAAATGAGGTCAGGAGGGGGAGAGAGAGCGGAGGTGCGGCAAGAAGGGAAGGAGGGCGACGTAGCTTAGCTGCTGGTGGTGTTGGTAGACGGTGGGGACGGCACGAGGTGGGGAACAGCGGGGAGCTCCTCTCCCTGGCTCGCGAAAAGGGGAATGAGGCAGGGCTCGGGTAGGAGAAGGAGGGTCGAGGAGGCGCTGGGCAGGGGAGATCGAGCAGAGCAGGCATGGCCTCGGGCTCGAGGGAGATGACTGCGAGGAGTTGCAGGAAGGACAGATGGGGAACGAGAGGAGTGGTGGCCGCTGCGATCTGATTAGGTGAAGATGGATCGGGAGGGATCCCGAGGTGGAAGAGGACTGGCGGCGGCGGGTGAGGGGATTTGGTGGATGGGACAAGCCCCTAGGATGTAAGGGTAGACTGATACTCCATTCGTTCCATAATATAGTGCCTATAGATTTTTCTAAAAGTCAAATATTACAATTTTTGACTTTATTAATAGAGAAAAGTAGGTACATCTAGAATACCAAATGCACATCTATGGGTACATCATGAGTTATATTTTCAGAATGTACATGTTTGATATTATAGATGTTGACAATTTTCTCTATACACTTGGTCAAAGTTAGCAAAGTTTGACTTTCAGAAAAATCTATAGGCACTACATTGTGGAACGGAGGGAGTATTTATATAAGATGAATTTAGGTTAGTGGATATCACGTTCCTACGATCGTAATCGGACGGCTGAGAAAATAGGATAGGGAGTCCAATTAAGAAAACGGAGATGTTTTATAGATGTTGGGAGATGATCCGGACCCATCGGTCATGACTGCCCGGGTCGGGTTCGGAGAAGTTTCGGACACGCACGCGAGGGGTTTGCAAGATGTGCAGAGAGGTTAGGAAGCCAGGAAAGAGGGAAACAAAATCTGGTTGGTCTTGGAACGGTCAACGAAGGCAAGGGGAACGCGGCAACTACGAGCAACTACAAGTTTTATGAAAACATGTGGATGCAATGCGATGATGAATGCAACAAACAAATAAAACACACGGCAACAACAAAAACAAGGAAGGCATCTGAAGCGCCGGTCTCGGGGCGTCACACTCTTCCAGTCACACTATCAAATCACCATGTCCAGGATGCACTATGTACTATCATTCACGTGCGGTCCCCGGCCCTCCATCAAGTTGAAAACTAGACTAGTCAAAATGTCAATTGGGATGCCTCTTTGTAAACAAATCTGCTCCTAGCTTCCAAAAAATGCGCTCCTACGTGTACCCGCGAGTGGGTGTGAGAGAACTAGTATGTGCGTGCATCGCTTCTCTTTTTGAAAGTACAATATACTACGCCCAAAGAATGTTCGCCACAAGAGTAATAGTATAAGTGTGTGAGGTGTGAGTTAAAATAAAAGGTGCGCGATGTCTTTTATTTTTTAGAAGTTCTGAGGGTAGGGTGTGAAGAACACATATGTGCGTGACGTCTGGTTACAGATAGATGGTGGTTGCGAGGGGACTCGGGAGAGTCTTGACTCGTGAGGGTGTGTGTGTGCGTGAGAGAGAGGGGGCACGTATAAATGCAATGCATGTGTCCGTAAATCATATCTGACAAACGTTCGCCACAAGTCGTTTCCTGACGAACGCCGTAAGAACCGTTAGATCTGCATCCGACAGTGTCAGTTTTGCCATGGCATTTAACAGAACAGACACTCCTCTGACACACATATCTTCAACATGAGTGTTAGCAACTGCCATATGGTCCTCCCTCTGTTCCAAAATGTAGTGCATAGAGTTTTATTGAAAATTCGAACCTCGCAAACTTTTACCGAGTTTTCATATACCAAAATGCACATATAGAATACCCGGTATATATCATTTCATTCATCTTTGAGAGGTAACTATAAATGTGGGAGAGGAGTGTACTAAGTAAGACCGTCGTATCACCAGCAGCAATTTCAACCATCCTTTGGTGTGGAGGAATATCATAGAAACTCTATATGATATGATATTTATAATTTTTTTCTTTAGAGCCAATTGGTTCATAGGAATAGATTCATATACTCCACATTTCAAAGGAAAACAAACATGAGTTCGGTCTCTCTGCCTAGCTCTCGCCTAGCCCTCACGTCCCTGCGGTGGCCACCAGCCCTCGTTACTGCCTGATGGGCGGTAGCACCACCCCGCTCCCCTCCCACAGCCTCGGTTCCTAGGCGCAGCCGGTGGAGCTGGTCAATTGGGACTCGTCTTTTGATGGCGATGTCAGATCGAGATCTGGATACCGACCCCCGACGTTGAGAGATCTGCCGGACCCCGGGCCTCCGCCGGCTTCCACGGGGCATGCCACTGGCCAGGCTTTCGGGTCTAGATCTGGTTCGGTCCGGCGGCTGCCCACTCCGCCTCCTTCAGACTGTGCATGCCCTCTAGCTGATAGTGGGCGGCTGAAATCCATTGTGGTTGTGCTGCCCGATTGCGGTAGTAATGGCGTGCAGAGAGAGACGGTCCCCCGTTTGCCCAGCAGTCCCCAAGATCCGCTCCATAGTGATTGCGCCTACTCCTACCGCTGCTCCAGCTGCCGCCCATGAAGATGAGGAGGGATGGATTCAGGCAAGATCCCGGAAGAAGAGAAGGTAAGCCAAAAACCCAATGGGCGTGGGTGTGCCTCCCACGCCATCAAGACGCCACCACCGCCCGTCCTACGCCTCTGCTATAGCTCGTAGGTACTTCTTAAAGCACTACGAGGGCCTCTGCCTTCGCTGCCTTAGCTCGGAGCACCGCCGCAAAGACTACCGAGATCCTACACACTGCCTCATCTGCAAGCTACCAGGACACCAATCGAGCAACTTCCTAAAGAACCAGCTGCGCCAGGACGTCGTCGGCCGCTCCCCCCATCCGGCTTCGCCATCGGGCCGGGGCCCGTCTGCGGGCGTCTGGTGTTCCCGCCGCCGCCCACTCCGCCTGTTCCTGTAGCTGGCTCACCGCCCCTCGCTGAAGATCCCATGGCGTCGCCTTTCGTCCCGGTGTCACCTCCACGGCGCCCGCGCCACAGCCACCGGGTGGTGATCCGCTCCAGGGCCATGGAGCAGTAGCGAGCCTTGCTCATGCGCCAGGGCGTGTTGCTGATCACCATCGACCGCTTCAATGCCATCAACCCAATGATGGTGGGTCACACCCTGGAGCGCCATCAGTGCATCGGGCCCAGTCAGGTGCGAGTGACGCGCCATCATCCTGAGGACTACCTGATCCAGTTCGAGGCCCCGGTGCACCGCGACACCTTGCTCCGCTACGGCGTCCTAAACATCGACGGGTTGCCCTTCCTCACCAAGCCTTGGCGCCCCAACAAGCAGGCCGTCATCCGGCGGTGGATGCTGCACGCGCGCATCGTCTTCGAGCGCCTCCCCCTCAACATGTGGTCGCTTGACGGCACTGAGGAGGTGCTTGGCCGGTTCTGCAGAATCAACCGCTTGGACTCCGGGACACACACACCTTGGCTACAGGGTCTAGTGCTGGAACCTCACTGACATCCCCATGCGCCACTGCCTCTCTAGTTTCGTCGAGGGGGGTGATCGGACCGTCGAGATGCTCGGGTACTCGCCACCGGCCCACGCCAACAACACCGTTGCGCCGCCCCTAGAAGCAGAGCGCCACTCGGAACTGTTCCACATCGATCGCGTCGAGAACTAGACGCCGCGGGAGCCCAGGTCCCCGTCCTCCTTCTAGAGCGGCCTGCCCTCCTCCGGTTCCAATGATGACGATGGCCGCCGCCCGCTGCCCGAGATCAAGGTGAACGACTGGACTTTCAACGTCGAAAACGACCGCCTCTTCATCTCGCCTCCACCTGCCTCCGCCTGCCCCTCCAACTGCTCCAACTACTCCGGCGCACGGATGCGCTAGGCAGGCCTCGTGCGTTGCCTCGACTGGCTTCTGGGGGATGCCGGTGCCGGCCAGACGCGAGGATCGTGATGGAGAGGGCGGCCCCAGCCGGCGATCCTGGAAGGAAACCCTTGATAACCCACAAGTATAGGGGATCGCAACAGCTTTCGAGGGTAGAGTATTCAACCCAAATTTATTGATTCGACGCAAGGGGAGCCAAAGAATATTCTTGAGTCTTAGCAGTTGAGTTGTCAATTCAACCACACCTGGATAACTTAGTATCTGCAGCAAGGTGTTTAGTAGCAAAAGTGGTATGATAATAAAGGTAACGGTAGCAAAAGTAAAGATAAATGTTTTTGGGTTTTTGTAGTAGTTGTAACAGTAGCAACGGAAAAGTAAATAAGCAAAGAACAATATGTGAAAAGCTCGTCGGCAATGGATCAGTGATGGATAATTATGCCGGATGTGATTCCTCATGCAATAGCTATAACATAGGGTGATATAGAACTAGCTCCAATTCATCAATGTAATGTAGGCATGTATTCCGTAAATAGTCATACGTGCTTATGGAAAAGAACTTGTATGACATCTTTGTCCTACCCTCCCGTGGCAGCTGTGTCCTTACGGAAACTAAGGTATATTAAGGCCTCCTTTTAATAGAGAACCGGACCAAAGCATTAACACATAGTGAATACATGAACTACTAAAACTACGGTCATCACCGAGAAGTATCCCGATTATTGTCACTTGGGGTTGTCGGATCATAACACATAATAGGTGACTATATACTTGCAAGATAGGATCAAGAACACACATATATTCATGAAAACATAATAGGTTCAGATCTGAAATCATGGCACTCGGGCCCTAGTGACAAGCATTAAGCATAGCAAAGTCATAGCAACATCAATCTCGTAACATAGTGGATACTAGGGATCAAACCCTAACAAAACTAACTCGATTACATGATAAATCTCATCCAACCCATCACCGTCCAGCAAGCCTACGATGGAATTACTCACGCACGGCGGTGAGCATCATGAAACTGGTGATGGAGGATGGTTGATGATGACGACGGCGATGAATCCCCCTCTCCGGAGCCCCGAACGGACTCCAGATCAGCCCTCTCGAGAGAAATTAGGGTTTGGCGGCGGCTCCGTGTCGTGAAACGCGATGAAACTTTTTCCCTGAATTTTTTCTCCCTGAGACGGAATATATAGAGTTGGAGTTGAGGTCGGAGGAGGTCCAGGGGGCCCACGAGATAGCGGGCGCGCCCTAGGGGCGCTACTGTCTCGTGGACAGGCCCCGCCCCTGTATTTCTTTCGCCCAATAATTCTTATAAATTCCAAAAAGTGCCTCCGGGGATTTCCAGGACATTCCGAGAACCTTTCTTTTCTACGCATAAAACAACATCATGGTAGTTCTGCTGAAAACAGCGTCAGTCCGGGTTAGTTTCATTCAAATCATGCAAGTTAGAGTCCAAAACAAGGGCAAAAGTGTTTGGAAAAGTAGATACGTTGGAGACGTATCAACTCCCCCAAGCTTAAACCTTTGCTTGTCCTCAAGCAGTTCAGTTGATAAACTGAAAGTGATAAAGAAAAACTTTTACAAACTCTGTTTACTCTTGTTGTTGTAAACATGAAAAGCCAGCATTCAAGTTTCAGCAAATATTATGAACTAACCATACTCACAATAACACATAGGTCTCACAATTACTCATATCAATAACATAATCAGCTAGCGAGCCATAATAATAAAACTCGGATGACAACACTTTCTCAAAATAATCATAACATGATATAACAAAATGGTATCTTGCTAGCCCTTTCTGAGACCGCAAAACATAAATGCAGAGCACCTTCAAAGATCAAGGAATCACTAAACATTGTAATTCATGGTAAAAGAGATCCAGTCAAGTCATACCCAATATAAACCAATAATAATGAATGCAAATGACAGTGTGCTCTCCAGCGGGTGCTTTTAATAAGAAGGGTGATGACTCAACATAAAAGTAAATAGATAGGCCCTTCGCAGAGGGAAGCAGGGATTTGTAGAGGTGCTAGAGCTCGATTTTAAAATAGAGATTGAATAACATTTTGAGTGGCATACTTTCGCTGTCAACGCAACAACTATGAGATGGTCAGATCTTCCATACTACATGCATTATAGGCAGTTCCCAAACAAAATGGTAAAGGTTTATGCTCCCCCAACCACCAACAAGCATCAATCCATGGCTTGCTCGAAACAATGAGTGCCTCTAACATACAACAGCCATGGGGGAGTTTTGTTTAATTATTTTGATTTGCTTTGATCTTTTTGGATCATGGGACTGGGCATCCCAGTTACCGGCCCTTTCTCGTGAATGAGGAGTGGAGTCCACTCCTCTTGAGAATAACCCACCTAGCATGGAAGATATAGGCAGCCCCAGTTGAAACATGAGCTGCTCGAGCATACAAAACAGAATTTCATTTGAAGGTTTGGAGTTTGGCACATACAAATTTACTTGGAACGGCAGGTAGATACCGCATATAGGAAGGTATAGTGGACTCATATGGAACAACTATGGGGTTTAAGGGGTTTGGATGCACAAGCAGTATTCCCGCTTAGTACAAGTGAAGGCTAGCAAAAGACTAGGAAGCGACCAACTGAGAGAGCGACAACAGTCATAAACATGCATCAAAATTAATTCACATCGAGTACAAGCATGAGTAGGATATAATCCACCATGAACATAAATATCATGAAGGCTATGTTGATTTGATTCAACTACATGTGTGAACATGTGCCAAGTCGAGTCACTCAATTCATTCAAAGGAGGATACCATCCCATCATACCACATCATAATCATTCTAATAGCATGTTGGCACGCAAGGTAAACCATTATAACTCATAGCTAATCAAGCATGGCACAAGCAACTACAATCTCTAAATGTCATTGCAAATATGTTTACTTCATAATAGCTGACTCAGGAACGATGAACTCATCATATTTACAAAAACAAAAGAGGTCGAGTTCATACCAGCTTTTCTCATCCCAATAAGTCCATCATATATCGTCATTATTGCCTTTCACTCGCATGACCGAACGATGTGTATAATAATAGGAGTGCACGTGCATTGGACTAAGCTGGAATCTGCAAGCATTCAACTCAAGACAGAAGACAGGGTAATATGGGCTCTAAATTAAATAAAAAATTATACATATAAGAGCCACTAAGCATTTTAATATGGTCTTCTCGACCCCCAAAAGAAAGAAAAGAAAATAAAACTATTTACACGGGAAAGCTCCCAACAAGAAAGAAGAAGAACTAGAAATATTTTTGGATTTTCATTTTAATTTCTACTACAAGCATGGAAATTAAACTAACTATTTTTTTTGGTTTTTCTTAAGGTTTATCAAACACACAAGAAGAAAACTAGAAAAGAAATTTAAACTAACATGGATAATACAATGAAAGAGTACGAGCACAGATGACTAGTGTGTGAACATGAATGTAAAGTCGGTGAGAAATATGTACTCCCCCAAGCTTAGGCTTTTGGCCTAAGTTGGTCTAGTACCAAGGACCGCCGCTACTCTCCCCGGTGTAATGGGAGGTGTAATCAGGATACCACTGGCTGGTCATCTCCGAATCCCACTGGACAGATGATGCACGATAAGGGTCCAGTTCAGGTTCCGGCTCAGGTTCAGGTTCTGGAGTAAAAGCTTGAGCTCGGTGATTGTACACCGGTGTAACAAGAAAATTATCTGCAATCAAATCAAACAACAGAGGTGCAGGCAAAATAATAGTCTCATTGTGTTTCTTATTAAATCTAAGGTTATACAAGAGCATCTTCTCTTCGTTGTCAATAATAAACTTGTGTGCTACCATGCTCTTGTAATCTAAAATGTGAGGAGGTAATTTTGTCTCCTCCTCATGGTGACTAATGGGTATCTAAAAGTGTTCAGCAAGGCGTGAAGCATAGATACCTCCAAATATGGGGCCTTTTGTACGATTCAGGGCTAGCCGTTTAGCAACGACGGCACCCATACTAAAAGTATTGTCTCCTAGCAAAGCATGTTGAAGAATAATAATATCCGAACGCTCAAATTTCCACTATTTCCACGACCCATCAAGCATCTACTAGCAAATATAGCAAAATAGCGTAAAACAGGAAAGTGTACGCTAGAGACCTTCGCCTCAGAGCCCTTCTTTGGCTCCTCTACAGCAATAGTATTAACAAAGCCACCCACATCTTCACGATGGGGTTCATCTAATTCTCCCTCATAAGGTATCCTACATACCGCACAAAAATGACGTAAAGACATTTCTTTGAATTCATCATATAAATGAAATGATACTGCAGGCGGTGATTTCTTAGGATAATAATAAAAGTTTTGCACGAATGTATTGGTGAGTAAGAGATACTGATCAATTCGGTCGTTCATGAAACCGGTGAGGCCTGCAGTCTCGATTAGAGCATAAAAGTCTTCATGAATTCCGGCTTCTTTCAAGAAATCCTCACATGGCCATTCGCACGACCATACTTCCGCTAAGCGAGGAAGATTGTACTTGGCTTTTCCTTCTCTTTGGCTTGTTTTTCCTGAGAGCTTTGGTTGGAAGAGCCTTTAAAAAGCCTCCTTAACATTTTCTGAAAATTTCTGAAATTTTAGTAACTTCAAAATAAAAGTGAATAAAACTAAACAAGATTGATAGCAACTACTCCTACAAGTGCCTAGAGCCTATATCATGCATTGGAATTGCTTGGGACCTCAAAAATTTATCATGCAAGCTCAAGAACATGGTCACCTATGTAGCAAAAATTTGCAATGAATAAAGCACTAGAACAAAAACTAAGTGGACCAATGGAGGAGTCACATACCAAGCAACAATCTCCCAAAGCAGTTTTGTGAATGGAGCTTTGAGCAAAGAGATCGAAAATCGCAGCAAAATGAGCTAGAACTCGTGCTTGAGCTAGATGGGGATTTTTTTTGGGTAGAAGATGAAGTGTGTGGTGCTGGCATAAGTGGAGGGGAGCCACCGGGGGCCCACGAGACAGGGGGGCGCGCCCTACAGGGGGGCGCTCCCTCCTCTCTCGTGGCCTGGTGCTTGCCCTTCCTGCAGTGTTTTCATTGCCTAAAATCCTCAAATATTCCAGAAAAAATCATACTAGATTTGTAGGACATTTGGGGCACTTTTATTTTCGGACTATTTTTTAATGCACGGATAATTCAGAAAACTGATGGATAATACTAATTTTGCTTTATTTAATCTAAATAATAGAAAGTAAAAAGAGGGTACAGAAGGTTGTGCCTTCTAGTTTCATCCATCTTGTGATCATCAAAATGAACCCACTAACAAGGTTGATCAAGTCTTGTTAACGAACTCATTCCGAATAACACGGAATCGGAGAAATTTCGAATAACAAAGAAGTTACCTCAACGGGACATGAAAATCCCCAATAATAAGAATATCATACTTTTCTTGACAAGAGGGAGAGTAAATTCAAAACCTCCAAAAATGATAGCTGGAACTTTTTCAATAGAATTGATGCTATGAACTTGAGATTGTTTCCTCGGAAAGTGTACCGTATGCTCATTACCATTAACATGAAAAGTGACATTGCCTTTGCTGCAATCAATAAGAGCCCCTGCAGTATTAAGAAAAGGTCTACCAAGGATAATAGACATACTATCGTCCTCAGGAATATCAAGAATAACAAAGTCCATTAAAATAGTGACATTTGCAACCACAACAGGCACATCCTCACAAATACCGGCTGTGTATAGCAGTTGATTTATCAGCCATTTGCAAAGATATTTCAGTAGGTGTCAACTTATTCAATTCAAGTCTATGATATAAAGAGAGAGGCATAACACTAACACCGGCTCCAAGATCACATAAAGCAGTTCTAACATAATTTCTTTTAATGGAGCATGGTATAGTTGGTACACCGGATCTCCAAGTTTCTTTGGTATTCCACCCTTAAAAGTGTAATTAGCAAGCATGGTGGAAATCTCAGCTTCCAAAGATCTTTCTTTTATTTGTGATGATATCCTTCATATACTTAGCATAAGGATTTACTTTAAGCATATCGCTTAAGCGCATACGTAAGAAAATAGGTCTAATCATTTCAGCAAAGCGCTCAAAATCCTCATCATCCTTTGACTTGGATGGTTTAGGAGGAAAGGGCATGGGTTTCTGAACCCATGGTTCTCTTTCTTTACCATGCTTCCTAGCAACAAAATCTCTCTTATCATAACGTTGATTCTTTGATTGTGGGTTATCAAGATCAACAGCAGGTTCAATCTCTGCATCATTGTCTTTGCTAGGTTGAGCATCAACATGAACATTATCATTAACATTATAACTAGGTTCATGTTCATCACCTGATTGAGTTTCAGCATCAGAAATAGAAATATCATTGGGATTCTCAGGTGTGTCTACAGTAGGTTCACTAGAAGCATGCAAAGTTCTATCGTTTTTCTCTTTCTTCTTTTTAGAAGAACTAGGTGCCTCTAAATTATTTCTCTGAGAATCTTGTTCAATTCTCTTAGGGTGGCCTTCAGGATACAAAGGTTCCTGAGTCATTCTACCAGTTCTAGTAGCCACTCTAACAACAAAGTCATTTTTATTATTCAATTCATCAAGCAAATCATTTTGAGCTTTAAGTACTTGCTCAGCTTGAGTATCAACCACAGAAGCATATTTTCTAACGCGGTGAAGTTCATCTTTTACTCTAGCCAGATTATCACCTACGCGTCCTATCTCGAAAGCATTATTCTTTAACTCTCTACCAACATAAGCATTAAAACTTTCTTGCCTAGCCATAAAGTCATCAAATTCATCTAAGCATGGGCTGTGAAATTTAGTAGAGGGTATTTCAACTTTATCATATCTATAGAGAGAGTTTAACTTTACTACCGGTGTCGGGTTATCAAGACAACGTGGTTCTTCAAAGTGATGAAATTAAGACCATGTATTTCTTCAATAGGAGGTAAATTCTTAACATCTTCAGCTTTAATACCTTTTTCTTTCATTGATTTCTTTGCCTCTTGCATATCTTCAGATCGAGAAATAAAACACCTCTCTTCTTCAGAGTGGGTTTAGGAATAGGCTCAGGAGTTGGCTCAATTGGTTCAGGAATTACTTCAGGAACTGGGTCGGGAAGAGTCCAGTTATTTTCATTAGTCAACATATTATTCAGTAGTATTTCAGTTTCGTCGACTGTTCTTTCCCTGAAAACACAACCAGCACAACTATCCAAGTAGTCCTTTGAAGCATCGGTTAGTCCATTATAAAAGATATCAAGTATTTCATTTTTCTTAAGAGGATGATCAGGCAAAGCATTAAGTAACCGGAGAAGCCTCCCCAAGCTTGTGGGAGACTCTCTTCTTTGATTTGCACAAAATTATATATTTCCATAAGGCATCTTGTTTCTTATGAGCAGGGAAATATTTAGCGTAGAAGTAATAAATCATATCCCGGGGACTACGCACACAACCAGGAGCAAGAGAATTATACCAAGTCTTAGCATCACCCTTTAATGAGAACGGAAATATCTTAAGGATATATAAATAGCGAGACTTCTCAGCATTAGTAAACAAGGTGGCTATATCATTCAACTTGGTAAGATGTGCCACAACAGTTCCAGATTCAAGGCCATAAAAAGGATCAGATTCAACTAAAGTAATAATATCAGGATCAACAGAGAATTCATAATCCTTATCAGTAACACAGATAGGTGAAGTAGCAAACGCATGATCGAGTTTCATTCTAGCATTAAGAGACTGATGCTTCCATTTAGCTAATAATTTCTTAAGATCATTTCTATCATTGCAAGCAAGGATTTCCATAGCAGCTTTTTCATTCATAACATAACCCTTAGGAACAACAGGTAATACATAATCATTGGGGGAACCTTCATCATCACTATCATCAATAATAGGTTCTTCAATATATTCATTCCCCCTAACTCTAGCAAGTTGTTCATCAAGAAATTCACCTAATGGCAAAGTAGTATCACACACAGAAGTAGTTTCATTATGCATAGCAGAAGTGGCATCATCAATAACATGCGACATATCAGAATTCATAGCAGTAGCAGGTTTAGGTGTCGCAAGCTTACTAATAACGGAAGGAGAATCTAGTGTAGAGCTAGATGGCAGTTCCTTACCTCCCCTCGTAGTTGAGGGCAAAATCTTGGTCCTAGCGTCTTTCAAGTTCTTCATAGTGATCAACAGATATAACTCCCAAGTGACTCAGAGAATAGAGCTATAGTCCCCGGCAACGGCGCCAGAAATTAGTCTTGATAACCCACAAGTATAGGGGATCGCAACAGCTTTCGAGGGTAGAGTATTCAACCCAAATTTATTGATTCGACACAAGGGGAGCCAAAGAATATTCTTGAGTATTAGGAGTTGAGTTGTCAATTCAACCACACCTGGATAACTTAGTATCTGCAACAAAGTGTTTAGTAGCAAAAGTGGTATGATAATAAAGGTAACGGTAGCAAAAGCAAAGATAAATGGTTTTGGGTTTTTGTAGTAGTTGTAACAGTAGCAACGGAAAAGTAAATAAGCAAAGAACAATATGTGAAAAGCTCGTAGGCAATGGATCAGTGATGGATAATTATGCCGGATGCGATTCCTCATGCAATAGCTATAACATCGGGTGATATAGAACTAGCTCCAATTCATCAATGTAATGTAGGCATGTATTCCGTAAATAGTGATACGTGCTTATCGAAAACAACTTGTATGACATCTTTTGTCCTACCCTCCCGTGGCAGCGGGGTCCTTACGGAAACTAAGGCATATTAAGGCCTCCTTTTAATAGATAACCGGACCAAAGCATTGTCACATAGTGAATACATGAACTCCTCAAACTACGGTCATCACCGAGGAGTATCCCAATTATTGTCACTTCGGGGTTGTCGGATCATAACACATAATAGGAGACTATAGACTTGCAAGATAGGATCAAGAAAACACATATATTCATGAAAACATAATAGGTTCAGATCTGAAATCATGGCACTCAGGCCCTAGTGACAAGAATTAAGCATAGCAAGGTCATAGCAACATCAATCTCAGAATATAGTGGATACTAGGGATCAAACCCTAACAAAACTAACTTGATTACATGGTAAATCTCATCCAACCCATCACCGTCCAGCAAGCCTACGATGGAATTACTCACGCACGGCGGTGAGCATCATGAAATTGGTGATGGAGGATGGTTGATGATGACGACGACGACGAATCCCCCTCCCCGGAGCCTCGAACGGACTCCAGATCAGCCCTCCCGAGAGAGATTAGGGCTTGGCGGCGGCTCTGTGTCGTGAAACACGATGAAACTTTTTCCCTGGTTTTTTTCTCCCCGAGACGGAATATATAGAGTTGGAGTTGAGGTCGGAGGAGGTCCAGGGGGCCCACAAGATAGGGGGTGCGCCCTGGGGGGGCGCCCCCTGTCTCGTGGACAGGACCTGGCCCCCCTGGTGTATTTCTTTCGCCCAATAATTCTTATAAATTCCAAAAAGTGCTTCCGTGGATTTCCAGGACATTCCGAGAACCTTTCTTTTCTACACATAAAACAACATCATGGTAGTTCTGCTGAAAACAGCGTCAGTCCAGGTTAGTTTCATTCAAATCATGAAAGTTAGAGTCCAAAACAAGGGCAAAAGTGTTTGGAAAAGTAGATACGTTGGAGACGTATCAACCCTGTTGGGCATCGGCCGATCCAGCAGGACTGTGGAGCCGAAATCACAGGTCCAGCAGTGACCGCCACAAATGCAGAATCACTGGCCCACGCCACCGTCGCCGCCACGCTCCAGCACCACCCGCCCCCACCGCCCCTATGTAGCTACTCGCCCCGCCCCGCCCCGCCCCGCCCACTCCTCCAAGTAGGCAAGGCTCCGGCCAATGATGTCCCAGCTGCTGATGCATCACCCATGATTGAGCTGCTGTCTGCTCCCGCTCCACCTTCACCAGATGCACACAGTTCGAGCTATGACGATCCTGTAGCAGAGTTCTTCGCAAACAGAGAGGATGCCATCTCACCGCCACGCTGGACGGATTGGATGCTTCTAGAGGTCAACGCCACTGTGGAAGCCACACTGACCAAGCCTCTGTCCTTTTCACCGATGACCATAGCTGGGCCACCAATGCAGAAGGCTGCCAGCAACATCCCACCACCACCAGCCCCTGTCCAGGACAGAGATCATGCACCGCCCCGATCAAGGCCAACCCCATCCCCGGTGCCACCACCAACGTTAGCTGTTGAGCAGGTTTCCAAGGAGCAGTAGATCAACTGTCTCACCAAACAGGTTGGTGGCCTTGAGCTTGGGAAAGGCAATAGATCCCCCACCACCACGGCGATCAAGCCATCCATTGCACGCAACCTCTTCACCGACCTGCCCCAACTACGCCCCCGCTCGCTGCCACCCTGGGTGCTATGGTGCCTCCATCCAGCAGGGCATCCTCCATCCCTTCCAAGCGCAGTGCACGACAGGCGGTGGCCAAGAGCTCAGTGCCGGTGACCCAAAGGGCGACCCTACGCCTCGTGCAGGCTCTAGGCATCCTGGGCCCAAAAGAGAAGATGATTGCGGCTGTTGCGGAAGAGTTCCTAAAGCGTTTCGATACGCCGCTCATCGAGGAGGAGATCACTGGCCTGGGAGCTCTCACACGCCTCGACAAGGAGACCCTCAGGGTGGCGGCAGGGCTTGATGGCCCCAGCAGCTCAGCTCTCAGCGCCGACTAAGTTTCCCCATGTTAGTCAAACCACAATGTTGTCAGCAGGGGCCGGCATTTCGGCGGTGCAAGTTAGGTTTCTTCATTTGCTATTGTTGGGAATGGGTGGTTGTAGTAGCTGATCGTAGTTGGCCCTGGGTTATTGGTGGTGCCCTTCGACTCTACTGCCTGTGAGTAGTGTTGGTGTTGCTGTTTCCTCAGTCTAGGGATAGTGGTAGTAGCTGTAGTTTAATGGCGACAGTAGTGGGCTATGGGTGGTGGTCGCCACTGATTTGGCTTGCTAGCAAGGATTGTGTAACCTGCTTTGTTTTAGTGATGTTTACCCTACTGAACCTCTTGTTTCCGAATGTGTGACACCTTCTGCACAACCATCACTTGGAACGTTAGAGGCCTTAACATGTCTGCCAAGCGTTCTACTGTTTCTGAAGATGTAGCTGTTTGGAAGCCATCAATCTTCTCTCTACAAGAGACCAAAATTAGCTCCTGGGATGCAGCCCTAGTTAGAGATATAGGAGGTACCCTGCTTGATCAAACGACCCACCTACCTGCTGATGGCACTAGAGGCGGCATTGTCATTTTCTGGAATAGTAATTTAGTAGAGTTGTCGGATATATCCACCAACACCTTCTCCATCTCGGCCATAGTTAAATCCTTAGCAGACAATAAAATCTTTTGCCTCTCGACAACTTATGGTCCATCTGACGATCAAGCAAAAGATGTTTTTCTAGCTGAAATGTGCGTTGCTGCCCCGAGTGCAAACATCCTGTGGATCATGTTGGGAGACTTCAACCTCATCTCTGAAGCTAGAGACAAGAATAACCTCAACCTCAACCGAAGTCTTATGGGAAATTCAGAGCTGCAATCAACTATGCTGAGTTGTTTGAGATTAAATGCAATAACCGAAAGTTCACTTGGAGCAACGAGCAGGCCTCCCCGACGCTGGTCACACTTGATCACGTCTTCTGTAACCCTTCTTGGGACTCGCTGAGGGAGTCCTGGATTAGGGGGTCCTTAGGTGTCCGCGCTATTTGATATGGGTTGGACTGATGGGCCGTGAAGATAAAAGCAGAAGACTATTCCCCCATGTCCGGGTAGGACTCCCATATGCGTGGAAGGCAAGATTGGTGTCCGGATATGATGTTTCCTTCCTTTGCAACCCGACTATGTACAACCCTAGGCCTCTCCGGTGTGTATATAAACCGGAGGGGTTGGTCCGTAGAGATCATCAGAATTCTCATAGGCTAGAGAGGTAGGGTTTAGACATTATGATCTCGAGGTAGATCAACTCTTGTAACCCCTATGCCCATCGAATATAATCAAGCAGGAAGTAGGGTTTTACCTCCCTTAAGAGGGACCGAACCTGGGTAAACATTGTGTCCCCTTTGTCCCTTGTTACCATTGATCCTCAGACGCGCAGTTCGGGACCTCCTACCCGAGATCTGCCGGTTTTGACACCGACATTGGTGCTTTCATTGAGAGTTCCACTCTGTCGTCAACAGAAGGATCGGTGGCTCGACTTGTCATCAGTGATGATGCTGTTTCCGGGGAGACTTTTCTCCCCGGTCAACTCTTCGTGTTTGGTGGCTTCGCTCTGCCTGCCAATTCAACTGGCCGCCTCGAGCAGATCGACAGCTACGCCCCTGGTCACCAGATCAGGTTTGGAAGTTTGAATTACATCGCCGATATCCGAGGAGACTTGGTCTTCGAAGGGTTCTCGGCCTCTGCCTCCGCTCCTCGTCTACATGAAGGAGGCCCGTCGGATACTCCATCAGATCCCGCTCAAGGATAGACTCTTGTTCCTACCCTGGCTTTAGATCTAGAGCGGACTGCTCTGTCCGAAGACGGGGGGATAAACCCCGCCGGACTCTCTCCTACAATAGAGCTTCCCGTCGGAGACCCAGAGGTGATCATGCCGTCAGCAAGCCCGAAGTCAAAGAGGACTCTCCCTATCATCAGGAAGCCGAACTCATCTCTGGATGTCAACTC
Organism: Aegilops bicornis; assembly: GCA_021605145.1. NCBI lineage: Eukaryota > Viridiplantae > Streptophyta > Magnoliopsida > Poales > Poaceae > Aegilops > Aegilops bicornis. The sequence continues at coordinate 330,938,503 of CM038672.1, read as the reverse complement.
CGAACTCTCGAGGTCTGCGTCTACCGAGCTCGGTCAAGTGGTGGTTACCGAACCCAGCTCCGCAGATCCTTAGTCACCTGTCCAGCTTTCGCTCTTGAACGAGGCACTGGACTTAATGCGATCTCTCGCCATTACGGAAGTTCCACTTCCGAACCACACCCAACCTGAACTGGGGGCTGAGAATGGGGAATTTTATGCCCCACCCACCACCCACTTAATAGCCACTTTCGAGGACCTAACAGACATGCTAGACTACACCTCTGAAGACATCGATTGTATGGACGACGATGTCGGAGCCGAACCAGGCCAAAACCTGCCTATCACTGGGCGTTGGATGGCCACTTCTACTTATGACGTGTACATGGTGGATAAACCCGAGAAGAAGGATGATGATGGCACTCAAGATCCAACTGAGAACAAGCCCGTCGAGGCACCACCTAAGCGCCGACGTCAGCGGCGCCGCTCACGATGGTGTCGGGAAAAGGAAAGCAACACCGGCACCGGAGATAATGACACTCCGGACAATGCTGAAGACTCCGACCACCCCATAGAGCCTGCGTTAGAGTAGGATGAGTGGGAGGAGGGACAAGTCAACCCCGATGAACTTGTCGATCATGAGGATTCAGAAGATAGTAACTATCTACCGGCCTCCGAGGAGGATGTCAGCCTCGGTAACGAAGATTTCGTTGTGCTAGAGGAACCCCTCGAACAAGAACGGTCCAAGCGACAGCTCATCGCCACTACGAGGAGCCTGAAAAAGGAACAACAACAGCTTCAAGCCAAACAGGATACACTCAACGACAGATGGACCAAGGTCCTGGCCGCCGAAGAATACGGCCTCGAGCGCCCGACAAAGAGCCACCCAAAGCGCAAGCTACTAACACAATTCAACGAAGAGGCCCTTGAGCCTATACCGTCAAGATACAATCATGCTGATCAACCGGACCGACCACCACGTGGACTGGACAAAGCGGCTAATTACGCCGAATAACAGCCTGCGCCCCCTTGCCGTAGAGGCAGGGAGAAAGCGGCTCCGGACTATACGTATGAATTACGTCAGGGCCTGGACAATAGAGTCAGCCAGACTAGAACAATCTACGGATCAAGGGGATGTGCTCCCACACGAGACGACGGCCGTCAAGCCTGGCACGACAAGCGCAACCAAACTCAGGCTGAGAACCGAACACGGATGTCATCTGAACTCCGTTGTGATATTGCCCTATATAGAGGCGCCGCACACCCCATGTGCTTTACCGACGAAGAAATGCAACACCAGTTTCCGGAAGGGTTTAAACCCGTTAACATCGAGGCATACGATGGAACAACAGACCCCATTTCCTTCTCCACATTCACAGGGCTCGCGGTCATGATCTCCACGCCATTAAATATCTTCCCCTAGAACTCAAAAGAGCAGCACGTCACTAGTTGAATAGCCTCCCAGAGAACTCCATCGGTAGTTGGGAGGACTTAGAGGACGCTTTTTGGGACAACTTCCAAGGCACTTATGTCCGGCCACTGGACACTGACGACCTTAGCCACATAGTCCAGCAGCCCGGAGAGTCAGCCCGCAAACTCTGGACTCAGTCTTAACAAAAAATAACCAAAGCATCGACTGCCCGGACGCTAAAGCCTTAGCGGCCTTTAAGCACAGCGTCCATGACGAATGGCTCGCCCAACACCTCGGTCAGGAAAAGCCAAAGACTATGGCAGCCCTTACTGCATTTATGACCCGCTTCTGCATGGGCGAAGATAGCTGGTTGGCTCATAGAAGCAATAGTACCAGCGACCCAGGCACCTTTGAGGCCAGGGATGGCAATGGAAGGCCACGACGCAGCAAAAATAAGCGTCGGAACAACAATGATGAAACCGAGGATACTGCAGTCAACACTGGATTCAGCAGCTCTAAACCGGGTCAGCAGAAGAAGCCGTTCAAAGGGAATAGAGACGACCAATCGTACTTGGATAAAATACTATATATGCCCTGTCAGATTCACGGCACCCCTGACAAGCGTGCCAGTCACACCAACAGAAACTGCTGGGTTTTTAAACAGGCCAGTAAGTTAAATACCGAATATAAGGGGAAAGGACCCCAAAGTGAGGACGATGATGAGCCTCACCCTCCGAACACAGGGGGACAGAAGAAGTCCCCCCCCACTCCCCCCGAGGTGAAAATAGTGAACATGATATATGTCACCCACACCCCCAAGAGGTAGAGCAAGCGCGCATTAAGGGACGTCTACGCTGTAGAGCCCGTTGCCCCGAAATTCAACCCATGGTTGGCTTGTCCGATCACCTTCGATCGCCGAGACCACCCAACCAGTATCCATCATGGAGGTTCAGCGGCCCTGGTCCTTGATCCCATCATCGACGGATACCATCTCACTAGAGTCCTTATGGACGGCGGCGGCAGTCTCAACTTGATCCATCAGAACACTGTCTGAAAAATGGGTATCGACCCGTCAAGATTCAAGCCTAGCAACACTACCTTTGAAGGAGCGATACCCGGTGTGGAGGCTCGTTGTACGGGCTCCTTAACACTGAAAGTGGTATTCGGCTCTCTAGATAACTTTCGAAGTGAAGACTTTATCTTTGATATCGTCCCCTTCCGCAGTGGTTATCATGCACTGCTAGGACGAACGACTTTCGCCCGCTTTAATGCAGTCCCACATTATGCTTACCTAAAGCTCAAAATGCCCAGAATATGTGGCGTCATCACAGTCAATGGAAATATGGAGCGCTCCCTCCGTACTAAGGAGCACACCGCGGCCCTAGCAGCCGAGGTACAGAGCGGCCTAATCAAGCTGAACAGTTCATCGATCATTAAGATCCATGACACCGCTAAGTGAGTCTGATCCACATTACATCACGATAGCTCAGCGGATCCGGAGCTTGAATAGCAGTTCAGCCTTCGCCTATCGCCACATAAGGTTGCGGCTTATGTATCATGTGTGCATAATTACGCACTTAAAATACCTTGGGTGGCACCCGAGGATTACTGCAGAAAAGGTCTATAGTACGGCTTGACCCTATTCGGACCTTAAAACCTTCTTTCTCTTTTTTTCTTTTTCATTCCTTTCACTACAGGTTCGTTAAAAACCTACCTAATGCGGTTGTATAGGTGCTCCTTCCTTGGCTCCCCTTTCTTATAGACGACCACCGACTTTTCCTCTAAAGGATGCCTCACCAAGGAGAAACGGCGCAGACGTGCTACAGGGCACCACTGGGATCTTCAAGACCACTGCTTTTTAGGCCTTGCGTAAAACTTTCCCTTGTGTAAACTCTCAGCATGTAAAATAGCCTGGATGTTCATCGCATTATCTGTAATAGCACGCCTCGACGTATTAATCAGGATATAAAGGAAACAGATGATCACCACTTCCGTTTGGTACTGATTTATTTCTGTCATCTGTATTCCCTCCTCACTTTAGACTGCCACACGTGCTTTAGTCTGGCCTTAGTACCGGGGGCTGTATTTGGCTCCGCACGTTTTCAAGTCCGAACACCTATAGGGTAGTCTTCGGCATCCCGAATATTGCACTATATGCATCAACTCTGAATCATGTCTTTGGTCTTGAGTTGGGTTGCCAGGCTCCTGTGCTTACCACCTTACGTTCCGGCCGTGCGACTAAGGTAGTAAAGGGAGAACTACTGTGATTGTACTTCTGGTTCGTCCGGTCAAATACCTCAGTTGAGAAAGTCGGAAACTGGCTGTCATGATAAGGCGAGAGCTGGTCGGCGATTCGGTGACTTTCTACAAATCATTAGCGATTTATTCCGTGTCATACGAGGGGCTGGTTTTCGTCCATCCACGTGGAAAAGGCACCCTAAGTTCGGATTGCCGCACATACACAAGGGACTAGTACTTAGCCCCACTGTCAAACTCCTATGGCTAAGTGAAAGTAATAAAGCCGCATAGTCTGATTGCCTGGTTCACCCCGTGGACGCCTCCTTTATGGACCAAGACGTTGGATAAAGTGCGGTCACGCATTACGCCGAACACCCTCGTAGTATCTGCGTGGGGGCTGAAGCTGACGACTGGAAACTTTCAGAATTAAACGGCCGTACAGGAGGAAAAACACTTAAGATAAAAGGCGCAAATATATTACAAGCATGGGATCATAACATAGTTTTTACAACCCACACCATCTACTCAAATATCACGTCCTTAGAACACTGGCCCTCTACAATTCGGGCCCCTGCCAGGACGTCTTCAAAGTACCTTTCCGGCTTGCAATGATCCTTGCCTTCGGGTGGGCCTATGGTCGCCACATCGATGGCCTTCATCTTTGCCCAGTGCATCTTGACACGGGCAAAAACCATCAGGGCACCTTCTATGCAGGCCAAGCGCTTCACATCATCAATCCGGGGCAGCGCGTTGACGAGTCGCTTCACCAAACCAAAGTGGCTGCTGGGAATTGGTTCGACTGGCCAAAGCCGGACTATTAGATCCTTCATGGCCAAGCCAGCCACCCTATGCAGCTCCATCAGCTGTTTCAGCTAGTCGTTCAGGGGAGTCGGGTGCTCCGGCACAAGATACTGCGACCAAAACAGCTTCTCGGTCGAGTTCCCCTGTTGGGCCCGAAAGAACTGTGCAGCATTGATGGCACTCCTCGGAAGATCCGCAAACGCATATAGAGAACTCCACACTCGGGTAAGCAAAGCACATCTTTGACCCCCAAAAACACTCTGCAAAAGAAAGACCTTACCAGCCGCTATCTGCTTCACCTGACGGATCTCTTCACGAGCACTCCGGGACTCGACCTGCACCTCTTTAGCCTCCTGAAGGGCTTTGGCAAGTTTGGACGATTGGGCCAAAGTCTTAACCTCCAACTCCTCGCATTTGAGGATGGCATCCTTCAGCTCCTGCTCGACTTCGGCCACCCAAGATTCGTGTTGGCGGCGGGTGGCCTGCTCAGTCTTCAGCTCTGCATCCGCTTTATCAGAGGCTGCCTTGTTCGCCTTCGCCTCTTGTTGGGCTTTGGCAAGGGCGCCTTTAAGGGTCTCGACCTCGGCTGCCCCAACTATGCTCATCATCAAAGCATTACATGAGTTAGTCTTTGAATACAGCTATCACTAAGGATATACAGCTAAACTTTCAACACTATACACATACCTTGTGTTTCATCGAACCGCTTGTTAACGCGGTCGATTTCTTCATCGGCCAACTTAAGCTTCCGATTGAGTTCGGAAACTTCTACGGCCTGGGCGGCGGTCGCCAACAGGGAAGCCTGTTACAATAATAGAGAATTTTGTTAGCCTTCCAAATTTTGTGTGGATCCTCTGTCCGGTTTCTTTTACACCAGACAAAGCCTCAGGGGCTACTCTCTGTATACAAGTATATTCCTCTACATATGGAAAGGCGTTTAGAGTATTGATACGTCTCCAACGTATCTATAATTTTTGATTGCTCCATGCTACTTTATCTACTGTTTTAGGCAATATTGGGCTTTATTTTCCACTTTTATATTACTTTTGGGACTAACCTATTAACCGGAGGCCCAGCCCAGTTGATGTTTTATGCCTATTTCAGTGTTTTGAGGAAAAGGAATATCAGACGGAGTCAAAACGGAACAAAATCAACTGGAGAAGTTATTTTGGAAGGAAAGCCACCCGATGGACTTGGAGTGCACGTCAGGAAAGAAGGGAGGTGCTCACGAGGGTGAGGGGCGCGCCACCCCTAGGGCACGCCGCATCGTGCCCCCCTTCGCTTCCAGCGACGCACTTCGCACCCATATATACCTACGTGTTGTAAAACTTCCGAGCAGAAGATAGATCGGGAGTTCCACCGCCGCAAGCCACCGTAGCCACCAAAACCAATCAGACCCCATTCCAAAGACCACGGAGGGGGGAACCCATCACCGGTGGCCATCTTCATCATCCCGGCGCTCTCCCGACGAGGAGGGAGTAGTTCACCCTCGGGCCGAGAGTATGTACCAGTAGCTATGTGTTTGATCTCTCTCTCTCGTGTTCCCTCTATGGCACGATCTTGATGTATCCCGAGCTTTGCTATTATAGTTGGATCTTATGATGTTTCTCCCCCTCTACTCTCTTGTGATGGATTGAGTTTCCCCTTTGAAGTTATCTTATCGGATTGAGTCTTTTATGAGAACACTTGATGTATGTCTTGTCGTGCTTATCTGTGGTGACAATGGGATTTCACGTGCCACTTGATGTATGTTTTGATGACCAACTTGCGGGTTCCGCTCATGAACCTATGCATAGGGGTTGGCACACGTTCTTGACTCTTCGGTAGGAACTTTGGGGCACTCTTTGAAGTACTTTGTGTTGGTTGGATGAATCTGAGATTGTGTGATGCATATTGTATAATCATGCCCACGGATACTTGAGGTGACAATGGAATATCTAGGTGACATTAGGGTTTTGGTTGATTTGTATCTTAAGGTGTTATTCTAGTATGAACTCTAGGGCTGTTTGTGACACTTATAGGAATAGCCCAACGGATTGATTGGAAAGAATAACTTTGAGGTGGTTTCATACCCTACCATAATCTCTACATTTGTTCTCCGCTATAAGTGGCTTTGGAGTGACTCTCTGTTGCATGTTGAGGGCTTGTTATATGATCTATCTATGTTATTATTGTTGAGAGAACTTGCACTAGTGAAAGTATGAACCCTAGGCCTTGTTTCCTATCATTGCAATACCATTTACACTCACTTTTACCGCTCATTACCTTGCTGTTTTTATATTTTCAGATTACAAAAATCTTTATCTACCATCCATATTGCACTTGTATCATCATCTCTTCGCCGAACTAGTGCACCTATACAATTTACCATTGTATTGGGTGTGTTGGGGACACAAGAGACTCTTTGTTATTTGGTTGCAGGGTTGTTTGAGAGAGACCATCTTCATCCTATGCCTCCAACGTATTGATAAACCATAGGTCATCCACTTGAGGGAAATTTGCTACTGTCCTACAAACCTGTGCACTTGCAGGCCCAACAACGTCTACAAGAAGAAGGTTGTGTAGTAGACATCAAGCTCTTTTCTGGTGCCGTTGCCCGGGAGGTGAGTGCTTGAAGGTATATCTTTAGATCTTACAATCGAATCTTTTTGTTTCTTGTTTTAGCACTAGTCTAGTCTATAAAAGAAAACTACAAAAAAATGGAATTGAGTTTTTCTAATACGCTTCATCTTTTTAATATCTTTTGTGAGAATGATGGGAAGGAAAATTGTGCTCAAGTACTAGAAGAAGAATTACATAGAATTCTTGGCACTAAATCTTTGAATGATGAGCATGATTGCAATGTTGTTAGTATGAATTCCTTGAATATCCATGATGCTAATGATATGCAAAGCCACAAGCTTGGGGAAGCTATGTTTGATGAAGATGATATTTTTGTCCCCCAAGCTTTGATGAGCAAATTTACTATGATGAAAGCATGTCTCCTATCTATGATGATTATTGTGATGACACGTATGCTTTAAAGAATAATGATAACCATGAAACTTGTCATCTTGATCTTAATTTTCAATCACATGATAGTTATTTTGTTGAGTTTGCTCCCACTACTATTCATGAGAACAAATTTGCTTATGTGGAGAGTAGTAAAATTTCTATGCTTGTAGATCATGAAAAGAATGCTTTAGGTGCTGGTTATATTGTTGAATTCATTCATGATGCTACTGAAAATTATTATAAGAAAGGATCATATGCTTCTACATATTGCAATAATATCAAGTTTCCTCTCTATGTGCTTAAAATCTTGAAGTTATGCTTGTTTTGCCTTCCTATGCTAGTTGATTATTGTTCCCATAAGTTGTTTGCTCACAAAATCCCTATGAATACGAAGTGGGTTAGACTTAAATGTGCTAGTCATATTCTTCATGATGCTCTCTTTATGTTTCAATTCTTATGTCCTATGTGAGCATCATTGAAATCATCATGCCTAGCTAGGGGCGTTAAACGATAGCGCTTGTTGGGAGGAAACCCAATTTTATTTTAGTTTCTTGCTTTTTGGTTCTGTTTAGTAATAAATAATCCATCTAGCTTCCGTTTAGATGTGGTTTGGTGTTTTAATTAATGTTTGTGCCAAGTAGAACCTTTGGGAAGACTTGGGTGAAGTATTTATGATCATGCTGCAAAGAACAGAAACTTTAGCGCTCACGAGATTAGCTATAACGTTTTACTGGAAAGTGATATTTAGTTGATTCTTTTTGCATACGATTACTAGATAAATTACTCAGGTCCACCAATTTATTTTAGAATTTTTGGAGTTACAGAAGTTTGCGTTAGTTACAGATTACTACAGACTGTTCTGTTTTTGACAGATTCTGTTTTCATTGTGTTGTTTGCTTATTTTGATGACTCTATGGCTAGTAAAATAGTCTACAAACCATAGAGAAGTTGGAATAAAGTAGGTTTAACACCAATATAAATAAATAATGAGTTCATTACAGTACCTTGAAGTGGTGTTTTGTTTTCTTTCGCTAACGGAGCTTACGAGTTTTCTTTTAAGTTTTGTGTTGTGAAGTTTTCAAGTTTTGGGTAAAGATTCGATGGACTATGGAATAAGGAGTGGCAAGAGACTAAGCTTGGGGATGCCCAAGGCACCCCAAGGTAATATTCAAGGACAACCAAGAGCCTAAGCTTGGGGATGCCCTGGAAGGAATCCCCTCTTTCGTCTACTTCCATCGGTAATTTACTTGGAGCTATATTTTTATTCACCACATGATATGTGTTTTGCTTGGAGCGTCTTGTATCATTTGTTAGTCTACCACAATCATCCTTGTTGTACACACCTTTTGAGAGAGTGGTACATAAATTGGAATTTGATAGAATACTCTATGTGCTTCACTTATATCTTTTGAGCTTGATAGTTTGCTCATCGTGCTTCACTTATATCTTTTGAGCGTGATAATTTTTGCTCTAGTGCTTCACTTAGATATTTTAGAAACGCAGTGGTGGTTTTTTTTTAAAGAATCTATTCATCTCTCATGCGTCACTTAGATTTTTTTGTGATTAGTTAATAGCATGGTATTTTGCTTAATATTAATTTACTTGGTATTCAAGATATGTGAAACTTTCTTTTGAGTGCGTTGAATACTAAGAAAAGTTTGATGCTTGATAATTGTTTTGAGACATGAAGATGGTGATATTAGAGTTATGCTAGTTGAGCAGTTGTGAATTTAAAGAATGCTTGTGTTGAAGTTAGCAAGTCCCATAGCATGCACGTATGGTTAAAGTTGTGTAACAAATTTGAAACATGAAGTGTACCTGGCATGTGCATCCTTATGAGTGGCGGTCGGGGATGAGCGATGGTCTTTTCCTACCAATCTATCCCCCTAGGAGCATGCGCGTAGTACTTGATTTTGATGACTTCTAAATTTTTGCAATAAGTATATGAGTTCTTTTGACTAATGTTGAGTCCATGGATTATACACACTTTTACCTTTCCGCCTTTGCTAGCCTCTTTGGTACCGTGCATTGCCCTTTCTCACCTTGAGAGTTGGTGCAAACTTCGCCGGTGCATCCAAACCCTGTGATACGATACGCTCTATCACACATAAGCCTCAGTATATCTTCCTCAAAACAGCCACCATACCTACCTATTTATGGCATTTCCATAGCCATTCCAAGATATATTGCCATGCAACTTTCCACCGTTCCGTTCATCATCATCATGACATACTTTACTTTTGTCATATTGCCATTGCATGATCATGTAGTTGACATAGTATTTGTGGCAAAGACATCGTTCATAATTCTTTCATACATGTCACTTTTGATTCATTGCATATCCCGGTACACCGCCGGAGGCATTCATATAGAGTCATACTTTGTTCTAGTACCGAGTTGTAATTCATATGTTCTAATCAATAGAAGTGTGATGATCATCATTATTAGAGCATTGCCCAAAAAGAAGAAAAAAAAGAAAAAAAGAAGAACGGCCAAAAGAAAAATGGAAGGCCCAAAAAAAGAAAAGAAAAAAAAGAAAAAAAAGAAAAAAAGAAAAAGTAAAAAAAAGAAAATAAATAAAAAGGGCAATGTTACTTTCTCTTTTTCCACACTTGTGTTTCAAAGTAGCACCATGTTCTTCATATAACGAGTCTCATATATTGTGCTTCAAAGTAGCACCATGTTTTTCATATAGAGAGTTTCATATGTTGTCACTTTCATATACTAGTGGGAATTTTTCATTATAGAACTTGGCTTATATATTCCAAGGATGGGCCTCCTCAAGTGCCCTAGGTCTTCGTGAGCAAGCAAGTTGGATGCACACCCACTTAGTTTCTTTTGTTGAGCTTTCATACATTTATAGCTCTAGTGCATCCGTTGCATGGCAATCCCCACTCCTCATGTTGACATCAATTGTTGGGCATCTCCATAGCCCGTTGATTATCCTCGTCAATGTGAGACTTTCTCCTTTTTTTCTTCTCCACACAATCCCCATCATCATATTCTGTCCACCCATAGTGCTATATCCATGGCTCACGCTCATGTATTGCGTGAAGGTTGAGAAAGTTTGAGATTATTTAAGTATGAAACAATTGCTTGGCTTGTCATCGGGGGTATAGAAGTTGGGAACATCTTTGTGTGACGAAAATGAAGCATAGCCTAACTATATGATTATGTAGGGATGGACTTCCTTTTGCCATGCTATTTTGAGAAGACATGATTACTTTGATTAGTATGCTTGAAGTATTATTATTTTTATGTCAATATGAACTTTTGTCTTGAATCTTTCAAATATGAATATTCATATCACAATTAAGAAGATTTACATTGAAATTATGCCAAAGTATCACTCCGCATCAAAAATTCTCTTTTATCATTTACCTACTCGAGGACGAGCAGGAATTAAGCTTGGGGATGCTTGATACGTCTCCAACGTATCTATAATTTTTTATTGCTCCATGCTACTTTATCTACTGTTTTAGGCAATATTGGGATTTATTTTCCACTTTTATATTACTTTTGGGACTAACCTATTAACCGGAGGCCCAGCCAGATTTCTTTGTTTTATGCCTATTTTGATGTTTTGAGGAAAAGGAATATCGACGGAGTCAAAAGCGGAACGAAATCAACTGGAGAAGTTATTTTTGGAAGGAAAGCCACCCGATGGACTTGGAGTGCACGTCAGGAAAGAAGGGAGGTGCTCACGAGGGTGGGGGGCGCGCCCCCTGCCTCGTGGCCCCCCCTTCGCTCCACCGACGTACCCCCTGCACCCATATATACCTACGTATCGTAAAACTTCCAGAACAGAAGATAGATCGGGAGTTCCGCCGCCGCAAGCCTCTGTAGCCACCAAAAACCAATCAGGACCCGTTAGGAACCCCTGGGAGGGAACCCATCACCGGTGGCCATCTTCATCATCCGGCGCTCTCCATGACGAGGAGGGAGTAGTTCACCCTCGGGGCTGAGGGTATGTACCGATAGCTATGTGTTTGATCTCTCTCTCTCTCTCTCGTGTTCTCTCTCGTGTTCCCTTTATGGCACGATCTCGATGTATCCCGAGCTTTGCTATTATAGTTGGATCTTATGATGTTTCTCCCCCTCTACTCTCTTGTGATGAATTGAGTTTCCCCTTTGAAGTTATCTTATCAGATTGAGTCTTTTATGAGAACACTTGATGTATGTCTTGCCGTGCTTATATGTGGTGACAATGGGATTTCACGTGCCCCTTGATGTATGTTTTGGTGACCAACTTGCGGGTTCCGCTCATGAACCTATGCATAGGGGTTGGCACACGTTCTTGACTCTCCGGTAGGAACTTTGGGGCACTCTTTGAAGTACTTTGTGTTGGTTGGATGAATCTGAGATTGTGTGATGCATATCGTATAATCATGCCCACGGATACTTGAGGTGACAATGGAGTATCTAGGTGACATTAGGGTTTTGGTTGATTTGTATCTTAAGGTGTTTTTCTAGTACGAACTCTAGGGCTGTTTGTGACACTTATAGGAATAGCCCAACGGATTGATTGGAAAGAATAACTTTGAGGTGGTTCCGTACCCTACCATAATCTGTACATTTGTTCTCCGCTATAAGTGGCTTTGAAGTGACTCTTTTTTGCATGTTGAGGGTTTGTTATATGATCTATCTATGTTATTATTGTTGAGAGAACTTGCACTAGTGAAAGTATGAGCCCTAGGCCTTGTTTCCTATCATTGCAATACCGTTTATGCTCACTTTTACCGCTCGTTACCTTGCTGTTTTTATATTTTCATATTACAAAAATCTTTATCTACCATCCATATTGCACTTGTATCACCATCTCTTCACCAAACTAGTGCACCTATACAATTTACCATTGTATTGAGTGTGTTGGACACAAGAGACTCTTTGTTATTTGGTTGCAGGGTTGTTTGAGAGAGACCATCTTCATCCTATGCCTCCTACGGATTGATAAACCTTAGGTCATCCACTTGAGGGAAATTTGCTATTGTCCTACAAATCTGTGCACTTGTAGGCCCAACAACGTCTACAAGAAGAAGGTTGTGTAGTAGACATCAAGTATTACGTTGCATACCTCGAAGCCTGTCAGTAGGCTATGGAAAGCTTCGTTCAGCCCGCTCTTAGCAGACTGAACCTTCTCTACTACCGCAGCCATCAGGGTGTGGTGCTCCTCCACGATGGAAGCACGTCACAGTGCTTCCGTTAGAATGTTCGGCGCCTCCGGATTAGTGTAGGTCGTCGATGGAGCCGATGCTCCTCCCCCCTCTGTTGAAGGGGGTTGCCCACCTGAGCCCAGAGTCGTGTTGGTCTCCAGAATGGTGTCCGACTGGGCCCAGATTGTTGGGGGTCCCCACCATCGGTTGTCATAGGGGTCGCCTCCCCTATGTCTTCGGCGACCGAGGTATTAACCTCGGGAGCCTTTTCGACGGCCTCGCTCGCCCCTCCTCGGCCAGGAGAGGTCCTACGGGATAACACCTCGGTGTCATCCATGGTGACAGGCGAGGAGGCTCGTGGCGGCGTCTCGCTCTCTGCCATCTCGGGCGGCAGAGAGCTCCCCTCCGATAACAGAGTGTTCAGAAGCTCGCATGGAGGGCTGAAAAGCGCATAGCAAAATGACTTATATAATAGAAAGGAATGATTAAAAACAAACAATGAGCATCTGAACACTTACGATTCGGCCAGGGGCTTCGCCCTTGGTGGCTTCTTGCGGACTTGTTCGGACTCTGAGTCCGAACTGTCTTGGAGGACAATTTTTCCTCTCTTGGGCGCCTCCCCCTCCGGGTCTTCGGAGGCCGTCCTTTTCTTATTCCTCCCCTTGCGGGGGGGAGTCGCTTTCCACCTCCTCCTCCTCTTCCGCTTCATCTCCCTTGTGGGCCACCTTTAGTAGTAGAGGGCTTCGATCTCTCCGGATAATGCGTCCGAAGGACCCATATGGCGGGGGCACCTTTGGCCTCCTTGCCCTTCTTTTTCTTGGCCTTCTTCGCCGGCGCTTGATACGGCGCCGGCACCAGAATCTCCATTAGATGGGGGTGGCCGGGTTCTCCGGCAGCGGCGCCGGACAGTCGATCCACTCCACCTTCGCCGTCCAACCCTGTACAGAAAGAGGATAATGTAAATCTTCATCATCATCCGAAGTGTTAGCCAAACAAATTCTTCGGAAAGGATATACTTACCGCCGAGGCTGGGTTCTCGCTGTCGAGGCCGATGTCTTCGGTCTTCATCAGCCAGCTCTTCTGGGCCTTGAAAAGCTGCTTCCATATGTCTTCGTGCGTAGTGCCGAAGAAGTGCTTCAAGGTCCGGGGCTCTTCTGGATCGAACTCCCATATGAGGGAGGCCCGGAGTTGGCAGGGGAGGACACGGAGGAACAGCATCACCTTGATCACATTTGTGAGTCCAGTATTTTTGCCAACACATTCGAGATGAGCTTTTGCAGCATCATCACCTCCGGCTGGGACCCCCAATCAAGGCCCTTGGCGGTCCATGAGGTGAGTCTCGTTGGGGGTCCGGATCTGAAGTCAGGTGTGGCCGCCCACTTGGCATCGCGGGGTTCGATGATGTAGAACCACTCCTGATGCCACACCTTGGCCATCTCCACAAAATCCCCCTTGGGCCAGATGGCATTGGGAAGCTTGCTCACCATAGCACTGCCGCAGTCTGCGTGCTACCCATCGACCACCTTCGGCTTCAGATTGAAGACCTTGAGCCATAGGCTGAAGTGTGGGGGGATGCGGAGTAGAGCCTCACACACGACGATGAACGCTGAGATGTGGAGGAAAGAATTTGGGACTAGATCATGGAAATTTAGCCCGTAGTAGAACATGAGGCCCCGGACAAAGGGATGGAGAGGAAACCCTAGACCTCGGAGGAAATGGGGGATGAATACTACCCTCTCGTCGGGCTCCGGAGTGGGGATGACCTGATCTCTATCAAGAAGCCCATGCGCGATATCCGTGGATAGATAGCCCGTGCCACGGAGCTCCTTGATGTCCTTCTCAGTGAAGTAGGAGGCCTCCCACTTGCCCTTGGAACCGGATCCAGACATGGCTGGGGAGGTTGGTGGCAGTGGAAAAGATTGCAGTTTCAGGCGCTAGAGCTCGGAGATGGGAAGGCTGGAGTTAGAAGAAGGCGTGAGGGAGAAAGGAGGGATCTTTGCCCTCTTATAGGCAGTGAAATACCAAACACCCCCCTCTTAAGCCTTAAATCTCGCCTGTTCCCAAAGAGATCGTGCGAACGACACAGTTGCATTACCTAGAACCGTATTAATGGGAATCCTGTAATGGGCGGGCACAATTTCTGTTTCGACAAGACGTGCCAATGGAGGCCATGCCTCGAAACACGAAACGGGGGCGTGGGAACGGTTCAAAATGTTAAGAGCCAGATGTGACGCTTCGCTGGAAAAAGTTGTCAGTAAAAGACAGTGTTTTATTTTGATATTCTGCCTTCGTGGCTAAGGCTTATATTAACTATACAGAGCCGGATACAGTTCTTATATGCAGATAGTTATCCTAAATGTTCAGGAGAAGGAACCCGCCTTGCGACTCCAAAGACAATCCACGTGCCGAACATGTCGTCATCGAAGACTGGTTCAGGGGCTACTGAGGGAGTCCTGGATTAGGGGGTCCTCGGGTGTCCGGACTATTTGATATGGGCCGGACTGATGGGCCGTGAAGGTAAAAGCAGAAGACTTTTCCCCCGTGTCCGGGTAGGACTCCCATATGCGTGGAAGGCAAGCTTGGTGTCTGGATATGATGTTTCTTCCTTTGCAAACCGACTATGTACAACACTAGGACTCTCCGGTGTGTATATAAACCGGAGGGGTTGGTCCGTAGAGATCATCAGAATTCCCATAGGTTAGACCGCTAGGGCTTAGTCACTATGATCTCGAGGTAGATCAACTCTTGTAACCCCTATACCCATCGAATATAATCAAGCAGGAAGTAGGGTTTTACCTCCCTTAAGAGGGCCCGAACCTGGGTAAACATTGTGTCCCCTTTGTCCCATGTTGCCATTGATCCTCAGACGCGCAGTTCGGGACCCCCTACCCGAGATCTGCCGGTTTTGACACCGACACACGATTTTCCCCAATGTTGTTCTCCGTGCCGGCTCCACATCCATATCAGACCACTGCCCCTTAGTACTAGCCGATACCTCTGCGCCGTCACGATCAGAAAACGCCGCAGGCGCGAAGCGTGGTGGGCCTGCGCCGGGGGAGCATAGGGAAAATTCATATTCGAAGATTTTTGGCCCAAATTCCCTGGGTTCAGAGAGACTGTCGTTGAGGCCTGGTCCAAGCCTGTTTAATCTCTCTGCGCCTTCAAGATTTTCCAATCCAAGCTGCTGCACACGGCCAAAGCCCTTAAAAGTTGGAGTAAAACCCTTTTCAGTGATGCTCGAGTGCAGTTCCACATGGCCTAGGAGATCATCCTCAGATAAGACATTGCTCAGGAGTCTCCCATCCTTGATGTCTACTACGCAACTTTATTTCTTGTAGACACGTGTTGGGCCTCCAAGCGCAGAGTTTTGAAGGACAGTAGCAATTTTCCCTCAGGTGGACGACCTAAGGTTTATCAATCCGTGAGAGGCATCGGATGAAGATGGTCTCTCTCAAACAACCCTGCAACCAAATACAAGAAATCTCTTGTGTCCCCAACACACCCAATACAATGGCAAATTGTATAGGTGCACTAGTCTAGCGAAGAGAAGTGTAATATGGATGGTAGAAATATATTTTTATAATCTGAATAAATAAAAACAGCAAGCTAGCAATTGATAAAACCGAGCACAAACGGTATTGCAATGCTTGAAAATGAGGCGTATGGTCTGTACTTTCACTAGTGCAACCTCTCAACAATGCTAATATAACTGGATCATATAACCATCCCTCAAAGTGCGATGAAGAATCACTCCAAAGTTCCTATCTAGCAGAGAACATAAGAAGAAATTATTTCTAGGGTACGAAACCACCTCGAAGCTATTCTTTCCGATCGATCTATCCAATAGTTCATACTAAAATAACACCAAATAGTTTCAGATTCATAATACTCAATCCAACACAAATAAGCTCAAAGAGTGCCCTAAGATTTCTACCGGAGAAACAAAGACAAGAACATGCATCAACCCCTATGCGTAGATCACCCCAATGTCACCTCGGGAATCCACGAGTTGAGTGCCAAAACATATATCGAGTGAATCAATACGATACCCCATTGTCACCATTTGTATTCATATGCAAGACATATATCAAGTGATCTCAAATCCATAAAATTATTCAATCCGATAAAACGAAATATCAAAGGGAAAACTCAATTCATCATAACAAGATAGAGAGGGGAAAACACCATATGATCTGACTATATTAATAAAGCCCGCGATACATCAAGATCGTGACACCTCAAGAACACGAGAGAGAGAGAGAGAGATTAAACACATAGCTACTGGTACAAACCCTCAGCCCCAAGGGTGGACTACTCCCTCCTCATCGTGGTGGCCGTTGGGATGATGAAGATGGCCACCGGTGAAGATTCCCCCCTCCGGCTGGGTGCCAGAACGGGGTCTAGATTGGTTTTTCGTGGCTACAGAGCCTTGCAGCGGCGAAACTTCTGATCTAGGGTTAGCCCGAGGGTTTTTGGAATATTTTGGAATTTATAGGGCGAAGAGGGGGTGCAGGTGGCCACCGAGGTGGGTTGTGCCCCCCTCGGGGCACCCCCCAGGTGCTTCTCTGCCCATTGGATGTCTTCTGGTCCATAAAAAATCCGCAAAAAAATTCGCGGTGTTTGGACTCCGTTTGATATTGATTTCCTGTGATGTAAAAAACAAGCAAAAAATAGCAACTGGCACTAGGCACTGGGTCAATAGGTTAGTCCCAAAAAATGATAAAAAGTTGCTGTTAAATGATTGTAAAACATCCAAGAATGATAATATAACAGCACGAATACTTCATAAATTATAGATATGTTGGAGATATCAGCCCTCACGGCTAAGGAAATAGACCTCAGAAGCAGCTGAAGCTTAGGCTGCTGGGCCTAGCAGCAACCGAGAGAGCTCGTAAGTGGTAGAGCTCCCGTATCAGTTGGCTCAAGGCTGGGGACGGGAACACAAAAATTTCCATGCCAAGGTCAACTCTGGACGTAGAAAAAACTTCATACATTCTTTACAAAAAGATGGAGGTATAGTTACTTCTCATCAGGAAAAAGAGGATGCAATCCACTCACACTTTCTGAATACAATTGGGACCAAGCTAAACTGCACCTGTGCAATCAACTGGGAGGCCATAAACCTACCATAGCTAAACACCGAAGGGATGGATCTTCCTTTTTCTGAAACTGAGGTTTGGAGGGTAATTAAGCTGACGCCAACAGATCGTGCACCAGGCCCCGGCTGCTTCTCCGGCAGCTTCTTCGGGAATTGTTGGCCAGTCATAAAAATAGACCTACTGCGAGTGCCACACCAATTCTACAAGCTGCGATCAAGAGGCTTTGATCAACTAAACACTAGAACCATTATTCTCATCCCCAAGAGGACAAACCCTTCCGAAATAGCACACTTCAGGCCCATTAGCTTAGTTCACTCATTTGCCAAATTGATCACCAAAATCCTGTCGCTTAAACTGGCTCCGAAGTTAAAAAACCTGATCTCCCCAAGGAAAAGTGCCTTTCTGAAAATGAGGTGCATCCACGACAGCTACCTACTTGTTAGAAACTATGCCAAAAGGTTACATAGAAAGAAGAAACCTTCCCTGCTCTTCAAAATGGATATAGCCAAGGCCTTTGATTCCATCTATTGGTAGTTCTTGCTTGAGCTGCTAAAATACATCGGCTTCAGTTCAAGATGGCAAAATTGCATCTCCCTGCTACTTTGCTCGGCTTCCTCCACTCCGAACCTTAATGGAGCTCAAGGCTAGCCGATCTCCCATAGAAGGGGTCTCCAGCAAGGGGACCCGCTGTCGCCATTCTTATTCATCCTTGATATTGTCATGCGGAGCATCCAAAGGACATCCCCACGGACCCGTCATCGTCTCACCAAGTGCCAAGCGGACCTATGACTCGTCCACGTGCAAGAGCTCTCGAAACCGAGGTGACATCTCTCCACTGACAATTCCCCTTTGATGCACATGAGACATGGCTACTACCTCAAACATAGACATTATGCATACTCAGGTACCTAGGAGTTAGCCATGGAGAAGCTAAGTGATATGTCTCCAACGTATCTATAATTTTTGATTGTTCCATGCTATTATATTATCTGTTTTGGATGTTTAATGGGCTTAATTATGCACTTTTACATTATTTTTGGGGCTAACCGACTAACCAAAGGCCCAGTGCAAATTGCTATTTTTTTTTGCCTATTTTAGTGTTTCACAGAAAATGAATATCAAACGGAATCCAAACGGAATGAAACCTTCGGGAGAGTTATTTTTGGAACAAACGCAATCTAGGAGACTTGGAGTGAACGTCAAGGAAGCAACGAGGCGGCCACGAGGTAGGGAGGCATGCCCCCCAGCCTCGTGGGCCCCTCGTGGCTCCACCGACCTACTTCTTTCGCCTATATATACTCATATACCCTGAAAACATCTGGGAGCACCACGAAACCCTATTTCCACCACCGCAACCTTCTGTACCCGTGAGATCCCATCTTGGGGCCTTTTCGGCGCTCATGGGGGAATCGATCACGGAGGGCTTCTACACCAACACCATAGCCTCTCTGATGATGTGTTAGTAGTTTACCACAGACCTTCGGGCCCACATTTATTAGCTAGACGGCTTCTTCTCTCTCTTTGGATCTCAATACAAAGTTCTCCTCGATCTTCTTGGAGATCTATTCGATGTAATTCTTTTTGCGGTGTGTTTTGTTGAGATCTGATGAATTGTGGGTTTATGATCAAGATTATCTATGAACAATATTTGATTGTTCTCTGAATTCTTATATGTATGATTTGATATCTTTGCAAGTCTCTTTGAATTATCAGTTTGGTTTGGCCTACTAGATTGATCTTTCTTGCAATGGGAGAAGTGCTTAGCTTTGGATTCAATCTTGTGGTGTCCTTTCCCAGTGACAGCAGGGGCGGCAAGGCACATATTGTATTGTTGCCATCGAGGATAAAAAGATGGGGTTTATATCATATTGCTTGAGTTTATCCCTCTACATCGTGTCATCTTGTCTAATGCGTTACTCTGTTCTTATGAACTTAATACTCTAGATGCATGCTGGATAGCGGTCGATGTGTGGAGTAATAGTAGTAGATCTAGAATCGTTTCGGTCTACTTGTCGCGGACGTGATGCCTATATACATGATCATGCCTAGATGTTCTCATAACTATGCACTTTTCTATCAATTGCTCGACAGTAATTTGTTCACCCACCGTAGATTATGCTATCTTGAGAGAATCCACTAGTGAAACCTATGGCCCCCGGGTCTATCTTCCATTATATTATTTTCCTATCAATTTGCTATTTCTGCCGCCGTTTACTTTGCAATCTTTACTTTCCAATCTATATCATAAAAATAGCAAAAATATTTATCTTATTATCTTTATCAGATCTCACTTTTGCAAGTGGCCGTGAAGGGCTTGACAACCCCTTTATCACGTTGGTTGCAAGGTTCTTATTTGTTTGTGCGGGTACAAGGCGACTTGCGTGTAACCTCCTACTGGATTGATACCTTGGTTCTCAAAAACTGAGGGAAATAGTTACGCTACTTTGTTGCATCACCCTTTCCTCTTCAAGGGAAAACCAACGCATGCTCAAGAGGTAGCAAGAAGGATTTCTGGCGTCGTTGCCGGGGAGGCTTACGCCAAGTCAAGTCAAGATTTGATCTCCCAGCAACTAGCCATTTCTGGCGCCATTGCCGGGGAGATCTACGCACAAGTCAAGACATACCAAGTACCCATCACAAACTCTTATCCCTCGCATTACATTATTTTCCATTTGCCTCTCGTTTTCCTCTCCCCCCACTTCACCTTTGCCTTTTCTTTGCCTTCTTCCCGTATGTCTTTTTGTTTGTGTTTCCATGTGCCTTCTATTTGCTTGCATCTTTGGTTGCTAAAAATCTATTGATATGGATCCACTTAAAGTGTTCTACTTGGACCATCTTCAATCTATATGTGCTCGTGCTGAAACCCCAACTAGTTTAGTTGAGGGAAAATCTTTAGATGAGCATGCTCATTTTGTGCGTCATCATTTGTCTGAAAAGGGGAAGCTCTTATGGTATCAAATAAATAGTTTGCTATGCTATGCTTGGAATCTTTATGAAATTTATGACTTTACTTGTTGCTCTAAGAACCCTAAAAACACCTTCCCTACCTATGTGAGTTTAATGATAATGAAATCTTATCTTCTTATGGAAAGGGTGTTTATAGTTACTATGATATCGAACAAATTGAAGAATTTGTCGTTTTTAAGGGTGCTCATGAAGTTGCTTCTTTGATTGAAAAGTATGATATTACTCTCTACAAATCTGAAAATTCCGACATACTTAAATATTGCTATGACAACTATGCTCATAATGCCTATGTTAAGGAATTTATTGAGAGAATGACCGTTGCTTTGGAAGAAAATAATGATACGCATGAATCTATAGAGAATTATGATTCTGATGATTTGATTGAAATATCCCTTGATGAACATGATGCTTGCTATTCTTATGGCCATGATGCCAATATTTATGGAGATGAATTTGCTATAGTTCCTTATGTTAAACATGAGATTATTGCTATTGTCCCCATACTTGATAGTTCCTTGAATCAAAAGCATGATTCCAATGATGTTATTATAAATTCTCTTAATGTCAATTGTGTTAATGATATGCAAAACATCAAGCTTGGGGATGCTAGTTTTGCTATGACTACTATTTGTTGCAATGATCATGATTGGGGTGATTCTTCTTATGATCTTGAAAATTTATTTAAGCCTCATGATGAATATAAGATAGATAATAATGTTTGCAATAATATTGAAAGTGGGTTTGGAAGAGTGTAAACTTTAGATCCCACATATTTGGAGAATGTTCAATCTTATGAAGTTTTTGATAAAAGTGTGTTTGGAGAGGTCATGACTTCAGTTAATGTTAATCGCACTATTTTGGAAGAGTGTCAACTTTGCATACATGTGGATCGTGTTAAGAGTATGTTTTGTGATAGCTATATTGTTGAATTTTCTTATGATCCTACATGTAATTATTATGAGAGAGAAAAATATGGTTGTAGAAATTTTCATGTCACTAAATTTCCTCTCGTTATGTTGAGATTGCTATTGTTTCTTTCTTCTTCCCTGCATATGCTAGATCTTGCTTGTCTTGCTAATTTGTTTTCCTATATAATGCCTATGCATAGGAAGTATGTTAGACTTAGATGTGTTTGTCACGTGGTTCATGATGCTCTCTTTGTGCTTCAATTCTTGTCTTTCATGTGAGCATCATCGAAATCTCAATGCCTAGCTAGGGGCGTTAAACGATAGCGCTTGTTGGGAGGCAACCCAATTTTATTTCCGTTTCTTGCTTTTTGCTTCTGTTTACTAATAAATAATTCATCTAGCCTTTGTTTTGATGTGTTTTTATGTTTTAGTTAGTGTTTGTGCCAAGTAGAACCAATAGGATCTTCTTGGCTGATAATTGTTTGATCTTGCTGAAAAAGACAGAAACTTTGCGCTCACGAAAATAATTGTTAAAATTCACCAGAACGTGATAAAATACCATTTTTTTGCAGTAGATCAATATACAAATTATCCAGGTTGTCCTCGTTTTTCAGAATTTTTTTAGTTACAGAAGTATTCGAACAAATCTGATTGCTAAAGACTGTTCTGTTTTTGACAGATTCTGTTTTTTTGTGTGTTGTTTGCTTATTTTGATGAATCTATGGCTAGTATCGGGGGGTATGGACTATAGATAAGTTGGAATACAGTAGGTTTAACATCAATATAAATACAGAATGAGTTCATTACAGTACCTTAAAGTGGTGATTTGTTTTCTTATACTAACGGAGCTCATGAGATTTTCTGTTGAGTTTTGTGTTGTGAAGTTTTCAAGTTTGGGGTAAAGATTTGATGGATTATGGAATAAGGAGTGGCAAGAGCCTAAGCTTGGGGATGCCCAAGGCACCCCAAGGTAAAATTCAAGGACAACCAAAAGCCTAAGCTTGGGGATGCCCCGGAAGGCATCCCCCCTTTCGTCTTCGTTTATCGGTAACTTTACTTGAGGCTATATTTTTATTCACCACATGATATGCGTTTTGCTTGGAGCGTCTTGTATGATTTGTTTCTTTGCTTTTTTAGTTTGCCACAATCATCCTTGTTGTACACCCCTTTTGGAGAGACACGCATGAATCGGAATTTATTAGAATACTCTTTGTGCTTCACTTATATCTTTTGAGCTAGATAATTTTGCTCTAGTGCTTCGCTTATATCTTTTAGAGCACGGTGGTGGTTTTATTTTATAGAAATTATTGATCTCTCATGCTTCACTTATATTATTTTGAGAGTCTTATAGAACAACATGGTAATTTGCTTTGGCTATAAAATTAGTCCTAATATGATGAACATCCAAGATGGGTATAATAAAAGCTATCATATAAAGTGCATCAAATACTATGAGAAGTTTGATACTTGATAATTGTTTTGAGATATGAAGATGGTGATACTAGATTCATGCTAGTTGAGTAGTTGTGAATTTGAGAAATACTTGTTCTAAAGTTTTTGATTCCCATAGCATGCACGTATGGTGAACCGTTATGTGATGAAGTCGGAGCATGATTTATTTATTGATTGTCTTCCTTATGAGTGACGGTCGGGGACGAGCGATGGTCTTTTCCTACCAATCTATCCCCCTAGGAGCATGAGCGTAGTACTTCTTTCGATAACTAAGAGATTTTCGCAATAAGTATGTGAGTTCTTTATTACTAATGTTGAGTCCATGGGTTATACGCACTCTCACCCTACCACCATTGCTAGCCTCTCTAATACCGCGCACCTTTCACCGGTATCATACACCCACCATATACCTTCCTCAAAACAGCCACCATACCTACCTATTATGGCATTTCCATATCCATTCCGAGATATATTGCCATGCAACTTACCACCGTTCCGTTGTTATCACATGTTTCATCATTGTCATATTGCTTTGCATGATTATGTAGTTGACATCGTATTTGCGGCAAAGCCACCTTTATAATTCTTTCATACATGTCACTCTTGATTCATTGCATATCTCGGTACACCGCCGGAGGCATTCACATAGCATCATATTTTGTTCTAAGTATTGAGTTGTAATTTTTGAGTTGTAAGTAAATAAAAGTGTGATGATCATCATTATTAGAGCATTGTCCCAAGTGAGGAAAGGATGATGGAGACTCTGATTCCCCCATAAGTCGGGATGAGACTGCGGACGAAAAGAAAGACAAAAAAAGAAAAAAAGAGGCCATAAAAAAGAGAAAATGGCCCAAATAAAAAAATTACAGAAAAAGAGAGAAGGGACAATGTTATTATCCTTTTACCGCACTTGTGCTTCAAAGTAGCACCATGATCTTCATGATAGAGAGTCTCCTATGTTGTCATTCATATACTAGTGGGAATTTTACATTATAGAACTTGGCTTGTATATTCCAATGATGGGCTTCCTCAAAATGCCCTAGGTCTTCGTGAGCAAGCGAGTTGGATGCACACCCACTTAGTTTCTTTTGTTGAGCTTTCATACACTTATAGCTCTAGTGCATCCGTTGCATGGCAATCCCTACTCACTCACATTGATATCTATTGATGGGCATCTCCATAGCCCGTTGATACGCCTAGTTGATGTGAGACTATCTTCTCCTTTTTGTCTTCTCCACAACTACCCTTCTATTCCACATATAGTGCTATGTCCATGGCTCACACTCATGTATTGCGTGAAGATTGAAAAGTTTGAGAACATCAAAACTATGAACCAATTTCTTGGCTTGTCATCGGGGTTGTGCATGATTTAAATATTTTATGTGATGAAGATAGAGCGTAGCCAGACTATATGATTTTGTGGGAATAGCTTGCTTTGGCCATGTTATTTTGAGAAGACATGATTGCTTTGTTAGTATGCTTGAAGTATTATTATTTTTATTTCAATATTAAACTTTTATCTTGAATCTTTCGGATCTGAACATTCATGCCACAATAAAGAAAATTACATTGAGAATTATGCTAGGTAGCATTCCACATCAAAAAATTTGTTTTTATCATTTACCTACTCGAGGATGAGTAGGAATTAAGCTTGGGGATGCTTGATACGTCTCCAACGTATCTATAATTTTTTATTGTTCCATGCTATTATATTATGTGTTTTGGATGTTTAATGGGCTTTATTGTGCACTTTTATATTATTTTTGGGACTAACCAACTAACCAAAGGCCCAGTGCAAATTGCTGTTTTTTTGCCTATTCAGTATTTCGCAGAAAAGGAATATCAAACGGAATCCAAACGGAATAAAACCTTTGGGAGAGTTATTTTTGGAACAAACGCAATCCAGGAGACTTGGAGTGGACGTCAAGGAAGCAACGAGGCGGCCACGAGGTAGGGAGGCGCACCAAGGGGGGTAGGCGTGCCCCCACCCTCGTGGGCCCCTCGTGGCTCCACCGACCTACTTCTTTCGCCTATATATACTCATATACCCTGGGAGCACCACGAAACCCTATTTCCACCGCCGCAACCTTCTGTACCCGTGAGATCCCATCTTGGGGCCTTTTCCGGCGCTCCGCCGGAGGGGGAATCGATCACGGAGAGCTTCTACATCAACACCGTAGCCTCTCCGATGATGTGTGAGTAGTTTACCACAGACCTTCGGGTCCGTAGTTATTAGCTAGATGGCTTCTTCTCTCTCTTTGGATCTCAATACAAAGTTCTCCTCGATCTTCTTGGAGATCTATTCGATGTAATTCTTTTTGCGGTGTGTTCGTCGAGATCCGATGAATTGTGGGTTTATGATCAAGATTATCTATGAACAATATTTGATTGTTCTCTGAATACTTATATGTATGATTTGATATCTTTGCAAGTCTCTTCGAATTATCAGTTTGGTTTGGCCTACTAGATTGATCTTTCTTGCAATGGGAGAAGTGCTTAGCTTTGGGTTCAATCTTGTGGTGTCCTTTCCCAATGACAGCAGGAGCAGCAAGGCACGTATTGTATCGTTTCCATCGAGGATAAAAAAATGGGGTTTATATCATATTGCTTGAGTTTATCCCTCTACATCATGTCATCTTCCCTAATGCGTTACTCTGTTCTTATGAACTTAATACTCTAGATGCATGCTGGATAGCGGTCGATGTGTGGAGTAATGGTAGTAGATGCAGAATCATTTCGGTCTACTTGTCGCGGACATGATGCCTATATACATGATCATGCCTAGATATTCTCATAACTATTTGCTTTTCTATCAATTGCTCGACAGTAATTTGTTCACCCACCGTAGATTATGCTATCTTGAGAGAAGCCACTAATGAAACCTATGGCCCCCGGGTCTATCTTCCATCATATTATTTTCCAGTCAATTTGCTATTTCTGCCGCCATTTATTTTGCAATCTTTACTTTCCAATCTATATCATAAAAATACCAAAAATATTTATCTTATTATCTTTATCAGATCTCACTTTTGCAAAGTGGCTGTGAAGGGATTGACAACCCCTTTATCGCGTTGGTCGCAAGGTTCTTATTTGTTTGTGCAGGTACAAGGCGACTTACGTGTAACCTCCTGCTGGATTGATACCTTGATTCTCAAAAATTGAGGGAAATACTTACGCTACTTTGCTGCATCACCCTTTCCTCTTCAAGGGAAAACCAACGCATGCTCAGAAGTAGCACTAAGGAGCAAGGAGGGTCGAAGAATGAAGACATATGCAAAGACGGAGAAGAATTCAGCCAAATCCCAGGCTGGCCGGACGATCCGGACAAACCCAGACGATCCAGACCCCGGTCCGGACAATCCGGCAAATCCACCCGAGAGCACCCGAAGCTGCACCGCGAAGCCGGATCATCCGGACGGAGTGCCAAATCATCTGTACCCAACCGGACGTCTGGACCCCCCTTCGGATATCTGGGCTCCCGCCTGCCTCCTCCCCATGTCCGGACCATCCGTACCATCTCTCGGAACATCCGGATACCTGAAGCCCGGATCGTCCGGCTCCCCTTCCGGATCATCCGGATCCCTGCCTGTGCGCGCGTGTTGGGCCGAGGCCCATGTACCCCTTCGTCCCCTTAGCCTATATAAATGACTCCTCCTCCACTTTTCTAGGGTTAGTAAAGGATTAGCTCATCTGAGAGATAGAGTTTTTCTCATCCACTTGATACCTGTCACGCCGAATATGTGATCCTATCCGAGAGGAACTTGAAGGTCCCACCAAGAATAGAGCCGCATATTATAGACGCTTTTGCAAGGTGGATATCATTACATCTTACCATTACATGATAGATGGGGATACAAACAAGGGATACCTATGCCTCACAAATACATCAAACATCATACATGAGAGCAACATCCGACTATGGATGAAAAACAAACAGAAACTCAAACGACATCCACATCTTACCATTACATGATAGATGGGGATACAAACAAGGGATACATATGCCTCACAAATACATCAAACATCATACATGAGAGCAACATCCGACTATGGATGAAAAACAAACAGAAACTCAAACGACATCCACCCTGCTAGCCTAGGCTGCCGACCAGGAACCTATCCCCTAATATAAGAAGCAGCAGAAGAACTTGAAAACAAGCCAGCATCGCTCTTGCGTCGGATCATCGCATCACCTGTACCTGCAACTGTTGTTGTAGTAATCGTGATCCACGAGGACTCAGTAATCCCATTACCATGGCTATCAAGACTAGCAAAGCTTAATGGGTATGGAATGGATAAGTGGTGAGGTTGCAGCAAGCGATTAAGCATTGTATGGTGGCCAACTTACGAGTTCAAGAAAAAGATGAGAAGCTATGCATAGCGATCGCAAACTAGCAATGATCAAGAAGTGATCCTGAACAACTTACGAGTCAAACATAACTCCACCGTGTTCTCTTATCGACTTACTCAAAAAGAGACAGTCACAGTTACACACGCGGTTGGTGTATTTTAATTCGGATCTGGTGTCAAGTTCTCTACAACTGGATATTAAAATTTCCCATCTGCCACATAACCGCGGGCACGGCTTTCGAAAGATCAAACCTGCAGGGGTGTCCCAACGTAGTCCATCACAAACTCTCACGGTCAACGGAGGAAAAATCCTCCTCTCGGAACAACCCGATCAAGCTCGGAATCCCGGTTCACAAGACATTTCAACAATGGTAAAACAAGTCCAGCAAGACCTCCCGGCGTGCTGACACCCTGATAGTAGCCGTGCATATCTCGTCTCAGGCCATGACCGAATGGGTCGGCCTACGAGTAAAACCAGACCTCAAGTTGCCCCGTGGTGGCCCCGCAGTCTGCCCGTTTGGGACCAACACCATCAGCACTAGCCCCTTGTATTATGTTGAATAACGAACATCGGGTAGCGCTAACTCCCTATGCGTCAAGTTTATTATCATGTTTAGTTATTATGTTGGGAAAATGGTAAAACCAATGTTGGGTCTTGCTGGAGGACTTTTATTCAAAGCGAACTGTCAAGGGGGCCCATAAACCCCAACCGTGTTAGGAACACAAAATCAAGGAACATAACACCGGTATGACGGAAACTAGGGCGGCAAGAGTGGAACAAAACACCAGGCAAAAGGCCGAGCCTTCCACCCTTTACGAAGTATATAGATGCATTAATTAAATAAGAGATATTGTGATATCCCAAGATATCCATGTCCCAACATGGAACAACCTGCACTGCACCTGCAACTAGCAACGCTATAAGAGGAGCTGAGCAAAGCGGCAACATAGCCAAACAACGGTTTGTTGGGAGGGTGAAAAGGTTAGAGGCTATTCATGGCAATTGGGAGGCTTGATAAACAAGTGGTAGGTAGCGCGACATAGCGATCGCATCGAGACAACTAGCAAAGCAAAGATAGTATTGGTATCCAGGGTAACGGTCATCTTGCCAGAAATCCCGCTATGAAGAAGACCGAATCCATGAAGAAGATGAACGGGTGTAGTCGAACGAATCCTCACAATCGCAATGTAACTGGAAGTTTCAAGGAGAAGCGCAACCGGAAAGAAGCAAACATCATGGTAAACAACAATCACATAAACATGACATGATGCACAACCAAGTATGATGCATGTCCGGTTTAATGATTCATGGCATGGCAAAGTGCAACAAACTATACTACAAATTAAGTGGAGCTCAATATGCAACGAGACTTCACATTCAATTATTTAGTTCACTCCCTTTTATGTACCCAACAATATTAAATGTTAGTTAACATGGCAAGAGGTGAAGCATAATAAAACTACCTATGTAGGCTAGTTTAAATGAGGCCGGAACGACAAACAACAATTCCGGAAAATCCCAATGTGCATATTTTGGATTTGGTACTATTCTTACCTATACACAATTTTAGAGTTGTTAAACATGCAAAATAATGCCACCATGTTAATATATGCATTTTTCTACCCCATTTACATATAAAGTATATTTAAATCGGAGCTACGGTTAATTAGTTATCAAATAAACCATTTTAACATGTCCTTTGTGCAAATTAATGCAGACAGCCATTTAAACATTTTTAACATGGTTGAAAGTTGCATATTGTGAAAGCACATGAAAATCTGAGCAAGATGCATATATGACATATTTCATTTGGATGCATGGATATAAAGTTATTGACAATACAAAACAGTGGTAGTTATGTTATTATGCATGCACTTGGAAAATACTAAAACCACAGAGAAGGAAAAAGCTACGCGAGCCAAATGCAAGCAGCGGCCCAGGAGGAGATTTGGCCCAACGGTTGAGTGTGTGTGCAAAACTAAAAGAAACAGAGAAAACCAGGGGAAAAGAATTGGGAGCACCCTGGGATTTGATCCCAAGACCTCCTGTGTGTGCATTGTGCGCTGACCATTGCACTGCAGCTGCATTAGTGAAACCAAATGGCTACTAGAGCCACTTGAAAAGCTTCATAAATGCCCGAGCTTGGAGCCATAGATGCTCACGATGGTGCCGGCGACGCAGACGGGCACAACAGCGGAATCCGCGGCTGCAAAGGGCCAGCGGGGGTGCGGAAGACGGTGAGGGTGCAGCTACCGGATGCGCGCGTATAGTGGCTCGACCTCGAGCTCGCGCTCGACTCGGGCATGGCACGACAGCGATGACAACAGCTTGGCGAGCATGAGTGAGAAGTAGGGCAAGCTGCAGAGGAGGCGGTGCGTGTGTGGGTGCTGCAAGGGCGGCATGGTGCTGGGCTATCTGCGGAGGTCACGCGCGAGCAGGCACATGTGTGTTTGAGCTTGCGCGGGATCTCCTGGATTGCGCCCGAAATTTTAATAGAACAAGAGCTTTACGAAATTTCCATGATGAGAACAGGCGATCATGGCTTCGGCACGAACGGATCGATGGCTATGACAGCGGAGACGATGTATCTAGGGTAAGCAGGAGCTCACCGAGGTCCCGTAGGACATGGAGAGGAAGCAGGGGAGGAGCTGAAGAGGACGAGGCGAGGCGGTAATCGGCGAAGGTGATTCTGGTGCGAGAAGAAGAATTAGAGGAAGTAGACGATGTGGAAGACAGCGTGAAGGCGAGATGGGGTCCGATCCGTGACTTAGAGGAAGTAGTCGACGTCGGGGTTCTCCTGGTCACCTCGGCTGTGGCTGGGCTTGGCGGAGAGCGCACCGACTGAGGGAGTCCTGGATTTCGGGTCCCCGGGCGTCCGACCTATGTGATGTGGGCCGGACCAATGGGCCATGAAGATACATGACAGAAGACTTCCTCCCGTGTCCGGATGGGACTCTCCTTTGCATGGAAGGCAAGCTTGGCGTTCGGATATAAAGATTCCTTCCTCTGTAAACCGACTCTGTACAACCCTAGGCCCCTCCGGTGTCTATATAAACCGGAGGGTTTAGTCCGTAGAGGCAATCACAATCATACAGGCTAGACATCTAGGGTTTAGACATTATGATCACGTGGTAGATCAACTCTTGTAATCCTCATATTCATCAAGATCAATCAAGTGGGAAGTAGGGTATTACCTCCATCAAGAGGGCCCGAACCTGCGTAAACATTGTGTCCCCCGTCTCCTGTTACCATTGACCTTAGACGCACAGTTCGGGACCCCCTACCCGAGATCCGCCGGTTTTGACACCGACATTGGTACT
Organism: Aegilops bicornis; assembly: GCA_021605145.1. Classification (NCBI taxonomy): domain Eukaryota; kingdom Viridiplantae; phylum Streptophyta; class Magnoliopsida; order Poales; family Poaceae; genus Aegilops; species Aegilops bicornis. Next base: position 330,907,833 of record CM038672.1, on the reverse strand, counting down.
TTTGTTGAGAGTTTCGATGTGTCGTCACCAGAAGGTTTGATGGCTCCATCAGTCATCTACAACAATACCGCCTTTGGGAGGGTTTTTCCCCGCCGGATCTTCAGATTCGGGCGGTTTCACATCAAGGGCCAACTCGCTTGGCCATCTAGAGTAGATCGACAGCTACGCCCCAGGTCACCAGATTAGTTTTGGGAATCTAGACTATGTCGCTGATATCCGAGCAGACTTGATCTTCCAAGGGTTCACGACTCGAACCTCCGCTCTGGCTTTAGATTCGGAGCGCGTCGCCAGGTCCGAAGGCGGGATTCCTGAGCCCATCGGACTATCTGCGGCCACTAAGCCCAGTACGGGAGAGCCGGAGGAAATAGTGTCACTGGCAACCATCATGAAGCCGGACACTGTTTTCGAACCCGCGGAGTCAACGTCATGTGAGCTCGGCCAAGGAGTTTCCTTCCCGCCGTACTCCACGGATTCTCTTCTCCCTGGCCAAACCTTGCCTTTAAGCGAGGCTATGGACTTGATGCGATCCCTCGTCATTACAGAGGAGCAACGTCCAAACTACGCCCAACCCGGACTAGGGGCTGAGAGAGGGGAATTTTACGTCCCACCCACCACCCACTTCATAGCCACTGTCGAGGACTTAACTGACATGCTCGACTACGGCTCCGAAGACATCGACGGTATCGACGACCATGCCGGAGAGGAGCAGGCCGAAAACCCGCCGTTTAGCGGACGCTGGACGGCCACCTCTTCGTATGACGTATACATGATGGATACTCCCAAGGAGGATAACGGCGATAACGAGAAGAATCCAGTCGAGGATAAACTTCATGAGATACAACCAAAGCATCGACGTCAGCGGCGCCGCTCTAAATCATGCCGTGGAAAAGACAGCAATACCGGCACGAGAGACAAAAATACTCCGGACGATGCCGAAGACGAAGAAGAACCCGTCGAGCCAACCTCCGAACAGGACGATCTGGAAGGTGGGCAAGTTAGCCCTGATGAACAGGCCGAAAATGAAGACTCGGAGGACAGAAATTATCTTCCACTCTCCGAGGATGAGGTGAGCCTCGACAACGAGGATTTTGTCGTGCCTGAGGAACCTCTCGAGCAGGAGCGCTTTAAGCGCCAGCTAATAGCCACTGCAAGGAGCCTGAAAAAGAAGCAGCAGCAGCTTCAAGCTGATCAAGATCTACTCAATGACAGGTGGACTAATGTCCTGGCAGCCGAGGAATACGGCCTCGAGCGACAACCAAAAGTTACCCGAAGCATAAACTTCTACCTCGATTCAATGACGAGGCACTGGACCCCGTACCATCAGCGCGTAACGCGGCTGACCGACCACCACATGGCCGGGACAAAACGACAACTCAAGCCGAACACCATCCCATACCACCTCGCCCTAAAGGTAGAGACACAACAGCTCACGGATATACATATGACCTGCAGCACGACCTGGAAAATAGAGCAGGTCAGACCAGGTCGATCTACGGACGCGGGTGTAACACCCACGATGCAGCTATATCTCCCACGTGTCGAGGCACGACTTAGAGGCATAACCGCATGGTGATTTTTTCGCAAGAAGGGTCATCTTCACACAATCCCATGTAATGAACAAGAATGGGATAAAGAGTTGGCTTACAATCATCACTTCACACAATACATTAATTAAATATACATCAGTCAGAGTCCACACATAGACCGACTACGGTCAAATCCAAAGGAAAAGAAGATAACCCCAAATGCTAGATGCCCGATCGTGCCAACTGGGCTCCATTACTGATCATCAGGAAACGGAACATAGTAACGACCAAGGTCCTCGTCGAACTCCCACTTGAGCTCGGTTGCGTCACCTGCACTGGTATCATCGGCACCTGCAACTGTTTTGGTAGAATCTGTGAGTCACGAGGACTCAGCAATCTCAAAACCCGCGAGATCAAGAATATTTAAGCTTATGGGTAGGAAGTGGTAATGAGGTGGAGCTGCAGCAAGCACTAAACAAATATGGTGGCTAACATACGCAAATAAGAGCGAGAAGAGAAGCAACGCAACGGTCGAGAAGCTAGAAGTGATCAAGAGGTGATCCTGAAACTACTTACGTTCAACCATAACACAAACCGTGTTCACTTCCCGGACTCCGCCCAAAAGAGACCATCACGGCTACACACGCGGTTGATGCATTTTAATTAAGTCAAGTGTCAAGTTCTCTACAACCGGACATTAACAAATTCCCATCTGCCACATAACCGCGGGCACGGCTTTCGAAAGTTTATACCCTGCAGGGATGTCCCAACTTAGCCCATCACAAGCTCTCACTATTAACGAAGGATATTCCTTCTCCCGGAAAGACCCGATCAGTCTCGGAATCCCTGTTACAAGACATTTCGACAATGGTAAAACAAGACCAGCAAGACCACCCGACTGTACCGGCAAATCCCGATAGGAGCTGCACATATCTCGTTCTCAGGGCACACCGGATAAGCTAAGCGTACAAATACCAACATAACCCAAGTTGCCAAGGGACGGTCCCGCACGATGCTCTAGTTTGTTTGGACTAACACTCAGAGGAGCACTGGCCCGTGGGGGGGGGGGGGGGTAAATAAAGATGACCCTCGGGCTCCGGAAACCGAAGGGAAAAAGGCTTAGGTAAGGCAAATGTAAAACCAAGGTTGGGCCTTGCTGAAGGAGTTTTATTCAAAGCAAACTGTCAAGGGGGTCCCATAACCCCAACCGCGTAAGGAACGCAAAATCAAGGAACATAACACCGGTATGACGGAAACTAGGGCGGCAAGAGTGGAACAAAACACCAGGCATAAGGCCGATCCTTCCACCCTTTACCAAGTATATAGATGCGTTAATTAAATAAGAGATATTGTGATATCCCAAGATCATCATGTTCCAACATAGAGCAATCTTCACCTTCACCTGCAACTAACAACGCTATAAGAGGGGCTGAGCAAAAGCGGTAACATAGACAAACAATGGTTTGATAGGAAGGTGGGTTAAAGGCTTGACATGGCAAGATGGGAGGCATGATAAACAGGTGGTAGGTAGCGCAACTTAGCGATAGAGTGAACAACTAGCAAGCAGAGATAGAAGTGATAACGAGGGTAATAGTCATCTTGCCAGAAATTCCGCTAGGAAGAAGATCAAGTCCATGAAGTAGACGAACCAACATAGTCGAACGGGTCCTCACAATCTCAACGTAACCGGAACTATCAAGGAGTACACCCAGAAAAGAAGCAAACAACATAGTAAACCAACAAGCATAAGCATGACATGATGCACAAACAAGTACGATGCATGTCCGATTTAATGAGGCATGGCATGGCAAAGTGCAACAAACAACACTAAAAATTAAGTGGAGTTCAATATTGACGAAACACCACATCAATTATTTAGTTCTCTTCCGTTTAAGTACCCAACAATATCAAATGTTATTAAACATGGCAAGGAGTGAAGCATAATAAAACTACCTATCTAGGCAATTTAAATGGGGCCGGATATAACGAACAAAAAATTAAAAAAAATCCTCATATGCATAGCAAATTTTAAAGCAAACAACAATTTTTAAACATTTTAAATGTTGTTATCATGATGCGGATGACATATGCAAGTTTTATAAAAATGTTGACATGAGCATGTTATGAAGCATTTGTCACCGTGGTGGAAAGAAAGTGTGCCACGACAACAAATCCGAGATGCCACAGCAACATATTTGTTCCGACAACTTGATTGAGATGCTGGTGCAAAGAGAAAAGTGTGGGTGCGCGAAACGTGCAAGAGAGACAGTGAGTTATCCCGCATACCAGGTGTCCCACATGTCGGTGACATGGCTTGCGGCGAACGTGCAAGGAACAATCGGACACGATGGAAACATAGGGTGCATCTCATACACCACTTGCATTCGGTCCACGGGCGTCGTCTCGCGATTATACCTTCAAAGCGTGTCTTTTCGAAGTGGATCGGGTTCGTTGAGCGAAGTAGTGGTACTTGCGGGTCATAGAGGAAGTAGTGGTACACGGCAACGGTAGTCCAACTTAAAGGGTCGTCGATGTCGTGGTACTTGGAAGACATGCACGGGATGGAAGTTGTACACGTTCGTTTACATCCAGTGTCGTTCGTAGAGGTACTTGGCGTCCGGTGCGGTACTTGGCGTCTCGTACTGGCCGATCCAAAATGAAGCAAGACAAAAGGGCCTCTGGTTTGTGCAGCAGCAAGGCAACTCATGCCCGATAGTGAAGCAACAAAATCGGCCACGACGTGGTGGTGGTGCAGAACACCAAGAGGCAGGGCGTCAGGAGAAAGGGGCCGGAGATGGGGCGGCAACACGGCACAACATCGTGCGAGGCCATGGCGACATGGGGCCCTCGAGCGCTATCAGGGAGGAAGGCGAACTCGGGGTCCGGCAGTAGCAAGGCGACGATGAGGGGGCGCTCGGGGCAGCGACTCGGAGCTCTTTTGAAGGAGCTGAAGCAGAGGAGGGCCGCGGCGGCGCGTCGATGGTCACCGACGGCGGCGGGTGCAGGCAGCGGCGCGCCCAGAAGAACTTGGCGGCGGCGGCTTCATGGAGGTTCGGGCACGGGGACGAAGTCCAGGGCCGCTATCGGTGGAGGAAGGCAAGGCGACGCGATGGCGAAGGGGCATGGCTCAAGGAGCTGCTGGGCGGCGGCCGGAGGCAGAGGCGGGAGGCGGCGGCGATCCAGCGATGCGGTGCAGGAGATGGAGGCGCGAGGAAGGAGGGGCCGGCGCGGGATCCGGGCAGCAGAGGGAGGAGGTGGCGGCGCTAGGTGGAAGGAGGGAAAGGGGAGATCGAACGAGGCACGCGCTCGCTGTCTCCTGGGTTAAAGGTTTGGATGGGCTTAGGGGATGGATGGGCCCGATGCTGGGCTGCAGGAGGCCGGCTGGGCTTGCTCCTCTCTCCGACTTATTTTCTTATAACAGAGAAAAAGAAAGAAAGGGAGGAAAATAAAAGGTTAGAGAAAGTGTTTGGGCATGGGGATTATTTTCCCGGACTCACAAAATTATGAGGAATTTGACAAAATGGCCTGAGTATTTTTAGAGGAAGTAAAATCCACACGTGTTGGATTTAACTCGGTAATTTGAATTTTGAAACCCATTCAAATGAGCTCCAAATAGGTCAAAACTATAGGAGGTGACCCTACACACCAGATGTGATTTATGGACAGATTTGGAACATTTATGTAGAAGTAAAATTGCAACTCCATTTTACTCAAAGGTCGAAAAGGAAGGATAGGAAGTTGAGTCGGATAAAAGAAGAGTTGAAGAATATGCAAATATGTTATGGGTGATTCCAAGTTAATGGAATAGTTTAATATATCTCCCTAGATATTGAGAGGATATGTTATAAAGAGAAATCACCATGTGAATTCCCTCGATTTAAATGGATCAAAGATCCGTGCACTTTATTTAGTTGAGTTTTTTTAAGGGTTGCATGATGACATGATGCAATGCAAATCATGCAATGATGAATGCAACAAACAAATAAATCGCACAACAAAACTCGGAAAACAAGGAAGGCGTCTGGAGCGTCGGTCTCCGGGCGTCATAGCGGGGGCGTGCCCCGACGCACGACGACGGCTATCTAGACGGACGTGGCAAGTATAACCACGTCCGGGCCGAAAACCGCAGACGGACTCCATCCGAGCTACGTCGCGACTTGGCCCGATATAGAGGCGCCGCACACCCCCTATGCTTGACTGATGAAGTAATGGAGCACGAATTCCCAGAAGTGTTTAAACTCGTGAATATCGAATCATATGATGGAACAACAGATCCCGCGGTATGGATTGAGGACTTCCTTCTCCATATTCATATGGCCAGCGGCGATGCTCTTCATGCCATCAAATACCTCCCGCTAAAACTCAAGGGACCAGCTCGGCACTGGTTAAACAGCCTGCCAGAAAACTCTATTGGCAGCTGGGAGGACTTGGAAGACGCCTTCCACGACAACTTCCAAGGTACATATGTCCGACCTCCGGATGCCGATGACTTAAGTCACTTAGTTCAGCAGCCTGGAGAGTCAGCCAGGAAATTCTGGACCAGGTTCCTAACTAAAAAGAACCAGATCGTCGATTGTCCGGATGCCGAAGCCCTAGCGGCTTTTAAGCATAGCATCCACGACGAATGGCTCGCCCGACACCTCGGCCAACAAAATCCGAAGTCCATGGCAGCCCTCACAACACTCACGACCCGCTTTTGCGCGGCCGAAGATAGCTGGCTAGCCCGTAGCAATAATAATGCAAGCGAGCCTGGCACCTCTGAAGCCAGAAATATCAACGGCAAGCCCCGACGCAATAGGCACAATCGTCGAAGCAACGGTGACAATACCGATGACACATCGGTCAACGCCGGATTCAGTGGCTCCAAGTCCGGCCAGTGGAAGAAGCCATTTAAAAGGAACAATCCGGGCTCATCCAGCTTGGACCGCATACTAGATCGTCCATGTCAGATCCACGGCACCCCCGATAAACCAGCCAATCATACCAACAAAAGTTGTTGGGTCTTTAAACAGGCTGGCAAGTTAAATACGGAGAACAAGGAGAAGGGGTCGCAAAGTGAGGACGACGACGAGGAGCCCCGTCCGCCAAACACATGGGGACAGAAGTAGTTTCCCCCCAGGTTACAACGGTGAACATGATATACGTTACCCATATCCCCAAGAGGGAGCGCAAACGCACGCTCAGGGACGTCTACGCGATAGAGCCAGTCGCCCCAAAATTCAACCCATGGTCGTCCTGGCCGATCACTTTCGATCGCAAGGACCATCTGACCAGTATCCGTCATGGCGGTTCAGCCGCACTGGTCCTTGATCCAATCATTGATGGATTCCACCTCACCGAGTCCTCATGGACGGTGGCAGCAGCCTCAACCTGCTCTATCAGGATACAGTCCACAAGATGGGCATCGATCCATCAAGGATCAAGCCCACAAAAACTACCTTTAAAGGAGTAATACCAGGTGTAGAAGCCCACTGCACGGGCTCAATCACATTGGAAGTCGTCTTCGGATCTCCAGACAACTTCCGAAACGAAGACTTGATCTTCGATATCGTCCCCTTCCGCAGCGTATATCACGCACTGCTCGGACGAATTGCATTTGTTCGATTCAATGCGGTGCCACACTATGCTTATCTCAAACACAAGATGCCCGGACAACGCGGTGTCATAACAGTCAATGGAAACACGGAATGCTCCCTCCATACCGAGGAGCACACCGCGGCCCTAGCAGCAGAAGTACAGAGCGGCCTTATCAAGCAGAACGTTAATTCAGCGGCCAAGCTCCCGGACACTGTCAAACGAGTCCGGACTACTCTGCAGCAGGACAGTCCAACTCGTCAGGAGCTCGACTAGCAATTCGGCCTCAGTCCCAGTTCCGACCAAATGGCGGCATACGTACCGCGCGTACATAACCACGCACTCAAAATACCATGGGCATAGACATATGCGTAACTTGATTGTGGTCCATCATACAGCTCACACACATACTTTTCCTTTTCCTTTTTATCCTTTTTTGGTCTCTTTTCCACAGGCCCCTCACGACGTCCTGATCATCGATCCTTTCGAAGGATGGATATACCAATGGGGCAAGCAACATAAACGTATGAGGGAATTTCTAGGTGGTCTTCTTGACGACCACTCTACCTGTTTTCAGGACCCGCACGCAGCTCCCCCTTGATCTCAGCATGTTAAATAGCTATGTTGCTTCTCGCACTATTTGTACAAATACGCTTTGACGTATTAATCAAATTATAATGGAAATAGTTTGCGGCCCAACTTATGTGGCACTGGCTTACTACTTCATTTTATTTCATTATTCCTATCGATTGCACCCGAGCACTTTGGTACGCTTTAAATTGGCCAGGGGCTTCATTGCTGAAAGTGCAACTATCCCTGGGTTGTTTTGGTAATTCCTAATAACATATAGCTCATTGAGCTAATGCTATTTCAAGATAAATATTTCAGGAAAGCTCAATGATTGGCATGGCATGGATTAGGAAGTGGACCCCTCAAAATGCTAAGGACAAAAGGATTGGCTCAAGCTCAAAGCACAAGACTCTACATTTTTCATTTTAGTGATCCAAGATCACATTGAGTCCATAGGAAATGCCAATACTATCAAGAGGGTTGAGGTGTTGCTTAATGAGTTTCTTGCTCAAAATGCTTAGTGATATGCTCCAAAACCCTCAACTACTTTCTCATATCCACATATGTCCCAAACCAAAAGTCAAACTCGGCCCCACCGAAACTTTCTATCCGGTGCCACCGAGTTCTCTTGACATAGCCACTGCCACAAACCCTAATATTTTCGGCCTCACCGATAGGGATCTCGGTCTCACCGAGATGGGATTGTAACCTCTCTATTTCCCTTCGTAACGTTTCGGTCAAACCGAGATGAGCGATTGGTCCCACCGAGATTGAAATGCAAACTCTCTGTTTCCCTTTCATAACGTTTTGGTCCAACCAAGATGAGCGAATCGGTCCCATCGAGTTTGCCTGACCAACTCTCTGGTTAGTCTATTACCAAAATTGGTCTCACAGAGTTTGTGTAATCGGTCTCACCGAGATTATGTTATGCCCTAACCCTAACGAAATCGGTCCCACCGAGTTGACGTGTCGGTCCCACCAAAAATCCTAACGTTCACATTTTGAACTAAATCGCTCCGACCGAGTTTCATGATTCGGTCCCACCGGGTTTTGTAAATTGTGTGTAACGGTTAGATTTTGTGTGGAGGCTATATATACCCCTCCACCCACTCTTCATTCATGGAGAGAGCCATCAGAACATGCCTACACTTCCAACATACATTTTCTGAGAGAGAACCACCTACACTTGTGTTGAGGTCAAGATATTTCATTCCAACCACATAAATCTTGATCTCTAGCCTTCCCCAAGTCGCTTTCCACTCAAATCTTCTTTCCACCAAATCCAAATCCCGTGAGAGAGAGTTGAGTGTTGGGGAGACTATCATCTGAAGCACAAGAGCAAGGAGCTCATCATCAACACACCATCTATTACCTCTTGGAGAGTGGTGTCTCCTAGATTGGCTAGGTGTCACTTGGGAGCCTCCGTCAAGATTGTGGAGTTGAACCAAGGAGTTTGTAAGGGCAAGGAGATCGCCTACTTCGTGAAGATCTACCCGAGTGAGGCAAGTCCTTCGTGGGCGACGACCATGGTAGGATAGACAAGGTTGCTTCTTCGTGGACCCTTCGTGGGTGGAGCCCTCCGTGGACTCGCGCAACCGTTACCCTTCGTGGGTGAAGTCTCCATCAACGTGGATGTACGATAGCACCACCTATCGGAACCATGAATAAAAAATCTCCGTGTCAACATTGTGCTTGCTCCCTCAAACTCCTCCCTTTACCTTCATATGCAATTGTTTTACATTCCGCTGCTATACTCTTAGAATTGCATGTGTAGGTTGATTGCTTGACTTGTGCTAAGTTGCTAAAATCTGCCAAGAACTAAAATTGGGAAAAGGCTAGATTTTTATTTGGTCAAGTAGTCTAATCACCCCCTCTAGACATACTTTCGAGCCTACAATTGCGCTCCATACTATGGCAACAAAGTCTAAACACTTTTACAGTACAGTTCGGCACCCCAAATTTAGCATTATATGCATCGGCTCCGAATCATGTCTTTAGTCAATAGTTGAGTTGCCCGGCTCCTGTGCTTGCTACTTTACATTCTGTCATATCGGCTAGGGTAGTAAAGGGAGAACTACTGCGATTGTGTTTCTGGTTTATCCGGGTAAACACCTCAGTAGAGAAAGCCGAAAATTGTCTGTCATGATGCGGCGAGAGCTGGGCAGCTATTCAGAGGTTAAAATCTCTTGCGATTTTTCCGCATTATGCGATGGATCGGCCTCCACCCAATCAGGTGTCTACAGCACCCTAGTCCAGATTAACAAATATTAACTAGGGATTGCGCCTACATTTCTATTGTCAACCTCCTATGGTTAAGTGAGGGTGATAAAGCCACATAGTCCGATTGCCTGGTTCGCTGCGCTAAACACCTCCTTCAAGGACCAAACTTTTGGATCAAGAGTGTTTAGGTTTGAACCCGAACACCCCCGTACTACCTACATGGGGGCTGAAGCTTACGACTGGCCAACTCTCAGATTTAATAAAACGGCCGCACAGGAGGAAATTTTTTAAATAATAAACAAGCATATATTGCATATCGGCTTTGTTTCATGATACAAGAAAGGATAACATGAATGAATTCATTCAAAGATAATGTCTTTTGAACACTGGCCCACTACAATGCGTAATCCCTTTAGGACATCATCAAAATACCGCTCGGGCGTGCGGTGCTCCTTGCGCGCGGGCGGTTCCTCGGTCGCGAGCTTGACGGCGTCCATCTTCGCCCACTGCACCTTCACACGGGCGAAGTCCATCCGCGCACCTTCGATGCAGACCGACCGCTTGATGGCATCAAGCCGAGGGCAGGCATGACCAGCCGCTTCACGAGCCCGAAGTAGCTACTGGGTATGGCTTCGGCAGGCCATAAATGGATTATCAAATCCTTCATGGCCAATTCGGCCACCCTATGCAGTTCGGTCAGCTGTTTCAGCTGATAGCTAAATGGCACCGGATGCTCTGGCGCAAGGTATTGCGACCAGAACAGCTTCTCTGTTGAGCTCCCCTCTTCGGCTCGGAGGAACTCCGCAGCGTCAGCAACACTGCGCGGCAAATCCGCAAACGCCCCTAGAGAACTCCAAATCCAGGTCAGTAAGAGGTACCTTTTCTTCACATACTTGCTCTACATAATAAAGGCCTTACCCGCCGCGATTTTCTTGGCCTCCTGAATTTCCTGGAGGGCTCCCTGGGCTTCAACCCAGGCCTCTTGTGCGCTTTGGCGGGCCTTCACAAGTACGGACTCTTGGTCCGCAAACTTGCGCTCCAAGGACTCGCATTTCTTTACGGTGTCCTGGAGCTCCTGCTGGACCTCCCCGACCCTTGCCTCATGTTTTTCATGGGCGGCTTGTTCCTTCGCCGCTCTCTTCTGGGCCTCGGCCAGCGCGTATTTGAGGGACTCAACCTCAGTCATAGCTCCTACGAAAATTTCATGATACCATGATCAATACAATCAATTTATATCTTTCTAGATCTGAATAGGCCATCGCATACTTTGCTTGTCCTCTAGCTGTTTTTTCACACGACCGAGCTCTTCCTCGGCCCGCTCCAGACTCTGCTTCAGTTCGGAGACTTCGGTAGAATGGGAGGTCGCAGCCAGCAATGCCGCCTGCTTATTCACACAGACATGTATGGTTAGTCTCCTGCGGAAATTATTTGATCCTCTGTCTGGCTTATCTTTTCGAACACCGGACAGAGTCTCAGGGGCTACTGTCTATACTATGACATTCTTTTTGCACAATTACGTCGCATACCTCAAAGCCTGTTAGAAGGCTGGTGCAGGCTTCAGTCAGTCCTCTCACAATGGACTGAACCCTCTCAACCACCGTACCCATAAGGACACGGTGTTCCTCAACAATGGAGGCGCTTTACAGTCCTTCCAGTAGAGTATCCGGTGCCTCTGGATGGACAGAGGTCACCGGCGGAATAGGTGCACCTCCTTCTTTCGAAGGAGGCTTCTTGCCTGATTCCGGAGCCGTATGGGTCTCCGGAATTGTATTCGGCTGGGGGCCGAATAGGATATGGCCCCCATCACCGGTCTCCAGGGGGATTTGCTCCCCCATGTGTCCGGTAGCCGAGGTATCACCCTCTGGCGCCACCCTGATGGTCTACTGCGTCTCTCCCCGGCCTGGGGAGGTCCTTCGGGACAGCACCTCGGTGTCATCCATGGCCTTGGGAGAGGAGGCCGCTGGAAGGGACCCGCTGTCCATCACCTTGGGATCCAGCGAATTCCCTGAAGATGAGGATCGCTGGAGGTGGGAACGAGCCGGACTGCATGCATGATTCAACATGTTAAAACTACGAAGTAAAGGAGTTGGATATATGAGTGCGTCAGTGCCTTTGAGTACTTACGGTTCGGCCAGGGGCTTATCCCTGGGGCGCCACTCCGAGCTGCTGCCACTATCCAACGTGGAGTTGTCCGCGAGGGAGGCTCTCCCCTTCTTGGACGCTTCTGCCTCCAGATGCGTGGAGGCCGCCCTTTTCTTCCTTCCCCCCTCAGGGGAAGAGTTGCTTTCCTCCTCCTCCTTGTCGTCCTCGGTGGGAGAGGAGTGGGTTTTGGCGTCTTCGGACGTCACGTCCGAAGTGCCCTTATGGCGGAGGCCACTTCTGGTCTCCTTGGCCTTCTTCTTGGCCTTCTTCTCTGACGCCTGGTAGGGCGCCAGAACCAGCATCTTCGTCAGAAGTGGGATTGCTGGGTTTTCGGGCAGCGGGGCCGGACACTGGATCAGCTCCACCCTCTTTGTCCAGCCCTGAAAACACAGATATGGGAAGCTTAGACATCCTCCTTGAAGGTATAGGTGAAGGACACACCTTGGAATACGAAAAACTTATCGAACTAGCAGGATGGGTCAGGTTGTACCCACGATCCTCGGTCGTCTCCGGCCACGTTTCATTGGCCTTGAAAAGCACCTTCCAGATGTCTTCGTGTGTAGTGCATAAGAACTGTTGCAAGGTTTAGTGCTTGGCCGGATCAAACTCCCACAAATGGCAAGTCCGGCTTTGGCATGGAAGGATCCGGCGGAAAAGCATCACCTGGATCACATTGACAAGGTTGATGTTCTTGTCCACCATGCTCCTGAGGCACGTCTGCAGCACGGACACCTCGTCCGATGAGTCCTAGTCCAGGCCCTTCTCTATCCAGGAGGTGAGCCACATCGGGGCCCCGGATTTGAATTCGGGAGCCGCGGCCCAAGTGGTGTCGCGGGGCTCTATGACGTAGAACCACTGCTGCTGCCACCCTTTGACGGTCTCCATGAAGGTACCTTTGGGCCATGAGACGTTGGGCATCTTGCTCACCATAGTGCCTCCGCACTCTGCGTGTTGACCACCCACCACCTTTGGCTTCACATTGAAGATCTTTAACCACAATCCGAAGTGGGGTGGGATGCGGAGGAAGGCCTCGCACACGACAATGAATGACGAGATGTTGAGGAAAGAGTTGGGGGCCAGATCATGGAAATCTAGCCTGTAGTAGAACATGAGTCCGCGGACTAATGGGTGGAGAGGAAATCCCAACCAGCGGACGAAGTGGGGGATGAATACCACCCTCTCATGGGGCTCTGGGTGGGGATGATCTGCCCTTTGCTGGAAGCCGGTGGGCGATTTCCTGGGCTAAGTACCCAGCCTCTCGGAGCTTCGTTATGTCCCTCTCCTTGACGGAGGAGGCCATCCACTTGCCCTGCGCTCCAGATCCGGACATGGCTGGAGTGCTTTTTTTAGGCAGAAAGGATGGAAGCTTGGGTGCTGGAGCTCAAGAATGGCTGGGCAGAGAGAAAGAAAGCGTGGGTGAAAGGGTGAATCCTTATCCCTTTATAAAGGCAGCGAATATCAAGTGCCTCCCCACTCGCCTTAAAACTCGCCTATTCCCCAAGGGTCGTACAGACGGGCGGTTGGATTACCCACACCCGTATTGATGAGAATCCCGCAATAAGGGGACACGATCTCTGCTTTGACAAGACATGCCAATGAAAACCGCATCTCGAAACACGGAGCAGGAGGCTAAAAAACGGTTCGAAATAATGACCGGGTGGAGACGTGGCGTCTCACTACAGAAGATGTCAGTATATGGGACTTGTTAAATATTGTACACTTTGCGGAGCTTATTTTGCAAGCCGGACACGTTATCTGTGTTCGAAGACTGCTTTGGAATATTTAGAGGAGGAACCCACCTTGCAATGCGGAAGACAATCTGCGCGCCGGAGTCATCGTCATTGAAGCCTGGTTCAGGGGCTACTAAGGGAGTCCTGGATTTCGGAGTCCTCGGGCATCCGACCTATGTGATGTGGGTCGGACTGATGGGCCATGAAGATACAAGACAGAAGACTTCCTCCCGTGTCTGGATGGGACTCTCCTTTGCATGGAAGGCAAGCTTGACATTCGGATATGAAGATTCCTTGCTCTGTAAACCGACTCTGTACAACCCTAGGCCCCACCGTTGTCTATATAAATCGGAGGGTTTAGTCCATAGAGGCAATCACAATCATACATGCTAGAAATCTAGGGTTTAGCCATTACGATCTCGTGGTAGATCAACTCTTGTAATCCTCATATTCATCAAGATCAATCAAGCAGGAAGTAGGGTATTACCTCCATCAAGAGGGCCTAAACCTGGGTAAACATCATGTCCCCCGTCTCCTGTTACCATCGACCTTAGAAGCACAGTGCGGGACCCCCTACCCGAGATCTGCCGGTTTTGACACCGGCACCATCGATGGGCACATGCTCCTGTGTTATCTCAGTCTCTCATGGGAAAGGAGAAGGAGGGCAGGGGAGAGGCCCTTGGTGGCGGCGGAGATGGGGAAACCCTAGGGATTGGGGCTGCGGCTTGATAGATGCACGGATGGAGGGCTCGGCCACGGGGGCGCCGCGGTGGCCATGTACCCCGTCCTTTCACTGTGAGAGAGGGAGAGCTGCGGGAGGAGGAAGAAAAGGTGAGGAGTGAGGGGATGACAGGTAGGGTCGCCTACGTGATCCATGTAGAATTTACCAGCGAGAGGTATAGAAGGGGCACGCTGGCACTGGCTGGGCTCCAGGAAGGAGGAGGCCCAAGTGCAGCACCCAGGTAAGGCTGTTTCTTGTTTTAAATTCTTTCTCCAAATAAACAATCCACAGAATATAAGACGGAAATGGCCAGGGGTTTACGGGATGAATTTGCAAGAAGTAACAATACTTCTAGATTCCTGGAATTATGCAGCATTTGAATAAATTGCTCTGGCAATTTTTAACGACAGAAAAATAATCCAAGTTTGAATATAATTCAAACTTGCACCATTTCTGAATCTTGCCAAAACAAATCCAAATGAGCTAAAATTAGACAAAGAGGCTAAAGGCAAGGTGTAAGATTATCAAGAAATAAATGAACATCAATGGAGGCAGGAGAAATGTCACTTGACATGAAAGCCAAAATTTGAAAGGAATGAGGAAGTGGATAGGTTGTGCACTTGGGGAAAATGTAGATGGAAAAGATGAAGATGGATAGCACTCCAACAATACATCAACATGAAGAATGCGATCCACATGATGATCATGATAAAATTCAATGAAATGACACAAGCACAATGCAACATAATGAGTGAGATGAGCATGGTGCAAGAAGAAAATATATGACAAGGCACTCAACATGATCATGGCATCAACATAGAGGAATGAAAAATGCAAAATAATCTATACCTACTAATAAAGCAATGTGTGTTTTGTCAATTTTTTCATCCGTTCACCGCCGAAAATATTTTTTTTATATCCGAGGTGGTACTAAATTTTTGCGGTCCAGCTGCTAGAAAAGAAAACCAAAGAGTTTTGTCCAGAGTTTTGTACGTGGGCCGCACGCGCTAAGGCCCAGAAAAGCTCCACATTTATATCATGCGCACGCTGCTGGGGAACCTTATTTGTCGCATAGAGCCACATACAGTTGGAGCTTCCCATCTGTCGCCCAATGTTGGGCTGGGCCATTTCCGTTTTTCTGTGTTTTTTCGATTTTTCAATTTTCCCTTCCAAGATATATTTTCCTTTTTCATAAATTTATTTTTTTAATTTTCCCAAATTTCGTTTCTTCTAATAATTTTTGTTAAATCTTAGAATTTCAAAACTTGTTCCTATTTTTTTAAAAAATTGGAACTTTAAATTTATATTTTCGTTCAATTTTTTCTCGAAATTCAAAAAATGATCGCATTTTAAAAAAATCCAAATTTTTTGGGACTTACAAAATAAATTTCATTTTGAAAGTAATAGTAATTCGATTTTTTTTGGAATGTTCACAAATTTAAAATAATGTTCGTGATAAAAAACACATTTTTCAAAATGGTTTCGAAAGTTCAAAACAAGTTTCCATTTAAAAAATGTTTCATAAATTTGAAAAATGTCCGTTTCTCCGCCTTAAAAATGGTCTTGTTTTCAAAAAATGTTTGTGAATTTAAAAAAATCTTCCTATTTCAAGTATTTTTGCCATTTCCAGAAATTAATGCTTTTTCCAAAAAAATGCTCATATGTTTTTAAAAAAAATCAGGAGGTCACCACAACCTCGACAAGGAGGTGGACCTGGAGGAAAAAAAAGCACGAGTTGGGTAGTGGCCGTTACTCGGACCAACCACACTACTATAAACATCTCGCGGACCAAACATGACCCACGAGAACACCACAGCTCTCCGCTTTGTCGCGCCACTGTTGTGGAGAACATTTTGATGGACACATCAATTATCTCTCCCGACGCTTCTCGCAAAAAAATCTCTCCCGTTGCAACTCACGGGCATATGTGCATGTTATGATAATGCAACAAACAAAAATAAACACATGGCAACAACGAAAATAAATGGAAGGCGACTGGAGCATCAGTCTCGAGGCATTACAACTCAACTGCACTAATAGAAGATCTCGTCCCGAGATCTTAGTAATGAGACGGAAGAAAAAGAGGATGAGGCAGTGGCGGAGACAGCACCCGGCGAGCCGGGGCTGCTGCCCGGGCTCCCATAGTGCATGTGCATGGAGCTCTAGTAGTAAACAAATGGTTTACTTACAGTTTGTTTGGGCAAAATCTAATTAACTTGGCATCACGCATACCTTGCCCAGGCTCTAAGTTTGAGATGGCTCCGCCACTGGGATGAGGTGAAATAAGAGTGCAAGAGAGAAGATGAACAAAGTCGGGGGCACTCGGGTAGAAAAGAGGAACGACGATTATGACGACAATCAAAAGCTCAAGGAATAAGATGGACTCTGAACCCACTCTGGTTAGAACAAGATAGAAAAGGAATAAGAACAAATGAATTGGGATAACATCCCGGTATAAGATAAAAAGGAGAGGTAGACAAGATAAGAGATTTGAAAAGAGGACAACACACTTAGGTAAATGAATAAACAAGGAAATAAAATGGTCTTGAAGAAACGAGATAATGGGTCAAAGAGAGTAACATCAGCATGCCTCCGGAACTAAAGAATAGAACGTAAATCATTGGAAGGAAAAGGAAGGGGAAAACAACAAACAACTTCCACCATAATTGAATTGAGAAGCATCCTTGCAAGGAAGGATTGAATGGAGTTGTTGAAAAAAAAATCAACAACAAAAGAATAAGCTTGTTGTGGGCTTGTGGAAAACATCCCAAAATTATGAGGTGAAGACCTGCCACTAACGGAATGAAATAATTGATTGAGAACAACAAAGAGATGAAAAACGTCTTCCACCAAGATGATAAAGAGAGAACTTGGATCATTGATAAGCACCACAATAGCAACATTCCTTCGGGAAGGGTTTAGGTGACATATAAAACAAGATAACTCCAACAAAGAAATTGGTGGATTGAAAAGATCCCATGAACGAAGAGAAAATGATGGTTTTAAAATATCTCATTCCTGACAAGTTGTGAGTCATGAAACATGAAGAAAAATTGTCAAGAATGGCATAACACCATCTCAAAAGATAAGATAGAAAGAATTGCACTTCGAAATGCAACATGAAGAAAGCTTGAACTCCTCCAAAAAGAATCGTTAAGAACACTTTGAGAACGAATGAAATCTTTGATGAACCACCATGTTGAGCCGTCGTGAGAAAACCGGTAACAAAAGAGTGATCAAACAAAAGGAAAGAGAAGTTGAAAACACAAAGTGAAGCCTTGCAATGATTTAGATGGAGCTACGAAATGAGAAAACTTTGAACTCCAGAAAAGAAAGATGAATAACTTGGAACCGAGAATTATTCATCACGAACAATCTCCGAAGGAAGGAATTACATCACCATGACAAAATAAGAATAAGAATTATGCTATACTTATCCTCATCAAATTTAATTGATGACAAACGGATTTGGCATGCAACTTATTCCTCTTGGAAAGGATTGAGGAGAGATATAGCGCAAAATTGGAAGGTCTTCAACGAACCACCGTAAGAAATGAAAACGAACAAAGAAAAGAAAATGAATCACCGGGAGGAATTAGAAGAACAAATATGCTTGAGGGGATTCAGATGCAAGAGAATGAAGAGATCACGAGCTGATTACGGAAAACTTGAACGAAGCACTGGAAGATTTTGAGAACACGAAAAGAATGTTGTGAATGAAGAATTCTTCTGAAGTGACGACCTCCGGAGAATTGAAATGGAAAGAACTCATGAAATGTTGTGGATGAGTATGAAAGAATTCTTGCAATCGAAAACAATTCTGAGGATGGCTTGAAGCTAGAACCACGAATATACAAAAGAAGGATTAGGGAAAAAGTTATTCGGTCTTCAAATGTTGAGAAAGACGACGAGAACCACCATAAAGAATTTGTGAGATACTCCGGAACAATGAAAAGAGGAAAGGTTGAACCAAACATGGAAAGAATTTGAAAACGATCTTGCAGAAGGCATATGACCGATGGAATCCATTCTTATGTCACACTTTGAAAAGATTTGAGAATAACTCCGGAATAATTAGAAGAGCCAGGTAAGATTCTGGGTATAAGCCTGTGGGTTAGGGCCCACTGAAATAATTTAAAGACTTTAATGAGATGATGCACCGGAACAATTCAAAGACTTTAATGAGGTGGCAACCTCGAATTAATTAGAATGCAAAATACGAATCCTCTGATATGTCTTCAGCACTCCGCGATGATTTAATGGAGAGAGGCGAATGAGGAAGAGAAAACATTTCAGACAAGGGAAAGAATATGATCAACCTGAAAAACTTGAATTGAAGCTACCGGAAAGAAAATCGAGACGAACAATGATGAACTAAACGAGAATTCACCAGTTGAAAATAATTGAGGAAAATATGCTAAGGCTTCACACGAGTAGGATGGATACTCGATTAAGGACTCCGGCTCCGAGAAGAAAAAAGGGTGGGCAGGTGGGAAAAGAAAAAAACAACTTCGGACGGGGAAACAATGTCGTTGAGGAAAAAAATTGAGGATTGATGTTGCAAAAGACGAAGAGGGTCCAATCATTTGAGGAGAGTGCACCAGATGAAAAGAGCTGACATCACAACCATTGGAAAACTAACTGTGTGATCCTAAAAAAATTTGAAGGGGAAGCGGAGTAGATAAAAACACCTACGTCAAGATTCCTCACCAGAGCGAAGAAGGGGACGAGGAGTAAAAAGAATTCCTACTCTCCGATATAAGTAGACTCCGAAAATACTGTTCTTCTAGACTCGTTGTCGGTGTCAAAACCATCGGATCTCGGGTAGGGGGTCCCGAACTGTGCGTCTAGGCGGATGGTAACAGGAGACAAGGGACATGATGTTTTTACCCAGGTTCGGGCCCTCTCGATGGAGGTAAAACCCTACTCCTGCTTGATTAATATTGACGATATGGGTAGTACAAGAGTAGATCTACCACGAGATCAGAGAGGCTAAACCCTAGAAGCTAGCCTATGGTATGATTGTTGTTCGTCCTACGGACTAAAACCCTCCAGTTTATATAGACACCGGAGAGGGCTAGGGTTACATAGAGTCGGCTACAATGGGAGGAGATCTACATATCCGTATCGCCAAGCTTGCCTTCCACGCCAAGGAAAGTCCCATCCGGACACGGGACGAAGTCTTCATTCTTGTATCTTCATAGTCCCGGAGTCCGGCCAAAGGTTATAGTCCGCCATCCGGACACCCCTAATCGAGGACTCACTCAAGAGCCCACGAACCAGGCTTCAATGGCGACGAGTCCGGCATGCAGATTGTCTTCGGCATTGCAAGGCGGGTTCCTCCTCCGAATATTTCATAGAAGATTTTGAACACAAGGATAGTGTCCGGCTCTGCAAAATAAGTTCCACATACCACCGTAGAGAGAATAATATTTACACAAATCCAATCTGCTAACGTATTCCACAGCGTGACATCAAACCACGGCCAAGCCTTTATTCGAATCGTTTTTACTGTCCCACCTCAGCGCGTTTAGCGAGGCGGTTTCCTTGGCACGTCTTATCGAAGCATAGATTGTGTTCCCTTAATCCGGGATTCTCATCAATACGGGCATGGGTAACCAATCGTGCCCGTTGGTATATTTCCTCAATCGAAGGCGAGTCCCAAACAGTCACGGGGAGGGCTCTTGGTTTTCAATCTCTTTATAAAGAGACCAAGGCTCTGCTCCTTTCTTTCAAACTCAATCAAATCTGCCTCTCGCCTCGAGTTCTAACACCCAAAGCTCCAGATTCAGGCGCTTCGGACCTTCGATGATGTCCGGCTCCGGCCTTCAAGGCTGGTGGATGCCTTCCTCCATTACGGAAGAAGATGTGCTCAAGCTGAGAGATGCCAGGTATCTAACCGGCGAAATCTTGCATAGGCTGCCTGCTCAAGGGCAGGTTATTTCCACTCCCAAGCCTGGTGAGAGCGTGGTGTTCGCGTCTCACTTCCTTCGGGGGCTGGGCTTCCCGACGGACCCCTTCGTGAGGGGGCTCATGTTTTCTTATTGGCTGGAATTTCACGACTTGACTCCGGAGTCCATCCTCCACATCTCATCGTTCATCATCGTGTGCGAAGCCTTCCTCCGCATTACTCCTCACTTCGGATTGTGTCTTAAGACCTTCAAAGTAGAGCCGAAGATGATCGAGGGGCAGCACGCGGAGCGCGGAGGCGCTATCATAAGCAAGAATGCTGACGCTCCATGGCCCAAGGGCTCTTTTCAAGTGGAGTTCAGCTTATGGCAATGAGAGTGGTTATATATCACAGCTCCCAGGGGCACCAAGTGGGTGGCACCACCTGCCTTTCACTCGCCCCCCCCCCCCCCACAGCTAGCATCATGGGTCAATAAAGGGTTTAACTGGGGGCCGTCCAAGGACGTGCCCTTGTTGCAGGGCCGCATTCGAGATCTCCTAGAAAGAAACATCAATCTGGTCGTAGTGACGCAGGTCATGTTGATTTGCCGCACCTTGCCCTGCAAACGTCGCCCCCTCCGCCTGTGGGAGTTTAATCTGGAGGGACCACGAGCTCTCCAACATTTTACGGGCGCGACGCCCATGGAGATGTACAAATTGTTCTTCGGATCACAAGCAATGAGTCCGGAATCGACCGAGGACGCAGTTCTGAGCTGCAATCGCCCGGATACTCAAGTAAGTAGTCCTTTAGCCGGACACGCCATCCGTATATTTATCATAAAATTGCCCTTAAAAGAGATGTCCCTTAAAGATGAGTGGATAGCGAAAGCAAAGCAAATCAGGTGTCCGGCCCCCCTCCCTGAGACCACGCAGGATCCCGTGTTAACCAGGATGCTGGAGGTTGCGCCTTTGGAAGAAGGCGAAGGGGGGAACAAGGAAGCTACTGCCTCCCCGAAGGAGGCTGTCAGGAAAGGAGGAATCGAGAATCCCTCCATCCAGGGGAAGAAGAGGACCGCCTCAAGACCCGGAGACCATAGTCTCAAAGCGGGGAAGAAACCTTTGCGGAGGGTCCTCCGCCGGAGATGCCTCGGCCGCCTGTGTGCCCCAAGGGATCAGCCCTCCCGCGAGCCATAAGTAGAGAGGGGAGTTTTAAAATAAGAAACATCCCTGTTCTATTTCTGAGGAAGATAACCGAATTTTTACCTTGTAGTTCGGATCTCAGCCCTTCTCAGCAGAGCTCATCTTCAACGGATCTTTGTCCGGAGATGATGGAGATCGGAACACCTCCCCCTCCCGTACGACCTTGCGAGGCGGGCGACCCTGAGGTGTCGTCACGGAGGGTTTCTCCGAATCCGACAGGGCCGGAAAGCAGTCGTATGGCTCCCCAAAGCCTTCCGTGTCCGGCCTTCGAAAAAGGCCATCGGACGAGTCCGGCACCGTTCGGTGCACGGTTGGAGGAGCTGAAGGATCTTCTCGGGCGAGCGTCTATCTCAGAAGAACACCGTGCATTGATGGGCATGGTGATTGAAAGGATTTCATCCACGGAGAGTGGGTTGCACGAGGCCGTCAGGAGTTTACTGACAGGTTTTGAGGTACGCGAAATGATGTACCTCTTGACGGTTCCACATATATAAGATGCGTCCTGTGTAGATAGTAGCCCCTGAGACTCGGTGCGTTGTCCAAAATGACGATGCGCCGAGGATCATAATCCCTGGTATGATATGTCGCTTTTCCTATGTAGGTGGCGAAGTGTCCGGTGGCTAGCCGGACTGATGAATTTGCTGAGCTAAAGTGGCAACTTGACGTGGCAGATCCCGACATCGCGCTTGTCAACAAGCACCTTGATGAGTCCCAGGGTATGCGATTTCTCCGCGGACACCTGGTAAGGGGGCTTGATGCCCATGCCTTACAACATGTATGCTTGATGCAGATGGCGCCGCTGCCATGGAGAACCTTCGGGCGGAATTCGCCCGAGCCAAGGAGCAGGCCAGGAAAAGTGACGCGGCTCCCTTAAAGGCGGCCGAAGAGCTGAAAACCGAACAGGCTGCTCACTGCCGAAGAAAGAAGGAAATAGCCGAGATGGCTGTGAAGTTGAAGAATGCTGCCGACCGCTGCAAGCTTCTTGAAAAAGAAGATCGGGCGAAACAGAAGGACCTGGAGAAGGCCACTACCGAGGCCAAGGATGCTCGCTCTGCAATGAGAGCTATGAAGGAGGAGCTACGTCAGGCCGGAGATATCGCGGCTGGAAAGCCCTTTATGCTGCGGATGAAGTTCGGGGATCCTAAATATGCTCAATTGGACCGGTTGTGGAGTGCGGCGGATACTTACCTGGACTTGTCGGCTAGTGCCGCGGACGCGGCCCAACACGTCCAAGATCAAAATGATCACGAAGTGGAAAAGCTTTTTTGGTCGCAGTTCCACAATCCAGAGCGCCCACTTCCATTAACCGATCGTTTGGCCGCATGGGCGGAGCTGAATAGGTTATCCGGACTCGCCATGAAGTATGTCGTGAGTCATCTGTGGCCGGAAAGGCCCGAGCCGAAGAGTTATTTTAGCTTGGTGCAGCAATTCCTTGGTGCGGTGCCGCATGGCAATGCAATGAAGAGGTCAGCATGCATAGAGGGTGCACGGATGGCTCTTGCTGGTGTCAATACATACTGGGCTGAGATGAAGGCTACCGATGTTGCATCCCAAGATTCGGACGGGAGCCGAGTACCTGCCGAGCACTATTTTCAGGAAGTTCTGCAGGGCGCTCGTTTAATAGAAACGCACTGCTCGAAGGATATTATGTTCGAATAACATGTATTATTGTAAAACAATGTTTCGAGGGAATATAAAAGCTTTTTATACTTGTGCCTTCAAGAATTAAAATACCTCCCGTGGCGGCCGTTAATGTATATGTACATATAACTGAAAGATGGCGATGTCGGCTTCAGCCCCCACGCATATAATGCGGGGTGTTCGCATGGCGCATTTTCACACTTGATCCAACGTCTTGGTCCTATAAAGGAGGTGATAGCGCAGCGAAATAGGCAACCGGACTATAATGCTTTATCACTTTCACTTAGCCATAGGAGTTTGACAATGGGGCTACTATATAGCCCCTTGGGACACCGCGCTCGCCCGAATTCCGGGCGCGTGTGTGCCTGGCCGGGAAACGGCCCTTCGTTAATGCGGAGGAATCCTAAAGATTCCGGCGGGTCATCGAGTGGTTGACCAGTCTCACGCTATATCATGACAAGTTTTCGGCTTTCTCTCGAGGTGCTCTTTGGCCGAACCGGGCACAATCGCAGAGTTCTCCGGTGCCGCCTTAGCCGATAGAGCGTAATGTAAGGCAGCAAAACACGAGGAGCCGGGCAAACCCAACATTTGACCAAAGACATGATTCGGAGCTGATGCATATAAGGCCAAACTTCATGACGCCAACACTCCCTAAGGTATTCGGTCTTTATGAAAACGGGCTGAAGAACGCCTTAGTAATAAGCCCCTAGTGTCCGTGCACGCCGCAAAATTCTCGACGTCGCCACATGCCAAGACGCCAGCCTCCACCTCGGTTGTAGCAAGAAACCGGGGGATCTGTATCAACAAGAGACAGTAAAAAAGGTTTACGCAGGGTCTTAATCTGAAAAGAATCCTTGGAACGGGTCCCTACTGCACGTCTGCGCTTGTGTCTCCGTTGTGCCGTATCCTGGACGGGCGTAGCACGGTGTTCATCTGTAAAAGAGAGGAACTTAGTTGAAAAAGATCATGCGAAAATGTACGTTATATTAAATAAACAAAGTACAATTCAAAAAATGAATAAAATTGAGCTTTATTGTCTCCTGTTGTATATGCGCGGAGCCCCTTGTACGGGGGTATGCGGCTAGTAAGCCCTTGTATGTTTACGCCGGACTCATCTATGCATGTCCGGGTCTGAACGACCTGTTTAGGTGCTTTTGATTAGTGAAGCCGGTTTAGTGTGTGGCTGTCAAGGCAGCCGCACAATCTTCCGCGCTCGAGGAACACTCGATATTTCCCTTTAATGAGATGATGCCTCGCGGACCGGGCATTTTAAGTATAAGAGATGCATAATGCGGTATTGCGTTAAAGCGGGCGAAAGCTTCGCGTCCCAGTAGTGCTTGATAGCTACTTGTAAATGGGGCGATGTGGAAGGTTAGCTTTTCGCGGCGGAAGTTGTCGGGTGAGCCGAACATAATTTCTAGCAGGAGAGAGCCCGTACAATGGGCATATGGGCCTGGCGTTACCCCTTGAAAGGAAGTGTTGCTATGGCAAATTGTTGTTGGGTCTATCCCCATTTTGCGGATTGTGTCCTGATATAGCAGGTTTAGATCACTGTCGCCGTCCATTAGGACTTGTGTAAAGTGGAGTCCGTCAATTATTGGATCTAATATCAATGCAGTCCAGCCTGCGTTCCGGATACTTCTAGAGTAATCCTGTTGGTCGAAGGTGATTGGTTTGAACAACCAGTGGCGGGACTCCTCTGGGATAGGCCGTATGGCGTGTATCTCTATAGGCGCCACTATGTTTTTCCCTTTTGTCACGTGAAGTGAGTTTACTGTTTTGACTTCTTGTGGGAAATTCTTTTGTTTTCCGGTGCTCGCATGTGGGGTTCACATCGTCCTCGCTTGGTGTGTCGAGCCCCTTGTGTTCGGCGTTGAGTTTGCCGGATTGCTTGAAGACCCAACAATCTCTATGGGTATGGTTTGCAGGCTTCCCGGGAGTACTGTGGATTTGACATATCTTGTCCAGGATTTTGTTTAGGTTAGATAGCTCGTCCCTATTATCCTTGAGGGGCAGCTTTTTCTGATTCTGCTGAGAGCTTTTGAATCCAGCGTTAATTGCCATGCTCTTCGGGCTATTTCCCTTGGTCCGACGCTGGTCCTTGCTGCGTCGCGGTTTCCCGTTTCCATCCCTAACTTCGGATGTACTTGGGTCGCTGGTACTGTATCTTGCCAACCAGCTATCCTCTCCTACGCAAAAGCGGGTCATGAGGCTTGTTAATGTGGCCATTGTTCTTGGCTTTTCTTGGCCGAGGTGTCTGGCGAGCCATTAAATCTCGAACGCTGTGTTTGAAAGCTGCTAAGGCTTTGGCGTCCGGACAATCGACTATCCTGGTTCTTTTAGTAAGAAATCTGTTCTAGAGTTTCCGGCTGACTCTCTGGGTTGTTGAGTTATATGACTTAAATCGCTCAGATCTGGAGGTCGGACATAGGTCCCTTGAAAATTTGCCCAAAAGCATCCTCGAGCTCTTCCCAACTTCCAATGGTGTTTTCGAAGGCTTTTAAGCCAATGCCCGGCTGGCCCTTTGAGCTTGAGGGTAAGTATTTTATGGCGTGAGATCATCTCCTCTAGCCATGTGTATGTGGAGGATGTAATCCTCAATCCAGACTCCAGGGTCTGTTGTTCCGTCCTATGCCTCAATGTTTACAGGCTTGAATCCCGCTGGAAATTCATGATCCAGCACCTCATCGGTGAAACATAGGGGGTGTGCGGCACCACTATATTTGGGTGTACTGTGATATTCAGATATTTGTTGCGTTGCATTGCTTACTAGAGCTTGCTTTCTTGTCCCGTAGATATATCTAGCTGGGCCATCTTTTTGATGCGAATCCTTGTGTGGATCGCGTGCCGGCTTGTGTGCGGCGCCCTTTGCCGCTCTATGTTGGCCATGGGTTGTTCACCCGACCGGGTGGCTTCCTTATTTTTTGATTGCGGGGTCTCTAAGGCCTCCTCATCAAATTCCAACAGTAATTTTCGCCTCGGGTAGCTCTTTGTGCGGCGACTGTCGCCATATTTGTCTGCGGTGTTGAGTACTTTGCTCCATCTAGTTCTGCATCTTCCGCTGTTTCGAGCTTCCGCTTCTGCTTTGTGGAGGTTCTTCTGCTCCGGTAGCTTGTCCGGCGTGAGGTCGTCTGCACTGTTATCTTCGCCGGGGACGGGTTGTTTATCCAAGTTGCCATGTTCAGACGGTTGCTCGATGGCATGTTCGTCGTCCGCCGGTTCGCCCTGCTCTATGGCTAGGTCTGTATGGCTACTGTCTCTGTCGTGGTGGGGTTTGGAGTGGCGCTTACGCCGCCGCTTTGACTGCTTTTCGAGGGAACGATCCCTCGTTGCGTCCCTTTATTCCTCGTCGTCGCTTCTTTTAGGTGTGTCCACCATGTATACATCGTGAGATGGGGTGGTTGTCCAGTTCCCTATAGGCGCTGGTTCCTGTTCGCCTCTTACATCGTCGTCCATACCGTCAATGTCTTCGGAGTCGAAGTCGAGCATGTCGGTTAAATCATCGACAGTGGCTATGAAGTGGGTGGTGGGTGGGCTTTGAATTTCTTCGTCGTCCGCATCCCAACCTTGCTGACCATAGTCCGGCCAGGGCTCCCCTGATAAAGAGAGAGATTTTAATGAATTCAGAATGTCGCCGAAGGGCGAGTGCTGAAAGATGTCCGCGGCGGCGAACTCCATGACCGGCGCCCAATCGGATTCGATTGGCAGGGGCGCGGAAGGTTCGGAGTCCGGAGAGGAGTCCGGCACCTTGGAGTCGCGGGCTTCGCAAAGGACAAAGCTGGTGTTCGGCTCGATCACTGTAGAGATTGCAGCCCCCGAGGCGGTGTCCAGCCACCCGTCCTCGATTGGCGCAGTCGGCTCCGAGCTAAGGGTCGGAGCGGACACTGGTGCGGCCTCTAGGGCACTGTTCGGCGGCAGAGCTAGATCATGCCTATCGTGACAGTGCGGCGCGCTTGGCTGTGGCTCGAACCCGTCGAAGATCAAGTCTCCGCGGACGTCAGCCGTGTAGTTCAAACTTCCAAATCTGACCTGATGGCCAGGGGCGTAGCTTTCGATCTGCTCCAGATGGCCAAGCGAATTGGCCCGCAGCACAAAGCCGTCGAATACAAAGATCTGTCCGGGGAGAAAAGTCTCGCCCTGGACCGTATCATTGTTGATGATCGGAGGAGCCATCGGACCTGAAGATGACGACGCAGAGGAACTCTCAATGAAAGCACCAATGTCGGTGTCAAAACCGGCGGATCTCGGGTAGGGGGTCCCGAATCGCGTCTAGGCGGATGGTAACATGAGACAAGGGACACGATGTTTTTACCTAGGTTCGGGCCCTCTTGATGGAGGTAAAACCCTACTCCTGCTTGATTAATATTGATGATATGGGTAGTACAAGAGTAGATCTACAACGAGATCAGAGAGGCTAAACCCTAGAAGCTAGCCTATGGTATGATTGTTGTTCGTCCTACGGACTAAAACCCTTCGGTTTATATAGACAACGGAGAGGGCTAGGGTTACACAGAGTCGGTTACAATGGGAGGAGATCTACATATCCGTATTGCCAAGCTTGCCTTCCACGCTAAGGAAAGTCCCATCCGGACACGGGACGAAGTCTTGAATCTTGTATCTTCATAGTCCAGGAGTCCGGCCAAAGGTTATAGTCCGGCCATCCGGACACCCCCTAATCCAGGACTCCCTCACTCGTCAACGGCCAAACTACGATCAATCAAGGGGGCTCCTATGGTCGGTCGAGACTTTGATACCAACTTGTCAAGCCCAATATGCGATTGTATCCGAGAGGAACTTGAAGGTCCCACCAAGGATAGAGCCGCATATTGAAGACGCTTTTGCAAGCTAGATATCAGTACATCGTACCATTACAAAATAGATGGGTATACAAACAAGACATACATTGCCTCAAAAATACATCAAACATCATACATGAGAGCAACATCCAACTATGGATTAAAAACAAACATAAACTCAAACGACATCCACCCTGCTAGCCCAGGCTGCCGACCAGGAACCTATCCCCTAATCGAAGAAGCAGCAGAAGAACTAGAAAACAAGCAAGCATCACTCTCACGTCGGATCATCGCATTACCTGTACCTGCAACTATTGTTGTAGTAATATGTGAGCCACGAGGACTCAGCAATCCCATTACCATGGGTATCAATACTAGCAAAGCTTAATGGGTATGGAATGGATAAGTGGTGAGGTTGCAGCAAGCGACTAAGCATTGTATGGTGGTTGTCGGTGTCAAAACCGGCGGATCTTGGGTAGGGGGTCCCGAACTGTGCGTCTAGGCGGATAATAACAGGAGACAAGGGACACGATGTTTTTACCCAGGTTCGGGCCCTCTCGATGGAGGTAAAACCCTACTCCTGCTTGATTAATATTGATGATATGGGTAGTACAAGAGTAGATCTACCACGAGATCTTAGAGGCTAAACCCTTGAAGCTAGCCTATGGTATGATTGTTGTTCGTCCTACGGACTAAAACCCTCCGGTTTATATAGACACCGGAGAGGGCTAGGGTTACACAGAGTCAGTTAAAATGGGAGGAGATCTACGTATCCATATCGCCAAGCTTGCCTTCCACGCCAAGGAAAGTCCCATCCGGACACGGGACGAAGTCTTCAATCTTGTATCTTCATAGTCCAGGAGTCTGGCCAAAGGTTATAGTCCGGCCATCAGGACACCCCCTAATCCAAGACTCCGTCAGTCTCCCTGAACCAGGCTTCAATGACGATTTAGTCCGGGCGCCAGCAGATTGTCTTCGGCATTGCAAGGCGGGTTCCTCCTCCGAATACTTCATATAAGATTTTGAACACAAGGATAGTGTCCGGCTCTGCAAAATAAGTTCCACATTCCACCGTAGAGAGAATAATATTTACACAAATCCAATCTGCTGTCGTATTTCTCAGAATGACATCACACCATGGCCAAGCCTTTATTCGAATCATTTTCTTGTCCCACCTCGGTAGCGTTTAGCGAGGCGGTTTCCTTGGCACGTCTTGTCGAAGCAGAGATCGTGTTCCCTTATTCCGGGATTCTCATCAATACGGGCGTGGGTAACCCAATCGTGCCCGTTGGTATATTTCCTCAATCGAAGGCGAGTCCCAAACGGTCATGGGGAGGGCTCTTGGTATTCAATCTCTTTATAAAGAGCCCAAGGCTCTGCTCCCTTCTTTCAAACTCAATCGAATCCGCCTCTCGCCTCGAGTTCTAACACACAAAGCTCCAGATTCAGGCGCTTCGGACCTTCGATGATGTCCGTCTCCGGCCTTCAAGGCCGGTGGATGCCTTCCTCCGTTACGGAAGAAGACGTGCTAAAGCTGAGAGATGCCAGGTATCTAACCAGCAAAATCTCGCATAGGCTGCCTGCTCAGGTTATTCCCACTCCCAAGCCTGGTGAGAGCGTGGTGTTCGCGTCTCACTTCCTTCGGGGGCTAGGCTTCACGACGGGCCCCTTCTTGAGGGGGCTCATGTTTTATTATGGGCTGGAATTTCACGACTTGACTCCGGAGTCCATCCTCCACATCTCATTGTTCATCGTCGTGTGCGAAGCCTTCCTCCGCATTACTCCTCACTTCAGATTGTGGCTTAAGACCTTCAAAGTAGAGCCGAAGATGATCGAGGGGCAGCACGCGGAGTGCGGAGGCGCTGTCATAAGCAAGAATGCTGATGCTCCATGGCCCGAGGGCTCTTTTCAAGAGGAGTTCAGCTTATGGCAACGAGAGTGGTTTTATATCACAGCTCCTGTGGGCACCAAGTGGGTGGCACCACCTGCCTTTCGCTCGGGTCCCCCACCACAGCTACCGTCATGGGTCAATAAAGGGTTTAACTGGGGGCCGTCCAAGGACATGCCCTTGTTGCAGGGCCGCATTCGAGATCTCCTAGAGAGAGACATCAATCTGGTCGCGGTTACGCAGGTCATGTTGATTCGCTGCACCTTGCCCTGCAAACGTCGCCCCCTCCGCCTATGGGAGTTTAATCCGGTGGGACCACGAGCTCTCCAACATTTTACGGGCGCGACGCCCATGGAGTTGTCTGGTGTTCTTCGGATCACAAGCAATGTGTCCCGACTCGACCAAGGACGCAGGTCTGAGCTGCAATCGCCCGGATACTCAAGTAAGTAGTCCTGTACCCGGACACGCCATCTGTATATTTATCATAAAATTGCCCTTAAAAGAGTTGTCCCTTAAACAGAAGTGGATAGCGAAAGCAAAGCTAACCAGGTGTCCGGCCCCCCTCCCTGAGACCACGCCAGATCCCGTGTTAACCAGGATGCTGGAGGTTGTGCCTTTGGAAGAAGGCGAATGGGAAAAAAAGGAAGCTACCGCCTCCCCGAAGGAGGCTGTCAGGAAAGGAGGAATCGAGAATCCCTCCATCCAGGGGAAGAAGAGGACCGCCTCTGAAGACCCGGAGACCATAGTCTCAAAGCTGGGGAAGAAATCTTCGCCAGAGGGTCCTGCACCGGGAGATGCCTCGGCCGCACTATGCACCCAAGGGGATCAGCCCTCCAGCGAGCCGTAAGTAGAGAGGGGAGTTTTAAAATAAGAGACATCCCTGTTTTATTTCTGAGGAAGATAACCGAATTTTTACCTTGTAGTTCGGATCTCAGCCCTTCTCAGCAGAGCTCATCTTCAGGGGATCTTCGTCCGGAGATGATGGAGAGCGGAACGCCTCCCCCTGCCGTACCACCTTGCGAGGCGGGCGACCCTGAGGTGTCGTCACGAAGGGTTTCTCCGAATCCGGCAGGGCCGGAAAGCAGTCGTATGGCTCCCCAAAGCTCTCCGTGTCCGACCTTGGAAAAAGGCCATCGGACGAGTGCGGCACCGTTCGGTGCACGGTCGGAGGAGCTGAAGGATCTGCTCGGGCTAGCGTCTATCTCAGAAGAACACCGTGCATTGATGGGCATGGTGATTGAAAGGATTTCATCCGCGGAGAGCGGGTTGCACGAGGCTGTCAGGAGTTTACTGACAGGTTTTGAGGTACGCGAAATGATGTACCTCTTGACGGTTCCGCATATATAAGATGCGTCCTGTGTAGATAGTAGCCCCTGAGACTCGGTGCGTTGTCAAAAATGACGACGCGCTGAGGATCATAATCCCTGGTATGATATGTCGCTTTTCCTATGTAGGTGGCGAAGTGTCCGGTGGCTAGCCGGACTGATGAATTTGCCGAGCTAAAGTGGCAACTTGACGTGGCAGATGCCGACATCGCGCTTGTCAACAAGCGGCTTGACGAGTCCCAAGGTATGCGATTTTATCCGCGCACACCTGGTAAGGGGGCTTGATGCCCATGCCTTACAAAATTTATGCTTGATGCAGATGGTGCCGTTGCCATGGAGAACCTTCGGGCGGAACTCGCCCAAGCCAAGGAGCAGGCCAGGAAAAGTGATGCGGCTGCCTTAAAGGCGGCCGAAGAGCTGAAAGCCGAACATGCTTCTCACTGCCGAAGCAAGAAGGAAATAGCCGAGATGGCTGTGAAGTTGAAGAATGCTGCCGACCGCTGCAAGCTTCTTGAAAAAGAAGATCGGGCGGAATAGAAGGACCTGGAGAAGTCCACTACCGAGGCCAAGGATGCTCGCTCTGCAGTGAGAGCTATGAAGGAGGAGCTACGTCAGGCTGGAGATATCGCGGCTGGAAAGCCCTTTATGCTGCGGATGAAGTTCGTGGATCCTAAATATGCTCAATTGGGCCAGTTGTGGAGTGCGGCAGATACTTACCTGGACTTGGCGGCTAGTGCCGTGGACGCGGCCGAACACTTCCAAGATCAAAAGGATCACGAAGTGGAAAAGATTTTTTGGTCGCAGTTCCACAATCCAGAGGGCCCACTTCCATTAACCGATCATTTGGCCGCATGGGCGGAGCTGAATAGGTTATCCGGACTCGCCATGAAGTATGTCGTGAGTCATCTGTGGCAGGAAAGGCCTGAGCCGAAGAGTTATTTTAGCTTGGTGCAGCAATTCCTTGGTGTGGTGCCGCATGTCAATGCAATGAAGAGGTTAGCGTGCATAGAGGGTGCGCGGATGGCTCTTGCCCGTGTCAAGACATACTGGGCGGAGATGAAGGCCACCGATGTTGCATCCCAAGATTCTGACGAGAGCCGAGTACCTGCCGAGCACTATTTTCAGGAAGTTCTGCAGGCGCTTCGTTTAATAGAAACGCAGGTTTCGAAGGATATTATGTTCAATAACATGTATTATTGTAAAACAATGTTTTAGGGAATATAAAAGCTTTTATACTTGTGCCTTCAAGAATTAAAATACCTCCGTGCGGCCGTTAATGTATATGTATATATAACCTGAAAGATGGCGCTGTCGGTTTCAAAGACCCACGCATCTAATGCGGGGGTGTTCGCAGAAGGTGCATTTTCACACTTGATCCAACGTCTTGGTCCTATAAAGGAAGTGATAGCGCAGCGAACTAGGCAACCGGACTATAATGCTTTATCACTTTCACTTAGCCATAGGAGTTTGACAGTGGGGCTACTATATAGCCTTGGGGCACCGCCTTCGCCCAATTCGGGCGTGTGTGCCTGGCCGGAAACGGCCCTTCGTTAATCGGAGGAATCCTAAAGATTCCGGTGGGTCATCGAGTGGTTGACCAGTCTCGCGCTATATCATGATGATCAGTTTTCGGCTTTCTCTACTGAGGTGCTCACCTGGCCGAACCGGGGCACAATCGCAGTAGTTCTCCTGGTGCCACCTTAGCCGATAGAGCGGAGCGTAAGGCAGCAAAACACAGGAGCCGGGCAAACCCAACATTTGACCAAAGACATGATTCGAGCTGATGCATATAAGGCCAAACTCGCAACACCGAACACTCCCTAAGGTATTCGGTCTTTATGAAAACGGGCTGAAGAACGCCCTTAGTAATAAGCCCCTGGTGTCCAGGTATGCGCAAAATTCTGACGTGGCCACATGCCAAGACTCCAGCCTCCACCTCAGTTATAGCAAGAAACCGGGGGATGTGTATCAACAAGAGACAGTAAAAAAGGTTTGCGCAGGGTCTTAATCTAAAAAGAATCCTTGGAACGGTCCCTCATCGCATGTCTGCTACCTGTGTCTCTGTTGTGCCGTATCCTGGACGGGCGTAGCACGGTGTTCATCTGTAAAAGAGAGGAACTTAGTAGAAACAGATCGTGCGAAAATGTACATTATATTAAATAAACAAAGTACAATTCAAAAAAATGAATAAAATTGAGCTTTATTGTCTCTTGTTGTATATGGCGGAGCCCCTTGTACGGGGGTATGCGGCTAGTAAGCCCTCGTATGTTTACGCCGGACTCGTCTAGCCATGTCCGGGTCCGAACGACCTGTTTAGGTGCTTTGATTAGTGAAGCGGTTTAGTGTGTGGCTGTCAAGGCAGCCGCACAATCTTCCGCTCGAGGAACACTAGATATTTCCTTTAATGAGATGATGCCTCGTGGACCGGCATTTTAAGTATAAGAGATGCATAATGCGGTATCTGCGTTAAAGCGGGCGAAAGCTTAGCGTCCCAGAGTGCTTGATAGCTACTTGTAAATGGGGCGATGTGGAAGGTTAGCTTTTTGGCGGAAGTTATCGGGTGAGCCGAACATAACTTCTAGCAGGAGAGAGCCCGTACAATGGGCATCTGGGCTGGCGTTACCCTTGAAAGGAAGTGTTGCTATGGCGAATTGTTGTTGGGTCTATCCCCATTTTGCGGATTGTGTCCTGATATAGCAGGTTTAGATCACTGCCGCCGTCCATTAGGACCTGTGTAAAGTGGAGTCCGTCAATTATCAGATCTAATATCAAGGCAGTCCAGCCTGCGTTCCGGATACTTCTAGAGTAATCCTGTTGGTCGAAGGTGATTGGTTTGAAAAACCAGTGGCGGGACTCCTCTGGGATAGGCCGTATGGCGTGTATCTCTATAGGCGCCACTATGTTTTTCCCTTTTGTCACGTGAAGTGAGTTCACTGTTTTGACTTCTTGTGGGAAATTCTTTTGTTTGCCGGTGCTCTGCATGTGGGGTTCGTCATCGTCCTCGCTTGGTGTGTCGAGCCCCTTGTGTTCGGCGTTGAGTTTGCCGGATTGCTTGAAGACCCAACAATCTCTATGGGTATGGTTTCCAGGCTTCCCGGGAGTACTGTGTATTTGACATATCTTGTCCAGGATTTTGTTTAGGTTAGATAGCTCGTCCCTGTTATCCTTGAGGGGCAGCTTTTTCTGATTCTGCCGAGAGCTTTTGAATCCGGCGTTAAGCGTCGTGCTCTTCGGCTATTTCCCTTGGTCTCGCGCTGGTCCTTGCCGCATCGCGGTTTCCCGTTCCATGCCTAACCCGGATGTACTTGGGTCGCTGGTACTGCATCTTGCCAACCAGCTATCCTCTCCTGCGCAAAAGCAGGTCATGAGGCTTGTTAATGCGGCCATTGTTCTTGGCTTTTCTTGGCCGAGGTGTCTGACGAGCCATTCGTCTCGAACGCTGTGTTTGAAAGCTGCTAAGGCTTCGGCGTCCGGACAGTCGACTATCTGGTTCTTTTTAGTAAGAAATCTGTTCCAGAGTTTCCGGGCTGACTCTCCGGGTTGTTGAGTTATATGACTTAAATAGTCTGTATCCGGAGGTCGGACATAGGTCCCTTGAAAATATGCCCGAAAAGCATCCTCGAGCTCTTCCCAACTTCCAATGGTGTTTTCCGGAAGGCTTTTAAGCCAATGCCGGGCTGGCCCTTTCAGCTTGAGGGGTAAGTATTTTATGGCGTGGAAATCATCTCCTCTAGCCATGTGTATGTGGAGGATGTAATCCTCAATCCAGACTCCAGGGTCTGTTGTTCCGTCATATGCCTCTATGTTTACGGGCTTGAATCTCGCTGGAAATTCATGATCCAGCACCTCATCGGTGAAACATAGGGGGTGTGCGGCACCCCTATATTTTTGTGTACCGTGATATTCGGATACTTGATGCGTTGCATTGTTTACTAGAGCTTGCTTTCTTGGCCCGTAGATAGATCTAGCTGGGCCATCTTTTTGATGCGAATCCTTGTGCGGATCGTGTGCCGGCTTGTGTGCGGCGCCCTTTGCCGCTCTATGTTGGCCATGGGGTTGTTCACCCGACCGGGTGGCTTCCTTATTTTTTGATTGCGGGGGCTCTAAGGCCTCCTCATCAAATTCCAGCAGTAATTTTTGCTTCGGTAGCTCTTTGTGCGACGACTATCGCCGTATTTGTCTGCGGTGTTGAGTACTTTGCTCCATCTAGTTCTGCATCTTCCCCTATTTTGAGCTTCCGCTTCTGCTTTTTCAGGCTACGTGCAGTGGCGACGAGCCTTTTGTGGAGGTTCTTCTGCTCTGGTAGCTTGTCCGGCGTGAGGTCGTCCGGACCGTTATCTTCGCCGGGGACGGGTTGTTTATCCAAGTTGCCATGTTCGGACGGTTGCTCGATGGCATGTTCGTCATCCGCCGGTTCGCCCTGCTCTATGGCTGGGTCTGTATGGCTACTGTCTCTGTCGAGGTGGGGTTTGTAGCGGCGCTTACGCCGCCGCTTTGACTTCTTTTCGAGGGAATGATCCCTCATTGCATCCTTTGTTCCTCGTCGTCGTTTCTTTTAGGTGTGTCCACCATGTATACATCGTGAGATGGGGCTGTTGTCCAGTTCCCTATAGACGCTGGTTCCTGTTCGCCTCCTACATCGTCATCCATACCGTCGATGTCTTCAGAGTCGAAGTCGAGCATGTCGGTTAAATCATCGACATTGGCTATGAAGTGGGTGGTGGGTGGGCTTTGAATTTCTTCGTCGTCCGCATCCCAACCTTGCTGACCATAGTCCGGCCAGGGCTCCCCTGATAAAGAGAGAGATTTTAATGAATTCAGAATGTCGCCGAAGGGCGAGTGCTGAAAGATGTCCGCGGCGGCGAACTCCATGACCGGCGCCCAATCGGATTCGATTGGCAGGGGCGCGGAAGGTTCGGAGTCCGGCACCTTGGAGTGACGGGCTTCGCAAAGGACAAAGCTGGTGTTCGGCTCGATCACCGTAGAGATTGCAGCCCCCGAGGCGGTGTCCAGCCACCCGTCCTCGATTGGCGTAGTCGGCTCCGAGCTAAGGGTCGGAGCGGACACTGGCGCGGCCTCCAGGCACCTGCTCGCGGCGAGCTAGATCATGCCTATCGTGACAGTGCGGCGCGCTTGGCTGTGGCTCGAACCCGTCGAAGATCAAGTCTCCACGGACGTCAGCCATGTAGTTCAAACTTCCAAATCTGACCTGATGGCCAGGGGCGTAGCTTTCAATCTGCTCCAGATGGCCAAGCGAATTGGCCCGCAGTGCAAAGCCGCCGAATACGAAGATCTGTCCGGGGAGAAAAGTCTCGCCCTGGACCGTATCATTGTTGATGATCGGAGACAAGGGACACGATGTTTTTACCCAGGTAGAGGGTCCCGAACTGTGCGTCTAGGCGGATGGTAATAGGAGACAAGGGACACGATGTTTTTACCCAGGTTCGGGCCCTCTCGATGGAGGTAAAACCCTAATCCTGCTTGATTAATATTGATGATATGGGTAGTACAAGAGTAGATCTACCACGAGATCAGAGAGGCTAAACCCTAGAAGCTAGCCTATGGTATGATATTTGTTCGTCCTACGGACTAAAACCCTCCGGTTTATATAGACACCAGAGAGGGCTAGGGTTACACAGAGTCGGTTACAATGGGAGGAGATCTACATATCCGTATCGCCAAGCTTGCCTTCCACGCCAAGGAAAGTCCCATCCGGACACGGGACGAAGTCTTCAATCTTGTATCTTCATAGTCCAGGAGTCTGACCAAAGGTTATAGTCCGGCCATCCGGACACCCCCTAATCCAGGATTCCTTCAGTGCCTAACTTACGAGTTCAAGAGAAAGATGAGAAGCTATGCATAGCAATCGCAAACTAGCAATGATCAAGAAGTGATCCTCAACTACTTACGAGTCAAACATAACCCCACGGTGTTCTCTTCTCGACTCACTCGAAAAGAGACAGTCACGGTTACACACGTGGTTTGTGTATTTTAATTCGGATCTGGTGTCAAGTTCTCTACAACCGGATATTAAAATTTCCCATCTGCCACATAACCGCGGGCATGGCTTTTGAAAGATCAAACCCTGCAGGGGTGTCCCAACTTAGTCCATCACAAACTCTCACGATCAACGGAGGAAAAATCCTCCTCCCGAAACATCCCGATCAAGCTCGGAATCCCGGTTCACAAGACATTTCGACAATGGTAAAACAAGTCCAGCAAGACCTCCTGGCATGCCGCCACACTGATAGTAGTCGTGTGTATCTCGTCTCAGGCCACGACCGGATGGGTCAGCCTACGAGTAAAACCAGACCTCGAGTTGCCTCGTGCAGGCCTCGCAGTCTGCCCGTTTGGGACCAACACCATCAGCACTGGCCCCTTATTATGTTGAATAAAGAACCTCGGGTAGCGCTAACTCCCTATACGTCAAGTTTATTATCATGTTTAGTTATTATGTTGCGAAAATGGTAAAACCAATGTTGGGTCTTGCTGGAGGAGTTTTATTCAAAGCGAACTATCAATGGGGCCCATAAACCCCAACCGTGTTAGGTGCGCAAAATCAAGGAACATAACACCAGTATGACGGATACTAGGGCGGCAAGAGTGGAAGAAAACACCAGGCAAAAGGCCAAGCCTTCCACCCTTTACCAAGTATGTAGATGCATTAATTAAATAAGAGATATTGTGATATCCCAAGATATCCATGTCCCAACATGGAACAACCTGCACTGCACCTGCAACTAGCAACGCTATAAGAGGGGTTGAGCAAAGCGGTAATGAGGGAGTCCTGGATTAGGGGGTGTCCGGATGGCCGGACTATAGCCTTTGGCCGGACTCCTGGACTATGAAGATACAAGATTGAAGACTTCGTCCTGTGTCCGGATGGGACTTTCCTTGGCGTGGAAGGCAAGCTTGGCGATACGGATATGTAGATCTCCTACCATTGTAACCGACTACTGTGTAACCCTAGCCCTCTCCGGTGTCTATATAAACCGGAGGGTTTTAGTCCGTGGGGCGAACAACAATCATACCATAGGCTAGCTTCTAGGGTTTAGCCTCTCTGATCTCGTGGTAGATCTACTCTTGTACTACCCATATCATCAATATTAATCAAGCAGGAGTAGGGTTTTACCTCCATCGAGAGGGCCCGAACCTGGGTAAAAACATCGTGTCCCTTCTCTCCTGTTACCATCCGCCTAGACACACAGTTTGGGACCCCCTACCCGAGATCCGCCGGTTTTGACACCGACATTGGTTGTTTCATTGAGGGTTCCTCTGCGTCGTCATCTTTAGGCCCGATGGCTCCTCCGATCATCAACAATGATACGGTCCAGGGCGAGACTTTTCTCCCCGGACAGATCTTCGTATTCGGCGGCTTTGCACTGCGGGCCAATTCGCTTGGCCATCTGGAGCAGATCGAAAGCTATGCCCCTGGCCATCAGGCCAGATTTGGAAGTTTGAACTACACGGCCGACGTCCGCGGAGACTTGATCTTCGACGGGTTCGAGCCACAGCCAAGCGCGCCGCACTGTCATGATAGGCATGATCTAGCTCTGCCGAGCGGTGCCTTGAGGCCGCACCAGTGTCCGCTCCGACCCTCAGCTCGGAGCCGACTGCGCCAATCGAGGACGGGTGGCTGGACACCGCCTCGGGGGCTGCAATCTCTACGGCGATCGAGCCGAACACCAACCTTGTCCTTTGCGAAGCTTGTGACTCCAAGGTGCCGGACTCCCCTCCGGACTCCGAACCTTCCGCCCGCCAATTGAATCCGATTGGGCGCCGATCACGGAGTTCACCGCCGCGGACATCTTTCGGCGCTCGCCCTTCGGCGACATTCTGAATTCACTAAAGTCTCTCTCTTTATCAGGAGAGCCCTGGCCGGACTATGGTCAGCAAGGTTGGGATGCGGACGACGAAGAAATTCAAAGCCCACCCACCACCCACTTCGTAGCCACTGTCGATGATTTAACCGACATGCTTGACTTCGACTCTGATGACATCGACGGTATGGACGCCGATGCAGGAGACGGCCAAGAACCAGTGCCTACAGGGCACTGGAAGGCCACCTCGTCGTATGACATATACATGGTGGACACCCCAAAAGAAGGGAACGACGATGGAACAACGGAGGATGACCCCTCCAAGAAGAAGCATAAGTGCCGGCGTCAGCGGCGCCGCTCTAAATCCCGCCAAAGCAAAAACAACGATTCCGGCATGGGAGATAATAACACCAGGACAGTGCCGAAGACAACCCCCTCCAGCAGGATTCAGCACAGGAGGATGGAGAAGCCAGCCTTCATGAGAGAGCGGTAGACAGAGAGGTAGAGGACGATAATTACATGCCTCCCTCCGAAGACGACGATGTTTAGTGGGGGTGAGTTGTCACAGCCATAGAGTTTGCTTGTAACTAGTGGCATTGCACCCATGCATCATACCTAAAATTTATTTGAAACTTGAAATGGGGATTGATAAACCCTAGCACAAATGCAATTCAAATAGGTTCAACCAACCTATTTTCAATGACCTCAAAATATCCTTTTAAAATGTCCATGATTTATGGAAAAAGGTGAAAGCCTCTACCAGAGATAATGCATATTTTTCCAGGACATCTTGGTCATTGAATTAAATCATTATGGTATTTGAGTTGGAGTTTAAAAGTTACCATTAAATATTGGTTGCTCCAAATATTCTAAAATTTATTGTGTGGTTTGAAAATAATTCAAATATTCCTCACAAAAATTTACAGAATTAACCAAAGTGTTTTGGTTGGTTTTTATTTGCAAACATAAAGCGTAAAATGTAAAAACAGAATTAATTAGAAAGGGCAGAGAGAGAGAAGCCCAGCCACTTACCTGGTGGCCCAGCAAAAATGGCCCAGCCCACCAGGCCTCTGCCAGTCATCCCCCTCCTCTCGCCAGGAGGACGAGAGGCGCGTGCCCGGCGCCTGTGACCACACGCCGTGGCCACCTCCTGCTTCCATCGACGTGGGAGAGGCTCCTGGAGCTGCCACGTACAACCCCGACCTTCTCTCACTCTCTCCTCGTGCCCTCCCCTTTCCTCTGTCTCTCCCCGTCGCTCTTCCCTCACGCGCCTGAGCACGCCGCCGTGAGCCGCCACGCCCACCGCCGTCGCCTTGCCTCCCCGAGCTATGCAGAGCCTTCGCCACCTCTCGCTTCACCTCTGCACCGAAGGAAGGAAGCACGGAGGCCCCGAGCAGCCGCCATCATCATCGTCTTCAAGCTTCGGCTCCGCGCCCTTCTCCGTCGATTCGGCCACTCCGGCGCGCCCCCGAGCCCACTAACCATCCCTGCAGCTCCGCTGTGAGCCGTTGACCCGATTCCCCCTTGCCCCGTCGTCCCTCGCGTGCTCTAGCCCCGATCCCCAACCATGACCGGAGCATCTCGCCGCCCGGCCATGGCGTAGTCGTAAATACAGCCAGAAGCTCGGGAGCTCGTCGGCGTGCTCGGCCGAACCCCGAGCACGTAGCACCCTCTGGTTTCTCCTCTAGTGCACCGTAGCATCGCCACCGCCTGCACCCGAACTCCGGCCGCCGCGGAAGCGGACACCGCCGTCGATATAGGTCGTCTCCGGCGACCCCTCCAGCACCAGCCGACGCGGACGAGGCTCAGGGTTCCAACGGTGCCATCCGCGCCTCGAACCGTGGCCTGTGCTGCGTTTCCGAACCGCGCCGCCGTCTCGGGCCTCGCCGGCGTTATGTCGCCGGTGGGTTTGACCCATTTGACCATGTGGGCCCCGCCCCTGGTCAAACCTAGATTAGGAGTTAAACTAATATTAATTTAGTTAGTTAAGCTAATGACACTGACACGCGGGACCCACTGGTCAGTTTGACCTGGGCCGCCCCTTTTGACTTGCTGACGTCACACCGACGTCATGCTGACGTAGTTAATGATTTTCTGGAATTTAAATAATTCAAGAAATTCCAGAAAATAGCTAAAACTTCTAAAAATCATAGAAATTAATCTATAACTCAGATTGAAATGATTTATATATGAAAAATTATCAGAAAAATCCAAATAATCTGTTTATGGCATTTTCATGCATTTTTGCGCAACCTAAAGCTACTGTATAGGACAATTTGAATTAATGGCATTTGAAATGCCTTATGTGGAGTTTGAAGTTGAATCTTGCGTTCAAACCAACTCCATTTAAATCATTGCTAGCTCCATTAGCTCAAATCACAGCATATTGACATGTCATGATCATGCATCATATTGTGCATTGCATTGATTGAGTTCTTTCTCTGTTGCGGTGTTGTTCCCCCCTCGGTGAGCGTTGTTCCGATGCTGTGATCGATGACACCGATGAAGAACTATACTATCTTCAGAAGTGCCAGGTAAGCAAAACCCCCTTGTTCATTCCGATACAATCCCGCTCTCTCGCTCCTGCTCTATTTTATTGCATTAGGACAACAACGATTCATGTGTTACTTGCTGCGGTAGCTGAACCCCTTTATCCTCTGCATGACCTGTCATTGCCATAGTAAATAGATGAAACCCACTAGCATGAGTAGGAGTTATTTGAGCCCTGATGTGCCTACTCATTCATGCTTGTTTGTCATGCCTGCTACTGCTTAGAGTTGAGTCAGGTCTAATTCATCGGGAATGAATCGGAGGTGTGTAAACATGTTCTACTGTTGAGAGCTAAGTGTGTGAACACGATTTGGTAAAGGTAGCGGTGAGAGGCCATGTAGGAGTACATGGTGGGTTGTCTCATTGCAGCCGTCCTCAGGAACTGAGTTCTGTGTTTGTGATCCATGAGACAGTTACTACCACACATTGGGTTCCGGTAACTCGGCCCCTCTCGGATTATTAATCGCCTCAATCTCTGTCCAGGAGTCGCAACTAGTTTTACGGTGTTTGTAGGATATGTATTGGGGGCCGTCGTGGCGCTGACCCTAGGGGTGGGCTATGTTATGGTAGATACACCGTGGCCGGTGTACCGAGCACCCGTTTGGTGTCTCGGGAACCCTGCACACATCGTTTGGGGCCGTGGCGACACCCGGCGGATCTCCTTGCGGATGGAACCCTAATAGGCGATAAACCTGGACTAGAGACTTGTGTGGTTAGTCGGTCGTGGCCGACTCCTCGCCAAAGCTTCCGCTTGAAGGTTGCCGAGATACACGACGTGTACATGGTGGTAAGTGGCGAGAGCGTGTGTGAAGAAGTACACCCCTGCAGGGTTAGTATGATCTATTCGAATAGCCGTGACTGCGGTAAAGGACTTCTGGGTTGCCTATATCAGTTCATAGACAAGAGAAAGTGAATACTCTAAAATGCGCAAGATAAGCGTGAGTGCTATGGATGGCGTTCTCGTAGGGAGACGGGAGCGGATCCATAGTGGTGTATTGATATGGTGAATATGTGGACTCGTGTGCGCCACCTCAAAGAGTTACTTGCAGTCGTAGTTCAGGATAGCCACCGAGTCAAAGCTGGCTTGCTGCAGTCAAACTCCACCACCCCCTTTGTTGATAATGATGCATATGTAGTTAGTTCTGATGTAAGTCTTGCTGAGTACATTTGTACTCACGTTTGCTTATTTTATGTTTTTGCATAGAGACTTCAGTCTCGCTAGTAGTTCCGCGTGGACTTCGACGTTTAGCTTGTTACCTCAGCTACGATCTTGTGCCCTCGGCAGGATCTGGTAGATAGTCAGGCTTCTAAGCCTTTTTCATTTGTAGATGTCTGTACTCAGACATGTTAAGCTTCCGCATGTGTTGACTTGTATGCTCTGAGTGTTGGGTCGTGAGACCCATGTTTGTAATATCTCGCTCCTCGGAGCCTAATGAATAAATATTTGAGTCGTAGAGTTATGTTGTGATGCCATGTTGTATTTACACATATTGAGCATATTGTGTGTATGTTTGAAATGCTTGGTATGTGTGGATCCGACAATCTAGTTGTTTATCCTTGGCAGCCTCTCATATGGGGAAATGTAGTCTAGTGCTTCCTGGCGATAGTAGTCCGCTACAGCCGGTTCACCGGAGTCCTCGCTAGCCCAAAGCACTACTGCTTTGGACACTTGACTGGCCGGGCATGTGTTTCACTTCGTTCTGGTTCCGTTCTTCGGGAAATGTCACACGGTGACATCCGGAGTCCTGCCTAGCTCCTGCTACCGGGTTCCCGGAGTCCTGTTAGCCCAAAGTGCTACAGCCCGGATTCACACGCTGCTGACCGACATGCTCGAAGTTGATTCATGTATGCCTGTCCCCATGGGTTAGTGCCGCTTTGGGTTCACGACTAGTCATGTCGGCTCGGGTTCTCTGTCATATGGATGCTAGCGACACTGTCATATACGTGAGCCA
Organism: Aegilops bicornis; assembly: GCA_021605145.1. NCBI lineage: Eukaryota > Viridiplantae > Streptophyta > Magnoliopsida > Poales > Poaceae > Aegilops > Aegilops bicornis. Next base: position 330,864,289 of record CM038672.1, on the reverse strand, counting down.
ATAGGCGCAAACGGTCCCGGGCCATGGTAAGGCGACACCCGTGGGAATACCGTGCGTGAGGCCACAAAGTGATATGAGGTGTTACCGGCTGGATCGATGTGACTTGGAATCGGGGTCCTGACAGCGTTGGTATCAGAGCCTGACTGCCTGTAGGATTACCAAGCCAAACCGGTCGAAGTTGTGTCTAGAAATGCTTTAGTTATGTAAGGGAATTGATTGTGGAAGGGAACGTAAGGCTCTTTTTACTCATTTTACCTCATGGCCTTCTGATCTGAGTCATTCTCTTCTTTTCTACGGGGTTTAAGGACTAGGCTCTCTTCTCTCTATCAGGTTCACGTGTTACTTATCCGTAGTAACTTATAGGATTGTTCGTTACCAGCCTCATTGCAGTTTCTACTACTTTTAGTATGTTACCAGTTCAACCAGAACCTTGATATTGTGATGTTGAGTGGTCATGCCACTATTCTGCGGGATGTCTCAAATCATTTTGAGCATTTACAGCCGTTATGCTGTCCGAGTCATCCCAGGTTTCTAAACTATCTCATGCATTTGCAAATCCCTTCCTCCCGTTCCTGATGTCCTTTTGGGCCAGATTAAGCACACTAATCGGTAAGTTGAGGTACTTTGTTGCCTCGGCGTAGATGTTGGAGCTATTATTATGACCCTAGGTGTTTAGGAAGTCACCTAGCAATTTAGCAATGCTTTTGTATCCCCAGTGTGATGATTCTGGCCATTATTTTTGAAAGCATCCCGTGATGTTATTAGTTAGTAGGCATTCTATTCCTGGGTTCTTGAACCCGAGATTCAACCTACTTACTTCATGTTGATAGTAATTGCTAGTTCCCTTAGGATATTAGTAACTTTGCGATAGTCCTCGAGGTCCATGGTATTCCCTTCTTCCAAATACCATGAACTAGTTATGGCAGAAGTTCCTCTTTGAGCCTAAAGATCGCAATCAGAGTACTCTTGAAGAGTTCTCCATTCATAATTGTGACTCTGCCAGTTCTACCTTCTCTGCATGGGTTATCCGGAAGAAATGTTGAGCTTTGCTCGACATACTAATCTATGCATCCACAACTCAGAAAATTATATGTTCCTTTGAGTTGCTCTCTTTAGTTGTATCCCGACCATCCTCTATCAGTTGATAACCAAGAGTATGTGTGCATTGTGTTCATCGATGCCCTATTATCCACCGTAATTACTGTTAAGCCATTCTATTCGGAATGACTAGGAGAAACAAACTCCGATTGCCTCATCCATATCTAGGATTGGGTCAAAGCAGTTGTATTCCGCAGATCAAAATGCCAATCCAGCTTTTGATTACATTCCACCTAGAGTGTTACCTTCTTTATGTCAAGAATGTCATGAGAATTGCACCACCTCTTATGGATTCTTGACGCAGTGATACTTCTCGCTATCATTATTCATTCCTCGGTCCCGTGTTGTTGTAACCGGAATGCCGACAAGTGAACCATGATGTGTGAAATCAATACTCCTAGCAACCGTGTTGCTTGTTAGTAAATGGACAATATTCTCATTCTTAGCGTGTTGGTTATTCAATCATCATCCTAAGATTGATCGTGCTACCTAGTCCTTATTTCCGGTGCACTCTCCGAACAATGAGTTAGGATTATTCAATCCCTTGCTTATTGTTCATATCATCTTGCCCTGAAAAGCAAGATTGTTCTCGAGCTTAGTAACATATCGGTGGTTTGTGATTTTCCGAATATCTTCTCGGAGGTATCACCAGGTTGTCACCTGACCGCTATGTTGAGTTCGTGATCAAGTTGGTTTTCCTCTAAACCACCCCTTCTCCAAGAATATGTGTTGGATACCCCTGAGCTAGTCAGTTAAGCTAGACAACAACTTGGAGAGTTGGAAGATAAAAGCTTACCTGACTTAGTTCATCTCCAAGGTATATCCTGGTGTGTGTGTGTGTTGAAGAAAGGTGATATCTCCATTGATCGGTCCTTGTGATCAGTTGTTGGATCTGTTGTCTTGCCAAAATTTTGACTTGAGTATGGGCTATCGTCAAGTCAAGTCAGAACAAATGGTATTCATAATGTTGTCTTACTCGTGGTTGATCCCTCGGGCATACACCATTATATCTTTTGGCCTGACCAATGCTATCACCGTGTTCACATGATGGTGGAAGTCCAGTGATATGGAAATTCCGATGAGTTGTTGTTGAGCCCATCAGCAGCATTCTTGTCTCCCCCATGATTCATGCTGAACATCAACCTAGTGTTGAAAACTTTGTAAGCAATGCCTTCGTGTTCCGTTCATGAAGCTTATGCTTGGATGGAAGAAGTGACTTCCTTGAATTCATGTACATTTGGTGCAAGTTGCCGCCGTGAATTTGAGAAAGGTTTGTTTCGTTTCCCTTGGAATCATCCCAAGTCAGTCATGCATACGTGCGAAGTATTCTATGGTTTGGTAGATTAATTACCTCCATTCCATATGTGTCCCTAGCACACCAAGCCACTGATTGATTTGTTCAAGGAAAAGGAGTTGTTGTGTAAATCCTAGGTCATGCACAAGACTTCGTTACCCTAGATGATGGTTAAAACCAGAACTCGGTAGTGTTCTGTTGTAAGACTACCATGTGGTCATGCTTGTGTGGGACAACGTGTTCACATGTGTTTAGCAGAACCAGCTCATGTTTTGGAGCTTGCTACCTTTGTTCATTCCTCGAGAATATCGCAACGCCAACTCATCGAATTGTGTTGCAAACTTTCTTTTTAGTCATGCTGAGTCTGAAGTATCCTATTACCAATCGGATCTGAATCTCAGGCAGATATGATGATTGGAACATCCCCAACAGTTGCATCTTGTTCCCAGCTTGCACCGCCATTGTGCCAATCCCCCATGGGCTGGCCTTCTCGGTAGTTGCTATCCAATATCATCTTCAAAAGTGGACTTACCATGGGTCCCATCCATCTCCGATGATAAGCAAAAATCATCCATTGCATTGTCTTCAACAAGGTAGTCCACATCATCCATTCTAGTATGAGTATGTCTTTTATTCGAACTCTTTCAACCAATCGATTGTGACTTGCCTTAGGCTGGTATAGAGAGTTTCAATGATCTCTGAATCAAAAGTAATTCTTTTTGCCACTTAAGGGAATAGTTCTTCGAGTCACCTTTTCCAAAGTGCCCCGTTGCGGGATCATGGCAATTATTTCCTCGACACCTTGACACCGTCCACCATCTTTCTAAGCGTGGAATTGTTGCCCACCAAATCAAACCCCGTCGCTTGTTCTTCCATCCCTCTCGATGTGTTCCGTGTCGCAGCTCGAGAGATGTTTCAATGTCTCGCTCGATGAGTGATCCTGAGTTGTTCGATCCTTGAGAAGATCAATCCTAGTAAAGTTTCTTTCCGTCGTCATCGCATGGATGAAGATCTCAAAAGTGAGGATGTCAAGATCAACGTATGGAACGAATCAACAACCTTATGAGGTGCAACTTGGATCGTGAAGATTGTGTTGGTCTTGTGCCCCTCTGTCTTCTTACCTCACGTCTTGAATCTCGGGATGAGATTCTTGTTTAGTGGGGGTGAGTTGTCACAGCCATAGAGTTTGCTCGTAACTAGTGGCATTGCACCCATGCATCATGTCTAAAATTTATTTGAAACTTGAAATGGGGATTGATAAACCCTAGCACAAATGCAATTCAAATAGGTTCAACCAAAATATTTTCAATGACCTCAAAATATCCTTTTAAAATGTCCATGCTTTATGGAAAAAGGTGAAAGCCTCTACCAGAGATAATGCATATTTTTCCAGGACATCTTGGTCACTGAATTAAATCATTATGGTATTTGAGTTGGAGTTCAAAAGTTACCATTAAATATTGGTTGCTCCAAATATTTTGAAATTTATTGTGTGGTTTGAAAATAATTCAAATATTCCTCACAAAAATTTACAGAATTAACCAAAGTGTTTTGGTTGGTTTTTTTATTTGCAAACATAAAGCGTAAAATGTAAAAACAGAATTAATTAGAAAGGGCAGAGAGAGAGAAGCCTAGCCACTTACCTGGTGGCCCAGCAGAAACGGCCCAGCCCACCAGGCCTCTGCCAGTCATCCCCCTCCTCTCGCCAGGAGGACAAGAGGCGCGTGCCCGGCGCCTGTGGCCACACGCCGTGGCCACCTCCTGCTTCCACCGACGTGGGAGAGGCTCCTGGAGCCGCCACGTACAACCCCGACCTTCTCTCACTCTCTCCTCGTGCCCTCCCCTTTCCTCTGTCTCTCCCCGTCGCTCTTCCCTCACGCGCCTGAGCACGCCGCCGTGAGCCGCCGCGCCCACCGCCGTCGCCTTGCCTCCCCGAGCTATCCAGAGCCTTCGCCACCTCTCGCTTCACCTCTGCACCGAAGGAAGGAAGCACGGAGGCCCCGAGCAGCCGCCATCATCATCGTCTTCAAGCTTCGGCTCCGGCGCCCTTCTCCGTCGATTCGGCCACTCCGGCGTACCCCCGAGCCCACTAACCATCCCTGCAGCTCCGCGGTGAGCCGTTGACCCGATCCCCCCTTGAACCGTCGTCCCTCGCGTGCTCTAGCCCTGATCCCCAACCATGACCGAAGCATCTCGCCGCCGGCCATGTCGTAGCCATACACGCAAGCCAAGCTTCATAGGAGCTCGTCGGCGTGCTCAGCGAACCCCCAGGAGCACGTAGAACCCTCCGGTTTCTCCTCTAGTGCACCATAGCATCACCACCGCCTGCACCCGAACTCCAGCCGCCGCGGAAGCGGACACCACCGTCGATATAGGTCGTCTCCGGCGACCCCTCCTGCACCAGCCGACGCGGATGAGGCTCAGGGTTCCAACGGTGCCATCCGCGCCTCGAACCGTGGCCTGTGCTGCGTTTCCGAACCGCGCCGCCGTCTCGGGCCTCGCCGGCGTTATGTCGCCGGTGGGTTTGACCCATTTGACCATGTGGGCCCCGCCCTGGTCAAACCTAGATTAGGAGTTAAACTAATATTAGTTTAGTTAGTTAAGCTAATGACATCGACACGGGACCCACTGGTCGGTTTGACCTGGGCCGCCCTTTTGACTTGTCGACGTCACACCGGCGTCATCTTGTCGACGATTAATGATTTTCTGGAATTTAAATAATTCAAGAAATTCCAGAAAATAGCTAAAACTTCTAAAAATCATAGAAATTAATCTATAACTCAGATTGAAATGATTTATATATGAAAAAATATCAGAAAAATCCAAAGAATCTGTTGATGGCATTTTCATGCAGCAACCTAAAGCTACTGTATATGACAATTTGAATTAATGGCATTTGAAATGCCTTATGTGGAGTTTGAATTTGAATCTTGCGTTCAAACCAACTCCATTTAAATCATTGCTAGCTGCATTAGCTCAAATCACAGCATATTGACATGTCATGATCATGCATCATATTGTGCATTGCATTGATTGAGTTCTTTCTCTGTTGCCGGTGTTGTTCCCCCTCGGTAGACGTTGTTCCGATGCTGTGACCGATGACACCGATGAAGAACTATACTATCTTCAGAAGTGCCAGGCAAGCAAAACCCCCTTGTTCATTCCGATACAGTCCCACTCTCTCGCTCCTGCTCTATTTTACTGCATTAGGACAACAACGATTCCTGTGTTACTTGCTGCGGTAGCTGAACCCTTTTATCCTCTGCATGACCTGTCATTGCCACAGTAAATAGACGAAACCCACTAGCATGAGTAGGAGTTGTTTGAGCCCTGATGTGCTTACTCATTCATGCTTGTTTGTCATGCCTGCTACTGCTTAGAGTTGAGTCAGGTCTGATTCATCGGGAATGAATCGGAGGTGTGTAAACATGTCCTACTGTTGAGAGCTAAGTGTGTGAACACGATTTGGTAAAGGTAGCGGTGAGAGGCCATGTAGGAGTACATGGTGGGTTGTCTCATTGCAGCCGTCCTCAGGAACTGAGTTCTGTGTTTGTGATCCATGAGACAGTTACTACCACACATTGGGTTCCGGTAACTCGGCCCCTCTCGGATTATTAATCGCCTCAATCTCTGTCCAGGAGTCGCAACTAGTTTCTGGTGTTTGTAGGATATGTATTGGGGGCCGTGCGTAGCGCTGACCCTAGGGGTGGGCTATGTTGCGGTAGATACACCATGGCCCGGTGTACCGAGCGCCGTTTGGTGTCTCGGGAACCCTGCACACATCGTTTGGGGCCGTGAGCGACACCCCGGCCGGATCTCCTTGCGGATGGAACCCGAATATGTGATAAACCTGGACTAGAGACTTGTGTGGTTAGTCAGGTCATGGCCGACTCCCTCGCCAGGCGTCCGCTTGAAGGTTGCCGAGATACACGATGTGTACATGGTGGTAAGTGGGGAGAGTGTGTGTGAAGAAGTACACCCCTGCAGGGTTAATATGATCTATTCGAATAGCCGTGTCCGCGGTAAAGGACTTCTGGGTTGCCTATATCAGTTCATAGACAAGAGAAAGTGGATACTCTAAAATGCGCAAGATAAGCGTGAGTGCTATGGATGGCGTTCTCGTAGGGAGTCGGGAGCAGATCCATACTGGTGCATTGATATGGTGAATATGTGGACTCGTGTGCGCCACCTCAAAGAGTTACTTGCAGTCGTAGTTCAGGATAGCCACCCAGTCAAAGCTGGATTGCTGCAGTCAAACTCCACCACCCCCCTTTGTTGATAATGATGCATATGTAGTTAGTTCTGATGTAAGTCTTGCTGAGTACATTTGTACTCACGTTTGCTTATTTTACGTTTTTGCAGAGAGACTTCAGTTTCGCTAGTAGTTCCGGACTTCGACGCTTAGCTTGTTACCTCAGCTACGATCTTGTGCCCTCGGCAGGATCTGGTAGATAGTCAGGCTTCTAAGCCTTTTTCATTTGTAGATGTCTGTACTCAGACATGTTAAGCTTCCGCATGTGTTGACTTGTATTCTCTGAGTGTTGGGTCGTGAGACCCATGTTTGTAATATCTCGCTCCTCGGAGCCTAATGAATAAATATTTGAGTCGTAGAGTTATGTTGTGATGCCATGTTGTATTTACACATATTGAGCATATTGTGTGTATGTTTGAAATGCTTGGTATGTGTGGGATCCGACAATCTAGTTGTTTATCCTTGGCAGCCTCTCATATGGGGAAATGTAGTCTAGTGCTTCCTGAGCGATAGTAGTCCGCTACAACCCGGTTCACCGGAGTCCTCGCTAGCCCAAAGACTACTGCTTTGGACACTTGACCGCCGGCATGTGTTTCGCTTCGTTATCGTGGTTCTGGTCCTTCGGGAAATGTCACACGGTGACATCCGGAGTCCTGCCTAGCTCTGTACAGCCGGGTTCCCTGAGTCCTGTTAGCCCAGTGCTACAGCCCGGATTCACACGTTGATGACCGACATGCTCGATGTGATTCATGTATATGTCCCCATGGGTTAGTGCCGCTTTGGGTTCACGACTAGCTATGTCGGCCCGGGTTCTCTGTCATATGGATGCTAGCGACACTATCATATACGTGAGCCAAAAGGCACAAATGGTGCCGGCCATGGTAAGGCGACACCCGTGGGAATACCGTGCGTGAGGCCACAAAGTGATATGAGGTGTTACCGGCTGGATCGATGTGAGTTGGAATCGGGGTCCTGACATTTGTCGTGCCCGAGGATCCCGTCGAACAAGAGCGTTTCAAACGCAGGCTTATGGCCACGGCGAGCAGCCTCAAGAAAAAACAGCAACAACTTAGAGCTGACCAAGACTTCCTAGCCGACAGATGGACTGAAGTCCTTGCGGCCGAAGAGTACGAACTCGAACGCCCCTCCATGAGCTACCCAAAATGCAGGCTGCTACCCTGATTAGAGGAGGAAGCACCTAGACCTACATCACCAGCGCATGATGCGGCCGACCGGCCACCTCATGGCCGCGACAGAGAGGCCTCTCGGCCCTCCACTCCAGCCGCACCCCGGCATCGATCAAAGAATACCAAGGCACGGGGAAATGCGCCAGACCAGTGAGATATATTGGAGGACAAGGCAAGGCAAACAAGATCGATCTATGGATCGCATGGGTGCCCCACGACACCTGACGATAACCGTCATGCCTGATATGGTAAATCCGGCCGGGCCGAACAAAGTAGACAAAGCTCGTTTGAGCTACGTCGTGATATAGCCCAGTACAGAGGCGCCGCACACCCACTATGCTTCACAGATGAAGTAATGGATCATCAAATCCCCAAGGGTTTCAAAACCGTAAACATCGAATCATAGATCCTGCGGTATGGATCGAGGATTATCTCCTTCATATCCACATGGCCCGCGGTGACGATCTACACGCCATCAAATACCTCCCACTCAAACTTAAAGTACCAGCTCGGCATTGGCTTAACATCTTGCCAGCAGAATCAATTGGTTGTTGGGAGGACCTGGAAGCCGCATTCCTCGACAATTTCCAGGGCACCTATGTATGACCACCAGACGCAGATGACCTAAGCCACATAATTCAACAGCCAGAGGAATCGGCCAGACAATTCTGGACACGGTTCCTAACCAAGAAAAATCAAATAGTCGACTGTCCGGACGCAGAGGCCCTTGCAGCCTTCAAGCATAACATCCGCTACGAGTGGCTTGCCCGGCACCTAGGACAGGAAAAGCCGAAATCCATGGCATCCCTCACAACACTCATGACCCGCTTTTTTGCGGGAGAAGACAGCTGGCTAGCTCGTAGTAATAACATGACCAAGAGCCCTGGTAATTCGGATACCAAGGACAGCAATGGCAGGTCGCGTCGCAACAAGCACAAGCGCCGCATTAACGACGACAATGCTGAGGATACGACAGTTAATGCCGGATTCAGAGGCTCTAAACCCGGTCAGCGGAAAAAGCCATTTAAAAGAAATACTCCGGGCCCGTCCAGTTTGGACCGAATACTCGATCGCTCGTGCCAGATACACGGCACCCCCGAAAAACCAACAAATCACACCAACAGGGATTGTTGGGTGTTCAAGCAGGCAAGTTAAGTGCCGAAAACAGAGACAAGGGGCTGCATAGCGATGACGAGGAGGAGCCCTGCGCCACGAACAATAGGGGACATAAGGGCTTCCCCCCACAAGTGCGGACGGTGAACATGATATACGCAACCCACATCCCCAAAAGGGAGCGGAAGCATGCACTCAGGGACGTATATGTGTTGGAGCCAGTCACCCCAAAGTTCAACCCATGGTCCTCCTGCCCGATCACTTTTGATCGAAGGGACCACCCCACTAGCATCCGCCATGGCGGATTCGCCGCATTGGTTCTAGACCCAATCATTGATGGATTTCACCTCACTAGAGTCCTTATGGACGGCGGCGGCAGCCTGAACCTGCTTTATCAGGATACAGTGCGAAAAATGGGCATAGATCCCTCAAGGATTAAACCCACAAAGACGACCTTTAAAGGCGTCATACCAGGTGTAGAGGCCAACTGTACAGGCTCAGTTACACTTGAGGTGGTCTTCGGATCCCCGGATAATTTCCGAAGCGAGGAGTTAATCTTCGACATAGTCCCGTTCCACAGTGGCTATCATGCACTGCTCGAACGAACTGCATTTGCAAAGTTCAATGTGGTGCCGCACTATGCATACCTCAAGCTCATGATGCCAGGCCCTCGAGGAGTCATTACGGTCAATGGAAACACTGAACACTCTCTCCGAACGGAGGAGCATACGGCGGCCCTCGCGGCGGAAGTACAAAGCAGCCTTTCAAGGCAATTCTCGATCCGGCTATTAAACGTCCGGACACCGTCAAAGCAGCGCCGAGTAACCTACAACAAGACCGCTTGCACGCCCGGAGCAAGCGTAGCAATGCGGCCCCAACCCCAGCCCTCGCGAAATTGCGAAACCGATTACTACGTACATAACTATGCTCTGGAAATACCATGGGCATAGGGGGAGGGGCACGACCACGGCATGCCCAAAATGCGGCTCAACCGCACCAGGGGCTCCCGATTTTGTCATTCTTTTTTTCTTCTAACTTTCAAGACTCCACTCTACGGAAGGCCTGTCCGGCAGTACAATCGCCGAATACACGATGCAACAGCCAGGGAGGCAGAAAGCTACGTCGAGTGTCCAGGTGGTCTCTATAACGAGCAGTATACTTGTTTCACATATCATCCCGCAGCTCGCCCCACGGAGGGGACATGTCAAATAGTCCCATCTCTTGCTTATCGCACTATTTGTATCGTCCGGCTTTTACCGCAGCCTTTTCAAATAAACAATACATAGCTTTTGTCTATTATTGCATTCCCTTATATATATATATATATATGTTCATTAATGACATTATGCAACCATACACTTTGGTACGGCCAATACACCAGGGGCTTACGTACCCCAGAATATGATGTGAGAAGTCCGAACACTCTCATGAGTGTGGCACCCCGAACTTATAGCATTATATGCATCGGCTCCGAATCATGTCTTGGGTCATAGTTGGGTTTGCCCGGCTCCCATGTTTTGGTACCTTACGTTCCGTTATATCGGCTAAGGTAGCGCTGGGAGAACCACTGCGATTGTGCCCTGGTTGAGCTGGGCTAAGCACCTCAGTGGAGAAAGCTAAAACTGACCGTCATGATAGGGCGAGAGCTGGTCGCTGTTCGAGAGGTTTTTGAGTCCCTAAAGACTTATGCCGCTTAGAGCGAGGAGTTGGCTTTGTCCGGCCTAGGCGTGGATAGCGCCCCGAACTTGGTCTTCCGAATACTAGGGGCTTCGCCGAAATTTAAAATTATAGAATTCTATGGCTAAGTGAGAGTGTTCAAGCATTATAGTCCGATTGCCTTGTTCGTTGTGTTGAGCGCCTCCCTCGAAGGACCCAAGAATGGGAAAAAGCGCGCTCAAGTTTATCCTGATCACCCCAGCACTCGTGGCATGGGGGCAGAAGCCGACGACTCGCCATATCTCAATTCTAATAAACGGCCACACAAAAGGTAATATTTTAAATTCAAAAGCATTGCTTAGCGCATATGAACAAGTTTTCAGCGTACAGGATCACAAATGCGAGTTTACTCAAAAATTACATCTTTGGAGCACTCATCCGCTATAAGGCGGGCACCCTTCAGGCCCTCATAATACATCTCGGGCTTGCGATGCTCCTTGCCCGGCGGTGGTCTGTCCGTCACAAGTTTCCCACTGTCCATCTTGCCCCAGTGCACTTTAGCACGGGCAAGGGCCCTACGGGCACCTTCGATGCATACGGAGCGCTTGATGACTTCAAGCCATGGACAGGCATCCACCAGCCGCCTCACCCGGCCCGAAGTAGCTCCTGTGCATGGCTTCCCGTGCCACAGCCGGACTACGAGACCCTTCATGGCCTGTTCGGCCACCTTATGGAGCTCGACCAGCTGCTTCAGCTACTCGCTCAAGGGCACCGGGTGTCCGGCCTCAGCATACTAAGACCATAACACATTCTCCGTCGAGCTCCCCTCTTCAGCTCGGTAGAATGCAGCAGCGTCGGACACACTCCGGGGAAGATCTGCGAATGCTCCTGGAGAGCTCCGGACTCAGGTAAGTAACAAGTAATTCACTTTCACGTGCTTGCTTTGCATAAAGAATGCCTTACCCGCCGCTATCTTCTTCATCGCCTGAATTTCCTGGAGGGCTTTTTGGGCTTCGGCCTTGGCAGATTTGGCGCTCTCAAGCGCCCGAGGCGAGCTTCGGACTCTCGAGTCTTTGAGTCAAGATCCAAACTCTCGTGTTTTTCCACGAGAGCACAGAGCTCTTGCTGCACCTCCGCCACCCGCCTCCTGCTTTTCTCGCTTGAGTGCGCTCCACGGCCGCATTGTCTTGGCCTTGGACAGTGCTTCCTTCAGGGTCGCCACCTCGGTTGTGGCCCCTGTAATACTCACGTTGGTCCTGTCATTTTTTGCAACCACATCTTTTTTATATATACTTAAATAAGGTATTACTTACCTTCCTTGTCCTCGAGCTGCTTCTTGGCAAGGACGAGCTCGTTCTAGGACCGCTCGAGGCTCTGCTTCAATGCATCGACCTCCGCAGTAAGTGCGGCAGATGTCAGCAGCGCAGCCTGCATTCCCATATAGACATACTTATGTTAGACTCCTGCGTATATCTTTTTGATCCTCAGTTCGGCTTTTCTTTCCGAACACCAAACTGAGCATCAGCGGCTACTATCTATGCGGTAATATTTTTACATATATTAAATACATACCTCAAAGCCTGTTAGAAGGCTGGCACAGGCTTCAGTCAGCCCGCTCTTGGCGGACTGAACCTTCTGGATCACCACACTCATGATAGTGCGGTGCTCCTCGTCGATGGAGGCGCCGTTAAGCACCTCCAGCAGATTATCCGGTGCCTCCGGTTGGACGGAGGTCACCGGCGTCGTAGGCTTGCCCTGCTTAGTCGGGGGCCGCCTGCCGGATGCCGGAACCGTTGAAGGTTCCGATGCGATTGTCCGACCCAGGGCGGACTTAGAGCCTTTCGGGTTTTATCCCTTTGCGCTGGAGTTCGGGAGGTCGCCTTGCGGCGCCTCCAGACCACCCCTCTGGCTTGGACCCTTTTGGGACTCCACCTCGGCATCGTCCGTAGGATGAGGGAGGTAGCGATCGGAAGTGAAAGGCTATTCACATCCGACGAATCCAGGGATCCGCTCGACGAAGCGTCGAGCTGGGCCGCGGGCGGACTGCATGATTATATTCGGCGTCAGAAGATATTGTGCAATAAAGGAACGCCATGAGTTATTCTGGTATCCGGATACTTACAATTTTGCGAGGCTTGGCCTGGATGGCCACTCCTCTTCGCCGTCGTCGGCGTTGGTGGAAATAGTCCGGAGGAAGGGTCCTTCCTTCTTGGACCCTCCGGCCCCCGATTGGGCGGCCTTCCTTTTCATCCTCCCCCCCCGGAGGGGAGAGGCCTCTTCTTCCTCCTCCTCGTCTTCATGGGAGGAGTGCGCCTTGCAGTCATCGGACGATGAATCCGACACCGCCAAGCGCCGGGAACTCTTTCGAGTTCCCGCGGCCTTTTTCTTGGCTTTCTTCTCCGGCACCACGTAAGGTGCCGGAACCAGCAGCCCCGTCAAGCGAGCGTCCGCTGGATCTTCGGGCAAAGGAGCTGGACAGTCGATCTGTCCGGTCTTCTTCTGCCATTCCTGTCAAAGGAACGGGAGCTTAGTTCCCGCATAGAGTCAAACTATGAAAAACAAGTATCCCATAAAGGGTAAAATAAGCTTACTACGCTGGCTTGGCGCTTCGCGCGGAATCTGCGATCCTCAGCGATGGGAGGGGGAACCTCGGCGCCCTTGAATAGCACCTTCCAGGCATCCTCTTGCGTTGTGTCAAAGAGCCTGGTCAGAGTTTGGTGCTGGGCCGGGTTGAACTCCCATAAGTTAAAAGCCCGTCATCGACACGGGAGGATCCGGCGGATGAGCATGACCTGGACTATGTTGACGAGTTTAACCTTTTTGTCCACCAGGTCTTGGACGCAGGTTTGGAGTCCGGTCCGCTCTTCCGAATTACCCCACGACAGGCCCTTCTCTTTCCTGGAGGTGAGCCGCGTGGGGATGCTAGATCGGAATTCGGGGGCCGCTGCCCATTCAGGGTCACACGGCTCGGTGATGTAGAATCACACCGATTGCCACCCCTTTATGGTCTCCACGAAGGAGCCCTCGAGCCATGTAACGTTGGGCATCTTGCCCACCATGGCGCCTCCGCACTCCGCTTGCTGGGCGCCCGCTACCTTCGGCTTGACATTGAAGGTCTTCAACCATAAGCCGAAGTGGGGCTTGATGCGGAGGAAGGCCTCGCACACGACGATAAACGCCGAGATGTTGAGGACGAAGTTCGGGGCCTGATCATGGAAATCCAGGCCGTAGTATAACATGAGCCCCCGGACAAATGAGTGAACTGGGAATCCTAGTCCGCGGAGGAAATGGGTGAGGAACACCACCCTCTCATGGGGCCTGGGGGTGGGGATGAGCTGTCCCTTGTCTGGGAGCCGGTGCGCGATGTCGTTAGACAAGTATCCGGCCTCCCTCAGCTTCTTGATATGTCCCTCCGTGACGGAGGAAACCATCCACTTGCCTCCCGCTCCGGACATGGCTGGAGAAGGTTGAGGTAAGATGTGCGGACTTGGGCACTGGAGCTCGAGTGCGCGAAAATGGATAAGCAAAGGAGGAAGAAGGCGTAGATGGAAAAGGTGGATCCTTATCCCCTTATAATGGGGATGAAACTATGTGCCCCCACCAGCCTGGTAAAACTCGCTTATCTCCCAAGCGCCGTAAATTAATGGCACGGTTGGGTTACCCACGCCCGTATTGATGAGAATCCCGGAATAAGGGGACACGATCTCTGCTTCAACAAGACGTGCCAAGGAAACCGCCTCGCTAAGTGCGCTGAGGTGGGATAGTAAAAATGATTCGAATAAAGGCTTGGCCGTGGCACTACTAGGAAAAGGGCTATAGATGGAAATGACACTAATGGCGCACCGGAAAGATGGTGCGCCATTAGTATATACTAATGGCGCACCTCCATACGATGCGCCATTAGTGTCTAAACTACTAATGGCGCACCATGCTTTGGGTGCGCCATTAGTACCAAATTTTTTTAACTAGTGCGCTGTCCAAACATACTAATGGCGCATCCTGCCCGAGTCGCCATTAGTAGTTGTAACTACTAATGGCGCACCAGTGTGCGGGTGCGCCATTAGTACCAATTTTTTTTAAACTAGTGCGCCTGTCCAAACATACTAATGGCGCACCCACACCCCGGTGCGCCATTAGTAGTTGTAACTACTAATGGCGCACCAGTGTGTGGGTGCGCCAGTAGTATAGAAACTTTTTGAACTAGTGCGCCTGTCCAAACATACTAATGGCGCATCCTTCCCGAGTGCGCCATTAGTAGTTGTAACTACTAATGGCGCACCAATGTTGGTGCGCCATTAGTACCAATTTTTTTAAACTACTGCGCTGTCCAAACATACTAATGGCGCACCCACACTGCAGTGCGCCATTAGTAGTTGTAACTACTAATGGCGCACTGTGTGTGGGTGCGCCATTAGTATAGAAACTTTTTTTGAACTGTCCAAACATACTAATGGCGCATCCTGCTTAGGTGCGCCATTAGTAGTGGTAACTAACTAATGGCGCACCATGCAAGAGGTGCGCCATTAGTAAGTGGGCAACAACAAGATATTTGGGACAGCCTCTCCTACCCACACACTCACTTTCTCCCACTTCATTCTCTCCACCTCCTCCTTGTCTCGGGTGCCTCCTCTTTTTCACCTCATTTCCACCATAGATTCATTCAAATTAAGTGGTTAAATTACCTTGTTTTAATAGGTAAGTAAGGGGAAGCTATATTTAGGTTGTTCTCCTTACAACAATGTGCACATGCACTTTTTACGGCCTAGCTAGATCTATGTATGTTCGTGGTGTTGCATATGTTTGTGGTGTTTGCATATGTGTTTGTGTTTGGAGGTGTACGGTATTTGAAATGCGATAGTTGCCAATATTTTGCCGAATGTTGATTCATTTCCGTTTTGGCGAAATTTTGGCATTAAGCATCCTTTTGGTCCTATTTTTAGGGAAAGTCATGCCAAATTTTTCTTGGTTCTAAAATATCGTTTTGCTCTACCCTTGACGACCATAGTCCGCCACGATGACCGAAGGCATCGTGAATAGGTTTTTGAGGTCCGCGAAGGCCGAGATGCTTCAAAAGAACGAGACGGAGATAAGATGTCCGTGTCGAAGATGCAAGCTGAAGAGCCTTATTGCGGACCCGGATTCCGGGCAGGTGCGGGACCACCTGCTGTTGCGTGGTTTCATGGATGGCTATCGGTGGCAAGGTGATGAAGATAACTACGAAGTCGTCCATGCGGGTCGGGCAAGAAATGAGGAAGGGCAGCAAGACAACCACCGCGGCTCGGGCGGGCGAGAAGACGAAGAATCCCCAGGCGATGATCACGATTGTGATGCTGTACACAGTCATCATGTAGAATATGCAGGACATGATGATGAGGAAGATGCCGGAGCAGGCGACGGGCATGATCATGAAGATGATGATGCCGGCGGAGCAGACGACGCTGGACCATCGATGGGCTGGGTGCAGGACCCTCATATTCAAGAGCTGCTTCTCAAGCGACGGATAACGCAAGAGCTGCCGCCCGAGAAAGCCAAGATGGATCAACTTGAGTTAGACGCGGTTACTCCATTGTATGAAGGATGCAGGCCGAGGATACCCGCTGAAAGTAACACTCATGGCCACGGAGATGAAGGTAAAACACAAAATGACCGGCGCGTGCTTCGACGAGAACATGTCATTCGCACGAACGTCTTCCCAAGGGGAACAAGTGCCCGACCAGTTTGGAGGAGGCGAAGAAAATCGTGTGTCCTCTGGATTTACCGCACGTGAAATACCATGTGTGCATGAACAATTGCATCATTTATCGGGACGAGCACGCGGAGTCTACCATATGTCCGGTGTCTTGGCGTCACTCGATACAAGAAGAGGAAGAAAGCTCCTCGAAAAGTGGTGTGGTACTTTCCGATCACTCCTCGTCTGCAGCGCTATTTCGCGGACCCTAAGGTAGCAAAGCTCCTGCGTTGGCACGCGGATAGGGAGGAGAAGAAGCGGGAAGATGACGCAAATGATCCGGAGATAGATAAAAAAGACAAGCTGCTGAGTCACCCTAAGGATGCGAGCGGTGTAGCGTTGGACTTCAAGACTCGGAATTTGGGAACGATCCAAGGAACATCGTGTTGGTAGCGAGCACAGATGGAGTCAATCCGTTTGGCAGCCAGAGAAGCACACATAGCACCTGGCCTGTGTTTGTGTGGATGTACAACCTTCCCCCCTGTTGTGCATGAAGAGGAAGTACATTCACATGAGTATGCTAATGGAAGGGCCGAAACAACTAGGGAACGACATCAATCTGTATCTGGGGCTGCTGAAAGAGGAGCTAGACACACTGTGGAAAACGCCAGCCAATACGTGGGGCCGCAGAGAAAGAATATTTCCCTATGAGAGCCGCCTTTGCTCACGGCGGTGCCGCGACTATCTCGATTCTGGATATGTCGCGGGGCAGGTAGTCCACGGATTTTCTGGATGCGTAAGGTGCATGGATGACACAACGTATCGCCAGCTAGATAGAGATCCTGGGTCTTGAAAACCGTGTTCATGGGACATCAAGGTGGCTTCGCGGCGATGACCCGTGGAGGAAGCGCAAGGATCTGTTCGATGGTGAAACCGAACCCACACGCCCGTGCAATGAGGAGCGGCGAGGAAATAGACAAGCTGTTGGAAAATTGGAAAGACTGCCTTGCCGGGAAAGAAGCAAAAGGCGCGAGCCGGAAAGAAGCGAAAAGGCGCGAGCAGCTGCTGAAGGTATGGAAAACAAGGTCTGTTTTACGGGACTTGCCGTCTTGGAAGATCCACCGTGTGCCTCACAGCCTTGATGTCATGCATATCACGAAGAACGTGTGCAAGAGTCTGCTTGGTACCCTGCTCAACATGCCGTAGAGGACCAAAGATGGGCGAAAGCAAGGGCGGACTTGAAATCAATGGGCATCGTGCGGGAGCTTCACGCTAATGATGATGATGATGATGATGATGATGATGATGATGATGATGATGATGATGATGAGGCGAAGCAGGACACGGAAAGTCGTCGCAAAGGCAAAAAGGCCAAGAAGACCGGAAATGACTACCCTCCCACGTGCTTCACTCTAAGTCAGGAGGAGATCGAGCAGTTTTTAACCTGCCTCGTAGGAGTAAAACTTCCTTCTGATTCTGGCTGGGAAGATAAGCAGATACCTAGACCCAGTGAAGCGAAGTTCAGCGAGGATGAAGTCTCACGGTATCACGTCTTGATGACGCAGATACTTCCGATTGCAATCCGTGGGATCATGGACGCCGCACGTCCGTGAAAGCGCTATTTGGCCTATGCAACTTCTTCGACGTCATCTCGGAAGTCGATTGGCGTGAGGCAACTTCGGAAGGCTACGAGGAAGAGATCGTGGTGATACTATGCGAGCTTGAGATGTACTTCCGCCCGCATTCTTCGACGTTATGGTGCATCTGCTGGTCCATATAGTGGAGGATATCATCCAACTCGGGCGACGTTCTGCACAGCATGATGCCGTTCGAAAGGATGAATGGTGTCATCAAAGGATACGTTAGCAACATGTCACGTCGGAAGGAAGCATAGCCAGGGCTTTTCGACCGAAGAGTGCATCTCCTCTTGCCGCGAATTATCTAGGCATCGAGAACCCCGTTGGTCTGCCCGTCAACGGGCACCTCGGCGAGCTCGTTGGATGGGGTCACCGTGAGGGTCGCCGCGAAATGCATGTTGACTTCGAGGGTCGACTTCGCCGACTTTGAAAGAGCAAACCTAGTCGCGCTACAACACATAGACATGGTCGATCCTTGGGTGGTAGAGCACAAAACCTTTATTAAAAAGGCGTACAATGACCGAGGCCAACAGAGGGACGGACGGAGATATACTCAAAGAGCACAACTCATGTTTCACGCGTTGGTTCAAGCAAAACTTCTGTCTTACCCTTTACATGAGGATTCTTCCGCGGAAGAACAACTCATATTCGCCTTGTCACAGGGCGCCGAGCACAACCTGATGACCTATGAGGCGTACGATATCAACGGCTACACATTCTACACGAGAACAAGGACATGAAGAGCGATGGTTATCGTAACTCCGGGTAACGATGGAATCCTACACGGTAACGACAAGGACAGATACTACGGAAGGATCGAGGAGATCTGGGAGCTGAGCTACTGTTGGAGAGAAGGTCCGATGTTCCGTGTCGAGATGGGCCAAGAACGTCATAAAAGAAGACCGGTATTTCACCACCATGGTTATACCGAAGCCAAATCCAAGACCCGCGGCGCATAAGCGTCACCCTTGAAAAATGAGCCATAGTACTGGCTTCCCAAGTGGACCAATGCTTCTTCATTACCGACCGCCAAAGCCCGATCGTGTTGTCGTGAGGAGAGGCAAAAGGAAGATCATCGGAATGGATGGAGTAGCCAATGAGCAAGACTTCGACAAATCTGGCGACCGAGGATCGAACATGGCAGCGATGATGAAGTAGCAGCATACACCACAAGAAGAAGCGGGACCACCCTACCTAAAGGACGTCCGTTCCACGGAAGAACTCCATTTGCGAAAAAGAAGGGCAAGAAGATTGTGAACAGATAGCTAGCTAAGATCGATTGTATTTAAATCGTAGCCTTCATTTCTCGATTGTATTTCATGGGTACTTTTTGAACTATCATGAATATTTTTAAATTTCATGGACACTCGATCTCGATCCCCCTCCATCTCGATCGCTATCCCACCTCGCCAGATCCGGCCCCCCTCGCCGCCGAGCACCCCCCCAGTCCACCGGCCGCCGCCGACCCCCCGCACCCTCGATTCCCCTCCATCTTTTAAAATGGCTTTTTAAATGCTACTGTCTTATAAAAAATATTACTGTTATTATTTAAACAAGTTTGAACATTTTTAAACACAAATAAGTATCAAACAGCTTTTTTAAATGCTAAAAAAAATTTGTGGAGCCCACCTCGATCCAGCACCATCTCGATAGCTGTCCCACCTCGCCAGATCAGGTCCCCTCGCTTGAGCACCCCGATCCACCGGCCCGCCGCCGCCGACCCCCGCACCTCGATTCCCCTACTCAACCGCCGCCCGCCGACCCCACCCAGCGCACCGTCTTATAAAAATAAGTATCAAACAGCTTTTTAAATGCTCTTGTCTTATAAAAAATATTACTGTTATTATTTAAACAAGTTTGAACATATTTAAACATAAATAAGTATCAAATAGCTTTTTAAATGCTAAAAAAAATTTTGTGGAGCACAGGAGTCGAACCCAGGACCTCACAGTGTGAAGCTGGAGGCTGACCAGTCGAGCTAGTAGAGTGGGCTTGACATGGATAGGTTCTGGTAGTAGATAACCTTTTGGCTTTTGTGGAAATAAAAAAAATACTAATGGCGCACCACGGTGAGGTGCGCCATTAGTGTGGACATGCTAATGGTGCACCGCAGTGAGGTGCGCCATTAGTATTGTGGCCCCTTCGCCTCGATCCCCCTTCGCCGATCCCCCTTCGCCCGATCCCCTCGCCAGTTCTATCCCTCTTAGTATTGTATATTCCTCTTGAATTCTTTTTTGGTTCTAATTTCTAATTTGTTTGAAATTGTACATTCATATGCATGTATGTAGTACCGTAGAATATGTGAAACTCCTTCAAAATTAAAATAAAGCACAAAAGAAATAAAACAATACAAATTAAACTGAAAACAATACAAATTAAAAAGAAAACAATACAAATTAAAGCAGAAAACAGGTTGGGGGGCTAAAACCCTAAACCTCAGCGGCCTTTAGTCGCGGTTGGCCGAACCAACCGCGACTAAAAGGTGAAGCGCGAACGCATAAAAACCCGCCAAAAACCCTTTAGTCGCGGTTGGGCAGGCGACCAGCGACTAAAATAGCAACAATAAGTATTTTGTTGTAAGTAGAAACAAAACAAAATAAATAAAGCAACAAAGAAAACAAAAAAAGTGTTTTCAAATTTGAAAACTAATGGCACTAACAGAAAGTTTATAATTTTTCTAAAAGTAAAAGCAAAAAGAATTAAAAAATAAAGCAAAAAACAACAAAAAATAAATAATGCAGAAAACAAAACAAAAAAACTGGAAAAAATAGTGCATCTCTTTGGACCCCACGGCTGAATACGACTAGAAACCCTACATGGGCGAGGATTCAGGCCCAGGAGGCCAAGTAGGCCCATGAGCACATAGCTAGTGACAGATTAGGCCGAAAGCCTGCGGTTGAGAGGAGCTCGAGAGGGTGGGCGCAGCGCTTATAAACCACTCTCGAGCTCTCTCAACTAGCGAGGTGGGACTAAACTTTTAGGCGTGAGGCAGCACAAGGCCTTTGGTCGCCAAAAACCCTTTAGTCGCGGTTGGGCGGGCGACCATGACTAAAGGGTACCTTTAATCATGGTCTCGTCGCCAACCGCGACTAAAAGAAGCGGGAGCATAAAAACCCGCCATAAAACCCTTTAGTCATGGTTGGGCAAGGCGACCATGACTAAAATAGCAACACTAAGTATTTTGTTGTAAGTAGAAACAAAATAAAATAAATAAAGCAACAAAGAAAACAAAAAAAGTGTTTTCAAATTTGAAACTAATGGCACTAACAGAAAGTTTATAATTTTTCTAAAACTAAAAGCAAAAAGAATTAAAAAATAAAGCAAAAAACAACAAAAAATAAATAATAATGCAGAAAACAAAACAAAAAAACTGGAAAAAATAGTGCCGCCTCTTGGACCCCCACGGCTGAATCGACTAGAAACCCTACATGGGCCAGATTCAGGCCCAGGAGGCCAAGTAGGCCCACAGGCACATAGCTAGTGACAGATTAGGCCCGAAGCTGCAGGTTGAGAGGAGCTCGAGAGGGTGGGCGCGGCGCTTATAAACCACTCGAGGCTCTCTCAACTAGCGAGGTGGGACTAAACTTTTAGGCGTGAGGCAGCACAAGGCCTTTGGTCGCCAAAAACCCTTTAGTCGCGGTTGGGCGGGCGACCCAGCGACTAAAAGGGTACCTTTAATCGCATGGTCTCGTCGCCAACCCGCGACTAAAAGAAAGCGAACATAAAAAACCCGCCAAAAACCCTTTAGTCGCGGTTGGGCGGCGACCCGATCCCCTTCGCCCGATCCCCCTCGCCCGATTCTCTCCCTCTCGCCCCACCGCCCGCCGCCCTTGCCCTCGCCCTCGCCCTCGCCCTCGCCTCTCCCTCCATCGCCCTCTCCCTCGCCCGCCCGGGCCTTGCTTGGCCTTGTGCCCGCCTCGACCCCGCCCGACCCGCCGCCCGGGCCGCCGCCCAGACGCCGCCGACCCGCCGCCCGGGCGCCGCCCGACGCCGCCCGACCCGCCGCCCGGGCCGCCCCGGGCCGCCCGCCCAAACCCGCCGCCCGGACCCTGCCCCGCTGCCCCGACGCCGCCTCGACCCCGCCCCGACGCCGCTGCCTTCTTCGTTGCGGTTTGCACATATGCCTTCTTCGTTGACTCAACTTCTCTTTATTTTCATTTGGTTCTGTGCTTCTTTTGCTTCTAGTCAGGGGAGTTGGGTGGAAAGGAGTGGATCGAACTGCGATCACACAAGATCTGCTAACGTGCTATCTTGGTCGAAAAACTTAGGTAAATTTATCTTTTGTACATCTTTTTTCTTGGTTACTCAGTTTACGGAAAGCTGCATTGTCTATTCATTTTTGAACTGTGAAGGACAGTAGGAGAGGCTCCTATAGTCTTGTATTAATAAAACAAAATTAAAGATACATGGTATGTATAAGGTATAGGGTCTTTGACCCTAACCAAAAGATAAGATACTAGTACAAGGTTTTTAGGTAATTTGTTGCACTAGGGAGCTTATGAAATCCTCAAGCTCAGACTTCCTCCCTATATCTCAACAATGGCAAAATCATGATTAAATCTAGAGAGCCAAACATTTTGTTTCGTTCTTTCCACAAGTACCAAAAAGCTACGATACACACCTACATGAACATGGGTCTGTCCCGAGTCTGTTTGGCAGCGATTAACAATCCTCATATGAGATGAGAGGATTTTTTTAATTGGCTTCTTGCAGTTTTGAAAATTCAATTTATTCGATTCTTGAAAATTCAGTAAATTCAGTTAGGCACACAAATTTCAGAACTTTTGTGTGCCCTAGTACTTGGTGTTTGTAGAAAACCGGAGTGTCAATGGGACTAGAATTCACTTGTTCTTATATGGGTGAAACTTCACTTGTTTTTAGGCTAGTGTAGGGTGTTGCTTTATTCTGTCATCATTTGTAACTATGTCACAAGTAAATTGTTCCTTCTTACATATTTGACAAGTAATGACTGTTGATAAGTCGAGGCATGGATTAAGCTGCTTCTTTGTTGTAACATATCGTATATAACTCCACAATGAAATACAATACATATTGATGTGCTTTTAAAACTTGTTCATGTCTTGAACTACTAATGCCTTGTGATGCTCTGAATTACTTGTGATGCCTCTGAATTACTTGTGATCACATTGAGAAAGACTTGTAAAGATGATGATCATCTTTAACGAGAAAACAATTTGTGATGATTTTGCTAGTTTGTTGGGTTTTGTCTCCGACCATCGTGTCGTGATGATATTGCAGGTACCGAGAGGCCCTTGAGTTTGCGGAATGTCGATTAACTTCCGTTCGGCAAATTCGGGTACTCCATATGTCCTATTTTCAGCAAAGGTCATGCTGAAATTTTCCGTGAATTTTAGCATGACTTTGCTAAAATTAGGACATATAAATTACTTGTGACTAATGCATGGGCCGGGTATCTTAGTAGTTAATTAAGTAGGATCAAGTGCCCGATGTACTTGTGACTAATGCATGGCTTTTAGGGTGCCTCGGTGTCGATAAAAACCGAAATGATGAAAAGTTAGGCTTTTAGGGTGCCTTGGCGTCGAAAAACCCTCAATGATAAAAGCTTAGATTTTAGGATGCCTCGGTGTCGACAAACCCTAAATGATGAGACCATGATCTTGTTCCTTGACAATAACCAACCTTTTGACCAAACTTTGTTTCTATTTAGAGAGAAACATGGCCCTAACGATGAGGCCGGGGTTCGGGCGGCAAGGCATTACAGGAGCTGTCCCGGGAGATGGAGGAACAACCTCACTTGTATGAGGCCGCCGCCATCCCCACCGATCCCGAGACCACGGATGGTGCCGCCGAGGATGACCACACCGATGCCACCACCGATGGTGCCGCCGAGGATGCCACCATCGATGATGGCGGCGCCGCCTGAGATGGCAGCCAGCCGAAGAGGCAACGGAAGGACCGGCGCCCGATCGTGCTCCGCACCCTCAAGGAGGAAGTTCTTGAAGTGGACTCCAACGGAATCCAACGCGCCCGAGCGAATAGTCAAGGGGTACTCGCTTCAGCTCGGGTGCATTGTCCGGAGCACCGTCTCGATCAACACCGAGAACACGAGGCATCCTGACCGAGGGAATTTATGCAACCTCCTCTTCCACGAAGCTGCCGCGAGCGATACAAGTTCCCCGCTGAATTTGAAAACACAAGCCTCAAAGGGAATAAAGTGAACACTTCTGCCCTCACGAATATTAGCAAGGCCATATCTACTTGTATCAGCCATGTGAAGAGATTGATCTAGAAAGGTTAGAGTTATGAGAAGATCAAGGAGAAAAATCCGTCGATCAACGAAGATGTCTACAACGACTTCAAGATCAATTGCTCGAGCACCGCAAGCTCCCAATCAAGTGAGTGGGGAAACAAATCTGGGAGCTGAACATAGGGAACACACACTCGGTCCCGGATTCTGAGTGGCGGAGCCTATATGGGACAAGGAGGAGGCGGACCGTGCCGAGCAAGGCCTACCGCCCTCTTCGATACATCTGGCGGTGACAAGCGGACCAGGAACTTTGTCGGGGCCCGGTACAAGAAGGACCCGAAAACAAAGGAGCTTACCACGGATCCGAAGACCGGGCAGCTTGAGCTTGTTACGGTAAGGAATACACCCAGCGTAATTAGCTCCATATGGTTGCATTCTAATTAATGAAACCGAATTTCTAAATGGTTCACATTCCTTCCGCAGCGATCGAAAGCGATGGCGGGGGTCGACTCAGAGCAACCCTTGGGACACCACTCTAAATAGGGGTTGAATGTAATGAAGAACAAGGATAAGCTCGATAAGCCGACGTCGGCTGGTCGTGGTGGCGGCAAAGGCTTGTCGACAAAATGGGGTCATACTATACATTTGGTGTGCGGAAGGAGAAAAGACCAGCTCGGAAAGCCGGTAGCGAGAGGTTCAAGAACTCAAGGCACAGGTGGCGCGGATTCGGAGATTGTCCAAGAGCAAGTGGAACAACGACTCGGAGCGGCGATCACCGCCCTTGTGCCTACCTTGATCTCGGGGTTGAGTCGTGGATTGCGGGCGGCCAAGCGAACGCCCGATTCCTAGCTTCACGGCCAGCAACTTCGCATAATGCGATGGCGGGGCCATTGGTGCCTCCAGCGGGCGGCATTGGTGTCTCCGACGCCCGGCACGGGAGCTTAATGCACCCGGGTGTACGCCCGGCGGCACCTCTGCAGCAAGCGGCCCCTCCGTCCTTTGCCGCCCGCCGTTGGCGGTGCCTCTACGATAGCCGAGCTCGGCGCCATCATCACGGTAACTAATTAAGCCTCTCTCGGCCGAGGACTTCATCTCCTTGCCTTTGGTGGGCATCCCGACGCCCTACATGTTTTCGCAGGGCGCCGCCCGACGTTCGTGCACTCTCCTCCACTTCGTGAACAACGAGTTGGTCGATGTCGCCAAGGGCAAAATCGTTCAACCGGGCAACCCCTTGTTCCACGGTACCCAGATGCCACCCAACTTGTTTAGGGTTCAAGCTGGTTCGGGTGCTGCCGAGCTGCGACGACATGTTACCTCCGAATCGACCCGTCGGGGCGGCGATGATGATGTGATGACCCTCGGCCTTTGCTGAGCTGGCCCTGCTTTGGCGAAGAGCCAGATTCGTTTGGGGCGGGGACACCACCCCAAAGACAACACCGCCCGATCGTGCGGCGCCAAGTCAGCCCCATGGCAAGACCGCCGTAATGGTGCCGGACATCCCTATGCCACTGGATCCAAACATGCATATGGCACGGGATCGTAATAGCGACGGCGGCGACTATGATACATTTGGCAACGTCGATCGGTACTTTGCCGAGCATGGAGTGCGATGGCGACTTCATGGGGCCTCCTTCTCAAGAACCAAACCCAACAAAAGGCGTGTGCGATCTAGCTCGTGCAGCGGAGAAGCCAAGTTGCAACAGCGCCGTCTGGCGTTCAGCTCTCGGGAGGCGCCTCCGGCTGCCGACTTCACCGAGCCTCGAGATAGGCGAGGTGCAAAATATTATCAGCCCCAACACACTCAAGAAGGCGGTGCAGCAGCAAAACTCGGTCCCATTACGGGGAGAAGAAGAAGGCACGCAAAAGAAAGACTAAGAAGGGTGCGAGCCAGCGGCACCGAGTACGATCCGTGCTCGGGGCGGGCCACCTTCACCGCAGGATATCTCGAGGAGGGTGCATGTGGCGGGTAGGCGATGCTACCGACAAATATGCTCAATGCTGCAACCGGTGCTATCGGAGTCTGCATGATGGTGTTCTTTCTTTGGAGAAGCGGCGTCTCGTGGAGAAGGATGTGGCATACCGGTTTTCGCGGCCAAGGTGCGGAAGGGCAAGGGCTTTGTGGATAACTCCATCGGGCGTCACGATCGTCCTGCGTTTTGATGACATCCACGCTATGTTGAACCTTCATCCGCTGCACTACACCTTCGTTCGGCTATTTTCGCTGAGTATGGAGATGCGGATCATTCGCGACAAGACCCCGGACATCGTGATAGTCGAACCCTTCTACATGCGTGCCAAGATCTTGGGCAGCGCTGGGGACCGGCAAGTCGCGAGTTCTTACCTCGAAGGCGTCATTCTGGCAAACCAAGATAAGGATAACTTCCTCGTGCCTTACTTTCCCGAGTAAGTCCTCCCTCAACCGCCCGTAACATATGAATTCTTACATTTCGATCGTTTTCTTTTAACATTCCGTGTTTTCTGCGGTGACACACGTTGCACGCTCATCCTCCTAAGCCCTAAATATTCCATGGCCACGTATTTCGACCCGGACCGTCGATTGAGCGTAGACTACACAAATGTCAAGAAGGTTCTTGATGATGTTCTCCCGGCTCGCCAAATCTGGAAGGCACCTTCACCAGGCCTATTCGTGAAATCACGGCAAGCACGTGTTCTCCCACAATCTGACGTTACGCTGCGTCAAGCAACCGCTTTGTGATCGAAGGGTGCCTACTACGCCATCCATCACATGCGGGCGATCGTGCGGGACCATCATCAACTTCTGCTACCGAGTAAACTCCAAGATTGGGCGCGGCGTGTCGGCAATCTAGGACGCGGACCTCCGACAAGAATTCTTTCGCATCCAAATGGAGTTTGCGGAAATCATCTATCAAGATGTCGCCGTACCTCGGGGCAGTTCTACCTCGAAATCAACCGTCCAACGGTGACATCGACACAATGCTACAAATGCAGGATGACAACGCCCGTTCTTTCATGACTCCCACGATGAGACGGCGGCTTCATCCACGCTCCGATCCCTTGAGTCGAGTTGTCTAGTTACGAAACATCGATTGGGTCATGTTGTAATTAAACTTTAATGAACTTGTAGTATGTCTCTTTGGTTTTGAGAGTCGTTCAACTTAGATGTAATCGATGCTATTAATGTCTTGCTTTTCTCTTCCGATCGTTACATTGCATACTTATATATTGCTTATGTATTGTCTGTGAACGTTACATTGCATACTTATATATTGCTTATGTATTGTCTGCGTGAATTGGTACTAACGTTTCGTTTGGCTAGTGCATAGCGATGCCGGCGTATGTCGTGTACAAGGGTAAGGTTCCCGGAGTCTCGATGACCGGAGGAGTGTCGGAGACAGGTTCACCGATTCAGCGGTATGATTCTGAAGGGTACACCACTAGGGCCGAGGCGAATCTAGATACGCCCGCTATCTAGCGGAGAGGGAGGGAGCGTTGGAGGAACCGGATGAAGGCGAGTTTCATCGTGATGATGCTCATCGTGATGACCGCAGCTCTCTTCTATGTGATGGTAGTTTAGATGATCGATATCGACTTGTAATGCGAAGATAAACTCGCTACTCGTGGTCTCGAGACTTGTAATATAATGTTCTATCTTTGTTCGGTCTTTTCAATTCGGAGACTAATATGATGAATTGTATTAGGAGACTAATATGATGAATTGTATTCAAGGACTAATCTTCTATTGTATTTGATGAATCTATTGTTGATGTGTGCTGTCTATATTTTGTCAAATTATACATTTTGTAACCTGTGCAAAAACAGAAAATAAAAAATAAAAAACCTAATATTCATTCTAATGGCGCATCACATGACGATCGCCATTAGTATGACGATGCATACTAATGGCGCATCACCGTGAAGTGCGCCATTAGTATGCTTGATTACTAATGGCGCATCCGGAGGTGGTGCGCCATTAGTATGCCAAAGCACCTGGTATACATGCCTTACAGGAGGCATACTAATGGCGCACCCTTGCATATACTAATGGCGCACCGGTGGTGCGCCATTAATATACCGAATACTAATGGCGCACCGGTGAGTGCGCCATTAGTATTCTGGTATACTAATGGCGCACCGGTGCGCGCCATTAGTCTCTCTATACTAATGGCGCACCACCTGGTGCGCCATTAGTATCTGGTATACTAATGGCGCACCACCTGGTGCGCCATTAGTAAAAATTACTAATGGCGTGCTGTCAATGGCGCACCTCTGATGCGCCATTAATGGCCATATTAGGTGCGCCATTAGTAGTGGTATTTCTAGTAGTGTGGTGTGATGTCACGCTGCGGAATACGTTAGTAGATGGGATTTGTGTAAATATTATTCTCTCTACGGTGGTATGTGGAACTTATTTTGCAGAGCCGGACACTATCCTTGTGTTCAAAATCTTCTATGAAGTATTCGGAGGAGGAACCCGCCTTGCAATGCCGAAGACAATCCGCACGCCGGACTCGTCGTCATTGAAGCCTGGTTCGAGGCTCTTGAGGAGTCCTGGATTAGGGGTGTCCGGATGGCGGACTATAGCCTTTGGCCGGACTCCTGGACTATGAAGATACAAGATTGAAGACTTCGTCCCATGTCCGGATGGGACTTTCCTTGGCGTGGAAGGCAAGCTTGGCGATACGGATATGTAGATCTCTTCCCATTGTAACCGACTCTGTGTAACCCTAGCCCTCTTCGGTGTCTATATAAACCGGAGCGTTTTAGTCCGTAGGAGGAACAACAATCATACCACAGGCTAGCTTCTAGGGTTTAGCCTCTCTGATCTCGTGGTAGATCTACTCTTGTACTACCCATATCATCAATATTATTGCCTTAGAGGTGTGAGATAGGAAGACCCTCTATCCCCCCTTCTGTTTGTGCTTGCTGCTGATCTCCTTCAGTCAGTTCTCAACAAGGCAATGCACATGGGATTGTTATCTGCCCCCTTACAAGTGCAGTCATGCCCTGATTTTCCAATTGTCCAGTATGCTGATGACACCCTGGTTATTCTACAAGCAGATGCAAAGCAACTACATTGTCTTAAAGCCCTCCTCAATACTTTTGCAGATGCCACTGGACTTAAAATAAACTACAATAAATCCAGTATGATTCCAATAAATGTGCCAGAAGAGAAGATGGAGATTTTGGTAAATACTTTTCATTGCAAGAAGGAATCTTTTCCAATCCAATATTTGGGAACACCTTTAGGTCTTCATAAGCCTACTGTTGAGCAATGTTTTCCTCTTGTCACAAGACTGCAAAAGAAACT
Source organism: Aegilops bicornis (assembly GCA_021605145.1). Lineage (NCBI taxonomy): Eukaryota > Viridiplantae > Streptophyta > Magnoliopsida > Poales > Poaceae > Aegilops > Aegilops bicornis. The sequence goes on along the minus strand of CM038672.1, from coordinate 330,834,865 downwards.
TATGGGTTTGTCCTCATTTATGATAATGGCTGGAAGATTGTTGTTGGTGAAATCTGTCCTCAATTCTTTGTTGATCTATCTCATGGGATGCCTTAATGTGCCTGTCACAATCAAAACCCAGGCCATAAAGTACTTGAGACACTGCTTGTGGAGAGGCCCTGATCAGGAGGACCACAGACCTGCCATGGTGGCATGGAGCACTGTGTGTAGACCCAAAAATCAAGGAGGATTGGGTGTCATGGATATCTTTATCCGTAATAAGGCTCTCTGCTACTTAAGAATCTGCACAAGTTCTATAACAGACACAATACCCCCTGGGTAAACTTGATCTGGGAATCATATTACAACAATGACACACTTCCTGGTAATAACTGGATTGGATCATTTTGGTGGAAGGAAAACCTTAAGCTTATTGATAACTATAAGTCCTTGGCCAGATGCAACATAGGGGATGGCAAGAGTGCCTTCTTTTGGACTGATCTGTGGCACTCTACTTGTTTGCAAGACATGTTCCCTCATTTATTCTCTTTTGTGAAGAACAAGAATGCTACTGTCCACAGCATTCTCCAAGTAGAATACTTAGAGGATCTATTCCACCTACCCCTGACTGTGCAAGCTTTCCAGAATTTGAGACTATGGAAGACATTTGTATTGATCTAAGGGTATCTGATACACTAGATTGCACTGACACTTGGAGCTACATTTGGGGAAATGAACACTTCTCAGTGGCTAAGGCCTACAAAGTCATGATGGGAGTCAAAATTGTGCCACAACTGTTCAACTGGATCTGGAATTCCTCTTGTCAACCAAAACATAAGGTGTTTTTTTGGAGATTGCTGCATGAAAGACTCAATACCAGAAACCTTTTGAGAAGGAAAAGTTTCATTTTGGCCAATTACAACTGTGTTGTCAACAATTGTCCACAGGAAAAAACACTTCACCATCTTTTCCGGACCTGTCCTTTTGCATCTCAATGTTGGGACCTGATTTGCCCTTCAATACAAGCAAATGTTTCAATCTTGGAAGCTTTTCTTGATCTCAAACAGAAGCTACATGTACCTTTTTTCATGGAAATAATCATTCTTGCTTCCTGGGCTATCTGGATCTCAAGGAACAATTTGATCTTCCAAGCAGTACAACTTAGCATTCAGAAGTGGAAAGCTATTTTCCTGGAGGAGCTCAATCTTCTAAGATTTAGAATTAAGAAGAGTTATGCGGGAGTTTATTGCTCCTGGCTTGACAATCTTGTGCTGTAATCCTAGACCATAGTTTTTTTCTTTTCTTTCTTTTTCTTTGCTCTTTGGCTTATCTCAAGCCTTTTGTATAGTGGAACCTTTGTGGTATATGTTTTTTAAATAAATAAAAATTGCAGTGGGGTTTTGCCCTACTGTGTACAGTCAAAAAAAAGCAGGAGTAGGGTTTTACCTCCATCGAGAGGGCCCGAACCTGGGTAAAAACATCGTGTCCCTTGTCTCCTGTTACCATCCGCCTAGACGCACAGTTCGGGACCCCCTACCCGAGATCCGCCGGTTTTGACACCGACAGGTAACATAGCCAAACAACGGTTTGCTGGGAGGGTGAAAAAGTTAGAGGCTGTTCATGGCAATTGGGAGGCTTGATAAACCAATGGTAGGTAGCGTGACATAGCAATCACATCGAGACAACTAGCAAAGAAAAGATAGTATTGGTATCCAGGGTAACAGTCATCTTGCCTGAAATCCCGCTAGGAAGAAGACTGAATCCATGAAGAAGATGAATGGGTGTAGTCGAACGAATCCTCGCAATCACAACGTAACCGGAACTATCAAGGAGAAGTGCAGCCTGAAAGAAGCAAACATCATGGTAAACAACCATCACATAAACATGACATGATGCACAACCAAGTATGATGCATGCCCGGTTTAAGGATTCATGGCATGGCAAAGTGCAACAAACAATACTACATATTAAGTGGAGCTCAATATGCAACGAGTTGCATATTGACGAAACTTCACATTCAATTATTTAGTTCACTCCTGTTTATGTACCCAACAATATTAAATGTTGGTTAACATGGCAAGAGGTGAAGCATAATAAAACTACCTATCTAGGCTAGTTTAAATGAGGCCAGAATGAACAATTCCGGAAAATCCCCTTGTGCATATTTTGGATTTGGTACTGTTCTGCCCTATACATAATTTTAGAGTTGTTAAATGCTACCTCTTGAGCATGCGTTGGTTTTCCCTTGAAGAGGAAAGGGTGATACGACAAAGTAGCGTAAGTATTTCCCTCAGTTTTTGAGAACCAAGGTATCAATCTAGTAGGAGACTACACACAAATCCCTCGTACCTCCACAAACAATCAAGAACCTTGCAACCAACACGATAAAGGGGTTGTTAGTCCCTTCAGGCCACTTGCAAAAGTGAGATCTGATAAAGATAAAACGATAAATATTTTTGGTATTTTTGTTGTATAGATTGGAAAGTAAATATTGCAAAATAAACGGTGACAGAAATAGGTAGTTAGCGGGAGATTAATATGATGGAAGATAGACCCGGGGGCCATAGGTTTCACTAGTGGCTTCTCTCAAGATAGCATAATCTATGGTGGGTGAACAAATTACTGTCGAGCAATTGATAGAAAAGCGCATAATTATGAGAATATCTAGGCATGATCATGTATATAGGCATCACGTCTGTGACAAGTAGACCGAAACAATTCTGCACCCACTACTATTACTCCACACATCGACCACTATCCAGCATGCATCTAGAGTATTAAGTTCATAAGAACAGAGTAATGCATTAGGCAAGATGACATGATGTAGAGGGATAAACTCAAGCAATATGATATAAACCCCATGTTTTTAACCTCGATGGCAACAATACAATACGTGCCTTGCTGCCCTAACATCCTTTGGGAAAGGACACCGCAAGATTGAACCCAAAGCTAAGCACTTCTCCCATTCCAAGAAAGATCAATCTAGTAGGCCAAACCAAACTGGTAATTCGAAGAGACTTGCGAAGATATTAAATCATGCATATAAGAATTCAGAGAAGAATCAAATATTGTTCATAGATAATCTTGATCATAAACCTACAATTCATCGGATCTCGACAAACACACTGCAAAAAGAATTGCATCGAGTAGATCTCCTAGAGAATCGAGGACAACTTTGTATTGAGATCCAAAGAGAGAGAAGAAGCCATCTAGCTAATAACTATGGACCCGAAAGTCTGTGGTAAACTACTCACACATCATCGGAGAGGCTATGGTGTTGATGTAGAAGCCCTCCGTGATTCATTCCCCCTTCGGCGGAGCGCCGGAAAAGGCCCAAGATGGGATCTCACAGGTACAGAAGGTTGCGGCGGTGGAAATAGGATTTCGTGCTGCTCCTGGATGTTTTCAGGGTATATGAGTATATCTAGGCGAAATAAGTAGGTCGGTGGAGCCACAAGGGGCCCACGAGGGTGGGGGCGCGCCTACCCCCCTTGGGCGCGCCCTCCTACCTCGTAGCTGGCTCATTGCTTCCTTGACGTCCACTCCAAGTCTCCAGGATTGCATTTGTTCCAAAAACAATCCGGCGAAGGTTTCATTCTGTTTGATATTCCTTTTCTGCGAAACACTGAAATAGGCAAAAAAATAGCAATTTGAACTGGGCCTTCGGTTAATAGGTTAGTCCCGGAAATAATATAAAAGTGCATAATAAAGCCCATTAAACATCCAAAACAGATAATATAATAGCATGGAACAATAAAAAATTATAGATACATTGGATACGTATCATCAAACATGCAAAGTAATGCCACCATGTTAATCTATGCATTTTTCTACCCCATTTACATATAAAGTTTATTTAAATCGGAGCTATGGTTAATTAGTTATGAAATAAACCATTTTAACATGTCCTTTATGCAAATTAATGCAAACAACCATTTAAGCATTTTTAACATGGATGAAAGTTGCATATTGTGAAAGTACATGAAAATCTGAGCAATATGCATACATGACATGTTTCATTTGGATGCTTGGATATAAAGTTATTAACAATACAAAACAGTGGTAGTCATGTTATTATGCATGCACTTGGAAAATACTAAAACCACAGAGAAGGAAAAAAACTACGCGAGCCAAATGCAACATAGTTCAGCGGCCCAGGAGGTGATTTGGCCCAGCGGCTGAGTGTGTGTGCAAAACTAAAATAAACAGAGAAAAACAGGGAAAAGAAATGGGGGCACACTGGTATGTTTTATCCCAAGACCTCCTATGTGTGCATTGTGCACTGACCACTGCGCTACAGCTGTGTTAGTGAAACCAATGGGCTACTAGAGCCACTTGAAAAGCTTCAAAAATGCCCGAGCTCGGAACCATGGATGCTCACGATGGTGCCGGCAACGCAGATGGGCACAGCAGCGGAAACCGCGGCTGCAAAGGGCCGGCGGGGGTGCAGAAGACGGTGAGGGTGCAGCTACCGGATGCGAGCGTATAGTGGCTCGACCTCGAGCTCGTGCTCGACTCAGGCACGGCACGGCAGCAATGACAGTAGCTTGGCAAGCATGGGTGAGAAGCAGGGCAAGCTCCAGAGGAGGCGGTGCATGTGTGGGTGCTGCAAGGGCGGCGTGGTGCTGGGCTATCTGTGGAGGTCGCGTGCGAGCAGGCGCAGGTGTGTGTTTGAGCTTGTGTAGGATCTCCTCGATTGCGCCTGAAATTTTAACAGAACAAGATCTTTATGAAATTTCCATGATGAGAACAGTCGATCATGGCTTCGGCACGAACGGATCGATGGCTATGACAGCGGAGACGATGCAGGGAAACATCTAGGGGAAGCAGGAGCTCATCGAGGTCCCGTAGGACATGGAGAGGAAGCAGGGGAGGCGCTGAAGAGGACGAGGCGAGGCCGTAATCGGCGAAGGTGTTTCTAGCTGCGAGAAGAAGAATTAGAGGAAGTAGACGATGTGGAAGACGGCGTGAAGGCGAGATGGGGTCCGATCCATGACTTAGAGGAAGTAGTCAACGTCGGGGTTCTCCCGGTCACCTCGGCTGCGGCGTGGCTTGGCGGAGAGCGCGCCAACGACGGGCACATGCTCCTGTGTTATCGCGGTCTCTCATGGGAAAGGAGAAGGAGGGCAGGGGAGAGGCCCTTGGTGGCGGCGGAGATGGGGAAACCCTAGGGGTTGGGGCTGCGGCTTTATAGATGCACGGATGGAGGGCTCGGCCACGGGGGCGCCGCGGTGGCCATGTACCCCGTCCTTTTACTGTGTGAGAGAGAGCCGCAGGAGGAGGAAGAAAAGGTGAGGAGTGAGGGGATGACAAGTGGGGTCGCCTAGGTGATCCATGTAGAATTTACCAGCGAGAGGGAGAGAAGAGGCACACTGGCACTCGCTGGGCTCCAGGAAAGAGGAGGCCCTAGTGCAGCGCCCAAGTAAGGCTGAGGGAGTCCTAGATTAGGGGGTGTCCGGATGGCCGGACTCCTGGACTATGAAGATGCGAGATTGAAGACTTCGTCCCGTGTCTGGATGGGACTTTGCTTGGCGTGGAAGGCAAGCTTGGCGATACGGATATGTAGATCTCCTCCTATTGTAACCGACTCTGTGTAACCCTAGCCCTCTCCGGTGTCTATATAAACCGGAGGGTTTTAGTCCGTAGGGACGAACAACAATCATACCATAGGCTAGCTTCTAGGGTTTAGCCTCTCGATCTCGTGGTAGATCTACTCTTGTACTACCCATATCATCAATATTAATCAAGCAGGAGTAGGGTTTTACCTCCATCGAGAGGGCCCGAACCTGGGTAAAAACATCGTGTCCCTTGTCTCCTATTAGCATCTGCCTAGACGCACAGTTCGGGACCCCCTACCCGAGATCCGTCGGTTTTGACACCGACATTGGTGCTTTCACTGAGAGTTTCTCTGTGCCGTAGCCATCAGGAAGGATGCCTCATCCCGTCTTTAAAGAAGGTACTGTTGCTAAAGGAGCTTTGGCTATCGACCAAACTCTCCGGCTGTTCGGCCGCCGCGCCGATGATGACTTCTCGGGTCATCGAAAGCAATCTTCACGTCAACTCGGAACTCGTCGAGCAGTTAGATCCGACATAGCTCTCTTCCTTAAACGAGCTCCTGGATCGCATCGCCATCTCGAGTCGCTTCTGAGACTACGATCAGATTGGGCCTAAACCCGATCTCGAGAGATTAACTCTCCCGTGTCACCCATCACGTTCTTTGTGGTGGAGGAACAATCTGGCGACCCTTCATCTATCTTAAGGACTAGCTATGTCCGGATTCGATCCCTCCAAGCCGGATAGCCATGGAGGGAAGGGCGTCCTCAAGACCTGAACTTAGAGTCGTGCAATGTGCTAGATTCATTGGACAACATCCAAGAATCCAAATTTCCGAGTTCGAAACTCCTTGGCCCTTGAGTCTCAGATTGGGTGAGGTTTGGATTTAATTCCACCCACCCACCCGAACATATGCGATCTATCCAAAATTAGGCAAGAGCCCGAGGAAACAGTACATCATTACTGGGCCAGATTCCTCCTAGTTATGAACAGGATAAAGGACTGCCGCGAGGAAGACGCAATTTCATTCTTCTGCAATAATTGCGCGGACAAGGGAATCCTCAACGCCATAGATCACCGTGAAATTACACGCTTTGCTGACTTGGCGTCCATAGTACGAAAGTACTGTGCGATGGAAAGCTCCTGGAAAACCGAAGTGAGATTTTGGGACAATCCGGCCCTGAATACAAACCCAATCCGAAATAAAAGGGTGCATTATCGACAGTCACCTGAGTTAAACGCCAAAAAACAAAAAACCCCTACAGGGCATGGAACCGTACTGGTGGGATGGCTCAATGGACCCTGTAAAATTCATAGTACAGAGGGCGCCACACCAACTCATAGACTTAGAGCATGTTGGATACTCCGGTAGGTGGCCAAAAGTGGCGAAGAGCTTCTAACCCCGTAATCCACAGAGCACCAGCCCGGGGATACCGATGCGGTATTAACAGTCTTGAGACTTTCACACCAAATAATATCACGAAGCGAACACTCCATAGCCTTGCGAAGTCTACCAAGTAGAAACGATAAACCCATGGAGTGACACGGCTATTACCTTTAATGCCGGTGATGAACCTAAATTCGAACAGCCCGAGCACCGGCCGCATTGGTCCTCGGTCCAATAGTGGGCGACTTAATAATCCCGGTCGGGAAGCGTCTTTGTCTGGGAAAAATCACACTGGATGTGGTGTTCGCACGCCGGATAATTACAGGTCCGAGGAGGTCACGTTCCAAGTGGCCCCGTTTAGCAGCGGATACCATGCTCTATTAGGGCGAGAGGCATTCACAATTTTTCAAGCTATACCCCATTACGGGTACATGAAGCTCAAAATGCCCGGGCCCAACGGAATCATCACTCTTGCTAGTGACCCGGACATAGCACTCCGCGCCAAAAATAAGACAGCCGACCGCCCTTGAGGCACTATCCAAAGCCCTAGCGGCCGAGGAACTGATCGGCCTGCGCTCCACGGTGAATGTGGACGACGTGATACTTGATAAAAGATCCAAGTCCACCTCCTTTAAACCGCGTACGAAATAGTCATATTCCAAGTCCATCCAACGGACCCTACAAAACGGCCTCCATCGGGCGCAATTAAACCCTGATGTAGACGCGCATTATGAGAATTCCCTACGAAAATTGGGACATTTTTGCACAGCACCCTTCGTGACATGCCAGGAATACCACACTGGCTGGCCGAGCACAACCTAAACATCCTAAAAGGATTCAAGCCAGTCAAGCAGGCTCTTCGGCGTTTCTCCGAACCTAAGAGACAAGCCATGGGAGAGGATCTAGCCAAACTATTGGAGGCCGGATTCATCAGAGATATAAAACATCCGGACTGGCTAGCAAACCTGGTGATGGTACCAAAGAAGGACAAATCTTGGCGCCTATGCGTCGATTTCAAGGACCTCAACAAGGCTTGCCCAAAGGATCCTTTCCCCCTCCCCCGCATCGATCAAATTATCGACGCTACTGCAGGACACGATTCATTGTGTTTCCTCGACGCATACTCCAGCTACCATCAAATTAAGATGGCATAGCCTGACCAAGCCGCAACGGAATTCATCACCCCATATGGCCCATTCTGCTTCAACACAATGCCCTTCGGGCTCAAAAACGCCGGCGCAACATTTTAGCGCATGATTCAGACATGTCTAGCAAACCAGATCGGCAAAACAGTGGAGGCATACGTAGATGATGTGGTCATCAAAACCAAGCATGTCGAAACTCAACTAGACGACTTGAGGCTCACATTCGATAACCTCCGAACATATGACATCAAGCTTAACCCGGAAAAATGCGTTTTCGGCGTACTAGCCGGAAAGCTCTTGAGCTTCATTGTATCCGGTAGAGGAATTGAAGCAAACCCAGCCAAGATCCGAGCTCTGTCACAATTGGATATCCCAAAGGACCTCAAACAAATACAAAAATTGACTGCACGCGTGGCAGCTCTAAGCCGCTTTATCTCCCGCTTGGGAGAAAAGGCATTACCCCTTTATCGCCTCCTCTGGCGCACCGAACACTTTGAGTGGACGGATGCCGCCACGGCCGGACTAGAAGAAATAAAAGCCATATTGGCAACAAACCCGGTCCTGGCCGCGCCTAACATGGGCGAACCAATGCTATTATACATCGCGGCAACTCATCAAGTTCTAAGCGCGGTGCTCGTTGTCGAACGAGAAACGGACGGACACAAGTTCCCCCTTCAAAAACCAGTTTACTACGTGTCCACTGTCCTCACTCCATGCAAGTCACGGTATCTGCATTATCAAAAGATAGCGTACGCGGTGTTTATGGCATCCCGGAAGCTGCGACACTTCTTTCAAGAGTGTTCGATAACAGTAGCCTCCGAAGTACCTCTTAACGACATTATAAACAACCGGGACGCGACGGGCCGGATTGCCAAATGGGCCATTGAGCTCCTCCCGTTCGACATAACCTATAAGCCACGGCGAGCTATTAAGTTGCAAGTTTTGGCCAACTTCGTCGCCGAATGGACGGAAGCCGAACTCCCTAAAGAGTACGGCACATATCCCAACTGGATCATGCACTTCGACGGCTCCAAAATGTTGGCGGTGCAGAAATTTGGCGTCGTTACAGCGTCCCCAACAGGAGATACAGTTCAATACGTACTCCAGATAATGTATACGGACTCCAACAACGCAGCCAAATACGAGGCCCTTCTACATGGTCTCCGGATGGCAGTCTCCATGGGCATTCAACGCCTAGAGGTGCGCGGGAATTCGAACCTCGCGATATCCCCAATAAATGGAGACTTTGATGCCAAGGATCCGAAAATGGCAGCTTATCGCAACGCCGTCCTAAAAATGTCAGCTCGGTTTGAAGGGCTCGAATTTCACCATATAGCTCGGGAAAACAATCAGGCAGCAGACATCTTGGCATGCATTGGTGCAAAGCGCGATGCCGTCCCCCCCAATATCTTCTTAGAGAGGCTGTTCAAGCCATCCGTATTATGGGAAGGAGTCCGAAATAACAGCCGGACCCAACCGCCTTTGCCCGACACCGAACATTCTAACCCACCGGGAGGTTCTGCCAACGAAGTAACATCTTCAGCCCACGTAATAATGGCAGTCATTGCCCCGTGGACAGAACCATTCCTAGCCTACCTAATCAGGCAGGAACTTCCCGAGGACCAAAACGAGGCACGCTGCATAGTGCGGCGATCTAAAGCCTATAAAGTCCATGAGGGAGAGCTTTACAAGAAAAGCACCACCGGAGTCCTTCAAAGGTGTATCTCCGAAGAGGAAGGGCGGAATCTCCTGGCTGAAATCCATGCCGGACTCGGCGGGCACCACGCCGCAGCCCAGGCCCTTGTAAGCAAGGCCTTACGTATAGGATTTTATTGGCCGACGGCCCGGGCAGATGCTCAGGACTTAGTCCAATGATGCATCGGCTGCCAGCTCTTTGCTAACCAAAGCCACATGCCACCCATCGCCCTCCAAACTATACCCATCACCTGGCCCTTCATGTGCAGGGGCTTGACATGGTTGGACCCCTTAAAGGAGGAACCCACAAGCAAAAATACCCTCATGGTCATGGTGGATAAATTCACCAAATGGATAGAGGCCAAGCCTGTTAAGATGGCCGAATCTGGACCGGTGATAGACTTCATATCAGGGGTCGTACACCATTACGGCATCCCCCACAGCATCATCACTGATAACGGCACGAACTTTACGTCCGACGAGGTCAAACTCTGGTGCAAAAACATGGGCATCAAGCTCGACTATGCTTCAGTCTATCACCCACAAACTAGCGGTCAAGTTGAGCGAGCAAATGGTCTAATTATGAGCGGCATTAAACCCAGATTAGTGAGGTCCCACAAGGAATCTAACACACACTGGGTAGAGGAGCTCGACTCCGTACTCTGGGGGCTGCGGACCACGCCGAATCGCACCACCGGATTCACACCATTCTTTATGTTATACGTCGCAGAGGCAGTTCTGCCATGTGACATAATTCATGACTCACCTCGCGTGCGCATGTACGAAGAAAGATAAGCCAAAATCGATCGGCAGGACAGTTTGGATGCCTTGGAGGAGGAGCGTGACGTGGCAAAAGCCCGTTCTGCATTCTATCAACAGCAGGCTCGAAGATATCAAAGCAGAGAAGTACGGGCCAAAACTTACAATGTTGGCGAGTTAGTTCTACGCCTGCCAGACAAGAAAAAGGACAAACTCAAGACCAAATGGGAAGGTCCCTATATTATTGACCAAGTCCTGACTGGTGGAGCGTACCGTCTGCGAGATGCATCGGATAATCGACTCGAGTTGAACCCATGGAACGCAGCCCATCTCCGAAGATTCTACGCCTAGCGCCGGACTCTGTGTTGGTCTCCTTCCTCTGTCTATTTTTTACACATTAGCTATCTTATATTTCTCTCCTTCTCCCTCCCTTTCTCTTACATCCTTTAAGGGCTTGTTCGCACCTTGTTCACACACAATTGACTCGCTATCCGCGCTCGTTATACCTGGGGGCTTCCTTAACAGAAGCTTACTTATGCGGGCTTCACGCCCAACACATGTGTCACACTTCCGCATGTACCTTTTATTCACCATTATATGCATCGGTATGACTTAAGTTTTGGCCAAGCTGGGTTGCCTGGCTCCTGTGCTTACCCCTACGTTCCCGATTGTTCGGCTAGGCGGTAAAGGTAGCACCTCTGTGATTGTTACTGCCGAATTGACCGGATGTGTACCTCAGACCGGGTGAAGCCGAAGCTAAGCGTTCTTAAGGGAATATTCGGTCGGTGAACTAAACATGATTTCTCACTTGTTTATTTATCTGCCCCCGGATGCTTTTACGCTTTTTTTCGCAGTCCGACATGCACTTTAGGGCATGCCTCCCAGGAAAGGAACCCCTAATGGAACTATTCTCCCTGGAAGATGTTTCTTACTAACCATGTAATATAACATAACTAGTTGGGCACTTATGCATTCAAGCACTAATGACCCCTACGCTTTGGTCTCCATGCATGCCCGGTTCTTACATAACCGAGAGGGTATTCGGACACACTCCACTATCGGGTCCCGAGGTTGAAGCGAAAAGGTCCGCCATGACAAACGATCTACAATCCGCTAGAAGGCATTTTACATGTCATCTTAAATTACATAGTCAATTTGATCGAGCATATTCCTCTTCAATACCATTGAACAGGCTGTCTAGTTTACAAATCTGTTGGGAATATGGCGGCCAACTCTACTTGGCCGTACACTAAGCTCACAGGATCTCCTTCCCATCGGCCCCCACAGGTCCGACCTCGGCCATGTGGTTTGGGTCAGCAACCGTGTACCGCGTCTTCACCATGGCCCGAGCCTCCTGGCACCTTGACGGCAGCCGATATCTTCCATAATCGAGCGCCCAGCGCTCCCTTAAGCTCTCTCTGCAAGCTCTCCAAGGCCTTCGGGCATGGAGACAGATAGCCACAAGGCTTGGGCGACGCCTTTCATCACTGTCGAACTTCGTTAAATGCGGTTGAAAGAGCTCGAAGAAGGTCACCCGTAGAACCGGGCATTTCCTCTGCGGGGCGACACTGTGAGCATACCCTCTGCATATAACTCGTTAGTCGACTTCCTCGCCGAACTCTTTTTCAAAGTTCGTTCAAGCACTTACTAAAATGCCGTGTCGGCCGTCGATTCTCCTTCACGGAGTCCGGCTACCGGGCACGAACATCCTTTAGTTCCTCACCCAGCTGGGTGTTGGCATCTTGAGATTATTCTTCTCCTGCCTCACCCTCGTAAGCACGCTCTCGCCAGCCTTTAACCGCGCAAGAGTTGTTGCTTGTCCGGATCTACTCGGCGCCATCTGCAATGATATTGTCAGATTTGCACACACGCCCCACTTCACAACATACTTATCTTTCAAAGCGTATATTACCAGAGGGGGTCTCCTTGGCCTCCCCTGCTGCGGCTAGTGCGGCCTTAAGTTGGGCTTTGCACTCTTCCAGCTCTTGGGACAGTTGGGTATTCTTTTTTGTAAGATCCTGCATAACAAATGATCCTTAAATCAGTTATTCTAACTGTTTCAAGTCTCAAGACTCTTGACATATATAACCATCAAATTTTCTCACCCGTATGTCCTTCACATACTGCTCCGTGGCTCTGGCTAGACCATTTTGAGCGGCATGGAGGAACGCATCTCCCGAATTGAAGGCATCCAATGCCTCTTGGGAGAAACAAGCGTCACAAAGAACTATCCGGCGACGCCTGTGATTCATGGCACTCTCCACCTTGGAATTGGTGGCGGACAGTCTGTCCGCATCCTCTGTCAGAGGAGCGTCCGACGCACGCCTCGTGTTCGCCTCTGCTTCTGGACCTAGCTTTGGAGCCTGGCTGGTGGAGTCTCGATTGGCAATCTCTCTGGATATAGTCCGGTGAGCCCTCTTTTTCCTAAAAAAAGGAGAGCACGGGCGTTAGTATGCATCATAAGAATAATACCTTGGAATAAGGCAGCACGCCTTACTGTTGTGCCGGTGCCTCGACCCGGACTGCGTGTCTCTTTAGCCTACCCGCCCTCGCGGTCCCCTGTTGGCTAGTCGCCGCAGGTTGGGCATTCCGCCTCGGGATCCTCCCCTGAGAAACATCATCGGTATACGGGATCAAAAATAAGCACAGATGGATCATCTTCAAAGTATTGGGACTTCGGTCTCAATTACTTGTGAAGCGGGGAGCAGTCCAGGATAATCGGCTGTAATAGCCACCAAGGCATTGTCGATGCTCAGTTGGTGAAATACCCCATCGATCAGCTCCACGGATATGTCCGGATCCTCTTGGGAAGCCGGATCGAGGGACCGTTCCGGATCCTCGGGCTGTGGAGGAGGGCTGTTCATATCCTTTACGGCCCGGCGCAATTCCTGCGTCGAAATCACAAGATAAGGTACTTAACTATGGGAATATGGAACGGATGGGCAAAAAGAAGTGTCCGCTTACCCAGCTTGGAGGATTGTACATAGAAAATCTGCCCTGTGGATTGACGCGGAGGAACTCCTCCTCTTCTCCCTTGTACAATGAGGACAAGATCTTTGTCAGAGCGGCAACCGATCCCGGCCCCTTACGGTCGCAGCGGGTGGCATCATCCTCCCCGGTGAAATACCACATGGGGTGGACTCTATACTGAAGCGGCTGCACCCCCTGCATAATGCATGTGGCCATGACCCGATCATGGTCAGTCCGGAATGAGCTAACAACCTTATCCGGCTCATCAGGTAAAGGACGTCCTTGTCATTTTCCCTCTGAGGGCTCCGTGGACGCCAGCTTAGGCGCTTCTTCAAAGGAGCATTATTGAACTCGAGGAGGCCGATCCGAACAGGGTCCGGCAGGGGGACATCTTCTATATAAAACCATTCTGAAGGCCAGTCTTCGGATGCCTTCCTTGGGGTTCCAGATAGATATCCGGTCCCGGCGATGCGCCATAGTTCGGCTCCGCCCACTTGATATATCGACCCCTCCTGAGAACGGGCACAAGGCAGAACAGCTTCTTCCACAGCGCGAAATGAGCCTCGGTGCCCAGAAACAGCTTGCAAAGGGAGCCCGCAATATGCAATATGGAGGCAGGCTTAAGGTTGTGCAAATGGAGGCCGTAGAACTCCAGGAGCCCCCGGAGAAACGGATGAATTGGAAATTCGAGCCCTCTTATCAGATAAGGGACAAGGCATACCCGCTCTCCTTTGGAGGGACTGGGGACGCTCTCTGCTTGCTCTCCGCCATTATAGGTGGCAAGTCCGGCTCGAACCAGGACCATGAAGGCTGGGGGAAGGAATCCCTTGGTTTGGAGCGTCATTAGCTCGCTGTGCGGGACGGAACATCTCTGCCAACCTCTAGGCTGAGGGCTGGGACGGCGAGAGGAGGAGTTGCGTCGACTGACCATGATGGAATGGATCTCTGTCAGATGCGCTCCGATGAATGCTCGCGAAGGGAAGATGGTGTGACTCGGATCTAAATCCTCGCCTCTTTTATAGGCAGCTCATTTGCGCAGCTAGGGGGGTAAATGTAAAAACACCCTGTCTTTTCGCATTCGTTTGACACGTGGAAGACGGCCATTATTGGGCATGGAAGCCAAGGAGCGCAATATTCACGAGAAGCCGGACACTATTCAACAGCTACACGGAATTTGGGGAGAAGAACCCGCCTTGCAATGCCGAAGACAATCTGCGTGCCGGACTCATCGTCATTGAAGCCTGGTTTGGGGGCTACTGAGGGAGTCCTGGATTAGGGGGTGTCTGGATGGCCGGACTATAACCTTTGGCCGGACTCCTGGACTATGAAGATACAAGAGTTAAGACTGCTGCCCGTGTCCGGATGGGACTTTCATGGGGGTGGATGGCAAGATTGGCGACACGGATTTGTTGATCTCCTCCTATTGTAACCGACTCTGTGTAACCCTAGCCCTCTTGATTGTCTATATAAACCGGAGGGTTTTAGTCCGTGGGACGAACAACAATCATACCATAGGCTAGCTTCTAGGGTTTAGCCTCTCTGATCTCGTGGTAGATCTACTCTTGTACTACCCATATCATCAATATTAATCAAGCAGGAGTAGGGTTTTACCTCCATCGAGAGGGCCCGAACCTGGGAAAAAACATTGTGTCCCTTGTCTCCTGTTACCATCCGCCTAGACGCACAGTTCGGGACCCCCTACCCGAGATCTGCAGGTTTTGACACCTACAAAGGCCTTTTCTTGTTTTAAATTCTTTCTGCAAATAAACAATCCACAGAATATAAGACGAAAATGGCCAGGGGTTTACGGGATGAATTTGAAATAAGTAACAATACTTCTGGATTCCTGGAATTATGCAGCATTTGAATAAATTGCTCCAGCAATTTTTAACGACAGAAAAATAATCCAAGTTTGAATTTAATTCAAACTCGGACCATTTCATAAATCTTGCCAAAACAAATCCAAATGAGCTAAAATTAGACAGAGAGGCTAAAGGCAAGGTTTAAGATTATCAGGAAATAAATGAACATTAATGGAGGCAGGAGAAATGTCACTCGACATGATAGCCAAAATTTGAAAGGAAGGAGGAAGTGGATAGGTTGTGCACTTGGGGAAAATGTTGATGGAAAAGATGAAGATGGATAGCACTCCAACAATACATCAACATGAAGAATGCAACCCACATGATGATCATGATAAAATGCAATGAAATGATACGAGCACAATGCAACATAACGAGTGAGATGAGCATGGTGCAAGAAGCAAATATATGACAAGGCACTCAACATGATGATGGCATCAACATAGAGGAATGAAAAATGCAAAATAATTATGATAATGCAACAAACAAAAATAAATGCATGGCAACAACGAAAATAAATGGAAGGCGACTGGAGCATCGGTCCCGGGGCATTACAATACCTTCTCCGTAGGAGATCACGACCTTTACAGAGAAGATCCCCCAAGTGGATTCAAGACCCATCACGGGAAGACTCCCTTAAGGCCTCCTTACGGAGATGAACTATTTACCTCTTGTATCGTCCTTTGTTGCGTTTGCATTGTGTATCACTCGTATTGTTCATGGATCTATCGCATGTGTGACCATTTCTTGTTGATTTGAGTGATTCCTCTCGTCTCCCCTCGTGTTTTCCCCTCGTGTTCTTCGTGTTCTTCGCGGGATTCCCTCCATTTCATGAAAGATCGGGCATCTAGGGTTCTACCCTACATCATCTTGGTATCATGAGCCATGGTTGATCATGAATTTGGAGCCCTACCCTTGTTTTGTTGTGTTCTTCCCCAAATACGAAAGTTCCCCATCAAGAATAGCCCCAAAAGTTTTTGTGAATTGTTGATGTGATGAAGTTTTGTTGATTTTGATCCGTGGAATCTTTGTGTTGCAAGTGGATTTAGCATTTCCCGACCTTCTCCCCCACGAAACCCATAAAAAATCTCCGAAATCCTCGATTTTTTTACCGTTTTCGAATTCATTCCGAGCCATCATCGTGCGTAGTTGGCCTGCCCGGATCATCCGACCTTGACCTGGATCATCCGGACCCACACGAATCATCTGGCTCCTAGCCCGAATCATCCGGCTACCTCAGCCGAAACTGCATTTTCTGCAGTTTTGTCCACCGCCACCTATGCCTCCGCATACCCTCTTCGACCACCACCTACTAACTTCCGCCAACCCCTCGACATATACATCCGTACCACCGCTTTCCGCTACCACCATTTGACTTTGGTTTTGAGAATTTTAGTTGTGGTTCATCGTTTCCTAGGGTGTTTCGGCTAACTAGGAACGGTTCGACATCATCATCACCGCCGCTCATCTTCGACACGGACTCGTCATCGACAACAACCACTCAACCATTTTGACACCCTCGACCATAAGCAAGGACGGTAACTTCGACGACATCTTTGTCTACTCCTTGACATTACATTGATAACCCCATAGCCCATTTTGTGTTACCTTCCTATCGAGACTAGCCATTTGAGTATTGCCGGCAACATTACTTGTGCACATTAGTGATCATAGTTCCCACTGCATACATACCATATCATCTAGGTACATGTATCTTGATATCATCTCTTGTGTCACAAGGTTGCCGCCGCATATTCAATTGCTATCTTGGTTCGTGAAGTTTTGCATAAGTGGCCAAAGAAAGAGCTCAAAAGAGAAAGAGCCAAACAAGCTTTTAAGAAAAAGGAAAATATAAGCAAAGAGCTTTTAAGCAAGAATCATAGCATCATACTACACTAAGACAGTCATACTCGATCATCTTGGATCACATCACCGGAACACCATACTTATAACATACTTGGGATAGAAGTCCTTGCATTTTTGCTTTATAGGTTGTGCACAATTCTTGTATCCGCCTATTGTGCAGTCACGCTAGCGTCTCTCTAGCATTGTGCAATAAGAGCATTTTCATGGATTCCACATTTTGGCTCATTTTTGGTTGCACGACCCCACTTATCTATTCGTGTGTGTGTTTCGGTGTAACATATCTTGCTATTGGTCTACTTGTTGCATTTGTGAATTTGCGAATCTTTTTCAACATCATTGAGACTTACTAACAATTGCATAAATTTTGTGCCACCATCCTAACCGAGCCCCACCATAAGCTTTATTTTTGTAGGTGTGAGAGATTGACGAGATATGGTACCAATTGTGCTATTTCCTTGCTACACTATTGAGTGATCATTGATCCATTCTCAACATCGGTCAAGGTACATTTGGTATAGTTCTTTTCCTCTTCCACTAACATATTTGCTTGGAATGATGGGTAGGCCAACTACTTCTACCAACCCACTCCTCATAGAGAAAGACGAGGACCCAAACACCTATGTCACCAAGAACCACCTATTTTGGTGCACAAAGAGCATTGCATCAAGAACAACAAGCATTGAGCGACCTGATACGTCTCCAACGTATATACTTTTCCTAACGATGTTCCTCTTGTTTAAACTCTAGGTTGCATGATTTTAATGAAACTAACCCCGGACTGATGCTGTTTTCAGCAGAACTACCTTGGGGTTGTTGTTGTGCGGAAATAAAAGTTCTCAGAATGGAACAAAATTTTACGAGGAATTTTTATACAATAAACAAGAATTTCTGGAGCCAAGACCCACCAGAGGGGGGCACCTGGGTGGGCACAACCCACCAGGGCGCGCCCCCCTCCTGGCGCGCCCAGGTGGGTTGTCCCCACCTGGTGGCCCCACAGACCCTAAACCGACTCTATAAATCCTATTTTTCCAGAAAAATTAGGGAGAAAGAATTATCACGATCCATGAGATGAAGCCGCCGACACCTCGTGTTCTTCATTGGGAGGCAAGATCTGGAGTCTGTTTGGGGCTCCGGAGAGGGGGGTCTTCGTTCTTCGTCATCACCAACCCTTCTCCATCGCCAATTGTATGATACTCCCCACCGGGAGTGAGTAATTCCTCCATAGGCTCGCTGGTCGGTGAGGAGTTGGATGAGATTCATCATGTAATTGAGTTAGTTTTGTTAGGGCTTGATCCCTAGTATCCTCTATGTTCTAAGATTGATGTTGCTATGACTTTGCCATGCTTAATGCTTGTCACTTCGGGACCAGGTGCCATGAACTCAGATCTGAACCATTTATATTATCACCATTATATCCATGTTCTAGATCTGATCTTGCAAGTTATAGTCACCTACTACGTGTTATGATTCGGCAACCCCGAAGTGACAATAGCTGGGACCACTCCCGATGATGACCGTAGTTTGTGGAGTTCATGTATTCACTATGTGTTAATCCTTTGTTCCGGTTCTCTATTAAAAGGAGGCCTTAATATCCCTTAGTTTCCAGTATGGACCCTGCTGCCACGGGAGGGTAGGACAAAAGATGTCGTGCAAGTTCTTTCCATAAGCATGTATGACTATCTACGGAATACATGCCTACATTATATTGACGAACTAGAGCTAGTGTCGTATCGCCCTAGGTTATAACTGTCTCATGATGAATATCATCAAACAAATTACCGATCCAATGCCGACGAACTTACCTTATTTGTTCTTTCTAAGTTACTACTGCTAATGTTATTGTTACACTTGCTACAAAATCACTGCTATCACTGTTACCGTTGCTGCTGCTACTATTATCAAAACTATCATACTACTTTGCTGCTGATCACTTTGCTGTAGATAATTAATCTCCAGGTGTGGTTGAATTGACAACTCAGCTGCTAATAGCTTCAAATATTGTTTGCCTCCCCTTGTGTTGAATCTATAAATTTGGGTTGAATACTCTACCCTCGAAAACTGTTGTGATCCCCTATACTTGTGGGTTATCAAGACCTTTTTCTGGCGCTGTTGCCGGGGAGCATAGCTATATTAGTTGAGTCACTTGGGATTATTATCAATTTATCACTATGAAGAATCTGAAGGATGCTAAGACTAAGATTTTCCCTCAAAGACGAGGGGAGGTAAGGAACAGCCATCCAGTTCTGCTTTAGATTCACCTTCTATTATAAGTAAACTTGCAACACCACCACATGCTACCAATTCTGATATGTCGCAAGTTATTGATTATGCTACTTCTACTATGAATGATGCTTATGATGATGCTAGTACCTTGATCGATGATGATGTGCCACTTGGTGAATTTCTTGATGAACAAATTGCTAGAGTAATACAACATGATGTTGTTGAATCTGATGATGAGCTTGAAACTGAAACTCCTGAAACACCTGATAGAACTAGCCTTATGAGATATGAATTGCCTAAGGTACCGGAAGGTTATGTTATGAATGAGGAGACAACTAGAGATATTCTTGCTTGTAAGGATAGAGATGATCTAGATAAATTATTATGCAAGTATAAAGAAAAATCTCTGAATGTTAGAATGAAATATGTTCCTAAGTTTGCTACCTCACCTATCTTTATTGATGATAAGGATTATGAATTCTCTGTCGACCCAGAGTTAATTATTTTGGTTGAATCTGATCCTTTCCATGGTTATGAAACTGAAACTGTTGTGGCACATCTTACTAAGTTGAATGACATAGCCACCCTTTTTACTCATGATGAGAAGACCCGTTATTACTTTATTCTCAAATTATTTCCATTATCATTAAAGGGTGATGCTAAAGCTTGGTACAATGCTCTTGCTCCTGGTTGTGTGCGTAGTCCCCAGGATATGATTTATTACTTCTCTGAAAAATATTTCCCTGCTCATAAGAAACAAGCTGCCTTGCAGGAAATATTTAACTTTTTGCAAACTAAAGAAGAGAGTCTCCCACAAGCTTGGGGGAGGCTCTGCCAGTTACTTAATTCTTTGTCTGATCATCCTCTTAAGAAAAATGAAATACTTGATATCTTCTATAATGGACTAACCGATGCTTCTAGGGACTTCCTAGATAGTTGTGCTGGCTGTGTTTTCAGGGAACGGACTATTGGGCAAGCTGAAGAATTATTGAATAACATATTGAAAAATTATGATGATTAGACTCTTCCTGAACAACCGCTTAAACCCACTCCGAAGAAGAGGGGTATTTTATATCTCACTCCTGAAGATATGCAAGAGGCAAATAAATCTATGAAGGAAAAGGTATTAAAGCTGAGGATGTCAAAAAATTACCTCCTATTGAAGGGGCTTAATACACCACCACCACCTAAGGTGGTAGAGGTAAATTCTCTAATGAAGTTCAATGATAATGATAATCCTCACAATATGCACCCTAGCCAATGCCTTTATGAGTTTGAAAACTATATTAGAAAACAAGATCACTTCAATGGAAATGTTATGAAACAATTGTAATATAATTCTGATATGATTGCTCGCTTGAGTGACTTGTTATTTAGAATCTCAAATGATGTTAGAGGTGTTGGAAAGCAGGCTTCTATGGTTCAAACTCTGTTAGAACAAGTTGCTAAATCTCAAAGAGAGTTGCTTCATGAAATGAATAATAATAAACATGACTTTGTTGTTAGAGTTGCAACTACAGGAGGTAAAATGACTCAGGAACCACTTTATCCCGAGGGACACCCAAAAAGAATAGAACAAGATTCACAAAGAATTAACACTGATGCACCTAGTCCTTCTAGAAATAAAAAGAAGAAGAAAAATGATAGGACTTTGCATGCTTCTAGTGAACCTGAAATAGAAAAACCTTCTGATAATGATAATGAAACTTCTATCTCTGATGCTGAAACTCAATCTGGTAATGAACATTCACATAGTGATAATGAAAAAGATAATGTTGATGTTCATGAAGATACTCAACCAAACAATGAAAAAGAACCAGATAATGATGTTGAAATAGAACCACCTGTTGATCTTGATAACCCACAACCTAAGAATAAAAGGTATGATAAAACAGACTACATTGCTAGAAAACACGGTAAATAAAGAGAACCGTGGGTTCAAAAACCTATGCCTTTTCCACCTAAGTCAACTAAAAATAAATATGATGAAGAATTTGAATGCTTTGCTGAGACGCTGAGGCCAGTATTTTTGCGTACTCGCTTGACTAATATCCTTAAAATGCCTCCTTATGCAAAGTATATGGAAGACATCATCACTAATAAGAGAAAAATACTGGAAGATGAAATCTCCACTATGCTTCCTAATTACACTTTTAAAGATGGAGTACCCAAAAAACTTGGAGATCCGGGAATACCAACTATACCTTGCTCTATCAAAAAGAATTATGTAAAAACTGCTTTGTGTGATTTAGGAGCTGGTGTTATTGTTATGCCTTTCTCTTTATATAAAAGACTTGACTTGAATAAACTCACACCTACTGAAATATCTTTGCAAATGGCTGACAAATCAACTGCCATACCTATCGATATATATGAGGATGTGCTCGTTGTTGTTGCTAATGTTACTATTTTGACTGACTTTGTTATACTTGAGATGCCCGAGGACGACAACATATCGATTATCCTTGGTAGACCCTTCTTGAATACTGCAGGGGCTGTTATTGATTGCAATAAAAGTAAGGTCACTTTTCATATCAATAGTAATGAGCATATGGTGCACTTTCTGAGGAAACAATTCCAAGTGAATGGTACCAATGTTATTGAAAAATCTCCGACAATCACTATTGAAAGTTTTCAAATACCTTTGCCTACTGTCAGAAAGAAATATGAAATGCTTATTGTTGGGCACATTCATATCCCCATTGAGGTAACTTAGTGATTTACGAAAGTTCTTCGGTTTCATGCTAATCAAAAGTGGTTGTTAATAAGACTTGATCAACCTTATTAATGAATCATTTTTTAGAGGTATGAAGTTGATGAATTTAGTAAGCACTACCTTCTGTCCCTACTTTTTGTTTTCTATTTTTATTATTTAAATAGAATAAAATGCCATGTTTTGTTTGTTTTCTGAATTTCCCGTGCAATAAAAAAATGACCCAAAAATAAAAGTTCACATAATGCTCTGAAATTTTAATACGATTTTTTCTGAATATTAAAGAATTTTTGGTGCAAATAATATCAGAGGGAGGTGCACCAGGTGGGCACAACCCACTGATACGTCTCCATCGTATCTATAATTTTTTATTGCTCCATGCTATATTATCTTCTGTTTTGGACATTATTGGGCTTTATTATACACTTTTATATTATTTTTGGGACTAACCTATTAACCGGAGGCCCAGCCCAGAATTGCTGTTTTTTGCCTATTTCAGACTTTCGCAGAAAAAGAATATCAAATGGAGTCCAAACGGAATGAAACCTTCGAGAACGTGATTTTTGGAACGAACATGATCCAGAGGACTTGGACCCTACGTCAGGAAAGCTACCAGGAAGCCATGAGGTAAGGGGCGCGCCTACCCCCCCCCCCCAGGCACGCCCTCCACCCTCGTGGGCCCCATGTTGCTCCACCGACGTACTCCTTCCTCCTATATATACCTACGTACCCCCCAAGCGATCGGAGGCGGGCCAAAACCTAATTCCACCACCGCAATCTTACATGCCCGTGAGATCCCATCTTGGGGCCTGTTCGAGCTCACGAGGGGGCATCGATCACGGAGGGCTTCTACATCAACACCATAGCCTCTCCGATGAAGTGTGATTAGTTTACCTCAGACCTTCGGGTCCATAGTTATTAGCTAGATGGCTTCTTCTATCTTTTTGGATCTCAATACAGTGTTCTCCCCCTCTCTTGTGGAGATCTGTTCGATGTAATCTTCTTTTGCGGTGTGTTTATTGAGACCGATGAATTGTGGGTTTATGATCAAGTTTATCTATGAAAAATATTTGAATCTTCTGAATTCTTTTATGTATGATTGGTTATCTTTGCAAGTCTCTTCGAATTATCAGTTTGGTTTGGCCTACTAGATTGATCTTTCTTGCAATGGGAGAAGTGCTTAGCTTTGGGTTCAATCTTGCGGTGTCCTTTCCCAAAGGATTTGAGGGGCAGCAAGGCACGTATTGTATTGTTGCCATCGAGGATAACAAGATGGGGTTTATATCATATTGCATGAGTTTATCCCTCTACATCATGTCATCTTCCTTAAAGTGTTACTCTGTTCTTATGAACTTAATACTCTAGATGCATGCTGGATAGCGGTCGATGTGTGGGGTAATAGTAGTAGATGCAGGCAGGAGTCGGTCTACTTGTTTCGGACGTGATGCCTATATTACATGATCATGCCTAGATATACTCATAACTATGCTCAGTTCTGTCAATTGCTCAACAGTAATTTGTTCACCCACCGTAAATACTTATGCTCTTGAGAGAAGCCACTAGTGAAACCTATGGCCCCCGGGTCTATTTTCCATCATATTAATCTTCCAACACTTAGCTATTTCCATTGCCTTTTATTTTATTTTGCATCTTTGTCACAAAAATACAAAAAATATTATCTTATCATATCTATCAGATCTCACTCTCGTAAGTGACCATGTAGGGATTGACAACCCCTTATCGCGTTGGTTGCAAGGATTTATTTGTTTGTGTAGGTGTGAGGGACTCGTGTGTAGCCTCCTACTGGATTGATACCTTGGTTCTTAAAAACGGAGGGAAATACTTACGCTACTTTGGTGCATCACCCTTTCCTCTTCAAGGGAAAACAAACGCAGTGCTCAAGAGGTAGCAAGAAGGATTTCTGGCGCCGTTGCCGGGGAGGTCTACGCAAAAGTCAACATACCAAGTACCCATCACAAACCCTTATCTCCCGCATTACATTATTTGCCATTTGCCTCTCGTTTTCCTCTCCCCCACTTCACCCTTGCCGTTTTATTCACCCTCTCTTTTTCGTTCGCCTCTTTTTCGCTTGCTTCTTGTTTGCTCGTGTGTTGGATTGCTTGTTTGTCACGATGGCTCAAGATAATACCAAATTATGTGACTTTACCAATACCAACAATAATGATTTCCTTAGCACTCCGATTGCTCCTCTTACCAATACTGAATCTTGTGAAATCAATGCTACTTTGTTGAATCTTGTCATGAAATATCAATTCGCCGGCCTTCCTAGTGAAGATGCCGCTACTCATCTAAATAGCTTCGTTGATTTGTGTGATATGCAAAAGAAGAAAGATGGTGACAATGATATTGTTAAATTAAAGCTATTTCCTTTTTCGCTTAGAGATCGTGCTAAAGCTTGGTTTTCGTCTTTGCCTAAAAATAGTATTGATTCTTGGAATAAGTGCAAAGATGCTTTTATCTCTAAGTATTTTCCTCCGCTAAGACTATCTCTCCTAGAAATGATATTATGAATTTTAAGCAACTTGATCATGAACATGTTGCACAAGCTTGGGAGAGGATGAAATTAATGATACGTAATTGCCCCACGCATGGTTTGAATTTGTGGATGATTATACAAGAAATTTATGCCGGATTGAATTTTGCTTCTAGAAATCTTTTAGATTCGGCCGCGGGAGGCACTTTTATGGAAATCACTTTAGAAGAAGCTACTAAACTCCTAGATAATATTATGGTTAATTATTCTCAATGGCACACTGAAAGATCTACTAATAAAAAAGTGCATGCGATAGAAGAAATTAATGTTTTGAGTGGAAAGATGGATGAACTTATGAAATTATTTGCTACTAAGTGTGTTTCTTCTGATCCTAATGATATGCCTTTATCTACTTTGATTGAGAATAATAATGAATCTTTGGATGTAAATTTTGTTGGTAGCAATAATTTTGGTAACAACGCATATAGAGGAAACTTTAATCCTAGGCCTTATCCTAGTAATTACTCTAATAATTATGGTAATTCCTACAACAATTCTTATGGAAATTTTAATAAGATGCCCTCTGAATTTGAGACTAGTGTTAAGGAATTTATGAATTCGCAAAAGAATTTCAATGCTTTGCTTGAAGAGAAATTGCTTAAAGTTGATGAATTGGCTAGGAACATTGATAGAATTTCTCTTGATGTTGATTCTTTAAAACATAGATATATTCCTCCTAAGCATGATATCAATGAGTCTCTCAAATCCATGAGAATTTCCATTGATGAGTGGAAAGAAAGAACCGCTAGGATGCGTGCTAAGAAAGATTGCTTTATGAAAGCGTGTTCTTCTAGTTTCTATGAAAATAAAGATGAAGATCTAAAGGTTATTGATGTGTCCCCTATTAAATCTTTGTTTTGCAATATGAATCTTGATAATGATGGGACTGAATATGATCCACCATTACCTAGAAGGCGTTCCAGAAATTCGGAGTTTTTAGATCTTGATGCTAAAATTGATAAAAGTGGGATTTAAGGGATCAAAACATTAGATATTAATGAACCCACTATTTTGGATTTCAAGGAATTTAATTATGATAATTGCTCTTCGATAGATTGTATTTCCTTGTTGCAATCCGTGCTAAATTCTCCTCATGCTTATAGTCAAAATAAAGCCTTTACCAAACATATCGTTGATGCTTTGATGCAATCTTATGAAGAAAAACTTGAGTTGGAAGTTTCTATTCCTAGGAAACTCTATGATGAGTGGGAACCTACTATTAAAATTAAAATTAAATATCATGAATGCCATGCTTTGTGTGATTTGGATGCTAGTGTTTCCACGATTCCAAAAAATTTTGTGTGATTTGCTAGGTTTCCGTGATTTTGATGATTGCTCTTTAAACTTGCACCTTGCGGATTCCACTATTAAGAAACCTATGGGAAGAATTAATGATGTTCTTATTGTTGCAAATAGGAACTATGTGCCTATAGATTTTATTGTTCTTGATATAGATTGCAATCCTTCATGTCCTATTATTCTTGGTAGACCTTTCCTTAGAACGATTGGTGCAATTATTGATATGAAGGAAGGGAATATTAGATTCCAATTTCCATTAAAGAAAGGCATGGAACACTACCCTAGGAAGAAAATAAAATTACCATATGAATCAATTATGAGAGCCACTTATGGATTGCCTACCAAAGATGGCAATACCTAGATCTATCCTTGATTCAATGCCTAGCTAGGGGCGTTAAACGATAGCGCTTGTTGGGAGGCAACCCAATTTTATTTTTAGTTTATTGCTTTTTGCTTTTGTTTAGGAATAAATATTTGTTCTAGCCTCTCGTAAGATGTGTTTTATGTTTTAATTAGTGTTTGTGCCAAGTTAAACCTATAGGATCTTCTTGGATGATAGTTATTTGATCTTGCAGAAAAATCCGGAAACTTTCTGTTCACGAAAATAATTGTTAAAAATCACAAGAACGTGATAAAATATTGATTCCAATTGCTGCGGATCAATAAACAAATTTTCTAGGTCTTCCTATTTTGGCTGATTTTTTGGAGTTCCAGAAGTTTGCGTTAGTTACATATTACTACAGACTGTTCTGTTTTTGACAGATTCTGTTTTTCGTGTGTTGTTTGCTTATTTTGATGAATCTATACTTAGTAAAAGAGTTTATAAACCATATAGAGGTTGGAATAAAGTAGGTTTAACACCAATATAAATAAAGAATGAGTTCATTACAGTACCTTGAAGTGGTCTTTTGTTTTCTTTCGCTAAAGGAGCTCACGAGATTTTCCGCTGAGTTTTGTGTTGTGAAGTTTTCAAGTTTTGGGTGAAAGATTTGATGGATTATGGAACAAGGAGTGGCAAGAACCTAAGATTGGGGATGCCCATGGCAACCCCAAGATAATCTAAGGACACCCAAAAGCCAAAGCTTGGGGATGCCCCGGAAGGCATCCCCTCTTTAAATCTACTTCCATCGGTAACTTTACTTGGAGCTATATTTTTATTCAACACATGATATGTGTTTTGCTTGGAGCATCTTGTATGATTTGAGTATTTGCTTTTTAGTTTACCACAATCATCTTTTCTGTACACACCTTTTGAGAGAGAGACACATGATTCGGAAATTATTAGAATACTCAATGTGCTTCACTTATATCTTTTGAGTTATATAGTTTTTGCCCTAGTACTTCACTTATATCTTTTAGAGCACGGTGGTGGATTTGTTTTATAGAAACTATTGATCTCTCATGCTTTACTTGGATTATTTTGAGAGTCTTAAATAGCATGGTAATTTTTGTACCCCTATAATTGTGCACGGGCAGTCTGAGCCGCGGGCACCACCACACTGAGCAAGGCAAGGGAGGTGAGCCGAGGTAAGGACGAAGCTCAAAAGAAGCAGAACGACGCCAAGACCAAGACCACACAGAGCAAAGGGGACGAAGCGGACTCCCCCGGCAAGATCCTTGTCGGGGGGCGCTTTTTGCAAACCCGGCAAGGCCCTTGCAGGCGGTTTCCACACCCTACGGAGCGAATCACCCTTGAGTCCACTGCCCCATGGGGCAAGGATTCGAGACATCCCGTGGTGGCATGCAGATCTTTGTTAAGACATTCAAAATCAGATACACACTAGAGAAGACGACGACCCTTGGCGGGATCCCAGCCAAGGAGGACCACAAGGCCCCCGGCAAGAGCCTTGCCGGGGATGACAGCAGGCGCCACGGCAAGACCCTTGCCGGGGCTACGGCGAGGCCCTTGCCAAGGACACCCGAGGGGCCACCATCGGGCCCACGCCAATCAAACCTTCACCGCCGTTCGCATGCAGCTGCCGACCGAACCAGTTGGGCAGGCACCTGCGCGGCGGCAAGAGGATCTTCGTGGAGACCCACCGCTGCGCCACCTCAGCTGCCTGCCTGCCTACATGGCACCACGGGCACCGCTGGCCAGGGCGCGTGTCGACACAAAGGGGAGCTGCGACGGATGAGACATGGCTCTCCCCCGTCCCCGATAAAGCAAGGACACCTAAGCAAGACACATTAATGGCGCCTTGTCTTGTAATGCGAGGGATAGACTCGCATTCATGCCCTTCCACCTCCCTGTGTGCCACCGTGGCAACCCCTTTCCCTATAAAAGGAGGCCCAAGGCGCACTGTGAGGAGGATTCGCTTTTGGAGCTCCTCACGCCCCATTGCTAGCTCAAGAACACAGATAAAAAACCACCAAAGCAGGAGTAGGGTTTACGCATCCTCGCGTCCGAACCTAGATAAAGAACCCGTGTGCTATCTGTCTGATCCGCTCTTCTCACGACCCCTCGCCCCGCAACCGTAGTAGGGATTCTTGTGATCCCATAGGTGTCGTCCCCGCACCGACATCTTTGGTAGCGCCGAGTAGAAGCGCGATTGTGAGAATCGGCTCTAGCAGTTAGTTCGACGCTTCTTCATCGTCATGGCGCCCAATAAGAAGACGACGGTGGCGGTTGGCCCGTCGGAAGCCGGACATCTCGTCCCGACGCGGGCAAGCAGCGGACCGGTCGCAGAAAGGACCCGGGGCGCTGTTCATGGCTACCAACACCGTCGGCAGCCGAAGTTTGGGAGGCGGCGACGTTCGTGCGCCTGGTAATGGGCCACACGCCGCCAAATCCAAAGACGGAGCCAGGCCCTCTGCGGGTGGCGCGGGTCCTCCCAAGATTGCTGCCACCCCGCTCGCAGGCGACACGAGGGCTTCCAAGACTCCCATGCCGGCGCCGACGGCGCGCTCTTCTCAAGCGGCGCGTGACGAACGGCGTAATCACGCCGAGGACCCCGGGCGTCGCCGCGGAAAGAAACCGGCGCCACTCCCGGATTTAGAAGAACTGCCCGCGCCCGGCGCTGGTGAAGATGGCATGCGACCGCAGGTCGTGATAGAGCTCGCCGACATGGTCGAGTCGGCACGTCGCGATCCGTGCAGGTTTTCGTTGCCACCAACGCCAGCCAGCCACTGGCGCCGCAGCTGTTGCTCCTCGATTTCCCTCCACTCATTGGAAACTTCGGCGAATGGAGAGCCACTATCCGAAGCCTTGTTGCGGTGGCCAACAAAGACGAACCGAGTCCGGAGGAGCCCCCGGGTCGACGCTCCGACGGAGTCCCACGCACCAGTGGCAGGAGAGCCGGCGGCGCCGCAACCACGGTGCACTCGCCTCCTCCTCGCCCGGTATCATGGACGCCATCCCGTCGTGGCGTTACGGCGGCGAGATCTCCGTAGCATCGTCCGACCCAGCGGGCCCACTGTGACCAGCGCCAAGTTCTTCGAACGAGAACATGAATACGCCGAACCACTATCGAAGCGCCGCGTGGAGCGCGCCACCAATCAGACAAAGCGAGCAGGGCCTGCTGTGAGCCACCCGCACCGGGAGTTTCGGAGGCCTACCTTACGAGGTAGGCTGTTCGCTTTTACCCGTGAGCTGCGGCAGTTCCAGTGGCCCACTCACCGCACCTTCAAACCCGACGTGGGCGAAAAGTACAGTGGCAAGACCCACCCGTCCGAGTTCCTCAGCGTCTACACCATCGAGATGCAAGCTGCCGGAGCCCGTGACGATAAGGTGCTTGCGAATTACTTTCCGTTGGTTCTTAAACCTAATGCCATGTCGTGGTTGATGCACTTGCCGGTAGACTCTATTTCCTCCTGGTCGGATTTGTGCCATGAGTTCGTGGGCGCCTTCTTTGAGGCCACCAAGCCCATGGCCGTGCAAGCGACATGCACGTCATTCCCTAGAAGGGAGGCGAGAGTCTCCGCAAGTATATACTGAGGTTCAGCAGATGCAGTACAATATCCCTGATGTTCACCACTGCCGCCATCATCGGTAGCGTTTCATCGAGCGTGCGTAACCGCAAGATGCGCCAAGAGCTGGCAATGAACAAGGTGAGAGATGTAGCGAGAACTCTATGTTCTTGGCGACAAATGTGCCGGGCTGAAGAGGGAAGGAAGTACCCGGCGAAGATGCCGGGCGTGGAAACCGACTCCTCGAGATGAGGATATTGCCGCCCGGCGAAGAAAGGTCGGCGCCCGCGCAGAAGCGCAAAGGAAAAGCCGTGCTTGCCGTCAAGGATCTGATGACGCCGGCTCCACCAAGAAAACCAAAGCAGATGACCCGGCAAGGAGGTTGCGGATGTGTCGCCGCCGGCCTTGGCGGCTGCCGAGAAGCCAGGAAACTCCGACAAGCGATATCGCAAGATCCATCGCACCAAAGGCCATGCTCTCCGGGACTGCCGACAGTTGAGCTCCTCGCTGAGAAGCAGAGGGCTGAGTATGAGAGGCGGGACAAGGAGAAGGGCCCAGACGGTGCTGAGGGGTCCGACAAGAAGCGTGACGACCAGGCGGGCTGTCGCGGCAATGATAAGCAACAGGAGAGGCCCGCCCGGGGCCGTGACAGAAAGCCAGAAGACGACGATCACGAAGAGGACAATGAATCCGGCGACCAAGAGTTTCAGAAAGCAACAGAGGCCATGTGTGTCGACGGCGGCGCCTCGCTGCATACTTCTCACTGCCGGCTTAAACAGTGGGCGCGAGAGATCACAGCGGCAGAGCCATCGCTTGATGCCCAAAGGCCGCTGAAGTGGTCCAGCACACCTATCATTTTTGACACTGAGGACCACCCTGATCACACTACTGCGGTCGGGTGCTTGCCATTGTTGGTTTCACCAACAATACGCAACCTCAAGGTGACAAAGATGCTAGTCGATGGCGGGCGGTGCGAACTTGATCTCTTTGCCGTGATCGAAAACCGCAGATTCCTGATGGAGACCTCGAAGAGACGGGCACGCTTGTCAGAAGTCAACCGGAAGAAGCCAACTAGGGAAAGGTCACGCTGCCCGTGACCTTTTGGAAGCGACCTGAACTTCGTGACGGAGAGGATCGTGTTCGATGTTGCCAAGATTCCCGTGCCGCCTAACGGGATCCTTGGCCCAGCCTTCAGCCAAGTTCATGGCGGTGTCACACTACGCCTATAACACCCTGAAGATGCCAGGACCTGTGAAGATCATCACCATCTCCTCCGACAAGAAAGATGCGCTGATTTGCGCTGACCAACTATACCAGCAAGCAGTTGCAGCTGCTGCCGCCGCTAGGGCACTTGCTCCTGCCACTGGGACCCCGGGAGGGAAGAAGAAGAAGAAGACCGGTGAGACCTCGGACACCCACTCCGGCAAGCGCACCTCTTCGGAATGTAGCGCTGCCGTCGAGGACGTGCCACAGAGCTCCATCGGCGGAAACAAGAAGCCCAGGGCCATACCGCCGGGAACCAAGAAGATTTCTGTCAATGAGGACGGCATGGAAGGAGCTTTTACCATAAGCTCCACCCTTGACGACAAATAGGAAGACGCGCTCGTCACCTTCCTGCGGGCGAATGTCGATGTGTTTGCATGGCAAGCTTCCGACATCCCCGGTGTTCCTGTGGAGGTGATTGAGCACCACCTTGTTGTCTGCCCTCATGCGCGCCCGTCAAGGTAAGGTCGAAAAGCAAGCTTTGGAACGACAAGAGTTCATCACGAAGAGATCCGAACCGGAAGCGTGGGTTTGGTAAGAGGAGTGCTCCATCCAACATGGCTGGCCAATCCGGTCGTGGTGCGCAAGGCAAATGGGAAGTGGAGGCTGTGTATTGATTACACAGATATCAATAAGGCTTGCCCTAAAGACCCCTTCCCGTTGCCGCGCATCGATCAGATTGTTGACTCCACGGCTGGGTGTGATCTGTTGTCATTCCTCGACGCCTACTCCGGCTACCACCAGATCTTCATGACAAGAGAAGACGAAGAGAAGACAACATTCATCACCCCATGTGGTACGTATTGTTTCATGCGGATGCCTTTCGGGTTGAAGAGTGTTGGTTCGAATTTTGCAAGGCGGTCCAGATTGGTTTTGAACCCCAGCTCCATAGAAATATGGAGGCTTATATGGATGACATAGTGGTCAAAACCAAGGACAGGGCAACCCTCATACCAGATTTGCAAGAAACATTTGCAAACCTGCGCAAGATCAATCTCAAGCTGAACCCTGAGAAGTGCGTCTTTGGCATCCCATCCGGCAAGCTTCTCGGGTTCTTGGTGTCACAGCGTGGGATAGAGACCAATCCGGACAAAATCAAAGCTATAGAGCAGATTGAAGCACCCAAGCGAATCAAGGATGTGCGTCGGCTTCTTTGGTTGCGTCGCCGCCATGGGCAGGTTCATTTCAAGTGCGCTGAAGGCCGCCCTTCCCTTTTTCAAGATCCCGAAAAGGCGGGCCCAATGGAGTGGATGATGTGAAGCGAAGCAGCATTGCAAGGTTTGAAGAAATACCTCTCTTCTGCGCCAATACTAGTTGCGCCTAGGCCACGAACCGTTGCTGCTATACTGGCGGCAACGGACCTGTGGTGGCCGCCTTAGACCGGTGGCGCGGAGAGAGGTTGGCGACGAGGAGATGGCGGCGACGGAGCTGCACCCCACCAATGCAGAGACGACACGGCCAGTTGGAGTTCCGCCAGAAGAAGAAAATGATGCAGCACCGGTCTACTTTGTTAGTTCCCTCCTGCAGGGGCTAGATCAAGGTACTCGGTGTGCGAAACTGCTCTTGACCTTCTTATGGCCTCGAGGAAGCTGCGTCACTACTTCTAGGCACACGAGATCACTTGTCGTCACTCGCTTCCCTCTCAAGAACGGATATTGCACAATTCGGATGCAATGGGAAGAATTGTGGAATGGGCACTGGAGCTGTCCAGCTTTGGCCTCAAGTTTGAAAGTACTTCGACGATTCAAAGCCGAGTCCTAGCGGAGTTCATTGCAGAATGGACCGCAACCCCTGACGAAGAAGCCCAAGAGACTGATCTCCCCTGCAAAGAGGCAAGTTGCGATTGGATCATGTACTTTGATGGAGCTTTCTCCTTACAAGGCGCCGGGGCTGGCGTACTGCTTGTCGCGCCACGGAGAGCACCTCAAGCACGTGATCCGGATGCACTTCCCGTGGAGGTGTCAACAAACAATACGGCAGAGTACGAAGGGCTGCTTGCGGTCTTAGGATCATGGCGGACCTCAGAATCAGGAAACTCATCGTCAGGGGAGACTCGCAGCTTGTCGTCAAGCAAGTCAACAAGGATTACCAGAGCCCGTTGATGAAGGCCTACTTCGATGAAGTGAGAAAGCTGGAAGAGCGTTTCGACGGTATACAGGCTGAACACGTTCCCCGAGCGGAGAACAATATCGCCGATTACCTATCGAAACGCGCTGCCCTCAAGCTACCTATGGAACCAGGTACCTTTGTGCTTCAGCTAACTCAGCCGTCCGTTGATCCATCAACAGAGCAGAATAAGAGGAGGAAATCAGGCCCCGGCAAGTACTTTCCCGCCGAGCTCCCCGGAGCCGCCGGCAAGGATGTTGCCGGGGATACTGAGCCCGCCACGGGACGACTGGCTCCGGCGGAGCGTCAAGCTCTTGCCGTCGAGGCAGCCACTCCTATAGCGGAGGAGATGCCTTTAGTCCTCACCGTCGAGCCCCAGGCTCCAGCGTGGGCACAACATACCGTCCGATTCCTCCAAACAGGGGAACTTCCTGAGGAGCAGGAAGAAGCGGAAAAAGTAGCCCGTCGCTCTACCATGTACCAGTTAAATGCGATGGCGCCCTATACGTAAAGAGGCCGAGCAGTGTGAAATTGAAGTGTATCCCTCGAGAGGAAGGACTGGAGCTGTTGGCGGAGATACACAGAGGCATATGTGGATCCCACATTGGGTCAAGGGCCCTTGCCGACAAGGCATTCCGCAAGGCTTCTTCTCCGCCCACCGCCTCCGTGATGCAACAACACTAGTCACCGTGTGAAGCGTGTCACTCCATTCAAAGAAGCTTCATCAGCCAACTCAAGCCCTTCAAACCATTCCTCTCTCCTGGCCTTTCTCGATGCAGGGCTCGACATCTTGGGCCCCTTCCCCATGTTGTCGGGGCTTTGAGTACTTGTGCGTTGCAATCGACAAGTTCACAAAGTGGCCGGAGGTGGAGGCGATGAGGAAGGTCACAGCTTCGGTCACCGTCATGTTCTTCAAGGGACTAGTGTGCCGTTTTGGCGTACCCAACAGGGTTATCACCGACAACGGCACACAGTTCACAAGCCGCACCTTCATGCAATATACCCAAGACCTCGGTAGCAAAGTCTGTTTCGCTTCCGTTGCTCACCCGCGAAGCAATGGTCAAGCTGAGAGGGCAAATGCTGAAGTACTACGAGGCTTAAGGACCAAGACCTTTGACAGGCTGCACAAGAGTGGAAGGCCCTGGATTGATGAGTTGTCGGCGGTTCTTTGGTCGATTAGGACGATGCCATATCGAGCCACAGGCCAGACACCTTTTGCCCTGGTATACGGGGCAGAAGCGGTTCTCCCCACTGAACTCATATACGGGTCACCTCGAGTGCTCGCTTATGATGAGCTTGAGCAAGAGCAACTGCGGCAAGATGACGCAGTGCTCCTTGAGGAAGATCGCCTTCAGCGGCCGTGAGAGCAGACGCTACCAAAGAAGCCTTTGCGCCGCTACCATAGCCGCAAGGTTCATGCCCGAAGCCTTGAGGAAGGCGACCTTGTCCTTCGGGCGCGTTCAATCGCCAAGAATTCCAACAAGTTGACGCCAAAGTGGGAAGGCCCTTATCGGGTAATACGAGTCACCAGGCCCGGCGCAGTCCGCCTGGAGACCGAAGATGCCGTTCCGGTGAGTAACTCCTGGAACGTTGAGCATCTTCGCAAGTTTTACCCGTAAGGCGCGGCTTGTCGGGCCCCCCGGCAAGCCACCTTTTATACAAGCATTGCCGATGATGCATGTAACCCTTTGTACAAAGCCAGGCGCAGACCCTGAGCATAAATAAATGAAGCGCTGGCGCCCTAAGTTATAGCATGCATGCTAGGTCGAGTCTCGTCCTTGGTTAGGGTTGATAGTTCTTAGCGGCGACTAACCCCTAGCTTAGAGGTCGAGCGTGCGTCTCTTTGCCATTATTTTGTCTTCTTTGGTTTGCAGGATTCACAGATATCCATGACGGATCACTTGAGGACGAAAAAGAGAAGAGGGACAGACCGCATCCGCACTAGAAGCCAAGACACGGGGGCTGCAAGTACAAAGATTCACCCACGGCAAACCAGAGTTGCCGGGGGCTGCAGCTTCAGATAAGTTCGTCATCCCTTATCATGCATTCTGTTATGGACTGAGGTATGTGAAACCTTGTTTTTTCCCAAAGCTACCGTGCTCCCCTAAAAACTCTAGGCCCTAGGGCTCGTTCCTGGGGCCAGGTTTGGTCGTAGTTGCGGCAGCAAGAGGATGAAATGAGAGGCCTGAACCCACCTGATCCCTGCCTCCGCCAAAAGCATGAGAAAGGTCGAGCGAAGTGGGAAGACGGCAAGGCCTGTTGCCGGGCAAGGAAATGTTTATCTTAAGGATATCAAGGATTTACTCCTTGTCGTGGGTTCTACTCATAAACAAATGACCCGGCAAGCATCCCTTTTTCATTAAAAACATCCCATTCAGATACAGTCCATGGGGAATGAAAAACATGAATGATGGGATTACAAGTTTTAAATTCAGCTAAGGCCCAAAGGCTTACAAACTAAAAAAAGATAAGGTGCATGTCGGTGTCAAAACCAGCGGATCTCGGGTAGGGGTTCCCGAACTGTGCGTCTAGGCGGATGGTGACAGGAGACAAGGGACACGATGTTTTTACCCAGGTTCGGGCCCTCTCGATGGAGGTAATACCCTACTCCTGCTTGATTAATATTGATGATATGGGTAGTACAAGAGTAGATCTACCACGAGATCAAGGAGGCTAAACCCTAGAAGCTAGCCTATGGTATGATTGTTGTTCATCCTACGGACTAAAACCCTTCGGTTTATATAGACACCGAATAGGGTTAGGGTTACACAGAGTCGGTTACAATGGTAGGAGATCTACATATCCGTATCGCCAATCTTGCCTTCCACGCCAAGGAAAGTCCTATCCGGACAAGGGGCGAAGTCTTCAATCTTGTATCTTCATAGTCTTGGAGTCCGGCCAAAGAAGATAGTTCGGCTATCCGGACACCCCCTAGTTCAGGACTCCCTCAGTAGCCCCTGAACCAGGCTTCAATGACGACGAGTCCGGCACGCATATTGTCTTCGGCATTGCAAGGCGGGTTCCTCCTCCAAATACTTCATAGAAGGCTTTGAAAACAAGGACAGTGTCCGGCTCTGCAAAACAAGTTCCACATACCACCGTAGAGAGAATAATTTTTGCACAGATCTGCTGACGTATTCCGCGGCGTGACATCACACCACGGCCAGGCCTTTATACGAATCGTTTTTTACTGTTCCACCTTAGTGCGTTTAGCGAGGGGGTTTCCTTGGCACGTCTTGTCAAAGCGAAGATCGTGCCCCCTTATTCCGAGGTTCCCATCAATACGGACGTGGGTAACCCATCCGCGCCATTGATTATGATGCTTGGGAGATAAGCGAGTTTTACCAGGCTGGTGGGGGACGCATACCTTCGTCCGTCCATATAAGGGGATAAGGATCCACCTTTTCACCTACGCCTTCTTTCTCCTTTGCTCATCCATTCCCTTTTCGAGCTCCAGCGCCCAAGTCCGCACATCCCACCTCAACCTTCTCCAACTATGTCCGGGCGGAGGCAGGTGGATGGCCTCCTCCGCCACGGAGGGCACATCGAAAAGCTGCGGAGGCCGGATACTTGTCCAAAGAACATCGCAAGACCGGCTACCCGACGAGGGGCAGCTCATTCCAACCCCCAGGCCCCATGAGAGGGTGGTGTTTCTCACCCACTTCCTCCGGAGACTAGGTTTTCCACTTCACCCATTTGTCCGGGGCTCATGTTCTACTACGGCCTGGATTTCCATGATCTGGCCCCGAACTTCATCCTCAACATCTCGGCGTTTATCGTCGTGTGCGAGGCCTTCCTCTGCATCCAGCCCCACTTCGGCTTATGGCTGAAGATCTTCAATGTCAGGCCGAAGGTAGTGGGCAGCCGCCAAGCGGAGTGCGGAGGCGCCATGGTTGGCAAGATGGCCAAAGTCCTATGGCTCGAGGGCTCCTTTGTGGAGACCATAAAGGGGTGGCAATCGGGGTGGTTCTATATCACCGAGCCGCGCGACTCTCAATGGGCGGCGGCCCCCGAATTCCGATCTGGCTTCCCCACACGGCTCACATCATGGAAAGAGACGGGCCTGGCGTGGGGGGATTCGGACGAGCTGTCCGGACTCAAAACATGCGTCCGAAACCTGGTGGACAAGAATCTCAGGCTTGTCAATGTAATCCAGGTGATGCTCATCCGCCGGATTCTCCCATGCCAAGAACGGGCCTTCAAATTGTGGGAGTTCGATCCGGCACAACACCCAACTCTGAAAAGGCTCTTCGACACTACGTACGAAGATGCCTGGAAGGTGCTGTTCAAGGGCGCCGAGGCTCCCACATCTGCTACGGAAGATCGCGGATTCAGCTCGCAGTCAAGCCAGCGAGGTAAGTTATTTTACCTTTATGGGGCTCTTGTTTTCATAGATTGACTCCATTTGGGATCTAAAACTCCCTAACCTTTGACAGATCGGCAAGACGTCCCGGACAGATTAACCGTCTGCCCTTGCCGAAGACCCAGCGGACGCCCGATTGACAGGCTGCTGGCTCGTACCTCACGTGGTGCCGAAGAAGAAGGCCAAGAAGGAGGCCACGGAACTCGAAAGAGCTCCCGGCGCCAGGTGCTGTCGGACTCACCGCCCGACAACTCTGAGGCGGAATCCTCCTCTGAGGAAGAGGAGGAGGAAAAAGAAGCCTCTCCCAGTGAAGGAGAGAAGAAAAGGAAGGCCGCCCCAACTGGAGAGGTCAGAGGGTCCAAGAAGGGAAGGACCCTTCCTCCGGACTTCTCCACCAACGCCGACAACGACGAGGAGGACTGGCCAACAAGGGCCAAGCCCCTGGCGAGATCGTAAGTGTCCGGATAACATGGCTTTTTTCATTGCATAGTGTTCTCTAACGCCGAACAATCATGCAGTCCGCCCAAGGACAAGTTCGCCGCTTCATCGAGCGGGTCCCTGAATTCGTCGGAAGTGGAGAGTACTCCAGTTCCGGCCGCCTCCTCACCTCATGCTGCGGACGACACCGAGGTGGGGCCCCGAGGGGGGCCTGGTCAAGAGGATGTGGCACAGGAGGCGCCGCAAGGCAGCCTCCCGGACTCCAGGCGCGAGGGGAGCGAGACCCCCAGGGGCTTTAAGCCCGACCCTCGTCCGGACTCCACACCGGAACCTTCAGCGGTTCTGAAGTCCGGCAAGCGGTCCCTTCGTAGGAAGGGTAAGACGCCGGTGTCCTCCGGCCCAACCGGGCACCGGATAAGCATCGGATGCGCTTAACAGCGCCTCCAACAGGAGGAGCACCACACCTGCTATGAGTGTGGTGATCCAGAAAAGTTCGATCCACAAGAGCGGGCTGATTGAAGCCCTGTACCAGCCTTCTAACGGGCTTTGAGGTAAGTTTAGAATATGTAAAAATATTACCAAGATAGACAAGAGTTCTGATGCTTAGTTCGGTGTTGAGAAAGAAAAGCCGGACTAAGGATCTAAAAAGATATACACAGAGTCTAACGTAAGTATGTCAATATGGGAATGCAGGCTGGCTGACCTCCGCCAAGACTGACTGCAGAGGTCAATGCATTGAAGCAGAGCCTCGAGCGGTCCGAGAACGAGCTCGGCCTTGCCAAGAAGCAGCTCGAGGACAAGGAAGGTAAGTAATACCTTATTAAAGAAATACCTTATAGAAAGGATTTGGTTGCAAAAGATAACAGGAATAACATGGGTACTGCAGGGGCCACGAGCGAGGTGGCGACCCTGAAGGAGGCAGTGTCCGCGGCCGAAAACGAAGCGGCTGCAGAGCGCACCGAGCGAGAGAAGGGGGAGGCGCAGCTGGCGGAGGTACGGCAAGAGCTCCAGGCTCCCGTGAAAAAACACGAGGGTTTGGAGCGTGACTCGAAGACCCGAGAGTCCGAGCTTGCCTCGGCTCTTGAGAGTGCCTAAGCTGCTAAGGCCGAGGCCCAAAAAGCCCTCCAGGGGATTGAGGCAATAAAGAAGATCGTGGCGGGTAAGGCATTCTTTATGAAGAGCAAGAATGTAAAAGTCAATTATCTAGTACTTACCCGAATCCGGAGCTCTCCAGGAGCGTTCGCAGATCTACCCCGTCGTGTGTCTGATGCTGCCGCATTCTACCGCGCCAAGGAGGGGATGTCGACGGAAAAGGTGTTCTGGTCTCAGTATGCTGAGGCCGGACATCCGGTGCCCCTAAGCAACCAGCTGAAGCAGCTGGTCGAGCTCCACAAGGTCGCCGAACAAGCCATGAAGGGCCTCATAGTTCGGCTGTGGCCATTGGAAGCCGTGCCTGGGTGCTACTTTGGGCTAGTGCGGCGGCTGGTGGACGCCTGTCCATGGATAGAAGTCATCAAGCGCTCCGTCTGCATTGAAGGTGCCCGTCGGGCCCTTGCCCGTGCTAAAGTGCACTGGGCAAGCTGGATGCTGAGAAGCTTGTGACGGAAGGGCCACCGAAGGGCAAGGAGCATCGCAAGCCCGAAATGTACTATGAGGGCGTTTCAAGGGTGCCCGCCATTATAGCGGATGAGTGCTCCAAAGATGTAATATTTGAGTAGACTCGCATTTGTTATCTGTCTGTGAAAACTTGTTCATATGCGCTAAGCAACGCTTGTGAATTTAAAATATTACCTTCAGGCGGCCGTTTATCAAATTTGAGAGATGGCAAGTCGTTGGCTTCAGCCCCCATGCCACAGTGCCGGGTGTTCGGGATAAACTTGAGCGCTCTTGTTCCCATTCTTGGGTCCATCGAGGAGGTGCTCAACGCATAGCGAACAAGGCAACCGGACTTATAGTGCTTGAACACTCTCACTTAGCCATAGAATTCTATAATTTTAAATTTCGGCGAAGCCCCTAGTATTCGGAAGACCGAGTTCGGGGCGCTATCCACGCCTTGGCCGGACCATGCCGGTTCCTCGCTCTAAGCGGCATAAGTCTTTAGGGACTCGAAGAAACCTCTCGAATAGCGACCGGCTCTCGCCTTATCATGGGTAACGCCCCCGATGCGGCTATATCTCCCACGTGTCGAGGCACGACTTAGAGGCATAACCGCATTGAAAGCAATGTCGCAAGTGAGGTAATCTTCACACAACCCATGTAATAAATAAGGGAAAGAGATACATAGTTGGCTTACAGACGCCACTTCACACAAAACATAAATAAAAATCCATCATTCAGAGTACACTCAAGTTCCGACTACGGAACCAAAATGAAGAAGATAACCCAAATTCTACACGGATCCCGATCGTCCCAACTGAGCACCACTACGGATCATCTGGAAAAGACACATAGTAACGACCACGTTCCTCGTCGAACTCCCACTTGAGTTCGGTTGAGTCACCTACACCGCATCGCCGGAACCTGCAACTGTTTTGGAAGTATCTGTGAGTCACGGAGACCCAGCAATCTCACACCCGCGAGATCAAGACTATTTAAGCTTATAGGAAGGACAGAGTAGTAAGGTGGAGCTGCAGCAAGCGACTAGCATATATGGTGGCTACTTCGCAAAAGAGAGCGAGAAGAGAAGCAAAGCACGGACGTGAAGCTAGTAGCGATCAAGAAGTGATCCTGAACTACTTACGTCAGACATAACTCCAACACCGTGTTCACTTCCCGGACTCCGAGAAGAGACCATCACGGTTACACACGCGGTGGATGTGTATTTTAATTGAGGTCAACTTCGGGTTTTCTACAACCGGACATTAACAAATTCCCATCTGCCTCATAACCGCGGGCACGGCTTTCGAAAGATAATACCCTGCAGCGGTGTCCCAACTTAGCCCATTATAAGCTCTCACGGTCAACGAAGGATATTCCTTCTACCGAAGACCCGATCAATCTCGGAATCCCGGACTACAAGACATTTCGACAGCAATAAAACAAGACCAGCAAAGCCGCCCGATTGTGCCGACAAATCCCGATAGGAGCTGCACATATCGTTCTCGTGGCACACCGGATGAGCCAGACGTCGGGTTGGCATAAACCCCTGGATTGCCTGTGGGGCCGGACATCGCTCAAGTTGGGCCAGCACTCGAAGGAGCACTGGTCCGGGGTTAAAATAAAGATGACCCTCGGGCTCGCGAAAACCGGGGAAAAAGGCTTAGGTGGCAAATGGTAAAACCAAAGTTGGGCCTTCTTTGGAGGAGTCTTATTCAAAGCGAACTGTCAAGGGGGTCCCATAAATCACCCAACCGTGTAAGGAACGCGAAATCAAGGAACATAACACCGTATGACGGAAACTAGGGAGGCAAGAGGAACAAAACACTGTGCATAAGGCCGAGCCTTCCACCCTTTACCAAGTATATAGATGTATTAATTATAGCATATATATATTGTGATATCCCCAACAAGTAAACATGTTCCGATCAGGAACAACATCTCCATGTTCCAACAAGGAACAAACTTCAGCTTCACCTGCAACTAGCAACGCTATAAGAGGGGCTGAGCCAAGCGGTAACATAGCCAAACAACGGTTTGCTAGGAAAGGATGGTTAGGGGCTGACATGGCAATATGGGTGGCATGATAAGCAAGTGATAGGCATCGTAGCATAGGCATAGCAAAAGAGCGAGCATCTAGCATAGCAAAGATAGAAGTGATTTCGAGGGTATGGTCATCTTGCCTGCAATGTTCTCAGAGTTGTCGAAAGCTTGATCCTCGTGGCGTTCTCAACAGGATCCTCGTTCACGTACTCGTCTCCGGCTCTACCCAAAGCAACAACACAAACAAAGGAACCACAATAAATCACGGTGCAATGCACAATCAACATGATGCAAAACATGGCATGATATGCGGGATGTGATATGCAATGCGTATGTGCGCTCCGAAAGGAAAATGATGAAGCAGGCATCAACTTGGCAAACCAAGTATGCCACTGGAAAGATGAGATGATTTCGGTTGAAATCGATATAAAGATCACCGGAATCGGATGCACGGTTTGGAAATGACAAGCAAAACAAGAATGGCACAAATCTGCCATTAACAGCAAGATGCCACTTAGCAAGCAACAAATAATTAAGCTACTGCACCCAAACGTATCAACAAAGTACATGGCAGTGATCTACACAAGATTCTTGACAAAAGATGAGCACTGAGCTTCGGCTAAATCACATCATAACAGGTTCAAACAAGCATGGCAAAAGTGCACAAAATATCAGGCTGGACATGGCAAAAACAGCATCAGGTTGCAATGTTCAGAGCAGCAAAACTACATGCTACAGGAACTTAAAATAGCAAAACAAGGCATGGCATGAATCTACTCAAAGCATAGAACAAAAGTCCCTTACTGACCATAAGCCAAAAAGGATCCGAAAATATAGTAACACCCATGTCAATATTGAAAGTTTCGTTAACAGATTCAGCAACATGGCATGTCAAAAACTGATAACAAGTAGGCAGGTTTAAGAGCTCGATGCACTCACTACAGAGCCTTATATGATAAACTAAGAATACATACATCAGGAAGACATGGCATAGAAGACATACATGGCAAGAACAATAACATAGCATACATGGATCAACCACAACAACCTTAGCAAAGTTGAATAACATGTAAACAATCTGCCAGGAAACATTTTATAGCAAAAGTAGAGCTCGATTGACTCAAGCTATGGTACTCCATAATTGCAAACAAGGACATGGATGGATAGAGCAAGACATGTTTAACAAAACATCCTTACTGAAGTATCTCAAAATATGCATAGATCTCTCGGTAGCATCAAATTAACATGGCATCAAAATATCAGCAAAACAGGGCTGAAATCAGCAACATCAGGACACCTACTTTTCATGCTTGTGCTAGTCACCACATAGATCACAAAAATACATGGCATACATACCTGGAAAGATGGAATGGCATATTACAAAACACATGAAGGACTCCAATTCATAGGGAGCACACAATAATCATGGCAAAAATAACAAAAGTGCAAGTTCTGTTACGAAACAGAAACTAACATCACATAGCCCTCTTCCAACAGAATTTCGGGCATCAAGATGAGCCTAAATGAAAATGATGCAATGAGATGAAATGATCTACTCTTCGAGGTGAACATTTTGACATATTATACGTGCAAAATGGATCTACTGATGCAAAGATATACCACTTTGAAAACGGAACAAAATATCACTGATGCAAAAGACTTAGAGAAAAAAAATGAGGGAAGAGAGTCAACGCGTGCACGTGGCCCGAGGCCGGATCTGGCGCGGGATCTTGGCGGCGCGCGGGCTCCCGGAGCCCGGAGAGGAGGAAGGCGGTCGCCGCGGGAGGAGCGCGGGCGGCCGGTCGGCGAGGCTGCCGGGCGCCGGCGGCGCGCAAGGCCGGACGGGCGCGGGCGAAGGCATGGGCGGGGCCGGAGAGGCGCGGCGCCGCCGGTGGCGGGCGGGGCCGGTCGGCGGCGGAGGTCGGCGGCGGAGGTCGGGCGCCTGCCCGGGAGGCGGGGAGCGGGCGGCGGCGGGCTCGCTGGTTTTCCCCGGGCCTGCCGGCGCGGGGGCGGCGATGTGGGGACCGGGCCCCACGTGGCGCGGTCTGAGAGGCTGCGGGCGCGGCGGACCTTGTCCGGCCCGCTCCGGACACGTCCGGCGGCGGCAGAGGGGATTCGTCTAGGGTTTCGGGGAGGATGATCCGGGATTGGAAAGGGGAGGTGTTTAAATAGGCATAGAGGGAGCTAGGAGAGTCCAAATGAGGTGTAGTTTTCGCCCACACGATCGTGATCGAACGACGGAGAGCATGGAAGTGACTTAGTATGGTTATTGGGTTGTTTTGAAGGGGTGTTAGGCTGCAACTTAAAAGAAGCCTTTGCGAGAGTGCGGTTAACCGTTGGAGTACCAAACGAGCTCCAAATGACCCGAAACTTGACCGGTGGTCTACGGGTGGTATACCAAGGCCACTAGACAA
This sequence comes from Aegilops bicornis, assembly GCA_021605145.1. Lineage (NCBI taxonomy): Eukaryota > Viridiplantae > Streptophyta > Magnoliopsida > Poales > Poaceae > Aegilops > Aegilops bicornis. The sequence goes on along the minus strand of CM038672.1, from coordinate 330,790,731 downwards.
ACCTCGGTCCATTCCGAGAAGGTTTAGTACCCGCACACGGAAAAACGTAAAAGGGGCCGCCGGGGGAGATAGGAGTGTCGGATTGCAACACGGACAACGGGAAAAATGCTCGGAATCATGAGACGAACACGTATGCAAATGCGATGCACATGATGACATGATGTAAAATGCAAGACATAGACAAAATGCAAAATGAAGAAAACCCAACCACGGAGGGAATATCATATCACAATGCCGAAAATGGCAAGAGTTGGAGTTACAAATATGGAAAGTTACATCCGGGGTGTTACATCATGACGGTCAGTTTTAGCTTTCTCCACTGAGGTGCTCAACCCAGCTCAACCGGGGCACAATCGCAGTGGTTCTCCCAGTGCTACCTTAGCCGATATGACGGAACGTAAGGTACCAAAACATGGGAGCCGGGCAAACCCAACTATTGACCCAAGACATGATTCGGAGCCGATGCATATAATGCTATAAGTTCTTGGTGCCGCACTTGTGAAAGTGTTCGGACTTGTCACACCATGTTTTGGGGGTACTTAAGCCCCTGGTGTATTGGTCGTACCAAAGTGTACGGGTGCAACATGTCATAAAATGAACATATATATAGATAAAGAAAGGGGTGCAATAATAGGCAAAAGCTATGTATTGTTTATTCAAAAAGGTACTGCAATGAAAGCAGAACGATACAAATAGTGCGATAAGCAAGGGATGGGACTATTTAACATGTCCCCTCCAGGGGTAAGCTGCGGGATGGTATGTAAAACAGGAATAATGATCGTAGTAGAGACCACCTGGACACTCGACGTAGCTTTCTGCTTCCCTGGCTGTTGCATCGTGAGTTCGACAATTCTAGTGCCGGACAAGACTTCTGGAAAACGGAGTCCTGAAAGTAAGAAAAAAGAAGAAAAGAAAAAGAATGACACAATCGGGAGCCCTTGGTGCGGTTGAGCCGCATTCTGGGCGTGCCGTGGTCGTGCCCCTCCCCTTATGCCCATGGTATCTCCAGAGCGTAGTTATCTACGCCAGTAGTAATCTTCGCAATTTCGCGAGGGCTGGGGTTGGGGCCGGATTGCTACGCGTGCTTGGATCGTGCCAGGCGGTCTTGTTGTAGGTTACTCCAGGCGCGCTTGATAGTGTCCGGACGTTTAGTGGCCGGACTTGAGAATTGCTGCGGGAGGCTGCTTTGCACCTCCGCCGCGACGGCCGCCGTGTGCTCGTCCGTTCGGAGAGAGCGTTCGGTGTTTCCATTGACCGTGATTACTCCTCGAGGGCCTGACATCTTGAGCTTGAGGTACGCGTAGTGCGGCACCGCATTGAATTTTGCGAATGCAGTTCGTCCGAGCAGTGCGTGATAGCTGCTGCGGAACGGTACTATGTTGAAGATTAACTCTTCGCTTCGGAAGTTATCCGGGGATCGAAGACCACTTCGAGTGTAACTAAGCCTGTACAATTGGCCTCTACACCTGGTATTACGCCTTTAAAGGTCGTCTTTGTGGGTTTAATCCTTGAGGGGTCTATGCCCATTTTGCACACTGTATCCTGATAAAGCAGGTTCAGGCTGCTACCGCCGTCCATCAGGACTCTAGTGAGGTGAAATCCGTCGATGATTGGGTCAAGAACCAATGCGGCGAATCCGCCGTGACGGATGCTAGTGGGGCGATCCCTTCGATCAAATGTGATCGGGCAGGAGGACCATGGGTTGAACTTCGGGGCGACTGGCTCCATTGCATATACGTCCCTTAGTGCATGCTTCCGCTCCCTTTTGAGTATATGGGTTGCGTATATCATGTTCACCGTCCGCACTTGTGTGGGAAAGCCCTTCTGTCCTCTATTGTTCGGCGGCCGGGGCTCTTCCTCGTCATCGCTATGCTGCCCCTTGTCGTTGAGTTCGGCACTTAGCTTGCCTGCTTGCTTGAACACCCAACAATCCCTGTTGGTGTGATTGGCTGGTTTTTCGGGGGTGCCATGTATCTGGCACAAGCGATCGAGTATTCGGTCCAAGTTGGACGGGCCCTGGGTATTTCTTTTGAATGTCTTCTTCTGCTAACCGGGTTTAGAGCCTCTGAATCCGGCAATGACTGTCGTATCTTCATCATTGTTGCCGTTAATGCGGCGCTTGTTCTTGTTGCGACGCGACCTGCCATTGCTATCCTTGGTATCCGAACTACCAGGGTTTTTGGTCAAGTTGTTACTACGAGCTAGCTGTGTCCTCTCCCCATAAGCGGGTCATGAGTGTGGTGAGGGCTGCCATGGATTTCGGCTTTTCCTGTCCTAGGTGCCGGGCAAGCCACTCGTCGCAGATGTTGTGTTTGAAGGCTGCAAGGGCCTTTCCATCCGGACAATCAATGATTTGATTTTTCTTGGTTAGGAACCGTGTCCAGAATTGTCTGGCCGATTCTTCTGGCTGCTGAATTATGTGGCTGAGGTCATCGGCGTCTGGTGGTCGCACATATGTGCCCTGGAAGTTATCAAGGAACGCGGCTTCGTGTCCTCCCAACAGCCAATTGATTCTCACGGCAAGCTGTTGAGCCAATGCCGAGCTGGTCCTTTAAGCTTGAGTGGGAGGTATTTGATGGCATGTAGATCATCACCGCGGGCCATGTGGATGTGGAGGAGATAATCCTCAATCCGGACCCGCAGATCTGTGGTACCATCGTATGATTCGATGTTTACGGGTTTGAAGCCCTCGTGATTTGATGATCCATTACTTCATCCGTGAAGCATAGTGGGTGTCTTGGCGCCTCTATATTGGGCTATATCACGATGTAGCTCGGATGAGCTTTGTCTCATCGTGTTCGGCCCGGCCGGAGTTGCTGTATCCGGCGTGACGGTTATCATCACGTGTTGTGGGGCGCCCACGCGATCCGTAGATCGATCTTGTTTGCCTTGCCTTGTCCTCCAATATGTCTCGCAGGTCTGGCGCGTTTCCCCGTGCCTTGGTGCTTTTCGAGTGACGCCGGAGTGCGGCTTGAATGGAGGGTCTAGAGGCCTCTCTGTCGCGACCACGGGGTGGCCGGTCGGCCGCTTCATGCGCTGGTGATGTAGGTTTGGTTGCTGCTTCCTCTAATTGGGGTAGCAGCCTGCGTTTGGGGTATCTCTTGGAGGGGCGTTCGAGTTCATACTCTTCGGCTGCAAGGACTTCAGTCCATCTGTCAGCTATCAAGTATTGGTCAGCTCTAAGCTGCTGCTGCTTTTTCTTGAGGCTGCTTGCCGTGGCCATAAGCCTGCGTTTGAAACGCTCCTATTCGGCAGGAACCTTAGGCACAACAAATTCGTCATCGTCGAGGCTTGCCTCATCTTCGGAGGGAGGTATATAATTATGGTCCTCTACCTCTCTTTCTGCCGCACTGTCGTGTGGACTTGCTTCTCCCTCCTCCTGTGTTGAATCCTGCTGGAGGGGGTTGTCTTCGGCACTGTCCGGGGTGTTATTATCTCCCGTGCCGGAATCACCATTTTTGCTGTGGCGGGATTTAGAGCGGCGCCGCTAACGCCGACGCTTGGGCTGTTTCTTGGAGGGGTCATCCTCCGCTTTTCAATCGCCGTTCCCATCTTTTGGGATGTCCACCATGTATATGTCGTATGACGAGGTGGTCTTCCAAAGGCCCCATGCGCTGGGTCTTGGTCGCCTCCGCATCGTCGTCCATACCGTCGATGTCTTCGGAGTCGAAGTCGAGCATGTCGGTTAATCATCGATAGTGGCTACAAAGTGGGTGGTGGATGGGCGTTGAATTTCTTCGTCGTCCGCATCCCAACCTTCCTGACCGTAGTCTGGCCAGGGCTCTCCTAATAGAGAGAGAGACTTTAGTGAATTCAAGATGTCGCCAAAGGGCGAGTGCTGAAAGATGTCTGCGGTGGTGAACTCCATGACCGGCGCCCAATCGGATTCGATTGGCAGGGGCGCGGAGGGTTTGGAGTCCGGAAAGGAGTCCGGCACCTTAGAGTCACGGTCTTCGCAAAGGACAGGGGCGGAGTTCGGCTCAATCGCCGTTGAGATCGTAGCCCATGAGGCGGTGTCCAACCACTCGTCCTCAATCGGGGGAGTCGGCTCTGAGCTAAGGGTCGGAGCGGACTCTGGTGCGGCTTCCAAGGCACTGTTCGGCGGCAGAGCTAGATCATGCCCATCGAGACAGTGTGGCGCACTTGGCTGTGGCTCGAATCCGTCGAAGATCAAGTCTCCGCGGATGTCGGCCGTGTAGTTCAAACTCCCAAATCTGACCTGATGGCCAGGGGCGTAGCTTTCGATCTGCTCCAGATGGCCAAGTGAATTGGCCCGCAGTGCAAAGCCGCCGAATACAAAGATCTGTCCGGGGAGAAAAGTCTCACCCTGGACCGCGTCGTTGTTGATGATCGAAGGAGCCATCGGGCCTACAGGTGACGACCACGAGCAACTCTCAATGAAAGCACCAACGTCGGTGTCAAAACCGGCGGATCTCGGGTAGGGGGTCCCGAACGCGCGTCTAGGTGGATGGTAACAGGAGACAAGGGACATGATGTTTTTACCCAGGTTCGGGCCCTCTCGATGGAGGTAATACCCTACTCCTGCTTGATTAATATTGATGTTATGGGTAGTACAAGAGTAGATCTACCACGAGATTAAGGAGGCTAAACCCTAGAAGCTAGCCTATGGTATGATTGTTGTTCGTCCTACGGACTAAAACCCTTCGGTTTATATAGACGTCAAATAGGGTTAGGGTTACACAGAGTCGGTTACAATGGTAGGAGATCTACATATCCGCATCGCCAAGCTTGCCTTCCACGCCAAGGAAAGTCCTATTCGGACAAGGGACGAAGTCTTCAATCTTGTATCTTCATAGTCTTGGAGTCCGGCCAAAGATGATAGTTCGGCTATCCGGACACCCCCTAGTCCAGGACTCCCTCAGTGCCCGTAACCCCTTTCTTGTCCCTCTCTTCAGGAGGCAGGTCAAGGAGGCGAAAAGGGCAAAAGGGGCGCCTAGGCAAGCTACGGGTGGCAGGAGGCACCAAGAGAACATCTCGGTGGCTGTCCGAAGGCTGGATGGTGATGGCGGCGCCGGAAGCAGAGCTCAAAGACGAGGCGGCAGGACGTCGGCCTGACGCTGTCAAGGCGTCGGTGCCCGCGTACTCCGATTTGGCGGCCTTGCCGCCCGCCCTCTTCCTCTTCTGCAGCCTCCCAACGCCAGCCGCCCAAGGAGACGACCCCGAGAAGTTCAGGAAGCCGCCGGCGCGGATGATGGGATCACCGGTGCCGCACGGAGTGGCGCCCGACACCTAGTCGGACCCGTCATCCTGCCGCCTGCTACCCTCATCGTCGATGCCGCTGTCCTCCTCGCCACTCCTGCTCGAGGAGGAGCCTTCGCTATCAGAAGAGCTCTCCATGCAGCACCTTGCCCGAGTCCCGAAGCACCCGAAGACCTTGACGGAGAGGAGGCCTCCCTCCATCAGCTTGAAATGGAGAGTGAGCCCCGCCCGTCGGTGTGGATATGAGCGACGTCTTCCACCCTCGACCAAGGTACATCACGTGAGGGGCTGGAAAGTCGACGCGAACTCGCGTACCGCTGATCCAACAACCCCTCATGTGCAACCGCAATGAATCCGGCGGATCCAGCTCCATCTCGCTCGCGAATGGAGTCGGGAGATGAAGGCGACGGTGAGGCGGCCGGCGCAGCCTGACGAAGAACTCGCAAGGATCATCACCAACATGGACCTCCATGGGGGGAGGAACTACTGGCGGAGGCGGGACCGGCGCGCCGCCCCGTTCTCCTCTTCCCTGAGCGGCTCGGCCTCGCCCACGGCCTTGCCCGTAGCCGCGCCCCTTCCCCTTCCCCTCGCGGCTAGCTCTGCCACCATAGGTGAAGGAGAAGGAAGGACGCGTTGTCGAGCGGCGACCCTTGCCGCCACCGTTGAAGAGCCAGGATTCCCTCTCTCCATGGCGGATGGAGGGAGGGGGAGCAGAAGCTGAAGGAAGGAGAAGATGGAAGAGTGCGGGATGCCGTTCCGCCCTCTCCCCTGCTCTTTATGAAGGAACGGGGGTGGGGGCATGGCCGCCCCGCTCAGCCAATCAAGACGCGGAAGGCGCAGGGAATTGGGACCAACCCGCTGCCCCGGCCCGTGACGGCCCGGTTTCCTGCCTCCACCGTTCGCCACCCCAAGCGCGTGAGAACCACGTGGCGGGCATGCGGGACCGAGGCGACGGGTGAGGCGACCTCTCCCCACCCCGTGATCGTGGGGAGTGGACGCCTTGAAGAACACGCCACGGCCCCGTTCAGTAAATGGGCGGCGCCTCCACACCTCCCTCCGTTTATGGGGAAGGCGCGAACCGCCCCCTTTTTACTGCGACGTGACGCATGCACGTAGAGCTCAGCCCCACGCATGCCGCCCACGTCACACACGCCTCCCCACGCCGAGCCACGCGCGGGACGCATGGGAAGCGCAGCGCGTGAATAAACTTACCGCGGTAAAAACCACCCCGCGTACCCGCACACCGTTTTTGGGCCTAGCCCAGCAGCCAGCGATGCGCTTACGTGTGGCCCAGGCCGGGGCTCCTGTCGGTGTACAAAAAGGGTACATTTTTGTACCCCTATAACTGTCTGCAGGCGATCTGAGCATGAGCACCACCACACTGAGCAAGGCAAGGGAGGTGAGTCGAGGTAAGGACGAAGCTCGAAAGAAGCAGAACGACGCCAAGACCAAGACCACAAAGGGCAAAGGGGACGAAGTGGACTCCCCCGGCAAGATCCTTGCCGGGGGCGGTTTTAGCAAACCCGGCAAGGCCCTTGCTGGGGCGGCTCGCCCCACACCTACGGAGCGAATCACCCTTGAGTCCACTGCCCCATGGGGAAAGGATTCAGGAGACATCCCCGTGGTGGCATGCAGATCTTTGTGAAGACATTCAAAATCAGATACACACTATAGAAGAGGCGGCGACCCTTGGAGGGACCCCAGCCACGGAGGACCCCAAGGCCCCCGGCAAGAGCCTTGCCGGGGATGATAGCAGGCGCCACGGCAAGACCCTTGCCGGGGCCCCGGCAAGACCCCCTTGCCGGGGCTACGGCGAGGCCCTTGCCAAGGACACCCGAGGGGCCACCATCGGGCCCACGCCAATCAAACCTTCACCGTCGTTCGCATGCAGTTGCCGACCCAACCAGTCGGGCAGGCACCTGCGTGGCGGCAAGCGGATCTTCGTGGAGACCCACCGCTGCGCCACCTCAGCTGCCTGCCTGCCTACATGGCACCACGGGCACCGGCGGCGTAGGCGATGTCGACACAAAGGGGAGCGGCGATGGATGAGACATGGCTCTCCCCCGTCCCCGATAAAGCAAGGACACCTAAGCAAGACGCATTAATGGCGCCTTGTCATGTAATGCGAGGGATAGACTCGCATTACTGTGCCCTTTCCACCTCCTGTGTGCCACTGTGGCAACCCCTTTCCCTATAAAAGGAGGCCCAAGGCGACCAGGAGGAGGATTCGGCTTTTTGGAGCTCCTCACGCCCCATTGCTAGCTCGAGAACACAGATAAACAAACCACCAAAGCAGGAGTAGGGTTTTACGCATCCTCGCGGCCCGAACCTGGATAAAGAACCCGTGTGCTATCTGTTTGACCCGCTCTTCTCACGACCCCGCGCCCCGTAACCGTAGTAGGGATTCTTGTGATCCCATAGGTGTCGTCCCCGCACCGACAATCATGTAGTTGACATAGTATTTGTGGCAAAGCCACCATTCATAATTCTTTCATACAAGTCACTCTTGGTTCATTGCCTATCCCGGTACGCCGCCAGAGGCATTCATATGGAGTCATACTTTGTTCTAGTATCGAGTTGTAAACATTGAGTTGTAAATAAATAGAAGTGTGATGATCATCATTTTCTAGAGCATTGTCCCAAGTGAGGAATAAAAAAAGAGAGAGAAAGGCCATAAAAAATAGAAGCCCCAAAAAATGAGAGAAAAAGAGAGAAGGGACAATGTTACTATCCTTTTACCACACTTGTGCTTCAAAGTAGCACCATAATCTTCATGATAGAGAGTCTCTTGTTTTGTCACTTTCATATACTAGTGGGAATTTTTCATTATAGAACTTGGCTTGTATATTCCAACAATGGGCCTCCTCAAGTGCCCTAGGTCTTCGTGAGCAAGCAAGTTGGATGCACACCCACTTAGTTTCTTTTGTTGAGCTTTCATATATTTATAGCTCTAGTGCATCCATTGTATGGCAATCCCTACTCCTTGCATTAACATCAATCGATGGGCATCTCCATAGCTCATTGATTAGCCTCGTTGATGTGAGACTTTCTCCTTTTTGTCTTCTCCACATAACCCCCATCATTATATTCTATTCCACCCATAGTGCTATATCCATGGCTCACGCTCATGTATTGCGTGAAGGTTGAAAAAGTTTGAGATTACTAAAGTATGAAACAATTGCTTGGCTTGTCATCGGGGTTGTGCATGATGAGAGCATTCTTGTGTGACGAAAATAGAGCATGACTAATGTCGGTGTTCTGGGAACGGGGGTCCCCAGACTTGCCTGCCTGCGGCCTGTGGCGTGGCTCAAAGGAGGCCCAGGACAACCCATCTTCATCAACACAAGCTCAAGACCCTCGCGAGGGGCCAAGCCTCGCGGGGCGGACGACCAAGAGCTTCCTCAGGCACGGCCTCGTCAGGCTGGCTCATGAGGAGGCGGAGAGTTCAAGGCAGGGTGCCTCGCGAGGTGCCCATGGCGTAAGCCATGGCGACCAAGGGCGCCGATCGAGCGCCAGCCAGCCAGCAGCGTCCTCCTTTCCTCTTTGGTGCAAAGGGAGCAAGCGCAGCGAGATCATCAAGCAAAGGCGTCCGTTTGATTGCAACAAGACCAAGACCAGCCCCAACGGCTGGAATGCGATCATCGTGGAGCCCAAGCAGGCGTCATCACGAGCCTTTGGCGGCGAGGACCAACTTTAGTCAGGATAAGTGTACCCGCTGTTCCCCTTCAAAATGGCCAATTGTTGGCGCCCTTCCCGCTCAATATTTGGGAAGAGGCCCAGGGCCTTCGTCTATATAAGTAGAGCTAGCCACCATAGTAGGGAGGACGATGGGGGGAGAGAGAGGATCCGCCATTCGGAATCCAGAGAGAGAGAGATAGAGACCCGATCCTCAAGCCAGAGCGACGGGATACCACTTAGCGGTTCATCACACCCGCCAAGAATAGACCCTCGCGAGGCTGTTCTTCCCTGTATTGTTCCTCATCAGCCCAAGAGGCAATCCACACCACACCTTTGGGTAGGGTATTACACCACGATGGTGGCCTCGAACGATATAAATCTTGCGTCTCTTGTGTTGTTCTTGTTAGTAGTTTAGGTCCCTGCGATTCGGTGAGGTACGAGGCGGTGGAGGTTGGATCTCCGCCGCGCGCGAGTTTGAACCTTAAGGGTCTGCGGAACCCGAAATCCGACATTTGGCGCGCCCGAGTAGGTGCGCCGGAATCTGCCTTTCGTCGCCTCGTTCTTCCCCGACCACCGCAACCATGTCTGATGCACGTCGGGCCCGCACCGAGCGCCGAGCCGCCCTCGCCGCCCGTGTCGCCCAGACGGCTCCCGTCGGCGGGCGTCCTCGTCGTTCCCCGTCACCTGCCGTCAACGCCATCGCCCGGCGAAACGAACGAGCAAGCGTCGTCGCCCCAAAGACTCCGTCCATGAGGCGGGGCGGCCGCACCGCCACGCCTTCGCTCAACCCGCTAGTTCTTCGCCGTCACGCCGCGCCCAGCGCGCCATGGAGGCCCGGGCTGCACTCGCCAGCGCCAACGAGCTCCTGCGCTACCGCCCGTCGGCGACGACGTCTACGAAGAATGGCTCGACGGCGTCGGCTGAGCTTCGTCCGCCTTTGCGGAGGCGACCCTTGCACCGTCCGTCTCGCACCGCACCCGCCCAGCGGTGAAAACTCCGGGCGCCTCGGCCGCCTCCTCCTCAAGACGGCGCCACTGGCACCAAAGCGCGCGGCCTGGCGAGGCCCCGTTCCGCTAAGCGTGGCGCGGCAGCGAGAGCTGCCAAGAAGTTCCTCGCCCGCAGAAGCTGCCCGGCGCTCCCGCTCCAGCACGTCAAGACCTGCGCTGCCCCCAGCGCGCAGGAAGGCCTGCAAGACCAAGCTCTCTGCCGTCCGAGGCCCCAGCGACGGCCGGGCTGCAGCGCCTTCACCACCAAGCTGCGCAGCGTCGCGTAGCCCGCCAAGTTCAAGCAGACACCTGCCTCACGCTTCTGACGGCACGGCTGACCCTCTGAGTTCCTCCAGCTCTGAGCTGGGCATCGAGGCTGCCAGCGGAGATGAAAAGGTCATGGCGAACTGGTTTCCCATGGCGCTCAAGGACGGAGAGCCACTTTGGCTCCTGAATCTGGCCCAGACACGATCTCTTCCAGGGGCGAGATGCGCACCCCTTCATCGCCAACTTCCAAGGTACTCGCGACCGTCCACCCGCCGTGGCGACATGCGCCCGAATCAAGCAGCAGCGGAAACCACCGCAAAAGTACATCCAGCGCTTCAACAACGCCGCCTCCAGATCCCGAGGGTAACGGAGGAGGCCATCATCTCTGCCTTCTCCGACGGCGTGCGCGACGTCAAGATGAAGGAGGAGCTGGCGATGCATGAAGATCTGTGCACCTCCCTGGAGCTGTTCAACTTGGCGACCAAGTGCACTAGGGCTGAGGAGGGGCACCTCTCCCTCCTCGAGCTGCGTGCCACGGATCCCGAAGAGAAGAAGTCCAAGGCCAAGGACGTGAAGCGCAAGGGGGCTTCCGTGCTCGCAGCCGAACCAGACACCAAGCGAGGCAGAGATCAGCCCGAGTCTTCCAAGGGCAACCCGATGCTGCGTGTACCACGACCTCCACACCCACAACACCAATGAATGTCAAGAGCTCCGGGCCATGCGCGAAGGAAGGGTCGGCAGACGCCCCGAGCGCAGCGACCGGGGCTACGACCGAGGAGGAGGAAGAAATGCAGGACGCTGGGAAGACCGCGGCCCGTGCCAAGGGTGGCGCGACCAACCTCGCGAGGACCGCTGGCAAGACCCACCTTGCGAGGGGGGCTGGATGGATCAGCCTCGTGAGGATCGCCCGGAAGGGAACGCAGGCCTCCCACCGCGGCCGCCACCGCCAAGGAGAATCGAAGACCGTCATCAGGACGAGGGGGCTGGGGGCTTCAAGGAAGCGCGTGCGATCGCCTGCATCCTGGGCGGAGCTCAAGCCCCAGCCTCTCACCGCATCTTCAAGCAGTTCACCCATGAAGTGAATGCAGTCCTCCCCAAGCTCGAGTCCACGCGCCCTCTCAGGTGGTCAGCGTGCGCCATCACGTTCAGCTCAGCGGATCAGCTCAAGTGCGCAGCCACAGCCGGAGTTCTTCCGATGCTTTGCTCCCCAATCATCAGCAATGTGCTGGTCACCAAGACCCTCATCGACGGCGGAGGCGGGGCTCAACGTCCTGTCCGTGGAGACATTCAACAATCTTCAAGTGCCCTACGATCGGCTTCAGCCAACCAAGCCTTTCTCCGGAGTCACCGACGGCTCCACGGTCCCGTTCGGGCAGGTTCGCCTTCCCGTCACCTTCGGGGCCCGCGACAACTACCACACCGAGCTCATTGACTTCGATGTCGCCCACATTCGCCTGCCGTACAACGCCATTCTCGGGTACCCAGCGTTGGCCAAGTTCATGGCCGTAGCCCACCACGGCTGCAACATCCTCAAGATGCCAGGAAGCGGCGGGGTCATCAAGGTGCCATGTGAAGAGAGAGATGCAGTGTGCTCCTTGGAGCGAGCTTTTCAGGCCCCATCGCTGGAAGACCCAGACCATAGCAGCAGGACGCCTCCCGAGGCAGCACCCAAGAAGAAGAAGACATCGACCGGCCCGGCTCATCAAGAGACAGGACCTGCAGGGCCCGCACCAGGCCAAGGGGAGCCTCCTTCCATCGCATAAGAAAGCGCGCCCGGCGCCCTCCTCAGGCAGGGCTCGGGGGCTCTCCCCTGGAGGGCCGCCGACCTCGCCAAGGTCTCGAGGGAGGCGCTTGGGCACCACGTGGGCGTGTTTGAAGCACGTTTCCATAGCAGGAGCAAGACCAGGAGGACAGAACCCTCAAGAGTTCATGAGCAAGGCCATTCAGAGCTCTGAGGGTCAAGGGTCATGAGGGCAGCCGCCGCCTGCCCAGCGTGGGCCCGCCATCCAGGCGAGGATGGTGGGCTGACGTCTGCATCGACATACCAGGGCTCAACCGAGCCGCATCTCAAGAGCGTCTCGGCCCTCGCGAGTGGGGCGTTCGAGGGTCCGCCCCAACCAGACGCATGCCTTATGGCCTGCCAAACGTGGCTGCTACGCACCAGCGTCTCATGAGGACCACACTGGAGGCTCAAGAGGTCAGGCACGCCGCAGCCCTGGTGGAGATGGAGATGGCCCATGAGGAGCCGCCGGCGCCTCCGGAGCCTACCGAGGCCCCCGAGCCTGGGGGCTCGTGAGGATCGGCTCCCGCAGCCACCGAGTCTGCTACATCAACAACCCCTCATCCCCAACATCACCAGGTGACATCTTTAAGTTTTATTTCTGGCTGGGAGCGCCTTCAGGGCCGCATTATTCCCAGGCCGCGTGGGTTCGTCCATGCGGCATGTATCCCTTTTATATCATGTCTTAGGCTTATCCTGTTGGGGGCGCCCCTCGGGCTGCATCATCCCCAAGCCGCTCGGGCCAGTCCCAGCGGCATGTATCCTTCATGCGTTTTCCTTAGGATTATGCTCTCGTTCCACCATGCTTGTTATTTGGTGCCTTCTCACAGGTGGAGAAATCTTGCACGTTAAAGGGGGTGCACGAGCATCGCAACTCAGGGCTCCTACCGGCTCTCCGGCCCTCACCCTCTGGTCTTGTCCATGGCATCGCGACCTGGCTTGCCAGCGACGGCTGAGACCAGCCCGAGAGCCGGGACCCGAGGATGTAGAGTTTCGTCATCCAACCCAGCTTGCGCGTTAAAGGGGGGGTGCCTGAGCATCGCGACTCAGGGCTCCTACCGGCTCTCCGGCCCTCACCCTCTGGTCTTGTCCATGGCATCGCGACCTGGCTTGCCAGCGACGGTAGAGACCAGCCCGAGAGCCGGGACCCGAGGACGTAGAGTTGCTGCGTCTGACCCAGCTTGCGCGTTAAAGGGGGGTGCCTGAGCATCGCGACTCAGGGCTCCTACCGGCTCTCCGGCCCTCACCCTCTGGTCTTGTCCATGGCATCGCGACCTGGCTTGCCAGCGACGGTAGAGACCAGCCCGAGAGCCAGGACCCGAGGACGTAGAGTTGCGTCATCTAACCTAGCTTGCGCGTTCAAGGGGGGGGTGCCTGAGCATCGCGACTCAGGGCTCCTACCGGCTCTCCGGCCCTCACCCTCCAGTCTTGTCCATGGCATCGCGACCTGGCTTGCCAACGACGGCTGAGACCAGCCCGAGAGCCGGGACCAAGACGTGAAACACCGACATCCGCCAATTTTGCGAGAACACACTCGAAGATAAGGCCCGAGCCAGCGCAACCCGCCTTGAGGTAGGGCCTCGTGAGTCCCGCTGGCTCACGGGTGCCCAGATACACCTCGTCTAGCCCGACCGTGCCAGCCACGTGTCGGTGGGGTCAGATATCGCCCGAGGCTCCTCCCGGAGGGGAGCCCCCTCCCACGTTCGATGGAAGCACCATGCTCCTTGTTGGTGGCGACACTACCGAGGGAGCGGCTATGCCCGTACGCATGCGGAAGCGCTATGCTCTGCGCTGGTGATAAACAACTGGGGGTGGCCTCCGAGTCGCATCAACCTCAGGGAGCCCAGAGCTCAGTGTCTGGCCTCGTCGCAACGCCTCCCCTCGGGTGCGCCGCGCGAGGGGGCTGGGCACGGGGGCTGCGCCTGGGTCACGCCTAGCCGCACGCCACCCGGCCAGGCCCCTCGGGCTTGGTTCGTCGCACGCCACTCCCCGAGCGGGGCCAAGGTACGCATGCCGTTTGAGCGTCAAGGGGGACTCCTAAGCATCGCGACTCAGGAGCCTAACTGGTCACGTAGCCCCTCACCCCTTAGTTCCAAAAGGCTAACGGCGGTTGGGGTATGCGCGGGGCCGGGCTCTGCAAACGTAGAACGGTGGATCCACCCACGCCTCACCTCCCTACTTGCTGTTAAATGCGCCAAGGGGACTCTGAGCATCGCGACTCGGGAGCCTAACTTGTCACGTAGCCCCTCACTCCTTGGTCCCGTCTGGTTTCCGATCGGGGCTAACGGCCGAGGTATGCTGTGAGGGCCAGGCTCTGCGGCGTAGAACATAAGCAAGTAGGAAGCACAAATTTCAAGGAATTCAAAAGCAAATATTACAGTCCACCTTTGTTATCGCAGCATTCAAACGCATAAGTTTAAACACCTCCCGAGGCATGATACATGTGCAGGAATTAAAAGCAAGGCAGAGCCGCGGAGTCACTTGTCGGCGGTGGAGCAGCGCGGTGTGGGCTCACCTCGTTATGCTGCTGGGCCGGCAGCGCCTCGCTTGGGCTTGGTGTTGAAGGCCGGGAATTTCCCCAACATAGCCTCCGCGCGACCCTTCACAGCCTCGGCGATGGCGGTGCGTGCTCGCCGCTCGCCCGGCTCCAGAACTGTCCATGTCGGCGCTGGGATCGCGAAGATAGATGTGGGTGAGGATCCGCGTCGGCACCGCGAAGACAAGACCAGCGCCTCGGCCTCGGCCGTGGGGCCAAGACCAAGGAGACATCTTCAAGAGCGCGGATCAGGAAGGGAAGCAGCTTGGCGGGGCCGTCCTCTGCGCCGGCCAGTGGGCTCTCCAGGCCGCTGTCATAAAGCTTCCTCAGCAGGACACGAGCCTTCACCTCCATATCCATGAAGGCCATGCGGTCTTCGGCAAGAACCCACGCCTTGGCATCCAACTCGACCTTCCTCGCCTCCAGTTCCTGCCCCAGCGCGTCAAGATGGTCGCGACGCTTCTTCAGCTTGGCCTCCCGGTCCTTGATGGCCGCCTCGCGAGCCTTCATGCCTTCCTCCTGCTCCTGGCGGAGGCGGGCCTCCTCGGCGAGCTGGTTCTGCAGGCCCTTGGCTCGCCCTCCGGCATTTCACGGCGACCTCGGATCTTTGGCTGCCTCCCCGAGGCAGCATCGCGAGCTGCGCCGCCTCGCGAACAGCCTGCTTCTCCTCGTCACAAGCCGTTGAAGCTTGGACCAGCGCCGCCCGAATCGAAGTGTCGGCGCGAATCCAGCCAGAGGCCAGCTCTAAGCGCCCGGCCACCAAGCAAGGGTCAGCGCCCAGAAGATCCTGCCGCAGCCGGTCCAGTTTAGCAGCAGCGCGGTCCAGGACCACGGGAGGAGTCGGAGAAACAGCAGTTGGCGGAGTAGGAGGAGTTGGCGGCGGCATAACCACTGCGCCCTGAGGCAGAACCAGCGGCGCCATGGCAACAGTGGAGGCAGCGCCCAGCAAGGCCACCTCAGGAGTCGCCTGGGACAAGGGGGCTGAGCTCGCCCCAGCGGGCTCAGCCAGGCCTCGCGAGGACGCCCGGGCGAGAGGCACAGGCGTCGGGGTCATCTTCCTTTTGAGGCAAAGGCACCACCACGGATGGGGCCTCAGAGCCCCTTCAGCTTCTTCACATGGGCGCCAGCTGACCGAAGAGCATGGACATCAGATCTCGTTGACAGAACAATAATCAAGACAGGAAGCCGGCACTTACAAGTCGTCACTGGTGGACTCGAGCAGCTTCCGGCCATACTTGAAGCCCAAGAGCCGGCTGCAGGGATCAGCTTCAAGGGGACCAGGAGCGGGAGGCGCGTCCGCGGATCGCCCCGGGGCCGGGGCGGACCCGCGGGGGACCAACCCAGTCCGGTCCTTCTTCGGGATTGGGGGCAGGCTTTTGCCTCCCCGCTCATCCTCATCTTTGTCGTCGTCACTCTCGGGGAGGCGGAGAACGCGGGGCCTGCGCCGCAGGGAGGGAGCCCTTGACTCTGCCCCTGAGTCAACCCCCTCTCCTGGCTCCCTTTCCTCCACCTCTTCGCCGGAGTCGGAAGAGGACACGTCCACCAGGTCCTCCGGAGCCTCCGCGGGCACGAGCCCGTCCCCATTGAAGGCGGGCACGGACCCCACAACCTGCTCCCAATCCTCGCGAAGGAACAGGGGCGCGGGGGCGCCCTCCGGTCTCGCCACATCGCCCCCTACCAAGGACTGGAGGACCGTCACCAGATCCTCGCTGGCCAGGGCCACGGGGCTCGGGTTAGGCCTCCACATCGGAAGCGAATACTGGCGAAGCGGAGCCAGTTGGTGCTCCAAGAACTCCCTCAGCAACGACGCACCAGTCAGCCTCGCCGCCGCCGCATCGTCCGGCTTCAGATCTGCATCCATCCTCTCCAGCACCAGCTTCGCGCGAGGATCCCGAAGCTTCGCTCGGGACCAGTCGTCGGAACTCTCGGCGGGCTCCGTGGGCAGGATCAGCCGAGGGTGGATCCGCCCGGCATCCACCAAGACCCACTTGCTCCTGAAGCCCTCAATTCGCTTCCCAGTGTTTGAAATGGCAATGGCTCCGCCAGTGTCTGACGGCTTCGCGCCTGTGAGACGGGACCACAGGAGAATCGGAGGAAGAAGTAGTGGCGCAGCAAGGCCACCGAGGGCTTCACCCCAACATGGGCCTCACAGTAGTAGGCGAAGATTTCCAGAAGAAGGATAGAGTTGGGATGAAGGTGCAGAGTGTGAATGTTGTAATGGCGAAGGACGGAGAAGAAGAACTCAGAGAAGGGAGGCGCCAGACCAGCAATAATGGCGCCCGCGAAGAACGGGTAGAAGGTACTCCCCTGACCCTCGGGGCGGAGGAGCCGACCTTGAACACCGGCGTTCGGCGGCGCCCTGCGCCTCCGCCACCGGCTCATCGAGGCAAGGCTCGCCACGACACATTCGGCGGGTCCAAGGCAGGAGAGTACCAGGCTCCGGCCGGGGTTTGACGAGGAGCCATGACTGGCTAGGGCACGAAGACAGAGTGGATTTGAAGGTCTTGGAAGCAGGGAGGAGAGGCGCAAGAAAGGGGATCTGAGCAGCAAGTGGAGAAAGTAAAGAAGGCAAGGAAGATGCCGCTCTATTATCAACCAGCGGTTGCGGGCGCCCACGTCAATCAACCGCCACGCTGGCGCCACAGCCGCAGGCTGTTAGGGGCCCACGATGCCGCACTTGCCCTTTCGCCTCTCTGCACGCGACCAAGTTCGGTGCGCCGTGGGCCAGAGACTCTGCCGGCGTTACGGGAACAGGGGTCCCCAGACTTTCACACTGCGGCCCATGGCGTGGCTGAAAGGAGGCCCAGCACAGCCCATCTTCATCAACACAAGCTCAAGACCCTCGCGAGGCCAAGCCTCATGGTGAGACGACCGAGCTTCCTCGAGCACGGCCTCGTCGGTGGCTCATGAGGAGGCGGAGAGTTCAAGGCAGGGTGCCTCGCGAGGTGCCCATGGACGTAAGCCATGACGACCAAAGGGCGCCCGATCGAGCGCCAGCCCACGCAGCGTCCTCCTTTCCTCTTTGGTGCAAAGGGAGCAAGCGCGGCGAGAGCATCAAGCAAAGGCATCCGTTTGATTGCAACAAGACCAAGACCAGCCCCAACGGCTGGAATGCGATCATCGTGGAGCCCAAGCAGGCGTCATCACCAGAGCCTTTGGCGGCGAGGACCAACTTTAGTCGAGAATAAGTGTACTCATTGTTCCCCTTCAAAATGGCCAATTGTTGGCGCCCTTCCCGCTTCGATGTTGGGAAGAGGCCTGGGGCCTTCGTCTATATAAGTAGAGCTAGCCACCATAGTAGGGAGGGCGATGGGGAGAGAGAGGATCCGCCATTCGAATCCAGAGAGAGAGATAGAGACCCGATCCTCAAGCCAGAGCGACGGGATACCACTTAGCGGTTCATCACACCCGCCAAGAATAGACCCTCGCGAGGCTGTTCTTCCCTGTATTGTTCCTCATCAGCCCAAGAGGCAATCCACACACCACACACTGGAGTAGGGTATTACACCACGATGGTGGCCTGAACCAGTATAAATCTTGCGTCTCTTGTGCTGTTCTTGTTAGTAGTTTAGGTCCCTGCGATTCGGTGAGGTACGAGACGGTGGAGGGTTGGATATCCGCGCGCACCCCAGAGTTCAAACCTTAAGGGTCTGCCGGAACCCGAAATCCGACAACTAAACTATATGATTTTGTAGGGATGAACTTTCTTTGGCCATGTTATTTTGAGAGGACATAATTGCTTAGTTAGTATGCTTGAAGTATTATTATTTTTATGTCAATATTGAACTTTTATCTTGAATCTTCGGATCTGAGTATTCATACCACAATTTAGAAGAATTACATTGAAATTATGCCAAGTAGCATTCCACATCAAAAATTCTGTTTCTATCATTTACCTACTCGAGGACGAGCAGGAATTAAGCTTGGGGATGCTTCATACGTCTCCAATATATCTATAATTTTTGATTGCTCTGTGACACTCCAAAATGTTTCCTTTGGTTTTCTTCAAAATTTTGTTGGATTTGAAGGAGGTCACCAAAACCCTTCCAAAAATCACTATCAAAAGCTTTTTCCCTCTGGCAAATATTTTAGTTTTGCATCTCCTTCAACTCTGGTGTTTGGTTTTTAAATTTTTCCTCTGATTGCTCTCTCCTCAAGGATTCAAGAAAAAAATTTGAAGTTTATTTTTTTTTCTTTCAAAAAGAAACTCCAAGGGTTTTTCACTCTCTCCCATAGTTGAAATCATTCATGATTTGGCCATACACCACATGGTAAAATCTTCCCAAATATATCTCCTTCCACTTTGGGAAATCCAAACCCTCTATCTCTACTAGTTCAACTCTCTTCTGAATTTTTATTTCAATTAATTCTCTCCCAAATCTTTTCTGTCTATTATTTTGAGCCTAGGTAATTTGCAAAGCAAGTACCTTAATGCATTTGAATTTTGACCTCAAACCAACTCCCCTGGATAGTCCTTGGTACCCACAACCTAGAACTATCAAGATCCGCTCCTCTTCTGTTCAAAAATTACAAATTATAGTCCCTGCAAGTTTGGACCAGATTTGCCAAATTTGGTGAAATTTATATCTTAATTACTCCAAAAATTCCACAAATATTCAGGCAGCCTCTAGATGCAATGAGAGGCCCCTCCACCAAAAACCAGCCCAAGGAAAAATCCCTACATGCCTAGATCATTACATCGAACACCTTGCATGCACTAGTACTGTTCACTTTGGAAGATTCGAAGTTCGATGTCGATCTCCGTCAGTAACTTCAGTCACGAGTCCAGTGCCTTTGGCATGTTGCTCGCAGCCTATCCCTCTTGTCCGGAGCTTCACACGAGCGCTTGGCGCGTTCCTGGCGTCGGTGGCGCCCTGGCCCGCCTGCGCCGGCGTGCTTTGCGGCGGCTGCACCACCGTAACGGCGACAGGGGGCAAAACTGCGGCGCAACGCCGTTCGGCGCCGCCCAAGCGTCCTGGTCGATCCGCGTCCCACCTCCTTTCCAGCGCACGCATGCGGCACCATCGCCGTGGCTTGGCACGCGTAGAGCGCTCTCTGCCGCCGACGGGCCGTGCGGCCGTTCCGTCGAGTGCAGACCGTAACCAGCCCTCCCGTGCTGAGTTGGACACGGGAACGGCTCCAATACTCCTCCTAGGCGATGCTCAAGCTCCTAAGCCGACCATCCAGCCACAACACCGCCGTAATCAACTCGCCGGACTTATCCGTTCACGGCAACCGACTCGGGTCGGCTATATATAGCACCCCGAGCTTTCTCTCGCCTCCGCCGCGACTCCACCACCTCACCGGACCCGCCTAGCCACTTTGGAGGGGCCTCGAGGCCTTTCTTCCTCAACTCCGCCACCTCCGTCCGCCTCGGGCTTGGCATCGTTCTCTCGGTGAGAACTCCTCCGCCGCCCTACTTTCGCCCGTAGCCTCGTACCACCTCTAGTAGGATAACCCCCACCTCAATTTTGGCCCGCAGCTCTCTCCGCGAGATCCACGACCGTCCGAACCGCCGTCCGCCCGGAGCAAGGGCCGCCATCGACGTGGTGCTCGCCCGGCGACCTCTGCCACCACCCACCGACGCGGAAGGGCGCACTGATCACGAAGGTACACCCCGATCACCTTACCTCGCCGTGGATCGCCGCCGGCGACCACCGCACCTCTCGGCGTCGTCGCGCTTTGTTTTCCCTCGTTTAAAAATTCAAACCTGATGGGTGGAGCCCGCCTGTCAGTCTCTCAGCCGTTTCTTTTAAACGAAACGTTATCTGGACTTTTCTGCAGAACCCCCTGGAAACTTTCTGTTTCATTATAGATGGGTCCTTGGACCAAAACTCTTATAACTTTTAATCAGAAAAATATTTTTGATTGATTCTTTTTCTGTCCTCCTTAAAATTTTGTCTAGTTTTTTATCAGATTTATTTGAAAAAAATTTGGAGTAATTTTTGTGCACCTCACGGTATTTACGTTAGCGCGTATGTTTTCTTTATACCGTAGATACCGAAGGAGGTGACGGGACCGCAAACTTCACCGAGCTAGGCTCCGACTACTCTGAACCAGGCAAGCATGTTTGAACTTTTGATATGATGAGTGTTCTGGCAGGTTTGCATTAAGTAGTTTCATGGCATGTTTGTGAGCATACCGATGAATGTTATTTTTCATGCAAAGTTGAGGCAAGTGAGTTCGATAATCCATACGTGTTGGATGTGAATGTGCACGGCCATGTGTTGGCATGAGGATGGGTAAGATGGCAGTGTTGTAGCATGCCAGTCTTATGCCATACTATTTGACTTCAGTGTCAACCCGTATCAGTTCAGTTCCCATCCATTTCCCTTCCCGTACTACCAAATGTTTTCCGCAAGGGATATGGCTTAGTAAATAGCAAACCGCTTTCCTGGTACACACCAAATGGAGAGGCCGTGATGATGGTTCCATGGCCCTGGATTAAAGCCAGTCATCCGGTCAGGGGGCATGGGTGTTTCCGGTTGGGACCGAGAGAGGGGCACCCCTTAGAGCGCGCGAATATAAATTTGATCCCATGCTATTCGAGATTGTGATCTCCCCGTCTCAAAGTTTTTCTTGGACGACGTCTGGGGTGATTCCTGGCATCGTGAGGTAGGATGGGTGTGTACTGGTTAGCTGTGTTTCTTCCGAAATACCATAAACGGAACTAGTCCTTCAGGACTACGGAAATCCGTTGGCTGTGGGTAATTTTAGTACAAACTCTGCAGAGTCATAAATCCTCGAATCATCTTATCCATGTCCAAGTTATGTATTATCATATCCTGACAAGTGTCAGTTTTGGTGACAGATACTCCGGTGAATCACAAGAGTACTAAGTCCGGTTAAATGTTTATTCCTGTGGATGGACTAACCCGTTTAAATTCATGTGTTGAATATTTATTATGAGTGCTATATCTTTGTGATGAAAGCCCTTTCTGTGATGTCGCCCAGACGTCCGACTGCGGCATTGCTGTTACTTATTTTTATTATAAGCCCTTTCTGTGATGTCGCTCAGACGTCCGACTGCGGCATTGCCGTTACTTATTTTTCTTATAAGCCCTTTCTGTGATGTCACTCAGACGTCCGACTGCGGCATTGCTGTTACTTATTTTTATTATAAGCCCTTTCTGTGATGTCGCTCAGACGTCCGACTGCGGCATTGCTGTTATTTATTTTTATTATAAGCCCTTTCCGTGATGTCGTTCAGACGTCCGACTGCGGCATTGCTGTTACTTATTTTTATTATAAGCCCTTTCCGTGATGTCGCTCAGACGTCCGACTGCGCCATTGATGTTACTTATTTTTATTATAAGCCCTTTCTGTGATGTCGCTCAGACGTCCGACTGCGGCATTGATGTTACTTATTTTTATTATAAGCCCTCTCTGTGATGTCACTCAGACGTCCGACTGCGGCGCGCATGCATTTTTATTTCAATATAAGCCCTTTATGAGGTGTCGCTCAGACGCCCGACCGCGGGCAATATTTTGCTTATTTATTCACCTTTCGAGGCGTCGCTTCAGACACCTGATCGGTTTTAAGTTTGCCTCCTTGGGTTTTCGAGCGGACTACCGCCGAGTCCCATTTTAATTATTTTCTATACTGCTTAAATTGAGCATTGTTAAGATTAACTATGTCGCATTCATGCTTCCATTTGTTGTATCTTTTGTCCGAACTGTCTTGCGAGTACTTTCATAGTACTCACCTGGCTTGTTGTTTTGGCGGAATCTTGTGAAAGCGATCTCTTGGATGAAGAGTTCGATAGCGAGTCCGACGCCTAGAGGAATCCCAGTCGGTCTCGTCGACCCTGGATTAGTCCTTGTAAAATACGCTTCCGCTACCCAAATAAATTCATCGAGCCTCACCTCGGCGCTCGATGAGCCGCCCGATCTTGATAGACTTATTAACCACCCCACTGTGTTATCCCACCAACCACGCATACTCCAAGTCAGTAGTATTTTCACCCTACACCTTGTGCCATATCTGCCATCATGTATAATTATTGGCGTGTTGTAATAATTGGTTGGGCACCTTTAGTCCGACCCTTGTAATATTGTAATGCTCACGGCTTCTTGTATCCAAGTTTTGTCTGCCGATATGGAGGATTTATCCTCATATTGGATTTCATGGGTCGGTTGTTCAATAAATATTTTTATTGAAAATCCGATCGTGACAAGCTTGGTACCCGAGCGAGATGACTGTAGGGAAGCCACTAGGTGCGATCGCTAATCGGTTATTAGCATAATAGAGCTAGTTATTTTTTTACAAATGTAGTCAATTTACGGCGATCAGCATAAATTTATGATTTGACTACTCAAGATTTTTGCCTACTTTTGTAGATGGCCAGCAACGACTGCGAGTCACAGATGTTCGCCAACATGCCCGATGGGTTTGTCAAGCTCCTCTCCTTCATCGTCCAAGTCGCGATGGGGCCAGATGTGCGCCCCGTCTTCTCTCTCTCTCAGCACACGGTCAATGACCGTCTAACCATGCACCAAGCCGCGGTGGAATTCAAGAGAGGACGAGTTGAGCGTTACCAGTTCGTGGGGAGAGCCATGCCCACAGAGAAGCACGCGCTACAGATGGCAGCCCATGAGGCGATAGCCCATCTCAGGGATATCCTGCCTTCAATGAAGACTCGTCGCTACCGCTACCTGCCATGTCACGTGCCATACACCTGCCACTACACATTCTCTTGCCCCAGAGGAGAACGGGACGAAGCTTTTGAGATGCTCATCGAGTATCTCCGGGCTTTGGCGGCAGCCTTCGACAACCTGGTGGACGACTTTGTAGCTGCCCGCATGGACTCAGTCCATGGTCAGGCTGCCGCCAACGGGAGGGAGCTCTTGCGTGCTGCACCGCCATCGACTTTCTTCTCGTCATCAAGATCGTTTGCTCCTACCGCTTGCACCGCTACTCGTCAGCCTGCCTACCACGGAGGAATTCAACCATGTCATTGCACCTACTCCGGTTAGATTCTGCACCACCCCTCATGCCCGCTCAGATTCGAGTTGTCCCACACAGGCACCTGCTCCACCAACTCCGTGCAGCACCTCTCGTCTGGAGCCTATCTCCGAAGAGGAGGTTGAGTCCCCAACCTCTCTCGCCTCACCCTTGGCAGGCCAAGGGAAATCCTTACCATCTCCGACTAAATGCGCTTAGCCTCCATGCGATGTACCGACTTGTACGATATGTTTATATGTAAATAGGCTGTGAGAAGTAGTTTGTTTGTGCATCATGTAGGATCTGGAGGAGTGCACTAGACTAAATAACATGTCAGTATTTATGTACGCATATCCTGAGTGACGTATTGTATAATTATTGCTTGCGTGTAAGATATGTAATGAGCAGTCCTTCTCCGTGCGCAATCGACTTGTTTCTAAAAAAAATTTTGGGCTTTTAATTTATTTGCCATCCTTATGCGTTTATGGACTTAATTTTTGCGACTTTTTCCACTTTCTTATGAGTGTTTCAAACTATATCCCTAGAGTAAATTATGTCTCGTCCTTGGGCCAGCGCTTCCATGCCAACTCCGATAGAGGAAAATTATGGCACACCCCAGTGCAACAATTTCACACGAGGACGAGACAAGTCAACAGGACAGTGAAACGGCACTTTCCCAGATGTGCCGTCTTTATGAACAAAGTCAGCAGCAACATCAGGAAATACTGAACCAAGTCATCAATATGGGGAATCACCGCGGACAGTATCAGCAGCAATCCAAGTTATCCGAGCTACAGAAGACGCGTCCCCAAACATTTTCTCACACTGACAAACCTCTGGAAGCCGAGGACTGGCTTCGAGACATGGAGAGAAAATTAATTATCGCCCAGTGTTCAGACCTTGAGAAAGTGCTTTATGCTCCGCACTATCTCACGGAGCAGCCGCATCGTGGTGGGAAAATTTCCTACACATGCACCCCAACGAAAATAATATATCATGGGAGGAATTTAAAGAAGGTTTTCGTGGGGCACATATTCCTAAGAGTCTGATGAAGATCAAAAAGAGAAAATTTGATGACCTCAAGCAAAGAACAATGACAGTGTCCGAATATAACATCCAGTTTACCCTGCTGTCTCGCTACGCCAACGAGGAACGAATGTCAGAAAACCAAAAGATGGAGAAGTTCCTAGACGGACTGACACCGGCTTAAATGTCGGTTGGTCGTACACACATTTCCAGATTTTAAGACGCTGGTAGATAAGGCCATTACCTTGGAAAATGAGAGACGCAACTTAGAAGATTTCCATAAGCGGAAGAGGGACAAGTCTAAACACACCGCAACCACCATGACAAGACAGACGTTCAGAAAAACTAGACACCCAAACCCACGACAAACGTCTCACGCCCAAGCAAGAATTTCCACACAAGGGACAAGGAGTTCACATACCGCCCAGGCGTTACCTGTTACGCTTATGGAGAAGAAGGGCACTATGCCAAGCAGTGCCCCAAGCCAAGGAACTCGGCCCCAAAGCCGAACAATGGAGGCAATAATTCGGCACCAAAGCGCAACAAGTTTAACCCAAATAACAACCACAGGAAGGGTCATCTGAACCACGTGACCAAAGAGGAAGCACAAAATGCCCCAGATATCGTACTCGGTACGTTTCATTTCAACACAATACCTGCCATGGTTTTGTATGATTCTGGAGCTTCTCACTCGTTCGTTTAGAAAAGTTTTTCTTTGCAAAATAATTTTTAGATGCTTCCCTTGGGAAAATCTATGATCGTCAAGTCCCCACGGAATCAAGCAAGTTACCCGAATTATTGCGGGATGTGGTTATCGAGTTTGAAGGGTTGAAGTTCCACATAAATCTTATCGTATTGGAAAATAAAGGACTGGATGTCATCTTAGGGATGGATTGGTTAACCACCAACAAAGGTTTTATTGACTGCTTCAACAGGACCGTAATTCTCACCCATCACCACGGGAAGACCATAAAGGTTTCAGCCAAGGAAAGAAAAATATGCCGGCAACCGAGATTGAACAAGGTAGATATTTCTGAATTGAGCAAAGTGCTAGTAGTGTGTGAATTTCCAGATGTATTCCCCGAAGAACTACCAGGCATGCCACCAGATAGAGAGATTGAATT
This sequence comes from Aegilops bicornis, assembly GCA_021605145.1. NCBI lineage: Eukaryota > Viridiplantae > Streptophyta > Magnoliopsida > Poales > Poaceae > Aegilops > Aegilops bicornis. The sequence goes on along the minus strand of CM038672.1, from coordinate 330,765,170 downwards.
CAGCATTGAGCTAGCACCCGGAACCGCCCCCACATACAAGAAACCATACAGAATGGCACCATCCGAATTGGTGGAACTAAAGAAGCAAATAAAGGAACTGTTGGAAAAAGGGTACATACGAGCCAGTTCTTCACCGTGGGGTTCACCAATTTTATTCGCCAAAAAGAAGGATGGAACACTGAGATTTTGCATAGACTATCGAGCGCTAAACATGGTCACAATCAAGAACAAATATCCGATGCCGCGAATAAATGATTTATTCAATCAACTCGCTAAGGCCAAGGTGTTCTCAAAGATTGACTTGAGATCGGGATATCATCAACTGAAAGTATGAACCGAGGATATTCCCAAGACCGCTTTCACCTCCAGATACGGGTTGTACGAGTTCACCGTGATGCCATTCGGACTAAAAAACGCCCCCGCATATTTTGTTCACCTCATGAACAAAGTATTCATGAAGTTTATGGATAAGTTTGTTGTGGTATTTATCAATGATATTCTGGTATACTCCAAAACACCAGAAGAACACGCTGTACATCTCCGGATTGTGCTAGGAGAACTCAGGAAACATCAGTTGTACGCTAAATTCAGCAAGTGTGAATTTTGGCTAAAGCAAGTAGGTTTTACGGGCCGCGTCTTGACTCAAGAAGGTATCGCCGTAGACCCGGAAAAAGTCAAGGCCGTACTTGGCTGGAAACCGCCAGCCAGCGTGATGGATGTACGAAGTTTCTTGGGTATGGCAGGATACTACCGAAGATTTATTGAAGGATTCTCCACCATAGCAAAGCCAATGACACAACTACTTAAGAAAGACAGGAAGTTTGAATGGACGGAAGCTTGCGAGAAAAGTTTCCAAGAACTGAAGAGGAAACTGACGACAGCACCCGTATTAATTGTGCCAGTTATACACAAAATTTTTGAGGTATTTTGTGACGCATCTCGAAAGGGCCTCGTGTGCGTATTGATGCAAGAGGGCAAGGTTGTCGCATATGTTTCTAGACAACTTCGTAAGCATGAGGAACATTACCCTACCCATGACCTGGAATTAGCAGCAGTTATTCATGCACTCAAGGAATGGAGACACTTTTTACTTGGTAATCGTTGTGAAATATACACGGACCACAAAAGCCTCAAGTATATTTTCACACAACCAGAACTAAATTCTGGCAGCGGTGCTGGTTGGAATTAGTAAAGGATTATGACGTTGGGATCCACTACCACCGGGCAAGGCAAATGTTGTAGCAGATGGTGCGAGTCGGAACCCGGTCCGGACAACGACGGCATGCCGGACTTAAGACCTGAATTCCAGCAGGAATTGCAAAGCTCAACCTGATGGTGGTCACCGAAGGCGGTGTGTCAAACTTAGAAGTACAGCCTACCACGATAGAGAAGGTTAAAGAGGCTCAACGTGGACACCCCAGCATTGAAGGCATAAAACGGAAGATGAAGTTGGGCAAGGCCTCGGAATTCATTATTGATGAGCAAGGAATATTGTGGTGCGGGCATAGGCTTTGCATACCAAATATCCATGACCTTAAACAGCAAATCCTGGCTGAAGGCCACACCGCTCCATATTCAATCCATCCTGGAGGAACAAAAATGTACAAAGATCTTCTGGAAACATTTTGGTGGCATGGTATAAAAAGAGACGTAGCCACGTTTATTGCATGTTGTGACTCTTGTCAACGCATCAAGGCCGAGCACCAGAAACCGGCCGGGCTATTGCAACCGAATAAGATACCCGAGTGGAAATGGGGACGAGATTGGAATGGATTTTATTGTTGGACTACCTCGGTCGCGACACGGACATGATGCCATATGGGTAATCACAGATAGACTGACTAAAGTAGCTCACTTCATCCCGTGAAGACAACACACACCACTCGAAGCTTGCTAGGCTCTACCTCTCCCGTATCGTTTGCCTACATGGAGTCCCAAAGAAAATAATCTCGGACGAGGCACTCAATTCGTCTCCGGTTTTGGGATCACTTACAACAAGCTCTGGGAACTCAGGTGGCATTCAAGATCGCATACCATCCCAGACGGATGGGCGGGAGCGAGTAAACCAGATTCTAGAAGATATCTTTGAGAGCATGTGTCCTCACCTATGGGACTAGTTGGGAGGAGAGCTTACCATTCGCAGAATTCGCATATAACAACAGCTATCAGTCCAGCCTGCAAATGGCACCATTTGAAGCTCTGTACGGACGAAGATGTCGTACCCCGCTAAATTGGTGAAAGCAGGAGACAGTCATATCTTGACCCAGACCTGCTCAAAGAGGTGAAGATAAAGTCAAGGTAATTAAGGACCGACTCAAGACAGCCCAAAGTCGACAAAAGAGTTATTATGATCGAAGCATCGTGGAGTCCATTTTGAACCCGGTGAATTTGTGTACCTACAGTATCACCCATGAGAGGCCTGCACCGATTCAAGATTAAAGGGAAGCTAGCACCAAGATTCATCGGACCTTTCTGCATAGTAGCACGAAGAGGCACGGTGGCCTACCAGCTCGACTTACCCGAAGAATTATCCGACATCCACGACGTGTTCCACGTCTCCCAATTGATGAAGTGCGTAAGCAACCCAGAGAAACAAGTACCCCATAAAAACATTGACGTGCAACCAGACCTTACGTATCGGGAGCATCCGATAAGAATCTTGGAGGAGTCAGAAAGGAGAACCCGACAGAAAACCATCAAGTTCTTCAAAGTTCAGTGGAGCAACCACACCGAAAGTGAAGCCACTTGGGAAAGAGAGGATTTCCTTCGAGCGGAGCACCCACAATTATTTGAGGATCAACTGGAATCTCGGGGACGAGATTTTTCCTAAGGGGGTAGGTGTTGTGACACTCCAAAATTTTTCCTTTGGTTTTCTTCAAAATTTTGTTGGATTTGAAGGAGGTCACCAAAACTCTTCCAAAAATCTCTATCAAAAGCTTTTTCCCTCTGGCAAATATTTTAGTTTTTCATCTCCTTCAACTCTGGTGTTTGGTTTTTAAATTTTTCCTCTGATTGCTCTCTCCTCAAGGATTCAAGAAAAAAATTTGAAGTTTATTTTTTTTTCTTTCAAAAAGAAACTCCAAGGGTTTTTCACTCTCTCCCATATTTGAAATCATTCATGATTTGGCCATACACCACATGGTAAATCTTCCCAAATATATCTCCTTCCACTTTGGGAAATCCAAACACTCTATCTCTACTAGTTCAACTCTCTTCTGAATTTTTATTTCAATTAATTCTCTCCCAAATCTTTTCTGTCTATTATTTTGAGCCTAGGTAATTTGCAAAGCAAGTACCTTAATGCATTTGAATTTTGACCTCAAACCAACTTCCTTGGATAGTCCTTGGTACCCACAACCTAGAACTATCAAGATGCACTCCTCTTCTGTTCAAAAATTTCAAATTATAGTCCCTGCAAGTTTGGACCAGATTTGCCAAATTTGGTGAAATTCATATCTTCATTACTCCAAAAATTCCACAAATATTCAGGCAGCCTCTAGATGCAATGAGAGGCCCCTCCACCAAAAACCAGCCCAAGGAAAAATCCCTACATGCCTAGATCATTCTGTCGAACACCTTGCATGCACTAATCTTGTTCACTTTCGGAAGATTGAAGTTCGGTGTCGATCTCCGTCGGTAACCCGATCCACGAGTCCACATGCCCTTGGCACGTTGCTCGCAGCCTATCCCTCTTGTCCGGAGCTTCACACGAGCGCTTGGCGCGTTCCTGGCATCGGTGGCGCCCTGGCCCGCCTGCGCCGGCGTGCTTTGCGGCGGCTGCACCACCGTAACGGCGACAGGGGGCAAAACTACGGTGCAACGCCGTTCGGCGCTACCCAAGCGTCCTGGTGGCTCCGCATGGCCACCTCCTTGCCAGCACACGTATGCAGCACCGTCGCCGTGGCTTGGCACGCGCAGAGCGCACTCTCTGCCGCCGACGGGCCGTGCGGCCGTTCCATCGAGGGCAGATCGTAACCAGCCCTCCCGTGCTGAGTTGGACACGGGAACGGCTCCAATACTCCTCCTAGGCGATGCTCAAGCTCCTAAGCCGACCGTCCAGCCATAGCGCCGCCGTAATCAACTCGCCA